>OX418217.1:25105694-26575694 GCA_948455865.1 Conomelus anceps
AAAAACAAATTATTTATAATATCCGAATTAAATAAGTTAATTAATAATTAACTAAGTAAATGATAATTATAACTTTCTTTGTAAGTGGCGAAGGTGATGTTTTGGAAGGTATCCATAATGAATAATTAGACGAAATTGTCACAACCACATTTATTAAAAAATATTGAGAAACTAGTTTCTGTTATTATACCATTATCAATCTCGATCAAACTAAAACTAAAGTACAGTCAAGCTTAATATGTACTAAGTAAGTAAATTCGTATGGCTTTTCGTGGTGGGGAGACCCTTATGGGTAGTTCCACCTCGCCGCTTTTTTTAACGACTGCTTTTTTTTATATGCAACCGGGACCGACGTTTTAACGTGTCCTCCGAAACACGGGAGTGGCTCGAGAAAAATATCTTGTACTCAACTGGGATCGAACCCAGGACCTTTGGCTTATCAGACCAGCGATAAGCCAACTCGGCTACGCCGACTCCAACATGTACTGAACATGGAATTATACTATTGGCTAAGCGAGAAAGAGGCTGACCTTCATCGAAGGTTGTGATTGGCTGAAGGCCATAACAAGTCACGCCCCCTGGTGGAAGGAGTAACATGCAAAAATACGAGTCAAATCAATACCTAAAAACTGTGAACATCTAGAAAGCAACAAAGAAGAAAAATACGTAATTAAGCTAGAATTAAATCAAATTAAAACTAAAAAATTAGAAGCTCACTGAAATACAGTCAAGGTCAACCGAGAAATACACAAAAGAACTGTTTTTTAAATGTAGGCTGGAATTTAAAAAACAGTTCTGAATTTAAAAAAACAGTTCTTTCGTGTATTTCTCGGTTGACCTTGACTGCATTTCAGTGAGCTTCTAATTTTTTAGTTTTAATTTGATTCAGTTCTAGCTTTATTACGTATTTCTCTTCTCTGTTGCTTTCTAGATGTTCACAGTTTTTAGTTATTGATTTGACTCGTATTTTTCCTTGTTATACTCCTCCCACCAGGGGGCGTGACTTGTCAGCCAATCACAACCTTCGATGAAGGTCAGCCTCTTTATCGCTTAGCCAATAGTATCATTCCATGTTCAGTAAATATTAAGCTTGTCTGTACTTTAGTTTTAGTTTGACTGAGATTGATAATAGTATAACAACCGTAACTAGTTTATCAATATTTTTCAATAAATGTGGTTGTGATAATTTTTTTCTAATTATTCATAATTATCCAAGCATAATGAATACTGTTCTATGAATTCATTCATCAGACAAGCGATATCTTATCTGATTTGAGGAATTCTTCTATCTGGACCAACAAAAGCACAGGCTGTATAAAAATAGAAATGCAGCTTAGGTGACGCGATACTGAATGACGTTTTGTGAAGAAGAAAAAAAAGCATAAAATAGATTATACAAATTGAATCAAGGGCTAGGTCTGAGGCTGATGATTGTGTTTAATTTTGCGATGGTGATTATCATTGAGTATATCGATTACGTTCCTCTGTCCAAGCACCCTTGTTGTTGAACGTGAGGTCTGCTGTTTACAGAACATCTAGTTTTTACCTTCTTGGAGTTGGTTGAATGGTGATATTGTGATAGTTATCATCTATATAATAAGAGATTAGGTGTGTAATTAATACAAAATTTCGCGTTTATTGAATTGCGTTCTTGCGTTTGTATTTCAGTATTACGAATTTCACAAAAAACGGTAAGGATTAAAACACTAAATTTGACGCAAACCTTCCTCTAAACTCAATTCAGTATGGCCCGATTCCTCATTCTCCAGTTACATATTTCAAAAATAATGTTTAAATTTAAGCATTTTTGTAAAATATGTTAAATGCAGGAGACTCATAGCGCAGCTGATACGTGCTACGTCACTATGATGCTAATGCAGTAGATACGCCTATAATGAGCGAAAGAAACAGATTAGCTCTGTATCAATATTGCAGCTGCTAATTATCCAGCATAATAACCAGACAGATGAATAGAACCGCAAAGTTTCTGAAAAGGTTTGCTCATAAAAAAAACTGAAAATACATATAATCAGTGCAAAAAAAAGCTTATTTGTGGAATTTTCTCTCCAACCAGATGGTGTAAGCACTGCAATTTCATTAATTTGTGTTCTTAAAGTGTTTTCACTTATGCCAGAGGTTTTTTCCACCTCTTGTGCCACATTTGAATAATATTTGTCATTGTTAAGTACTCTCATATTCTAGTTATTAAGTTACTGAATTTCGAAGATTTCTTATTATTTGATGTGCATATTCTTATGCATATATTATATTCTGTTGTATTATGGTGTGGAAATAAATTTGAATTGAATTGAAAAATTGAATTAACAAATACATCTATTGAAAATCTCAGTTTGAGACAATATTTTAATTAAAAGCTGTAACTCAATTTTACTACAATAAAAATTATGTATCATAAACGTCTAGTAGAAGACGCAAGCAAGGTAAATCGCATTCAGCCAAAGTGCAGTTTTAAGCGTGTTGATATTATCAAAGTTACAGTTATTAAATGCAAGTAATATGCAGCACGGAAGCTGAGCAGAACTTTTTATGTATTCTCTCTCACACTCATTCTCGCACCCCTCTCACTCACGCTCGCTCACTCCCTTTTTCTCTCTCTCCTATCGCACTCTCTTTCACACACATATTCTCTCTCTTTCTCCTTCTTTCTTATACTCTTTCTCCTTGTGCTTTTTTCTCTTCGTCTTTCTCCTGCCTCTGGTTTTATGAGTCACCATAAAACGATCGCAGCCGTAAATCTTTAATAATAATGCGCATGCGCGGACGTGAACATACCACCTTTTGTAATAAATTGGCTTTCCACTTGTGTCGTCTTCTAGCTGTGCCTGTGCTGTTCATCTCGACTTTTATTCTCTTTTAAAACATACAGTGGATGTGCAGTAGCAGTTTTCATTGCACCGAATAGGCCTATAAACTAAGCGCTTCATAATGAAACTTTTCCAAATAAATCATTCTATCAACACTTACGCCATACCTAGAATATCTCTCTCTCACTCTCTCTCTCTCTTTCGTTGCTGGTATGAATGATGACATATCCTCATTGGTTGAGTGGGCTGGGGCACATTGTTTGAGTCTCAATGCTAGTAAATGCAAAAGCATTGGTTATGGTAGGCTGTACAACCAAATTGATTTTAATGCTTTGCCCAAGATTGAGATTGAGGGTCACATGCTGCCATATGAGAGTTCTTTGAAAGTTCTAGGCATTCACCTCGATAAAAATCTGAGTTGGTCTACACAGGTTAATATCATGACAAAAAGGGTATTTGCTATTATGCACCAGTTGAAGCGACTCCGAAGGTTTCTTCCTACTCATCTTCGTACAACACTTGTGCGGAGTCTGGTATTGCCTATTATTGATTGTGGCAGCATAGTGTATAATGACTTGACAGAGGAATTGAATTTAAAATTACAGCGTGCTCTAAATTATGCTATTCGTTTCATATTTGACGCAAGAATGGATGATCACAATACACCCTACTACAGAAGGCTGCGTTGGTTGAAGTTGAAGGGTAGAAGGAAGTATTTCTTGTTGTGTACTACATATCGCCTTATTGTAGAGAGGAAAGGTCCCCAATATTTGAAGGATAGGTTTACACTTCTTGCAAACATTCATTCTAGGGTCACATGGCAACATGAATTCTTCCTTCAGATTCCAAA
The DNA here is from genome assembly GCA_948455865.1 of Conomelus anceps. Taxonomy (NCBI): domain Eukaryota; kingdom Metazoa; phylum Arthropoda; class Insecta; order Hemiptera; family Delphacidae; genus Conomelus; species Conomelus anceps. Next base: position 25,109,370 of record OX418217.1, read on the forward strand.
TCAACGTACAGTCATGTACAATCAGTCCTTCACTGCTACTGCTTCAAGACTATGGAACCGCTTACCATTAAATATTGTATTTTCACCTACCTATAGAACATTTAAATACAGACTTTTCAATTTTCTGAATGAAGAGCTATAATTTTTTCAAGTTCAATTCAATTTTGCAGCGGTAGTTTATGTAAACAATAAGTTTTATTATTTTGTTTTTTTGTGTTCCATGTATCTGTTTTATTTCATTCTATTTCATTTTAATTTTATTTTTATTATCATTATTTTTTCTGCATTTGTATGTTTGTATATTTAATATGTATCTGTCACCATAGGCGATAAGCCTAGTGACAATTAACAAATAAAAATATCTATCTATCTATCTATCTATCTATCTATCTATCTATCTATCTATCTATCTATCTATCTATCTATCTATCTCTCTATCTATCTATCTATCTATCTCTCTCGCTTTCTCTCTCTCTCTCTCTCTCTCTCTCTTTCTCTTTTCCTTCCATCTCGTGTTCATCCACCCTCTGTATTTTTCTGGCACAACACCTTCCAATTTGTTGAAATATCAACGTGAATCGCAAAAGAAAAAAGTAATAGAATAACATACATCTGAAGCCTAGTATAACAATTCACATACTAATTCTATTAGTACTTGTATTTTTGATTTTCAAAAAATCTTTTAGAAAATTTTTGAAGTGTGATGAAGTGGATGATTATGCCAGGCTTTGAAGATCGGTTTTATGCACGGCGTTTCCTGTCGCGCGACAATAAACGCCGCGATTTAATTACTATTGAGTCAAATGTTTCGTTTAAACGTTGATCGTTTAATAGTGCAAGCGTCTGTTAATTAAAACGCGCGAGTTTTACTGTCACAGAAAGGCTCAAATTTCAAATGCATTCTAACAAATAATGGAAATTTGTTTGTCCGGTTTCATATGCAAACGCGATTTCATCAATTCATGCAAACGCGCGTTTTGTCACTCAAGTCTAGCCTGGCACCAGATCAAAGGAATATGACCTAGGTTGCCTCAAGGCCGTGTCAACCAAAATCGAAATTTGTTGAAATTTCGGCTATTTTAGTTTTTTAAAGTTCTAATCATATTCATCTAAGCAAATATTTTTTTGAGATTTTCCTCTATGAGGAAAATTACGCTTTTTAATGGTCTCCAAATTTCACCATCTTGATACCACTCTGCACCTCGTTTTTTTTGTGTGACCGAATTGTCACAGCGTTTTTCAAGCATTGAAAACGCGTGACCGATTTGTCATGCGTTGTCGCACGATAGGAAAGGCAGTGCAGAAAACCGGCCGACCCTGTAGCTGCCATAATTGTTTTTTAGTCAATTTTAATTAATTGGTAAATTGTCATACAACAGGTCCTGGGCCCAATTTCTTAAAGATTACAAGTTCTGTAATACAGGTAAAAATCGAAAGTCCCTGATGAACGATTCCATCATGAATTATTTATTACATCTGGAATTCTCCCTGTGGAACAACTTAGAAGCGATTCACCTTTATCATAAGTTAATTATGTAGCAAACGGGTCTTATCAACGTTCTATTTGAGATAAAACACTTCCTCAGTACAGGTCTTGTAAAATTATATATTTAATTAGATTCTATTTATTGTCAACACAATTCATATCATCTACATATCTAAAAAAGTACATCTCCGATAAACGGCAAAATGCAACGATTTGGAACACTAAATTTGGCACAAAGCTACCTCTAAACTCAATTCATTCACCTCGATGCCCAATAATTTCCGATTTCTATTTACGTTTTTCAAATTTTATGTTTGAATTTTTGTGAAATGGGTTGATGCAGAAAACTCATAGAGCAGCTGATACATGATACGTCACTATGTTGGTGATACAGATGATACGCCGATATGTCACAAGCCAAAGGAACAGATTAATTTGTATCAATATTGCAGCCGCTAATTACCCAGCGTCAATAAAACACAGCTAATTTGTGCACTTCTTTTTGCAAAACGGTTTAACTGTATGGCTTGCAACACTGCAATTTCACTCGCCCTTCCAATTTCGTAATTTTGTGACAGCTACCATAAGTTTTCTACCTGAAAACACCATACTGGATTCCCGGGCAAGACCAGGGACGAATATTTAAAAGAAAGGAATCTTTAAAAATCTGTAGTGTCCTTGTTTGAGCTTGAATTTCTGAACTGTTTATATCGATCCAAAACTTTGGCAGCCGTATCAATTGACTTATTGTTGAAGTAAGTGATTGTTAATTATGTTTCAATGGGTGAAGATAGTGCCAGTAAGTAATACGGACAAGAGGAAAATATTATTTCACGTAAGTTAAACCAAGTTATTTCAAGAAAAAAAATGCTCAAAATGTTCGTAACATAATAAATTTACTGGAACAAAATGATAAAAAATGCAAATTTATAGCTCTTATTTTCAACGACACATGAATTACTTTTTGCGCCTTAGCAGTGATGCCAACCTAGCTTTTCTTGCCTAATATACGATTAAATTTATTGTGCGCAGGTAATTTAAGCTATGGGAAGTAAGATGAGAGCTTGCCAAACGATCTCATTTCCCAGAAGACCACTGAAAGACCTCGAATGCTATATGTTGACAAAATAATAGCGTAAACAGCTGGCGCACCCAACTAAATTCTGATGTAAAGCGATACTTTGCACGCTTAAACATTTATTCGTAGAAACAGGAACTTGATAGCTCATGATCGTTCATGATATCGTAAATTTCGAAGTTGAATACGGCATTTCGTTATCATTTTAATGTATTGTATACTTTCTGAGAATAGATATTGTATTTTTTCTGAGAATAGATATTGTATAATATTTCTGAGAATAGATATTGTATAATATTTCTGAGAATAGAAGTTGCGAATGATTTTCCATTTTTCGTTAACTGCAGTATAACAACAATTCATTGATAGAAACTTGCTTTGCAGAACTGATCCTTTTTAGTCGCGGCGGACGCGTTTCGAACTATGTGATTCTTCTTCGGTGCTTGGTTGCAGACGTCTTCAAGTTTCTACCTATGAATAGAAATTGTATTTTTTTCTGAAAATAGAAGAAAAACGGTATATTCCCAAAGCAGAGGCGTATTCAAAGTTTTGGTGGGAGAAAGGTGTTGCATGACCCACCCCTGGTACCCTCACTTGTGTAGTGTATACGAAAGTGTTCTAGGTAATAATTTTTTTTTGGAGGATGAAGCCCACAGGTCTGAGGTCTGTGCGTGGGTAATGAGTTGGATGATGGTGATTGATGAGTTGGGCCTACAGTTTTAGATGGGTTCCGAACCACCGGGAAGTGATTTACAGCAGAGAACAGGGTCTTTTTTGCTGGCCAGTCTAATCGGTCACCGTTACAAACAGGACCAACGAGAACGCAGCTTATCTATCTGATTGAACAGATACCTGCTACGGCTCGCGGCTATCACTTCCCAAATTTTCGAATACTATTCAGTATTCATGGCAATGCTGTCAAATATTTGAGTAGAATATTTAAAATATTGTACTCAATGAACAAATGGCTATTTTAAACCGTCTGAGTCCATCATCGGTGCTGACTAGATCGTCGGTTGTCGGCTCTTGTAGCCCTGAATATCTTGTGACGGTGTGATAGCAAGTCATTTTTTAAATTAAATAGTCATAAAGGGTGTGCTATTTGATCTATTTTCTTTTAAATTAATTGTTGTACTTATTAATTTCATGCATCTGGCTTTTATAAAATTATTATAGTATTTGTATTAGTATTATAGTATTATGGTATTTGTAAAATTGTATTTGATTCATGGCTATCAAGTTATGAACATACCGTGTATGAGAAAAGTACAAAGAGTAAAAAAGATTCCACACATGAAATTGTGACTCATTTCTTCATTATATCTGTCACATTTCATGAATGTGGCTATAATGAAGTAATAACAGCCCAGTCGGCTATGTGTCGCAGATTTCAAAATGAAACATGAATAACGAAAAGTAGGCCTCATTTTTTCATAAATAATAAATGGACTGAATTATTCATTTTGCTGATTTAAACAGCTTGAATAAAGGTCGGCCGCCTGCCTATTCTACAAGATGGCACCAAGGACAATAAATTTTCAGAATTCTGTTACTACAATTTTCAAAATGACAGATGTGTTATAAACGGGGCGTGTAATGGGACATCCATAAATGGCGTTGATCTCATCTCGCTGAAATAAATTATGGGGGAAAGAGAGAAATGATGAGAGAGAGGAAAAGAGTGTGCGAGGGGACGAGTGATGGTGAGGGGTAGACAGAGAGTAAGAACGTGTGAGAGAGAGGGTGTTAGAGAGAGAGAGAGAGAGAGAGAGAGAGAGAGAGAGAGAGAGAGAGAGAGAGATTGTGAGTGAGAGAGTGAAAGATATTTAGAAAATAACAGTGGAAAGAGTTGTGAATTATTCAGTAGACTTTTACAAAACAGCGCCTCTATTTCTGCTGTCGCCATATTTGCCAAATTGCATTCACTCATGTGAGATAATTTTTCACTCACAGAGTGCGTAATTGAAGTGAGTGTGAAAATTCAATTCTTTTCAGCAACACACCTCTTCATTTAGACTGAATTGCGATATTTAAAAAATATGAATTGCTCTCTTTGAGTGCAGATTAAATGTGGTTTTAGCGGGCGATTCTGCTGTTATGAATTCAATTTCACTTTTCGCTTTTTGTGGGTGTAGGTATAGTGGTAACTTTTTACTTTTTTGTTAAATTAGGCATCTATCTTGATTTCTGCTGTGTCGACAAATAAGTTTGAATATAGAAGTGTAACGGATAATTTTTGTGAATGTATTTCATAATTTCAGTGAATCTCGTCGCATTTGTGTCGAGTTTACATAAATCATTCTTATTGTTTGAAAATTTATCAAAATTTCATTTTATTGATGACCTGAAAAAATTATTACTTAAATTTTGTTTTCTAGTTCAGCTTTATCTGATGGGCAAGGGTGAATCCAGAGATTTTTCAAATATTAAAAAAAAAACATTTTTTGAAGGATTCGTATCCGATTAAATACGTATTACTCTATTCTATTATTGTATAAGAATCACTCCGAATTACTATTTTTCTGAGAAAGTTGTAGAATTTTTCAGAATGCGTCAAATCCTGTTCAATCCCTTCATTTATTGTATATTTTATACGAAATTGATCAACGTATTTAGAGTGAACATATTCACTCTATCACTACTATTTAGCTAGTTTTTATTAATGAAACTCAGTGTCTGAAAGTCTACGCTCTTAAAAGAAGAAGTCATCCTCATTTTCCACCTTACAAAGATTGTGTTGTATTATTTCGAGAAACTTACATCTCCGAGAGCAGAAATATCCTTCCCTGTTCTATTTTATTCAGCCCCGAAATTTAATTTGCAAAACTTCTTGTAGGGCCCTAGTAATCGTTTCCTCCTGAAAGGTACTTTTCGACGCTCTGACGTAACTCAACAGTAATAACTCTTGTAACTCAATTGCAAGAACTTTTGTAACTTGATAATGGAAGTTGAGTAGGCTGATATTGCTGACGGTTAATCATCAAAAGTTTTGTAGGCTTTTATCGGAAAAGATAGGACGCCATCATGTCTTCTCAGATAAGTACGGTTGTGTACTTTGCTGAGAACGTTTTTCAAACGTGCTTCAAATCCTCTTAACACTTGCTTCATTTAGCCTATTGTATATTTTGTACAAAATTAATCAACGTATTTCATATTTTGGCTCACCTGTATGAATATTTTATTGTTTACAGACATCGAAATATTTATTGTCTTTGTAGTGGTGAAGGTGATATTTTAGAAGATATCCATAATGTATAGTAAGACTTGAAGTTTTCACAAACACATTTATTGAAAACAGTGAGATACTAGTTTCAGTTGTTACATCATTATCAATCACAATCAAACAATTTCATTAACATTTAGTTTGATTGAGATTGATAATGTTGTAACAACCGAAACTAGTATCTTACTGTTTTCAATAAAAATGTGGTTGTGATAAATTCAAGTCTTACTATTCATTATCAAAATATATGATGAATAATAGTATAATACAGATGGTGTCACAATGATGAAAAATATTGATGTCCAAAACAGGTTAATTATTAAAACATGAGAGACATAGTTTGGATCGCCATGTCATTTTCAATTACGAACAAACTAGAAATAAAATACTGGGTAGCTCAGTATAACCCTACTTAGAGTACGCTAGGATTTAAAAAAATAAAAAATGAAAAATTCATGTTTTTTGTTCCTAGTGGAGTATAACGGATGTGACCTTGGTTAAAAGCGCGCGATTCTAGTAGAATCGGCAGCAGGCCGGCTGCAATCGCGTGATTGTAGCTCGTGTGAACCCACCCGGTCTAATTCGAACCAAAAACATCATCTACCAGTTGCTGTTGCTATGGAAATTGCTGTTGTGGCAGTTGCTACCAGTGATGGTAGTACACTCCTGGTACTGTACCTGGTGCCCTCCTGGTATCAGCTACTGTTCGGTTGGCCTGTCTCTAATTAAGAGCACTCAGTATTGTTGCTTTACTGCCTGGTGCTAATTCTCCGTTATAGCAACAACAAACAGCAACGGTAAACACAGACTGCATTGACGTAAGCACAACGCCTAATTTACAAATTCGTTCAACTTACGTCTATTTCTTGATGTTTCTCCGTTCTTTCATCTTTGTTTTCTAATCGGTGTTTCTCTCATTCTTATTATTTTGCAAGTTTATTGAGAGACTGATATCTAAGAAAAGGAAAAAGCAGAAGGAAAAGATGAAGCAACAGGAGGAGAAGAAAAAATGGAAGAAGCAGAAAAAAGATGATTTAGAAGAAGGAGAAAAATAGGGAAAATGTAGGTAAAGAAAAAATAGAAGAAAAACAGTAAGAAGAAGAAAAAACAAGAAGACAAAAGTTAGAAAGGAGAAGAATAGGAAAAAACTGGATGAAGGAGAAGTAGAAGTAAAAAAAAGAAGAAGTAGAAGTAGAAAAAAAGGAGGAGAAGTAGGAATAGAGAAGAGAAGGAGTGAAAGGAAAAGAAGAGGAGGAGAAGAGAATTTAGAAGAAAAAGAAGAAGAATGTGAAAGGAGACAGAGAAAAATTGGGGGAAGTGGAATAAAGAAGCAGAAGAAAACGAAGAATGAGCAGAGAAAGGAGGAGGAGAATAGGAAAAAGCTGGATGATGAAAAAAAAGTGGAAGAAGAAGACAAAAGAGAAGAAAAGAAGAAGAACAAGGTGAGAAAGGAGAAAGAGAATAGGGAAATTCGTAGGAAAAAGAAAATAGTAATGAAGAAGAAGTAGAAATAGAAGTGAGAGGGTAAGACGAAGAAAAAAGTATACGAAGAAGGAAAAAAGAAGGAGAAGAAGAAAATAAGCAGAAGAAGAAGAAGATTAGGAAATAGCTGTATAAAGAAGAAGGAGTAGAAGTAGAAGAAAAAGAAGAAAAAAGAGGACAGAAAGGAAAAGAAGAGAGTATTAAGAAGTAAAATTGAAAAGGCATCTATTTTTTGCTGGTAATGCCCACATGAGCCTGAGACTTGTGCGTGGGTAATTAATAATGCCCACATGAGCCTGAAACTTGTGCGTGGGTAATTAGATAAATTATGTTACAATGATAGAGTTATGGATCAACAAGTATAGGTGGGATTTTTTACATGTGTACTATTAAGCACTAGCTTTATTCTGAATTCTCTGCAATTTGAAATTTTAAAGTAGTGTTTGCATGTGTCTAGGAAATTTTTAAGAAAAATAACACCAAATAAATGTTTAGCGAAACAAATTAATGTGAGAAAGTCTACGAAATTGGCAAGGAAGGCTTAGGATAAAGCAATCCTTTCAAATGCCTCAACAAATCCCTTTCGTGCTGATATTGAAATCAGTTAGCTTGCAGAAAGTGGTTTTGGATTGAATTATTATTGTAGCAAGAGTTTCAATGCCAATAGTGATTCATCATCGGGAACTTCTTGCTTCCCGCCAACATTTTGAAATGGGGTGGGGCAGAATTTGCGCAAGTTTCCTAACTAAACTTGATCAGTTCAAGATGTTACTTGAACTGGTAGTGTGGCATCTACACCACTACAACTACTGGGGTTACGAAATGGGAATATCACAATATGGTACAGTTACAATGCTAGATCAGTGAGTTAAAACAATTATGTTTCTTTAGGAATCAACCAGGCTGCATAAGATTATTCCTATCATTAAAATAATAATGAAACACACATATAAATTTATAGGTCCGGAAACGCTTTATAAGGGATAAGGATTTGCGGTTTGTTTTTGATTGGATATTTTTGGTATCTCCATCAGATTTTATACTCATTCAGAAATTTGTAGTAGTTTGTGGTTGTAAATTAGATTAAAAAAAAACTTTTTGGAGGATGAAGCCCACATAGGTCTGAGTTGGATGAAGGTGATTGATGAGCTGGAACTACAGTTTTAGGTGGGTTCCGAACCACCGGGAAGTGATTTCACAGCAGAGAACAGTGTCTTTTGCTGCCCAATCTAATCGGTCACCCTCACATAGAGTGCCCAGGAGAACGCAGCTTATATCTATCTGATTTAACAGATACCTGCTACGGCTCACGGCTATCACTTCCCAACTTATAACTCAAATAAAATATATGTTACATGTCCGTGATTGCTGTCTGTTATTACTAAGATATTCTGCAAAATACCAAAAAAATGTTGTAAGTGTGTTTGTCTAAATCAAAGTGGATCAACTTGATTGAATCATCAGTGAATTGATAAAATTTAATCAAATAAAACTACGTCGTTTGTATTTCAAGTACTCAAATTTTACTACCTTGAAATCTGATTCCAATTGCATATGATGGAGAAGCTCATTTTAAAAATCATATTATGTTCCCTATATAAAAAGTGCCTTTCTTTTTTTCTTTAAATATATACTGTAAATGCAAGCAAATTTCGAAAATCCTGCTTGGTATCTCTTAAAGGAATATATCGTAGAGTTCGGTTCACGCGTTTAGCGGTAACTACGTTATAACGGTAACTAATGTTGGTAGCTAACTGATAGCGGAAACTAATGTTAATAACTAATGCGGTAACTACGCGTTTAGCGGTAACTTTGACAGACAGGCAAATGCTTATTACCATCATCCAATTCATTACCCACGCACAGGTCTCAGACCTATGTGGGCTTCATCCTCCGAAAAAAAGACATTTACTACTTTAAAAAAAATGCAAAACTGTCGACTTGAAACAGAGACATCTCTTCGTTCGGTCAATCATTGTGAATGGTACAGCATTGCTTGAAAAGGGAGATGGACGAGTATTGCTGTGGCAAAGGCAAGAGAGAGGCCTTTTCAGTATTGGTGCCCCCCTTACCCCCCCAGCACATTGATCACCGGCCCGTTATCTGCTCGGTACCAGCTAGTGATGATAATTTTCCACTTCAAGTCATTCCTTGTGCCGAACAGAAAGAAAGAAAGAAGTGCAGCTGATAAGACTGAGTGAGTGAGTGAGTGAGTGAGTGAGAGGACAGATAAACTAGAGGACAGGAAACAAGGAAATGCATGGCACAGGCTCACTAGCCGTGACACTAACATTGCGTTCTTCTTCTTCTCCTTCTACTTCTATTTCTACTACTTCTTCTTCTTCTTCTTCTACTTCTAATTCAAAGACAACTTCTACTACTACTACTACTACTTCTTCTCCTTCTTCTTCTACTCTACTTCTATTTCTACTTCTACTTCTACTACTTTTTCTACTTCTACTTGTACTTGCACTTCTATTTCTACTTCTTCTTCTTCCACTTCTACTTCTACTAATTCTTCTTCTACTTCTAATTCAACGACAACTTCTACTACTTCTTCTTCTTCTACTTCTAGTACTTCTACTTCTACTAATTCTTCTTCTACTTCTAATTCAACGACAACTTCTACTACTTCTTCTTCTTCTACTTCTAGTACCGTACTACTACTACTACTACTTCTTCTTCTCCTTCTTCTTCTGCTTCTTCTACTTCTACTACTTTTTCCACTTCTACTACTACTACTTCTTCTTCTTCTACTTCTAGTACTTCTACTTCTACTACTACTACTTCTTCTTCTACTTCTATTTCTACTTCTACTTCTTCTTCTACTTCTACTTCTAGTACTTCTACTTCTACTACTACTACTTCTTCTTCTCCTTCTTCTACTTCTACTACTACTACTTCTTCTTCTCCTTCTTCTACTTCTACTACTACTACTTCTTCTACTTCTAGTACTTCTACTTCTACTACTTCTTCTTCTATTTCTACTACTACTACTTCTTCTTCTGCTTCTTCTACTTCTACTTCTACTACTTTTTCTACTTCTACTTCTATTTCTACTTCTTCTTCTTCTTCTTCTATTTCTACTACTACTACTTCTTCTTCTTTTCTTACTTCTTTATCTTTCCTTCTTCTTGTTCTTTTCCTTTATCTCCTCCTCCTCCTATTCCTGCTCCTTCTTTTTATTCTTTTTCTTTTCTTCTCCTTTTTCTTCAACCAACTCTTTTTACTCTTTTTTCCTCTTTCACTTCTTCATTTTGCAATTTCTTTTTTCTATTTTTGGCTGTCTTCTTTTCTTCTCTCCTCCCCCCCCCCCCTTCATCCTATTTCTCTGTTCTTCTCCCCTAAACGTTTTTCCTCTTACTTTCTATCCTCTACCTATTTATTATCTATCACTCATTTCATTCCATCTTCTACATTTCTTCTGCCTATTTATATTTTTCACCTCTCTTTTCCTCATTCGTTCTTCTTATTCTCTCCCATTTTCCTTCGTTCTCTCTTTCTCAACTTCCATTCCATATCTTCATTTCTATTTTTTGTATGCCTCCTTTTCCCTGTCATTTTCTTATTTCGCCTTCTCCTTTTTCTTCGTTTTGTTCTTTTTGTTGTTGTTCTTCTTCTTCCTCCCCTCATTTCCTCGTTTACCTCTTCGTCAACCTCTCATCATTTTTGCTTCATCAGATATTTAAGCCGTGTGAGCTTCCATCCTATTTGTCTATATATTTTCTATTTTCATCTTCTTATTCTTCTTTTATCTCCTCCTGTTCCTCCTCCTCCTTCCCCTACTCCTCCTCTTCATCCTTCACCTCCCCCTCCTCCTCCTGCTCCTCCTCATCGTCATCCTTCTCCTCCACCTCTCCGTCATAGTTCATGTTGTTATTCTTCTTCTTTCGCTCTTCATCTTCGTCTTTCCCCCTGCTTTTTAAACCGTGTGGGTTTTCATCCCACTCCTATTTGTCTCCATATTCTCTTTTTACCCTCTCATTCTTCTTCTATCTCCACCTTTTCGTTATGCTTTTCCTTTCCTTTTTCTCCTCCTTTTCTTTTCATCTGCTTCTTCAACCTCTACTTTTTCTACTTCTACTTCTTCTTTTTCTTTTCTTCTTCTTTTTCTTCTTCTTCCTCTTCTTTTTCTTTTCTTCTTCTTTCTCTTTTCTTCTTCTTCTTCTTCTTCTTCTTCTTCTTCTTCTTCTTTCCTTCTTCTTCTTCTTCTTTTCTTCTTCTTCCTCTTCTTCTTCCTCTTTTTCTTCCTCTTTTTTTCTTCGTTTTCTTCTTCTTTTCTTCTTCTTTTTCTTTTCTTCTTCTTCTTCTTCTTCTTCTTCTTCTTCTTCTTCTTCTTCTTCTTCTTCTTTTTCTTCTTCTTTTCTTCTTCTTCTTCTTCTTTCTCCTCTTCTTTTTCTTATTATTTTCTTCTTCTTCTTCTTTTTCTTATTATTTTCTTCTTCTTCTTTTTCTTCTTCTTTTTCTTCTTATTTTTTTCTTCTTCTTTTTCTTCTTATTTTTTCTTCTTCCTCCTCTTCCTTTTCTTCTTCTTTTCTTCTTTTTCTTCTTATTTTTCTTCTTCTTCTTCTTCCTCTTCTTTTTCTTCTTCTTTTTTTTTTCTTCTTCCTCTTCTTATTATTATTATTATTATCTTTCTCTTCTTCTTCTTCTTTTGGCATTTTATAAATCGCCGCTACTGCCTCACTTCACGAACCGCTGCGCAAAAATAAGACAAAACGGCCCATGCAACAAGAAAAGCGGATGCACGCGCACACAACCGAAACGATAATAATTGACTCTCTCAATCATTCTCTCTCTCTCTCTCTCTCTCTCTCTCTCTCACGCACTCTTTCTCTTTCAACTGTTTGGAAACAAATATTGCAAGAATCGTTGTTACATCAGCTAACAATCGAAAAGATGGGAGTCGATAGCACCAAAAAATACAGCATTAGAATATGGAACATTGATACGGGTGCTAGCTAACATCCAGCTAATGATGGCAAGATAGGTTTAACATAGGTTAACATAGGCTGTGGGTAACGAGTACTACTAGACTGAGTTGTGTGATGGTAGCCTTTGTGTTTGTAATTTTCAGGGTAAACTTGATAAACTATATTTACGACATTGCAGTAATTTTTATAAGAAAATAATTAAATTAATAGTAATTGAACATAGTAATAGAAATAAACAGTAATTATTCACTTGGATTTGCAACAAGATCTTTCGGCTGTCATGCCCAGAGAGAATAGAATAGTAACTAATTCTATAACTAACTTACTATTCTATTCTCTCTGGTCATGCCATCCTCCTGGTAAGACAGACATGTCTAACTACAAATTACATCTAATAACTAAAAATTAACCCTTCCCCCTCCACGAACACTATCCCTCCCCTAGCGTCGTCTAACCAACTAGCCTACACTACAACTGAAGCACTACAAGAGCATAACCAGGAAGATGGCATGACGGTCAAAAGATCTCGTTGTAAATGTAAGTGAATAATCATCACTATTTTATTATAAAAATGACTGCAATGTCGTAAATTATTCTGAAAAGTACAATTCATATAATATTTTTTTAGTTTTTAATGGAAGAAGAAATTCAACAACATAACGAAAACTGAATATTGTATTTAGGAGAGAATTCCTTCAATTATTATAGACTTTGAATCAAGCTCGTGGCTAGGTTTCTGGAGGCCTCTGGGAGGGAGTAAATTTGGAGTTTTCCTAGTTTATGACTCATTTTTAGTCAAGTTTCAGTCCCGGGGGGCTCCTTTTGGTCTCCTGGGCTGTGCCACGGCCAGCTGTGAATCGATTGATGAATATTTTTAGGGTCACATAATTAATCAAATGATGCCACAACAACTGAAACTAGTACCTCACTATTTTTAATAAAATGTGGCTGACAACTTCTTATTATTCATTATGGAAATCTTCCACATTATCACCTTCGCCACTACATAGAAAGCCTTTTATTTCCATGGTGTTCTGTTTACATTGTAACTTTCACATTTTTCTGTCCAATATAATTTTTTGTTCAAAATCATTAACTGTGAATCAAATTTAAAAATCATCCCATAGTTAAATAGATGCTATTGAGTAACAGCATGAGTAGCATTAGGGGTCAAGTATAAAAATAATAAACCAGTTCAACGGAGTAACTGTCGAATTTTCATAAAATTAATAATCTTTATAAATAAAATTGGAGTTTTGTCTGTACATTTATCAGAATTATATAGTTTTTGGTTATTTTCACGTTTTATACATTAAAGAAGCCGAAAAAAGTCTTATCTCAATTTCTGTCTGTTTGTCTGTCACGGCCCCTTTTGGTCTCCTGGGCTGTGCCACGGTCAGCTGTGAATCGATTGATGAATATTTTCAGGGTCACATAATTAATCAAGAACTAAAAAATTCAGTTGCAAGTTACAAGCCTCATTCATTACAAATGATGCCACAACAACTGAAACTAGTACCTCACTATTTTTAATAAAATGTGGCTGACAACTTCTTCTTATTATTCATTATGAAAATCTTTCCTAATATCACCATCGCCACTACAAAGAAAGTCTTTTATTTCCATGGTGTTCTGTTTACACAGAAAGATCGACAATTTACTTGAACAACTCAGACCCACCCAGAATCACATTTAAATTATGAGAGTAAAAGAGAGCGTTGACAGAAAGAGGCCAATACAATTGCCCCAATTGTAAGCTATGACAATGTGAGTATGAAGCGACGCTCCAATGCTTACATTATAGAGAGTGCTTGCGTTCCAAAGCTGTCACGTTGGCATCATTGGCGTCTGAAGGACATGACAATCCATAACAGTCTTTTCCAAATAATCATAATTCATAAAAATCAATACATTTAATAAGATAATTGATCTTGTCTCTATAACTTTCTATTTCAGTACCTACCTGATAAGTGAAATATATATCTGCTTACCAATCATTAAGAAAAAGTGATAGATTGATTGTTAGGTATTAAATGGCCGTCATCCATCTAGATCAGAGCCATACAAAGCCTATTCAATCTAATACAATACAGAACCGTACAATGGCAATTAATTGTGGTTGTGGCTTCCTTCAGCACCGACGCAGGCTGGTGACAGAAGCACAATGCTAATCTATTTCTGTTGGAGACAGAACAGAGCATGGATCAAATTATCGAGATTCGTCATGTTAAGTCGAAAATCAATGCAAGTTATCAAATTTGTTTCAGTTATAAAAATTATTTTTCCTTCAGTGACCCGAAAAAGTTCCTATTTTTGCACCAACTGCAGCACGCAAAATATTCTATTCTGTGCGGGAAAGTAAATTCCAGTGAGCGAAAATACTTTACCGTACTCCAGATTTGCAACCTAACATCACAAAATAGTGAGCATGTAATACGAAGGTTCCCTATTCTGCATTCAAAAATAGGTTGGCTACTCTGCTTCAGCTACACAAAAACAGTCAGCTGTAGTTGTTGTTGAAATAGATTTGATTCGAAGATAGGTTATGTGAGGAATTGTCAGGTTATGTATGTACTGTTTTGTTCTGTTTGAATTACTTTATACATTACAGTAGGAAAAATGTAATGTGTAATTTGAGCGCAAAGTATTTCTCGAGTGTTTCTGCACTCGAGAAACTTTTTTCACTCGCCTTCGGCTTGTGAAATAACAGTTTCTCTCGGTGCAGAAATATCCCACTTCTCGCACTAGTTACACAAATAGCTATTTCTTCATCATAAGATTTTTAGCTGTAACAAGTAATGAATAGAAAATAGTTCAATGGAGGAAGAAGTTAGTATAATTATAGAGGCTATACCTCTGATCTGGAGCTAAGTGAGATGCAATTGCAAAGGAGGTTATGTTCAGGTTCAAATGGAGCTCCCGAATATATATTAGCAGTACAGGTAAAAGAAGGCAATAAACGCTGCAGTGTTTCTCTGATTCCTTTCCCATGGCTATCCGCCCATAAATTAATGTGGCCAGACGAATTACTGAGTTTATTTATCACCTTCTGATTTTGAGTTTTATCCGGCAAACATTCTTTCATGCTGGAAAGTAAACTACTGAGACGAGATATTTCCACCGACAGAATATCAACCGATTTTTGGAGTGAGATATTAATCCTATCCGTGTCCTCAAGTTGCTCCCTACAATTATTCAGACTATATTGCAGATGTGAAATCTCCTCTTGTATTTCAGCATTATTATTTCTGAAGTATTCCATTGTCCTTTTATGTAATTTTAACAAGTGTTCCGTAGTCGACGAGTCAGAATCAGAAAGATTATCAATACCTTGTACATCAGTTTGTGTACCAACATCAGATTGTGTACTAACATCAGTTTGTGTACCACTGTCCACAGAAGATCTCTCTGTAAAGCTTAACAGTTTCAAGTCATTCTCAATTGATCTGTTAATAGCAGCTTCCCATTCACTTCTCAACTTCACCACTTCACTCTTCAGACCAGTATTCTCCATCAAAATCTCCTTCATAGTAAGTTCAGTATCATCCAACAGTGAATTTTCGTTCATGTTATACTAGAACACATCAAACTGTCCTATCAGAACAGGATAAAAAAAGTTTTAGGCATCTCCTCAACCTCAACTAAATGTTCAAAAAGCTCTTTATCAAAGCACCATCAACCAAAACATGTTTGAGCTTTTATTTGTGTTTTCTGTGACAATCCAATACATCCAAAAATTTATTTATATTTTAAATATTTTATTCACTTATTTACTAGGGGGCTTCGATCTGATCTTTAATTTTTGTATTTTTTGTGTCAACTACCCGATTTACTCATTTATATTTAATTATTCTTTCCTAATTCCTTTTTTATTTCTGTGTGTTGCAGAGAACACATTCACCGTTTGCCTGGTGAAGGGCAGCCAAGGCCTTGGGCTAAGTGTCGCCGGTGGCCGTGAGGAGGGTGGTGAAGGGGGTGGATGGCCGGCTGGACTAGTGCGTATCAAGCGGCTGTTCCCGAATCAGCCGGCCTGGCAGTGTGGCCTACTCCGACAGGGCGACATACTGCTTACTGCCAACAAAGTGCCTCTCACCGGTCTCACTAACTATGTAAGTTTTCATCATCAACGCGATTCCTCGAGCCCCGTAGCGAAGCACGGGTGTTATTTGTACATTTATCCAGGTGACTTTTCACAGAGTATAGGATTCGTCAAAAAATATCTTATCGCACTTGAAAGATAAAAAACCTAAAACAAGATAAACACTTAACTCCTTGTCATAATTTAGTCACACATAGACTCCTGAATACTCGAATAAACCCCATTTATCAGGTACTTCCTGAACTGTAATTTAAAAACTGATAAGTTTTTACAGCCTCTCAACCATGCTGGCAGCCTACTCATGAATTTAAGACCCATACAGTAAGCTTTTTCTCAAATAGAACTGTTCTATGTCACACCGAAGCATAATATTTTCTTTATTTCTGTGGTGTACTTACGTCTGTCACAGTTTCTTTTGAAAACTCTTTGATAAGTGTACTTTATGACCTCAAAAATGTAAAGGGGAGGCACAGACAGAATACCCAAATATCTGACAGCTTCAACAGTTTCTTCTGCATCCTGAATACCCTGAAGTTCTGAAGAATGTAACCACCCCAAACCATTATTGCATAGACAAGACACATTATAGAGGCAAAATAATCTGCAATTATTGTCAATTTATTGTTATTTGATCTTTTAATCTGCCTAAGTGTAAAAACTCGAGATGAAATCCTACTGCATAATAAGTAAGCTTTGTGCTTAGTATTCGTAAGCTTTGTGGTAATTATCCATAATAAATTGTACTTAATCACAATACAATAATTTAAATTAAAATAATAAAGCATATTTTCATTTTCATTTTTTTTCATTTTCAATAATTCAGGAATAAATCAAATAAATCAATCAATTTATTTATTGCCAAAATTAACAATATTTTTGTCACAATTATTATAATCCTAATTATCTATTTGGTGCCATTAACCGAGCATAGCTTGTTGCCAACTGCGAAATCCAGCTCAGGATTTCCAGCTCTTTGAACATTAAAAAAAACATCCAATTCTTCACATGAATGAAAGCCCTAGAGATTCAGAATAATTAATCAATAAAGAAGGTGGCTTCAATAAAAAATCAATAATCCACTATAGTCACCTCTTCGCTAGTGACTTCAATTCTGTAGTGAATGTTCAATGCTGCTAGGCCAATCGGCCTATTTCCATCCTGGAATTTCTAAGATGTGTATAGAAATGTGCTATGAACATTATTCTATTTGAACAAGTGTGAAATCATGAAATCCTCAAATACTAATTAGCCTGATATTGCAAAGTAATTTTTTTGAAAAATATTAACATTTTTATGAAGATCTCAGGTCCTAAGGGGGGGGGGGCTTAAGCCCCAAAGCCCTGCCCCCTGGGTGCGCATCTGACTGCGTACTAATACCTTTATGAGCATCTATTTTATTTTCTAAGAAAAATGTGTAAAATTAGATTAATGTGAAGATCGATCATTTTTGTTCTATTAAGAAAAATTAAGCTTCACCAACTAAATACCAGTAATTGATATAGTAATTATGGTAACTAATGTATGAGATTGTATAATTGTTGATCTGACTTGTCTTATACTCCTTTTAACTGGAGTATCCAAGATCCAAGACGTAATCTACAAAAAAAAATATATATACTGTATTTTCAATGGGATTCTGTTAACAAATTTAATATTGCTGAGGAGCGATTAATATCGACAATATTTCCTAATATTGTACATATTTCTTATGGAATTCTGATTTTTAATTTGCAGGAAGCTCTTGAAATTCTACGAACGACTCCGAGCGACGTCGAGCTGACCATTTGCCGTCCGCCGAGCGAAGCGATCCAACACATGGTGGACAACTCGGCTCCCCCGGCCCCCGCACCGCCTGTACCACCCCCTCGTCGTGATCCTCACCTCACTAGTCACCTCAGTCTGTCATTAAAGCAGCAGCACGACGATTCATCGTTTGGCGTGAGTAGTTGGACAATTTTATGACAAACTATCATTTTACCCTGTCTTTCCGGTGAATCCAATTTGGAGTTGTTTCTTTTCTGGTAGATAACTTATAGTAGCCTACTGGTCACAAAATTACGAAATTGGGAAGGGTGAGTGAAATATCATGAAGTGTTTATACCATAAAGTTCATCTGTTTGAAGAGTTCTCTCTTTTTTTTGCACTGATAAAGTGAATTTTAAGAATCTATTTGTACATAAACTACCTTTTTATCAACTTTGTAGCTCTACTCAACTGCATAGTTTTAGATTAATGGATTACAGGAAAAGCTCAATACACAGAATAAGTAAGCTCGCATGACGCTGGGTAATTAGCAGCTTGATAGTGTGCTAATCTGTTGCTTTGGTTAAGACATATTGGCGTATCAACTATATTACTATAATAGTAACGTATCATGTTATCTTCTGTTCTATGAGATTCCTGCAAAACAAAACCTCGATAGGGTGTTTAAGGTCCAAAAGAAAGCTGTTAGGTGTTAGAAAGAGTAAATACATTAGATTCATGTAGGCCGTTGTTCAAGAGACTTGTACCTAACTGTACTCTGCTTATATGTGTATGAAGCTATTTTATATGGAAAAAGAGTGTTTTTAACTAAAATATTGACATACACGATTATAATACAAGAAGCAGAGGAGATTATCACTTTGTGAGTCACAATATTAGCTGATTCAAACAAAAACCTAGTTATATTGGTAGGAAACTCTACAAGTTTTTAAAGAGCCTTCAAAATATAGAAATATTAAAAAACAATTGAAACATTATTTAGTTCTATTTTTTTATAGTGTACAAGAGTTCCTTTCACATCAAAATTAAGCCTCACCTCAACTAATTTATATAGCAATTATGGTAACTAGTGTATAATTGTGACAAGGAGCTGTCTGTCTTTTGTAGGTTTTTTATCTTATAAGTGTGTTGTGCTTTTTATTTCTACACCTGTAAATAATCACCAGGAGGAATATGCAAAAACCTCAATAGAAAAGAAGGAGTGTTGTGATACTTTGTTTTTTTTAGTTGTTTTTAATATTTTGCTATTTTTGTTTACAGGAATTCGATGTGGTAATGACAAAAGTGAACGGCAGTCTTGGTTTCACACTCAGGAAGGAGGACGAGAGTGTGCTTGGCCATTATGTGAGAGCCCTTGTAAGAGAGCCGGCACTGTCCGACGGCAGAATCAAACCGGGCGATAAAATTGTCGCCGTAAGTAGAAAAATTGTAACTCTCACATTTTTCTGTTCAATATAATTTTGTGTTCAAAATCATTAACTGTGAATAAAATATAAAAATCAT
Source organism: Conomelus anceps (assembly GCA_948455865.1). Taxonomy (NCBI): domain Eukaryota; kingdom Metazoa; phylum Arthropoda; class Insecta; order Hemiptera; family Delphacidae; genus Conomelus; species Conomelus anceps. The sequence goes on from OX418217.1 coordinate 25,128,939, forward strand.
CCCATAATTAAATAGATGCTATTGAGTAACAGCATGAGTAGCATTAGGGGTCAAGTATAAAAATAATAAACCACTTCAACGGAGTAACTGACGAATTTTCATAAAATAATTACTATTATCAGTTGTGTTGATAATAGGTCTATCAACTTCTTTGATTTCTACACACATCATAGGCTTCCCGATTCACAAAAAAAAGCGCATCGGCAGTTCTTTAAAAAGAGCTTTGTTTCTTCTTGTTTAACAGATCTCATAATATATCATGCCTAAATATTTCCTATCTGCTTTTTTCAATTCGGAGATCTAAAAGAATATAAGAAAATATTTTAACACAATCAAAAATGAAAAAGTCAAAGCTTGCTCTGCAAACAAATTGGATGATTGGGCTAATTAAAAAACCCCAATGTTTTGCATACCTCAATGTTTTGATTTTCACTAGCCAAAACTAACCTAGAACCTATATATATATATATTGAAAATCTGTTTTACATCATAATTATCCATATTTGACCCCAAACTCCAGAATCAATAGCTATTTCACTTGGACTATGAGGAAGTAATATACCAAGTTTCAAGTCTAGAATCTTCATTTCAAGCACTAGGGCACGAACAACGGTACGATTCCAATAATAAGACCCTGCCGGGCCCTTAATAATTGAGTTCATCGAGTACCGGTATGTTAAAACACCTCTGTGCAAACACCCTTCGTCTTGGGCCTGAGGTATACTGTTCACAGAACTAAACATTTACTAGTAGTTTAATTGATTAACTTGAGATGCCCTATATGAAAATCTTACAATTTCTGTATTATTTACAATTGACTTTATAATTTCTTATTTTTTAGGTGAATGATGTAGATATGTCGCAGATGACTCATGAGGAGGCTGTGATGTTCCTACGGCAGTGCGGCCAGGAAGTGCGGCTGCGTCTGTACCGAGATCGTGCGCAAACGCCTGTCTCGGCTCTGTCCCCAGTCCAATCCAGCAATAGTCTACACCGTAGTCATAAACCAATGCTCAGGTACAATGCTATTCCCAACTACTGTAGAATTCATATAACTTGGCAGCGTGTAGCAGATGGGACATGCTACATCTGAACTCAATATACTGCTGCCAAGTTATATGAAAACTACAGTAGCAATCTCTAAAATGATTCTAAACATGAATTAAATTTGAGGTGGAGTGATAAGCTACGAACTACTGTACGTCAAAGTACAGTGACTTTATATAGGCCATTGTACGCCTCGCTTCTGATTGGATAATTCGGTCACATGTTACTCTAGTTTTCATATAACTTGGCAGCAGTTGGACTCAGATGTAGCAAGTCCTCCCATCTTCTAAACGCTTAAATGAATACTACAGTACAAATTTGCCATTCAGTGTCCAAATTAAGTGGTGACTACAGTGACAGATCTATATTTTTACTCCTTTATAATCAATGATGTACGAAACATATAATATCCTATTGTATTTAGATAGCTGGTGGGAGCACAAAGGTTTACACGCGTACTGTGGAGAAATGCAGTCATGTAAAACCATTTTTTTATAATGTATGTTCAATATCTAATCTATATAAATCTATATCAATATGAAATATTATTGCCACAGGAAGCACACTGTCTATATAATTTTATTGTACAAAGAGGTACAAAGAGGTAAAATTACACGGTAGTTAACAATTTTGATACCTAATGGCGAATTTGTACCACATGGCCGAATTATCCAATCAGAAACGAGGCGTGCAATGTCTGCACTGTCTGAATAAAATCACTGTACTTTGACCTAGTTTAAGATGGTGTACGAGTTGGTCACTCGCTCAGCTAGTGTAATCGGGACTTGAATGTGGCGTGCTTTCGCCACTGGAGTGGTTCTGTATTATACGGCTCTTAGAGAACTGAAAAGGGGGAAAATCTAGCAGTTTATTTTGAAGGAACAGCTTTATCAAACTGTCAAATGTATAGAACATAATTTACTAATTTCGAATTTCTCAAATTGCTATTAATTATACTGAAGACTTCCGCAATGGCGGATATAGGCAACAGCATTGAATAGCTGTTGGAAATCAAATAGTTGGTCACCGCCGGGAATCGAACCTTGGACCTCCCAATTGCCGGTGAAGATGCTATACAGGAGGGGGTTCAATGTAGTCTAGTTTTTATGACGCCTAACCGGTAATTGGGAGGCCCGTGACTCGATTCCCGGTGGTAATTAAGTATTTTTGTGTGGTAGCGTTCATTGATTTCCATCAGCTATTCAATGTTTGAATTGAATTTTTATTTATTTCTACACAACATATTACAATCATAATAGAAGTACAATTGAAATAGAAAGAAATATATTCCCCCACATGGACTACAGATCCATGTTGTTGCGCCATTGCGGAAGTCTTTTGTATAAATTAATAGCACTGAGAAATTTGAAATTGATAAATTAAAATCTAGAACCTAATGTTTCATTGTTCTATTTTTTTATAATTTTCAGAAAAGAAGCGCAAGATATGCTGAGCGATTTGGCTGTGAAAAAGTCGCAATCTCAGTCGCCGGGTGACTCGATCGGATCGGGCGAAGGACAGCTGGGTCGGTCCGCCTCTCCTAGGAAACGCCGCCTCATCAAAACTCCGTCCCCCGATTCTTGTCTAGCTAATGGTCAGTTGATACCTGTAACAGAAAGTTTTTTCAGATTTAGTAATTTCTTAGAAGTGTTCATTGAAAAATGTATTACCTTATAAGGCTGCATTCCATGTTCGTCCACAAAAACAATCGAATGGGAACATTAGATATCAAAATAATCTATATTTAAGGCAAGTGATAGCCTTGAGTCATAGCAGGTATCTGTTTAGTCAGAAAGATAAGCAACGAACTCCTTATATTTTAAGAGTGACCGATTGGATTGGCCAGCAAAAAGCCTCTGTTCTCTGCTGTAAAATCACTTCCCGGTGGTTTGAAACCCACCTAAAACTACGTTCAACTCATCTAACTCATTTCCCACGCTCAGGTCTTAGTCCTATGTGGACATCATCCTGTTCAGTCTGATAAAGATGTGTTAGGAACTCCTGGGCCCTCTCTGTAAGTGTGGCCGATTGGATTGGCCAGCAAAAAAGCCGCTGTTCTCTGCTGTAAAATTACTTTCTGGTGGCTAGGCCTAAAACTGTAGGACCATCTCATCAATCACCATCATCCAAGTCCCTATCCTCGCACAGGTCTCAGACATATGTGAGCTTCATCCTCCAAAAAAATATCTAAATCAAATCCTTAACCTGACCTTCATACTGATGGTTGTAAAAATCTATTGTTTCCATTGGATTGTTTTGGTGTACCAATTCGGAACTCTAAACCTTTAACTTTAACTAAATTTCTGTGAAAACAAAAAAAGGATACTATAGTGGAATTGGTTACAAAATAGGACTGGCAGATTAGCTGGCTCGGTGGTGGTTGGGGAAGCGAGGTTGCCACATTGTTCTCAGCTGTCGCACCTCGGAGGTCTTCCTGTCAATTCACAGGCGATTCAAACGACACAGGACTTGAAATGCACAGGTCGGCTGTCGTGTAGAGACTCAGCACGTAGCGACAACTTGGCAACACTGTGCCGTTTTCTGAGATATGATTGGACGCCGCTTACCGACGCCCACGCACTCACCACCTGACTCGAACCGGTTCCAGTCCTATTTTGTAATCAATTCCACTATAGATCCCATTCTAAGTTCTTCAAAAAAATAGATTAAGTCTAAGGCAGGACCTTCCTCCTAACTTTGCCCTTTCTTGTGAATCATTCAACTCAATTTCATCACTTGCTTTTTTGTCTTCTTCAATTAATATATTTTTAAATCAAAATGTTGTGTAAATTCTCAAAAAAATTCTTGAATTTCCATTCATACACTCTTTGTTACATGAAATTCAGTGGTAATATTTTTTCTAGTCCTTATAAATTCATTCATGGTTATAAAACATTGAAACACACATTGGTAATAATATACAGAGTGTCTCACGAGTAACCCGACAATGGTGTTTCCTCTCATCAAAATAATGAAAAAAGTTTATATAAACATATGTCCGGAAATGCTTTGTTAGGGAGTTACGGCTAGTGAAAGATTTCTCCCAATTTTCTGGGAAAGGATGGAAGTAAAGCTCAACTGATTTTTTTATGGCGTTAAGTTAGGTGTTACATTTATTGGATTTTATGTAAAATGAACTGAAAAATAGAATAAAACACGTCCCAGACCTCTAGAATCACCCACATTTGAGATATCAGACAAAATACGCAAAATTCGGTCTCGAAAAACATGCTTTGTTTAGATTTGATCCACATTAACTTAGTTAAATGGGTAATAAACACGTAAACTTTATAAATAAAACTTGTAGAGAATTCAATTTTGAAGAGAATGGTGTAGAATAGGCCAATAATAAACAAACAGAAAGTTTAAAAAATTAATTTTTAATTGAATCAACACATACGAAAATAAGAAAGCAGCGAAACAAAAATTAAACAAAACCTTTTAAGATTTTTCGAAACTGTACATTTTAATTACTGAAAAAGCATGCGGTTTATTCTCAAATACAGTATTCATTCAATTAAATAATGACAAAATATTTACAGTATACAAAAATTGTTGGTTGAGAAATAAGATGATTAAAATACAGCGTCAAGTGAAATGCTTTTAATTTATTGAAAAACAAGAATTGGCAGCACTTCTGCAACAATACCTGAATCCAAGTTATTGTACAGCCGTACAATGATACAGCGGTCGCAATAACTAGTATGTCAACTGTGATTTGTGCAGTGTATGTGCGGTTTGTATTATTTGCACTTTATTCGTGTTTCTTTTAATGATAAGATGCCATTCATATTTTCAAATCAAGAGTACGCAGATATCGTCTATGGTTTTGCCAATGGAAATAGTCGGGCAGCTAAACCTGAATATGAAAGACGATTTTCGAATAGAAGAACACCTACTTACGAAACGTTTTTATCGGTATTCAATAACTTACGAACAAATGGATCTTTTCCATCTGTTACTTCAGCGGTTCCCAACCTTTTTTCTTCTGCGTACCCCTTAGACCATATTTTACAGACATAGTACCCCCAAAGTCCTAACTACTTTTTTACTTTACTATACCAATATTATAGAGGGTTTAATGCCCATTTATTGCAGTATTTGAACAACATATCGACGCCTTTGAATTGGAATTCAGCTAAAGAAATAAAATAGTAGGTAACACAATAATTTCTGCTGAACACCGATTTCTTTTATTGAGGACATCGAATAAATGTTTAGAGATGAATATTATAATTTAAATTTCAAAATGTTACTAAAATATAGCCTACATAGAAGTGTCAGAATAGAATACATTATAGACAGAATAGTCGCACAACAGAAACTGCTCACCACTAGCATAGAACAACCATTCCTTAGTCTATGCCACTAGACAATGAACATCCTCCATTATGGATTATTTTTTGCGTACACCAAGCTAGGACACTGTGTACCCCTAAGGGGTACGCGTACCCCAGGTTGGGAACCGCTGTGTTACTTGATCGAGTGATCGTCCTGTAATGACTGTAATACAGGCTCTACGCGAACAAGATATAATAATATCATTGACATGATACAGCGTAGTCCTTAACTTAGTACTCGCCGACTTTCAAATAGATTGAACACTCACGGCACAGTAGGGAGAACATTAAAAGAAAACAGCTTTTATCCATATCATTTACAAACAGTTAAAAATCTATGTGTTGATTTAATTGAACATTAATTTTTTATTGTGTTTGTTTATTATTGGCCTACTTTACATCACTCTCTTCAGAATTAAAATCACTACAAGTTTTATTTATAAAGTTTCCTTGTTTATTACCCATTTAACGAAGTTAATGTGGATCAAATCTAAATGAAGCATGTTTTTCGAGACCGAATTTTGCGTATTTCGTCTGATATCTCAAATATGGGTGATTCTAGAGGTGTGGGACGTGTTTTTTATTCAATTTTTCAATTCATTTTACATAAAATCCAATAAATGTGACACCTAACTTAACGCCATAAAAAAATCAGTTTGGCTTTATTTCCATTCCTTCCCAGAAAATCGTTCAAAATCTTTCACTAGGCGTAATTCCCTAACAAAGCATTTCCGGACATATGTTTATATAAAAAAATTTCATTATTTTGATGAGAGGAATCCACCTTAGAAGTTTGTCGGGTTACTCGTGGGACACTCTGTATATTGTAAATTATTTCATCAAACAGAAAAATGGATATTTCAAATGATTTTCTGATATAGTCTCAAACGAAAACTAAAATTTTCAGCAATTAATTTTCTGATAATATTGTGATAGTGAGTGCATTGTTTCATCAGGAGCTGATAAATTGGTATTGGTTGGCGAAAAATTGCAACGTCCAGATACTTTGAACTTGACTGGTGTCATTAATCTGCAGTATCAACAATCAGGTTATTATAAAAATATTTCAGAAAGTCTTGAATCTCAACTCTAGCAATGTTCCTGCTAGTGAATCCCATCGAAGTGTTTGGTAGTGATTGCCATCGTAATAGTGTAATGAAGACATTCCATTCCCCGCCCTCCCCTTTTACCTTCTACAATTTTATTTTATTAGCATGATTCTTGTTCATGAAATCGGTTCATCGGTCATGCGATACAAATCTGAATGTACGCAATTTGGATTCATAATTTTTTTAGTTTTATTGTTCGAGTTGCATTCAATTTGCAATGTACTAAATACAGTATGTTATGCTTTTCTGATGAATGTCCAGGTTTCCTGTTTTTTCCTAGATTATTTTTCCAATATTGGTTTTAGTTTCCTCTAATATTATTTTTTTAATATTGGTAATGAATGCATATTTCCATCAATGGAACCTGCACCTCCCATGCATATATTTCGAAGCAATTTGTATGTGCCAAGTATGTTATGTATTTTAATGAATGGTTTTCAGTTTCCTTCTAGGTTATTCTTTAATTGGTAATTGATGCATATTTTCGATGTATCGATGGAACCTGCACCTATCACCTCCCACTTCATATTCATGATTATTTCACATTTTTTCATAAAATTATTTCAATGTTTCAAAATATTTTATTTGGAAGCCTCGGTTTCCAACTACGTAAAATCGGAATAAATGGACAGCGGGCAGGACATAATATAATGCAATTGATGCTTTTGGTGCATATTATTGGCAATACTGCAATTTTTAGTATAGGAATCTGTATCGAAAGAATCAATTCTCGTGCATTCCGGTCCTGTCCATTTAGTCCTAATAAGCGAGCTGGAAACCGAGGCGTTAGCATTCAGAGAATGAGTTGGTTAGTTTTATAAACTATTTTTAATTTAGGACTGAATGCATGTATCCAATTATCAGAACCTCTTACCTCGTATTTATAATTATTGAAATTTGCAATACAATGTCTCAACTTTCCGGAATGATTTCATTTATGGAATTTATTGAACAAGATAGAGATAGTTTCTAGATTATTTTTCAACTCATTAACAACCTCGATTCAAATGAGATGATGTTAGAAAAAATCATCTTAATCGAATCGAAATTGTATAATAAATATTGAAAAGTAAACTACTGTAGTTTTCATATAACTTGGCAGCAGTATGCTGGGTTCAGATGTAGCATGTTCCATCTGCTACACGCTGCCAAGTTATATGAATACTACAGTAGAAACTCTACGCCAAATATTGTGTGTATTTTGTTTTACATGACAAAAAATTATTATCTTACCCGATATTAAGGTTAAGTAGTTTCAAACCAGTCCAAACTGAGACACTACTTACTGCTTCAGATAATCATGCTACTTAGCACTTTTTTTTAACAGACTAGACCTTGTTATAATGTGTGAACATTCTAATTAACGTCCACACATTAGTTAAAAAGAAGAATTCAACTCAACCAATGCTTACATGATTGATAAATGTCAACATCTACAGTACTGTGTCTTGGTTTTTTTTAAACTGCCGATGTGCATATTGTGAATCAGAAATCATCTCTATTTATAAAAATGAATGTCTGTCTGTATATATATATATTATATATAATATATATATATATATATATATATATATATATATATATATATATTCCCTATAGACTCCAAAACTACTTGACAGATCGGCATGAAACTTTGGGAATATGTTGTGTGAATATTGGGAATGGTTTCTGACCATAAATTTCAATAGGGGAGCTAATAATTATTATTAATTAAACCATTTTATAGACCTAACCTACTGAACTTGCCAGCCAAACAGCTTAAAGGAACAGCTGATATAAGTCAACAGTTTTTAATCATATGGCAGGCCCCTTAGTGGCGTTATTTACGCTGTCTTTGAACAGCAAAAGACTTTGCAATTTGCATGTAGGCTACCGTGCAGTTGGAGCCTTGCAATATGTAGGAAACATACGAATGGGTATGATGAAATGTAATTATACCAGGTTGATTACATCTGTTAACCAGTGCAGCTAGAAATTTGAAATGCAGCCTCAGCGGGAGGTGGCGAATAATAAAATAAAAAACCTAGCTTCTACCCTTATAGTCATAGGAGGTTTAAATTTGAAATGTTTCTTCATTCAGAGGTGGTGATTAAGAAAACAACGAAGCCTCTAGAACTCTGGAAGAGCCCTAGGACTAACTTCTTTCCTAATTTTAAATGTAACCTCAGCGGGAGGTGGCGAATAATAAAATCAAGGAGAATTTTTATGAGAATGCAGCAACGCGCGTTGGGCCAGCTAGTATGAAATAAATAGTAATGTTCAAAGAATTCATAGAAGTTAAATGGTGCATCAGCTCAATTCATTCCTCATCAGCCTCGGGTCCTGAGATACTCTGTTGTATCGGTTTATCATTCTTGTGTCCAATTCCTAAGTCGAGTAAATAAACCCTAAGACTTGTTTTACACACACCTGACAATCAGGTAACCGGTGTCGTTTACCCGGCATATGATTTCAAAACTCGGGTAATTGTGACTCGCCGTATGATACAATATCCATTTAGGTGGGTAAACAACACCAATTACCTGACTGCCCGGTGTGTGTGAAACAAGCCTTAGGGTCACTATTGAATCTGTAGCTACTAAATGATTTATTGAACGACTGAGAAACCGGGCGTGATACGTGTTTACATTTTTACTGTTCAATGTGTGCCTACATGTGAAATATGTTTAATTTTATTTTCCCAGGTGAAATTGATGATCTGATCAACGTTTGTGGTTAGGTGTGATTTTAGGATATTTTAATGTGTCTGAACTGAAATGAATTGAGTCATTCATTTTTACTTTTCAATGTGTGCCAACATGTTGCATTATATTTTCCCAGGTGGAATTGATGATCTAATCAACGTGGTGTGATTTTAGGATATTTTAATGTGTCTCAACTAAAATGAATTGTGCTTCATTTCATTTTTATTTAATTTTCTAGGTGGCCTGGATGATCCAATCGATGTGTGTGATTTGGTGACGGCCGAGCCTCTAAGTATGCCGCCCCTGTCGGAGCCCGTCAGCATGCCTCCCATGCTCACTTCGGACTCTACCAGTGTTGGAGGCTTCTCCTACCGTAATCCGGCCTATCGGTCCGCTAATCCGGCCGCCCCCAAATCATCTTCCAAGAGCTTGATGTCTGAGGTATACAAAAAATAATTTGATAGAAGATTTTCGATTGTACAAAGCGTTTCAAAATGGTTTTTGTTTCTCAAAAAAGTTCAGTGCAAAAAGTATTTAACTTGAATGAAACAATTACTATACGAAAGAGCACTTTAATCAATTTAACATATATATTAGGGGAAAAGATAGCCATGAACCGTAGCTGGTATCAGATAGAGATAAGCTAAGAAACTTCATGTCACCGATTGGATTGGCCAGCAAAAAAAACTTCTCTACTGTTAAATCACTTCCCAGTGGTTTGGAACTCACCTAAAACTGTAGGTCCAACTCATCAATCACCATCATCCCACTCATTACCCACGCTCAGGTTTCAAACCTATGTCCTCCAAAAAAATTATGTTATACTTTTGATGCCTTTGAAATTGCAATGTGAACGCCCTTGAAATTTATTGTCTTAATCCTCATTTTAAACCACCAGGTTTGGTGGGGGAGGATGATAGGATAGAGAAGCTTGAGGAAGGAAATAATGCCCCATTACCCTTGGGGTAGGGGAGGAACTAAAATTATTGGGTTCTTTGAATTTTTATATTTAAGTATATTGGGCTGTTACCCGCTAAATAATTATACTACGCTACTGAAGAAGAATGATACCCGAAAAAAAGCATGGGTATTTTCAGAGAATTCAGAATGCAATAAAGACAATTATGTGAATTACCTGTATAGTAGAAAATAAATCGAGAAAAATTAATAATTAAAGGGGTTTCAGATATTCCATCATAATTTCAAGCGAAATTTAATGCTCTCAACTATCTGAAATATTTCTCAGGGCTTCGTTATAATTGGACTTTTATATCAATATTTCATCAGTCAAAAAGAATTCTGTCTTATTTCAAGAAAAAATTGTTTGAAATACTTCGCCAAGTTGACAAAACCTACAAAAATTTAGGTTCTGTAGTTAAAATGTCGTAAAGTCTGTTGTTTTATTATCATTTGATTATATTTAGCCCAGATGAATAAAAGAAATAATCATTTTTCACGAGATTCCATTGTAAATTGGGTAAAAATGCTGGTTTAATAATTAGTTTGGTAATGTCATTATATCATCAACAAATCACGAAATTAAGTTCAATGCTATTGGATAGAATTTGGTGTCGCCTGATGCATTTCTTCAGCGTCTCTATTAAACGTGCATTAGACACTCAGAGTGGCTCATTGCCTGTGTCTCAAAACCAGCACAGGTAAAAAATCCTCATTTATTTTAACACAGGACTCCTGCATCTTCCATGGTCTTCGTGGCAGCTCAAAACCCCTAGCCTTAGAGTTGGATAAAGATTTGTGTCACTACCATTTTCTAAAAAAAAACTTACACCACACCTCTACAGGTTTCAGAGATTTTGAAATTAAGATTGAAAAAATATATTTATGAAATTGGGATACACAGAATTGCATGAAGCATTTCCAAACTTGAGCCTTTGTTTGGGCATATTTTGAAGGTCTTCATTTTTCAAATTCAAATTCTTTATTGCCTTAAAATTCATTTACAAAAACTACATGATAATTACGATTTATAAAGAAAAAATAAATCAAAATTCATGAATGTTAATGTTGGGAAGTGATAGCCGCGAGCCGTAGCAGGTATCTGTTCAATCAGAGAGATAAGCTGCGTTCTCGTAGGTCCTGTTCTATTAGATTAGATTGGCCAGCAAAAAAGACACTGTTCTCTGCTGTAAAATCACTTCCCGGTGGTTCGGAACCCACCTAAAACTGTAGGTCCAACTCATCAATCACCATCATCCAACTCATTACCCACGCACAGGTCTCGGACCTATGTGGGCTTCATCCTCAAAAAAAAAAAAAAAAATTCAAATGTAACTTGGGGCAATAATTTTGGTGTCATTTATGTTACAGGATATTCCGAACAGTAGGTTCTCCGACCAGGACTTGGGTAATGGCAGGGAAGCGGGGGGTGGAAGCGAGCAGGGGGGCAGCAAGGGGCTGCTCAAGTGGAAAGGCGTGGTATTCTCACCCGAAGAAGGAGCCAGCGAGAATAAATCGCCCGACGAGTCAATTAGTCAAATTGCTACTGAAACTGACTGCAACGTATCTAGTAATCAGGTGAGACCTCACTTGAAAAACATCAATAATATTAAAATGAAATAGTATATTCTCTAAAAAAAACTTACGCCGCTTTCTATACAGGCTTTAGAAGTATTGAAATTGAGATTGGTGACTACTAGTGACTACGCAGCCACTGCGTTACCTTTTCTGAAGCATAGAAATAAATGATATTCCGCAAATAGAAGCGAGGTAAGATCCAATTCATTTTTGCTGATTCATTCAGTGAATTGAACTATTAACCGAACTGAACATCACCTGATACTGGTTAAATGTTCCATTTTATTAGCGAGAGAAACTTATATGGATGCTAACTACCACAGTTTTATAGAACCTTAATCCCAATTAGAATATTAGAACTTAGTATTTGTTGATTCATGTCGAAATACGAGTAGAATAGTAGATATTTTAACTTGAGCGACATGCAGAACTATTTGAAATAAATACAAAATTGGAATATTTTTTTTTCTCACTTGAGGCCGAACTAGCTTTCGGGTTGGAGCCCATCCTCAGAGCATCAGGCCCAAAACCAAGCACCATTGAACAATTTTATCTATAACTCATCATAGAACAAAAGCAAAACATCCTTAATGAATATGACTTTCAAATCACTCACACTTTTCAACCACCTACTCACGCTAATTCCTAACTCATCTGAAATTTCCACCAACCAACATTTGAAGGATTAGATTAGTTTATCTTTTTTTATTCATGTAAATTTACAAATTAAGCATATGAGTGGTTACAAACAAAATTATCAACATCACATTCACTTGAAACCTAGTTACAACTTGAAATTCATCTAGTGTTACCATTAACTACTTTTTATTCACTTCGCCTATTGTCTCATTCATTATTTATACAGATTGCTTTTCTGCCTATCAAACTTCTTTTTATCGTACTTGATTTTTTGTTTTTTATTTTATTTATCATTTGTGTTGTAGGTTCTAGTTGTTGAGTTGAATAGAGGATGGAACAGCCGTTTGGGATTCAGCCTACAGAGTTGTGGCAGCCATAACACGGCTATCAGCGCCATCTATCCTGACAGTGTCGCCTCACGAGATGGCCGTCTGCGTCCTGGAGACCAACTAATTATGGTAAACTACTACAATCATTTACTAGGCTACATCAATTGTGTTGCTTTCCAAACGTCTCTTTCGACTGATATGATAGCTTGGACGCAGGAAGTAGCTCAGAGGTGTGCTAGATAGTACGCACACTCACTTGTGCAGCCAGACCCTGTGTAAAGGAGGGAGTGAACTGTCAAGCATAGAGGTTCAGAATTTGTTTCGTTGGTGATACAGTAATGTTAGCTCAGTGAGGAAAGCAATCACAAACTACCTCCCTCCTCGTTTGTGTAGTACGCTTTTTGAATTGAACTAAAACATAACGTTGAGGTCTGAAGAGTCACCTACAGTCGAAATCGGCTATGGTGCTATGGTATTTTCATAGCAATTTCTAATCATATATAAACATATTAACATAGCTATAAAGATGTGGAAATTTAGTAATAAAATCAGCAATGAACTAAATGGACAATTTAGTGTTCTAAATCGTTGCCGTTTTTGTGAAATCCACAAAAGTGACACACACACTTAGGATGGGGCTCCACTTGCCGTTATTTATCGCGCTGCAAATTGTGGTTGATAAGTCAGATAAATGAGAAGGTAGCGAACAAACGGAGATGGCTCCACTAGCGACAGTCTGCAGCGTGCTGCAGAATGAAGCGCGCGCGGAAATATAACCTGTGCCATTTTCACGCTACACTTTGCCGCCATTAGATGGCTCTACTAGCTGTAGACTGTAGGAACGCGGCAGTCTGCAGCTGACCAACATCCAAGGCGCAAGTCACATCGACGCTATTCTGTTTAAAGTTGTACTATTAATTGTTTCAAGTAAAGTGAATTCTATTGAGATCAATGGAGTTTGAACTTGATTGCGAGGTTGTTATATTAGAAGTAGGGAAAAATGTACAATAAAAATCATGAGAATTATAAAAGCAGAAATGCTAGATTTGTAACAAGTAATCAAAGGAGTTTTGAGACATACAATAAAATTAAAAAAAACTTGTCTGAATACTTTCTTAATTTGCGATGCAACGTACGGAACAAGCCTTCAGACTTCCTGTTGCTTATTATTGGGTGAATCCACCATTTTCTCATGTGTAACCGGCGTCGTCTATAAACTAAAAGTACACTGAGTACAACACTACGAATATCAACTTGCGGCATGATTGGTCCCGGGTCACGTCTACCGCTACAATGAACTGCTAGGAAGCCACAGCGAGCGAGACGACGCTGCAGATTGCAGTTCGTTTTCTGTTGCCTGTGAAGCCACCCAACTGTCGCGTGTAGTGCCTTCAAATTGCAGCGCGATAAACTACGGCCAGTGGAGCCCCAGCCTTACACCACACCCACCCACCTACTCTCATTTTATAAGGAAGAGTAAAAAAAAACCATCAGAGTGGATCAGATTCAATTTGTTTTTCTCTGTGTTGTTGCAGGTGAATGATGAAAGTGTGGAGGGCATGAGTACTGGTGAAGTGATCGACCTGCTGAGAAAGATTCGAGGCAGTATTTGCATCACTGTGTGGAGAAAGCCATCATCGGCAGTCACATCAACTCAAACAACTGATTGAAAACAATATGTGATCGATTAGAGTCCCCGAAGTAATTTAGATGTTTACTACAAGATTTAAATCGTTAATAAATTCTTGAAGAATGTTGTTGAAATATTGTTATTACTTATTGTTACATTTAAACTGTTGTAGGCGTGAAAAATATTGGAGAATTTTGCATAATGTTGCAATATCTTCAGTAGTGGAATGACTAAGTGGGAGGTTTAAAGCATAAAACTTGAAGTTGTCACAACCACATTTATTGAAAACAGTGAGATACTAGTTTTGGTTGTTACACCATTATCAATCTCAATCCTGGGTTGTCCATAGATTGAAATTTATAATGGTGTAACAACCAAAACCAGTAGCTCAATGTTTTCAATAAATGTATTTGTGACAACTTCATGTCTTGTAATTCATTGTGGATATCTTCTACAATATTACCTTCACCACTACAAAGAAAGAGAGGAGTCAGTCTAAAGACAACTCTGTGCTTGTCATAGTGTTTAAGAGGTTAAAGCAGTTCAGATATTTTTACTGCATGTAACTTTCCATTAAACGTTCTTATATCTACGTCATTATTATATCTAATATACTGAATTACGTTTGATATTACGGGGTTTTTGTACAGGTTATTACAATAAACCGCTATCTACTCTGAGCATGTACAGAAAGTGCAGATTTTTCATGGACTGGAAAGTACCTTCACGTTAAGGCTGTGCGCAGGGTTTTTTGTAATAATTTTTTTCAATGTTTCTTGTACTGGATATTATCAAGGTATTAAAATGTTATCTATTGTCATGAGAACATTTTTTCTCATCAATTATTTTGTGAAAAATGAGGGTTCAAAGTAGATTTGTTTTTTATTTTTGTGGCAAGTCATCTCTCCTTAGGGTTATTTTAAACTTTTGATAATTTTTTTATAACTGGCACAGAAATTCAAAATCAAACAATTCGTTTTTTCAAAATAAACTTGTAAATTCTGGGGGAAATTCAATTTTCAAAAACTAATTGTTTGATTGAAATAAAAATATGTAATTTCATTCCTCAAGATGTCTTTTAGTTATAAAAAATATGAAGTTCAAAATAACTCAAAGTTGGGATCAATTGCACCTAAAACCGAAAAATTTTAACTTTGAGCCCCCATGTTTTACAAAATAATTGATGAAATAAACTTTTTCTCATAGCATTAGATAACATTTTAATACCTTAATAATAAGCAAAACAAGAAAATCATGACCAAAAATTAAGGCATCATGTTCTTTTGTGTAACTATTGCATATTCTTTACCTTTATATCTTTATTCATGCTGCAGCAGTCTTCTTGCAATTTAAATGTAACTATACTTTATAAGTATACAATATTTCGTCACCATATTTTTGTGATTTAACCTAAATCGATTTAGATCTTATAATAAACAACTAGATTATTTTTCAATGCATTTCATTTTAAGTTAACATTTACGCTTAAAGATCGTCTATCAATGTTATTGAACTGATATAATCAATCATGTCAATCGTCTATCAATGTTATTGAACTGATATAATCAATCATGTAAAAATCAAAACAATTTGTAATTCCTGATAATTATTAATTTATTTTTACGCAAAACTGCCACTGGATAATACGTCTAATTATATTTGTTACCTATTCCTCTTTGTCGTGTGTAATTATCAATGTTTAATGTGTAATGTTTTTGGAGTTTATTCACTCGATAATTAGAAAAATGACTGACGATATTATTTGCATGTACCGTAGCTCAGTTGAATGTATAATTCCTTCAAAATGGAATATTGTATGTGAGCATGTTAGGAACTTTGTTCAAAGTAAAGTTGAGGTTCATATTTTGGTATCAAATTTTTAGAAGAATTGCAAATGCATGTAAAATATACAGTAATATTTCGTTCGAATAACAGCTAAAGAGTTCCTCATATTTTCACATTAATTTTTTTTGTTATTCAAATCAAATTTATTTTATGTCATTGTCTTAATTTTAACTTTTATTATAAATATATTGAAAAATTATTAAGTGCATGCAAGTCGTAATAAGTCAATATCGTGCGTACTATTACAAAATATTGAAATATTATACCGGTACTATGAAGTAGCCAATGAAAAAATATAAAGAAAGCAGCCTTAAAAGTCTGTGATTATCAACCAAATTGAGTTAAATAATATTTTTGTAACTGTATTGTGAACTAAAATCATATTTACATTATTTCGAGATGTTACTTTTTTATGGAAAAAATTTACTCTATTCCCGTTATAAATAATAAACGATTTCCTGAAATTTCAATATTGCTATGTCAAAGTAAATTTTTTTACTTTTCAATTATTTTATAAGTACAGTAACGGGCATTCTGCCTGCTCAACAAATTTTTGAATTGAATGCTATTGAATGAATTTTGTTCGGAAGTGTCTATTACTTGGAAAGGAACTTCTGTTACATTTTAAGTACAGGAGTTCTAAAAATGAAAGATTTTCTATGAATTAGTACTACAATAATTAATATTTTATGATTTAATGATCTAATGCAGTAGTTATTTCTTATTCCTTACTCTATAAATACTGTTTACTTCAAAACTTTGCTTTTCAATTAAATATTGATTTTTCATTTTGTTGAACTTTTAATTAGATTGAACAAATTGTTAATGTTTTGTGATTTTAGTTCGTTACATTTATACAATTTTTATTAATTTATTTTTTCTCAATATTATTAATCAAGTTACTTGCAATTGCCTGAATTTTGGTGTTTTCCGAAGAAATATTTTAAAAGGTTATAAATCCTAAAAGGATTTTCTCAATAAACATGTTTTGTATGTTTTATGGCAAGTTCATTTTTTGTATATTTTCTTAGCCTACATAAGATAATTGAATGTTTTTAATGATAATAATTTACAAGGACAATGATTTGTGTCAATGTGATTTGATTTAATAGATAAGCAAAGTAAAGGCTTTTAGATAGATACAACTTGAATTTTTTGATTTGTAAAAATATTTACATTATGTTCTGTTGAATTACTTTTTGAAAATCTATTTTTAAATTGAGTGCAAGTTGTATTTCCCGCAATGGAATCAGGGTCGATTTTTATGTAAATTTTTGCTGTCAGTGATAAATAGCATCTCTCGTGTAAACCTTCAAAACTATCCGTCTAAGGTTTTGTTTAATTTGATTTAAGTGAAATGTTCCATAGGTATTTATATTTTCGTGATGATTTAAACCAAGATTATTATTTCGACAATATTATTATAAGAATATATTAATGCAACCAATTGTACATTGATGTAATGAACATTATTGATGTTAGAATGTCCCAATAAGAGATTGATTATTCCAATAATTGGTTATGCATACATACAACTAAAAAAATGATTATGTTATTTGTAATTCAAAATTTTTCTTCTAGAAAATAACCAAACCTAGCTAAATACCGCTTACTTCAACAATGTGCAAATTCAATTATTAACAATAGGTATTATATCAAATATCGAGTATTTTTATTGAAAAGTTTATTTCCTAAAAATATTGTATAATTTTTGTTGATTTCTCCTCTTGTTTACCATTGATTAAAATTTAGTTGTTGATAGATTGTAGAATAATATTTTGTTTATGTTCAATAATTTGTTCTAGCATTATCTAGAGTTCCTATGTTATTGCATAGGTCAAATAAAAAAAATTAATGTTGAAAATGTCAAAGCATGGCTGTTAAGGCAATTTATTGAATAAAATTGTACCTGAGTTGGAATTGTGCATCATTTTTTACTGAGTTCTTGTTAAATACTGTTTGTTTTTGCCACGCCGCAATTTCTTTGAGCCGCTTTTAATCTTGTGGCATGAAATATAAATGTCTCTATTAGGATAATGAAATGAAATTAGAACGATTCTTTATTCGGCGGAGATAAGAATGTCAAGTCTTGTACCACTCAACCAGGATACCAAGTAAGAAGGCAGAAACTGAATCATAGTATACAAAGGGCAGCACAATCAACTCCCCATAATCCGGCTGCTGAGTAACCGGGTTGCGGCTTAACCAAACCGATCTTTTTCCATTTAAAAACATTTAATTTTTTTAAATTATAGTCTTTTAATATAAACTCTTTTCAAGTTAATAGCCTTATATCAGAATGAATATCCTTCCAAGTAAAAAATAACCATTGTGTTATTTTTTTTTAATAAAGTTTTCTAGTGAATATAAATTTTTAGTGAAAATAGTCTCAATGTTTTAGACAACATAGTCAAAATTTGTGAAGAGAGTAGTTTTGGTCTTTGTCTGTTGCATCTTCACTTTATTACTATTCTATGTATAAATAATTGGTTAAATAAATAATGCCTTCTAACTTAGTTTACTGCAGCTGATTCAAGAACTCCTCGTAAACATCTACTACACGAATTAGGACTTGATAAAAAGTATTTGAAAATTTAATAAAGAATCAACAAACTGACAACATTTTTTATGAGATTTTTACAAACTATACACAATTATTAAATCATCATCCATTAAATAGAGTTTAATTGAGTGACATCATTTCAGAAGTAACAAGACAAGGTTGCACTTCAGTATGTAGTTCAGTGAAATAATCGACCGAGAGAATCGATAATCGATATCTGTACCAAACGCAAAGCTAAACCTAAACTATCGACTATCGATTCCTTCAGTCGATTATGTCTCTGGTATACATACGGAAGTGCAGCCCAAGAAGAAAATATATTCTTTCAACATTATTATTTAATGCATCTACGAATATGTACAATATATTATATATATTATTTGGTTATATATACTGATACAGGTCAAATATCCAACTTCAATAATAGTATATTTTAATAGGAATAGATTATATATTATAATATTACAGTTTGAAACAATAGAAGAGATCACACCATCACAAAATAAAAGCATCAAACAAAATTCGAAATAAACAGTTTTGAATAAAAGCATCTTTGTAAAACTATTTTATAAGTTTACTTTGATTGTAGTGGATATGAGAGATTAAGATGATTACAATAGGAAGATTCTTCTATAGAGTAGGAATGCTATGGCAGCTACTAGAATTGTAATGAGCAAGTTAGAAGTGGAATCTGAGATCAAAGTGGAAGATCGAGTTGTGTTTGACACTGTTGTTAAGGTTTCTGGTAAATTACTGGACACTGGTGCAGCCTGGGAAGGCTGTACATCCATTGTGCTTACAGCCTGGTTCTGGATTTCGCCAGCTTTGTCAACATTCTGGGTAACTGCTTCACCATTCTTATTGCCTAGACCCGACGATTCGCAAGGTTCTTCTCCCTGGAACAATCAATAGAAATATATTTTCAAAAAAATTGACGAAAATGGCAATTCTAATAAACCTTAAGTTTGTGCAAACTTGAGTTTGCAGTAATAAGCCGCGTCTCCACCAACTGAACGTGCTCGTCGAAGTGTTAGCTGGGATTATCTGATATCGCCGAACATTGTTTGGTGTTGGTTTGATGTGAACGCCTTCTCGAACATTATGATCGGTGTGGTGGGAGTAGTGGCGGGAACCTGTTGTTGGTCGTCACTGTTCGCTCACAGACCGAACATCTCAATTGAACTCACGAACATGTTCGGTGACCTATATGCTTAATGTTTGTCCGTTTTTGGTATTCGCCAATAATGTTCGGCAGACATGTTCGGTTGGTGGAGACACGGCTATAGGGTTGTGGGGTACAGTGTTGCCAAGTTTTTTTTGTAGATTACGTCTTGGAGACTCCAGTTAAGGAGTATAAGACAAGTCTGTTTGCACAAGTTGCACAGTATCCAAGCAAGCCTAGTCAAGCGGTCACGATTTGAAACAACAAAATGTGAGTGGCAAAGTGTAAACGAAAAAATGGGAACAGCGCACTCAAATTCCCATATGAAATATTAATGCCATACGTTTTTGTACTGCAATATAAGGTTTGCACGGTCTACAGTCAATCAACTTGATAATATTATAGTACAATAACTTGCTTGATATAACTAATATCTCATTTAAAATGAAGCTAATTATAGGGTTTACGAAACCTACATGCTGGAGTATCCAAGGACTCGACCCTAAATGAAAAATATCAATTAATTGTTCAAACTGGAATGCATAATGTATTATTAATTTTATTGATAACACATTCCCAACTCTTTTCTTTTAAGCACACTGAAACGTATGTGTAAATATGTTTGATATTTGCTTGCATTTATAGGATAATAAAAAGGAAAGGCACGCTTAGAGATGAGCTTTTCCATAACATGGAATCAGCATCAGATTTCAAGATAGGGCACTTAGGTCCTCTTATTTACCCGTTAGGGACTTCATTTAGACTAAGTTTACAGACCAGAAGCCTCTTATAGGTCGAACTAGACCAGGAAGAAAACATTGCATTTCTAGGAGTTTTGTTGGATAGACGATTGACCTGGGCTCCATACATTGAGAAAATATGTTGTATGTGGTATTTGTCCTGCAACAGCTCGCTAGATTGAATGACAAAAAGTTACTTTTTACAGCTTACCATGGGCTCTTACTGTCACATATTAGGTGACCAAATTATTTGGGGAGAATAAATAATTTTTGACCCGTAAATTGTTGCCATTCATCTAAAAATTTTAATTCCAGTAGGGACTGCACATATTCAACCAGAATGATACTTTTTATTTGCCTACACAATTTTACGTTCTATCCCCAATAAATTAGGGCTATCTTAGTATGCGGTAATTCATCAAAACAAAATCTTGATAGGGTATTTAAGATCCAAAAGAAAGCGGTTAGGTGTATAGAAAAAGTAAATAGATTAGATTCATGTAGGCCGTTGTTCAAGAGACGTGGTCTCCTAACTTTACCCTGCTTATATGTGTATGAAGCTACTTTATATGTAAAATTGAATGATATTAACCTAAATCTTGACGTACATGATTATAAGATAAGAAGCCGAGGAGATTATCACTTGGTGAGTCACAATAGTAGCTTATTCAAACAAAAACCTAGTTATATTGGTAGGAAATTCTACAATAAGCTACCGCAGTTTTTAAAGAGTCTTGAAAATATAGAAATATTAAATAAACAATTGAAAAAATATTTAGTTGATATAGCTTTTTGTAGTGTACAAGAGTTCCTTTCGCATCAAAATTAAGCCTCACCTCAACTAATTGATATAATAATTATGGTATCTAGTGTATAATTGTTGATCTGACTTGTCTAATACTCCCTTAACTGGAGTCTCCAATACGTAATCTACAAAAAAAGTCCACGTTGGAGGACTGTCATTAGCTGATACTGGACACGCCCATTAGTAACAAGAAATCAAGGTTATTTCGTTTTTTAAAACTAGAAAAATTGTGGGCTTTGACAAATTTTATTTCAAAAGCATTGATTAGCATATCATTAACAGCTGATCAAGCAAGGTATCTGTGAAATCTGTGATATGCGAAAAACTTCATTTTTGTACTGAAAATGTGAACAAATAGAGCTGAAATTTGCAAGCAAAAAGTAATTCTGAACAGTGACATCATATATTTTTCATTTTGCTAGTTTGAGCTAGTTATGGAACAGCTAGGCTAATACTGTACAAGCAAGAAATTTGAAAGACGGTGAATGGGAGGACCGGCAGAGATGAAGAACTCGACTGAAAGAAGGATATTATACATATAAATGGAACAACCTTGTTTTTTATCTTTGACAAGAAATAGCCTACTGAGGGAAAGCTGACAAGCAAGTAGTCAACAGGTGACCAGACATAAATCAACCATGTTATAAACTTGAAAAATATTGAAGTCAATAAGTCTGGTTATTACATTGTTTATTTGTTTGGTCACCTCTTTACAACTTGTTTATCATTGCTATATCTTATTGGTAGGCTACTTTTTGTTAATAATGGGCGTGTCTAATATCAACCAATGACAATCTCCCACGTGGAGAGGTTATGAGACCTATGAGAGGCTGCCAGTCTATAAACCAATATATTCGGCTAAGAAAGGTATATATTGAGCTACTCTGTATTTTAGTTTTAGTTTTATTGAGATTGAAATGATGTGACAGTCAAAACTATATCATCTCATGTGTTACCATCTAAAGTATCAACAGAATTATTATTCTGTATTCATTATCAATATAGCACACTCCAACAATTACAAGGTGTAGCATAAATCAATAAAGATGGACAAAACAGGGAGAATTTCCTCAAATAATCGAAACAATTCTATTATAATAAAAATAACACCTACTCTAGGACTTGCTATAGTGGAAGAAAAGTCGGTGTAATTTTAGAATACCGGCGACAGCCGGTTTTCTGAAATTTCTTTTTTCAATAGATTTGTTATATTGCTCTGATGATAAAACAGTGAAATTTTTTTGGTGCTCTACAATAGTTTATTAATAAAATTGATTCAAAATACTTACATTTTGAGGTTAGCTTCGCTATTTTCAACAAGAAATTAGACATTTCGCGCATGCGCACAAGCGAAGTCTGCGTGAATGGAACGAAGTGGAATGGAAATGGAAACTGGAATGGAACTGCATAACCAAACCTTTCCTAACCTGGCTAGATGTGACTGAACCACTTCTGTAAATTTGTTGTTGAAATGCAACGTACCATTTTATCGTGAGGACACCATTTGTACGACTGTCGTTTTGACCGACCTAGTAAACAGAGGTGGTTCAGTCACATCTAGCCAGGTTAGGAAAGGTTTGGTTATGCAGTACCATTCCAGTTTCCATTCCACTTCGTTCCATTCACGCAGACTACGTCCCCAATAACCCCCCTACCTCGTTTCGCCAATGGTGATAACAACACAAATTAATTGCCTATGCAAATTATAATTAACCTCTTTGTTCATGGCACGCGACCATCGTAAAGTTGTTGTTTTTCATTTTATACGAAAAATATATGATTTTTATTCAAAGCTATTCCAAGCTTATTCAAAGGAATTATGAAATGAGGTTAGTAAACTTTAAATCAATTTTATTAATAAACTATTGTAGAGCACCAAAAAATTTTCACTGTTTTATCATCAGAGCAATATAACAAATCTATTAAAAAAAGAAATTTCAGAAAACCGGCTGTCGCCGGTATTCTAAAATTACACCGAAAAGTCAAAAGTTGAAAACTGACAGTCAATACTATAAGGCTGGTTGCACGAAAACCAATTAAATTTAATTCCCATAGAATGACATCATTCTACAGAAATCATGCTTAATGGAGAGAATTTAGTTGCACAAAGGACTATTACAAGCGATAAAGCCAATTAAGTTATCTGGCGTAATAGATATTTAACCACCCGATCACTAATGATTAAATCTCACTAATGCCTGTTAAGTAACATTTTATAGGTTATGTTTATTGTACCAGAACATGGAACTGCAAATTAAGTTGTAGGTGTTAAAAACCTTTCAAAATGAATAAAATCTATAATATAGATCTATAATCTAGAATATAATAATATTGAGAGGGTAGTATCCTTTAGGATGACCTAACAGTTTGATCGACCTACTGCTGGTGCAGCCATAACTGCATAACCAAACCTAACCTAACCTGGCTAGATGTAACTGAACCACTTTTGTTCACTAGGTCGGTCAAAATGACAGTCGTACCAATGGTGTCCTCCCATATTGAGATAGTTGAATAATGATTCAAGTAATTCACAATGAAATGGTTCTAATTCATCTTTTTTCTCAACTTCAGAATCAGCTGTTGATAAAATTACAGTGTTGCTAGATTGTGCCCATTCAGTTAAGGAAAATTAACTAATAGATCTTTGTGCAACAGAAATAAACCTGTTACATTTACCCATTAACATTTACCCATTAACATTTACCCATTACATTTACCCATTAAACTCCTTATTTAATTGACTTTTGTGCAACTGGCTGATAGTGTCTCATGTGTTATTGAAGTGGTTGAGCCAGGATCAGCATTATTCATTATGTTTGCCTCATTTAAAAACAACAATCTATTCACTGTTCTACAATTAGTATTCCTTGTCAGCCATCTTGGCATGAATGTTAGAGAACGTGGATCATTTGGCCAAAGACCAGCCTTACCTTAAATATAACATTGTTTATCAGATTGGACTCATCTGCTGTGATGTCATTATTGCTCTTGTCAATGCTCTTATTCAACTGATCCGCCATTTTGCCACATACACTGCACTCCCATGTTTGTGACCTGCAATTTAGAGACACAATTAAACTCAATGCTGAATAGAATAACCTAATTTATTGGCAAAAATTCCACACAAGAAGGCTGCTTTTTCAAAAATTTTACTACAACGCATTGAGTATTTCAAATTCATAGATGTTAATCTATTCATCTTTAATAATATAACTTATTTTTTATCGAATGTATAAATATATTACTAATTTACTATCAGCTATTCCCTATTTAGGAAATTCATTAGTTACTTGAATTTGGGGGGATTTTCAGTTGAAAATAGATTTTTTTCTTTACATGCTATTTTACCTTTCATTCTTTTGAATCTTTAGCTATTTGATGTTTTATTGAATGACTAAGAAACCGGGAATAACATTAAAAAACAAAAAACACCTCCATTTGAGAAAGTAAAATTCTTGTTGCACAACGCTAATGGGATTGCTATACCATTAATTACAAAAATTACTTTAATTAATTACAAAATAGGAATGACCAAAGGGATTAAGGCTGGTGATAACAAACTGAAGCCTTCTCGAGATGGCCGGAGAACGGTACAGTCCCAGCAGTTGAAAATCAGTGTTGGTTTCTCTTTAGCCACACACCACATAGAATTGACAACAATAATCTCTATTTAAACAATACCAAATTCTTAATGTGGATCGCACTATGGTTATTGATTGTCTTCGCTGTCAACAAACAGTAGCTACCTCGTTAGTCTAATACAGTAGTATAGTCAGCTCTCAATTATCTACAACAATCACTGGCAGGACCATCTCGGATAATCAAAAATCACGGTTAAAGCAAATCAAATGAAGGAATTTTAGGGTTTCCAGTGATTGGAAATTCTTTAATAGGCTACTAAGAATTGTGCGGGGAAATGTACAGGTGTTAAAATAATATATACTAATACATAAACTATACTTTATAAACCTGTCCTTAAAAATTCAGTGGTAGGTTGTTTAGAATGCAATTGTGGGGGGGGGGGGAATGTACAGGAATTTATAAAACAATATATAAGTAAATGAATAAATATACATGTTTGCATGTATAAATATATATATATACACAGTACTAAACTCTATAAAACTATCCTTAAAAATACAAAAGTAGAATGTTCAGAATTCAATAGGACTAGCCTCTCACACTACGTTTGTAAACTTTCCCACCCCACTCCACACAGTAGAATCTCGGTTAATCCATAACCAAGATAATCGGGAGTTGTACATTAGAAATACAAATAAATGCAGTGCGATGAATCTTACTTGCGAGCCAACTGTTTCCTCTCTTCGGGCGTATAGTCGAGCGATCCGATAGTTCCACTGCCAGGCGTGGGCATGAACGCTATCAGTGCCAGCAGAGCAGTTCTAATCGACCAGGATGGCTGCCATGTCTCCGGATGATGGCCAGATATACTCAGGCAGATTTTCTTGTTGGTTTTGAAACGACCGTTTGGCTGAAAAAGCATAATAAAAATGATACTCAATACTCAAATTAACATAAAATAAATTAGTACTGTAGTTTTCATATAACTTGGCAGCAGTTTGCTGGGTTCAGATGTAGCATGTCCCATCTGCTACACGCTGCCAAGTTATAATAATAATAATAATCTTTATTTCCGCAAATACAAACAAGCAAAAGGAAAAAAATTATACATGATAGAAAATAATAATAATTATAAAACAATCAATTATTAGGAGAGAAACCAAGAAGTTACAAAGAAAAAAATACTTAGATCAACTTAACTATCATGTACAAGAAATAAAATGTTACAAAAAATAAAAAATATCTGCAGAAATAATACTGTATGCAAATAATTTCATTGTGAAATTATGTCCGCATACAGGAGCATCATAGGATCCAACAAAGATGCCATGAATTGATGTAATAAAAAAAAATGAATAATAGATTTAAAACACTTGGAGGAAACATAGAATAATAATAGTATGAAAATGTAGGAGTAGAAACAATAAGGACTACTGCAATGAATACTACAATAGTTTACCTTCTATTAGTGGTTAGTAGTTTATCACAGTACGGTTAAAATTGATATCAGGAACAAACGTGGCATTTATAAATTGAAATGCGGGGAGTGAAATGCTCGTTAAGTAGGCCAAACCAGGAGAAGCTTTAAATGAAGAATCTCAGAAGATGTATACCTAGGTAAAGAGGTTAATTCTATCTTCTGTGGTAGAATGAATAAACATCTTAGTGATTGCAAAAATCCAAAAGGGTATTCAAACTTTGCAGAACATATCATTATTAATAACCAAATGTTCAAGGTCGAGGAAAAAGTTGAATTTCTGCATTTCAATGGAAAAGATACACTATTGAACATTTTAGAAACTTTGGAAATAACAAGGATGATATAGTATATTACGTTACTACGCTGGAAAATAACGTTTTGCCGGTCGAGCATATGATAGTTCATGCACGAGGCGCAGCCGAGTGCAGAAACGTGAATATGCGAGAAGCGGCAAAAGTTTACAGCCGTGTAATGTATGATATTTTTTGTTACACTTTATAGAAAGGTATGCTACAATCAGCTGGATAATATGCAAGACATTCAAAAGTATTCAAGACAAGTGAATCAGCTGCTTTATGTAGATTCAGAATTTTATGGGCGAATTCCCAGATATAAACCAAAATAATGATAGCCTAGTGCAATCAGCTGGATAATATTCGAGACAGGTCATAGGTAATGAATGAGTAATGTAATGAGTTGACTATAGTGAGTCAACGGAAAAATCTTTGCCGCACTCCATATGTTTTTTCCTATCTTGTACGGCTATAAGGCCCTATTTGTCAGCTGATTTTTCCGATCTAGTACGGAAAAGAGGCACTCTCCATACGTGACAAATCTATGGAAAGTAGCTACTTTAAGTCACGTCAGAGGCCCTGAACTTATTCAGGTGCGACCTGATAACTCTGACACCAGACCTGAGCCAGCCAGGTCACACGATATTATTATTATTATCTGTCAAGTGTAACAAAAAAGATGATTTTAACCAAACACCTCTAATCTTGATCAAGGTCAAGGAAATAGGTCAAGGTCAATCATCCAGTTTTAGCTACAACAAGTCTTGGTGCAGTTATTCATTCTACCTTAATTGAGTCACAGAAAAAGTACTAAAGTATCTGTCGACCTTCAATATTTTTCTAGTTGATTAATTTTTTATGTATGTTGTTCATCTGGTCAATTATTTACTACATGGTTATCACACTTGCTTTGTAATGGTAGGTTATTCTTGTTATTATTCAAGGGGGCATGTCCAGTATCGGCCAATGACAGACCTCCATTGAACAGTTCGACAAATGAGAGAGTTCTAGCCTATCAACGGCTACTCTGTAATTTAATTTTTAGTTTGAGATTGATAATAGAGATTTTTAAGAATAAGAATAAGATTTATTTCCCAAAGAAACAAAAATACATCAATCTAAATAATATGAAATTAACTAAGATTCTAGACTATTCAGTAGTATTCAGGTATTCAGCAAAGCATAGCTTGAGCGCCAGACCGACCAAGGAATACAAAATACAAAATCACTGCAACTACAATTTAAGAAAACAATAAAATAAACATAAGTAAAAAATAAGGACAAATAATAAATATAAATAACACATAAAAGAGCAAGAACTAGATTAAATTTCCTATTTTAAAGAAGATATTCTCTAAGATATTCTGGTAAGATATTAAATAGTTTACAGCAAATATGATGTGTTTGGTGCCTGCAAATATATAATAATATATTTGTTTATTTTTTGTAGCAATGCAAATGTAACTCTTTCTTTATTGAATTGTTCTTTATTTCCTCTTTAAAAAACAAGTACTGTACATAGATAATAACAATAAGTCAGAGAAAAAAATATTCTTCACATGGGCTACAATGCCTGTGTGCGATAAAGAGTCTGAATCGGTAGAATTTTATATAGAAGAAAAAGACAAATTTAAAAAAATTGAAGAGAAAAAGAAATTACAGCGAAAAGGAGAGAAAAAAGACAAAAAATTCTTAATTATTTGTGGAGGATCATCTTTCTATGGGAAATGAGAGACCGGCAAGAGACTCCAGAGAGAAAGAATGTATACAAATAAAGTTTCTGGGATGAGACTAGTTGTAGCAAGAAGAGAAAATTATCTAGAAGTTTCAACACATGTTGAAAAGGTAGATGGGCAGAACGGAATATTAAATAAAAGGTCAAAGAAAATAATAAGAGTTAGAAACAGTTATTTCATTTATGGAAAAGGAGAAAAGAAAACTCTTAAAATCGGTATGCAGACCACAGCACCATCTCAGATGCATCTCTTCCATGTTCAAACAGCCAAGAGAGCAGCATTTTCTTGTAGGAAGCAACACGAAATCTGACAGAAGTAGAGAACTGCGCAGACATATTGCAATACAAACGGTGGAGAAATATAGAGAGGGGCGCGAGAAGCAGCCAGCGTTACTAATCTGGGCATCCTGAAATCACCTATTTAACTCTGAAATTATTATCGTATTTTTTTTTGCGTTAACGGTTTTAACGTAGATTTGCGCGCTCTCTCTGATGATGTAACAGTCAACAATATAATTCTCTCGTGCTTTAATAATCGAAGAGGTTTGGACAACATCAGTAGGCTATATCAAGTAATAAAGTAGTTGAAATAATAATAATAATAAGCGTATGGCTTTTAATGGTGGGGAGACCCTTACGGGTAGTTCCACCTCGCCGTTTGTGCCATGTTACAGGGAACATAGTGGACCTACTATTTTAGGTGGGTTCCGAACCACCGGGTAAGTGATAATAGTTGAAAGAGTAGGTACTCACAGTGAGTAGTATAATGTTGGGTGGCTTCATAGGGTAGTCGGGGGGCAGCAGGATTCGTCCGTGGTAGATGCCGTTCTCGAATTCGGTCTGCGGTGCGCCTTGCACCGTGAAGTGCCACTCGAACAGATTGTCGTCGAGTGGTCGCGCACAGTACTCGTCGGTCGCCTCGTGCAGCTCACGCGCCTCTCGCATCAGTCGCTTTACAGCTGCTCAACACAAAATTAGAAATATTTCAATTTAGTTTTGAAGTAACTGACAATTTAACAAACTGACAAATAAATATACAGAAACAGAATTTATTAATTTCGAATTTCTCAAAGTGCTATTAATTTACACCGAACACTTCCGCAATGGCGGATATTGACAGCATTGAATAGCTGATGAATGCTACTGTACAAAAATATCAATCACCACCGGGAATCGAACTACGGACCTCCCAATTGCCGGTCGGGCGCCTTGACCACTAGACTACAGTGACCCTTCTGCTGTGCTGTCTAGTGGTTAAGGCGCCCGACCGGCAATTGGGAGATCCGTGGTTCGATTCCCGTTGGTGACTGATATTTTTGTACAACATCAGTAGGCTATATCAAGTAATAAAGTAGTTGAAATAATAATAATAATAAGCGAGTCACAATTTCCACTTGGAAGTGTTTTTTAAAACTTTATTAAATATCTAAAAGATAAAGACACAGTGCTGTGTGCGGGTGTTTTACTAGATATGAGCGTTGAAACGATTGTAAAATAACATATTGTAAATCTGACAATACACTTTGGGTTCCATGATTTTGTGAGCTTGTCTCTGGCCAGGATGGAATACGAACAATGTGTTATGGAATAATTAGTACTCAGATAATAAGAAGCTTACAGTAATTTACCAGTTATGCCTGTTGTAACCTTAAGGCTGGAGAAGTTAGAGAGTCCTGTGTAGGATAATAAATTGTATCTATTCCTACAATACATTGACGTGTAATACAGCGTTAAAGCAATGCTCAACATAAATACGGTTTCATATGACAAAATGATAATATTTCTGTGAACAGCGGATCTCGCTCAAAAAATAAGGGTGCTTGCACAGTGGAGCATCCAATAGTAGATGATAATTATAACTGAGTTAAGAACCATTACTGAGTGGCTCTGAACTTTGTTCAGGTGTGACTTGAGAACTCTGACACCAGACCTGAGCCAGCCAGGTCACATGATATTATTATTTTATTACGGAGTGGATGTTAGCTTTGAATGGTGAATAATGCAAACAGCCACTCAAATGAATTTATTCAGATAAGTTTGCTAGGCTTTTCTTTAAATGATCACTCTTTTTGTTCTTGATCGGTTTTCTCCATCTTTCTGATGTATACATTTTCATTGCCCTTTCCTTCCATTTCTTCTTAACATCTTATTTGCTCCATCTCTGAACTCAATACTTTGAATTATAATATATTAAACTTGTTTTCCTTTCTACTCTGGTTTCTGCGGTCGACGTGGATGTGTGAATGCCATTCAAATCCTCGACTTTCTGACTTTCATAAGAGACGCACCACAAGAATGGCATCGACCTCCATAACAATGTTAGCTGATGCCATTCTCGTGGTGCGCCACCTACACCTGTCATACCGCGATCTCTTTTCCGCTAACAGCACTCCTATGGAACAAGAGCTTACACTAGTCTATCCTATTCATAGGAGAGTAGTTCAGAAAAAACTCACTATATTATGGCTCCGCGTCTTTTCGATTGCCTACCAGTGAACCTAAGAAAGACCACTGATAGGAGGAAATTCAGCTCATTCAGAGGAAAGATCTGCTTCTGATGTGCTGTGCTGTCCTGTGCTGTTTTTCAGTGTCCGAGTTTTTAAACATAAATATAATTTAGTCTCCTCCATAATTTCCTCGACTTCTTGTGAGTTATCTGTATTCATGTAAGTTGACTTCATGAAAGCTATCTGTCTATATTTTAAGTTAATTCTGTATTTCCTCAGTTTGTTCTGTTTTTAATTTTAAACTAAGACGTGTTGTTTGCCGACGGAGTCACTATTACTTCCGGCCGACGGCATCAATGACGTGTGAAATGAAAAATAAATGAGAACCACACAGGATCTGATCGTTACCACCTAGCAAACCACTGCGCTACTTCCTGAATCATTGCTATCATGTACCAGAGATAAATGAAAGTTTATCAAGCCATAAAATTAAAAAAAAAAAACAATAAATTATAAGAAGATGAAAAACAATAGAAATAAAAAACCAATCAATTATAAGAAGATTGGGCTGTATTCGGAACCTTGAAACCAGGAATTTTCTGGTTTCGTTCATTATTGTCGTCAGTAAAACCTGCCCATCTTACCAAGTCTAAATAGTGGACAAACCATAGTAATAGTTTCATCAATCAAAGACAGTTACTGAATAGAATTCGTATTGCTAAATAGTAAACTAAATCGGAAAACAGGATTTGAAAGTTTTGCAAATAAGTTAGTAGTTGAACTTACCCGGACTTTTCGTGTTGTATTTACTTTCCAAATCCATTGATCCCAGATTTTATTACTTGAAGATTTAACAGTGTGAAGAAGAACGAAAAAACTAGAATATTATTCACATAGGGCGTACTATGTCGGCCAACTATAATTTAATTTAGGTTATGTCGCTGACAGTGAACAGACTACAGAACGAATGTTTTTGTGATCAGCTGTTAAGCGTTAAGCTGCTTTACCTAAACCTTTGACGAAAAAATTGGGCTGAAATTGACAAAAAAGTCCAATAAAATGAAATCCAAAATTTGGCGTCTTTCAAAACTATGTGGTGTCAAATACAAATTGCGACGAGGAAGGAAATGAGATAGTGCATTGATAGTAATAACGACGTGCTGTTAAGGAATTGGTTGATAACAAAATTACGGATAACCGAACCCCATTGGCCAAAATGTCAATGATAATGTTATGAGACTATATGGGAGCTGCAAAGCACCTTCGTGAAGCTGGCCCCACGTCAGAAACTCTAAGCTGTGTATCATGAGATTCTGCTATTTAATGCCTCAAAAATAAATTTTCTGCTGCTTTCAGGAAAAAAGTTATTCGACTTTAAAAAAAATACTGTGTGGGGCCAGTATCACGCAGCCCCACTCACTTCCCAAAACAATGAACCATATATCAATAGTTTTCTGTTATCAAATGCCACAAAAATAAAGTTTCTGCTGCTTTCAGAAAAAAGGCATAGCCAATTTAAGTTTTGTGTCAATGAAACTTAAATGGCTGTAACTCGGTTAATAATAATACAGGTTACAATTACGGGCTAAGTGTCAATCTTAACAACTAAACCGTGGCTATCGAATTCCCGTATTTATCCATTTTAAAATTTAAATTAGTCTATTCAACTACGGCAAGAAGCCATGTTCTAGAGTAGGGCTGAATATGTTTGAGGTGTATTTAATATTGGTTTTTGATTATGGTACCGTATTCAAGTGCTCTGTGTTCATGGTAGAAAGCAATTTTAATTTTGGTACTTCATTGTCTTTTAATATTCCCAATATAATGCACTGGCAGTTGCTCAGCCAGCGTTTGCTGACCTTGACTTGTTGCATGGAACTCTTTTCCATTCAAAGATGCCTTTACACCTAAGCTGATATACGAGTTGTCAGCTACTGTGGAAACCTTTGGGTGTAGCACTGCTACATGCGAGTCATTATCATCATTGACAGCCCTAAACAGGCCACAGAAACTAGCCATGCACCACGATAGAATGGCCAATTTGGTTTTTCTAGCTTTTGAGAAAAAAGAATGGAAAATGTCAATATAAAACAGTCCTTTTCGTTTTCTTACACGAAACAAAATAGCTTGTACTGGTGCAATTGGATTTGTTGAATTGGTTAATTCTTGTGTAACAGAAAATGATTATGAAATTATATTCCAATTCTCTCTCCCTATATAAATAAACTTGTTCTCGAAATCTGTCTGTTTAATGAACATTGAGTAAGTGTTCAAGCTAATTTAGTTTTTGAGCTATAATTCCAAATAATTCAATTTGTATGGTATTTTTCACATGAAATTTGTAATAGTAAGTTATAATAACTCTTTTATTGTTGTGAATATCCATTTTTCGTGAACTGCAGTAGAACTATTCATAGGTATAAACTTGCTGTGCAGAACTGACCTTTTTTGAGTCACGGCGGACGCGTTTCAAACTATGTGGTTCTTCTTCGGCGCTTGGTTGCAGACTGACTAGTTTTCTAGTATGTAAGGTCTGGTGGTCGTAGGAAGGTAGTGGGAAGAGTGGATGTGGTGGAGGTGTTTGTGATGATGTTGAAGAGGGTATGAGATTTGATGTGAGGTTGGGAGTTGAGGATGTGAAATGGAATGTTTGTAAATTTCGAATTGTTCAAGAGTACAGTATTGAGTTTATGACTTTTGGGGGCAATGTGAAGGATGTAGAGGTTTCGATCAATTTTGGTGAATGAATGATTTTTTGTGAGTAGATGTTCGGCATAATTTGATTTTGTGTGTGGTTGGGTGAGTGCTTTTATGTGTTCTTTGAATCTGGTTGTTAAACACACAATGTGATAGTAATGTCATACAGGGTCAGTCCATATGTGTAGACGATAATCTTCGTTGTAACCTTCATTCATATTAATCAATAAAAGAATCACAAAGAGCAACAAAACTTTTTACAGTTTAGAAATTGAACTCTGAAATATTAAGGCCTCCACAGACAGACGCGATACAGGCTCGGAAAAGACCGAGCGATATATCGCTCGGGAAAATATCGCTAGTGTACCGAACTGAACATTCACACAAGCGCTGCACGCAGACGCTCGGGATTCGGTAAAACCATCCTGTCCTGTCACTGTGTATCGTCTGCTTGTGCTCGTCAACATGGCAAATGCTGAACGTGTAATTAATTTTGTTAAGGAACAAAGTTTACTTTATGACTATAGGCATCCGTTATATAAGGACATCAGAGCCAAAGACAAAAAGTGGAAGGAGCTAGGAGAACAACTGGATAAAGATAGTAAGTATACATTTATAGGTTATTTATTTGATACAACAGTAGATAATTAATAAGTGTCGGTGCCTCACCTGTTATTACAATTGTATGTTATTTATAAATGAGAAATATTAATATAATATTAAAGTAAAATAGCCTCCTAATGTTACAGGGTACACAATGTAATACAATAGTATATTACAGGTTGTGTTGACTAACGTTACCTAGCCTAATCTAACCTAAACTTAATTACAGTATACAAATTGAAGCTCAAGCAGTGGTTTAATTAAGGATCACGGAATTGGTTCCTCAGCAATAAGGTTTTCATTAAAATATTGAACAAACCTTTCTCTAATGCCATAGCTAATGTTTGAAGACCTGTGAGGATTTGTCCTTTGAATACCTGTCATCTCCCCTTCTTGCGGTTCCACTTGATTAAGTAAATCAGTATATTGTTGATCACAATTCTCTAAACGTAAAAAATTGTGAAGCAAACACGCAGCTGAGACTATAAATTTAATGTTGCTGACTTTCATTTCTATTGGCCTCAAAAATAATCTCCATTTCATGGTTAACAATCCGAAAGCATTTTCGACAACTCTACGGGCTCGGCATAGGCCTTTATTATAGTTTTCTTTCAAGTTGTCGTTTTTTGATTGTGCATAAGGAAACGGTCTCATCAAATAGGGTTTGAGACCAAATGCCTCATCACCAATGAGGACGTGAGGTGACGGTTCAGTTTGACCGGGTAGTACTTCATCAGGAGGAAGTCCAAACTGTTGTTGTTCGAGTAGCTTCCCAAACTCAGATTCCTCGAAAATTCCTCCATCACTATTTCTTCCATACGCTCCAACATCTATACATAGGAATTCGTATTCCGGACCAACAACTGCCATCAAAACAATTGAGTGACGTTTAAGGTAATTGAAGTAACAGGAACCTGCATTGTCGGGACATTTAATTAAAATGTGCTTTCCGTCAATGGACCCAACACAATTGGGAAAGCCCCATCTTTCCAGGAAACGGTTAGCAGAGTTCTTCCACTGAGAAGTTGTTGGTTGTGGCATATATCTAGATTTCATATTATTCCATATAGCAACACATACTTGGAGCACAATCTCACTGACTGTTGAAAACCCTACTCTAAAGGAATGTCCAATAGTAGAAAACGAGTCTCCGGATGCCAAATACCTGAAAAGGAAAATAAACACAATGTCAAATAAAACATTGTTAAATAATATAGGATTTATGATATGGTTGAACGAAAATTTAACTACATGTTCTTTATTTTACATTTTTGTAATATAAAACAAAGTTGTATTTATGTTTTTATAATGTTTTTACATTTTACATTATAACCGATTTACTTACAAAGGACTCACAACTGACACCCTTACATAGATTATACTCATATTGTTGAGTCTGTAAAACATTTGTTTACTTCTTTATGTAGGGGAATCTTTTGACAAAATTTATTTAAAATCGTTAAAGCCGCGAAAATCGCGTTTTTGTGTGTTTTTGACTATAAAACCCCATAAAAATGAAATTTCTAAAACATGAAAAAATTATCCCTAGATACTCGCTAACAACACCTAAATGCTGAATGTGGTGCAAATCGGTCCAGTGGTTTGGTCTGTGGACATGATTAGGCCAAACAAATAAATAATAAACAAACAAACATACCAAGATTAATTTAGATATAAGTATATTATACAATTTTCATTTTTTTTTTCAGGTGAAACACTAAAACGCCAATGGAAGAACTTGAAGGATTCTTACTCAAGGTATTTGAAATCCCAAAAAACTACAACTGGTCAGGCAGCATCAAAATATCAGCATTGGCAGTGGGCAAAGCAAATGGAATTTTTGAAGCCACATCTTGCTTTTGCTGAAACGATAACAAATGTTGGTAGCTGTAGTTCACAGTCACAGAGCATTTTACGGGAGGATGAGCAGCAATCTTACAGCGAAGATCAGGAACAAAACTTACCAACAGAACCAGACATGCATATTCCAAAGGAGACATCCGCAACATATGGCCATGATGAGGTGCCCGCTACTGTCGCTGCACCTCATAATGTAGATGGAGCAAAGAAAAAGCCTACTGAAAATGTGCGACGCAAACGTCCTGCCAACGTTACGAAGTTATCAGAACAAAATAGGTGCAAACTAGTGTCACCGACTTCAAATGTTGAGAAAGTAATGGGATTCCTTGAAAAAAGACATGAAATGGATTCAGTAGACCACCTTTTTCTCTCTTGGGCGCACACCACAAAAACATTCTCACCACGCCGGCTTCTAGACACCAAAATGAAGATTTCTAATATTATGCTGCAGCAAGAGCAAGCTCAAATTGAAGAAGATTTCAATGGCCCATTATCAAGGCAATCATCAGTACTTTCCATCGATACATTCCAATCTACTTCAATGTCACAAGCAAATAAGAGTCATCATGTTTCTCCATCGTCTATGGGTTCTGACAATATTTCTTTTGAAGGAACTGAAACTGCTAGTGTTCTCGACAATTGTACCCCACAAGGAACTCAAGCTGTTCGGGTTGAACCTGGAGAAGACGGCCCTGATGGTGGCAGCATATTATCATCTTTTTTTCATACCTTTTCATAAATTTATAAAGAGACTAAGTTTTGTATTAAAAATTTAATTTTTACTTTGTTTACTATGAAGACAATTTAATTTTTAATTTGACAATTTTTAAGACAATTTAAATTTAATTTTTACTTTGTTCACTATGAAGACAATTTAATTTTTACTTTGTTTACTATGAAGACAATTTGTTCAGTAGTGATTATAATATAACATTCAATTACAATACATTATTAAACAGAATTCAACAGTGTTTTCAATATGTCCTGGAAACAGATATTATTTGATCACATAAATAAATTAAATAGTGCTATTTATAAACCAACTGTTACCTTAAAGCAATAGCTAGTCGCTCCTCAGGAGGAATTGGTCTTCGCCAGTTTGTAAACTGCTTAGTAATGTCATTTCTTATTGCCATCAAAATCTTGTCAAAACTTTTAATAGGCATCCTGAAGTATATGAAGAAGCGTTTTTCATCTTTCAATAGCTGGGGAACCAATGTGTAGAATTCTCCTTCCACTTCTCTTAGTGTATTTATTTCATGCGTCCAAATACGCCGTTTTTCAATCCTGTAAATAGAAGAGCGAAATTATTAACTACATGACGTGAATAGCATTATCAAACCATTCAAAAGTATACCAAGTTATTTTATACTAATTTAATAATTTTTATTGTTGTCATGCGTGGCTTAAATTTTTTTTAAATACATTGTCAACTCTTTTTACCACTTAGTGATTGATTGATCCTATACTATAGGTATAGAGAGTGGTATTTAAATATTATCTATAGATTAATTTAAAGTGAGTGTTTTAGCAATATATGGCTATTAGTAATGATTTCTAAATAATATGTTTCTAATCAGTGCGGTGCCTTGTTACACATAATATACACAATATGCCTTGTATTACAATATATTTAAGAAAATAAGTTTTACCAATAGTTTTGTGGAAAAACTATTGGAACAACTTGTGTGTTGTCTGATGAGGCTAACATTGTTGCATGAGTTTGCGTGCGTTACGTCACACAAACTCTTGCAAACCCATACAAACTCAACAAACTGACGAAAACTATTGCAAAATTGTAGTTTGTATGAGTTTGCATTAGTTTACAGTAGTTTGAGTGAGTTTGCGAGTTTGTATGAGTTTGCAAGAGTTTATGTGAAATACTGTCACCTAAACTCTTGCAAACTCATGCAAACTCAAACAAACCACTACACCACAAGATTGCCAATGGCCCCACTAAGAAATTTGCATCAGGCTGGATGGAGACTTCCAATTAACCATACGATTACATTACATTACATTACATACCACAAGATTGTAGTTTGTATGTAACGGTATACAAGGCCTCAAGTATACAATTTTATTTTATTTTATTGGTTGTTTCTTTTCAACATTGTATAAGTCCAACCGATACCAGCTCTCTGACTCAATGCTATAATTTATTTTATTGCTATTAGAGGAATGTTATACTCTACTTACAGTGGCTCATCATGTTCGTCCTCGTCCATAGCGAGCGACAAAAGCAATGCTTCTTCTTGTAAACACTGGTGATTCATATTAAAAAAAAAAAATTAACTACATAGAAACTACACTGCATTCATGTGCGGTAAATAAGGTGTGCACTACTGATTTCCGCCTTGACTTCCGAGCGGTCTACCGAACCGATTCGGTAGACCGAATTACCGACGCGTTCTACCGATTGCGATAATATCGCTTTCTTCGGTATACCGCTGCTGTGTGAAAGTTCTCATTTACCGCTATGTAACAACATATCGTACCGAATCGTCCCGAGCCCTGTATCGCGTCTGTCTGTGGAGGCCTTTAGAAATTGAACTTATGTTTACTAAAGTATGTTTACTTATGTGAACTTATGTGTAATTGTTTATAAATTGAACTATTGATTAAATTACTTATTTTATTTTGGTTTTCTAATACAGAAGCTCGTTTTGGTTTTCAATAGCATTATCTTGATATCATATATACTGATTATTCTTGTATAGAGTAACTGAATCAATACCGTAGACGAAATTGTTCAATTATTTATCTTGATTAGATTATTGTCACTTATTTATTATCTTTACCTACCAACTCTGGCTGACGGCTTCGGCCATGCCTAATGAATTTTTAGTTAACTTTATAGAATAATAGATAATACAGACTTGTTGTTATTGTATTGAAAATGATGTGTAAAGTGTACTATATATTATTCGATGTCATTGTGTATTGACGACAATAAAATTCTTATCTATCTATCATTCATATTAAAATAATCAATTTGATTCAATTAAAATGAGTTTAGAATTAAGAGTTCGTGGACTTAGCACAAGACCAATTACTTAGTGGTTCATATATAACAGTTCTAGGTTAATTGAATGCATCCATGTCATACCATGCTGCAACTCAATTGAGTGGTGGTTAGAACTTACACAATCAAAACCATCCAATATTATTCCATATTATTTCCAATATAATTAAATCATCGAATACTTCTCATCCTAAAGCTCACAATTTTTATTTGAAACCAAAGTGCCAGAAAGTTTTATATAATAGGCTTTTTGAATCTTTTCGAAATAGAAATTACATTACGATTGTGCTATTTACAAAATGGAGTTTTAGAAAATCCTCCAAATTGGTGTGAAAATAATAATAATTTGAGACCTCAAAATTGATATAAAATGTTTATTAATAGCTTACATGAATTAATAATAGGTACAGTAACTTGAAATTTATGGTTTAAAAAGTAAAGGTGAATAAAATTGAGGAGGTGGCGTCGTATTGATCTTTTAGTTCTTTTACGAACAATTTGCAACTCAAATATTAGTTGTTTCGACTTCTTTTAGTTAAGTTTTTCTTGTGTTTTCGTGACTTCATTTCCTTCAATCACTTTCCTTTTCATTATTTCTCTAAACTCTCTGACTGTAATTTTACGAGGCATTATTTCTGCAACAAAAAAATCAAGGCATGAAACATCAGTAATGTGATTGACTAAGTTCATTAATACATGTATTAATTTTTAAGCATTATCATTATACTATGCTTTAATTCTCATGAAAAATCAAACAGAACTGCTTCTTCAGGACAAAATTTAAAATGCACTACCGGACCGGTACGACATCTTAGAACGCTATTCAATATTCAATAATGTCAATAGTCTGCGCCTAGAACTGACAATATCATTCTGTTTAATCGGAACAGTACGCTGAAATTCTTATACAGTATATAAGAGATAA
Organism: Conomelus anceps; assembly: GCA_948455865.1. NCBI lineage: Eukaryota > Metazoa > Arthropoda > Insecta > Hemiptera > Delphacidae > Conomelus > Conomelus anceps. Next base: position 25,169,014 of record OX418217.1, read on the forward strand.
ACCTCATTCAATCAGATATGCTTCAAAATTATGAACATAAAAATTGTAAATTCTTTTGGGCTACTTCAGATGATTAAAATAATTATTGTGTTTTTCATTGCAGTAGACGTAATTTCTATTCTATATTGCGTTCTCTCTATCAAGAGCGCTATCAAGTCCAACCAAATGGGGAGGGGGGATATGTATTTTTGGCATCTTGGAGGGGGGCAAATAGCTCTTCGTCAGAAATAAATTATGAAAACTTCATATTGGTCAGAAAATACTGCTCACTATTATATACAAGAACCAAATCCCATACATAATTTCATTCTCGAATGGCAATTATTGCAGAATTCATGCAAATGGGGTCAGGTTCTAAGCACTCTTCTCTGTTTGAATGTTTGAATTTCTCCTCTTTATTATGATACGAATTCCACCATTTTTATGAAAGTAATATTCAGTAAAAATCTACTTTTCCGTTAATTTTTAATTTTATTGAAAAATTAAAATTTTCTCTACAACCAAATTCAACTTTATCATTTTTTTGTGTCAGGGCTGAAAATGTTGGGGATGTACTTTACGTGTCGATCACTTATTAAATTACAGATTTGTTGATATCGAAGATTTACCCCATTTGGAAACGACGCTGTTTGGCCGGCGGCGAAGGACTCAACTCGCAACTTATTTCATTCAAACCATAGTTGATATTAATCATAGTTTGTGATCACCTCGATACATAGTATTGTAGTGGGGTATCATAATTGAAAGCAATAATTTTTTTATTTTTATTTGAGGATGAAGCCCACATAGGTCTGAGACCTGTGCGTGGGTAATGAGTTGGATGAATGTGATTTATGAGTTGGACCTACAGTTTTAGGTGGGTTCCGAACCACCGGAATACTTTTCATAACAGTTTCTTGAGTAGATATTCTCTTTAAATATCTATAAAATAATATGTATTTGTGTGTTTATAAATAAATAGAAATTGATAATAGTATGAATGTAAAGTGCCATAGTCAATTTCAACTGTAAGTGACTCTTCAGACCTCAACATCATGTTTTGCTACAAAGAGCATAATTCACAAAAACGAGAAGTGAGGTAGGTTGTAGGCTGCAATTATTTGTCACACAAATTCAAAAGCTCCATGCTTAACAGTACACTCCCACCTTTACACAGGGCCTGGCTGCAAAGATGATAGTGTCTACTATCTAGCACACCTCTGAGCTAATTTGTGCGTCCCAGCCATCATTTGAAAGAGACGTTTGAGCAGCAAAACAATTAATGCAGATTTTTTGTATCTGAGATGGATAAAATGTAATTCACCTCAAGTTATTATAATAAGGCAAAGCATAATTCGGCGAACCATCTGTGCAATGTAAGACCTACCATACAAGTTCCAATCCGTTGTACGATCTGGTTTAAAACGACCAAATTTGACGACGGATTGGAACGTGTGTGGGGTGACCGCCTGACATCAAAAACGATATCGAATCGGATGAAAATTTCATAAGATCAGACCAACGATTCGAATAGATTGCAGTGGGGGTGTGTGCGCGATTCGACCTACGATCTAGGCATTTTTGATCACAGCTGCACTGCACAACAACACAACCTTCCACAATTCCCCGACTAAGTTGAGGACAGGCGGAGAAAAGGGATCGTTGCGACGGATCTGAAGACAAATCGTTGCGTGCGATGCGATCAGATCTGAAGCGATGAATAATAAGACGAAATTGTCACAACCACATTTATTAAAACTTCGAGAAACTAGTTTCGGTTGTTACACCATTATCAATCTCAATCAAACTCTCGAAGTTTTAATAAATGTGGTTGTGACAATTTCGTCTTATTATTCATTATGGATACCTTCCACAATATCACCTTCGCCATTACTAAGAAAGATCTGAAGCGATTTGATCTCACAGATCCGTCGAACAATAAATCGTAACGGGTATGCACAGCCTAAACTAACATAGTTGCTATATTGTCAACCTATTATTATTAATAATAATTATAAATTATTGGGCAAACAAGAAGTACAAGTCCAAAAAATGAACCATCTTTACTCAGCGTCTTCCACTTGGGGAGTTTTACGTCTAATACTAATAATAATAATAATTATTATTATTATAAATAAAATTGTAGTTAGTTATAGTAATTTATACTTAATATTTGAATACAACAAGACTGACGTGGAAAATAAAGATTATAATTTATTCAACAATTATTTTCAAGGCTGTAAAATTTGACCTTGAATTTTCAGAGTCAAAGAAAAAGTCAAAGAGTACGGGGATTATACAAACCTCTAAGAAATTGCATGTTTTCAGTTGTCTGAACCACCTCAGCGAGATTATTATATTCAAGGGAGTCCTTGGATTTTCCAAGTTTGTAAGCCATCTGAGATATATACTGTATAAACAGCTCCTGTAAATAATATTGAATAACTGAATTTTGATAGTTGTAAAATTAATAATGCACCAATAAGACTTTTTATGTGATTGAAAAAGTACAAGTTTTCATTTATTAACTATGTAGCACAGTAGATTTCTATATTTACATAATGGGATATTATGTTTTCCTCTGTATATCTTCGAAAGGGAAGCTTCTACTGTTAAGATAAGCCTTTAAGTTACGGACCAGTAGTATATGCATTGTTGGAGTACACACATTATCAGCTCAAGTTTGGTTTCCCAAAAATAAAATTGAATTATAAAGAACTCTAATCCGACCGAAACAGCAGCGGACTTTTGTAATGAAAATTTTGAGTTTTTTAATGGATAATCGCCATTATAACTGCAGAGAGATGAGCACATAAAAGTAATGAAAATATAAATTACATTTTATTCAAGAGGAAAGGTATTGCATGCTTTGTAAAGTTGCAACTGATACATACAGGCATGCTGTGCACTGTATGCTGGAGATCGTTGCGAGAATAATGATAATAAACATTGAAAATTTCATATTGAACTAAGTTATGAGCGAAAGACCGTAATATGAGTGCTTCAAATAGATATGACTGAATCAAAAATATTCGGCCAAACACATTCAAAAACGATCAGCATGGTATTTATGTTCTCATCATAGCTTCACATTCCAAGTGTGAGAAGCTACTTGAAACGTTTATATAACTTTTTTATACAAGTCAACATTGGTATTTTTCATGAGATTCGCATTGGCTCCAGTTTACAATGGTCTTTATATATATAGTGTTTCTGGTACATCCGATTAGATAAATCGATGATCCGAATCGGATGTACCTGTAAACATTATTTGAATGCACTGTGATTGTGATATTCAGATGATTGCAAGCGACTACTTTTTATGATGGCCAACGTGGTTTTTCCTCAAACACCACCCAACACAGAAATATTTTCGACCATTCAGAAGTGGGAGATTGTTCTGGAAGCCAGCTGACTCTTTTACAATTTTACTCTATTGACATTTAATAAATTGTCCACATAAATCTAGAGTGTGGCAAACGGTATATCCGGATTTGGGACAGCAATGTAAAGAAGCTACTCAATTGAAATTTTCACAATAAATTCGTTGGTTCAGGTTTTTTGGCAATCAAGACTTGACCATGTTGCTTGTTTGTGTAGCACCATAACCGATTTCGATTATAGGTGACCCTTTAGGCATCAACGTCAAGTTTTAGTCCAAAGAGTTTACTACGCAAACGAGGGGTAAGGTAGGTTGCGTTTGCTTTCCTCACTGAGCTCATATCAGTATGCCATGCCCATCGAAACAAAGTCTGAAGCTCTAAGCTTGGCAGTCCTCTCACATCACTAGACAGCAAATATATGCAAAATTGCTGCAGTCTTTAGTTTCACTTGTATAGACAATTTTAAACGTTTGCCATTCAACTCATAACGTCGAGCCGAATGACACCTCTTCAAGCTGAAAGCAAAATGGTGTAGAATGGACAGCGCGTTCTCGTAAATTAATATGCGAATTTTCAAGATAATATTGAAAACCAAACATTTTTAAGCAACAACTATACTCACTAGACAAACTGAAGGCCTGATTTCAGTATCCTCGAAAACTGAATTGAGCATTCACAATTTTTCCTGCAGGGATATTTAGAACAGAAAGTTTTTAACCGACAACCTCATTCACTAGACGGATCTTGTTTTGATACTTGTAAAAAACTAACTTTTAAACTCGGCTAGCAATAAACAGTGTCTCTAAAGGCTCCAAACGCCAGTGCTACTGGAGGCTGCAATTCTGCTGATATCATATTCAAATCTTGGTTGCAAAAAAACTGGAACAGTCATCTAAAAAATTTACGATTGTAAAGTAATTTTTTTGTTTTCTCATTGGTTAGGTTTAGGCCGGCCACACACATGAACAGTCGAGGCGAGGCAAATGACTTTCGTCAAGACGCTTGACTTGCCTTGCGGCAAAGCGGACACACACAATAGAAGGCGAGGCAAGTCATGGCAAAAATTTGGCTCGGTTTCACAGCCAAGTCGCGACTGTGCTTTCGCAGAGTGAACATATAGCAGTTCTAGTGTTTCACTATAGTAGTTTCATTATAGAAGTTTCTAGTGTATCTAGTAGCGAGGAAGAGATCGTTTTAATGATGTCAAATTTCATTCAGTTGCTGGATCGCAATGTGAAAAATAGAAGAATGTGGGTACACCCTGTTAATCAGGTGTGCTCACCCCCCCCCCCCCAAGCCTCACCCCCCTAAATTCAGCCCTCCCAATAAATTAGACACCCACTACAAAAAAAAAAATAAATAAATGCGAAAAAATAAGCCCTCATATTCTATCTAAAACTAAAAAAAGGTATAAAACTAAAGGGTAAAACTAAAAAAGGTATTGAAAAAATTCAAACCCAGTCAATAATATACAAAATGTAATATTAAAAATGTAAATTAATATTGTGCTTATTCCACTTTTTAGCTTTTTTTCTTTTTCTTCAGATGTGATTCATGAAAAATGTTATGAAGAATCATACTTTGCTTTGTTTTTGATAGAACTCTAAAGGGTATATGGAATATTATGTCTAGCTTCAACGACAATGTATCAGTTCATTAATACTGTATTTATTTCTTATTTAATTTATTAATGTTATATTATCTAAGAGAAAAAAGAAAAAAATGTTATGTTGCTTAACCACCTGTTGTAACTCTTTTGAGGAAACAATAAAGAATTATTATTATTATTATTATACAAAATGTATGTATATTTTTTGAGATTCTTTACATAGGTTACATTTTTTTGTAAAGGTAAAAAAGAAATATCAATGAAATGAATATATGGTATGAACTTCTGCTCAATAAACTTAATTGCAAAATAGCTAAATAAGAATATGAACCTAAATGGTTTTTAAACAATCAAATATTCCCCCCCCCCCACCACCAAACCTTTTTTTGGAACCCCAAAGTATTTCAATAACGCAGTCTGCGACATAGTTCCCCCCCTGTAGGCACCCCTGAATAATTCACAAAATGGATAGGAGTGGTTTCATAATAGTTGAGTTGCCGTCAGATCCTCTGGCAAAGTGGACACTTGATAGAAGCTGATTGGTGGACTTCGCGCATGCGCAGAACGCTCCGACTCTTGGTGACTTTAGGCAAAACGAAATTCTTGACTGTTTCGCTCTGTGACGAATGGCGCCTTTTCGCCTCGCCTCTCCGCGACTCTTGAAGTGTATGGTGCTCCGTAAGCGCCCATGCTTTCTCTATCGCTAAAGACGCCTTTAGTCGAAATGCCTCGCCTCGACTGTTCATGTGTGTGGCCGGCCTTAAGGTTAAGAGTTTGACATTTCATACAAATGTTCCATTAGAACCCTTGAAGCGGGCTAAGAAAGGGTTTTAATAAGATCAATAATCGGCTGTGGTGCACTATATGGGCTTCTGTCAATAACTTGTTGTCAATTGAATAACTTGGACGATTATGATTATGTGAACACTATTAGTATTAGGCAATTGATTAACACTATGATAATATGATACTCATTAATTGGATGAAATAAAGGTATGAGGTGGTTCAGTCACATCTAGCCAGGTTAGGTTAGGTTTGGTTAAAGCCCATATAGCGCACTTTCTCCCAATAATCCCCATAATCAACAATTTTGAATAAATTGTTCAATTTGATAAAAAATCACTTTCCAATGTGTTTGACTGGGAAGGAGGAGAGTAGCCGGTTAATTTAATTTTAAAGAAACCAACTACTTGTCTTCAAATTATTGATATTATCGATGGTATATTTAGCCTATATCAAAAAGTAAGGGTAATTATTGAGTATCCGAACTTTTCGATTTTTCCAACAATTTTTTTTTGTGACATCTACACACCCCATGAAGCAATAATCCGTTGAAATTTTTTGGGGGTCGCGTCTTTTTTACCCAAAAATTTAAATTTTCGAAAAAAATTTTTTTGATGAAAATTTTATTTTTCATTTAATAAATTCATAATTTGCAAACATATTATGAACTCCCAACCATAAAACGATATAAATCAAATTAATAATCACATATCTGAAGAAAACTAAGCTTACTAACCTTTCAATACTTCGGGGGATACAACTCTGAATTGAACAGAAAAACTTCCCAGCAAAATGAATACCAGTCAACCACTGTTGTTGTCGAAATTCCCAGCTCTTCACAAATAAATGTTTGTTGGGGTGGCTTTAGGTGCAAAAGTATTGTCACCAAATAGAAATATTTTTCTATTGGGAGTCTACAATTGTCCAAGAACGAGCCCACCCTTGCCGAGCCAGTAAAGCCACAAACCGCAGCCGCCTTCTTCCCACGTCGAATTTTTTTTTGACAGCGAAATTTAAGATTTGATTTATTCACAACTAACTCCGCACCACACTTTAAACACACCGAAATCTCTTTAAAGATACCATGCCTGAACAAAAATTCAATCACGTCCTTTTCGCTAAGGCGTATAGATTCTAAAAATTTTAGCTTGCACTCTGTATCACACATTTCACGTAATGAATAAATATGAATGAATATTTTCCATGTGATCTAACAATAATTGTCGATCTGACCATAGCATTTCAAAGAAAACATATGTTGTCAAACTATTATATTTTTGGATTGAATGGTTACTTGACCGACCTTGCTCAGCTAAAGATGACCGACCAACCAAACCTAACCTAACCTAGCCTAGTCTGGCAGTGTTACAGTGTGATGGAAGTATTCATACGCGGAAGAAAAATAGTTCCATCAGAAAACTCTAATTTAAATGCCAAATAAGCGTTGCCCCCGCAAAATATCAGTGTATTATTACTTACTAGTGTGTTTTGAGTGTGTGGGGAAAAAATTGTTGGAAAAATCAAAAAGTTCGGATACTCAATAAATACCAAAGTAAGATTGTATGGTATAAAACCAAATATAAGGAAGATTAAACTAAATTTACAATAAATTAAATAGATTCTAGATAGTTAGCTAGGTAACAAATTACTCACTGTGGCTCGTATGACTAATAATAAGGAATCCTGGCTGATATTTTCAACATCTGGCGAACTTTTCATTATCGTTCGAACTCTTGAAAGTGGTAACACAGTTTCTTTATTCTTATTAACAGGAGATTTATTCATAGTCATTCTAAGCATAAAAATCCTTTAGTAAAGCGTTTTAAACTTCAACATTCAACATCTTAAAACTTAAAACAAGCATTACATCAATAACCAAATAAACCAACCATTTAAATAAATGTAGGTTATGTTGTTCCGTGTTCCCTCGTTTGGTTCACGACCATGAAGACAATGCCATCTTGTTCCTTGTGCATTGCTCAAGGATTCCTTATCAATCATCATGAAAGGTGAGGAATTAAGATTTATCAAAAATAAATTATAATAACTCATTGATAAAAATTACAGAAGGAAGTAATTTATAAACTTAGTAGATATGAGTACAAAAATCAGTGACATTTGGCATTACTGTATTCGGTGATCAAGTCAGCCGTGACGACTGACAAGATACAAGGAGATCGGGAGAGCGCCAGAAGTGGTTGACGACAAACGAGGACAATTTTTAGACCGCATCTGCCCAATACCTCCTAGATGTACAGGAGGCCCAATCGCTGGGAGTGATGACGTATGTGATCGAGGCTGCTGGGCCAAGCTATCACCTGTTTTACGTATTTGTTATGGCTGACGTTATTCTTCGTTTTAAGTTCAATAATCTTCCTTTTGACAATTATTTCGAAGAATCCTGTTTTATTTTACATTTAATCAATCCATTTCTCAATCATTTTCAAATAATAATTTAGTATTTCTTATTTCGAATTGATCAACGTTGGTACCATGTACCACATTCATCATACAGACCGTTTCACGCTGCATGGCGTCTCGATGGAGCATGCGCGCTGAGCGCTTTCTCCCACTACTGTACCTGTTGCCTCGCAGTACAGTCAAGTTCAAATATTCTGCAAGTCTGCTAATGCTAAAAAGACCAGCAGTGAGTGTATTTGACACGACTGTACTTGACGGCTGGTAGGGAAGCGTGGTGGGAAAGACTTTCTGTCTCTCTCGCACTGCCTCCCCTGCCACCAGCGAGACGCCACGCACTTTGAAACGGTCTGTATCAAATTTCAATCGTGATCGGCTGTTGTTATGAAAGTTTAGTCAATAACTAACTCTAACAATAATCAATAGTCAATACATAATATTGAGTAGTCTCTTCCTTGATTTTTGTCTCGTGGAATTATAATTAAACACTTTTTTCCTCAGTTTATAAATAAATAGCCGCCCCCTGGACCCCCGGGGGGTCCAACTAATTTCCATTGTGATTAGATAAATTTACAGAAATAGGTGATTTTGGGGAGAATTTTGATACCATTACTTAGTATGCATCTAGGGTCTTAATCAAACAGTGGTATTTTGATTATATAGATATAGATTTCACTCCATGTGGCCTTGATGTTCTTGAGAAATTGTGATCAACTAAATTCCAAAAATCCTAAATTTTGATATGAATCATGTAACCCTATTTTTCACGTATTTAGCACCCCAGCTGAAAATTTGAACTTTTTTGGCCTTGTGGTTCTTGAGAAATTATAATCACCTAAATTTTCAATATCGTTAATCTATGGAAAATTAATTTCACAACTAATTTTTTGTTGATTTTCTGATCAATACCCATTTTCACAAAAATTCTCAGGCTCATGTACTGTTACAAATAGTATTTTATTAATTCCTTAATACTTCTTTGTAAACCTAACTATTGATAGGTAAGAGTTCTTATAAGAACTGATATTTATTTGATTTGAGCATTGGTTGAAGTTCACAAATACTCGGAAACGATGTTAGCAGTCTGATGTGCAACTGCAAACTGATCTGATCGTGAAAGTGAGTGATCATTTGAGGTAGTAGGCTACGCAATTGAAGTGGGAAGGGGTCAGCCTACTGGCAGTACAGTCAGGTTCGGAATGGATTATGCAACTACAATGAGCATTCTTCATAGGAGAAAGAGACAGCATTCTTCTAGAAAGAGACAGCAATGTCGAGAATACGACTATACACTATGCGGATGGGAGTCGAAATGCATAATATGCATGTGCGATTAATCGGCTCCAGCAAAGTTGTACTGAGCAATATTGTACTAATATTAAAATGATTGTACTTGACCTAACAGGCAGCTTGGCTACTTTTTTACTTTTCATAAACGTTGGCTTTTAGCTATTGAAATTATTTTGGTAGCTCAGGATAAGTTTGCTTTGTTTGAAACAAATTATTATTCATTAATAGACCTAACCTACTGAACTTGCCAGCCAAACAGCTTAAAGGAACAGCTGATAGAAGTCAACCGTTTTTAATCATATGGCAGACCCCTTAGCAGCTTTATTTACACTGTCTTTGAACAGCAAAAGACTTTGCACTTTGCATGTAGGCTACCATACAGTCGGAGCCTTGCAATATGTGGGAAACATATGACTGAGTATGATGAAATGTTATTATGCCAGGTTGATGACATCTGTTAAGTGCAAATTTCAAAATATTTGGCTGTTTATCACCAAACTTTTCAAAAATCGTCGATTTGGGCCCATTTTGGGGCTAATTTTGAAACTTTTTTCCAAGGTACATCTAAGGCCGATACTTAACATGAATACCAAATTTTATCTGATTTGATCTTATGGTTCTCTAGAAATTGTTGTCACCTAAATTTTCAAAAATCTTCAATTTTGGGCCCATTTTGGGGTAAATTTTGAAACCCTTTCTTAGCACGCGTCTAGTCCCCCTACTGAATACATGTACCAAATTTTATCGTTTTTGGTTGAGTGGTTCCTGAGAAACTGTGATGAATGAGTGAGTGAGTCAGTCAGTGGTATTTCGATTAAATAGATATAGATTATAGGATGGCATAGAATAGAATCTGATTTTAGGTTACGTATAGTGAATATTGTTTAATCCTAATCAATAATTAATTTGGAGGTTGAAATTCATGTGAGACATTTAGAAAGTGGCCTAACATTTGAATTTTTGTAATACTGTAATAGATAAATAATGAAACTTTAAGGTTTCTATAAAAGATGGTTGAACTTACCAGTAGACCTAGGCTATTTTTTGTGCAAATCAATGATGACACATTCTTGAAATCTCAGCAATGTGTAATTCACAAAATTATTATCAACTCTTTCTTATGCTGCCATTGTGTTTTTTCGAAATTTAAGAAAGAATAGTGAAAGTTATAAGCCTCCATTCCAATATTCTAAATCTAACCTACCAATAAGGCTGCACTTTCGCATGAATTCATCTGGTCAAATAACCAACTGAGAGAAGCAATAGGCTACTTTCAGCTTTGATACAAATATCGACTATCAATATTCTCTTAGTCAATTCTATTTCATGGGACTACATATGGAAGTGCAACCTAGAATATTTCAGTTTTGTATATTTTTAAATTGATTATTATTAACTTTTTAAGTGAATTCAACAACTTGCAGTCAAATTTTTATTAAGAATAAGTAGTATTTTTAAGAGTAAGTAAAATTCTACATATTCTTGATAAAATTTGACTGAAAGTAGTCGATAGACTTATAAAGTTAATATTAACAACGCAGTTCATCATGGAACAAGAAATCCAGGAATGATAATTGTTTCACCTGATCTTGAATCATGAACTGTCTCACTAGTAATAATATCTGCCTTTGAAAAATGAACAATGCAAACTTATGAATATATGGTGGTTGAATATCTTTTTGAGGAATGAATGACATCCACTGATTATAAATATTGCTGTCCTTTGAAAAGCTAAACTTGAAGCTTCGGTTCATTGACATTGTTGGATTGCAACAAGACACAAAGCGTTTATTGGGCATCTTATCTTTAATAACAAACACACATGATAAAAAAGAGAATTTGAAATCAATCATTATAAGCTACTAAAACATGGTAGTGGTCAATGTTTAGTGCTTAGCTCTGCATGACAAGTGTGCACCCTGGAAACTGCCGGTTCTAATGCAATGCCACTGGTCATATGCAAAATTAAAACTTATATTATGTTATGCACATCATAATATGTAAATGTTGATGTCCAGTGCAAATGGGAACTTAGCATGTTTTGTATTACTTTTTGTGAAACATATATGTGAGTGATACAGCATATGGAAGTGATGGTGAAGCCTAATTTGTTATCTTCTTTAGATTTATTGATTACATTTTCCACTTTCATGTTATCCATTGTGTTTCACAAATATTAATGCAGCACATGCATGTTCCTATTATTTGCACTGGACTTTAAACATTATAACGTACAATTACATTAAAACATACATTTTTAAACTTGGTGCTAAATCCTGAATCAGGAATTGCAATAGAAATTTCTATTGCAACCGAATTGGCTAAACTTTGAACTACTTCTAATCTAGTAAACGTTTTCGGATATATCTTCACAAAACTGAAAATATCCACTGGTCATATTTGGAAAATATTGTTATCTATTAATAACTTAGCAAAATTGCACATTAAAGATAATCATCAATTTACGACAGTAGCAACAATGCTTATAGATTGATGTTCTACACTCACTTGAATCTCAAGACAATACTATGTAAGAAGCAACAGCAGAATTAAATTTAAAACACTACTCATTCATCATTAAATTTGTAATAAATTAAAAATTAATATTCAATCTACTTACTATTTAATCTACTTATAACATTGAAAATTGAAAAGGGAGGTTAGGGTGGCATGTACCTTATATCACTTGAACTTCAACGAACATTGTTACACAGAAAATACATTTTATTTCAAAGTTATAGTATTTCAATAGCTATTAAACGATTCGTAGAGTATTTCACAATTTCACTGTTATTGATTTTAGAAAATAGTGTTCTCGAAAATAGTGTTATTGATCAACAAAACTGGTTGAGTTCATATCTCGCAATCTGGGTCTGGCTGTAAAATGGCGGACGGAAGACTTGAAAAAATACGTCATCGCTGTTAAAATCGAGAGCGATTGGGCCTTCTGTACATCTAGGAGGTATTGATCTGACGCTGCACGCACCCGACAGAGTGGGTCTTCTCAGGAATGAGGTAATTATATCGATTCTCTTCTATCGATTCATTGTAACTAATCGATATGGTATGGACTTCGGCGAGCCAGAAGATTGGTTGTATAACCTGGCTTTGCCTCGAAATTTGAATCGTATTGTTTATGGTGTTAAAAAGGTGTTTCTTTTATACAACTTCTTTGTGGATGTTGTATCTCTCATAGGTTAAAATTCTTCGTGAATTTCCACATATTAGTTTGGTTGTTTCATTTTTTACCTTCTTCATGTCATTCATAAATGATTTTTATTGCAGTGTTATTCCTAATATTATGTTATGCCTACATTTTATTATAATTTGATAACAGTTGAAAATAATTTCAACAATTTTGATCAAAATAATAATAATCATAATTATAATACTAGAACAAACTCTGATATTACTCCTTATGGTATATACGATTGTTAAAGACTCATAAAAGCCATGTATACCATGTTTAATACCATAATTTTTAATAAACTTCCTCTTGAAATAAGAATGTTACCAGAAAAAAGCTTTAAATCAGTAATTAACAAATGGTTAAGAAAAAAGCCATTTTATAATTTGAATGAATACATGGAGGCTGACAAAGCTTCTTTTCAGGAGTGAAATGCATTCCTCAAGCATTTCCAATATATGCGAATAAAACATTATTTAAAAGTGATTGTATAATTGTTAATGTGACTTGTCTTGTACTCCTCAATAATGGCACAAACTTGAGGCTCCAAGAAGACTTCATTCATCAAATTATACTTTAGTCCAGTGTTTATTATAGAGCCTCAAACCTACTCACAGAGGAGAGGACAGAGCTGCCAATCTCATAATAAAGTTTTTGATGTTGCTGAGGTCGATTAACTGAAATTTAACTGTCGATATTTTGTATGTATCGATATTGCGAACCCTAAAGGTCCACTCTGTTGCAGGCCCACTCTGTCGAGAGGAGAAGTAATAAGAATAGACCCTGTCTGTCGCTGCATGCACCCGTCAGACTTGGACTACTCAGGAATGTGGACACCTCTGTCGTCAGCGTAAAATAAAAATAGACCACATCTGTCGTCGACTACTTTTGGCGTCGTCACAGAAGATCTTGTTGCATTGTGGACCCTTGACCCCTTGAGGCGTGAACTTCGCGCCTCGATCGTGAACGAGCGTTTGCATAGCACTTTGTAGAAGTCAATGCAAAAATTTGTTCATAAATTTCGACCTTATGCCATTTAAAACAGCCCTTAGAGACCAGGCCCAAGAAAACTTTCGTATGAAACGAGAAACTGCAGCTCCTATCTCCTGACAATAATAAAATTAATTGCCTTATTTAACTCTAGGCCTGGTCTAGCTGACACATCAGATTGCTGATAAAATTGAGGGTTTCTCTTAATTACTTTCTTTTTTCTTGGTCCAGAGTTGAGTGAAAATAACTAGTTTATGCTGTGAACTAGTGTTACGCTTACTTTACCAGTGTAACTAGTTTATGCCATTTTACACATGAACAATCTCACTCATTACAAGTTACACATTCAGCATTTGTACAGTACTCGAGGAATAGGATAGCTATGACCTTGGAGATGCGCAGTGGCAAAAGCGCTTGTGACAGTGGAGGGGGAAGCCATAACCCACGGGACAAAAGGCCTCGGGACTATATTTCCCAATTGATATAACGTCACCTCATTTGGTTTGTTTACATTTTAGTTTGGAATCAAGATATTCAATTTTTCAATCAGCTGTAGAAGTATTCCATTGTAAGATTAGGAGAACGTATGGTGAGCATAGTATTGTTTTGGTTCTGAAGTTTCTAGTAAAATTCAATATCTTCTTTCCTGGAACTCTTTGTTAAGTGCATATTATCAATTGATTTATTTTGTTGATTATCTTTAAATCGATAAGACTCCTATGAACTTCTCAGTGAAAACCATTAGTGAGAGACATGTGTGTAGGCAACATAACTTTCAAAGATTTTTGTGAACTTTTCAGTTGAGAGTTGGTGAGAATAAGTTTTGTAGGTACTGAAATCCTATTTGAATGTAATGATTAGATGAATAAATAGATTAATAAATGATGTGGATCCAACTAACATGTGTGTTTTAAATGCATTATTTATAATGCTTTGCATAATGTCTTTATTAATGAAGCAGGTAAGTTCATGATATTAGGCATTATTGCTATTCTAGTCTTCCTTATACAGCAGGAATGTATTATAATACATTAAATTGTACAGTGTCCAGCATAATAAAACTAATCAACATTGAAAATTGAATTGAAATCGAATCTCAATGTTCTTCACCTACATTTTTCATAAAATGAATTTATTTGTTAGCATGCCGTGATAGAGCATGGATTAACTGACCAACATTGGAGTAATGAATATGGAGTAATGACAAAGAATATGATTTTAGACTTTCTATGAAACAACTCAATTGTCTTTCAATATTATATTGCAAATAATATAAAACTGTTCTGAACACTAATGTCACAGATTAAGAAATCTAATAATGTTCACTACTTGTAATCATGTGTGGAAAGGCGAAGGGAATCTCTTAACTAAAGTATTTCTTCAAATTTGATTTGTTAAATTTTCAACTGTCTTTCTTCAAATTAATGTAAGCATCTACATTCAAATCCATTCAATAATCAAGTTTTTTATTTTTTTGGCTCATATATAAGATTTTATTGACGTTTTTATGGTAGTTGCTCGAAATTCTTAGTGATGCAATTGGAAGAAATACAGAGGTTCGTTTTATTAAGTAGATTTGGATGGAAAAATAGTAAGAAGGGATGAATGACTGTTCTAATTATTAAGTGAAGGGTGCTCAATTGGTTAAATTCATCTATAATATTCTTCATATGACTAAAATCATTAATATTAGTGTGGAATCATCAGCGTTATGGTAATAATGATTTAGCTTAGGATTGATGAATAAATTAAACCATTTATCTGGTAAGTAGTTGGGTTTTCCTGTCTTAGCCCCAACGTTCCCTAATGTTTGTTCTCAGTAACTCTATTAAGTACCTGTCAGTGCCTTATTGTCTATCACTACTACAGAATTAATTGTCTGAAAATAGCTTGAGTTGTAATTTTTTCCAAGTGGTAAGTATACCTGAGTTAAATCAATGATTATTTTTTGTTACTTTGTGAAATTCTTACAGAATGATATTGTTTCAAATTTTGTATTTAAAAGAACAAATGCAGTCATCATGATATAAATTTAGATTAATCGATTTTTTTTGAATTCCTGTTCAATAATTTATGGAAATTGGGAAGAAGGTATTGCTTGGCTAATCAAGTCTACCATATGATTTTGAGCATTAGCACCAAATGAGATTACGTCATTGATCAGTCCTAAGGCCTTCTGTCCCGTGGGTTACAGGGAAGCTCCGGGCTCAGTGGCTCACTCACTCTCCAGCAGTCTTCTCTGTCTCTCCATAGGCAGTTGCTTCTGCTCTTGCGCAACTCACAGCTCATCCTATACCTCCCGTACTGTAACCTAAGTGAAGCTTGGCGAAAAGTCTAATTAATTGATGGGCTATTTGAGATTCCAGATTCTTAGAGATGATATCGGATGATTCCTGGCTTTGATAACATACTAGGCTAATTACTTCCGCCACTTTTAAAATTTGATGGAAATTCTACATTGAATTTTCCAACATAACAATTCCTTACCTTGTTGAGTTAATTTCATTTTCAAAATCCCTTCTAAAACCTTTCCAGCATTCTGTTCTGTTCACAAACGTTGGTCTGTGTTATATTTTTATTATTCGTTCACTAGTGGAAAAACTACTGCTAAACGCTTAGATGAATGTTTTCTCCAATGTCAATGAGAAATCTAGAAGGTCGAGTTTCAAAGGACTCGTTTCACATTTGAAAAGTAATCCCCCCCCCCCAACTCTTTGACTTTTTTCTAAAATCTCTTCTTTTTTCAAGTCGTGATGTGATCCCCAACTCACATGCTTTGCATTGGCACCTCCAACTATGGATGCATTACCCATATTTACTCTTATATAATACATTTTCTTTAAATTGTATTGTGGTGGAAATCAGGCTTCTCCAATTAGTATTCTCCGATTGATGACTATTCCAACCACAATTGAAAGACAGTGAAAAACCTAGTCGCTTTATGAATCAATAACTTCCCACTTAGTTCATTTTATCATGTACCGTACCGTAACAAATAATAATTGGAGAATTGAAGGGAAATTCGAGATTTTTTAATCTATTTTTTGCCAGTCTATTTGTAAAGGCTCGAAGGCTAATTACCACTAGAAGGCTCTGGGAGGGACACCGAAAGATAAAACACAAAATGCATACGGTACCAAATGTAATATTAAAATGATAATGCTCATGTTTGAATAGTACAGGAGTACTATTGGCGGACAACCTTACAACTCTATCTTTTGATTATTTCAACATTAATAAATTATTCTATTTTGAAAAATAGTATCAATAAACACCATCTCAAGTACTGGCATAATTAGGGAATCAATAAGTTTCAAACTTATCCAACATTTTGCTTCAAATTATAAAAAATTATTATTTATTCATCAAATACTTATTAA
The DNA here is from genome assembly GCA_948455865.1 of Conomelus anceps. Lineage (NCBI taxonomy): Eukaryota > Metazoa > Arthropoda > Insecta > Hemiptera > Delphacidae > Conomelus > Conomelus anceps. The sequence continues at coordinate 25,186,033 of OX418217.1, forward strand.
TAATACACAAGTTCTTTTTGGTCAAACAGCAATTCTGGGATACAACAACTTGGTTATACAGTAGTTAAGGGGATGCGTCTTCTGACATTAAAGCTCGTCTTGTAATTTCATCAGGAACTAGATCTTGCATTTTGAACCGTACCTGATTATTGCACCCTTGGTAAGGACACCTGAAAACAGATTCTTGGTTGAATAACAGCATAAAAATTTATTAACAGACTATCATGGTCAAATAAATTTCAAATAATAAGATTAGAAAATGCAGTGAATAACAATATTTTTTCTTGGAGGACACTACAGTACTTACTAAGATTTAACTCCATTGCTTTGAATAGCTACGTGTGTACATTAACCTTTTTCTTTAATTAGATGTGAGGATTGAGTCTGTGTAGTATTTCTCTTGAAACGGCTGAAACACTCTCCATAAGACTTGCCTTTTTAATTCGCTACTTTTATGCCATTGAAATACAAACATAGCTTGTATTTCTTTTCATTAAAAAAATCTGTAATTATTCTATCGATGACTTGACGTTACTGTATTTTGACGTTTTTCATCAAAATATCTCACTGTAAATGATAATAAAGAGGAGCACTTACCGAATACCGTTTGATACTTTCGCTTGTATCAAAGAAGCTATTGAGTGTTTGTCATAGGTGTGGTTGCAAATAACGTTTTTAACAGGATCTTTCATTCGATTCTTCGTCACCGGATCAATCAAATTAATTGTACTCTGCATTTCCAATAAATCAGCATCCTCTGAAAAATATGAATCAAGGTATAAATTTAAAAAATTATTTTAAACTCCATTATTGAAAAAATAACAATTATATAAAAGTAGAATAAATTATTATTCAAACATAAATAGTAACATGATAATCTTTAGAAGAAAATATGTATATAACAGTCGTTCCCACGTTTGGAGGAATAGAAAATTGTAATATTGCACAAAAGCTCTTTGACTTCTATGGGCTTAGCTTGGATAGAAAAAGGTGAGGCTAAACCAGAAACTCTATGCTCACTCTACATTAATTGTACTGACATTTTTATTGTGAAACGCAGGCACAATACAATTTATAAGTAGCACACACCCAAAAATTGACCTTTTTAAAGAATGAATTATTTGATAACAAGTAAATAAATATGTTAAACTTACCGGGATGCAGAATTCCATTTACTTTTTCTTCAAATTGTTTTAAAAACTGGTTGTTTCCAGGATCATTCCTCTGGGCTTTCAGCAATTCAGCTTCATAAGCCTGGAAAGGACATTTTGTCAAAGAAATAATGACTATTAATGCCGAAATGCACGTCTTTCAAACTGAGGCAGAATAACTGTGAGTTAAAGTCTTGAGATTTGGCTCTTAAATAGGTAGAATAGATAGTCTTGAAACTACGGACACTTGCGAGTACAGAAAACACACAACTGAGTAGGCAAATAAATCTCTATAGGCCGATTCACCTTAAGAATTCAGTATTGTTTAAATGAAGAGCATTGTTGCCAAGTGTATGTTCTATCGCTAAACAGAGCAATCGACATCTACTTTGAATGTTGGGACTGTACTCCAGCCGTCTCGAGTAGGCTTCAATTATAAATAACAATTAGTCACGCCCGGCTAGGTTCCAGTGGAACAGTGGAAGTTAACATCAAATTTCATGTTTTCGTTTTTCTTAGTGTCATTTTACGAGAACATGATATTTACACTATCAATTATATTTACATGAAATTAATGTTGATAGCCATCTACGCTGACAAAAAATCTGTTTAATGTTAGTTATCATTTTATGACAACTGATACGTTTTAACATATTTTAAACTTATGAAGTTATTGGATTTTACAATTGTTATTGAATTGACAAATATGTTCAACTTAATTAAATTTTCTAATTCCCTTTCAATGTTATAAATTTCACTGGAGACATCCAGTAACAATTCACAATAAATTCAGTCAATTAAAAATGACATTTAACAATTCAATTAACATCCAGTAACAATGAAGTATTCTTGAGAATGTCATTTCTTGAATTTATTGTGTTTGAAACACGAATCTTGATAAATCATTGATTTATAAGATGACAATAAGATGCAATCAGCAGTAAAAATTATGGAAAGCGTCAGCCGGTAACTTATCAGCCGCTGAAATAGCTTCAAAAGAGATCTACAATAAATTTTGAAAGTTGGTCGATTTTGATAAAATTTTAACTCTACTTTGTATAGGCTACACAAAATAGATAACAAATATGAAAATAAAATGAATTATCTTCACGCATTCCAAAGTGTTGTAGTTTGTAGGTGTATGACGCATCGTTTATTATCGCTGGATTTGTTCGTGTTACGAGCGGTACAGTCTCTGCTGAAAGTCAAGATCGAGCACTTTCAGTGCGACAATGTTTCTCAGTGCGAGTGGGACCGATACATTGGCAACTGCCTTGTGATTAACAAGGATAGAAAGCCTCCATTTAAACAATACTGAATTCTTAAGTTGAATCGGCCTATACCAACTTTCTTTCTTTTTTCGGAGGATAAAGTCCACATAGGTCTGAGACCTGTGAGTGGGAAATGAATTGGATGATGGTGATTGATGAGGTGAACCTACAGTTTTAGGTGGGTTCCGAACCACCGGAAGTGATTTTACAGCAGAGACCAGTGTCGTTTTTGCTGGGCAATCCAATCGGTCACCCTTACAAAGAGCGCCCAGGAGTTTCATAGCTTATCTCTGACTGAACAGATACCTGCTACGGCACTCGGCTATCACTTCCCTAAACTGCCTATACGATATATAACTACCAGTAGCCTATCAAAAACGGTAACAAGAACGAAAGTAGACAGTGTGATCCTGAGACTGGCCCCATATTTGATTTTTTCGCAGAAGTACAGGACACGCTCCTTGAAAAAATGTAGCCTATGCATTTTATTCATAACCTAACATGGCCTAATATCCAAAAAGCAGTTGCCGAATTCTAATATCTTCTGAAGTAATTTCTAAGGAATCTATAGCTAAAGATGCATGATATTTTTATGAAGTATTTTGATTTGAGTGTTTCTGTTTAGATGTATCGGTTCAGGTAAAGAGATACACCCAAAAAACTATTCTCATATAGGGATTGGATATTGAGGGATCGAAGAGAGGAATTTTGTACAATAGGAAACAAATGTTTAGGCAGTAACGTAGCCAGGAGGGGGGGGGGGGTCCTGGGGGTCCGGACCCCCCCCCCCTTCCGGTTCTAAATTTTATTTAATTTTCCATTAAATTAAACGTAAAATAAGACAAAGCACTGACGTTGGTGTTAATTTTCAATGCCAGGAGAGCTAAGAAATACCGTTCTAGGGCCTCCATTTTTCAAAAAATTTCCGGGGAAGTACCCCCCCCCCCCCCCCGGTCAATATCGACCCCCCTCATTTCAAAATCTTGGCTACGTCACTGGTTTAGGGCTTTGGCGGCGTTAATTGACTGAGTTTTAATAAATCTGTTTCATCTGTTAAGAAATCTATTAAGCTTCGTTACAGAATTAAACATGATGGAAGTTGAGCAGCTAACTCTACCAATTTAATCTTACAGAAATTTGCAGCCGGTAACTACCATAAATTTTTTCGACAGAATATTCGATAAAATACACAAACATGATAAAACACGTTTTTTTTTTACATTTGACGTGAATTAACTTGGTTTATTGAACAATAAGCTTGTATTTTTTCTGTTGACTTGGAGAAAATTAATTTTGAGAAAAATATCAATTACTCAATAGCCTAAAACACGCCCAAACTTCATAAAATTACGATTTTAATGAATTAAAACACAAGAAAGTAACACGCTGAAGCAAACTAGAAAATTAGTGTGTTTCAATAGAAGCCGATTTTATGACATTTAGGTGTGCTTTCGGATATTGGATTGACATTTTTTTGTCGTTTTTAAGAGAAAACTACAAGTCCAATAAACCAAGTTAATACACTTAAAAATGTGTTTTTGGACATTTTTGCATATTTTGTTAAACAACTAAAAAAATTATGTACTTACTGATTTCCAACATGTTTTATTATCTTTTAAATAGAAACTGACCAAACTACAAGTAAAATGATAGCAATAAAATTATTTTGAATGTGTAAATTAATAGGGCTAGCGATTAACTTCAGTCATTTTAATTTCCGGATCGAAGCATTAAAAACGAAGCATTTCCGAATCAATGCTTATATGAACTTAATTTTTTGGTGAGTACAAAAAGCTCACAAAGTATTTATTGGTCACTATAAGCAAAACATCCTGGATATTATAATGAAAAAGAAGATACAGAGTTGAAGGGTATAATAGGAGAATTCTATCCGTATAGAAGCAGTGCAATCAAAGCTGCAGAATAAATCAGGGTTCTCTGTCTCTTCTCAACCCACGGTTTCCAATTTCCATGAAATGATAACTAATTTTATAATTTGTACATAATTTCACATCAATAAATTTAACAGCCAACTAATCACCTATTATATTATTTGCATTCTTGACATTTAATTATCTGTTTTCAGTACATTATGAAAAATAATCATTTATCATTATATTTCACTAGCGGTTCACCCGTGCGTTGCAGCGGGATTTTAGTTATAATAGCGGTACCCGGCGAATTCCCAAGAGCCTAGCACAAACCGTATCTTCCTAGCTTTCCCAAAATGTTATTTTTTGTTTGGTTAAATTGCAATTAGAAAATTTTGTTTTTTTTCACCAAAGAAATAATGGGTGAAACTATAAGCTGAGCTTTGATATGTCATATGTTCCCTACATGATTTAAATGCTTCGACTACACAGTACGCCCGTAATTGTGCAGATAGCGTAAATAACGCCGCTAAGGGCCTACCATGTGATTAAAAAATTTAGACTTTTATCAGCTGTTCATGTAAGGATATATTAATTTCTCCTTTTTGTGTCCTTCAGCGAGAACTTTTGAACTTCCAAACTTCACAGGAACCATCTCGGGACTATTGTAAATTGTGCCAGAAAATTTCATAAAAATCTTTTCAGCGGTTTCAGAGCTTACTGGGAACATACATACACACATCGCCTTTTATAATATGTAAGATATATTGCGGAGACAAAAGCGATGAGTTTAAATCAACAAACCTTATCGATATCTTCGACAGTCTCTGCAATAGAATTAATACATTGAATTGATGTCTTCCAAGTTTCTTCATGGTTACAATATTTCTCCACAACATTTTTCTTCAGTTTGCCGATTGCTTCTTCTGCATCCTCATCTGTAATAATAAAGAGAATGATAAATGCTTCAGAATTTGTCGATTGAGTTACACAGTGATGTGAAATCATAGGTTCTGGTCCACCATGAATAGTTATTATGTGAATACAGAGTATCCCGCATATAATATAAGACCCATTATGGCCATTAAGCAAAGGTTCTACATCAAATTTATGACTAAAAATGTCCAACAAACATTTGCTTTTCATTCGACTTTCGAGAAACATTTCCTGAAGAAATAAGACTTCCTGTCATTAATTGCTCAATAATTCAAAAACGAATCCTCAAATTAGAATTTGAAGCTATATTGTTGGAAAGAAAATATCTTTTGCAAATTATCAATGTATTTTAATTTATAACATAAGTTTCATGAACTGAATATTTACACAACAAAAGTTACATTGGTTCAATAAAAAATTTGGCTTTTGAATGTTTTAACCCCAAAGCTTCCTTGTAAAGAGATCAATAACACTGTGCGATTTGACAAAAGCATTTGATTGTGTCTCACATGATGCCTTATTATTCAAACTTAAACGATATGGCATCCAGAATGAATCACTAAGACTATTAGAATCCTATCTCAGAGGTAGACAACAGTTTGTTTGCTGCAACAACAAAACATCCAGCACTAGGGAAGTTGAATACGGCGTTCCACAGGGGTCTGTTTTGGGACCGTTTCTTTTTCTTTGTATGATAAATGACCTATCTGCAAGTGTTCCCTGTCAAACTGTACAGTATGCTGATGACACCACGCTAGTCTCTAGTCATGCTGATCTTCTGAGTCTGCAACAAATGGAAGCTGAGGCTTTTAGTAAAACAGCTGAGTGGTTTACTTCAAATGGATTGCTCCTGAATGGTGAGAAGACACAAAGGATTATCTGCGGTTTAAGGGGTGGTCTCACAAATGATCTGGCAGCTGTGAAACTTCTTGGTATCCATCTAGATCCCAAATTAGAATGGAAAATACATGTGAATAATGTGGAAAGACTGATAATTGTTTTGAGATATTGACAAATTGGTACTATTCATGACAAGACTCTATGTTTGTGTTTCAAGCTCTTGGGTCAATAAAGCATATTTATTTATTTAATACATTTTCTGTTATTAAATTGCATCATTTCTGCCAATGTTCAAATGAACTATTTCATGCATTTTCTATTTGAGAAATATCACATTAAGAGACAATACGTATTACGTAATTACCAGGGCGGTGATAACATGCTTGGGACGCTCGCAGTGCGAGGAAACCCTAGATATTCAAAGGACACATAAGGTCACAGGCTAACTGACACAGTTAGTGCATGTACAATCCACACGACAGTAATTGTGATTTCATAGAAGTCGTCCAACATTTGGGGGGTAATCATAATAATTGGCATGTCTACTAGTACATAAGAACCGCCTCACGGTAGTTCTGTCATGAGGGGGCCCTCATAGTTCTTAGCCGAACCCGATATGTCTTTTAGCAGGTAGGCTCCCGGATATTTGTCCAATACAACCAATTTTTTCTTTCGGTAAGTTACTTTAAATGAAAAAGCATACAAAAACAGCATCGGGTAATTGTGCCGCAGATGTTAGCAAATAAAAAATCACTTGAAACTTCACCAAATTGTAGTATTATGTCTCCTGATCACAATTATCAAGTTTTTAAGTGTCGGTCTCAATTAAATAATTAATTATTCAATTTTGAAAACCTACCTTTCGAACAGAGCCCCAAAATGACTACCTTCAGCAATTAACTTTAATTGAGTGTTTAGAATGCATGAATCTTTGCAACACAATAATTTGCATTTTAATTTATTAATTATTTACTCATGCAATTTATCTACTTAATAATAAAGGCATTTTCAATTTGTTCCAAAATCTCATAGTAGTAGTTCCATTTTGTAATTGGTAGTAACAACTTGACATCAATATAAATAGGTTTTGAAGTTGGGCTTCGTAGCGCGAACAAACTATTGACATACAACAAAATATTCCTGGATCTGACCAGATAATAAGAAAATCTGAAATTTTTCTATCTGTGGAGAATATTTACCCTGTAAATTTTTGCATATTAATTCAGCAGTTTTCAATACTACCGAATGAATATCCTTATACAAGGAATTCCGCTCATTTGTCAATTGATTCATATTGGTATCTTTAGCAATTGACTAAATTATTGTTACAAATAATAATAAGTTAATTCACGGAGGAAATAATGATCCAAACAGAATATTTTTAACGGTGACCAAATTACATTTAAAATATAAAAAAAATGGATAAAGATATAATATTATGTCACTATGCACTATCACATTACAACTTCACAATTTACACACAATAATGAACATAACAACATAACATAACCAAGTCATGCAAACTACAAAATTGCGGCTCGTCAGTCATGACCTCATGACCATGGCGTCCACGGCCTTTCATATATAGTCCATTCCGTTCATGTTCAATTTCATATTCATAGTTATTGGGGTTGAAAGATACGGAAAAATAAACTTGTAGAAACATTCTTATAAATTTTCCATGATTCTTGTGTACTTTATTATTGATTAATTGATTAATAATAAACTATTTTTGACAGCTTTCAAGAGTCTAGTGAATATCTTCGCTGCACTCTTCCATGACTTCCATGCCATGTTTTTTTACTTCGAGTTTGATATCTTGTTTTTGAGGTTACAAAATGCTCGAGCACTTGTGATATTGCTATTGATGCATGTGGTGTGTTGAATAATTTAGAATAAGTTTAATAATTAAGTGTAAATTTCGTGGGAAGAAAATCAAGTCGTTATGGGGAAACGTAGCTCGAAAAAGGTAATTTTTGATGGTAATAATAATCGAGCAAAACAAATTTTATCATAGCTTTTTCATTGTTTTGTGAGAACCATAGACATTTCTTTCTTTGCATCAGCTTACTTATAACTAATTAATCGAAGTGCAGCATATCTTAAAGATAAACATCGATACAAACATCATTTGCCTATCACCTCATGCCGCAGAATAATCTGGTATTAGTCTAATTTTATTTGCTGTCCATAATTTAATAAGTCAACTTTAATAGTTAGCGTAGGTAGCATTTGTTCTATCAGCTCACACATATTAAGTTATACTAGAATTATTGGTGCCGATGATTACCAATTTTTCGTCGACTAGAACCTATTCAATAGAAACGATCATCTAACTTAGGTGATGCTTAATGAGCTGGAAAATTCACTATCAATGATGTTCTGACCTCACAAAACACATATGAGACTCGTGTCTGAATGTGGCTCAGTGCATATGCTGAATAAATTGAAATATTACAATGATTCAAAAGGATGTATAGTAAACTTTTATAGTAAATATATCCTTATATTGTTCTGGTTTCTTTTCAGGGTCGAGCTGTAAAGAAGAATAAACAAGCGAAACTAGAAGAGCCAGATGAATTAACTAGAGCACCACATTCTTTTGTTATTCATAAAGGAGAAGTCGGACAATATGTACAAGACCTTACCAAGGATTTTCGTAGGCTCATGGAACCTTTTACAGCATCGTCGTTGAAAGTAAGTTTAGTTTTTCTTTTTTTTCCTATTATTTGAATTAGCACCTAGTTAGAAACTAATAAGCTATTTATTCTATCCTAATTTTACTAAATAGAGACATTACCAAACTTATATAATAATTAGGTTTGGTTACTATTTGATCACATTTCAAGGCTTGAAATTTAACACTATCACCTTCTTTTGTACACTAAACACATAAGCACACTTCACTTCACTAGCTCATGTGGTTTTATTCTGTCGAGCCTCCGGACCAGATCACAAACGTCAAGCAGCTGGATTGCCTCAATGTTGTCATGTTGGTGGAGTCTCTTCATGCTTAGCTGCAAACCTCTCTATCGCTGTAGTGACTGTCTCCACTTGCAGATCATGGTGAAGATCAGCATCCCTGATGTACCAAGGAGCATTTACTATATTCCTTAGTGCTTTGTTTTGAAAACGTTGGATTATTTGTACATTAGATGGTTTGGTAAAACTCCAAAGTTGAATACCATAGGTCCATACAGGCTTCATTAGCTGTTTGTACAGAAGAATTTTGTTGTATATTGACAGCTTGGATCCTATTCCTAGCAACCAATACCTTTTTCTGAATTTGATTCCTAGTTCTTCCATTTTCTTCTTGACATGTGCTTTCCATTGGGCGTTTTCACACACACCGACACGGCGCCGGCACGACACCGGCACCGGGCGCCGATATCGTCATGACATCGTTGAAGCATTTCACACTTACCGACACGGCATCTGGCTGTCGGTGAAGAACTAACCTTATTTTGCAGTGGGCGGCACAGTTCAAAACGGTACGATGGCTGATTACAACAGGAAGTTGTATTTGTTATATTTATTATATCTATGACGTAAAAGGCGCAGTCGTAATAGACAACTTTGGATTGACCCATTAATAAAAGTTCACTATTTGGATGGCTTGTATTACACCTTATTTGATAAGCTGGTGACAAACCCAACAAATTGTTTTATTTTTTTTCGTATGAGTACTGTTAGGAAACTTTCGCCTATATATTAGTGAATTTAAGTGATGAAATAAAAAAACAAGACACTCGGATGAGATTGGCTTCTGTCTCTAAAGATTTTGTTCTGATTTTCTTCTATAGTTGTGTCCCATAAACAGGGCTCGGATTCGACTAATTCAATTAGGGTGACAACATCATACCTATCAGCCATCGTACTGTACCAGACGTTTTTTTTTCAGTACCTAACCTCAAACTGTTGACAAAATGACCAAATTCTGTTCAAAACTATGGACGACACACAAGTGTCGGCGCCGGCACCGGCGGGAGCGTTGCTGCCAACGACATGCCGGCGCCGGCAGCCGGCTGCCGGTGCCGTGTCGGTGAATGTGAAAGCTGTTCCATTTGGCAGCATTGTATCTCAACCCCCACGACACCGGGACGACATCTTGCCGGTGTCGTGCCGGCGCCGTGTCGGTGTGTGTGAAAACGGCCATTTGAGCTTGACATCTAGCATCATACCCAAATATTTAGAGGAATTACCTTTCCATTAATATGAACTGGAATATATTGTATTTCCTTGTTAGTGGAATTCACATGCACAGACTTTGTATCATTGAGTTTAATGAGCCAACGATTTGTTTTTCTGCAGACTCTTCAACTTTTTCTGCAACTGAAAGAATTGCAGTGCCATCTGCAATTGTAGCTATGGTAACCCCTTCTGGCTTTCGAATGTCACATGTTTATAGAAGGTATAAGAGAGGTCCTAGAACACTTCCTTGAGGTATCCCAGCTTTAATTTGCCTTAATGTGGAGTATTCATCATCTATCTCTACTCTAAAATATCTTTCCTCCAAGTAAGACTTCAGTAGTTGACTATATTCTGATGGTAGAAACTGATCTGTTACACAAGCCTTCATGCCAAACTTTGTCAAAGGCTTGTTCTATGTCTAAGAATACAGTAGAACAAACTTTTTTCTCTTCTAGACTTCTTTCTATTACATCTGTAAGTCTGTGCACTTGATCAATTGTTGAGTGTTTGCTGCGAAATCCAAACTGATGTAAAGGTATAAGCTGTTGATCATGCAGAATTGGCTTCAGTCTTGCTAACAGTATTCTTTCAAAAAGTTCTGATAGTATTGGTGGAAGAGATATTGGTCTATAGGAGGTTACTTCATTCAGAGGCTTTCCTGGCTTTGGAATCATTATAAGTTCAGCTACTTTCCATAGGCTTGGCACATATTTCAAGTGGAAGGCTGCATTGAATAAATGACACAATTTTACAATTGCTTTTCTAGAAAGATGTAGTAATATTTCTCCTGTAATAAGGTCATATCCTGGTGATTTCTTTTTTGCCAAGTTTTTCATTTCTTTCTGGATTTCTCTTGGAGAAGTTGAAGGGATATTATCTGGAAGTCTTGGCTGTGTGGTTCTATCTATCTCATCATCTGGAGTTCTGCTTTCATGAGGAGTAAATGTTTTCTCTAAATGATTGGCAAATAAGTCTGCTTTATCCTTATTGCTAATTATGATTTTGAATTTAGTTTAAATTCACAAGAGACAACATTTTGTTTTCACCACAACAATCACTGAATAAAGGAAATGTATGAATCAATTTTCCTAATTTTCTCTTTTTAAATACGGTATGCTATCTTAATCCACAATTTCATCATGCGTGGCTTGTTGAGCCCGATCTGCCCCCTATTGAGTAACGCGTCGAGCATCTGCGACTTTTCGAGGTAGTTCGATCGAGCCACAAACGCCCTTCCGTTGTTGGCAACTCTTGAAACATCAAAGGTGCGAGGATTGAGCTTGGATCGGCTTGTGTACTGTTCTCAGCATGTTGCATTTCTACACTAAACAATCACCGGTCCCTACTGGCTTGTAGGCGACCGTCTGACGCCCGACGTACCGCTACGCGTCGTTAGAACACTCGGCTCGCAAATTAAAAAACGTCTTGTCGTCCGTTCAGATCGAAGGTCGGATCAGGCTTGACAAGTCACGTGTTGTGACTGCGAGGCTTTACAATTCCTCAATCGAAACTATCATTTCTCTTGAAACTTTAAAGCATGCATTGGAATAAATGTTTTCTATTTGAATTATGCTGCTTAAGGGTATCTAATATATATGGTATTACCATACTATATCAACAATTATTACTATATCCATTGTTCATGAAAAAATATATTAATATGCCTATGCAGTAAGAGACACTCAAGGTTAGTAGAAAATTCCTGGATTTCTTGTTCCATGACGAACTGCGTTGTTAATATCAACTTTTTAAGTGAATTAACGACTTGCAGTCAAATTTTTATCAAGAACTCGAAAACTTTCGGCCTACAGAGTGAGTAAAATACTACTTATTCTTAATAAGAATTTGACTGCAAGTCGTTGAATTCACTTAAAAAGTTGATGTTAGTAGAAACTAACTTTTGTTTTTAATAACTTTGCGAGCTCTATATAGCTGATAAATTCTAATCGTAAACAGAAAGCAATAGAGCAATTTTGATTCACATTTTGATGTTCTAGTTTCCTAAAGTAGTGATCTAGTCAATTTAACTTTATAGTTAATGGCTTTTCCTCGTAGGTTAATTCAGTAAAAATAATAATTTCGCCATGAATCTAATCTCGCACCTATTACTTACTCACAAAGGTGTAAGAGGATATTATGGTTGGCTTTCTTTGAACTATTTCCCAGGGCTTTTTTATAATTGGACTTTATTATCAATTTTTTCAACTGAAAAATATTTTTCCTAGTCAATACGATTAGTGATACTTTGACTTATAAGAATAACCTAAAATATTTGATTTCTCTAGTTAAAATGTTGAAAAGTAAGCAGTGTTGGGCTGAAAGCAAACGCAATCTACCTCACTCCTTGTAGGTGTAGTCCGCTCTTTAGACCAAAACATTCTCTTGAGGTCTGAGTCACTCACAGCCAGACCCATCTAAAGGTTCTATACTTTCATATTACATACAAGTTTAAAAAAACTTATAACTTGTACATAAAATATTAATGCTGGTCATTCCATGTATATCTTCTGACCATTTGATAAAATGGTCAGAAGAGTTCATAACCTAATAATAATTATTTATCTATTGTAATTTTTGGCAGGTTCGCAGGAAAAATGTGGTTAAAGATTTTGTGTCAGTGGCTGGTCTACTACATGTTTCTCATTTGGTGATGTTCACTAAGACTGACAATAATGCTTATATGCGAATCGCTCGTCTCCCCCGAGGACCGACACTTACGTTCAAAGTCCACAGCTATTCATTGACTAGAGATGTGCTTTCACTTCTTAAGAAGCAGTTCGTGATTACAAAGCATTTTAAACACTCGCCATTGGTGATTCTCAACAGCTTCTCAGGCGAAGGAGCTCATATAAAGCTAATGGCATCCATGTTCCAAAATATGTTCCCACCTATAAATCTAGCCAAGGTGAGTAAATTTTTCACTCTCTCTTTTAGTAGCTTCAGAATTTGTCCGTTCTGATACTAAATATATGAAAAGTTGCTATTTCATTGGTTGTAAGGGACTTTTATCCAGTATGTACTTTTTAATTGAGTATGCTATTGAAGAGTTAAAGAAGAATTTTATTTTATTTACAATGGAGACAATAGGTTTCCACAAATCTGTCTCCTTTACAGACATGATATTACAAAAATATCAAATTGAGAGTGGTGAAAAATTATGAAATATGTAAAAAATAGTAACTTATTACTTACAAAAATTTCAAGTATTATGTAAGTTGAAAGAAAAATGAATACTATTTAAGGTTAACTAAAAAATTTAATATAAAATTAATTAAATTTAATTATATTAATTAAAATAAATTTAATTTATTTTAAGGTTAACTAAAAAGAAAAATCATACTATCAAATTATTAAAAATAAGAAAAGGAAGTTACTGTATTAATAATGAAAAATAAGACGAAATTGTCACAACCACATTTATTAAAACTTCGAGAAAGTTACTGTATCTTTACTCATATAGGCCCTAACCATAAAACATTTTCTATGGTATACAGTAATTAACCAGTTGAAGATTTATAGAGGATAAAAAGACCATAAGTACCGATCAATATGCACAGACATATTGAATCTAACAATCAAATTGATCTGAATAAGATGATTGTTTTTGCGTGTTATTTGGCGAGTTTTTGTCCGTAAGGGTACCGTAGTTTTACATAGCGGACATAGCTGAACTTGAAAATTACCACATTAATTCACGGATTTTTTTCTCTTACGTTCAACAGAAATTCGGATTGTCTGGGAAGAACATATAAATCGGAATATTCATACTAGTAAAAAGAAAGTTATGATAAATACATCAGTGCTAGTTTGTCGTGGAACTCAAATAGCGATACTTTCCAGCTAACTAAAATAGAAAAATTGACTTATTCTACTAGCCAATATAGCATGATTTTACTCCCAGAGAACGTTCAAATAGCCTGATTATTATGCAGTTCAATGATATTGAATTTAAAAATATGAACTATTAAATCAGCACTAACTGAATTTTTTCGGGAAGCATATGTCAGTTTGTTGGAATGATCTGTTACAAGTAGCGGCCAGGACAAATGAAGAATGGGAGTCAGCTTACGGAGAGTTTTTTTTTAGGATGAAGCCCACATAGGTCTTAGACCTGTGCGTGGGTAATGAGTTAAATGATGGTGAGATGGTGATCGATGAGTTGGACCTACAGTTTTAGGTGGGTTCCGAACCACCGGGAAGTTATTTACAGCAAAGAACAGTGTCTTTTGCTGGCCAATCTAATCGGTCACCGTTACAAAGTGGACCCAGGAGAACGCAGCTTATCTCTATCTGATTGAACAGATACCTGCTACAGCTCACGGCTATCACTTCCCTAATTTTGGCCCAATCTTGGTTGATCTCGATTAGCCGATTCTCTGTAAGCGGAATTTGTGTCTGCAAATCCATTCTCAAGCCCTGACCGCCTCTATAACATTACATAGCCTTATAAATATTCTTTGATTGATTTAAATAATTATATAAATTAAGATAATCAACCCAATTTTATTTTTTTCAATAAACGATCAAGCTTTTCATTAACATTGTAAACTCATGTTCATCAGTCACAATTTGTCGTAACAATATTATGACAACTGACGTCATTGATTGATGCTAAATCTTTACAGTTCTTATTCAAAATGTGTTCAACCTGTATTATTTTTATTACTGTACTCGCTTTGATTTCAGATAAATCTGGATACAGTTTGTCGGAGTGTTTTGTTCAATTATAATCAGGAGACAAAAATGATTGATCTCAGACACTATGCAATCAAAGTTGTTCCTGTTGGATTGTCCAAAGGCATAAAAAAGATTGTTCAAAGCAAAGTACCAAATCTCAGCAAATTCAATGATGTTTCTGAATATATAACAAAGTAAGTGGTTCTCTTCTGTTTAATTTCAAGAATTAGGTTCATTGTTATGCTTCATAAGCTTCGTGTCTTGAAAAAACAACCATTTAGGTGAAAATTTTGATTAATTCATTAATTAAGCTGATGAAGAAATAAAGTTACATGTTATAATCGAAATTAATGCTTACCTACTCTTCTAGAGCACGTGTGCCCATGCCCAACCTTCATAACCTAAAGGCCTTACCCTATTCTTACACGTTGAGACCAAATGGGTCAGAAATATTTCAAGGATATTCAATAAAACATGCCCTCTTTTCAAAAAAAAAAAGAAGATCTGAGGCAGTTATTTTTTAGGTTAGTTTTAATTTGGCCTCTGGTTTCAGTAATAAAGTTGAGAATTAGTAATAGAAAAGGCCATAATATTATGACTTCTTTGTCATGGAGTGCATAGGTTAAGTAGCCCTCATTCAAACATGTTTACTGAACTTTCAAATTTCATATTATTCTTACCATTAGAAAATAGATAAGATAGAAATACCTAGTGAACTTATAAATAACATTTCTGAAATAACTGCATAAAATGTTTCAGTTTTTGGTTCATGGTGTAGATCAGTGGTTCCCAAACTTTTTTGCCTCATGGACCCTTTGCCGTAATGTTCGGTATTAGGTGGACCCCTGCATAAATGTCATTATTTTTTTCTTAATTCATCAGTTAAAATGTGCTTTTCATAGCTGGTAAAGTAGGCCTACTACTACTGACAGAAATAGATTCAAATTATGCATTGCAGTGCAGAAAAAATTCAAAAACACTTGTCTAAATTTTGGTTTTGTAATCGAATTGGAACTGAAAGTAAACAAATAGTATGATATATTGTTATCAGTAATAGTAAAATAGAATTAATGGAACTCAAGAAGTGAATGACTAAGTATTTTATTAAGCAACCTTGTTTCTTTTAAAACCAAGTATTAAATCTCCGTGATCTTTTAAACATGCCTTCATGTTATATGTAACTATTTAGAAAGGGTATACTGTATGTACGCATTTATAAAACAGTATTATGCAAGTATATATACTACATACCACATATACCCGATCCAAAGACATTCGCTATCGTGGATCCCCAATCTTATTTTTCACTAGCATGTACCCCTGGCAGATCCCCGTGGACCCCAGGGGGTCCACATGGACCACTTTGGGAACCAATGGTGTAAGATGATGAACATCATGGGGAAGTGATTGATTACGAGCCGTGATTGGTTTCTGTTCAGTCAGATAAGACACGAACGCTCAGGCTGTTTTTGCAATGGTGTTCGCTTTGAATCGGCCAGCAAAAAAGACTGATCTCTGTTGTAAAATCACTTTCCAGTGGTTCAAAAGCCACCTATAACTGTAGGTCCAACTTATCATCAAACTCATTACCCAAGCACCTTGTCAGGGCTTCAACCTTCGAAAAAAAATCTCAGAAGGCAATTTAAAAACTTGGATTTCTGATTGCTTTCATTTCAAACAACAAATTTCCTTCCAGATTATCAAACCTAATAGTACTCAACTCACATTTGGTTTTGTTTCAGAGCTGAACTACTTTCCGATAGCGAAGCAGAAGATGACCCCAAGAGTCATGTTACACTACCACAGAAATTGTCATCAAGAGGAAATATGGAATCAAGTCAGTCAGCAATTAGACTCAGTGAACTTGGTCCACGAATGTCTCTTCAGGTATATTCTAACATTATAAAAATGAAAATATCAAATATTTGCCAAGTATCTTTTATATTAAACTTTTTTCACGCTTCTATTAACTGTGTATGCGTGCTTAACAAAACTTCAGCATAAACGTGCATTATGCAGACAAACAACAGCGCCAATGCGGCCATGATTGGAGCTTCGTTTTGAACTGTTGAAATGTTTAAACTTATTTCTTTGTATGAACGTTGGAATTAAGTTTCTATCTTTTGTAGTTTGTAACATATTTGAAATCTCTTCCTTTTTAATAGCTCTGTATATTAGGTTTAAAACGGCTTCATATCACCTTAAGAGATTGAAGTAGAAACCATTTAAACTCTATTTATCCTTTAGTAATATTGTAAATAGTAATGATAATAATAATACAGTATACTGAAAATAGTCAATTTCCTTTCAACAAGAAGAGTTGAATACGGGCATTGAAGTTATTGAAGGATACTACGATCAATCACGCAATACGTACCGTGCAATCTAATGTTAGGATATGGATCTAGCTATCTAGATCTAGGAGTGGACACTTAAAATGGAAGTTTGCTAGTTGAAGTAGCAATCATTTTCTACATGGAAGTTTAAAATGGAATTTACTGCATGGAAATTCGCTTCTTAATTTATTAAAAATATATAGCATAAAATTAAAAATAATTCATTAAAAAAACAGCATAATGGAATGATATTTCTCAGTTTCATTTGAGTTGAATTAGGTGAAGTTGTGGCTAGTTGTTGAAATAAACATACTCGAGATACCAATCTTCTTTGTATTGTTTGATATTGAATATTCATCTAATAATCAATGCTTTTCATTTACAGTTAATAAAAATTGAAACTGGCCTAATGGAGGGCGACATAATGTTCCACGAATTAGTCACGAAAACCGAAGAAGAAATCAAAGTAATCAATAAGAGAAAAGAAGAAAAAAGGTAGAGATGCATGGAATATTTATTATTCATATTGTCAATCTGTAGAAAATAAGTGGATCAGAATTCAACAGTAATTTTTTCTTGTTGAACTTCACATGAGTCCGAGACTTGTGCGTGTGTTATAAGGTGAATGATGATACAATGATGTTATGAATAAACATAGTTTTAAGTGGGTTACGAAACACCGGATAATTGATGCTAAAGTAGATAGCTCATGACTGAACATCACAATCTCCCTAAAATCGCGCTCAGCGAGCAACCAATCGACCTCTCCCCCACAATCAATTGATTATTGTATAGCAACAATTTTGATTAGTGCAACAGCCAACATGCGAGCTCTCTTATCGCATAGGACTAGCGAATTGTGTTCATTCATGGGGTCTTGTGCAATGGCACATACCACTTCGAATTTCTAACCCCGTCTATGGGTTTACCGGGTAATGTTCCACGAACTAGTCACGAAAACCGAAGAAGAAATCAAAGTAATCAATAAAAGACAAGAGGTAGTATTCTGGATGAGCCCATACTAGCAGGTAAACCATCTACTATTATTACAATAGGAATATAACTTTATGCTGTTATTGGTTTTTTTTCAGTACAACGGTACGTGAAAAAATCTGAAAATTTATTACTTATTTAATTATTTTTTCTTCTGATTTTCACGTGAGACTGAGACTTACGCGTGGGTGATGAGGAGGTGATTGATAACATGAAGATGCCTGGCTGAACGGGAAACCAACCAGTGACCGCCTGAGCGGCAGTCAGAGTAGACTAATCAGCTACAATATAGCGTTTACACAAGTACTGACAATGTTTCAGCATCAGCACTGCTTGCGTTTTGAATTGATAGTATTGCTCATTGTTATCAGGAGTGAAAACTCAAGCAAGTTCTCATTAAAAATTCAAAACAATGGGATTATACAAATCCAATAATATGGAGCAAAGTGTTGATGAACCTCTGTCAAATAGTTGCATGTTAATTTATTATTGAATTTCACATTCTTGTCTTTAATTTTTTTTTTGTTACCTGCAGAAAATTGAAAGAACAGAGAAAACGCATTCAAGAACAAAATAAACAAAAGAAAGAGGTAAAAAAAGAAGAACTGAAAAACAAATCTCTCGAAGGAATGAAAAAGAAGCAGCTAATTGAAGAAAATAAGAAGATACTGGAGAGGGTTGGTGTAGAAGAGGGCGATAATGACGCAGAATGGTACAGAAAGGAAGTAGGAGAGGAACCCGAAGAAGGTATTATTTTTATTATTACATTAACAACTCATAACTTGATCAATTTCCTGATGAATTAGTCTTATTAATTTTACCATTTGTCCATTTTTTCAATCACTGTGAAAACAGCAAGAATTGATCTGAGCGTTCAGATCCTGAACTTGCTCAAATTATCTGTCATGGCTTCACTTTTATCACTACTTGAAGGTCATGTTCAATTCCATCTGTGCAATTTGTAAATGCAATACTCATGTTTACGTGTTTCTAGTCCTCGTCTAGAAGCCTAAAGAAATTACTTGTGATTAAACATTTAATGCAGAGTTTACCTATGTACTTGCACTACTGGTTCCTTTTTGTCTTGCTGATGATGCCCAAATGAGTGAGACTTGTGTGTGGGTAATGAGGTGAATGATGGTACAATAATGTTATAGAAGGCTGGAAAATAGTTATTCGTACACAACATAATTGGGATTTTTTATTGACTTTGTCTCGCTTTCCGATGAAGTTAAGCTGCATTACACAACTTATGAAGTACAGTAATAGAATTATAATTTTTGTTAATTTGTAAAAGGTGTGTTTCAAGTACAATACAACGATTCACATACAAAATATTTTATATATATGTACTGTGAAGCACTCGATTGTTCCAAGGGAATGCATGAATTTGTTTCACTAATTTACACTAAATTGATTAACTTGGAAAAATGTAATTTAAATAATTCATATTTTTTTAATCATAATTTAATAATAAAATAGTTGATATATCTTATTTCATTTGAACATTATAATACCAATATCACGTTTTGATCATTCAGGACTGTTCACTCACAACAATACTTCCGGAAGAGGCGTAAAAAGAAGAAAATCTATTACAGAAATGAAAGAATTGAAGAAACGTAAACTGAATAATGGCACTGAAAAGAGAAACAATAAAGATGATTATGGGAGGAACAATAAAGATGATTATGGGAGAAACAATAGAAAAGGGAACAGTAGGTTTGGTAATAATGCAAATGATCATAAGAAATTCAAGCATGGTGAGGGTAAGTTCAATTCTAAGCATAAGGGTATGGGTAGAAATAGAAAAACCATGGGAAGTAAAGTTACAAGAGGAAGGAGACATGTTTGATTGTACAAAGTAATAGTACATTTTTCTAATAAAATTTTAATTTACTATTGTTTGTGTTATTTTAATAACTTACCTAGTTACTGCACCCTTACAGAAAAAAACCAACTATAGATATTTTATTGCTTTGTATAAAACTCTACAATTAAAATGAACAGGCTTTTGTAAGTGCTTGAGGTCAATGGGTGAGTAGATGCCGCACCGTTTACAAGTACACTGGAGTTCTATTCAAGTTCATAAGTTAAGCGAACGAACAACTCGAAAGGGTTTTTAAAAAAAACAATCTTTATTCACATCCTAAACTAAAACACTACACAGAGCACGGAGCGATGCGCTCACTTCAAAAGTAAATTCAGAACTGCCCAATTCTTACAGACTAATACAATAAAGTAGAAAATACATAGTCAGCAATAATGTTGATACAATGGGAGCAGAATATGACAGTATACCTGTGTAACTTCTCCCCCCCTAAGATTGAAGCTGTCCTCAGCGATCAAACAGAATTTTGGGCTTGGAGACAGGGCCCAATAACAAATGTTGGGGTTTGTGTAGCCGAAGCTGCATTCGCGTTGCTTCTACAATTTTTTTTAAATAAAATGAAATTTCTAATAAAATGATACATGTGAACTAAAATAAAAGCACTAAACACTATAACAAAAAATATAATAAAACACCAAATGTAATAAATATCATTATTTCCGATACTAAGTTCTTCTATTACCTGTAAAGGTTCAATATTTATGTTTGCTTCATGAATTGTATCAAATGTAAAATTTGTTTTAAACTTTTTATTTGGGATTGCTGATGGGATAGATACATCACTTTCCCAATATTCGTGCATTTTAGAATAATTAAGCAACTGTTCAGAAATATTAAGAGATAAAATCTGAGTTGACTTTGGATGTAAAGTAAAGTTCTTTTTGTCTGATGTTATAGTAGCTTTGTCAATTTTATAAAGTAAATACTGATTTATAATAGGGATAAATTTTACGAAAGAAGCAGAATCATTAATCAATAATTGTTTACAATGCACTAATTCTTTATCACTTAACACTTCACTTATACACTGATTTTTTATCACTGTTGCATTATTGCAGTAATAATTATCACTTAGAAGTTCACAATTGCCGGTGAATATTTCGTTGTATCTCAGGATAAGGGAAGGATATTCATGAATAGTGGTAACCTCATTATTATGGTACACAGGATAGGATAATAAGAATAATGTTTCGTAAGTTGGTGATCGTAAAGGAAATTCGATAAAGTAGGAAATGTATTCGTTATAGATAGAACAATGAACCTTAGCCAATTGCCATAATACCTGTGGTTCGTCTGAAATTAATTTTACCTTAGAATCATCAATAATATTTGCTATTTCCTTACGAGATAAAATACTAGAATGTAATATATTTAATCTACAAAATTCTAGACTAGTATCTAAATCACTTATTTTATTAAATAGTAACATTAACGAACTGAACAATAAAGAAAATTGCTGGTTCAGCTCTATACTTGTTGTTTCATTCGAGAGAGATTTAAAATAATTAATAATTTTCAAATTATTAGAATGAATTGTTTTGACATCCGAGTTGAATTCATCAATCAGCCTTTTGTTCACTGAGAACTGTTTCTCAATATTGTGTTGTAAGCTATATTCGTTTGATTGTACTTTGAATAGGATTTTGTCATAACGTTCTTTGTCGTTTGCATCCATATTTCCAGTGACCCAAGAAATAGCGGAACCAAGCCCGTTAAATAGGCCACGCTTAATTCTATTTCTGCTGAGGCTGACATGATCTAGCTTTGCTTCAGTGTATTTTAAATGCATTAGTATAACGTCCAGACGACCTTGATCCATATTGTGTTTATCTAGCATAGCTATTGTTCTCTTGATAGTATTTAATTCTAATTGTAACATGTGTACATTGATATTATGCATATAAGTGTACGTTTCATTTACAATAAAAGAATCCTGAATTCTTATTGGTACTATCCCAGAAGTTTTGCTGAGATCTAACATTTTATAAGGCGCTGCTGGGGCCAGCGATAGGAGAATTAGGAGAAGTATCATCACGTCCTGAAACAGATAATTTCCTAGGTTTCACAAGTTTTTTGGGGCGTTTCACTCTATTAGGGTGTATTTTAAATGGGCGTTTTTGTATCGCTCTAGGATTAGTAGCTAGTTGTTCATCTTTATTAAAATTAACTTTGAAAAATTTAGGTTTGGTTTTCTTGTTGAATGTCGTTTTTAAATAAGGCTCTTTATCAATCTCTATGTCTTTTTCACGTGTAGTATTAAGTCCTTCAGTACGTTTTTGTTTTTCTGTCTCAATTTTATTTTTGATCATTTTGTGTATCAGGTTTACACGTTCCAAGTATTTATGCGATTGTTCTTCTGTTATTAATTTTTCGGTAATTCCATTAACAAAAGGATTTTCTGTTATACCATAGGTGATTTCCATAGGGGTCATTTTTAAATTAGAATTTAGTGTGTTATTAAACGCTATTACTGCTAATTTCATATTTGTTTCGGTTGTATTTTTTTTATTTGCAAGTTGGATAGCATTGAGAATTTCAATAAGAGTTGAATGGGCTCTTTCTATTAATCCTTGTGAGTCTGGGTGACCAGGAGTAACATAATATGGTTCAATATTATACAATCTAAGGAAGTCGCGTAAGCCAGCGTTATCGAATTCACGGCCGTTATCCATTTGTATTGTTTTAGGTATCGGAAAAGCCGAAAAATAGTCATTTAAACGTTCCTGTATTTCTAATTGATTCAAGCTTTTGAGTGAATTAACTGTTAGTCTCTTAGAAAAGCAATCAATAATCGTCAGAAATTTTATTTTATCAAATTGAAAACAATCTATTTGGAGCTTTTCAAATGGTTTTTCGGGAGTGGGAGTGATTTTGTATGCAGCTTTAACGGGGCGTCTATCATACTTAACTTTTAGGCAAATAGCACACTTATTAATATGATCAGTTATGTCTCTGAGCATAGATGGCCAATAATATTTTCTTCTTATCTGATTGTAGGTTTCGTTTATTCCGCGATGATAAGTTTTACCTTCATGATAATTTGAAATTGTTTCTTTTTGTTCTTCGCCGATTGTTATATCTAAATTGATTTTTCTATACCTTCTAAGTTTTATTGAATCGAAAGTTTCTATCATTATATTTTTAAAGTTCTCGAAAATCTGTTCATACTCATTATGTAAAACACCATCTTTTGAGCAGAAAACTCCGTAAACTGTATTAGGTTTCAAGTATTCTATACATACATTTTTCATGTTATCATAATCAGAAGCATTCTTAAAATAAATAGTTAATCTTCGTTTACCAAAAATTTTTTGAAAGTGAGGGGATTGATCACCTCGTTCGAGTATAAGTTGGTTATGCTCAATATTAATTATTTTATCTTCATCAGCTAAAACTACTTGTTCGTTGGAGCTCTCTTGTGAGTGCATTGTCACTAAACTTTGATTGTCAATTATTTCAGCTTCTTGCTCGTTATTATCATTATTATCATCATTATTTACATTCTCATTACTAATATTATTATTATGTGTTTCTCTACTCTGATCTATCCGATCAATTATGTCGTCTATGTCACTGCTATGTATCGAGGGAGGAGCATCGTTATTATTGAATCGGATTAAGTCCTCAACGTTGACGTCTTCAAAACCAAGAAAGTCATCATCTGTAGTTTCCATCATGTGCACTTGAAAAGGGCGTGACAAAGCGTCAGCTACCTTATTAGATTTACCTTCAACATATTTTATATCGAAATCAAATTCCTCAAGCAATAATTTCCATCTGATTAGTTTTGAATTGGGCTCTTTGATACTGTGGAGCCATTGAAGAGGTTTATGATCGGTTTGAATTAGAAATTTTCGACCATACAAATAGGGTCTAAAGTGCTTACAACACCACACTATAGAGAGAAGTTCCTTTTCAATTGTTGATAGATTAACCTCATTTTTATTTAAAGTTCTTGAAGAGAATGCTACAGGTAGATCTTGTCCGTTAAACACTTGAGATAGTACACCTCCAATTGCAAAATTGCTAGCATCAGTGGTTACTATGAATTGTTTTGAAAAATCTGGCAATTGCAGTATTGGACTATTTTGTAACATGGTTTTCAAATTTTCGAATGCTTCTATATATTCTTTATTATTAATATTAATTTTTACATCTTTTCTCAACGCATGGGTGAGAGGTTTGGCGATTTTTGCATAATTTTGTATCATTTTTCTATAATAACCAGTAAGTCCTAAAAATTGTTTTATCTGTTTTTCGGTTTTTGGTATGGGAAAATCGTTAACTGCCTGCAACTTTGCAGGATTTGGTTGAATGCCGTTTTCGGAAATAATATGCCCTAAGTACAGTAATTCTCGTTTGAAGAATTCTGTCTTGTCAAGCTGAATTTTCAAATTGTGATCTTTAAGTTTCTTGAAAACTGATTTTAAATGTTTTAAATGTTCTTCTAAATTGTCAGAAAATACAATAATATCGTCCATGTAGACAAGTACATTGGGCATTCTTGAAAATAGAATATTCATGGCACGTTGGAATGTCGGGGGTGCGTTTTTTAGACCGAACGGCATTCTTAAAAATTCAAAGTGGCCGTCTTCGGTTGAAAATGCGGTTTTTTGAACAGAGTCTGAATCCATTTCAATCTGATGAAATCCAGAAATTAAATCTATAGTGGAAAAATAAGTCGCTCTTCCGATTTTTCCAAACAGGTCCTCAATATTAGGCATAGGGTATTTGTCAGCTATAGTTTGTTCATTTAATTTTCTGTAATCTACTACCATGCGAATTTTTCGTTTCCCAGAAGCATCTGGTTTTTTGGGAACCACCCATATAGGAGAGTTGTATGGTGAGTTTGAATGTTGGATTATCTTATTTTCCAATAATTTCTCTATTTCTATATGGACATCTTTTTTGAAAATTTGCGGGTACCTATAATTTCTCGTGTACACCGGGTTGTCGTCTTTAGTATTAATTTCATGTTTTAATAGATTTGTCGAACTTAATGGAATATTTTCAGTTTTTATTATGTCTGGATATTCAATAATTAAATTGAGTATTTTTCGTTTTTCTTCGCCATTCATGTGGTCAGTTCTTAAAAGTGTAGGGATGTCTTTCACAATATCCTCTTTAGTAAGTGTATTATAATGATCGAGTTCATTGGTTTCATAAATAGAATCTACTTCTTCTATATCCATTGGCTCGGGACTTATGGTCATAAGCTCGTTAGAATATACTACACATTGACATTTATTGTCATGTATATTAACAATACCTTCTTCAATTCGATAATTTTCATTAGAAACAGCTTTAAGCAACCCCGTTTGAATGCTAGGCAGTGACCTAACTGGTACGGTAATTAAATTAAGGCCTGGTTTCAATTTTATTTCACAATCATTCATCATAAATAATAATTTCTTTGAACCGTGTTCATACTTCAACAAATTTTTACCAAAGTCTATATTTGATTTCAATTGGCTTAACGTTTCATGACCTAGTAAGATATCATACTTAGGCGAGAATTGGAATATGTACATTTTGATTTTTAAATCTAAGGAAAATACGTTTTCGGCATTATATATTATATATTCGTTTCCTTTGCTTTCCCCATTGGGAGTTTTAACGATAAAGTTCTCTTTATATTTTTTCACACCAACGGGTAGAATACGAGGATCTATGTAATTTTTCAGAGAGCCTGTGTCAATCAGCCATTTCTGGTTATTTTCATCAATAAAATATGGCAATGATTTATTTATAGCTTTTAATTCGAAGTGTCGGGTGGGTTTACTGGGTAAGGTGAGCCCGCCCCTAAAAAATGATCGGTCAACTGGTTGACTGCTTCGGCTAGAGAAGCTATTTGACTTCGCATGCCTTGAATTTCAGTGTCATCATGACTATTTGAGTTTTCTTCCAAATGATTCACTTCAAAGGGAGATTTAAAATTATTTCTCGTACGATTAGAAGGGTGAGATTGCACTGTGCGCATACTGACAGTATTTTGTGAATTCCAATTATTATTATTATTACTGTTGTTGTGAGGCTGTTGTGTCAATCGAAAATTATTTTGCGGAAAATTGTTATTTGGTCGGTTTTGATAGTTCGTCCTAGGCTGCTGAGAAAATGGAGCAAAGGTATTTTGTGGAAAATTATCATTAGATTGATTCGGATAGCTAGGCCTTGGCTGCTGAAAGTATGGTGCAAAGTTATTTTGTGGAAAATTCTGCTGAAATTCTCTATTCTGTTGAGAGAAGCGAGGTACTTTAGGTTTCGAGAAATTCTGGTTGAAACCGCTAGAAAATGATCTGTTATTAGGTCGAAAGCCTTGATTAGTGAACGATTGCACTGAATATTGATTGTACGCTTTTGAGTCTATTTTATTTATAGCATTGACACTTGTATTGAAATTCAATTGACTCAGAACGATACTACAGTCATTAATTAATTTACGTCTTGCATCGTCCAAATTTTTTATCTGTAAAATTTGCAAATGTGAACCCAAATTTGGATGCACTCCATGAATGAGAGTTCGAGTTAGAGTAGCGTTCAATTGATTCATCAAAGTTGTTAAAATTTCACCTTTAACACCATCTAATTTATATTTTGTTAGAACAGTGGTACGTTTCTCGTCAAGTCGATTAATGAATTCAATCGGGTGCTCGTTTTGATAGGACTTCATGAAAGTTATTTCTGAAATTAAATCTGGTACGGCCCTATTATCGGCAAAATTTGTTTTTAAAGCTGTTGAAAGCTCAGGAATTGTTGTACAATTGTTATTAAAAACTACCGCTTCTGCGGGTCCGTCTAGGTGGCTTACGGCTGCCCTGAAGAGGAGCCAGTGGTTTCCATCTTTTTCAGCTATAGTGTCATTGCAATAAGCAGTATACAATTCCTCACAGGTAGATATAAATTGTGGAAGCTTATAGCAGGATCCGTCATAACGGGGTATAAATTTGAGGATGTCATGAGGAATAGGTTTAGAAACCGTATTAGTAGCCATTGTGATTTGCAATTTTGGGAGTTTGATTAATGAATTTGGAGGAGATACAACGAAATTACTCACAGTCGAAGTTGATTGAGGTTGAAGGTCGTCGTTGCAGTTGTAGTTGGCTGCGTCGTCTTCGCCCTCCGATGACGATGTTGATGATGATATCGCTGCTGATGTCCGTCTGTAGGCGAGGTCTCTTTGTAAGGCCCTTTTGTCCCTTCCAGCGGCCAGCGTGTTGATTTAATAAATATTCTGATTGATTGTTGAAGTCTGGCAGGCTTAAAGTTGAGTCTGAAGTTTCTACCGGTAGTTGTTTTGGATGGATGAGTTGAGTTCACGATTTTTCTTGTTGAAGAAAAAAAAAATTTTT
Source organism: Conomelus anceps (assembly GCA_948455865.1). Taxonomy (NCBI): domain Eukaryota; kingdom Metazoa; phylum Arthropoda; class Insecta; order Hemiptera; family Delphacidae; genus Conomelus; species Conomelus anceps. Next base: position 25,213,539 of record OX418217.1, read on the forward strand.
TGATTTTTCGACCGCAGATTAAGAGTTAACACTCAAAGTTTTTCGCTTACGGGATTTTTGATCACGTAATAAACAAGATAAGTGGTCTTGTAAATTGTAAGTCGAACGGACGTAGATTTTCCGAAAAACTTTCCACGGTCCCTGTTAACGGGCGCCAGTTAAGCGAACGAACAACTCGAAAGGGTTTTTAAAAAAAACAATCTTTATTCACATCCTAAACTAAAACACTACACAGAGCACGGAGCGATGCGCTCACTTCAAAAGTAAATTCAGAACTGCCCAATTCTTACAGACTAATACAATAAAGTAGAAAATACATAGTCAGCAATAATGTTGATACAATGGGAGCAGAATATGACAGTATACCTGTGTAACTATAGACGTTCATCGACTAATCAAACGCCTAGTTTCCGATGCACCGGTAAACAGTGCGACTCCCATGAACGTACACATTGGCTTACAGCGATCATTTAGCGTGATGAGCATTAACTTAAAGGACACGAAATGCATCCAAAACTCGCCAAAAGCCTTAAGTTCTGTATAAAAGTGGAAGTAGTTGGTTGATATTTTCACTTTTCGATTGACATTCAGAACTATTTTAAATTAATAAGAAGTTGATTTTTTCCTTCAAGAAAACATGTTTTCGGGCTGGAGCTGGAGCCCATCATCAGTGCCTGGATGATCTTGCAGGTCTAATGTCATCTCTGTCATTCAAACGATGGTTGGCGGGAATTAGAATGACAAGAGACATGCAAGATTACTCTAGCCCGAAAACATGCTATGTCTCAAGTAAGGCAAAATCAACTTATTAATTTTAAAATAGTAAATAATAAATAAATAAATAAATTTTATTTCCAACCTGACAACTTGACAAAAACATTTTGTATTATATATCAAATATAAGATACTAAGGTACAAATCATATACAGTATATTACATATTAGATACAAATTATTGAAATAATTTAGTATCGCATAAGTATACTTAAAAAAAAACATATAAATTATTAAACTATAGTCATTACAAAGTGATATAAAGTAGAATACAAGTTACAGAATAATAAAAAAAAGTAATATAATAAATATGATAATTATGTTATAATGATAGGGTACAGACATAGTTATTTGCCATACATAAAATTATTTACTTTTTGTGGAATACGCTGCTTCTTAGGCTTTTGCAGCCGAGTTGAAGCAGCTATACGATTTTATCCATTTAAAAGGAAGAAAAACAAAACACCGGGTGGCGGGCACAAAAAAAACGTAATATTATTTAATTAGAATGAATGATAATGAAGAAAACAGGAAAATATTTATTTTTTACCTACTTTCTAACAAAAAAATCAATAATTATTTGATTCAATTTAACACAATTTATCAAATAAGCATGTTTTCTACACTATTCAAAGATTGAAGCCATTCCTTAACATTTTTAAGAAATTTTTGTAATGTTATGCAATCAATACAAGAAGGTGGTAACAAGTTGAAAAGTTTTGGTGCTAAATAAGGAAAAGATCTACGAAATGATTCTTTATAAGGTCTTGGTACTCTAGTTCGGTTTGTTGCTCTCAAGGATTGACTGTAAATATTCGTTTCACCAATTTTATTACCACTCATAATATAAAAAATTCTAAGTACTTTAAAAATATATAGATGCCTTAAGGGCAATATATTTAGAGATATAAAGAGTGGCTGAGATGGAAATCTTCTCCCCTTATGAAGTATTACTCTAATAAGTTTTTTCTGTGAAATTATAAGAGGCTTTACTGATGTTATGTAGGTACCTCCCCAGCATGATAACCCGTATTGGAGTCTGGATTCAACTAGAGAAAAATAAAGCATTCTTAGTACTCCAATTGGACACATATAGCGTAAAAAATAAAATTTTCTTAAAATGGATACCATTTCACATCTTATTTTTTTAATATGATTTTTCCATGTTAAATTTCTATCAATGATCACGCCAAGGTACTTAATTGAGTCACACTGATCAACTTGCATACACCTGCTACAGGACACATTGGTTGCTGAATCAATACAATTATCACACTTATAAAATATATCAGTAATAGCATTAGCCTCTCCTCTTAGATTAAACGAGATAAATTTTGTTTTGCTGCTAATAATCATATCATTAATCTCAAACCAAAACTTCAACCTATTTAAATCCACCTGAATGAGTTGGCTAGTATTGATCTCTTTTGGAAAACTATATGTTAAAGCGGTATCGTCTGCAAATGCAGTTACTTTTCCATGAAACATCCCATTGCACAGATCAGTCATAGTTCTGCATGTCAGTCGAAAATATCAACTATTCTACTCGCAGATCGCCATGGATCAACATATACCAAGCTCCTAAGTGCAAATTATCTTCCTGGATTTCTTGTTCCATGACGAACTGCGTGTTAATATTAACTTTTTATGTGAAATTTAACGACATGCAGTCAAATATTTGTTAAGAATAAGTATAATAACTCACTTAAACTGGCCGAGTACTTTCGAATCTATGAGATCCATCATCAGAGGCTCCTAGATCATCATGTCAGTTTTTTGGTTAGAAGTGTTGTGGTTTTTGTAAAATATGATCAAAAAGTTTGTGAGATTTAAAATTTAGTTGCAAATTATCCATAACAGAAAGTTCACGCGTACGATGAAATGTGAATAATTGATGTGTAACAATAATTATTAACAACAAATTATTGTTTTGCTACATGAATGAAACAATGAATCCTGGTCGTTGAAGCTGAAAAACAGACGGGCGGCCAACTTGTCTGTCAAACTTCCGGCACACCGGTCTCTGACATTGCTTTGACTAGTTCTAGTGTAGTGTGGAAAAATGGCATCGCAAGACCTTAAGCACTGGTCTCATCTTTTGAGTTCATTAATTTATACCGCAGTTATCCCTCCCTATGACAAATTACATCAAGAGAATATAGTGATAGAAACAAAAAGGGCTCCGACTTTGCGGCTTTGATAAAGAGTTATAAAATAGATCCGCAAGCAAACAATGACTTGTTATAAAGAAAATCAACTCTTTTCGTACGGTTTTTGCAAAGAATGTGCAAAAATTAAGTCACCAACACTTCTTCAATTAATTCTGGCACAAATCGCAACCACGGTCACCAACATCAACAGTTCTTCCTCCATGCTTGAGCGAAAACTGATCATTTACTTGTAATTTTAAACAGGAAACTCTACTAGATAAAATTCAAGGTAGTATTCCCATTTTATTCTTCTTTCCACTTGCGCAGAAATATGCATTGCAGAGCTTTTCTTAGAATAACAAATCATAAATTGCTGTACTTAAAGTCTGCGAATTGTCACAAAATTGAACTACATTTTGAATTAAACCTCTTGAGACTTTGTCAGTGTTTTATCTGTTGACCTGTAATAGTACAGTAATTTTAGATCAAAATCGGCCCTCGAAAAAAAAAATGATACAAGCAAGAAACTTGGCACATATGTACTACTTTTCATGCTGAATAACATACTAAAAGTCGGCGATAAAAGTTGTGCTTCAGCCGCCTTCTTGGAAAATGGCGGCCAAATTTCAGTTTTTCCCAATTTTCTCAAAAACCATCAACCGCATCGGAAAAAATTCAAATAAAATATGTATCTTAGATTGATATCTACAACTTTTGTACTTTGCATTTTTTCAATATCGTCAACCCTTACGCCATAAAATTGAAAATAAAAATCACCTTTTTTTAAATTTCGTCAAACATAAAGAAGTTTGACTCATGATTTCTCATTGAAATCAAAGTTGACATGGCAAAATTCTCACCAAATCGATAAACCATGTTAGGTAGCTCATTTTTATGATGAAAGACACCAAGGTATTTATCACTCTAGAATTGTACAACCCTTTATCTCTCACCAAACCACCCCCTAGCTTCCAATGTGGAAATTCATCTTATGATTTACAACCAATTATTTGCAATTGAAATGGAAATATCATGATGATTTATTACAAATAGGATTCAAAATGATAAATTTAAGTTTTTCAGTGAAGGAGTCTGACACATGGCCGCCATATTGGAAAATGGTGGATAAAATCTAATTTTCTTGTTTACTTGAAAACTATTGCTCAGATTGGAAAAAAGTATGAATAAAAAATGATCCTTAATCGAAGATCTAAAAATTTTGTTTACTTTTTCTCACATATTATCACTTTTTTGATATTTTCAACCCTTGAGTTGTAAAATGATCTCAAAAAGATTTTAATGTTTCCATTCCTAAGACTACACTTGGAATTCTCAGCAAAATCAACTACTGTATTTCATTGGAATGTTCTACAAAAGGTTTTCAACAATATTAATGGATTCAATGCTAATTACATCGCTAAAATTTCGCGTGACAGGGTGGTGGGTCAAGTAGAGAATGTGTGGCTAGTGTTGATATGGTGGGAGGAGGTGAATCTTGTAAGGTGATATGTAATTCTTATAATAAAATCAGTAAAAGTTTTATATCACCCTCTCATCCTTAGAAGTTTGTTGGCTTTGTTATCAGAAGGTCTTTGTTTAGGGGGCTAAAAACCACCCCAAGTCTACAAATGATAAGAAACTAGTGGTAGTTTGTCGCATCCTGTCATTGCATGAACAAAAATAATCATCTCACCAATCTCTGCTATAATACTTTGCTGCTTTGAGATTATGTAAATAGTCTCATTTATCTTCAAGATTAAGATTTAGAACCTGGTCGCAAATGCATGAAATTGTATTTTTTAGAGGCAGAGGAAACTAAAAGAACAAATAAGTTTATATCTTAGCCTACAAACACTACTGTCTTGCCGCTTTTAGATCTCTCCAAATCTGTGGACACAATCAGGCAATCAGCATCTGCCTCTGCTGAGCAAACTTTGATTTTGTTAGCAATACATCTTTGGATAAGCATTTCTTGTTTTGCTTATTTATCAAAAATGCAGCTTGCGTTGTTGTTGTCGAATTGCTTTCATGTGCTTTAATTGTAGCAGAGGTTTGCCTTGCAGCTCTGTGTTCTTGCTCACAACATTTAATCGTAGGGTGGTCAGGATATCAATGAAATACCACTACGCACTTATCCTTATACTGGGATTTCAAATACGATATACGAATCCAAAACTTCCTTATAAGTAGCTGGTCTTGGCCATGTAACTCAGTGCAAGAGATGTCCACCATCCACAATGTAGGTGTAGTCTTCAGGTATCTCAATCACTTTTCCAGGAAGAAATGCTTTCATGAGAGATGATTTCACTCCTATACGAAGTGACACCTCATCAAATAAAGGAAGAAGGCCAGAAAGCCAACTCATATTTGAATCACGGTTTCAAATTCTCCGGTTCATTTTCAATTAATATGATTCTATTGAAAAACTGCTATGAATTCAAAACCACATTATCGTTTCTCAGTTTGATGGATGAATTCACAGCAGCTAGCGACTTCACTTTATATTTTCTCTAAAGGATTGTCAGTGACCCAAATGCTTGTCCAGTAATTCTTTTCATCGACTCTTGACCCTTTTCTTTGGCCTCATCACAGTTTTATCCCCTACTAGGCCCTAAGACAGGCATACTAAATCTCCTGACTCAAATTACAATGGCTTGTGCTCCATTAACCAATTGCAGAAAATTTATTGATCACTTCAATATAAATAATATAACTTAATAGTATTACTTCTAATAAGTACTTTCCATACTATATTGTGAAGATGAGAGTTGTAGACTGATTGTAGAATTCTACAGCATTGAATAACGCAGTCATAATACCCGTTTGATAAATTTTCTTATTTTTTTGTAGACTGGGTGGTTTTTAACACAAGGACCCTCCATTAAGAAAGCCAACAAACTGATAAGGATGAGAGGGTGATATAAAACTCTATTACTGATTTTATTATAAGAATTACAACATGTTACAAGATTCACCCTCTCCCACCATAAAAACACTGGCCACAAATTTTCTACTTGAAAAATTCCCTGTTACACGAAAATTTTAGTGACACAATTTACATTGAAACAATTAATATTGTTGAAAACCTTTTGTAGAACACTCCAATGAAATAGTTGATTTTACTGAGAATTCCAAGTGTAGTCTTGGGAATGGAAACATTAAAATCTTTTTGAGATCATTTTACAACTCAAGGGTTGGAAATATCAAAAAAGTGATAATATGTGAGAAAGTGTAAACAAAAGTTCTAGATCTTCGAGAAAGGATCATTTTTTATTCATACTTTTTTCCAATCTGAGCAATAGTTTTCAAGTAAACAAGAAAATTTTCCAATATGGCGGCCATGTGTCAGATTCCTTCACTGAAAAACTTAAATTTATCATTTTGAATCCTATTTGTAATAAATCATCATGATATTTCCATTTCAATTGCAAATAATTGGTTGTAAATCATAAGATGAATTTCCACATTGGAAGCTAGGGGGTGGTTTGGTGAGAGATAAAGGGTTGTACAATTCTAGAGTGATAAATACCTTGGTCTTTCTTTAAAAAAATTGAGCTACCTATCATGGTTTATCGATTTGGTGAGAATTTTGCCATGTCAACTTTGATTTCAATGAGAAATCATGAGTCAAACCTTATGTTTGACGAAATTTCAAAAAAGGTGATTTTTTATTTTCAATTTTATGGCGTAAGGGTCGAAGATATTGAAAAAATGCAGAGAATAAAAGTTGTAGACATTAATCTAAAAAACATATTTTATTTGAATTTTTTCCGATGCGGTTGATGGGTTTTGTGAAAATTGAGAAAAACTGAAATTTGGTCGCTATTTTCCAAGATGGCGGCTGAAGGACGACTTTTAGTATGTTATTCAGCATGAAAAGTAGTACATATGTGCCAAGTTTCTTGCTTGTATCATTTTTTTTTTTAATTTCCTAAAATTACTGGACTATAATACTGTAGTTTTCATATAACTTGGCAGCAGTATCCTGGGTTCAGATGTAGCATATCCCATCTGCTACACGCTGCCAAGTTATATGAATACTACAGTAGTAAAATGTAATAAACTGGCTGAGCAAGAAAAAATTAAATTTTATTTTCTAATGGTTATTTATTGCACTGTACAAAATACATTGCCGCAATGCTTGTTGGCATATTCAATAAAACATGTGTAACACAACAGAAAGATTGAAAACTTGCATTAATTGACTTGTAGAAGATTTGTATTTGCAAAAGCTAAAATGTTTCCATAGCTGACAAACAAAATCAAACATGTATTCATTCCAAAGAGAGAAAATTACATTTTACATTGAAATTGATAGATACACATAGACATTATAAATTTACATTGAAAAAGTAATAGAAAAGTAAATAATGTATTATACAAAGGAATAAAAAGGGACTTACATAAAGTATAAAAATATTCATTTACCTATTTCTAGTACAATAAATTACTGATATCAAACACGCATTTATATTATCATAAAACATTTTCCTTCCTATACATTGAATGCCCTTTCCTAGAGTTTCTTATTTTTACTATAAGCCTAATGAACATAAAGAGATTTTATTCATTAATTTGAACGTGTGCATTTACATTAGACAGAAGATTCACAAAAATGTGAATTAATTTTGGAAAAACACATATATAGAGTGAAGTACACACAGGCTTTCTTTGATTTGCTTGAACAAGCAGCGTTTGACAAAGAGCCGAAGACTATCATTCAATAAATTTATATACAACAGTAAAACATCTTTACATAACACACAGCTAGATTTCTGAGTATCAATGTATGTTTTATAGGAAGTGTTAGAAATATTCGTCAACACAAAGTGTTAGTTTGTTGTGTCTGGGAGCATCTAATAACAGTTACTCTAGATTTTCAATAGTCTCATAATCAATGTCTGGAAAATCTTCCAGTGGGAAGCATTAAAAGCGAAGAAACATGATAGAAATTATATGATTGTAGCACCATATTTCTTCAAATTCATTTCATTTCCGGGTATTTTGCAAAACAATAAAACATCCTCAAAACTATTCACCTCTAAAATCCATCAAACTATTCTCATTTAAAATAGGCACCATGAGGCTTTGTGAAAAAGTCAAACTATAATTTCAACTAATTATTAGGATAACTTAAAATATACAATTAACATTTCAATACAATTAAATTTAATTCACAATATCACAATAATTATTAACACATGATGTAATGCAATTAAAACTTGAATGTAACGACGATTAATTTTGCATCTCATGAGCAAGAATTCATTCAACATACCAATATAAGGATAAGATTGAAATTCTACACGAATAATGAAATTAAGAGACTACCAACATAATTTTTATGAACTACCAACGAATTTCTAGGTGTGAAGAAGACAGGCATGGTTTGAAAGCTAAAATACAGAAACCCTGTCTCAGCCATTACTGTGATGCTCTGAGTTAATGTAAAAATCATGGACTTTACACGTACATAAATCAGTTGTAGTAAGTAGAACATTTTAAGCGCATTTATCGAGTTGAGTAGATTCAGTAGAAAATTCCACGAACACTCGTGTCTCTGTTTGGTAAGGTAATGTCTATAATCCAGTCCAGCCAGCTGAATAAATTATGATGTGCTTCTGAGCCTCGTCGCAAAGAAACGATCAAAACTTGGTGAACTCTCAAATCCCAGTATTCAGTTCAACTGAAGGACACTTCATGCAATCGGACTAGGCATAGAGAGATTCATTTACTTGAGATCATATCCAGGATTCAATTCAACTGAAACAAAAGTTCAACTTGTAATGAGTTTGGTCGATGTTCTTCTATATTTATCAATTTCAATAATATTTTTTTGGGGTATGGATTTTATTGAAGGTGAAGTGGAAAGACTCTCAGTGTAGAATCAACTCGCTGCTTGAAAAAAGTTATGGGAAACAGTTTTTTGTAAGTTCCAAACCATGAGTTTTAAAATGTGAGAGTAACTAATGAAAAGGTTCTTTATTACTTGATCTGAAGTCTATTTTTCCTACAAACAAGGAACCATATTGCCATTATTAAAATAATAGGATGGAAAGGCGGGTGTAAATGATAAAAATACGATTGAGAACAAAAAATATAAAGACAATCATTGATTGAATTCGTAACAATAGCAATACAGTAGAACCTCGGTTATCCGGACCCCGTCCATCCGGATCTACTGCTGGACGAAAAAAGTAATAATATTGCCATTAGTTAGGACATAAAATAATGTACTGTAAAGATAATGCAAATAGTTTGTGTGTCTTAAAATGTTATATTTTGTTTACTATTTCGTGTTTGTGAAGATCAATACAACAATGGGTGAGTTTAATTTTGTTTTTTATTACAATTTTGTTAATTTCTCAAGTACTCTCCGGATTTTCGATCATCCGGATTGCTTCCGATCCCAGTTAGTCCGGATAAACGAGGTTCTACTGTACAAACAACCAGTGCTTGATTTTTTTAAAATAGTAATTTACATTATGTTACGGTAACCAGAAAGTACTCTTTTAGTCATACTACACAGAAACAGCTATTTACCTCGCCTTTTCTTTAGCAAGAAGTTATTCTTTGTCGTGGCTGCACAGAAAATTACCGTGAAATGAAATCAATGTTACATTTTCAAGAATTACAAATCCACCACATAAAATCTAACAACTCACTAAACGTACAACTTTATATCATACTGAATGTTCTTGAAGTGCTTATGATAGACAGGTGTTTTAATACATGAAACTTGAACTCACCTTACTATTTGATAGTAAAAATTTCTTTCAAAGAATTTACAACGTATTTGCTAATATCCGCCAATTCGGGCCACTGCTTCATAACTACAACTGTGCCAAAAACAACAACCACGGTTGTCAAAATTCGAAATCTGCAAAATACCAAAAAAAGTTCAATATTAGGAAATATTATTTTTTCTAAAAAAAAAAACTATTCCAAAACCAAATATTTGTATTTGTAGCTCCCCACAGAACAACCTTATTTAAGAACATAGGTTATACGAAGACAAAATTCGAAATTAATATACTTCGTATATAGCACACTGGACCAAAAATGTATCATTTAATAGCACATAATAAAAATGAAAACTTGGAGAACATGGAGAAATAAAAAGAATTGAAAAAATGTTTTCTATTTTTTTATTTATAGAGCGTATTATTCGGTTGCACAGTCTATGCAGGAATATTGTAAGTGCTACATAATTACGGTTTATCAAGTGTTGAATCATCCTCAGTTTGGTTTTACAAGATGTCAAGACTTCAACAGACAGACGCGATAAAGGAGTCGGGACAATATTATCACAATGCAATAACGTAGGTTATAGTCGATAATATCCAAAGGTCTGTATTGCATCTATCTGTAGAAGCCTTTATGACATCAACATATATATAATATATATATATATATTAAAAATATCAATATCTAGTGACCTTTCAGGTTCAAGTCTGGTGTCAGCGTTCTCAGTCGCACCTAAAAAATGTTCCAGGTCTTTGACATGACACAGACTGTTTTTTAGGCAACTGGGACCGACGGGCTTAACGTGTCCTCTTAAACACGGAGTGGCCTCAGTTAAAAAGTTAATGGTAAATGTAGAAAATTGTTTATACTTCAGTACAGTATGTGACCGAATAATATTTGTAATTCAATAACTGAAGTTTTTCTCATTTTATTACAACGATTCTCATCTGATGCATCGTGTTTAGTGAATAGCAGCGAACTTTAGTAATAAATCAATTTTCTTTAAAATGAGTTGGAACTTACCTTGTGCGCAGGAAAGGCATCATAATGCCCGCTATTGCAGCCACCAATAGCAGAATCACTTGTAGAATAGTCAGTAGCACATTAATTGATTTGACCACGAGAGCTCTGGCATTAGAGTTATCAAGTCCCTCTAATGTTAAATACTGTTGGTGTTGTTGTTGTTGATGTTCCATTTTTGATATCTGTAACGAAAAGTGTCCTTGATTAGTGAACCAAATAAGAGTATTAAACGTGAATATTAAACATGTGCAAACTAACCATTTTTGAAATTCTGCCTTCCAGTAGGCTTTATCTTATATTACTAGACACTAGACCTACTTATACCCAAACTATTTTAAGAAAAAAATATTATGATATTTGCCCACATCCCTTGATTCCCAAGGAATCATGAAACTCATGAGTAATTGATTTTCAAACAACTTTCAAAATATGGTTAAGCCATCAATGCATCTAAGTGCACTTTTGGAGCTTCAGAGGGTTGTTTTCTTGAATCTGCCATATCTGCTGCAGGCGTCCATGCACCTGAGGAACGTGTTAAAGCCATCAAAGACTACTCTATGCCAAAAACTGCGCAAGGGATCCGTTGTTTCCTGGGTATACTCAATTTTTATCGAAGATTCATGCCTCATGCTGCAGAATTTGAAGCTTCCCTGAATGGGGCAATCAGCAACCCTATTTTTAGAGGGATACAACGAATTCAATGGAAGTCACCACTTAAAATTTCAACTTTTATGGCCACGAAATACATGAGAACGCAAAAAATTTAAGAAAACGTAAAATTTAGGGGTATTTTTGGGAAGTTTTTGAAAGCTGTTCTTAGCACGCATCTCAAACCTTGACTGAACATGTGAACCAAATTTCAACATTTTGGCAGAGTGGTTTTCGAAAAACGGTGATGAAACACTCAGTGAGTCAAAGGTATTTAATAATGGAAGTTCCAGTCTATTACTAATTTCATTCAAAACACTCAATATCTCTTTTCTCTAGTTTAAAGCACAAACGTATTTTTCTTACCAGCTTCATTTGAATCGGAACATGTAATTTGTAACAGTTGGTGGAGTTCAACTAAACGAACAGGTATCTTAGAAGTAGAATTTGAAATAACAATATTCTTGACTATTATTGATAAATTACCTTTGTCTGGCAGGATTCAAGCATCTCATGGATATCCCTCAGTCTCTCATCACTTTGATATTGTACTTTCTCTTCCATGTCTGATATATTAGTTTTAAGATTTTCAACCTCATTTTGATGCAATTCCGTGAGATCGTTAACTTGTTCTTCTAATCTTTCACTTCGGAATCGTTCTTCAGTAAGTGCTTGGTTCAGGAAGCTAACTTCTTTATGCATTGCTTGCTAAAGGAAAGTAAAAAAATATGTTATTTTGAAACTCTCAGTTGAGCAGCTACAATATATATTTCATAATACAATATATATAGCTTTGAACTTTGATGAAACAACTTACATTAATAATTCAAAATCAATAACATAATTTGAAAAGTTCAAGGAAAATTCGAAATAATTTCATATATCAATTCTTGCTTTATTTATTCTACTTTCATCTAGATTGATGAAATTTTTGATAACTAAAGCAAAATGTTGAATTTAAGTAAAGATAGAATAGTTTATAGTTTGCAATTCATCGCTCATAGAGGTTTTTCAATCTCTTCTTGAATGTAATAGTTATTTGAGCAAGAAGTAAACAGCAACTCTCAGCAAGACTTATACACTAATATATTTCACTGATTTACAATGTAATAAAGATTTCAATGTATAAGTTCTTATTATTAAAATCCTTATACTTGAGCTTTATAAACACAAATAGTGTCAAAATACAATGAATCCAGTACATAGAACAAAAAAAATAATTTTGGGTGTCATTAACGAGGTCAGGAGAGGCTTGAAATCAAGATGGCTGCCAAAATAGTGTTTCTTGTAATAAATTAATAAATAAATAAGATATAACATAAATAAAAATCCTTAAACTTGAGCGGTATCAACGGATTTGGTGTCAAAATACAAGGAACCGTGTTCATAGGATGACGAGAATATATTAGAAAATTATCATGAAGCACCATAGAGACATAAAATCAAGATGGCGAACAAAATTTCGAATCTCCAAGATATAACAAAATAACGTACACTAGTCACTAGTCATATTTTTCATCATTTTTGTGCCCGCCACCCGGTGTTTTGTTTTTCTTCCTTTTAAATGGATAAAATCGTATAGCTGCTTCAACTCGGCTGCAAAAGCCTAAGAAGCAGCGTATTCCACAAAAAGTAAATAATTTTATGTATGGCAAATAACTATGTCTGTACCCTATCATTATAACATAATTATCATATTTATTATATTACTTTTTTATTTTATTATTCTGTAACATGTATTCTACTTTATATCACTTTGTAATGACTATAGTTTAATAATTTATATGTTTTTTTTTAGTATACTTATGCGATACTAAATTATTTCAATAATTTGTATCTAATATGTAATAACTGTATATGATTTGTACCTTAGTATCTTATTTTATATAAATTACAAAATGTTTTTGCCAAGTTGTCAGGTTGGAAATAAAATTTATTTATTTATATTACCTATTAAATTGAGTTATTCAAGCGAGGCCATCTCCAACGAACAAGTTCTGAATAAAACTGTACAATATTACACAGAATAAAATGATTAAATACTGAAATTCTCTATTAATTTCTTCACTAGCATGGAAAAAGTTCAATACTTGATATTTATGGATATGGATAGGAATGTGCCCAAGAATCCCTGTTCATTTTGTCAAAGTAATTATTTCGTGCATTACACCAATGACACCTGGGATAGAGTTATAATATGGAAATGAGATCTTGTGATGGGCTGAAGAGGAAAATCACAGGCGTATTGAGGCGGTTTACAATATGTAAAGGATTAATCTTGGCAGACTACCAGTGTAAACGGAGGAGCTTGTTAACGCTGTTGCAATCATCTCCAAATGGAAAATCCAGAGTTAGACGGAAGGATCAACGAAATCGCACAAAGGGGACAAAAGTGGCGAAGGTTTGCTAATACCTACGCTCAATGAATCTACTAAAAGGGCACTGGATATGCATGTGAGTTATCTAGCGACTTAATGCAAACTATCAGCTATTGTAGTGAGCATTTTATAGTAGTAGATCTAATCCATTGGATTTTGAGTCAGTTCTAATCCAGCTAGCATTGTGGAAGCTTCTCTCGAGCAACTTTTATTATGTTATAATGCATTGAATAAAATTAAAATATTTTTTAAAAGACTTAAGGTGTATTCAATACCTTTATTTGTACATAAACCTTCTTTTTATGATCCCCCTTAATCTGTGATGATAGCATAGAGAAGGGCTTATCTATTCACATCTCCTGAATGTAAGATAAATTCAGTGCGAATAAATATGATCGATTCCAATAAATCATTTGTAGTGATAAGAGTGATATCATAAGTCACGACAGAATGATCACCTCTATCCAAGTTTTGAAATCTTAGTTCTTACCTTGAATGACTCAAGCTTGTCCTTCAGTCTATCTATTTCCTGCTTTCGCGAATGAAGTTCAGCAATTAAATTTTCTAGAGATGCAGGAGCAGGAACATTAGCAGGATTGGATGAGTGAGGCGATGCTGTTTGAGCACCAGGAATACTTTCAGACGTAACAGAACTGCATTCTGAGCCTTCTTCCGATGCAAACTTGCCTCCGGTCGCACTATTTGAGCCATGGCCTGAACCACCTAAACTACAATTTCCGGGTAGAGTGGCACTACCGTGGTGTGTTCGTTCTTCTTCCAGTCCATTGTTCTCTTCGTTTCCTTTAAAAACGAATAACACATACAAATTATACATATCGGTTATATAGGCATACATAGCATGACAACATTGTACCTGATTCAGAGCTTAAATATTTAAATATTTCAAGAAATATTTTTTTAATAAGACTCCATTATAATATGAGTCTTATTAAAAAAATTAGTTCAAAGTTAATTTCTAAAGCGTCAAGGAGTATCCCTTTCAGGCAATTTAAAATAAAAAACTTAAACATAAATAAAAAAATGGAAGCTAGGAAATAAATACAGTGTACAATTCTCATAATGTATAATTTGATATGAAAAGCTCCAATAAATTGTACATAGAAAATAAGTAGCTAATGCACCCATATAATTTTGGTCAAAGAAATACGCTATAAATTCATATTTACCCTTACATTACACTTCAACAATTTACGGATGGAAAACATAAGATATAAATGCCGTTTAGAACAGTATGTGAACTTTTACTCATGCTCCTGCCTTGATGTTTGGCCATAATAACACCATTACATACTCCAAGGTTGAAACAAGAATTCATCTAACAAGTTTTGACTTGAGGTGGGTTTATATTATGAAATAACTTTATACAACAAAGCTTCATAAACAAGGTTTTATAACAAAGTTGTTACATTGAATTTTTATGAAAATGTAAAACTACTGATATAAATATTACATAAAAACTTTGTTACATAGCACTTTTATTTCAGAAGCTGTATTCCTTCGTGAACAGTACTAGAACATGATTATATGAAAGTGCTTTGTTACATAGTCTAAACGCACCCTAAAATGCAATGATGTCATGACGAAACATTTATTAGGATAATACAAGCGTAAGAAATCAACCCATACTATGCAATAATTATTCGATCATAATTTTTTATAAAAATAATACTTACTCGTTAAAGAATTGATGTTATCTGCGCTTCCGAATTTATTTCTAATCAGATGTGCAAATTCTCTTGGTTTTGACATAACCGATCTAAAAATGAAAAATTATATAAGTGAAAGAAAAGTCACTTGATCTGACGCTTCAATCTGAGTATTCAATTTGACGCTTCAATTTGAAACAATAATGTTTGAGTGTTATTTTATTACTACTTTGAAATGAAAGCACTTCTACAAAACGTGATTCTCCAAAGTGTAGCAAGATAATTGACATCTGCTATACATGCTTTTTGTCTATTTTGGTAAAATTGGTTATATAATTGTTATGGAATAAAACAATTGTTTCTAATCGGCAATTGAGTGGACTATTAGTAGTGAGACACGTGAGAAACGGTGCAATGAAGTAATATTAATTTCGATTTTCATTCACTTAGCTATGTCATAATTATCTAAACAAGTATATAATTTATAAGGTGCTCCGAATGAACAGAGCAAATTCATACGTGAATCCATTTGATTAATTGGAAAAAATATGTTTAAATTCTTTTTCTTAATTTTTTCTTTACTATGAAAAATTCATATTTCAATATAATTTTTCCAACAAATCTGCTATGAATCTTGAAATATAAGAATGATTCAGAAAAATTGGTGGTTATGTTAGGACACTGTTACAGCTTAATAATAATTATAATATTTACCCTGATTCATAATATATTTTCTTAAAAAGGTTCTAGCTTCCGCTTTAAAATACACAATGATAGGTAATTATAATTCTGTTAATCTATTTTTACAATATATTGAAAATCAAATGAGCATCTCACCTTAAAAGTTTAGTCATCACAAGGCAACAAATATATCACCCACAACTAGTGGAATCAATTAAGCTATCACAACTTCAACTAAAGAGTTATGCTTAGTTAAATGTTACACGAGTTATTATTATTTATACAGCATGCCAACTGTTCAAATGAATATAGAATCATCTTGAGATTAGCGATTTAAGAGCTCTTGTAAGAATCGCTCATTCACATGATGCAGCCATTCGAAGCGCATACACTAAGAGATAATCAAAAACCGAAATAATAATTATTGATTACTAGGACCTACCCAGATAATCCAGAAATGCCGTCTCTGATATTTCCACCCACATGTCTGAAAAATGCACATTCAACTACTACAGATAAAATGAACAAATCATGCTAAAAATATTGAATAAACTTGAGTATTAAAGGTACTGGACTACTTTCAAAATTATTTGAAAAATACACAGAAAAATCACCAAGAATAACTCAAATAAAAAAACATAGGATTGGAAAAACCAATCACATTAAAATAATTGTAAAAAAATAGTAAAAATTCACTCACAATCTTAGGCCATATACAATGATATGGTGAATCGATAATTACTTTATAGTAATAAATAATATTTAAAAATTCAGAAAGAAGAGGGATATATACATTAAAATAAAAAAATTTCTTGGAATGTTGGAAATAATAATCAACATCATTATTGCTTATTATGAGCTTACTGGTAGTATCTCTATGCAAAGCCAAAATATTCGTTCAAACATTCTGAACGCAAAAATATTTGAATCTAACAAGAAAAATTAATATGTACATGAATTATCAATCACAAAACAGCAACTCAAACTAATGAAAGAATACAACAATTATTATTAATAGAGTTTTAAAATAACACTACTGACATCAAACAGCCTGTGATACGTTACATAGTAAATAAAATTATATTTAAAATAGAGATAGAAAATAGCTACAGAATTGACAAAATTATTAGAGATTTCTCTTAAAAACAGAATTGTGGGGAAAATTTCAAATACAGGTATCAAAACAAAAGATACAAAGTTCTGTTTACAATTTTGGAAAGATGTAATGCTTATGATGAGACTTTTACAACTAGGTCAATTAACACAATTTATTACTTTGACAACATGAAAAACCAAGCAAGCGAGAAAAAGCTTAGTAATCGCAATCATTCAGACAAGTAATTGGAAAATCTGAGGGAAGATGATTGAAACCTTGTAAATGCAAAATCTAAAAATGTTTTCAGATTGATAAAGCAAATTATTTCTTACTTGAGTCCTTGTCCAACATCTCTGAGAACTTCCCTTGTATGCCGATGACCTGAAAGGCCGTGATTTTCGAGTTCTCGAAGCTTTTTACTGTAATTATCAAGTTTTTTCTGAAGCTGAGATATACTCTGGGCAGATTTTTGATTCTTCTTTTCAAACACAGCTTTTATACGGGTAAGTTGTTGCTTGTCAGCATTCGATGCCAATTTTAAATATTCGTTCACATTATCTGGAAAATGAATACAGATTTGATCTGAAGTACAATCTGTTCATTCTTTTTTATGCATTGGGAGTGTCAACATGAAAATGTTGCCGGTAAATGAGAACAAAATAAATAAATGTTATAATATTTAAAAATGTATTTATTCATTTGTAATAAATAAATGTAGCATCAGGAGAATGGATACGAAATGTTTAAAAAATACCAAGTACTGGCCAAAATAACAAACAAAGAAATTTACAACAGAAAAAACTTCAGAATAAAACTTTATAAATGGGAAGTTATACCAGAGACAAAACCTCCTAGAGTTGGAACAAAATGGAGTGAAGAGAGAAAAGCTGAATTTGCACAAAAAATGAAAAGCTGGTGGGCAAACAGGAAGAACAAGTCCAAAAGATGAACCATCTTCACTCAGCATCTTCCACTTTGGGAGTTTTACGTCTAATAATAATAATAATAAATTACTGTGGATGTTTTTAAACTAACGTCAAATACATTGTCCAATTAAGAAAATAAATACTGTATTCCCAAGTGCGGTATAAGTATTTATTAGTAGTATTTATACCAACTTTATCACTAATTTTATTGTTTTACTGTTATTTACAGTACAAAGTAGAATATAATTTTTAAACTATGAAAGTTTTAGTATGAACTAATGGGGGTCGGATTTCTTATGACAAGTTTTCATAAATAATTTATTCTTTTGAATAAAACTTAAAGGTTTATTGCATCAAAGTAGGCTCATTCCCGCGCACAGGCAGGCAGCGATGACTACATAGGAATGATTCATTTCGCTATTTTCCAAATGGTTCGAATTTATATTTTGTCATTGCGGCTCATTTTTCTTTGTAGTGTAAATTTACCAATTGCACTATAAGTATATAATTTTGAAATAAATCGATTTGAATATAATTTTGTTGAAATAATACAATATTTACCATCTCGAGCTGTTTGCTCCCCACGAATTTGATTTCGCGTTTTGGTAATTTTATGGTACATATGCTCGATAGCTTGGCGAGTTTTTGTTTCTTCAACATCTTCAACCATTTCTGCTGACCCATTGGATATGAAGGAAGAAGATGGACCAAATAAGTCCTGAAATAAACAATATGCATGATGAGAAAATCATAAAATAAACAGGTAACTATCAATTTTATACAAAAAAATTTCGGGAATAAGGTAAAAATAAAAATATTGTATGACCTGGCTGGTGACTGGCTCAGTTATCAGGTCGCATCTGGACAAGTTCAGGGCCTGACTTAACGACTGTTTTTAGGCAGCCGGGACCGACAGGCGTAAGGCCGATTCACACACATCAGTTACAGCGCGTCACAGTCACAGTTCCGTCTCTGTTATTCAGTCTCCGTCACATCCGGTAGCAATCAGTCAACAACAGTCAAGTCTCAGTCTTCCTAGAAGCCACGGTCAGTGATTTTCAGTTTGTGTTCAAATATAGTCAGTTTAAAATCATTGCATTAACAGTGTGAACTGGATTGGCATGACAATTTTTATGATGAAGAATTGGCTATAATAGGCATAGCTTTGTATGAGAAAGTGGAGGAGCAAAGAAAAGTTGAAAGACGCAAATGGGTACATAACGCTTGGAAGAAAAGGAAAACTGAGGGAGAGTTCGCGACCTTATTTGAAAAGCTGGTGGATGATGGATGGTTTTTTTAAATATTTTAGGATGTCATAAAATTCTTTCCATATATTACTCAATAAATTAAGTCTCATTTTTCCATATAGTACTTGGGAGTCTGACAGATCATACAGTTTCACATGTTGCCGCACACACTCAATCAATTTTCATTATTTTTTTTAAATACTCAAGTATGTATATATAAGATAATCAAAACCCTATAGATGCCGTCCGTCAGGCGTCTGAACAATTTGAGAATATCGGAAAGGAGAAATCTCGCTGTGACTGTCTACTGACTGATGGGTCAGCGCCGGACAAGTGTAGACAGCATAACTGGAAACTCAGATAAGAATATATTTTGACAAGACAGATATATCGGAACTGAGACGCGCCGTGACTGTTGTGTGTGAATCGACCTTTAACGTGTCTTTAGGCTTGGCACGAGAGTGATCTAAGGAAAACCCTTTCGGTCAGACGGAGATGAAACCGGGACTTAGAGGTTCGCAAGCCAGCGCTTAACCAACTCGGCTACGAACACTCGTCATTTCAAATCTGTTTGAAATTCAAGTTTGTCAAGCTTCAATGTGAATGAGAAATAATAAAAAGTGAATAAAGCCACACAATCATGTGATAGAAGTGTGGATTTGATTTCATAATGTTCAAACATGAATGATAATCACTAATGGAATAGTAGATATTACTAAAAAAGGCAAAATATAATTTTCTGGAGATATCTAATTAAATATTGCACATCAGCTTGACTTTACTGATGTAAGATTGACAATTTGTTGAATGTTGTAACAATAGCTTTGTTTTCTGTTCTTTATTGAACTTGTAGTTTGTGAAATAAATGGAATTTGACATTATTATTAAGGCAATAGCAGCTCAAGTTTAATGAAAAGGAGTTTACAAATTATTTTTCCAAAGCTATTATTTTCTATTAAGACCATGATCATGTCCTACCATGCTCAAAGCGAGAAAGCGCTATCCTCAAAACATCAAGTTGCATCCTTTCATGTACCAGTGGAAGTGGATATTGCGGAAATAAACAACATAAAGACTCGTAATAACACCAAAACTATACCAATATCACATTTTGTATCCAAAGATGAATACAGTGACAGATTCTTGAGAATCTTCAGTTGGAGGTTAGAACAAATTTATTTAAGAAATGGGCCATTACAAGTTTACATTTATGTTGTCTGGGAAATAGTCATGTTTAGAGGCGTGTCTTTAAAAATATAAATTAAGCTATATCTATATAATATTATATAAATATCAAGAAAATGTAAATGAAATGACTTTCGATTTTACAAACACCTGGTTGCGTCAAAAGCATCTGACGGATTTTATCATTCAACTACCCGAAACAAGTAATCTAACACGTGTAATAAATTCGGTAAAATCATTCATAAACTTATTATAATATTACCTGCTACTTATACTTGACCAGAGACATAAGAGATTTACCATTTTTCAAACAAGAGAAACTGGCATGAGATCGTCCAGAAGAAATCAATTAATCAAAACTATTTTGTGGATAACTCAGACATGCTGATTTGTAGTTTATAGTGTCACTGTAATATTTATGATACCAATCTTAAAAGAGCATGATGTATTTGATAGAAAGATTGGTGTCAATGAATCCTAAACAAATATCCGAACGGACTATGAACTTGGAATCACATAAAGAAATTTTACAAAAGAAGATAAGCGTGAGTTGTTCACAGTTTGATGAAAGTCTCGAATGTGCTAACAGTATTTCTTCATTCGTCTGTTTGATAGATCTTGGACTACACGTTCTAATAGAGTGAATGAAGTTGTTCAACATTGATAAACTACATTATGTGAATTAAAGGTATACACAAAAATTCACACATTCTTTTACCAACCGTCAACTAATCAATAAAACTGTCAATTGTTATAAGTAAAATAAGCTAGTTATATTTATCGTATTTACTATGGTATCGATAATTAAAGATTATCATTAATAGACGCATTTTTAAAAATAATTTCCACAATAAAATCATTTTATTTACATCAGTAAAGGTTTACACGCTGAATACACAATTTCTATTATCTTGACTGAATAAACTATTAAATATTAACAACAATATTTGGCCAGTTGAAGAGCTCATGGTATAAAAATTGAAGTAGACATTTTGAAAATTTTCTTCTTGAGTAATAGATTCCAATAAAGTGAGCTGAAAAAGGCATCATGACATTAAAATGAAATGAAAATCGATAACAAAGAAATTAATCAAACAAAAATTGTATTTTCAGTTGATCAATACAATTAATTGAATTTTGATAGTCCGTGGCGTTGAACATGTGGTACATTATGGACTATTGGTGCGTTAAGCCCTTTATTTACAGGTTCTAACAATTTATTCTGCATATTTTTCAACTATAAACTCGTCTTCATTTGTGGAAATGATCGTCGAAATTGATTATGTTATGCTCTTTAAGGCTTCAAGGGACTAATGATAAGTTTTGTTATGAAGTAAGTTTTGTTTTGTTTTGTTACGGTACCTCAAATTTTATATTAGATGATCCGACATTTTAAAAATTTTTGCATTTTCACAGTCCAATAACTATTGACATATATTATCAAGAGCTGAGTGTACTAGAATCTTGAAATATTGTTTTAGATGACCTTTTTTCAAAATACGTCATGCAACTAACTAACCACCAGTGTTACTTGCTCAAAATGGTTACAAACAGAAACCCTAGAAAGTTTATATTTTATTTAAAGCAAATTATATTTATATTGATGAATTTTTCAGTTATTTTTTCCAAATCAAAGTTCTTCGCCTTTGAAAACAGCCTACATATATCGATAATTGAATATCAATACATCATGAAAATAATACAATTCTTCTTCATCTTCGTATATTTTTCTCTCCTCTTCTTTTTCCTCTCCGCATAAAATCTCATTGTTAATATCCAAACTTTTTCTCTATACAATCTACTACGTTGTTAATAATATGCTTTATAATCATTCACAATAATTATATTTAGTAAATTTACGTAAATAATAGTTATTTATGTATTAAGAGCATGAAGCGCGACTTTATCGCTCGAGCCAAAACAGAACCGCGACGCATAGCGGAGCGCAGTAATTTTGCGAGAGCGATAAAGAAGCTTCACGCGCGAATTACATACAATTTTTTTCCTACAACTGCAGTTCTGGATTCCAACACAATGAAAGCTTGTAGTTTCTAACATGACAGACCGTCCGAGGATTTGGTTAGCAAGTGCCTATTTTGTTAAAGTTATATTTTAATTTTGTTAAGGTTATGAGAATTTCACGGATTCCATGATCCACCAATGAGAAAACATCAAAATCACAACAGAAGCGTAAAGAAAACAGCTGGCAAGCGGTAAAGTAAAGAGGTATTTTACAATTAGTTTTCAGTACGTAAAGAACTACTTTACGAGCAGTTGTAGGAAAAGTAATTTTATCTTATTTTATTTCAGAGTTGAAGAGCGCTCATGGAATAAACATTTCAAGTAGTTCGAATTTTTTAATTTTCCTCTCGAAATAATAACGTCAATAGAGTGATAATCCATCTTAATCCACCATACCTGGATACCTGGGTTACCTGGATACCTGGGATACCTGGATACCTGAACCTCAAATGGGAACCTCACATAAGCTTCGTCTGTAAAAAATTGAAATTTTTCTCTTATACCTTCTATAAGGCTAGAAGTATTCTCCATGTCAACGAGATGAAAATTTTGTACTTTGCTTTTGTCGAGTCTATACTACATTATGGTATTGCTGTTTGGGGTGGAACTTATGATGTGCATGTAAATAAGTTGTTTATCCTTCAGAAGAGAATAATCAAAACTATTTTAAATGTGAATAGATTGTTTTCTAGTGCGGAAATATTCGTACATTTCGATGTGTTAACTGTGAGACAATTATATATAAAAAGTCTATTCAGATACATAGCTAGAAACAGGGTTAGTTTCAACTTTCAAGTGGCGAATAATGTGTATGGCCTAAGAAATAATTCTGTAAAACAATGCAAAATTGAGTATTCTGATTTGGTGACTGTACGAAAACAAATAAGATTTAAAAGTAGCAAGTTGATTAATCTGATGCCTCCGAAATTTCTGTATCTTGTGAATAGTGGGAAGTATTATCTGAATGTGGAACAAAGGTCATGGTTGAAGAGACATTACTTTTTCGAAATTAATGATCTGGAATAATTTTATTAATAATACTGAATTGTTTGAATCTGCGAAGGACTGTATTTTGAAACTAAATAATCTGGACTGAACTGAATTACTCCCACCAGCGAACAAGGGTTTTTCCTTCTGCTGGTTGGTGCAAAAAAAAAAACATTATTTATTTACATTTATTTAAGAAGTTATTTTATTTCATGTATTAATTTATTAACATTAAGTTAATGAAACTTCAATTTGTTTTGTTTGTAAAGTTGTGGCAATAAATAAATAAAAAAATAAAAGGTTAAGTGGTAAAGAGGACCAAGAATCCTAACTCCGCCCTTAATAAAGGAAACCAATCAATCTTCTTCTTCACCTCCCCCTCTCATCCTTCAATCAAGTACTCTCCAGCGTCAGTTTCGTCGACAGAGGGGAGCATCAAGACGTTTATATATTGAAATTTGTCATAAATTTTCATCGATTGATAGCAGAATAGAAATGCAACGAACCGGATCATCATCGGCGGCTGAGGGATCATCGTTGGAGCCCTGATTGAGGCTGCTGTCAGGACGATGGCCATGTGGAAGCGGTAAGCCCAGTGCAATGCTGGCGTCTGCCGAGTTACCTCTCTCATGGCGAGTGGTATTCGGAGATTTGCACCTACTCATGGTGGTGCTCTCCAAGCTTCTAAACACAACACAATATAATTAATTATTATAAGAGAAATGAAGGGTTAAATTGGTGGTATGCTGCTATAAGTATTAATTCATGCAAAATGATAACATATGAAACAATTGAAAGTACTGAAAAGTATATTTGATAATTCGTCTTTAAATGTACTATGCTTACAAATAGTTCATAACATTATTGTATTATCCCATCCACAAGTCTCACACTCACACATAAGCAAAGAAAATAATAAATTGGAGGGATCTAGACGTTTTGTCGTTTTCAAACCGGGTACACACTACCCTACCCCCTAGTCAGTTTTCAATCGAGAATAGTGTGTACCCAGCTTGAAAACGGACGACAAAACGCATTATCTGGAACCCACTTAAACGAAATTGCTCCAGGGGGCAATAAATCTAACTAATGTCATACATGTTAACAAAGCATATAAATATTAATATATCTATGAATAACGTTCGCGACTGTGTAATATCTCTATCAGTTTACTATAAAATAGATACATTGGCTTTTAGACAAAATGAATGATGGCGGGTAAAAGCGAATGGGGAAATTGACATTTTCTCATATGACATATCTTGTTTATTTTGACAATAGGAAACGATGAAAAGCAAATTAATTTTTCAGTCAGAGCCAATAAGTTGCCATAAAATCTCGGGAGTACCTAATTTCTCATTAGATGAAGCGCAGTGTTTTTTTTATATGTTGCATAATATGTTGTATATAGTGAGAAATAAATGTATTTATTTTGATTTTTTTTCAAAATGTTCACAGATTGACGAGTGATTTTCATGATGATACAATAATTCAACTTTATGCTTGATTTTTTATGAGCTATCCTCATTTCAAGTAAAACGTATAACTATCCAGATTATTCGTGGTATTTCTCGGATATTTGCATAGTAAAAAATTTTGTGGTCCGGTTGAACTAACCTAGTTGAACAATGAAATAGTGAATATTTTTTTTTGAAGTGAGTAACTTTATAGAACAGTCATTGCTTAGATTTATAGAAATGAATAGGTATTGAGTGATGAGGAGTTCCAATATCAAGGAATTTAATCAAAAGGTTCATGTCTTCAACGTGGATTTCAATTATTTTATTTATTTTTGTTAAAGTAATTTTAGAAAACCTCGTTCTAAATTCGAACATCTACCAAAATAATCATTATTGCATAGATGAAATTAACTAGAAGTATCTTAATGATCCCAGCCTTAAAGAAATTGCATTTTTTTAAATCTTTTGCACGTGCCAATCAGTATAAATTCAGGCACAGGGTCATAGTCGTAATTTCATTACACTGTCAGAGAGAATAAAAGTTTGGTGTAAATACCAAATCAAATTCGTCAACTGAAAATCTTTGGTTGAACATATAAGTCGAACTCTAAAACATTATCAATATGTTAGGTGTCAGAAAGATGAATTGAACAAAGAAACACATAATTTTATAAATTATACAGAACATTTAAACATTGAATTGGGCTGCATAACAACAAATTACTAACTCACACACAATCTACAGAAATATACAAAGTAGGATTATCAGGTTTAATAGCATTTCAAGGACTGAAAAATCATTTACATAATAAAAAATGAATGACCAAAGAATTTTCAAAATTTTATGAAAAATATCCAAATAGAATTGAAAATAATTTTAAACAACAATAATAGCTTATCACTCTTTCCAAACAACTAGATGAGTAGGCAAGTATCGATTATGAAGAATATTATGTTAGTTTCATAACATACAAGATTATAGCGAAAAATACCAGTAAAGACATATACACAGACAAAACATACAATAAACAGTTATTAGTAGAGAAAATACGTCTTCAAAACCCATCGATAAAAAATGTTATTAAAGAATGCAAAATATAAAACATTTTATTTTGGTGAGCATGCGACATTAATTTTTTCAGTAATAATAATTCACACATTTCAAATGTATCGACTTAGTAACCATAAGCTGAGCTCAAGGTAATTGCAGTTGTTGGACACAAAAGATGAACACTTACACGTATGAGATAAATCAAGAATATCCACAGAAAAATTCAACTCTCTATCAGTGCAACACCAGTAATTTGCACATGTTAGGAAGTAGTAATTTTAGCGATTGAAGTGAAGTAAAGTAATCAAGAAGGTGGTTGCATGAGTCACTAGCATAGATAAAATATTATTTCAAAATAATGACCTGACATCTTAGTAGGCCTATACGAAAAAATTTATTAATTTTTTACTATGGTCACTAGATGGACTGTGCTCCAACATTTATCACTCTACAGGAGTTTCGGATTCAAACCTCAGCTGTGGTTTCGCAAACAACTTTAGGATCTATGTTTTGAAATGTAAGTAAAAGTTTTGATTCAAAAATTGATTGTGATTTCCTTGTAATGTATGTTGAAAAATGATTACTTTTGATTGAATATCAATAAGACATGAAAAACTCAGTCATTTTCTTGAAGAGCGATCTATGGTTCCTTATTAGTTTCATCTTTATAAGAATTGTATTGAATGAAAATTAATATAATACAAATAATAATAAAGCGAAACTCGAGAAAAAAAATCAATTACGATTAAAATGTTATTCATTTAATAAATACCATATATTTGATGAATATCACGTTGAATAGAGTGGAATAATGACCAGGAAAAATTGAAACTAAGCATATTCGTTGAGATAAGAAAAAGAATTAACTTAGTTGAAGAGAAAAGTCATTGAATAATATAGATTAAATAAATTATGAAAATAGAATAAGTTATATGGAGCTAAATAATGCAAAATCTATTTAGGTGCACCGTTCTAGATGATAAAATATACTGCGTGTTCAGATAAAGCTTTTAAAACATTCCATGTGAAAAGTTAATTTATAAACCTACATTTTGTGATCTACTGGTAATCAAACCCAGCCAACCCTCCAGGAAATTATTTCTCTTATCATTCTCAAAGGATAAGTTTGGAGGTTGATCGGGATCACTCATGATAAAAGAGGGATATGCGCAAATCCAAGAGTATAAATATTTTACATTTTCTAATACATTATAACTTCACATGGTAACTTGAAAAAATAGGACTGATTGTTGAGCTTCATTTCATTATGAAATATTATACAAAGAATTTCTTCAAAACCGAATAAGAAATAACAAAATGGTAAGGATAGTTATTTATTTTATTTCAGAGATATTCTATTGAATTTTTATATTAATAGAATATTGAATTATTATAAGATACGACGCTACTTAAATAATAAGCATTTACAACAATTGATCTGTTGAAAACTAATGATTTGCTCATTTCTCATCATTAACCTCATTACTCACGCACAAGTCTCCGGACTCATGTCGGCATCATCCGCAATAAAATAAAATGTAATGTTTATAGTTCCATGGCCAGTAAATGTCAGACTTCTACCAAATTTCCACAAACCCTGTAGCGACTTTTTCAATTGTTGTGCAACTTTGCACTATTAACATTTTGTGCTGGAAAAACCTTCATCCATCAATATATACTGCAAAATGACGTGATAAAATCTTTCTAAGAAAAAGGAATAGCATTGCAGAAGAATTTCAATGTGAAAATTATTTTATGGATGATCAATATGTAATGAATTCTCGAACATTCAATATAAGATATTGAACTTCCTAAATTTAATGAGCTCTTATTATTTTATTATGAAAGACAGAGAACACTAGTTCAAGTAATTGCTCGGTTGTAGAATGGAATCTTAAAGATCCTAGAAAGTTATTATGTTAAAGATAAACACTATTAATTTCTGATGGAATACCGTAATGCATTTCAACCCTCACGATACATTTTCAATACGTCCCACACAGTTTCAAAAAATAAATAGTTAATGGATACACTTATGCAACTAAAAATTTCAGATCTTGAAAATACACTTTAAAGTTTGTCTTAAAGAATAATTTTCAATTAAGAAGATAATAGATAGACACCACTGTAACGTAGATTACGATATAAGTACGGTACAAGAGCAAGCAAACCTGTTAAACCATGCTGATAATATTTATTCACATTGAGAGAATTATTTATAAGGAAGAGATATCAATATTATTGTAATGTAAAGTTAGTACACAAATAATAGATTTCAGTATACAACGTTAGATCAGTTTCTACAAATTTTCACCACTAATACATGCATAAAAACTGCAGAGGGTGGAGCTTACTTATGATTTAAAGGTAACCTTTTGGTGAGAGAA
Organism: Conomelus anceps; assembly: GCA_948455865.1. NCBI lineage: Eukaryota > Metazoa > Arthropoda > Insecta > Hemiptera > Delphacidae > Conomelus > Conomelus anceps. Next base: position 25,241,967 of record OX418217.1, read on the forward strand.
CATTGAGTTAACTTTTGCAGACTGGAAGAGATAAATCCATTAGCACCATGTTATCCTGTTCAATCGCATAGAGCATGTTACCTATAGTGAGAAGATTCAAGTCTTTGAATTAAAACAAAACTCGTAACAGATAAATGACGTTATTTTAACATAGAATAACTATTAATAAGAGTTATAATAAACAAATAAAAAGAGTAAATGCAATTTTATGTTTTGCAACACAAATAAAAATACTTGAAAAACCATAACCATGTTCACATTGAATCAAAATCCAAACAAATATCAGCACACTGTAAATTCAAAATAGTCACACAAAAATGGATGAAAAGTAGTAGTTTTGCTGATAATTCTTACAATTATTGAAATTGCATGCAATGAAACAATGTCAATGCACTGTGAACATGAATAGAAGGCAATGTTCTATTTTGGTAACATTAATGTCAAAAACAACTCAAACGTGATAAGTTAATACTGTACAAACATTCACTCCATAACTCCAATTAAATCATGTTGAATCTAACACAACAGAGCTAGTCTAATCAATAAATTCGAACGAATAAATTGAAGTAAGTATTTCTATACATGGAAAAGGAATAAGCCAATCAATTTTACTTTTAGTTACAGTTTTCAATTCATAAAACAAATAAGATGTCAGATCTAATAAAAAATAATACTAATTGGAAAACCATAAACAGTATTTCAAAAAGTTACAAAAAACTATATTTAATGCATGAAAACCAATTGCAGCATCACATTTTTCAACAAATACATTTCATGAACTGCTAGATCAACTTTTCATATGAAAAAAGAACACGAAAATGATTCTTAGAAAGAGTGTATGAATTATTCTTCCATTCTAGCATTCCAAGATTGCAGACAACTGAGTAAAAATATTCAACACTTCTTGTGTTATTAAAAAAACTAATAATAATAATAATAATAATACGACTGCATATAGAGGGAGAATAGATGATCTGTCTTCTTGAATACTTGAAAATTCACGTCTCATGGTTATAATTGAATACTCAGACTAATAGTAACTGTTGTTGAACCTTATTTGAGGAAAACAAGAATCTTGGGTTGGCAGCAGCTATAACCCAAGCTACTCTACTAATTTATGAATATAAGCTCTCAAAATGAACTCTTTTGATGTTGTAGTTCCATATTATTTTTCACTTAATAAAGTGAAGTGACACAAAAAGGATAATGACGTTGATGTTGAAGATCCATCTTGTTTCCACCAATATGTAATAAAAACTTAAAAACACTTTCAAGTGAAAATTGTGACTCACGTTATGGCGTGACAGCCGTTTCACTCTGATGTTAAGAGCATCGACAGACGACCCACAGATACTCATGCTCTTAACATCAGAGTGAAATGGCCGTCACGCCATAATGTGAGTCACAATTTCCACTTAAAAGTGTTTTTTTCCAAGTATTTATGATATTTAAACATAAATAATTGTTGAAAATACTTTTCTGGTGAATTTGATACTTACTTATTAGTACTAAATTTTTATGGCAAATTTAACGACTTGAAGCCAATTTTAATTGAGAATACATAAATATTTATTCACGCAGGCTGAAACGTTTTCGAATCGTGACAATTCATTTTCAACAGCTTCCTCGATCGTTAGTGTGCGTTTTGGCTAGAAGAAATATTGTGGTTTTGAAGAATTTGGTCGAAAATTTTGTGCGATTTAAAATTTAATAACTTTAAATTGAGGCTGTTTTGTTTATTGTGTGAGGTGTTTGTATATTTCAAATTGTTCCAAGGTAAAGAGTTCGTGTCCTTTAGGTTTTATATTATGTAGAATGTGTAGGTTGGTAGTGATGTCATTAAAAATGCGTCCAGTTTGAAAGATGTGGTCGGCGAAGGTAGATTCGGTTTTTGTATTTAATGCCAGTAAATGCTCTGTGTATCGTTGTTAGAATGCGCGGCCTGTTTGTCCTATGTAAAATTTGTTAGAATCAGAGCAGTTCAGTTTGCAGATCGCTGGGTGACGTATTTATTTCTGTTCAGGGTGGTTTTGGATGTAAGTGCATTTTTTATTTTTTGTTCTGAATGCGATGGCTAAGCAAAAATCTTCAAAAAATACCTCCAACCGTGTCTGAGGAAACATTACACCAATACAAGTAAAGTATTTTCAAAAATTATTTATGCTCATTTTTTTCTTTTTTTGGGAGTTATTTCACAACACTTAAAATTGTTACAAAATTTATAAATTGTTATAAAATTTTCACAAAGCTTAAAATTGTTATGCTAGATAATTTTTCAATTTAAAAACCTTTGTGCTTAAAATTCACGGTCTACTTTTCAATTCCAATTTTGCTCAGTAATAACTTTTTGAAGAACTCAATTGAACCGCGGTTTTATTTTATTAATAAGACAATTAAATTCCTGGATTTCTTGTTCCATGACGAACTGCGTTGTTAATATTAACTTGTTATGTGAATTTAACGACTTGCAGTCAAATATGACTGCAAGTCGTTAAATTCACATAATAAAACAATTAATTATAAAATTGATAAAAAGTGTTCATATGAACTCCTAGAGGAATAACCATCCCAATAAACGGAAAAACAAATACATAAAATTAAACCGATATACAAACCGAAATTTTAGTATTTTAATAGTTGTAAGCTCTCGAAGCGGTGGCTAAGAGCGAACCTCCAGAAAAGCAAGGAGCTGAAATTGGAGTTCATCACCGAAAGTGCTTTTTGTTTCTGATGACTTTAGAATTTTTTTAACAGAAGTCTATAATTTAGTTTATAAAAGAACTAATAAGACCGAGAATCTTTCCTGTGGCACTGAAAAATTAAAAATACGTTCTCTTCAGAAAAAGATATTATCAGAGATGGACTACTGCAAGTTGAAACAAACAAATCAATAAAAACGCGTTGATAGAACAAATCAACAAGGAATAAATATTGAATGTTCCTACAATCCTAATAAACTGAGCAAATAAAACTGGATTACAAAGTGATTCCATTCATGAAGGTTCAGGATGTGGGACCAGAAACTATTTCAAGGTCTAGTTTGACTGGTCTGGTTTTTATCAGTGGAGAAGTTTATTTGAGTAGACTGATTTTGAAGATTGCACTCTTACTCTCTATAAACAGTTTTGTACGCTTAGAATGTGACACAATCTACGACTTCGATGCCGTATCTGTAGATATAAGCACGTGGAAATCAATAAATTTATATCTGGTATAGTACCATACTCTTCCATTTGAATTTAAAAGTGTTTCAAGAGGTTACTGGTGTTGATTAATTGCCTCAAGTTGTCCTAGAAAAAGGCTTCAAAAATAAACTGGTTTTCTAATGAAGTTTTTATAAGTGAATCTTTTATTATAAGTCCCAGAAGTCAAATTATGAAACCGGTTACGCATTTTTCGTATAAATGTATTAAAATTGAGGGTTAGTGATTTGTGATATCAATAAATACAACAGATTAAAAAATATTTTGTATCCATTTTTTATAAAAATGAAGAAAGCAGACTTTATTAGGCCTATCTGATTATTTTTGCTAAAACCAAATAAAAGGTCATGTTTTGAAGGAGAACAATATCTTCTTAACATAATTATACAGAGTGTTTCAGGAGGAATCTCCCTTACTGTTTTGTTTCTTTTCATCGAAATGAAATACAAATTCTAAAAAACATAATATGTACGGGGATGCTTCGCTATAGAAATAAATATGGCTGATGTTGGAAGCTATTCCTATTAACTTACTCGTACATAACTATTTAGCCTTTTCATCTCGGTCTTACATTTAACTGGTTTAATGTAAAATGAGCTGAATAAAACTTGTTACAAGTTTGGAGCTATCATAATTAGATATAAAAACACGACTTTTCAAATTTCAAGTGGATAACTTGGTTATTCACCAATGAACCAATATTTTTCCAACGTTAATTGTACACAATTCAATTCTGAAAAAAAATATTGAATCAAGAAATAGGCTAAAATGTCCCGAGAGTTCATAAATCAGGGTTCATTTATTAGATATAACCACACAAGAATACTAAGTTGTAAGAAATCGTGCAAATCAGTGTGTTTCGACTTTAGGGTGTGTTTTTGGCTATTGGAAGATTCGACATTTCATTTTCAAAATTGAATCGTGTACAATAAACCTTGGAACAAATAATGATTATTGACAAATAACCAAGTTAAACAAACCACCTGAAACTTTAATTTATTTTGATAAGAGGAATAAGTTGGCTTATTATGACACATTCTTCCTGAATGATTCGACATAATATTCGACACAAATATTATGTAAAAAAAAATGATAGTAAAATTAAAAATTAATGTAGAAAATTACGAGAAACAGAAAAATTATGTTTTTTAATAGATTATTTCCTCCTGACTACAGATTTTACGTCTATGGTCTTTATTGAAACAGTTGAGACCTGAGCAAAAAAAAAAAGCGTCGTTGTTTAATTGGGTAAAATTTCAAACCCAACATAAATGTCTGAAGTCATATGTTAGTGAAATTGGTAACGTTGGCCTTGGATTATCCAACATCGATACACTCAATAAATATCTGTACAGCGTTTTAGTCATATCTGGTTGTGAAAAGTCATGAAAGATAAATTGATATTCATTAAAAACTTCTTGTCACAATTTTTCATACGATTTCTTCCCGGATTCTTCCCAGAATAGTCATCATTTTTCATTATGATTACTTTCCGGATTCTTCTCAGAATAATTCTATTTGTAACAAAATTACTTTGAAAGTCTCATTCATCTACAATACCAAGCTTACATGTCGATAGCACTTTTCCTTACAAGGAAAATTAAAATTTTTGACTACATTATTTAAATGTAAATCATATTTTTAACATAGAAATGTGCTACCTTGCAATTGAGAAGAGTATAAATGGGCAAAAACAATGAATACGGATACAAAATGAATGCTGAATCATTCGAAACTTATGTGCATAATATGTTTAGAAGCATCATAGATAATTTTCAATGGTGCCTTGAGTGCCGATTTTGTGTGGCTTCATAAAGCAATTGACAGGACGTTTCCAGACTTTTTAGGAGCTCAGTACCGTACTCCCGTTATCATTTTCGAAACAAAAAATGTCCTATTTATAAGAGAATATATCACATACAAGAAAATGGAATGCATTATCCAACAATGGAAAATATATTTCGCTGCTCAGCACTCATGATTGATAACAATAATCAGTATTCATGATGAGTCATCCAATAACAATAAAAAATCCAGACTATTTCCAACAATAACTGATGCTTTGTCATTGAATAGAAAGCTCTTATCAAATTGTTTTTCAACGTAATGGATCACTTTATTAAAACGCACTTTATTAAAATGATCTCCGACTTTATATATTTGATCATAATAATTATTATTTCAGCCATTCCATTTTTAATAACTATACAACTGTTTTTGATTCATTTGTTGGGAGTTTTATATTCCCGGAGTACATTATAATTAGCACAAAACATTTGAAAAGAGGAAAATAATATCCCAAATATTGCAATCTGTAAGACTTATGTAAAAAGTTTCAATTTGAAAAGCGAATTATCAAATTGGGACATTAATAATCAGAGAACCCTTCCTGGGCTTGGACTGAGCATTCCGTCTAATTCAAATACAGCAAGAGCATAACCCATTTTCAACAGAAAATAACAAATGCAATAAGTTACAAGAATTTTTTAAAGATTACAAAACTGGCAATAAATAATTATTAAAAAGATTCTCTGATGCCGATCACTGTAGAACATTCTAGGAGATGGAAGTACTCAACGAGTGACTGGATCCGCCAATTAGGGAAGGGAATGCATCTACCAAAACATTTGAATTGCATTAGGGTGTAGATATATTTAACGATTAACGAGAGATTGTTGAATTACTTTTTCCTTTCGCAAAAAAAAAAAAAGGAAAAACGCTCATCCTGGAAGAATTATAAAGATTCTTTAGTTATTAGCTTTATTATTGCTATTCCTGCAATTTGTTCATATTTTCCCTTTTATTTTTATTTACCAGCTAAAGTTTGAATATAAAAGGAACTACAAACGAGATGGTGGCTCCCATACAGGATTTCCTCCAATAGTGCTGTATTAATTGAAACATTCAATAAATATTTATTCAATTTTTTCAATCATAAATATCACGTTCCAATTAAAATTTGACTGGGAAAATCGTCTATGATTATAATATATCAAATAATTATGATGTTGAAGATCCATCTTGTTCCCACTAATATATAATAAAAAATCAAAAGTGTTTTCAAGTTTTTATCAAATAATTATGTTAAACCTGTGCCAACCAGAAGCGGCAACCGGTTAGTTTCGTAGTCCACCCCTTTTATTCAAGTTATTATTGTTAGCCTATTTAGAGAATTTTATACTTCTGGAAAAGCACGAATAAATACAATCAGTTTCCTACTCTTTCAAATGGGCTGTTTTTGAAGCTCTAAATCTTTTCAAACCACAAAATTTACATATCAATTTAATTATTCAAATACAGAAAGCTTTTATTAGCATGATAGTCTTAAGGAAGTCTAGGAGGAGGTCTGAGACTCCTCATTGAAGAATGAAGCTATTATTACTTTAAATAACAGCATTTATTCAAAAGAATTTAATCAGATTCAATTACTGTAAATGTCTTTGAAAATCACAAAACTCCAACCCTCAAACTCATTCCAAATTTTGGAGAAATTTTACTACACATAAGCCTAATATTTTATTTATTTAGACAAATATCATTATCAAACAAAGAGTGGGATGGAGCAGTAAGACATTTTTGGGAAACCCAGATCAGAGCGTTATATTGACAAAAAATATAGTAGCGATTAGTGTAGGCTACTTTTTTTAATTGACGCAAAAATAAATTTTTGACACAAGCCTAGCCAATTTGAACAACATATCAGGAATAATCAATTAGGACTGTAATTATGTGAAAGTATGATGTTTCAAATTTATACCACATCCTTTGGAAATCAAAAACAACTTTTCAGGAATCACTTTTTGAGCCAACCTTAAGTTAGGGTATTTAGAAAGTAAGAGCCTTATTATTGAATTGTAAATTTGATTCATAAAATCAGCTGATAAACATCTGAGGGCACTAAATATGTAAATGCCTTCGTGAACTTTGAAATCGTTGAGCTCGGCCTCTCGCTCGGCTGGTGTAATTTAACCTGTCTCTTTATAATAGGGCCCCAAAATTTGCAAACTGGATGCAGCTACAGTCTGAAAATTTATTTGGCTCCAATAATAATTAAAAAGAAATATTAATATAAATAAATTTTATACTAGCCTAATTGTTTCTTAAGCAGCCTTGAATTCATGAAATAATTCTTGGGCTTAATATTTACTTGTTCCCGTTCATAATTTCACATAAAAAGTTGATCTAATCAATAGATTCGGAAAGTTATTTAAAATCACAAATATAAAAACTACAAAAAAATCTAATATAGTTAGACAAATCTCGTTGATAATACAAAATAGATTGCTATTATTTAAACTGAGACTTACGCAGACGTATTCCATTGTCTAGAAGACAAACTGGGAGAAGGACTCCTGCTAGCAGACTTTGCCAGAGTTGGAACTAAAACTTGAAGGTTATCCATCTTGAGAACAGTTCTTATCCATGTTTCTGTACAGTCATTGAATCTGAAACATTGGAATATAGGAGAGATTTAAGTAAGTTATCAATTTATTCATTCAGAAACTTCAGAATTCATTTGTGTGGTGAGTAGGTGTGCGGGTGAGAACAGCATTCACTTTTTAAACTGAATCGGCTTTAGAACAGTGAATGTTTACATTTGGCCAGCTATGACTTAGAATACGGTACTCTGATTGAGAAAACCACCCCTTGGCCTGCCATAACATCGCCAGTCGCATCCTAGACACCTAATGGTGTACCATTACACATGATTGAACGGCTTGAAATATCCATTTATAAAAATATACCTTCATAATTTTGTGAAATTCCGTCAATATACATGATAATACCAGTACCGTAAGTGATATAGAACCTAATAATTTATAATACGTATTTCAATCGATAATTTTTTTTTAAAGAACTTTAATGATCAACTTATTGATAAAATCATTCAAGTTGTGACTAAATTTTGTAGCAACGTTTTATGAAGTCTTAGATTAAAAACATTGTCTCACTTTCATAATAGAATACTATGTACAATAAATATCAGATGATAAAAATGTATTATGTAGGCTATATTAATAAAAAACTCATCATGTAAAATGTGTGTGAAACACTTGGACATTCAATGTTTCAACAAATCTGAAATTAAAACTATGAAATCCGAGCATTTTGTCAGTCGCAAAGCGAATTATAAAAACAATGTGACAAAAAATCGATGGTTCCCAAATTCACTTTTCCAAATTTTTTCAGTAAGTTACTGCTCAAGATAAGACAAACATTTTCATTCAACTCCTAACTTCTATAAACAAATAGGGATACATTCTTTAGTGCAATTATCAAACAGAGATTTCATAACATGTCTCGTTTCAAAAATCATACTATTAAGGAGAATCTACCAATTATCGGTCACTTAACACTAACCGAAAACTAAACTACTTCAAGTTTTCAACAGCTGATAATTAGGAAATGATTCATTGTTTTTCCGTATTTCTAAAAACATCAAATCAATGAGAAATTACGTATTTAGTAGACCATACACTCTCCCCGTAAAATTTTTACCGTTTTTCAAGTGACTGTCCGCTACTACGACGACATTGGTGTGCCGATATTAGAAAGTTCGTCATTATGGACATGAGCAGTAAAAAGTAATCATTTATAATAAGTTGCAAATGGTGAGGTTGAGCTGGGAAAACTTTGACATTACCTCAACTAACTTGAAACAAATGATCTTACTATAAATGCATTGCAGATGAAGACCGCTCCCGCACACAGACGCGGGTTCAATGGAAATAATAAAATACTTAATTGAAATAATAATAAACTCTGTGGGTTCTATTGAAATAAAAAATCAAACCAAACCTAACCTTCAAGCCTCTGTTAAGTAAGTCTCTGTTCGATGTTATAGTCTCTTTACAGAGTAAAAAATATTCCTCTTTAAAGATCGTCTTGGTAGCCACTTTCATAAATATATTCAATTGAATCTTCTAATAGTGACTTGTTTCACTGCTGAGTTGTTTTTTTAAATCATTGGGCTACTTTTAGCCATTATCTACTTTTAAAGTAAATTGTTGAGCTTATGTTCTCTTGGAAAACTTCAATTTAACGAGCTGCATTGTCATCTCTTTTCTACTCTGCAAGTAAGTTAATTGCAAGTTCCAATAATTGGTTTTTAAATCTTCCTGATAACTGTATTTGAGGCAAATAGCCGGTGATTAGTTTATAATTTACATATAATACATGTACGCCAATGCAGGTTTTTTACAAACATGATGTATAATGAGCCAGTCTTGAATAGGTTCGAATTTAATATTCCAGATTCTAAAAGTCTAGAGGGAACGTTAAATCTATAAATCTAATATTCAAGGGGGAAATAATGTAGGCCTACTGTTCTCTAAAAGGTTAAGATCAATGCGCTTTCATCATGGTTAATATTATTATCATCCTCAATATCCAAGTATGAAGTTAGTAACTATTTCGAACTATGAGCATTACCACAAATGAAAACAACACTTGTTAAAGGGATGAATCATTATTTTTTTGCTATCCGAACTCTTTGTTGGAAGTAATAATCATAATAGTCATACTCTCAAGTTTAATCAAATATAATTATATACGGTAGAAATGTACTTACATTATAATACGTTTATCCTCTGTAACACTTCATCAGAAAGGTTCACAAATATTGAATATGGGATTGACACAAGTAATTTAACCAAAACAATTGATGTAGAACGTATTACGCCCAGAACAAGAGTATTCACATACACAACCACAACACTTATCAACCAACTGACAACTGACTGAATGGTGAATACTAAACTCAAGATCAACACTGTGTCTGCTGTCTGTGACTGACTGACATTTTAACACATTTCGGGTCAGTGAATCAGTAGTTACCACTACTTATTTTTTATCTTGGCAAAATATTGCATACTGATGATGATGATTCATTCCGAATCGCACTATAGTCAATATGATTGGATATTTCTTATATTATATTATTATTTTTTTTAAACGTAATGAGACAGGAGAAAACGAATATCATTAAGAAAAATAATAGTAGATGTGATTACAATAATTATTGTGATAAATTTATATATCATAAACAAATGAACATCTGAATTCGCAAACAAGGCCAAATTCCACCGAGTATCGAAAGATCGAATCCGAGAATCTCAAAAGCTATCAGCTGATCTGGTTGTGGGCTCATAGTGACATCAAACTTGATTCGAGTTTCGAGTATGCATTGTGCCTTGATCCATGATCGGCGTTCGATAATTCGATATGGGTAGGCCTTCTTCAGATTGATCTCTCAAGTTTTAAGTGCATTAAAAATAGAATTTAAATAATTTTTAATGATAAAATGCAGAAAATAATTATTAAAAACTCTTACACCTATATAAAAAGCAGGTCAGGGTAAAAAGTATTGTGTTCAGGCCAGGGGCGCCGACTTTGGGGGGACAAGGCACTTTCTGCCCCCCCAATAATTACTCTAGGGGCCCCCTCTCTTCAGATGACACCCCCTACAGATCTTTCTGGTGGACTTTGCCCCCCCCAATATTCCCATGAAGTCGGCGCCGCTGGTTCAGGCTGCAATTAACGTCAAGGCGACTGGGGCGGACAAATAATTATTGAGAATCGGTATCGACGCCATTTTAGGGGAGGTTTTGAGCGGCAATTCAAAACCCGTATTGCAAGAAATGAGAAAAAGTACGGTTTGTTGATTCGAATTATTCTCTTAACAGCCTATAACTATAACTCATTTCAAATTCACCACTGCAATGTTCCCAAAAGTTCGTATCCCAATAAAATGGACAAATATCAATATTATAAATCATAGATGAGCCATTATAGATTCCACATTGTTGTTTGAGCCATAGACTGATAGTTTTTTAACGAGCGAAGCGAGTACTTCCTTTTGACTTGAGGCTCGAGGCGTTGTGTGCTAGTTCCACGATAACTTTCGAACGCCTTTATCAATCAACTTCAAATTTGAAACACAGATTCTTGGTATCTTTAGACAGGTCAAGTTCGTTGGCAAATAAAATTAACTGACTCCTTCATCCTTTTTGAGGCGAATCAAATAGGCCCTTCATTGATATATATATATCTATATATCACTATATATAGAAAATAGTTGTTATTTCTACGATTTCACCATATTATGGCATTTGCAATAGATTTCAAAATATATTTTGAGATATTATCAGCTGTAGGTGAATATAATAATGTGATCAGGGTTTTTATAGAATCTCTATCTGATATACTAATTTCATAGCCCTGATATTTGGATATAATTATGAACAGCTGTTTTTTATGTGATAAATAAATCTACTAAATATATGACATTGCCCTTTAAAGGTATATGATTAAGGTAGGTAGGCATTTTTTGTGGAAAATAAATCTGTGTATCAGAGCAACGATGAACTTGAACTTAAAGTGATATGTCTTGTGAATTTTTAAATAAGTAGGCTATCTTCAAAGCAACCGTTTTTCGTTACTACCTTACCCCTACAATAAGCTTTCCAAATAAGTTTCCCTTTCAAAAATTAATTGTTTGCAAGCGAGTTCTCCAGCCCATTGGGCTCACTAGTTAAACTACAATCTTAGCTCTGTGATGTTTTCCATGATGAAATACTCAATGAACAATCTAATATTGAAACTGACACTGTATTTCACTTTTAAATAATGTTTTACTCACATATATTGGAGATGCTTGAGGAATGCATTTCACTTCTGAACAGAAGCTTCGTCAGCCTGCCGCCAGAGGTCATGCTTTGTTTAGGTTAGGACATCGATATCTATACTATGGATCGCGCGCTGTGTGTTGGAGTTTCGGTCTGGCCACTCGGCTCTCCCCCACCACTAGTCCGTGTAGAAGTCCTGCTGCAGCCTTACAAATCATATGGAGCTACCGTGTTTACGTGAACAAAAACTGTCATACCTTTGTTTTTACTTGATAGAATTTAATGCGGTTTTGACTATTGTATTCTCCATAATATGACGAAGGCGTATGTTAAGTTATACGCATTTTAAGCATGATTGAATTGATAACAGGCTAGAAAAGCCATCTATGTTGTAGCGTCGCAGAGTGATTATTCAATTATTAAAACATATTGATCTCAATTTTCAAATTTACTTTTATTCTTAATTTGAAAATTTTAACATTTTTGTAACATTAACATTTTTCCTCAAAACTAGATAAAGAACTCTGTTTACAAAAAAAAGCTTGACAAACCAGAAATATTACTTTTCTTCTTCTTAATTAAATAATTATTATGCTGTATATTAAATTTGGTTCAGCTTTCCGATCACATATATCTGGTACGTCTAATCAGATGAATTATTATTTTGTTCAACTCACCTGATTGTCCAAAATAGGACATTACAATGTATAATACATGTTTCAACCATTGAGTCTTCTCCAAATCCCGCCCTTCTTGCCTATGACTCAGTGATATTAAGTATAATTGAAGCTTATTTAACAATTAGGCAATAATTATCTTAGCATAATGCTACTCTCCAGCCAAATATCAATTGTAGTGTACCAAAATTCCTCATATAGGCTATAAATGCATTGCTTTAATATAAACAGGCATTTTGGACCTGAAGATATGAGAAAATATGGGAAAAGAAGATGAGTCAATAGAACAGGGGTTCTCAAACTGTGGTACGCGTACCCCTTGGGGGTATTTCAAAGGGGACGCTGGGCAGGTTAATGAAAAGTTAAACTATTTTTTCCCGTTTCGCAATCATGCAAGGTTATTATTTAATAATGAAATCTAATAAATTGAATACTTTGTGGTCGAGTTACTAGGAACCAACAAGTGCAATAGGTTTGTATAACTATTTCGTAGAAGTTCAGAGACATGGTTAATGTTGGGGACGATTCAAGGTTTTACCAATGAATACAGATAGTATCTGTATTCATTGGTTTTACCTTGAGCCTAGCATTGAGGAACTATGTTAAGAAGCAAGCACATCCTTCCCATTTTTTTTTTTTTTTTTTTTTTTTGTAATGGGTTTCAAATATGTTTCCAAATGTATTGTGTTTTAGATGCAAAAAGGTTTTTTAATTTAACCGGCACCACCCCCCCCCACATCTCCTCGCGCTGACAAGGGGTACGCTAAATTTTAATTTTCCATTAAGGGGTACAGTCCTTGAATAAGATTGAGAACCCCTGTAATAGAACATTTGAATTGTAAAATAGTGAATTATTGTATTTCACTTTCCCTAATGACTCAGTTGTTAGAGCAAAATGGATTGCTGGCTAAAACGAAAAAATGTTAATCCTACACATCATTCAAGTTTATATAGTAAGCACGTTGATGAGGATCATTTCAAAGTTGGTGGTATAAGAAGAAAATTGAAGCAAAATGTGATACCAACAAAATTCGATTTTCCTACAAGAAAGCAAACCGAAAACAAGGCGCAAATTATTTAGAATTAGAAATCAGGCTCAAGTAATTACATTTAGAATATTCATTGGGTTTTTTACTATTAAAAATCTTAATTTGGACCCTATTGACAGCACCAGTAAGATAAAATGTGTAAGAAAATTTATTAGAATTTTAATTCAACTATCTATAGCTCATGCTATAAAATGAATTTTGTATTATATATTCTATAAAAGACCTTTTATTTAGACATTTTTTGAAAACTAGTTATGAATTTTATTTGATTAGGGTATTTATCAAATAATTTTCGACCACCTTCAAAAGGAAATTTGTCATAAACTTGAAGTCTTTGATATGAAGGTCTAATATTTGTATTTCTTAAGTTGTATATGTATTGGTTTGTTAATTAAAAGCGAAATTAAAAAGGAAAAAAGAATTGTTCTCAAAATATATAGGCTAATGACGGGAAAGTTAAATATGCCTAAGAACTTGAAAAAATGCCAACACGAATCTATTGAATTCAGCCTGCAAATTATTCTTATGGCCTTTTCCTGCAAAATAAATATTATTTGAATTTAGTTTCCAAACCACATGTATGTATTATCCTGTTTAAAGTCTACCAATATAACTTCACTTTCTGTTATCTATATTTAGCATTTTGATTGGGAAAATTAGTATAAGCTACATCAATGTTTGAATACTCACGTACACCGTTTGTTTGAACCTATGGATATAGATTATGTTAAAACACACTGGTAGATGTTGCAAACTACATCTACCAGTGATGACCTGACTAGTCAGCACTAGATGAGAACTTGAGGCAGAACAACACCAAGGAAATTAATCTAAATCTATTAATAACTTAATGATAAAAAATGGCTGATCTTCTAAGCTTTAATTGGACCTCAATTATTTAATATAATAAACAACAGGAGAGTAGCTTTCAAAATAACTTTATGGCTGCAACCTATTCGTTTTGAGTGTCATAAATAGTTTACTATTAAATTATTTTGATATGAAATTTATACCATAATCTTCACACGTTTATACGGATTACAAATATGTGAAATAATTGAAAATCGAGCCACTGCAAACGAAGATATAGCGATTTTTGTGATGGCGAACATGGTATCGCCGTAAGCCGTGCTGTGCAAAAGCGCGCTTCTACACGGACTAGTAGTGGGGGAAATGCTCTCGAGAAAACCGGACCGCAAAAGCTAACTGCCTCATATATGCAGCGCGCGATCCAGTTGTAGTAGTATTATACTGGAGGAAAGGAGGAAAAGGTGTTTCATTTTATTCATTTCCTGGTCAACCTTTTGAAAAAGATAGATGAGAGAAATAGATCACTAATGTTGACTAAATACATTGGAGCAATATGAAATATTCAAACACCATAAACAAGATAGAACCAACATACTCAATAACCAAATACAATTCAAATCAAACGCAATTTTTAACTACATAATGAGTATGTTGGTTCTATCTTGTTTATGGTGTTTGAATATTTCATATTGCTCCAATGTATTTAGTCAACATTAGTGATCTATTTCTCTCATCTATCTTTTTCAAAAGGTTGACCAGGAAATGAATAAAATGAAACACCTTTTCCTCCTGTATTCTGTTAGGTATTACTGCACCCATATACACAACACATTATATGGCTTTTAGGCATTTTTAATATGTTTGTCTAAAGAAATATTTTTTTGAAAAAAAAAAAACGCATTCGAAGTAAGACAATTTAGGGGACGACGCCAAAAGTAGTCGACGACAGATATGGTCTATTTCTATCTTATGCTGATGACAGCGTTGGTCGATTTTTATTTTACGCTGACGACAGAGGTGTCCACATTCCTGAGTAGTCCCGGGTGCATGCAGCGACAGACTTGGTCTATTCCTATTACTTCTCCTCTCGACAGAGTGGGCCTGCGACAGAGTTGAACTATAGGGTTCGCAATATCGATACATACAAAATATCGACAGTTAAACTTCAGTTAATCGACCTCAACAACATCAAAAACTTGATTATGAGATTGGCAGCTCTGTCCTCTCCTCTGTGAGTAGGTTTGAGGCTCTATAATAAACACTGGAATAAAAGTATAATTTGATGAATGAAGTCTTCTTGGAGCCTCAAGTTTGTGCCATTATTGAGGTGTACAAGACAAGTCACATCAACAATTATACAATCTTCTACAATAGTAACCATAAATTACTGTATCAATTAGTTGTGGTGAGGCTCAATTTTTATGTGATTTTATGAAATTCACAAACCCTATCCGTTCTTCCTCAGATTTTTTTAGTGATGATTCTAATTTTTTTTTAATTCGGTGTGATCACGCAATAGTTTAGCAACTGCTCATGTCTATCATTTTTACATTTGAAGCCAGAGTTTGTTAAGTAGCTCAGTAATTCTTTATTGGCTTACAATACATTGTAATAAGGTGCAATTCTTTTGATGGTAGTTTTATTTCAGACAATTGATAGTTTAAAAATATACCAGAAATAATATTTTTATAAGTTTTTGGTAATAACAATTATAAATAACACAACCAATTACAGAAATTGCTATGACTACTATCAAAAGTACCACATTTATGTTTAATTCGAAAATAGCTAGACAAGAGCCTTTTGTCTGTGTTCATGGTTGTGAAAAAAGAATTGATGTTTAAACGACTTTTAATAATAATGTAAATAATATGATGTAAATAATATTTTCATGATAATCGTAATAAAGTATATTTGTTAAGTTGTGCATGAATTAAAATTACTCTCCTCTTGACTGCTAACTACTGTTTCTGGCTGGATACCATTCAATCTTATTATTTATCTACATACGTGATTCTTCTCTTTATATCTATTTTTATTTTGAAACCGATTTTACATTATAATACATCAGTAAGTATTCTATGCTCTTTAAATTTCAAGAGTTCAATGTTGTATTTGATATGCTCACTCCGCAGTGGCATATTATCCAAAATTCGAAGAGCAAATTAAGAATAAGAATCTTTATTTGCCATTAAAAAATAAAACATATTGCAATTTAGGCTTCATCAATAGAATCATAACATAGTTTAAGTTGTTGATTCTCAGCTAAACCAAATGAATAATAGTGTCATTTTCCCTAAAACTAAAATATTTTATACACTAAAATACAGCAAGTTTGAACAAAAATTAAAATCATATTTTCAAGTCACTAATATCACAATACATGTATTCATCTGTGATGTTTTCCAAGACGAAATACTTAATGAACAATCTAATATTAAAACTGACACTGTATTTCATTTTTAAATAATGTTTTATTCACATATTATATTGGAGATGCTTGAGGAATGCATTCCACTTCTGAAAAGAAGCTTCATCAGTCTCCATGTATTCATTCAAATTATAAAATGGCTTTTTTCTTAACCATTTGTTAATTACCGATTTAAAGCTTTTTTCTGGTAACATTCTTATTTCAAGAGGAAGTTTATTAAATACAGTATTAAACATGGTATACATGGCTTTTATGAGCCTTTGACAGTCTTATATAAGGAGTAAGATCAGAGTTCGTTCTAGTATTATAATTATGATTATTATTATTTTGATCAAAATTGTTTAAATTATTTTCAACTGTTATCGAATTATAATAAAATGTAGGTATATTATTAGGAATAAAGTTGTATAAAAGAAACACCTTTTTAACACCATGAAAAATACGATTCAAATTTCGAGGCAAAGCCAGGTTATACAACCAATCTTCTGGCTCGCCGAAGTCTATACCATATCGATTAGTTTCAATGAATCGATAGAAGAGAATCGATATAATTACCTCATTCCTCTGTAGACCCACTCTGACGGGTGCGTGCAGCGACAGAGTCGGTCGATTTCTATTTCTTCACCAAACGACAATTGTGGTCGGCGACAGAGGTGGCCACATTCCTGAGAAGACCAACTCTGTCGGGTGCGTGCAGCGTCAGATGCGGTCTAAAAATCGTCCACGTGGGTCGTCGACCACTATTGTCGTCGACCACTTCTGGCGCTCTCCCCAATTTAGCACGTGAACTAATAGCAATCAGATTTTGTCTCACTAAGTTAGTGCAAGATCCTCCGCTCGGAGCGCTGTCGGTCGATCTCCAGATCGCCTATATTCGGAGAGATGGAAAGTCAGACAGAAGGTAGTGAACCTGTCAGTCCATCTCCGTATCTTATCCTCTATGTACTACAAAGTACAAACTACCAAAACACAGATCCCTGGAATGTTCTACTCTCGTTAGTCTAATGTGAATTGTAAAGTTAGTTTTATATTATATAAGTTAATTCATCATAAATTTTTATTGGACGTGTTTTGTACCGTATTAAAATTACAGCAGTGACGTTTACGATATATTTCCGTAATAATTGCTTCTGAGGATTCAAGCTCTATTATATTAGACTTTTTTATAGGTTAGAACATCGACTAGTTGGATACTACATCAAATTTTTCAGCTTTAGAAGACGCATGTTTTCAAGACAATAATGATGTTTAAGTTTTCATTGAAGTTATTGTAGAGTGTAAATGAATTAATGCATAATAAATATTGAGTTTAAATCTTCAAATAAGTTTCAAACCACATGGTCTCACCTATAACACCAGGTAATCAAGAAATTTGTAAAGCATGTGAAAACTAAGTAGGCCACTTCTAAAACTTTGTACTTTTTCTCGTAAAATCACACCATATTATTAATAAAAATATTTACTGGAAGATCAGTTCTGTAATATCTTCGTTGTATATTTTTTAAATATTTTATTTTTCATTGTTGAATCTCCATTGCATGATTCATTTGGATAGTGATTTGGAGTTTTTTTTGATCATGAGTATGATCACTTTACACATTGTTTATGAAATATCTTGATTAGTTCTCTTCAAGGTCATCGAAAATAAATTATTACATGAATGGCGATGGCGCTATCATTTTCTATTTAATCTTTAAACGTGTCAATTATTGGCCACCTATAATAATATCGGCCCCATTACACTAGCCTTGAAAAATGAGCGTTTGCTTCAAGTTTCCAACAGCGGTCTAACACGAAACGATGCACTTCCGTATGTGTACACCGAAATAATAGATTGAGAGAATCGTTATGTACATCGAAACCTAACCTATCGATTCTCATTCGATTATTTCTGTGTACAGCATACGGAAGTACAGCCCACGAAACTATTAATTGGTTCTTTTTCTTCAAAATAACATGGGCTAATATGAAGATTAAAAATCTATGAGAAATTGTGGCTTTAGTAGGCTGTGATCTTCCGGCGTTATGAAATTTTGCCGTATTCTCGAAGATTCTGGATTTTGAGCGATTGCCCGTTAAAAATACATTGGGGGGCCTGAATTAGCAAGTTCATCATTATGGGCATGAGTTTAAAACATGAGTAATAATAGAGATGTCTGGAGGTTTTATTCGTTGCTAAAGGCGAGAATAAGTTGAGAAAACTTCGACATTCACTTGAATAATGTTTTATACTTATCTAAAATATAAATATTGGAACATGAGGACAAATTTGTCTCTAACCGGCCGATAATTGGTATGTTTACCTTGGAATGTATTTAATTCAGGGACTAGCAGCCTTTCCTTTCTTCATACTCCCTCATTGCATCTTGAATGTTGATACAGAATATACATCACATAAAGCCTTTAGCTTTGGTAGGTACAACATACCAAAAAATGTTTACCGTAAAATTTTACATATCTATTTTTAGGATGAAGCCCCCCACATAGGTCTGAGAGCTGTGCGTGGGTAATGAATTGGATGATTTTGAATGATGAGTTGGAATTTCATTTTTAGATGGGTTCCGATCCACCGAGAAGTGATTTTACGTCAAAGAACAGTATTTTTTGCTGGCCACTTCAATCGGCCACCCTTACAAAGAGGGCCCAATAGTTCGTAACTTATCTCTATCTGATTGAACAGATACCTACTACGGCTCACGGCTATCACTTGCCCTATGGGACGTATTTTATTAATAGGCTGTGCCGCAATATATTTATACTGCGGCGTGATAGCCTGTAATATATTACAGCATAATATGTGTAATGTAGAGAGTTTTATGTTTCTCGAGATATAGGAATGTGGTAATTGTATTTGTATAATAAAGCGTAATTGTATACGCTTTATTAGGGGACTCTCGTAGGATAAGTTACCTGTAAAATAGGGTTGTATGAAAAAATCGCATAGCACTTATTGTGAAGTGGAAACTAGTAACTTGAACGAAGTTTAAGCTGTTTATGCATACATAATTCATCAAGATTGCTGAATATAGAAGTTGACAGTTTCTAAAAGTGCTTGCTCAGTGGAGCATCCAATACTCGGTGATAATCTGCATAAAATTAAAAACATTCTTTGTAAAGTATGTATGACTGATTGGGGCAGCGTGAATATCACCATTCCACAGCATGAATTTGATTTTGCTGTGGTGATTATCATTGAGTATCGAATGCTCCGCTTTGTTTTTATTTAAGCATCCCTTGAAGTCAGTAACCTTAAAGGAATATCGTTTTTGTATTCATGTAGGAAAATGAAATATTGACTCCATATTTTGCAATATTCAATGCTATTAATAAAATACTTTTTTTCAAGGTCGAACATGGATCCTGGAAGAAACAGTTATGATCGGAAGAGAGGATACAGTAGAGTTCATGTATTGACATGGACCATCTACCTTGAGAAGAATGGATTTGTGCCATGTGCTTTTCAGAACTGTAACTTTATGGCCTTCAGTATCGTTGAGATGAAAAACCATTTCAGTACTTGCAAAGGGGTAAGTAACTATTCTAGTGTATATTCTTCCAAAAAATGTTAACTTCAGAAAACCATGGATAGCTTTCAAGAACCTTCTAGAAAATTGGAATAGATCTCAAATTGTAATTCCAAAAAGTTTTGTTCAAAGAATTCTATCAAAAAAGTATTAAAATTTCGACAAACCCCAACTATATAGCAACGACTTTTTTCAATTAAGGCTTTTTGTGTTTAGTTCCTGCCAGTCAAGGAAAGGTTTATTAATGCTATTGTCTAATAATGGCTGATTTCACCTTAAATAAATATAACGTGTAGAAATTAGCAACTTCAAAAAATATCTGATGTGAATTGCGATAGATATTGCACACAAACTTGAAATTTTGAAGCTTATCTCCTAGTTCTTTTTTGTGGTGATGTCCACATGAGTTTTGAGATTTGTGCGTGGGTAATGAGGTGAATGATGAGAAACATTCATGGCTAAATGGGATTCGAACTCAAGACTGCAGGAATATTATCCGGACAGTCTTATCTAATCACAGACAAACGCTCCTACCATTACCAGAGCCGCCAAATTCGGAACACTCTTTTATTCTGAGGATTAGATAATATCTAACTACAGGCCAGAGACGTGTGCGTGGGTAATGAGTTGGATGATGGTGATTGATGAGTTGGACCTACAGACTTAGGTGGGCTTCGAAACACAGGGAAATGAGCTTACAGCAGATAACTGAGTCTCTTTTGCTGACCAAGTCAAAGCGTTCACCATTACAAGTTCAAACTGAGCGCTAGTGTCTTTATCTTATCTGACTGAACAGATACTTAGTTCGGTTCTTAGCTAATCACTTCATTTAACCTCTGTCCGTAACTATAACCTAAATATCTAACTATATATATTCTCTGTTTGTAAGCATTCACGCAGAAGGATGCTATTTGTGATTCCTATTTGAGATTTTATTGCTTTCTATATAATTTTAAGTTTCATTCAGTATTAACAATATATTTATATTATCTATTTAATTATAAAAACCGGAAATATAGCCTAATAGTTTTTACATTTGAGTAACTGGCGTGTATTAAACCCAAAAGTCTCTGTCCTTCAATTGTTTTTGATGAATGTGTATTATATCATAGAAAATAACGTTTTTGTAGAAAATGTTTGCTAACAAAGTCTGTAGTGTAGAACAATTTATTGCAAGTCTGTATCATCAATGGCTTCTTTCTATGACAGTTTCCATAAACGCTACATGCTTTAAAACTGCTTTCAATGGGGGGACTGAGAGGTGTTCATGCTGCTAGGGAAGAGGCTAGCAGGTGGCTTCAGGATGTTTCAGACCGCCTCCAGATATAGAGACATAACATAACAGTATAAACTTTCAATCACATATCTCTCTTAATGTTTTATTCCTTATTTGAATACCTTTCTTTCAATTCCATTGACAAAGCATTATATAAGCTGCAACTCCTTTTACATTTTTAAAATATGGTATGATTATGGACATTGTCCAGAATTAGACATTTACATAAATATGGTGGCCAATTAAGCATAAGAATATATAATATATATTTAAAAACTGCCATTTTGATGACGTCATCAATCTGCTCAAACATGCCTCCGAAATAGAATCAAGTCCAAGAAACAGGCAATTTAGGTCTGTTGCTTTCTTCATGCATTTGCACACGAATATACACGAGTCCCTTCATTAAACTGCTAGAGTACCAGACTCGGCAGCGGCTCCGTCCTCGTAACCTGTACTGGCGAGTGTGTTATGCTAGTACATATTCAATTTACTTTCTGGAATTCAATCCGTTAAGCGGTAATTACTGGGATAATTGAACACGTGTCCTATATAATCATCTTTAAGCTGTGACAAACCATCTTCATTCAATTAAATGCAAGTTTGAAGTCTGATTTAGATTATTTTTTCAACAGGAGGGTTTCCAGGCAGCATACGAATGTAAATATTGCAAAGGTAGAACTGAGCATGGAGAAAAATTGGAGGAGCACATTGTGCGCTTCCATGGACAAGAAGCAGACAGTACAAAAATGCAAACAAATAGTGACATAGATTCAAAAAGGTAAGCTATCTTCTTGAGAAATTGAACAAATTTATAAAATCTTTTTAAGTTTAGGCTATTAGGCCTCGGCCACGATACGAGCGGCAGGACGCTTGCCGCCTTCTCCTGACATTGCATTTTTCTCCTGCGCATCGCCGCTCATTGTGGCCAAGGTCTTGAAAAGACAATGCTGACATGTGCTCATAAGTACACACTATACACAGTTTGTTTTATTATCTTAGTACATTAACTGTCTGGTTTTTATCCATCACAGACCGAGTCCACTAATGTCTGATTTTGTGTTGAAAAATTTGAGAAAAACCTAGCAAAAAAATAGCAGTGATGTTTTTTAGGATGCCTACATGATTTTTCTCCATATTGATTGTCCTACTTACCATAAAACTATATATAAATATAATTTTGTCCAACACTTGGATCGAACAGACGTCTCTATAATATAACTCTATTCGATTGCAGATCTAAAGAACCTGATAAAGATGAATATCCTGCAATGTGTGCAAACCCAAAAATAAGTAAAGTTGTAATCTGCTCGTGGGATGTATCTAAAGAGATGTATGGTTATATAAAGTGCCCTGACTGTTGCCTTCTCTGTGAATGTGTTGAAGAAATGAAATCTCATCACTTGAACTGTCAAAAGGTTTGTTGAAAATAATAATTATATTATATTTAAGTTCATGTAAAATTTTCCTTGTTACTATTTCAATTCAAACTTGAGTTGTATCTCATTTTGAGTAGGATAGGCGGGAACTGAAGTTTGTCGAAGAATACTGTTGATGTGGACGTTTTGGATTTACTGTACAATGGAAGGATGCCCTTACACTGAATATCCTATCAGATAATCATGGATCAACATTTTAACATCCAATACGTCAATATACAGGGTGTTTCGGAACTCTCTACCAATACTTCTAGGCAGTGTTTCTGGACCACTAACAAAAGTAAATATCGTAATAAAAATTTTCTAAAATCCCCAGTTACTCACACAGTCGCCATTTTGTTTTTCTCACTCATTATTTTTTTAATCAAATACCTCTGAATGTATAATTTTGAAATTTTGCAAACAGCTTTATAACAATTAAAACAATCTTTAAAAAATTAATCAAAATTTTCCGACATCAGAAAACAAAATGGCAACCATTTAAAATCTTTGAACAGGATTAAATTAATAATGGCTAATGATATCAAAATTTGACTGGAATAACATTTTTTAGATATTTTTATTGCAAATCCAACGATACCTCATTTTCCAAGATTGGCCTACAATTAACAGAGATATGCTACTTCTTAGTGTGTGCGGTGGTTGAGAACGGGATGCAGTTATTCGCTTCCAACCACCGCACACTCTAAAACGTAGCATATCTCTGTTAATTGTTGGCCAATCTTGGAAAATGAGGTATCGTAGGATTTGCAATAAAAATATATAAAAAAGGTTATTCTAGTCAAATTATGATATCATTAGCCATTATTAATTTAATCCGGTTCAAAGATTTTAAATGGCCGCCATTTTCTTTTCTGATGTCGGAAAATTTTGATTAATTTTTTCAAGGTTGTTTTAATTGTTATAAAGCTGTTTGCAAAATTTCAAAATTATACATTCAGAGGTATTCGATTAAAAAAAATAATGAGTGAAAAAAAAACAAAATGGCGGCTGTGTGAGTAACTGGGGATTTTAGAAAAATTTTATTATGATATTTACTTTTGTTAGTGGTCCAGAAACACTGCCTAGAAGTATTGGTAGAGAGTTCCGAAACACCCTGCATTATTACGTGATGGTATTTCATCACTTCATACTTTGTGTTCAATATTAGTTATCCGAGTATTGTGGTTATCAAAATATTTAATCGAAAGTAATGAAATATTCAATGGAATTAGGCTATAGTTTCTCCGCAATAAAAACAATTCTTCATAATTTAAATAGTTTCTATTTGAAATAATAAAAAAATATCTATAATATCGATAGGCCTACTGTAGTTTATTTAAGCACGATCGAAAAATGGGCTTTTCAAAAACTACTTGAAAAAGCTTGGCTGTGTTTCATTTAATTTTTTTTTTTTGAGGATGAAGTCCACATAGGTCTGAGACCTGTGCGTGGGTAATGAGTTGGATGATGGTGATTGATAAGTTGGACCTACAGTTTTAGGTGGGTTCCGAACCACTGGGAAGTGATTTTAGTTGATAGGCGTGCTTATTTCATCGGTAATTTAAAAAAAAAATCAATTTCATTTCATCTTCATTTTACATGAAAAAAACCCATTATAATAAAGGAAATTAATACCCACAATTAAAGCCAGCTTTATTTGTTGTTTAATGTTTGTTGAAGGGGGGGGGGGGTAATTGTAAATTGTAAGTTATTTTTGGAAAAGCTTGTAATAGCTTTAGAAATGAATGAATAGGCAATTATTATTGTACCTATTTCTGATGTACTTTTGTGTGGTATTCATGTTTCCGCAAAAGTCAAAGCAATCAACTGAACATAATACAGCAAGCATGGATCAGCAACAAAGATTTCATTTCTTGTGTAGTTGTCGCTCACGACTGTAAGCTTTGTTATAAATGCGAGTCTACATATTCGCTATCGATAACAGATTTGTTTTTGTTATTCAGAACCCATCAGCTTTCGCCTATGAATGTTCAAAATGTAACGGGAGAGTTGTTAGCAAAACAGCTTTGAACCATCACATGTTTGACTGCCACAAAGATGTAGTGCTAGAAGATGATGCTTTCTTGGAAAACTATTCCCATTTTTGGAAGGAGCAGATTGATAATTGTGGATTCGCTAAGTGTAGTGGAAAGTGCACCTTCATCCATGCTGACTGTTCAATTATGAAGAAACACCTCAAGGATTCTTGTTCGATGGTATTTACTTATTTTCTAAATAATTTTTCAATTGTTTTTAAAATATTTCTATATTTTCAAGACTTATAAAACTGCGCTAGACTCTTTAAAAACATAACCTAGATCGGTAAGTTTCGAATTAGACAAGGTTATAAAATAAAATTAGTGATTAATTGGGAGTGTGGTATGAGTTTTAACATATTAAAGTAATTGTTAGTAAAGTATTTAGTATACACATGCAAGCATTCCACTAAGAATGTAAGTCTATTGGAACAGTAATGAATAAGTGAGCATTGTGGTTTAGACTTTGCAAAAGAAGGTTGTTTCGGTAATACAAATGAAAAAATATGAATGCTTTGGTTTTGCTGCCCTGAACTGTATCCACTTCCCTTAACTACATTTTTTATTGTTTGCAGCCCAACGTTGCTTCAACGTCATTTTCTCCATATAAGGAAACCTTTTTTATTCAAGCTTCTAATGTCAGTATCTTATAACTATTTTAATCTATGATTTGCAGGAAGCAGGCTGCCAATCTGTGATATATTGCTCCTTTCAATCGTGTTCTGTCTGGTCAACATCTCGAACAGCTTTACTCAACCACAAAATTCATGACCACAAATTGAAAACTAGTGATTTAATAGAGGGGAAAATTGCAGAAGAGGATAAACAACAGAATTGCAAAATTGAAAGAAAAGGGTGAGTATCATACCTAAACTTTTGGTTTACAGAGCAAGTGAATCTCAAAGCGTTTGCGGGATAGTTTCTTCCACCATACCTTTGCGCAATTGTGTATTTGTCAATCGAGATTTATATTTAAGATCATACTGATAGTGAGTGATTTTTGTGAATTGTTTATTGAATTTTCTACCATTGTGCTGGAGCACTATCATAACAATGAGTATAATACTTTGAATGATTTATTTGCCACAAAAACAATACAATATATACACTTCATAGATGTTACATTCACATACTGTGACACTACTGGCATAAGCGAACTTTCGTGCAACTCTCAGTTAACCTGCGTTAATAATACCATAATTACATTGACACCTGTTGAGAAATTAATTATGAGTTGGCAGGCTATATGTTTGTACTTTTCAGTAAGATTTCGTTCGTTGTGTATTAAAGTTCTTTATGAACATTGAACACTGAATTCAGTACTAATAGAGCATCCACAGTTGGTTGGAACCGGAGCTCGGTTCTGAAATTCGGTTATCTGTGGTATCAATAATTCATCTTTATTTAACTATTTATTTTATGAAGATTATAAGATACAACATGAATTGTGAGACGTGATACTTGAGCACATGACATTTTTACAGGAAGCTGGCCGACAATATATCAGAGAATCTTCCGCCTGGAAAATGTGTTGCAATAGTTGATTCTCAAGATGAAGGTATTTTGTTTTAAATTCAGCACATCTTGGTATGGCTATAGTTGTAATATGTAATATAAATGTATGCTGTGAAAAAGGCAGTGTTTAAAGTTACTGATTAAAACTTATAAAATAATAGCATCATTTGAATGTTGTAGTCATTCTTGAAATATTCCTATTGGAAACTGTTGTTGGAAATTTAAAAAAGTCTTGTCATATGAAGGATTGAGAAACTTACGTTGAAATATCTAACTTCAAATATATTTTGTAGGGAAATGAATCACCTGCAATTTAATATGTGTTTTTGTTTCTGATATTTCCAGTGAGCAATTATAACCCATTCAAAAAGGAGGCTGCCCCTCCCTGATGGCACTCTCGATGTACATTACATTATACAGAATGTTGCTTAATGATGTATTCCGATCATCTCAAACAATTCTGTTCATCAGAATATTTAAAAATAAAGTCCGACATTTCTTTTTAGTGCTGTGAAAATTTAGTTCCAACGTAAAAAACTGACTTTGGTGGAAATAAATGTCTACTTCTGTTTGCGAAGAACTTTGGAAAAGCACTCCTATAAGAGCTAATGCTACCGTTTTTCCGTTTCTGTAGAACCTCTTGTAGAATTTTGTTTTTCAAAGGCACAGGAATAAAATTCTGAAGATATACTTGCAAAATTAGTCTCAAATTATAGCCGAGATAATGTTTTGATTTTTTCTTATTTTCCCCATAAAAATTACATGCATTACATACAATAAAACCAGGTCCAAATAAGTCCAAAATATGCATTTAACATTCTTCCAAACTTATCAAATTATTGAAAAGCTACAGCTCAGGATTTAATAAGTTGTAAAAGCTTCTGGTATCATATTCCAGATAACTCTATCCTCTACAAAGAGGCGATGGCTTACTTTATTCTCAGCCCTTAGTTTGGTTGCAATTTCACAAAAAAATGATAATTGAGAAAAACTTATTAATGAATAATAAGACGAAATTGACACAGCCACATCTATTAAAAAATATTGAGAAACTAGTTTCCGTTGTTATACCATTATCAATCTCAATCAAACTAAAACTGAAGTACAGGGAAGCTTAATATATACTGAACATGGAATGATACTATTGGCTAAGCGAGAAAGAGGCTGACCTTCATCAAAGGCTGTAATTGGCTGACAAGTCACCCCCCTGGTGGGAGGAGTAACTAAACACTGTAAACATCAAGAAAGCAACAAAGAAGAAAAATACGTAATAAGGCTAGAATAGAATCAAATTAAAACTAAATAATTAGAAGCTCACTGAAGTGCAGTCAAGGTCAACCCGGAAATACACGAAAGAACCGTTTTTTAATGGAGGCTGGAATGATGAAACAAAGTTAGTTGTATTGAATTGGTTACAATAAATTTGGTCATTTAAACTAGTATTGGAATCGTTTTTTACCAACCTCCATCGTTTTATCTCCAAAGCTTCTAAAATGTTCAATTGTCTGCCTTTGCCAATCAAATGCAGAAATTCAACATTTTCTTTAGCCTTGAACTTGTGCCCATTATTAATGAGATGCTCTGCAAAATTTGAATCTCCTTTTTGGGTTTTCAAATCCCTGATATGTTCATTTATTCTACATTTGTAACTTTTACCGGTCTGACCCACATAACAAGCATTACAATCACCGCAATTCAATATTTATAAACCCCACTTTTATCCCAGATATCAATCTTGTCTTTACTACACCCGAATAAACTCTTTAAAATGAGTTAGGTTTGAAAAGCTACATCAAAACCGTTCTTTTTCAATTCTTTCCCTAATTTATCAGATACTGGGCCAAGATAAGGTACCGTTATACATGACCTTTCCCCAGTATCAGTTACAGCAATGATTGCTAGTTTCTTACTTATTTTATTTAAAATTTTATCGACAATGATCTCCTCATATCTATTTGTGATAGCTATCTGTTTAATAGTACTAATCTTTTTTTCAAAGTGATGTTTGCTCATTGGAATAGTTGAAGCTCTATAAATCATATTCTTGAAAGCTGCAAGTTTATGGGATGTAGGGTGAAATGAGTGATGAGGTATGATTACATCGGTATGTGTTACTTTACTGAAAATAGAGAAATTGTGGGCTCCTGTGCTGAGGTCTATTCTTAAATCTAGAAAGTTTAAAACACTATTCTCTTCTACCTCTATAGTGAATTTAAACTTATGGTGTAAACTATTCAAATATGTAAGGAAATTATCTAATTGTCTATTACTACCCTTCCACAAACAAATAATATCATCTAAATATCTGAACCAATAAGCAATTCTATCCTTAAAGTTATTATTTTCAAAAATTCCACGTTCAAGGCTATCCATAAATAATTCAGCTAGTAGTGGTGAAAGGGGGGTAAACCCATCGCTAACCCAAAAGCCTTATTACGTATTTTTCTTCTTTGTTGTTTTCTTGATGTTCACAGTTTTTAGTTATTGATTTGACTCGTATTTTTGCTTGTTACTCCCCCCACCAGGGGGCGTGACTTGTCAGCCAATCACAGCCTTCGATGAAGGTCAGCCTCTTTCTCGCTTAGCCAATAGTATCATTCCATGTTCAGTATGTATTAAGCTTCTCTGTACTTCAGTTTTAGTTTGATTGAGATTTATAATGGTGTAACAACCGAAACTAGTTTCTCAATATTTTTCAATAAATGTGGTTGTGACAATTTCGTCTTATTATTCATTATGGATACCTTCCACAATATCACCTGCGCCACTACAAAGAAAGAAAAATTTATTATTTAAAAATGATTCGATCTTCATTTTTGAAGAAGTTATTTTCTAATATGAGAGACCAATCTTGCATTTTTCAATCTTGAGATTTTTTGAATTCAAGTAACTTTCAGATCAGAACATATCCGATCAAAAATCGTTAATATAATTTGCTAATATGCTTAAAGACAGTTTTATTGGGAATTGAATATGCAAATCATAACGCTATTGTGTTTTAGTATTTATTGATTTTATTGTGCTTTTCAGGTGGAATCGATTCCTTTGTGAGGTGCCTCCCAACTGAGACAGAGGTAATTATATATTTTTTTAATAGTACAATTTCCAACTTGAACTTAACTAGGCTTGATATTTTAGTAGATACATCTGCTGAGAACTTATAAAAGTCTACTGCACCACTGACTGACTTAATGGCTGCATCACTTAAGTCACGTTCTCATTTTTTAAGTTTAATTGATCAGCAGAAGTTAAATGTTAAGCTGCGTCCACACTATGCTAGGTACGGCTTTTGGCACAGTCCTCTCTCGGAGCTTAGCGCAATGTGGACGGCTGCTTACGTGCCAAAAGCCGTGCGTTTGTGATCGGCCGAATGGCGGACTCCTTCAAAGAAGCCCTTAGGCATCAGGGCATAGTGATGATGTGCATAAATGCACCTCGCTTGGCCTCACTCAACTTCCTGTGCTCACATTCAAACACACTGAACCACCATAAACTGTAGGCTCAACACATCAATCACCATCATCCAACTCATTACTTATGCTCAGGTCTCAAACCTATGTGAGCTTCATCCTCTAAGAAACACACACAAACAAATGCTACAGAGAAGCTTCTAATAGTGTAAGTCTAAGCCAAAAGCCTTGCATGGCATAGTGTGGACCAATTCCAGCAGTTTATCAAACGTCATGTCATTTATAAGGACATAGATGTTGTAGTTGTGTGGCTCAGTGTCTCTAATTTCATTCAAAAATGGAACGTGAGAATTGTGGAGAATACTGTTCACGTTTTATATCCAGTCACTCTTTTGTCCACTATTTACGATTCACTCGCTGTTTTGTAGCTAATGCGATAGTTATAACATTACAAACGGTTTGCATGGATTCATTTTTGATGTGGTTTTTATATTGTTTTAAAATGTTCATTGGTTTTTATATTACTAAAATAGAAACCATGCCTTCAGTGTCAGTATACTGAAGGAGATTAATGACAATAAAAATGATTATGAAGGGATATCCTGTATTGTATAATCTATAATGAGCAAGTGATGTCATGATGTCAATGATCGTGTAAGAGTCGCTCAATAGATATACATCGAGCTCAGTGTGTGCGTTTATATCTAGCTCGGTACATTCGCAGACGTTTGTTTTCTTCGATCTGGTCTGGAACATTACACGTCTGTAGATGCAAAT
Source organism: Conomelus anceps (assembly GCA_948455865.1). NCBI lineage: Eukaryota > Metazoa > Arthropoda > Insecta > Hemiptera > Delphacidae > Conomelus > Conomelus anceps. Next base: position 25,272,723 of record OX418217.1, read on the forward strand.
AGAAAATGTTTGTTTTCTTCTGTTTCTGATACGTTACATGTCTGGTACATTGAGTATCTGTAACTGTGAAACACGTTTATTAGGTAGCCTGCAAATCAGTATAAAGTCATGTAACTGTTTCTGAAACTGTTACAGTATTGTTATGAATGCAGGAAGGAAGAAAAACAATAGTAGGCACTGCTTGTTTTGTAAACATCGCTTCCATTCATTGATGGCATGTGTTGCCACGAGGTTGTAAATTGATACTTGTTTCTTCTTTCTCCTTGAATGTATTTGTCACTCCTATTATTCATGTTTAGCTCTAGTGCTTTCAACAATTAGCCAGAATCTTCCAGATTATAGTAGTTTATTAAATTATCGATCAGCCTATTGACAGTTATTAATTAGTTTATTTGTGTGACATAACTGATTTGTACGTGTTGTAAATAATTTTGTGTAAATAAAGTTCAAGTGTTAATTTTAAGTGTTGCCAGCATTATTTTAGTGATAGAACCCGTATTTAGTATTTTTTTTTTACCCCAAGTAATTGAAAGGGTGTGTGCAATTTATATAGCATGATCAATATGATTCCAATTTTTTGTCGCTCTACCAATGTCATCATTAATCGATAATCTAATTCATTGCTTGGGTATGCTCTTCATTATTTTTCAATTTAAGGACACAATTTTCAGTTCGACTAAATGATTTTGTTGTCTGACCGAATAGTGCCTTAATCATTGTAACTAAATTAAATTATTCAATTTTATTGATAAAGTATGCCAAAGCATAACTTGAATTTCAGTTATTTTAATTGACTTTTATTTTGAATTACAGGTACATGGTTTGAATTCTGATGGTTTACAAAGTTCACAAGGATGTGAAGCTGATTCAGATACAGGATTTTTGATGGCTCTCAATTCAGAAAGTACTAAAAGACAATATTTAAAGAAACAATTAGAAAAAAATCCGAGGAATGATGACCCTTATCAGCTGCTATCGTCATCTGATATTGAAAATGAAATAACAATAGATGATCCTCTGACTACTGGTTTAGATGGTACGATCAGAAATCAATCCTGGGGAAGAGATTGTGCATCTAATAAAATAATGGCAAGGGAAGAGGGACTTGACGAGAATACTGAGAGGGATGAAATTTGTAATAATAATCCTCTGTCTCCTGAAATTAAAAGAAGAACTGACAAAACCAGGAAGTGCTATTCGAAAATGGCCAAACAAAATCATCTAAATAATTCTGATGATGAAGATGTGGAAGGTAATTCAAAGAATGAAGATATAGAGCAAACAATTGAGTTAGAAATTAAAGATGATACCGAAAAGCGAGACTTCCCATTCAAAAACTTTTCCTCAAGTAAACACAGAACATATAACTCTTCTAAGAACTATGGAAATTCTGAAAAAGATGGTGGGAATTTTTCTTCAAGTGGAAGCGGTACTGAATCAAGTGATAGAGGTGTTCCTACAAATGATGCAAAAAATTTAAATCACGAGAAAGATGATGGTAAGTTAAAGGTTGATGAAGAAATAAGAATTTCTGGAGACATTTTGATCCAAGGTACCATAATTGCTGGTGAAAAGTCCCTCATCAATAGTTCCAACAATATTAACGACTCTACGGATGAAAAGAATGAAACATTTAATTTTCGTTTCCCCCAGAAAGACTATTCAAAGAATAGGAACAAGAGAGGAAGCCCTAGAAAGGAGATTTTTGGCGTGGTAAAAGATCTAAGGGTTAATCCTACATCTGAAGCTCAAGCTCATCTGAAGAGAACACCTGAAAAGGTAAGTAGTAACTCCGAAATTTTTTTGGATGAAATAGGTCCAATTTCCACAAAACAAGATGATTCATCAAATATTCAAGGGACACGTGGAATATCAAAAAAAGTGAGTATTGGTAGTGACTTGCTGGAAAAACCCCCAGATGTGGGCTCGACCTCCCCCTCACAAAAAGAAAGAGAAATTCCTAAAGAAGGGACTAAAGTCTTAGCAGAACAACTGGGTGGAGAATCAATCTGTACATTGCAAAAAAAAGTTCAAGAAGAAACAGAAAAACATAGCAAAAATCATTCTGATACAGAAACATATTTGGATGGAATAGGGCCAATTACTTCCCCACGTGAAGGTGCTCAGAATATTACATTGAATAATAAAAAGAAACGTGGAAGGCCTAGGAAAATAAGTAGCAACTTGGCAGAAAATGATAAAAAAGTTGTTTCAACCTCCTCTATACCAGGAGATATTCATCATGGTACAGAAAGTTCCAAAGAGATGACTTGTGAGCTGGGAGAACAGTCAGAAGTTGAAGCAGTCTGTCCCAAACCTCAGGAAATCCAAGAAGAAAGAAAAATATCAATAGAAATGAGATCTGGCGCATTGCAATATCCAAGGAAACGTGGGAGACCTAGAAAATATAGTTACAATTCAGAAAATATGAAAGAAATTATTTCAACAGTGCCTATGCAAGAAGATATTCAAGATGGAAAACAAATTTCTTCCCTACTAGACGATACTCAGAGTGTTCCATTTAATCAAAAGAAGCTGGGGAAACCTGGAAAAATAAGAAGCAGTTGGAAAGAAAACGATGAAAAATTAGATTCAGCTTTTCCTATTCAAGAAGAGATCCAAGATGAAGGAGTTGAAGAACAGCTAAAGAACAATTGTTTGGACACTATGAGACCAAACTGTCCACCACATGAAGATAATCTAAATGCTTCATTAACAAATCAGAGAAAAAGGGGGAGGCCTAGGAAAATAAGTTGCAACTTGGGGAAAAATGTGGAAGGACTTGAAGCTAGCTGCCTCAAAGCTCAGGAAGAAAGAAAAACACCAATCGGAATGAGCTCTGATACAAACAATGAATTAAACGAAATTAGACCAATATCTTCCTCTCATGAAAGTACTCCAAATATTCCAGTACAACATCAAAGGAAACGTGGGAGACCTAGAAAAAACAGTTTGGGTGAAAATTTGAAAGAAGTGGTTGCAACCTTCCCTACACAAGAAAATATACAAGATGGAAAACAAATTTCAAAAGAAGAAGCTAACAGGAAGCAAACAGAGTATTTAGAAAAATACGAAACAACCTGCCCCGAACCAGAAAAAAATAAAAAAGGAATAGCAACATCAATTGCAATTAGCGATGACACAAAGAATTTTGTGGATGATATCAGATCGATATCTTCTTCACTTGAAGATTCTCCAAGTGTTTCATTCGAAAATCAAAAGAATAGTGGAAGTCCTAGGAAAATGAGTAAAAAATTGGAAGATGGAAAGGAAAGCTTTGAAGAAGTGCCTAGAAAACTAGGAAAAGTTGGATCAACCTGCCCCAAACCTATGGAAATTGAAGGAGAAAAAAGACCAATCGAAATGAGCTCTGACACAAGCAATTATCGGAACAAAATTGAACCAATATCTTCCTCCAGCACTCCGAATAATACAATGAAAACTCAAAAAAAGCGGGGGAGACCTCGAAAAAATAATAACAATTTAGGGAAAAATGTGGAAGAAGTAGTTTTAAACTTCCGTAAACAAGAAAATATTCAAGATGGAAAAGATATTTCCAAAGAAATGCCTGAAAAACAAAAAGATTTTGAAGTAGATGAACCAACCTGTCCTAAACCTGAGGAAATCCAAGAAAAGATAGTTGAAGATATGATTTTCGCTTCTACAAAACAGTTCGACAAAAGGAAACTGATTTCATCACTACATGAAGATTCATCAAACAATACTTCAAAATATCAAAAGAAACGTGGGAGACCTAGAAAGATTGAGAGAAAAGTGGATGAAATAGCTTCAACCTTTCCTATAAAAGATGTTCTATTTAAAAAAGATGGGTTGAAAGATGTGAGTAGAGAACCAGGAAAACAAATAAAAGAAAATGAATCAACCTGCTGTGCCACAGTTGTGGAAGTAGAAGAAAAAAGGGGAGAACCCGTCGAAATGAGCTCTACCTCGAACGTAATGAAAACAATTCCCATTTTAGGAGAAAGTAGAAAACTCCAAAATATTAGCAGCGACCAAGTAGAGCATTTTAAAGAAGTAGGCTCAACCTCCCCTTCTTCATCACAAATTAAAAAGAAAAGAGGAAGACCTAGAAAAAATAATCCTGACCTAGGAAAGCATTTGGAAGAAAAGGGTTCCATCTCTCTCATCCATCTAGATACTTCAAATTCTCCATCGAAAACTGAAAAGATAAGAGAAACAACTGAAAAAGTAAGTTGTGACTTGATCGAATTAGGGAGCTCAACTATCACGCATCGGGACTCGCCGAATTTTCCTCTACATTCTCAAGAGAAGAGAGGGACACCTAAAAAACTGAAGCTCAGCCTAGAAGAACCTTTGGAAAACTCTGATTCTCAAGTCAAAAACTGCAAGCTGTCTCTTGGTTCAGTTCTCCAGAGCTCCAGTAACGAAGAGAGCAAGAATTACGTTGACGATTTACTTAATCAACAGACAAATGATGACAGCTGTGGAAAATTTGCAATAGTGAGTAATTTTAGCCTTTTCATTCACTCTAATACAAAATTTAATAGTATTACAGTATTACAGTAGAATCATTTTTCCAATATTGAAAAGATCCCAAGGATAGATATTATGAAAGTGACTTCGAAATTAATTGCTTGGAGAATAGAAATAATAGCATTGTTACATTCTCATACATTCGAAAACTTATCGCAATTATCATTTTTTCTCTACAACCATGCATAACGGCTTCAAGTATAATCATCAGTTATAATTGAAGCTCAGGGCTTCAAGAGGAGTCTGCCATCTCACTTCTTTCATAAAAAAAATCATACAAACTAAAAGTCCGGAATCACTTCATTACAGAAATAGAGATGGCTGAAGTTAGCAGCTATCATCAATTAACTCATTCAGGGATTTGTAGCACATTCAATTGTTCTGTCTAGTGGTCAGGTATTATGTAGAATGAGCGGAAAATCGAATTAAACTTGTTAAAAATCTATAATTACAGCAATTATTGAAATATCCAAGAAAATATTTTAGAATTACCATAAAAACATATTTTTCAAGTTTGGAGTGGGTTAACTTTGTTAATTGGTATTAAACTGAGAATGTTCCCCCACAAAACTTATAAAGAATTCTGAAAATAAAATTTCAGTAAAAGCAATAGACAAAAATTCTTTTTTTGGATCAAACAGCAAATCAGCAAATCAGCAAACATCAGTGTATTTAGTTTCAATAACTATGAACTATGGGTTTGTTTCCGACTATCGGGTTATTCCACATGTTTTTTCCAAAATTGAATTCTCTACAAGTTTTATGCGACATTTTTATCTACTATAAACTTGGAAAATGTTTTATGTCCATTTTTGAATATTTTTAAAAATATATTAATAATTAAACAGAATTTACTAATTTCGAATTCCTTTAATTGCTATTACTTTATACTGAAGACTTCCGCAATGGCGGATATTGACAACAGCATTGAAAAGCTGATGGGAATCGATGAATGCTACTGTACAAAAATATCAGTCACCACCGGGAATCGAACCACGGACCTCTCAATTGCCGGTTGAGCGCCCTTAACCACTAGACCATGGAGACCTTTCTGCACAGGAGCATTCATTTTCAACTTGGCCATATCTGCTCGTATCTCACAAGTTAGTTTTGAAGTGACTGACAATTGAATAAACTGACAAATATACATAAACAGAATTTATTAATTTCGAATTCCTTTAATTGCTATTACTTTATACTGAAGACTTCCGCAATGGCGGATATTGACAACAGCATTGAAAAGCTGATGGGAATCGATGAATGCTACTGTACAAAAATATCAGTCACCACCGGGAATCGAACCACGGACCTCTCAATTGCCGGTTGAGCGCCCTTAACCACTATTAATAATTACTGCGCTTACAAACTTGTAACATGTTTCATTAGATTTTTCAGCTTACATAAAAACCTGACCACTTTGAAGAATAATTGAAAATACCATGAATGTTTTAATACATGAATTGATAAAGATAACTGCTAGCTCCATCCATATGTGTACCTATGTGTAACATGTAAAATAGGTACTATTTTTTTGTTAGGTATAAGTTAATACTCTACTTCTGACGATATTCAATTGTATGGTGTAAACTTTACTGTATTGAATAAATAAAATTTATTATTATTATTATTATTATATCATTACCCACGCACAGGTCTAAGACCTATGTGGGCTTCATCATAAAAAAAAGAAATATATCTATTTCGGTAACAAAGCGTTTCCAAACCTATGATTATGTTTTGTTTTTTTTATTTTGGTGAGAGGAAAGAGCTGAAACACCATGTATTGCAAATCATTAAAAAATCATCAGCTTCTGTTTTTTAATTAGCAAGAGACTTTACGCCCAGATAATTTTTGCGATCAGTCTTTTTAAACTACAGCAGGAAGCATAATAATAATAAATTCGTATGGCTTTTAGTGGTGGGGAGACCCTTACGGGTAGTTCCACCTCGCCGCTTTTTTAACGACTGCTTTTTTTTTATATGCAACCGGGACCGACGGCTTAACGTGTCCTCCGAAACACGGGAGTGGCTCGAGAAAAATATCTTGTACTCAACTGGGATCGAACCCAGGACCTAATCATGATTGATGCAATGCTAATTGAATGGTATCTAAATCTGCTATCTGTAAATCTGTAAGTCTCTCTGTTGTGTCATTCAATTTACAGTGTCTTCTTAGTAGTTAATTAGAAAACATATTTCAGCTACATATTATTTTGTTCTAGGATGTCGACTGTAATAAACCATCAATATCAACTGCACCTGAACAGAGTATCAAACGAAAGCGAGGACGACCCAAGAAAACACAATCGGCTCTCATCGTTGTTCCTAGTCAACCATGCAATGAACCATGTAATGCCGACAAAACACCAAAGAGAAATATTTTGAAGCCGAAGAAATTTGCACAATATGTTACAGAAGATTCATTTTTTGAAGCAAATGAATCTCTAAGTGATGAATCAGTGTTTCCGGTAAGTATTGAAGTTTCTATGAATATCTATTGGGTATTAGTGTACTTGTGGTGATTCTTTAATAGATGTGTACTTGGAGTGATGGGCGTGGTGTCAGGCTGATCGTGATGTTCAGTCACTTGTGCTTGGAAGGGTGACCGCCTACGATGACATAGCGTTATCAGCTTAATTGGCGTTATCACTTACCTGGTGGTTCGGAAACCACCTACAAAAAAATACAGATACATTTATTTCAATTGAAAATTATTTACAAAAAAAATCCTTAACAGCTTTTTTAAAACGTTAGGCAAGGAAACTGGAAGTCTTGTTCTATTTTATTTTTATTGTAGCTCTATCCCACGCTCAGACTCAAGTCTTTGTGGAATATCTCACAATTTTATTTTTTGTATCTAATCAGACATTTGTATTTGTTTTTTTCTGTGGAAATAAAGTTTCATTTCATTAAAAATTAAATTCATTATTCGTCGAAAATTCCAACATAGATTCCTGTGTCTGGGAATGGTCTTCTAATAGCGCGATTAGTAGGAAGGAGCACCAGGAGATGAAGATGGAGCACCGAATGCTCTTGATCGATAAATCAGGAGAAATGTAACCCATTTCAGCTTGCCCTGCTGCTTGCATAGGAGTCTGAAATGCAGAAAACGTACAGTAGCAGAAAGACATTATGACCAGAATTTTTCAAATCAATCGAGCTATTGCATAATGTATAGTTTCAATGATACATGATAGCGAATTCCTAATCAGAATTGAAAAAAATTGATAAATAAAAACTAAGGGGATACTAATTTGAGAGTAGAAATTTTCTAATTTTTCAATAGGGATACTGTTTGAAAAAAGAGTAAGCTTACTGATAATATAAAAAAATTTAGTTTGACTTCTTCATTATGCAGAAGTGATTAAGTCTTCAGTGACGGCCCTTCGTTTTGAAGAAGCCATTCATTTACTAGAACTAGAGCTTTATAGGTTTATTTATTTTCACTGTACTTTTTAAAATAAAGTTTGGTATTTTCCGATACAGCAAAAGAGCTATATATGATGAGTCTTGAAGTTGTATGTTTTTTAGTTGTGGGATTTCATAATTAAAAGTTAGGGAAAGTCTAGTATTATGAGATTGATTGAAGATATTTTCATGATATATAATATAAAAAATATAGCATAATCGATTTTTATGTGAAGCTATCTTCTGTCCAAAACTTGAAAGTCAGCCATATACTGCATTAGTGGGATAGCGTCTATTTTTTTGAAGTGCTTCTTTAATAATGAGTTTTTGAGAAATTTTAAAGGTTTTTTATAACAGTTTTTGATGAGCCCTCCAAGCTATAATTTCCTGCAGGAGGAGGGATTGAACATTTGTAGTTATTTTAATCCATAGTCTATATTACTGGTAAGAAAACAAAAGAATGTAGAACCTGAAGCTGTAGATCAATCATTCATAACATCATTGATTGTATTATCATTAACGCACAGCTCAGACTTATTTAAGACCCATCAGCAAGAAAGAAGTATATTTCAGGTGTATTTTCAGTATATTTATTGAAGGTGAATTTGATCATCTATCATTTCAAGTGTATATTTTTGTCGAGTTGGCCTATTTGAGAAACTCTAATGTTGATTGAACAATTGAAATAATCTATACTAAACTGCATGAAATGAGCATAATATTCTAACAATTGAAATAATCTATATTAAACTGCATGAAATGAGCATAATATTCTAACAATTGAAATAATCTACACTAACATGTACGATCTTAAAATGTGCATGAGGTGGCAATTCTACTAATTTTCAACATAGGTTTTTTTTAGACTTTAAGACATATTTTTTTGAATTTCGTTCAGGCTCTACAAAATTTCTGAAAAAATCATGTTGCACTCTCATTTGAATATAATTTGTTCACTTTTCCAGGTGCAAGGTATCTCAGCGACGACTGACCAGTTAGATGAATCATCAGTATCAAGTATCCCCAACAGCAATAATAAAAAAAGACGTGGTCGTCCTAAGAAAACGCAGGCTTCAAATTTAGATGTCGACACTGATTATAGGCAATCTTTCAATGAGTCAGAGATAAAGTCAGAAAAGAATGTGCAATTCAACAGGAAAAGAACTATTTCAAAACCAAAAAAACTCTCTTCGTATATAACCGAAAACAGTGATTTAGAGGAAGCACTTGGTCATGATGAAGGCGAGCTTCTTTCAGATGTGAGTACTTGAGCTATTACTGTTAAATGAAAAACTTGATTTCCAAATTATAGCGGAGTACACTGTACTGAATCCATTGTGGTAAATCCTCTCGAAATGGCAAATTTTATCAGTAGATATGTCAGGAAAGACGAAAGTGTTCTGAAATGCTCGATATTCTTATTATTTTCTAGATACTTATATTTTTCCGTGAGGCAGATAAAACATGGCTACGCATTGCTCACTTAGTAAGCGCGTCTGTGAAGTTGAGTGACTATGGATATAGAGATAGAGATAGACTTGAGAGATATCAGATAAAATGAAATATTCTTCTACTGTATCTCCTTTATTTAACAAGATATTTGCATATGTCTAGTATATTTTGGTCTACCAGATACAGCGAAAATCTTTTAATACCTGATAGATGCCAAAACATGAACTATTTCGCTCAATTATGGGAAGCAGATGAGCTTTGTTTATTTTTTTTGTGGCAAAATTCTCGTTAATAAGTCAAGTCGACGTTATTTCGCAGAAAGTGCACAAGTGACTGAACTGATAAGAAGGATTGTGGCGGTAATTTGCACAACCTCTATTGTTTGACCAGACTTCATGTATTGATTTTACTATGTCAGGAATTTGGTGAATAGTTTTTTCAAGGATTTTAATCTGATTGTGGTTTTATTTCCAGATTCCCGGATCATCAGCAATAGCTGACCGCTCTGAAGATTCTTTGCAGTCGAATGTTGTTCCCCAAATCTTGAAAAGAAAGCCAGGACGTCCAAAGAAAAGTAGTATTACGGCTTTAGACGTTAGTATTGATGCAGAACATTTCAATTCTTCTTTGGAAACGAAACAGAATTTGTGTTCAACGCCTAGCAGGAGTCTAGAAAGACCTATCTCCAAACCTAAAAAGTACAAGGGCTATGTTGAAGAACCATTGCTCAAATCAAGGCGGACTTCTTCAGCTTCAAACGAATTATCATCAGAAGTAGGCATTTTCATTTTATTTAGTTTTTCCTGTACCATTGTATTGATGTTGATCATTATATTCCCTAAATGTATTTTATGTTTGAAAATAATTTTAAAATGTTTGATTGCAAAAGGAAACATAAATTACAAATTAAAAACCGTATGTGAGTGAAAAATTATTATTTCGGAAGTCGAGACAGATTTTGGATGTATCTGATGAACTAACAGATCTTTTAGTTTTAGTAGAAGGCTCTGCCGACTTTTACAAATGTAAAATTGAATGTAACATCCAATCTCTAAATGATTAACACAAGGTTATTTTTTGACGCATTATCATTTTATTGATACAGAAAATATCAATTCACATTAAATCAGCTATTTCAAAAATTATTAACAATAATGAAAAAATACAGTTGATCTAATTCAAATCAAAATAACTTACACATGGAAGTTCCTCTGGCCAGTGACCAAATTCAGAAGGGTCCTGAAATTTCTATACAAGTCTCATGTTGGAACTTGCACTTGATAATTAACATGCATTATTGTTTGCATTAAATTGATTCATCCATTTCAGACTCAAGACGTTAGCGAAGATTTTACTGTCCCGAAGGAAGGAACCCCCTTTCTTTCCGGGAAACATAAAATGAGTTCCAGACTTACATCCGATGATATTTTGAACCCCGATATTAAAGCAAAAATTAGAAGAAAGTCAAATGCGGCTGATGAAACAATTGACATGACAGTTAATGAATCAGATGTTGGGACGGAAAAAAATGATGGTAATTCATCAGTAGACAGTTCAAAACCTCGTGAAATAATTACAACACACGGAAAAAGGGGGCCTCCTAAAAGGTTCGCCAAAACGGTGAGTTTGTCTTATTAAATTCCTTCACTTTTTGGTAACAGTATTCAAAATAATTTTTATTTTCTGCATTAACTATAGAAGAGAAAGTTGCTGAGAAGGATTTATGAAAAATTGTATCTGGAGTATACACACCAATGCTTTACTTTACGCAATGTTTTGTGAAGCATTTCTTTCCAATTTCTCAAGAATGAATTATACTGAAATAAGTATGTCGTGTAGTAAGGTAGTAAGAAGTGACTGTGGTGGCTCAGCCAGTAACAACCATTAATTTGAAGCATGAAATCCGCTCCTTGTGCAGACTGCCTAGGCGGCAAGTAACGGGAAAAAGGAAAGCCATTGCTTAGAAAATCTATATTTAATCAAAGAAGTGTAGGTAGTGAAACCTTGAGTAATGAATCAATGTTGAGTTTTTTTTAGTAGAAAACAAGTTCATATAAGCACGCCCTAGTAGCCCTCGGGTACCCATCCAAGCGTAATCTTGTGGTAAGCATTAATGATGGGCAGGCATTTCAAACTCTCAGCTTCACAATTTCCTATTTTCAGATAACTTACTAAACTTTAAAATGTGTTTTAATTTTGTGACAACCTATCATGTTGGGAACAATTCCACTTTAATGTAAAAATTGTCTACATGTTTCATGTTGAATGCTTAATTTATAAGTGATATTTATTACACAACTTTGATTTTTGTTGTTGATAGTTGATTAAATATGATTTATTTTTCTCATTGTATGCAGTGTGATTTTCTAGTTCTGTTACCCAACTTTTTATGGCTCGGAATATTTTCTTTGAGGAAGAAAAAGATTGCTCAGTGTCAAGTTGGCCCCAGTAGTACAAAATTAAATAATTCTGCCTGAAATTGAGATGTGTAAAAATTTGTGCTGTTTAACGTTTTATAATATAGAATATTTCTCCACCAAGCACAGTCACTTTCCCTGCTTATTGTTCATTTTTCTACCAAATAATTTTTTTTCATGTTGTTTACCAAAAGATACTGTTTCGATAAAGACACGCTAAAACAAATCTATTAAATATTTGTTTACAATCACCTAGGACTTTGTAGGAAAACATTGAAAGTTATTTAAAACAGTATTTTTCAATCTTTATTGTTAGCAAATGAGAATCCCTTGAACTGTTGGAGATAATACTTTTGTTTGTGAAAGCCCAACATTTTTCACAGATCAGGGTCTGTAAATACCAATTACGTCTATCAATTTGGCGTCCCGAAAACTTTTCTCCCCCAGAGAAAAAATACGAGACTATAAGTTGGGTAACAAGACTGAAAAGTCACTTTTTATCTATCAATGTATATCTTGAATATTAATTGTTACAATTGACAACGGACTAAAAATTATTTTACCATTATGAAATGTGAACTTGAAAGTAGAATAAAGATGCAAACTATTTTCCAGGTTACATGCACTATTTGTAAAAAATCTATGACAAAGTTTCAATTTGAAATACATGCCTATGAACACAACTATTTCTGCTGGATCGAAGGAGATGTTCCTTATGTAAGTTTTTGTGATCACTTTACAGTAATATAATAGTTCTTTCACGTGGAAAATGACGTATTCATGTAAGGAACGGTGGTCAACTCAATTTTCAAAAATCGTGAATTTTGAACCTATTTTTAGAAAATGTCTGAAATTCATAGTACTTGTTTGGAATAAAATTGCAACTTTTGGGTGCTTGAATTTTCGAGAAACAATGATGAATGAATCAGTGTCATTTGGATGATTGGGTCATAACTTATAATATAAGTTATGACCCAATCAATATATTATATTTGTACTCCAATATGGACTCATGGACTCCAATTTATACAGGGTGTCTCTGAACTTTTCAGGTAATATTCCTGGACCACAGACAAGCCAAAATATCATATTTAAAATTTCGAAAACTCAAAAGTTACTCGTATAGCCGCCATCTTGTTTTTTTCACATAGGAAATTTTAATTCGAGAACATGTAATTATAATTAAATGAAATTTGGTATTTAGCTTTATTATCTAAAAATCTAATTACAGGGAAAAAATTAATTTTTTACAATCATCATTTTCAAAATGGCGGCTGCCTAAAAATTTCAAACGTAAATATATTAAAAACAGCTTATAATAAAAAAGTTACGTTTTAAAAATCACGTTTTATTTAGAGAATTAAATTGCAAATATAATGACACCAAATTTACGGAAATCGGTTCATAAATAACGGAGAAAATCCATTTTTAAGATATTGCATTCTTGTCAATGTCCACTGTTATCGTGTGACATCGCTGCTAGTGAGCCACGTCGATCCGTTATTTATGAACCGATTTCCATAAATTTAGTGTCATTAGATTTGCAATTAAATTTTCTAAATAAAACGTAATAAATGCAATTTTTTATTATGAGCAGTTTTTAAGATATTTACGTTTGAAATTTTTAGGCAGCCGCCATTTTGAAAATAATGATTGTAAAAAATTAATTTTTTTTCCTGTAATTAGATCTCTAGGTAATAAAGCTGAATACAAAATTTAATTTAATTATAACAAGCCGTTCTCGAATTAAAATTTCCTGTGTGCAAAAAACAAAATGGCGGCTATACGAGTTACTTTTGAGTTTTCGAAATTTTGAATATGATATTTTGGGCTGTCTATGGTCCAGGAATAATACCTGAGAAGGTCGGTAGGGAGTTCAGAGTTGTAGAGAATGCATATGGATTTTATACATGTATTTTTTCTTTTCTCATGAAGCCCACATGGGTCTGAGATTTGTGCCTGGGTAATGAGGTTAATGATGTTATGAATGGTAGATCCGAACCACAAATTTAAGCTTTTTTGAGCTAAGCTAAACTAATCTAATCTCCACTAGAAATATGTCCCCTTCACACCAAAAGCTCAGTAGCTGGCAAAGGAAATGTTGTAAGGCCAGAGTAGGAGGGAGTGTCTTAGCTGGCGTAGCAGTGCATCGGGATACGAAATTAACATAGCGTCGCATATCTTAGTCAGTTCACATAGCTTGCATAGTTTGCAGTCTACATACAAGTATAAAAACAACGTCAGCTATGAGAGCTAACTAAACTGACTTAGCTTAGATTTTAGTCTGCAATCCGCATAAAGATCGTCCTTGAGAGCAAAAAATTTCACAATTGCTATTATAATAAAATTGTTTTAGAGTCGTATGTATTATTATTTCAATATAATTTGATCCATCCTGATTTTATTCTTTTTTAGGATTTTGAAAAAGAGGAAGACATTCATCGGGTTTTTTTCCAAGCTCGGAAATTTAAAAGTTTTAGAGGTTTCAAGTGCGAAAAATGTGGTGTTTGCAAGAAGAGCTCTGTGGGCTTCCTTAGTCATAAGAGCATGTGTGGAATTTCAGATTTGGTAAGTGTTGTGTATTCATTTTAAAAATTTTAGATTTCATTTCTTTTATTTCCTTTATGTTAATTTGTAACCTTTAATTTATTGTGTTGTAAAGTTGTGGCAATAAAGAATAAATAATTTTCAAAACTTTATCGTTGATTAATCCATTGTCAGTTTTCAGAGTCAATTTCTCCCAGACTACTGGTTCTGTTTGTTGAAAATTATTGTTAGGCAAGTTTATTTAACTTGAACGTTAGTAGTTGAAATGTATAAAACGTTATAATTCGATTCAGATGATCATTTCAATATTTGTAAATTTATATTTGAACTAAAACTCAATGAATCAATTAAAAATGAAGATTGAGAGAAAAGTATGCAATTTTTGTATGTAGATTGATAATTATTGTTGATATGCTTGGGTTTCAGGAGAGAGAAAATCTAAAAGTCCCATGTCCCGTATGTAGAAGAAGTATGCTGCCTTCTAGCTTGAAAGTTCATATGGGTACAGATCACAGGCCTAATACCAAAGTTGCAATTGGAGAAGTGACCAGTGAGCCTAGCAAGAGAGCTGCTGCAGCAAGGTAGATTTCCAATTGTTGTTTTCCTCATTAATTATTTTAAGGATTTTTTATACTCCAAGAATCACTCATTTGTCAGTTGCTTGTACCTTAGCTTTGCTATGGCATTCCATTCATATTCATAATGTGATCATTTTCGGAGCTTTTTCTAGGATCAATTGTTTAAAACTTATAATTTCAACTATGCATAGCTTACCTAGAAAAAATTTCCAACACTGCAGTATTTCAAAATGATAATGTTGAACTTACTAATACATCAAGTAACATGAAAGCAGCTTTAAAATCAGGAAATCAGCAATTTAAATAATTGTAGGGCTTATAAAAATTGAATTGATTTCTACTGATGAATTCAAAAATAAAAAAACTACTTCAAATTATTAAAAATATTGTTTGTTGTGTTACTTTAAAAAAGATAGCGACATAATTATGTATGATTCATGATGTGTGTGGTCTGTGACCGCATAGTTTATGTTCATAACTTGTGCCAACTATTTCTTCTCTAGCTTTGATCTCCAATTCAGCTCAATATATTATTATGATCATTATAAATTTAGTATATTGTCATTCTCTATCCATTTTATGTCGGTTGTAAGAGATTTTTTCTATTTTAGAGCTGAATCGAGATTGGAAGAAGAAATACTAGATCTTAGCGACTCAGAAGAGAAAAATCCTAAAAAAATGGTAAGTAACCAGTGAACTAATAATAGAAATATATATGAAGAGGTGACTTCCAGATGAACTTTCCTTCATCTTGAATAGCTATAAAAATCACGGTTGCAAACACCAACTACATTACTTCAGGAGTAAGCCTCACACTTGGAGTAAATCACCAGCTCATCAAGATGGCCATGATGCATGTTCCCCATGCATTTCCCTATAGTTTAGGATTGCAGTAATGGACTTATTTTACTCCTGCAGTACCTCTGAATGTTTGTTGCTCCGGTGCTCGCCTCCCTTATACTATCTCACTCATGCAACGTTCAAGGAATTAACTATCTCGATTCCTACAATTACTATAATCTCAAATTTGTAAAAAACCACCATTATCAGATTAGACGAAGCAATAGGAATTTCTGAAGTAATATCTTACTAATCTCTTACAAGATATGTAAGTTTTTATTTTTTCTTGATTATCTGAAAAATCTATCTAAATGCCAACTGCTTTATATATAAAAAATAAAAAATTAAACTCCGCTCATTTATCGTCTTCAGTTCATTTTTTTCATCTAAAAGAAAAATGCAAGTTTGTAGGTTTCAATTAAACTTACATTGTATTCATTATTTCTTTGTCAACAATTTGTATATAGTTCAGTCTATATATAAATATCACTTTATTTTCAACTTGTTCTCTCATAGTGGATTATATTTTACTTATGACTGATTTTTCTTCTGAGAGACGAGCTTATCCTCCATCACAAGCTGAGCTTACTATGGGCGGTGTAGCTACTTTGCAAGGTTTTCTCTTGCTCAGTAAAAATTCACAGTCGTTTGTGTATCTATGTAAACACTTTCCTCATGACTAAATAAAGTTAATTAATTCCTCTCTTTTTCAGAGGAACTGGTACACTAAAAAGAGAAAAGAAACTTTTAGTAACATCTTGATGCGTTGGAAACTAGATTTAGACAAAAACAATGAACTGGTTTGTTCTGAGACCAATTGTTTATTTAAAACAGATGGCCTTGATACTATGCAAGCTCATCATTCAAAATGCTCAAATTTCAATAGGGTAGGCCTCTTCTTTATCTACATTTCCTTCCTGATTGGGGATTGAAATTTCTTTAAATCAGTATAATGAAATAACAAAGAATCAATTAGGTGGTTAATTTCCAGCATCTTTTTGGAAGTTTTGCCTTGTAGATTTTGCTTTCTTTTTCTAATGCAATTCTGCTATTGATTGAGTGGATGAGATTTGTTTTAATGCTGTTGTCGTTTCTATTATGCCTCTGTCTCTAAATGCGAAGGTAAATCAAGAGGCATGAAAACTTACGCTTCTTATTCCACTGTTTACAAGTTAGCGTTGTGTAAATGATTTCAAGATTTGTATGAACATTACCTTAAAATTCACTAATCAATATTTAATAATCATAAGCTAGTCAAATTTACTCCAAATTTAATGATCTATGAGGAAAAATAAACAATTGATATATATATATTTGAAATAAGAGAACCAAATGTTTGAGATATTCCTGCATAATATGGTACGATTTGTTTCATGTTTCATGTTTACTGGATGACAATAGTCTGAAACAGTGGAATAAAATCGCTTGTGTTTTGCCCCTTCATCGTGCTTTACCCGCGCCCAAAACCTAACTCTACCATAGAAGTTTGGCAAAAGTTAGTAATATTCTTAAACCTATTTATTTCTGGTTTTTACCATCTAAAAGTAAGTTGAGCTGCTTTTCACTAATAAACATTGTAAATATTTTTTTTGTAATCTTTTCTTGTGTTTTTGTTTTTGTTAGGAATACGAGTGCAGAATTTGTGGAACTCGTGTGAAAGAGCTTTTGGAAATGAAAGAGCATATTCTAACCAAGCATGCACAAGTTATTGCAAATGATTGTTCCGACTATGAATACAAAAAAGAATCTGGATCAGAGGAAGAAACTGCACAACAGCAATTACAGCAGAGTAAGTTATGTATTGCATATTAACTTATTGCATTGCTTTATCTTGATCATGTTTCGTTATTTTAGAGTGGAAAAATTACGAATACAATTTCTAAAACATTTAGGTATTGGCTTCATCATAACCATACTAAAAAATAGCGTCCCTGAATTATGTGACTATTTTATTAAGTGCAAGGTGCTGACAGCAAAGCAAGTTGAAGCAAAGGAAATACAGGGCAATTTGCTCAGTTTCCTGAGAATTTTTATTCTGGCAGCATTTATTAGTGATTTCTTCGCCTGGTAATGGAGTGCTATTTGTCTTGAGATTCTTGAAAGGTTTCTGTAATTTAATGTAAGCTGTTTGTTTTTCTGGCATAGTACTGTGTTCAGTCCGATACCTTGAATATATAATACACACTGACTGTAGTAGCAAACAGTAATGTTCTGCAATATAACTCGAAATAGGTTCAGGTATATGCAGTGCTCAGATATATTGTGATCTTTGATTTTAGATACCATCCAAGGAAAGCCAAATTTTGTGAAGTCAGAATACCATCGAACAGGATTGAGTTTCATATACCGTAATATGCAAAGGACTCATGACAGGTAGGTCACCTCATCTATATTGATTTTATATTTATACGATCTTATATTTATTGATCTTTTATTTTAAATATGCAACGTGTGAACACGTTAAGTTAGGTTCTTCTATTTGCCCAGCTTTCAACCCTTTACTACTCAGCCTTATCTCGGGCTTTCGAAAACTGAGAGAGCTCAAGTGTATCTGTTTGAGTAGTGACTTCTTCACGAAATTCTTCTTGATGATAATAATCATCTGTTCAATGAAATCCATAGTGCTTGCAGAATATTTTCAACGAGATGCCTTTGAATACTGTGCAAATAGTTTACCAATCTGAATTAGCACGTTGTGGTAGATGCATTGCAGTTAATGCTTGATCATTTTCAAGTTTATACTACTAAACAGCTCAAATATGATGCATCTAAAAATAAATTTCTCCAAATAAATACAGTATATACGTTTAGAATCTGCATGGAATTTTTATAGATACTCGGTATATCCGAAACACGCAATATTCTAGATATCTAGATGAATGACATAATGCTAATTTTCTGAGCAGATGTTGGGTGAGATGTGTTCATACGTAGAACATTCACTGTAGCATTTTGTGCAATTAATTTTTATAGTATAATATATTATTATGGCCTTGTTAGAACTAAGTTCGTTGTTGATAGCTTTATATTTCCCAATTACTGTTCTGAACTTTTTATTGAAATTTTTGCTTTTTTATATGAGAGTACTCTAATCATCAATCCTCCATTTACAATTATTGAAATTCAGGAGTGATCTACAATTGATTATTTGGAATAAAACTTGAAGTAAACGAAAACTCTTTTTACTCCTATCATTCAAATTATTAGTCTACTAATATTGAATTGAATTTTTAATCTAGGTTGCAGGCAAATCATTATTTGGAATAAAACTTGAAGTAAACGAAAACTCTTTTTACTCCTATCATTCAAATTATTAGTCTACTAATATTGAATTGAATTTTTAATCTAGGTTGCAGGCAAATCATGTTGAGGGTCGTTCTTTGTACGAGGATTTCCTTGCTGTTCCAAATGGTTTTCTAAACGAGGATGAGTTAGCTAAGTTCTTACCTGATACACCAGTATCTATGAAATTTTCCCTGGGCACTGAGAATTGGGATCAGCTAAAATTGATGGAGGCACGTTCAACTGGAGGTATTTATACTGCTACACAAGCTCCATTTTTGAGTTATTTTGTTTCTATTCGAAAAGAATGAAGTGCACATAAGTGAAAGGTACAGTTGAAGATACAAGAGAAGTTTCAATATCAAATGAACACAGATCATGTTACAAGAAAGAAACAATAAATCGATCATACATGTTTCATCTTTGAAAGTTTATGTTCATGATTTGTTTGGATGAAGAATATATAAAATTTTTGTTTGTCGTCCATCTGAGACATGCTTAGTTGTGTTAATTTTCTGGGAAACACTTTTATAAATTTTTACATTATGAATAATTGAGTATTGAATGAATTTTTGAGCGGGGTTGTTAAGTTAGTTGAAAAAATTGATTCAAGCGATCAGGTTGATACCGAATGTTTTAGTAAAACAATACGATGCCAATATCTTCAAACACGTGTGTAGCTTATTTAGACCTATGAGGTTGTGTTTTCATATGGCGCAATATTCATGTCCAGACGTGTTCATTATTAGACATGCGATTTATGAAATACGTTTCAAGTACATGCATCTTTTCTATAAGGAGTGTGTTGTGCTTTTCTTTCAGAATCATCGTTTGTTTTTGTGGGAGGACCTGTGTGGGCAATGGATTGGTGTCCTGTTCCACATGGAGGCACACATCAATGGCTAGCAGTGTCATGTCATCGAGACATGGATGCGGTGCACAACATGGGAGAAGTTTTCTCTTATGACAATGCCATCCAGATCTGGGATTTCGGCATGATGAACTTGTAAGTGTTTATTGCATCCCAAAATAAATTACGAATAGTGATATTGTTATAAATGCAGTGACTGTACTTCCAGTAAGTAATCGGCAAGTCTTTAAATTTCTGATTAACATGGCAAACAAAAGCGATTTATTTTCATGTTATCAAAACTATTGAAATGTACAGTAGCAAATAAAAGAATTAAAATTTTCTTTTAAATTTTTTCTGTTAAATGTTCCTTGCAACCAAAAGGAGTGATTGTTAAAGTTCCCCTTGTTGTTCTCGTAGTAAGCTAGACACCCTCAAAGTTGCAAAATACAAAGTGCAGAGGATGGCAAACCAATTTTTCTCTAAAGCATAGGTTCCCAACTAATTATTTTCAAAGTCAACCTTATTTCAAATCAAATCAATTCACACATCTTGAATACAGAAAATTAATGAATGAAATAATTTTCACTGTTAATATTTCCCACAAAGACATAAGTCTTAGTGTGGAGAATGAGTTCGACTTCACATTAGCAATACATAAGTATACAAGTTTTTGCATGCTTCATAGATTTTGAGAAGGCATTTGACAGGGTTAAGCATGATGTGCTTTATCAGTTTCTTGTTTCCAAGGGTATTGATTCAAATGATGTCAGAATAATTAGCAATCTGTACTGGGGACAAACAGCTAATGCAAAGATTGACAACCAGTTAACAGAAGAAATAGAAATCTGTCGAGGTGTAAGGCAAGGATGCATTTTGTCACCACTCCTTTTCAATCTTTACAGCGAATCCATTTTCAGTGAAGTCTTAGAGGAAGAATCAGCTGGTATAATAATAAATGGTGAAGTTATCAATAATATTCGATATGCTGATGACACTGTTCTATTGACTAGTAAGATGGATGACATGCAACATTTGATGGAGAAATTGCATAACAAGTGTGCTGAGTATGGTTTGAATATAAACTTTAATAAAACAAAATTGATGGTAGTTGCAAAATACCCACGCATGAATGGTCAGCACAATTTGACAGTGGCAGGCACAATTGTAGAGGAAGTGCAGAAATATAGATACCTGGGAACATGGATTGAACAAACGGGAGACTTGACTGGGGAGATAAGAGTTAGGACAGAGATTGCCAGAGCTTCATTCCTGAAGATGAAAAAGCTGTTCACAAGTAGAGACTTCAATATGGGACTCAGAATGAGAATGCTGCGGTGTTACGTGTTTTCCACACTTCTGTATGGCATGGAATCATGGACCCTTAAGAAAAACCATATGGATAAGCTGGAGGCATTTGAAATGTGGTGCTACCGCAGAATGTGGCGGATTCCTTGGACTGACAGAGTCACAAATGCAGAAGTTCTGAGAAGAATGCAGAAGGAATGTGAAATAATTAGCACTATAAAAAGGAGGAAATTACAATATCTAGGGCATGTGATGAGAGGTGCTAAATATGGGCTTTTGCAGTTGATAGTGCAGGGTAAAATCTGCGGGAGGAGAAGTGTTGGAAGACGACGTGTTTCCTGGCTCAAAAATTTAAGAGATTGGTTTCGATGCACCAACAATGAATTGTTTCGGGCGGCAGCCAATAGAATTAAAATTGCTGTAATGGTAGCAAACCTCCGATAGGAGATGCACCACAAGAAGAAGAAGTATACAATTGACCGTATTATAAATAAATTACAGGTTGAAGAACAAAAATCAAGCATTCACAATTATTTATGAAGAACCTTATCAATTAATATTAACCAAAAATATTTTGAATTGAATTGAATCGTCTTTATTCATTGAACATGTACAAGTACATTTGAATAGTGTCACATTTGATTAAAAATAGAGAACATATATCACATCTCTAAAATAGTAAAATGTAAACAATTAATAAAAATCTTAACTATATCAATTATTATTGGTAAATTCCAGCAATGAGTACAGGGACAATCCTACCAAATATTCCTTTAATTTAATACTAAGCTTTTTAATATCCTCCAATAATTGTAAATTTCTTGGTAAAATAGTAAAATATTTTTTCCCTATATAAATTGTTTTTTTCTTGAAAAAATCCAAATTGTGTCTTTCCAAAATTTTTCCATACCGAGTATTGTAACATGTGATTTATTTGTTAATTCAGCATCTGAGTGTTTTTTAAAATACATAATTACATCAAAAACATATTGCCCATAGATGGTCAAGATTCCAAGTTGTGAAAAAACAAGTTTTACAGAGTCAGTTCTTTTGAGATGCATTATTATTCTCAGAGCCCTTTTCTGCTGTATTAGTATTTTATCAAGGTTTCTCTTAGATGAACTTCCGTAAATACAAAGCCCATATGCCAGATGGGAATGAATAAGTGCATGATATAGTGCTTTCATGGTTTGAATACCGCAAACATTGGACATTCGTCGCAGAGCATAAAGTCCCTTGGATATCTTTTTAACTACCTGACAAACGTGACCATCCCATGACATATGAAATATGAAATAATTAGTTGGGAGCTATAATTAGCAGAGAGTGGCAGATTCATTTTTTTAGACATTAGATGTAGCCTACCATGAGTTCTTACAAATGAAATTCAATATCTATAGGCGGACTGAATGAGTTGTTCAGCAGCATCTCTACCAATATAAAATAAAATGTATAAAATAATATAAAATAAAATGTATGCAAATACCGTTTGTAGAAGTTAATCTGTCTTTAGAATTAGACAAAATTGAGTTGTATCCATATATCTGTGTTATTTGATTGTAAAATGTGATATTTGCCAACTAAACTTGCACTGGATGAAAGTCAACTAAACTAAATTGGATTTGCCAACTAAACTACGTGGGATGAAGGATGAATCAAGTCGAGCAAAACCCCCAATCTTTTTTGTACTGCTTGAGCATATAATCCACGAATCTATTAGAAACCATTATCTTAATTATTCATCCAATTTTATCGTGGTTATCTGAACTATTTTTCTGAAAATATTTCATAGATGGGAGCAAGGTAATTATAATAGAATTCTCTTCCATTTAAATTAGATGGAAGCATTTATAAAATTGATAAAAAATTACGATGGTGGCTAGAGTCGAAAATAAGATTCAATGGACTACAATATTATGATGTTTCTCAATTTTTTTATTGTAGGTGTCAATCTTTCCTATTGTTTGCATATAAGATTTTATATTAGGTTATTACGTTTTGGGAGCAATTTTGCAATCAATGGCAAATTTTCTCTATATCACAACCAAATTTTCTCAAGGATCCCCTTATCGGTAGCTATACTTTGTTATACGTTCTTCTCATCACTTAGCTGTTATATTATATCAGTATACGACCCCCCCCCTTCGAAGTCTCATGGGTCTTGATATTTGACATATTCATGAGATAGTTCCGGCAAAAAGATTGATTATTGATATTCGAGTCTTAATCTAGGGTCTGACTGTGTTTTATGTTATGGTAAGGGTGACCGTGCTTCAGTGACTAGATGTTGAAGCTTATTATCACTTAACCGGTAGTTCGGAACCCACCTAAAATAGTAGGTCCACCATGTTTCCCATAACATGGCTCAAACGGCATGGTGGAACTATTCGTAAGGGTCTCCCCACCAATAAAAGCCATACGCTTATATTATATGTTACGGTTTCGGGTTTCACCAACAGTGCATACAGTCATCAATCTTTAGTAATGCTTATTTATTTTGAAGTGTGCTATTTTTATCATTTAATCATTTGATGTATTGATCTTCAGGTGTGGATCAAGTTTGCAAGTACCTACGTTGAGCGTTGGCATTGCTCACTCCTACGGAACAGCGTGGGATGTGCGTTGGTGCCCTGATGGATGTCACCAGCCCAATAGCGAGCGGCTGGGATTACTAGCTGTGGCCTTTTCAAGCGGTGTATCTGTCATTTATAGCGTGCCTTTAGTCACGACGGACAAAGGGTAATTTCAACAATCTTATCAATTTAGCCTGGTACAAATAAATAGTTGATTAGTAGAGGACTACTTTATAGACAAGAAAAAAAGGTCGTCTCTTTTCAATGTATTGAGAAAATTTCTAAACTATATAATTAATATTCCTATATTGAAAGTTGTAATTAGGGGAAGACTCCACAACAGAAGGCAAAAAGTTGACCTAGAAACTGACGATTGGGTGGGGTCTTGAGTGATGTCAGAAGAATGAGAATTCGAAGTTGGAGATATTTATTTATTACATCTTACGTTGCCAGGTCTAGTAAGACCTATGGCAAACACTAATAAATATAACCAAAAATATATATTACATTACATTAAAAGTAGTTATAGTTGAAATAAAGTATAAAGATTAATTAAAAGAAATAAAAGATTTGCTAATGATAAAACATAACTCATGAAATTTGGAGGTCGATTGTTTGGAGGCCAAGGCTCATCATGGGCTGTAGCACCATACAGGTAGAAGAAGACTACGTTAAGTATCAGAAGTGAGTCGAAACTCCATTATACCAGGAATATTGGTTATGAGAATGCGGTTTCTTGGATACTGCACTTGTCCAACATCTTGCAGAGCTATACTTTCCAAGCCGCCAAAAACGAAACGAAAACTTCAACTTAGGGTCTGAAAATACATTGCGCCCAAATATATTCCCAACAGATAACGGAGTACACATCGTAATTTAAGTTTTTGTTCCATTCTCAACAGCTAGGGTGCGCAAGACTCAACTTCATACCAGACCAGGCTGTAGAACCATTTCATCCTATGACCGAAGCATAACATGTATTTGCTATTATTTATAGAAATTACATGCAAAGAGGTCATTAGGAAAGTCTTATTACCCACTTAACAAAATCATCAAAATCGATGGAAAGTTAATCCTGTTGGTCCCAGCTGGCTTAAACAGTTGCGTAACGGCAGAGGTAAAAAAGAAAATATAATTATTATAGGCGTTGCTAGCAAAAGCTAAAAAACTTGAGCGCCAGCAACGAGTCAACAAACTTATTAATCGCTTTGAAAACTCTTGACAAGAGACCTGAGCCTGCCAGGTCACTCGATATTATTATTATTTTTATCAAAATTGACATAATATGTAGTTATGAATGAATGAATATCAGTATCAGGTGAGAGTCATACACAAGCAATAAAACTACCAAAAGGAAACAGTCTTAAGAGGTTTTGCTTAGTAGTACATAGATGAAAAATCTTTAAAAACTCGGTTTCATTTCTGCCATTTTGGATTAAGTCCATTATTCTCCTCAGAATAGAATCACGAGCTACTTAATTCAGTATTCGATTTTAGTATCAGAGGGATTTATCGCTCGCTCGCTAGTTCGTATGGTGTGATAGTAAGCTGTGAGTTCAAAAAACGTACAGCACCAGGTTGAAGTATTTTTTAGGTTTGAAGCCCCATGTACGCCCTACTAATATTCTTGTTCGGCTCCTTCAGTGTACCTCAAAACCTTCAAATTCAACGCAGCATATCACTTTTAGTAAAGTGTTTTATGATTATTTTCATTAGAAATTGTCTAATAAAAATGTTACTGTGCGACACTAAGCTCCGTGTCCCTGACGGCTGAAGAGGAGAGACAAAGAAATACTATACTGGGCAGCGCGGACGTACGCACAGAGACGCACAATTGCATTGCTTTTGCGATGACATAGTGCATTCCTCCGAGGGACACGGAGCTCAGTCTCGCACTATACTGAGACCTTCAACATTGGCAAAACTGCTACACAACAGACAGATTTTAAGGGTGCGCAAATATCTGAGTTTTGATACTTTCGATAGAATTCATCCAATAACGATGAAACTCGTACCTGCTGCATTGGGCTGACAGATCCAAATATCTTTCCTGTAGCAATCAAATGTCGATATTGCAGTAAAGGTAGGGAGTAGGGAGTGGACCAAATATTACAAACTTTGTCATGTGATAGTCGATTTTTACGGTTATAGGGAACTCAAAACAATGTTTATCCACAACTTGAAACCATTCCTACAAGTCCAACTTAACAAAACAAGAAAAACAAAGTTATTTTTTTCTTGATATTTCAGTTGCGAAGATAGTTGAAATTAACTATACAGTGTGTTTCGGAACTCTCTACCAATACTTCTAGGCAGTGTTTCTGGACCACTAATAAAAGTAAATATTGTAATAAAAATTTTCTAAAATCCCCAGTTACTCACACAGCCGCCATTTTGTTTTTTTCACTCATTATTTTTTTATTCGAACATCTCTGAATGTATAATTTTGAAATTCTGCAAACAGCTTTATAACAATTTAAACAATCTTTAAAAAATCAATCAAAATTTTCCAACATCAAAAAACAAACTGGCGGCCATTTAAAATCTTTGAACAGGATTAAATTAATAATGGCTAATGATATCAAAATTTGACTAGAATAACATTTTTATTGCCAATCCAACGATACCTCATTTTCCGAAATTGGCCAACAATTAACAAAGATATGCTACTTCTTAGGGTGTGCGGTGGTTGAGAACGTGTTGCAGTTTTTCACTTCCAACCACTGCACACCCTAAAAAGTAGCATATCTCTGTTAATTGTTGGCCAATCTTGGAAAATGAGGTATCGTTGGATTTGCAATAAAAATATCTAGAAAACGTTATTCTAGTCAAATTTTGATATCATCAGCCATTATTAATTTAATCCTGTTCAAAGATTTTAAATGATTTTGTTTTTTGATGTCGGAAAATTTTGATTGATTTTTTAAAGATTGTTTAAATTGTTATTAAGCTGTTTGCAAAATTTCAAAATTATACATTCAGAGATGTTCGAATAAAAAATAATGAGTGAAAAAAACAAAATGGCGGCTGTGTGAGTAACTGGGGATTTTAGAAAATTTTTATCACAATATTTACTTTTGTTAGTGGTCCAGAAACACTGCCTAGAAGTTTTGGTAGAGAGTTCCGAAACATCTTGTATAACATCGCTAAATGAGCTGGCAAATACGGCATCCTGACAAGCCAATGTTTCTCCTGACCTCAGAAGACACTAACACTATAAATATGGCTTGTTGCCAAACGATAAATATTGTAAATAAATAAATATGATGCATCCTCGGATATCTCGAATAATAGGTGTTTGTTTCAGAAAACCTTTTTACAAATTGACTCCAGTCGTAGAATTGACCCCACCATATGAAGAACCTGTCCAATGCTGTCGAATAGCGTGGTCAAGTGATTGCCCTTTCAAGTAAGTATGATGATAGATAGATACATTCAGATCGTAGTAAATAGAAT
Source organism: Conomelus anceps (assembly GCA_948455865.1). Taxonomy (NCBI): domain Eukaryota; kingdom Metazoa; phylum Arthropoda; class Insecta; order Hemiptera; family Delphacidae; genus Conomelus; species Conomelus anceps. Next base: position 25,299,949 of record OX418217.1, read on the forward strand.
AAGTTGATTAACTTAGCGATTCTTGTCCTGTTAAGATTAAAATTAAATTAATGATTAAATATTTATTGAAATCGATGGTCATTATAAATAGTTTTTAATACTAGTAAACTGTGATTCGGCCCGTGAACCACATTCTCGCAAACAGTGGAAAAAGTACTCTTAAATTATTATTTCTATGTGGGATAGCCAGTTCCTAATTTCTATATTAACGGTATGGATTTTCTAATTTGATCTGAATCAATTGAAAATTTCAATACTCTTATGTAATTTATTTCTTTATAGGCCACATTAATGGAATTACTTTATAGGCCACATTGATACAGTTGATTTTGAGAAATCATTTCAGTTGAATGTTTCGATTTGAAACATTCTAAGTCTGTGCAAACCTTAGTTTTCGCTTCTGCTTATGGGGTAAAGTGGTGCCAAGTTGCCCAGTAGCAAGCCTGGTCAAGCGGTCACGTTTTCAAACAAAAGAATGTCATTTTGATAGAATGAAATAGCAACAGTGCGCTCTAATTTTCATATGAAATAGCATTGCCATGAAACTTCATACTGTAATTTTAGGTTTGTACAAACCAGCACCGACTGAAATCGAAGTTGATACTGCACTGACTATAGATGTGGTTGATATTATAAGTCAAATACATGTTATTCACATGAGATTGACGCATAAAATTCTCTGACAAACACAAACATAATTCGAACACAACTTGAAATATCACACAGATTTAAAATATTGCTCTGTATAATGCGTTATGTATGAACTCAATGATTTGTTTTTTCAGCATTGTAGCTGTTGGTTACATGGATGGATCGATCGCCTTGTATGACATCACGACTTCGAGTTTATTGTTGAAGGACGGCATTAAGATTCAACCCTACAAAGTGTTCACTGCTCATTCTGAGTGTATAACGGGTATGTGTCTTTGTCTTACCTACATCAACCTCTAATAATAATTTCAGCTGAAATTTGATGGCTGGATCAAATAATAATAATAGTAATGACACCTAGAGTTTAAAATTATTTGTTTCACTTTAGGAATTATTATTATTATTAGCTTATGGCTTGAGTAATTGATATCTCAGTACAATCAATGTTTTTTTTCATGCATCCTCATTCCAAAAGAATACAGAATCTAGAATCCAATTTATTCATAAATCTTTAAGGGATTTTATTTCAATTTTTATTCTTAACTAGCTGGCTCGACGCGCTTTGCTGCGTTCTCATAAAAATTCTCCTTGATTTTATTATTCGCAACCTCCCGCTGAGGTTACATTTCAAATTAGGAAAGAAGTTAGTCCTAGGGCTCTTCCAGCTGATCATAGAGGCTTCGTTGTTTTCTTAATCACCACCTCTGAATGAAGAAACATTTCAAATTTAAACCTCTTACGACTATAAGGGTTTTTTTTATTTTATTATTCGCCACCTCCCGCTGAGGTTGCATTTCAAATTTCTAGCTAGCACTTCATTGGTTAACAGATGTCATCAACCTGGCATAATTACATTTCATCATACCCAGTCGTATGTTTCCTACATATTGCAAGGCTCCGACTGCAATGCAAAACGCAAACTGCAATGTAGCCTACATGCAAAATGCAAATAAGTCTTTTGCTGTTCAAAGACAGCATAAATAACGCCGCTAAGGGGCCTGCCATATGATTAAAAACTGTTGACTTCTATCAGCTGTTTGGCCGGCAAGTTCAGTAGGTTAGGTCTATAAAATGGATTAATTAATAGTAATTATTAGCTCCCCTATTAAAATTTATGGTCAGAAACCATCCTCAATATTCACACAACATATTCCCAAAGTTTCATGCTAATCTGTCTAATCTAAGTGGTTTTGAAGTCTATAGGGAACATATACATACATACATACATACATATATACATTCATTTTTATACTATATATAGATAAGCTTGTACATGCACATTTTTAGACAAGGCCGATAAAAGGTTCCTCAACTGGAATTTTGCATCAAGTAATTCAAGATCAGTGACAGATGTTTCTGACATGTTGCTCTGTATAGTCTGTTCAGCGAGCCTACGGAATGAAGTAAACAAACTTTGCATGTGTGTGAGTGAGGAATTCCGAGAATTGTACTGGCATCGGTCGGTCGGCCTATTCACATTCATTGCCAACTCCTGTTCATTCAACAGCTGATGTCGCACTTCCAGTTTGTGAAATAAATAAATTATTATTGCATTATTTCAAGAACATATTAGATTTTAAATTCAGTTATCAAGTCAGTATTTTCATTTCAAATGTATAGGTAAATTAATTCAATCGACAAATTTATGAACAATTCTAATAATAGTGATACCAGTGATTGCTGAATGTTTGGATACATTACCTAAGCATTGAAAATAAGAAAATAGCCATCTCATTCATATAATTCATTATTCTCATGTATCTATTTCCATTTACAATAAATAATAAGTATTATCCAAGTAGGTGTTTGAAAATGATTATTGAAAGTCGTTTTCAATGGGTAGGCCTGTTACCTGTTCGATGCGTTTCGAAAACTAGGCTATGTGTGAATCGGGCTTCGTTGAGTCTCGGCTTGCACGCACGCACATGTTTGTTTACTCCACTCCCGTAGTCTCGCTGAACAGACTATAGTGTCTGTAACTTCATTGTAATTACCTAGGCCAAGAAATTGTTGAATGATGTGCAATACTTGAAAGTTATTCAATATTAATTAAAGATCATTCGTCTTGATTAACATACCGGCTACACCTATTAAAAATTAATTAATAATAATTATAATTATACATTTATAAATAATTTGAAGCTAGACACCATTTAGGGAAGTGATATCCGCGAGCCGTGGCAGGTATCTGTTCAGTCACATAAGATAAGCTAAGAACTCCTGTACCCTCTTTGTAAAGGTGACCGATTGGATTCGCCCGTAAAAATATCCGTTCTCTGCTGTGAAATCACTTCCCGGTGTTTTGGAACCCACCTAAACCTGTTGGTCCAACTCATCAACCACCATAATCATTACCATAGTCATTATCATTACCATAGTCATTATCATTACCACCATAGTCATTACCCACGCACGGGTATCATACCTATGTGGGCTTTATCCTCCGAAAAAATCATAATGTGCTGAGTAAATGGCAACCGTGGTGGTGTAGGCGGTTGGGGCATTATCTTGAGATAAGACTGTTTGCTACTCCTAAGGTCACGAGTTCCATTCTCATTCAGTCTGGCATATTTTGTGTAATAATTCACTTTATTATACACGCACAACTCACTGACTCATCCAAGCATCATCATAAGAATATTGACAATATTTTTACGCAATTCTACTAATTTAATGTAAGGATCAATAGGATTCTCTGAATTATCAGTGATTTATTCACGTATCACATAATTCAAAGAAAACTAGCAATACTGTAGTAATTTTCAATACTACTTGATCATTTAATTACTGAGTATATTCTAGTTCTGTTTAGATTCTGACTGTTCATGTAAAATTATCGATTTCAGCCCTTCAATTTATCGGAAATAAAAATGGAAAAACTCTGATGTCATCTTCAATGGACAGGTCCTTGAAATTTTGGAATCTGCTTGATACTTCAGCGCCGATTTCAACTGCCAGAAAAATAGCAATCAGAGATGCCTTGTGGTTGAATAACTGGTTGTGTGCTGTCAGCGTTAATGACGATGGTTGCACGTAAGTTGATTTCTATCCCTATAGTAAATAGTAAAAAGTAATAAAAATAGGGTTTTTTATTTGGCTACTGTAAATCATGTTAAATTTATAATGAGTTGATCGTTTTTTTTTAAAGTATGCTATTCCACTTCTACAGAACTTGCACTAAGGTGCATAATATATTAGGCTACTGAGCACTTTAATTGAATAGCTTAATGTGTAGAAGGTTTTTTCAAATGCATCTATTATTCATCTAGTATGTAATATTTCAATTTTGATTAGCAAGCTGTTTTGGAAGGTTTGAATTCTATCGCTTATAATACTTGTTTTTTTGGAACACTTGAAGAGTGTTATATTGAATTTCGATTTTCATTCTTATCTCTTATTCCCTATCTCTTTTAACTCCGTAGAAAAGCCAACTACTGATTTAGATAAAATTTGAAATTTATGACGATAATTTTTATTTTATTTTTGGGTCGTCTAGGTTACTGAAACATATAAGTGTAAATTGAAAAACTTGATACCGCCACCTTCCTCAATCAGTATTTAAATTCGAATTGATAATTACTTCATGGAGTTCAATTGATCAAAGGCAAACTTTAATCCTATTCCAACTAAATTTTATTCTCTTGTTCCTTGAAATTATCCAGTAAATATTTTCAATTTCTGTTGTTATTACATGTTTGTGGCTTTCAATTGTAATCCTATTTTTTTTAACGTATAACTGGATAAAAATCTCAAATACGATTTTTATTCTTTCTACAGAAATGGAACAACCCATCTATCCTTGAATAACTTCAGGGACTATCTTTATCTTCAAACTATTCCATGGATATCGCTGAAGAACTCACAGTGGGTAAGTTTAAAGGTTGAAAAATACTTTTCTCATTGAAATAAGTTGAATTTAGCCTCGTCAGTATCCGGTTTCAATTCAGTTATTAATAAATTGGAATTCAGGAATTCAAGAAAATTCTTATACGTTAATTTTTGGCTCTGCTATTGAACACAATAATTGATATTTCTTCATGCCATGTTTATCGTCCTTTTTATGTACTGTATAGCATGTTGATATTGCAAAAATTGTACGAATTAGGTTCCATGAAAATTAGTTCCACTTGATTTTCATCGAATTTAAAGTAAAAAAGTTTTAATGAAGAGTAGCTTTTTCTAATCTATTCAACTTACATAAGACTACAGAATAAATTCAAAAGTTCAGTTCCATTAATCACGAATTCGGAATTTCATTATTACAAATTAATCCCAGTTATTACATTCCTTCTGATTCATGAATAATAATTATAAGCAAATACAAAATGTACCGAAAAAAAATTATAAATAGGTTGCTCCATGGTGGGGTAAATTAAAAGAGCTATATTACAATCATTCGTATGATTTATGTAAGTATATATATTTAGTAGCCTACAGAATAGAAGTCTTGAAATTTCCTTTTCCTACAATTATCTAACAAATCGGCTATTTATGCTTTCATTATAGTACGCAAAACAGCTGATTCCTGCACTCTTTTACTTTGTCAAACTCCAGGTGTGCCAATTATAGGAAAAATTTAATGTGTAACTCGTGCTGAAAGTATCTTTGCTACACTCGAGAAACTATTCTGCACTCGCCTTCAGCTCTTGCATAATGCATTTCTCTCAAGAGATACTTTGTGCATTTGTTACACAAATAACTATTGAGTCTATCAAACCCATTCTATACGGACAGAAAAAGTGAGACAGAACCGCGACTGAAAAATGTATTCTGCTCAGCCGATTTTGCCTATTCTATACAAGCAGAATTTTCCGCAGAAACGAATTTCTACAGCTGTGAGATGTGTAGAATGGTTAATTCTTAGCTCAGCTGCTTGGATCGCATCAATAGGCGTAAATTCTGCCTCTTCGCTTTACAGCGCGTCTGACGGCGTCGAATTTCGGTCTATACAGATAACATGCCCTTAAGATAACATGTAAAATGAAAGCTACGCGCCTTTTCGGTAGCGCTTTTTTTGCCCCGTATAAAATGGGCTGAAGAGGATGACAAACATTAAAGATAGAATAATTAATTCTTATGAAATTCAATGTCTAAAATTCGTATTTTCCTTTCAGAGTATATCTGCAAGTGAATGGTCCAATGCAATAGCCATAGCCAGTGAAACCGGAGAAATAGTTTCTCTTTATCCTGGTCAATTGTTCTACATCGATGTTAAAGCTATAAAAAGGACTACTTCGGTAAGTAGGATGATGAAGTAACTTAACCATTTTCCAAGCTCCAATTCTTTAGGACTTACTTTCTTACTCTTAGACCTGGACACCTTTAAAATGCGTTTGGTGGAATTCTCATTACATGTACTCATTCTCTTACATTCTGCTTACTTTTTTCATTTGTTTCAGATTTTGGCAACAACAATTTTAAAGAAATTGGTCTCAGAAGAAGATCAAGACCAGGAGCGTGAAAAACTGGAAACAAATGGCCCTTGCAATTACAAAGATGCAACAGAAAACTACGGGCTGGTTTTGTCTGAAACTGGAGTAAGTATCATTAAAAAATTGTGAAAATGTAAGCTAATAATCATTACAAACATCAGAAATTTTAATGGAAGATTAACTTTTTCCAAAAATTCAACTGCTGCTGTAAAGTGTGAAGTAATTTATGTTCGACTAAGTAGTTATAATATGTTGGGAAGGAATGTCTCCAGCTAACTTTTTCATGTCTAATGAAACCCTTTGCATAATGAAGCTACTATGCAATGGGAGTGCCTATTCGATTCAGAGCCCAGGATTTCTCATATTAAATATTGAAAATACTGTTTGATATTAGTGGTGCTTGTTCAACGTTGGTGAACATCAAGTGTCATCATCGAGTATATATTATCGAGTACATCAAGGATCATCATCATCATTGATGGTTATCATCGAATATCATCATGCTCACCAAGTTCACCATTTTCCCCATAACATGGAACTATCCACCAAGAATTGCCTTTTGCTAATAATAATCTAGGATCATTATCGATGATCATCATCCTTTCAGTGGTAGCCATAGATAAAATAGTGTATGCAATGATTGTATCTAGCCTACTCATGAGATGTTTTGGAACTTGTGGCTTAAAAGCAGAAAAAATATAATCGTTGAATAAACTACTACCTTCTAGTAATAATAACAATCTTTTTTCTGATAAAAGAGAAATATTATCAAGTGAAAATTAGATGAAAAGATTGTTTTACTTTTCTCCAGAATACCTGGTGATTATAAAAGAAAATCCTAATTTTAAAGGGCTATGTTCAATAAACACAGATGGTACTTTCAAGATTTTAGTTCATTCAGTTAGAAAAGTACGTTCATAATTTCTATAAATTATTATTATTATATGTGACCGCAACCAGAAGCCCCAACGATGTCTATGTGGTTATAGATTTCTTTTCACAATAATTGTACTGTAGTTTTCATATAACTTGGCAGCAGTTGGGTTCAGATGTAGCTAGTCCTCCAATCTTCTACACGCTGCCAAGTTATATGAATACTACAGTAGCAACTTATCAAGTCTAGTGCGTTTGATAGCTGCAATTATTTTCGCTTCAAGCTCATGAGTTTCGCTTCAAACAACTTAATGTTTGTACCTTATTTTTTACGCATTCTAATAGAAAAAATCACAAGGGATTAAATCGGGGCTTCTTGGAGTTCTTGGAGACTAGTGGAGGACTGATCGCCAAATAAGTTGCCTGATCGCCAACTTCTTGAACAATTTTTTATTCAAGAATTTTTAATTTTCTTAGTTGCCAATGGCAAAACAACAAAAGAGAAACGTTTATAACGTTGTGGATGAGGGTTTTGTGTTTCTTCTAATTGACAAAACAACAAATTCATGAGCCTATCCCAAGTAACAAATAACTGATTAATATCGGAACATTAAACCGGACATGTTGATGCGAATGTGGGAAGAATTCGCACATAAATATCGTTCAGCCTTTTGGTGACAATCATATTGGACATTTATGGAAACGACCATTTACAATAGTTTTGTATGCGCTATTTCATATTAATAATCAAAAAGTCTTCCAAGTGTCTGTGTTTTGTAAATAGAGGTATCAAAATTCGGACATTTTCTTATAATTAATCAGTAGTATTTTCTGTTTAATGATTGATAGCACAAAGTGCAATTTCATTGTCCCAGAATTGTCCTCAACTTGGGGGGGGGGGGGGGGGGAAATTACATTAGGCCAAATTTCATGTTGGCAAAACAATTCGGATAACAAGATCCTTATAATGAATTATTTGAAATAGAATCTTTTGATCGTATTTTTATGATTCAAATAAAAAAAATATATGTTTTACATTTTTAATTTTCAGAATCAAGGAGCTGTTAATAACTCTAATGTGAAAGAAAAACGTTCAAAACTTGTATTTCCTATCACATCTGTGAATAAGGTTAGTACTAAACAATACAATACATCTTTATTGCCATTAAAAAACAAATACAAAAAATGTATAGAACGAATTTTTAATATACAAAAGAAAATTTATCAAACAATTTCGCAATAAAATTAAAATTTCTTGGCACCACCCAGCAAGGGAAACCCCTGTCCGGGTGAGAGTATTAGTTCATAAAGTACAGTTTATAAGAAAATAGCTATTGGGAAAAAGAAAAAATATTTAAAAGTTAAATAAGAAAATCAAAAGGGAAAGAAGCAGAAAAAAGGAATTATAATAATTATATGACTGATGTTGAAGAAAAATTATCTATTATCCAATTATTTATCTGTTCTATCTTGTGTCTACTCTTATTAGTTAGAGAACTGAACAATCTACTTGGAATGCAATTTATTAGTTTTTTGCTTATCTCAATTAATTGTCTGCATACTATTGTTAAATGAGAGTAATTTGTTTGTTATGTGAATTTAATCTAAAATTGTATAAAGTAATAGTATTATTTACTGTAAATTCATCCTTCTTTACCCATATATAGTAGACTAGTTTCTTTATATATAATTATAAAAAATATATCTTGTTCTCTAAAGCACCTTAAAGGGAAGCACTAAAGCCTGAAGCAAATAGACAGCCACTAAGCAGAACCGCATTCATTTTTGTGAAGCACCGAAATAAATAATAATTAATAAGCTGCAAATAGAAAATAAATATCCAATTCATTGAATGAATCAACAGTAATTGATTGCACCATGCCCTTGCTTGTATTTGCGGATTATTTTTTACTTATGGTTCTTAAAAATAAACGCTTTTTATAAACCAAACTTCTTAGAATCACTTCTTTAAATTACGGAATGTGCAAAACCACAATTGTTTTTTCAGAATTTTGTGGATCTTCTAAATGGTGAAGTAACTTATTTACGTGAAACGCATTGATCAAGTATATATTTCTGAAATTAAAACACAATTTTAATATGTAATTCAGCCTTTACTTGATAAATTGACTGAGCCTTCAGTTGACGATAGAGTATTGTTAATATTCATTTTAAATAGGCAATTATAAAAGCTTTCATTATTACATTGTACAGAATAATGCTTCTTTTTTCAGATTTCATACAACCCTAACAGGCAAGCCTTCACATACCTCGCTCTTGGTCATCAGTGCGGGATTGTGAGGGTCATACGGGACAATCATTTCGATTTTGCGAAAGAAGAAATTAGTAATTTTTCAAATAGTTTGCTATTGCGATAGCACTGCTTCTATTGGCTGTACTTGATCACTTCGACTGACTTGTATATAGGAAATTTAGTTCTTTAGGCTAATTGGCGATGTACCCATGTACCACGAATGTGTAATGAAAATTTATACATTTACATAGTGCATTATGCACTACATTATGTGTATATAATGTATCATTATAGTAATTTGTTATTGGATTTAATAAACTTTGTTAAGTTTGGATAGAATTATTCGTAACTGAAGCATGCCATTAATTGCATTTGAAAGTTAATTTGTCAAAACTAAATAAAATCAGTAATTTAGCCAAAACCATATGGAGAATGTGCACGTTGCATTGGTTTTTAAATATTTTTCATCCAATTAATTTTCTTCAAATAAATTAGAATGTTCGTCATTACAGAAATACTTGTAATCAGTTATTCTTTTTTTGGTCTTTGTTAAATGTTTCATCAGGATAATAAAAATTTAGTTTGGATTTATAGGGAATACCCTTTTAATCACTATTAGTTTATAGCGTATGAATTCCACTTATTAGGTGTAGAATGCTTTGTTTTGTCTCAATTTATCTAATATAACTTATCTTTACAGACTATACACTCACTGAGCATAATACTGAATACTTTCTATTCCCTTAATAAAAATTGGAATTATAAATTTTGTACATTTTGAATTATCGCACTTGAATGTAAATGGTGTATAAAACATTATTGTATGAAGTTGTTTTGATTTAATAAATTATTTTTGAAAGTATTTTACAAAAATAAGTAGTTTTTATTTCTTAATTCTGGTAGAGTTTACCCTCGCTTACTTTCTTGTGAAGTAATCAAGTTTAATGAAAAGTGATGTTCTGTGTAATTAAAATAATAGGCTACCTTTATTTTGATCATTTTTCATCAAATATATCTAATTAAGATGATCACTTGATAAATTATTTATTTATTTCTCATACATTTCATGAATTGTAATCAATACTACTTTCACAATAATTGCCAAATTAATATGCACAGAAAAACAACAATATTCTTTAATACAAGTCATAATGCAGTATTAATAATAAATTATATTATTGTATATAATAAATGAATATAGTATTAATAAATACACCATTTCCAACGTGTTTATACAAGCACTTTTCTATGTTCTTCAAATTATATGGCACATTCTGAATACATTGTTACTAGTGTAATAATTGGAATTCAGTTCATAAATATAGTCCGCTGCTGTTTTACTGTATTATTTAGTATTCCTATATTTTGTATTAAAATTACAAATATCTGCACTTGTTATCCAATCCTCCTTTTATTGATTTGAAAAAAATGTAAGATTATAGGTTTTAGGTGGAGTGGATCATACTGCAATAGCTGATTTCTTTCATCAAAATAAAGGTACAAGTTAATATAAACACTGGTCCAGAAACGTTTTGTAACAGCTATATCCCTATTAATTCACTCATTCAGAAAGCTTTATTCGCAGGACATCACTTTGAAATTTTTTGCAAGTACAGCATTCCCCACAACCTGTAGCTCATCAAAGTCACCTGCTTTGATTGGAAAATTTGTGTTATCGGCAATGAACCCATATCTGTTGAAACTTATGTTTAGGAATGAGTCTTTCCTCCTGAAGAGCACAAGTTTGTCATCTCATTCTTGGCTGCTAAATGAATTGGGCTCGCCCATGTTGGCTCTACTAATACTAAGTCTATGCCGTGAAATGTTCTCACATACGGTACTTCATGTTATTAAGCTGGACCAGTTCTCAGTATAGCGGATACGTAGTGCGACAAATACAGTAGAACTTTGTGTTTCTGGACACTGCCAAGATGAGTTGACATACTATTTTTTTTCTATAAGAAGGTGGCAAGAGCAGTTTAAGTAGCTGCAGGCTCATCTCGATTGTGTCAGTTTCAGCTAATTTCGAAACCAATTTATCTTCAACTTAATAATTTTAAGCAGCTTGATATTATAGTTGAATCTATAGGGGACCTAGATTAATATGAAAGTATCCATTATCAAATACACCTTATTACCGACCTGTTTGAGTTTTCCAAAATCGTTATCATTTCGTTTTGTTTGATCATTATGAAGATGGTAATGTAACAACGGGAAAGTTGGAGCTCCAATTCAATGTGTAGTGTAGCCATAAATTGCTTGTTCTATCTTTTTTATGTATTATTATGGTTTTAATATATTATCGTGAATTTATAACCAGTTTTAAGAAGGTAATAAGTTGAATCGATAAAAATGGAACTCTTGATAAAGGTGGATCGCCAAGAGAATGGCATCAGCTAACAACAAGCTACCGCAGTTTCTAAAGAGTCTAGAAAATATAGAAATATTTAAAAAACAATTGAAAAAATATTTAGTTGATAAAGCTTTTTATAGTGTACAAGAGTTCCTTTCACATCAAAATTAAGCCTCACCTCAACTAATTGATATAGTAATTATGGTATCTAGTGTATAATATTGTTGATCTGACTTGTCTTATACTCCTTAACTTACGTCTCCAAGACGTAATCTACAAAAAAAATATGTTTTCTTACGGAGGTCAATGCCATTCTCGTGGCGCTTCAGCCATAGAACTATGGGAACTGTCACATACATATTTTACACAGTGCAAATTATTTAGTCCTCATATAGCTTGAATAAAGTAAATTGAGAGTTGAGCTCTCTACAGTCAAAAAGCATCTTTGTCAAATGGGGTAATATTTCAAGAAATAATGTAGGCTATAATTAAATTAGTAATCTCTATATGTGAAATTGTATTCTTGGAAATTTTAGTCCTCTCACACAATAGTGATGTTGAAGGTTCAAAAGGAAATTGAAGTTTTTCAATAAAATTGAAGTCTACAAAAAGTAGATTTTTACCGAATAATATTATTTTGCTCTGACTCATAGGATGCACTTCTAGGAAGGGCAAATTTCATATCAGAATAAAGGGGAGAATGTGCACGTTGCATTGGTTTTTAAATATTTTTCATCCAATTAATTTTCTTCAAATAAATTAGAATGTTCGTCATTACAGAAATACTTGTTGAATGCTCTAACTTGTATTGGCAGTGCTCACTTTGATCCTACCTAAAGGATCAGTAGAGAGTATTAAATGTTCAAGAACAGTGGGCTGTAGGCTACTGAACTATATCATATGAAAACTGCCAGAAATAAGTTTTTGAAGTTCCAGGTTAGAAACTCAATGTAAAATTCTTATACCAAAGAAAATAATACGTTTTAAGATACGCCAACATGTCTTTTTTCAAGGTAGTATGGTACGCCTATAGTGAGTGTGGTTTCAAACGAGTTCAGTCATTAGTTGTTCTTTCTGTATTTGAATGGGTAATCGAGACTGGATTCCAGCCCAGGATAACCCACGTATGTGGGCTTCATCCAGCCAGTATATATTTTTTATTTGCCCAGTGACTAAATTTTTTTCGGAGGATGGAGGTTGAAGCCCACATATGTGTGAGATCTGTGTGTGGGTAGTGGGTAATGAATCTAATGATGATTGATGAGTTGGACTTAGTTTCAGGTGGGCTCCGAGTCACCGGGTTGTGATTTTACAGCAGAAAACAGAGTCATTTTTGCTGACCTTAACAATCGGTCATCCTCACAAAAAGGGTCTAGGCGCCCGTGACTTATCTGACTGAACAGATGGCTGGCGGCTATCACTCTTCCTTTCAAAACAACTGTAGCTTAGCTATGTTTCAACTACCTTGTTCAATATGCAAGGTGAACTACCCATGAAGGCCCTTCAACAATGAAAAGTCGTAAATGAAAAGATTTCAATTCCTATAAAGGCCGTTTCACACACATCGATTTCAGCCGTTCAATAAAATCTCAAACGGTCCACATTCCAATAGTGGCATGAAGAAATAAATGATTTTCTTTCACACACATCGATATTATGTCAAATCAAACGGAAATGACACCGTCCGCTTGCCGTGAAGCAGCCGTCCCTTGTCATGACTCATCTTTTATTCCCACTACAAAAGTAAAAAACCGTAATATTTCAAATATTTTTCAATTCCGGCATGTTCAATTAATTTACTCTACTGATCAAGTACCAACTTGAATTTTTCTTGTACCATGAAATTTAAAGAATTTATGAACAATCTATATAAATAAAATTGGAGTTTTGTCTGTACATTTATCAGAATTATATATTTTTTGGTTATTTTTACGTTTTATACATCAAATAAGCCGAAAATCGTCTTATCTCACTTTCTGTCTGTCTGTCTGTCTGTCTGTCTGTCTGTCTGTCTGTCTGTCTGTCTGTCTGTCTGTCTGTCTGTCTGTCTGTCTGTCTGTCACGGCCCCAAAGGCATTTTACGCGGCCTTCTCAAAAACGAGAGCATCGATCGGGATTTTAGTTATTGAACAGTATTGAACACTTTATTGACAATGTCTTTAGCTATAAAAAACTAAATTAACTTTTTTTTTAACAGAGTAATAAACGTTTAAAAACCAAGTGTTTTGCGATTTTGGATACATTTTACGCGGCCTTCTCCTGAAAAACGAGAGCATCGATCGGGATTTTAGTTATTGAACAGTATTGAAAACATTATTGACAATGTCATTAGCTATAAGAAACGAAATTAACTTTTTTTTTAACAGAATAATAAACGTTTAAAAACCAAGTATTGTGCGATTTTGGATACATTTCTTCCAAGTTTTATTACCACATAAGAATAAGAACAAATCACGTAATTTATCATGATATATCAATCAGCTGTTCTCAAATATAAATGGTGGGCCCTTCACGGCGTTATTTACGCTGTCTGCAGACTTGTGTAGTCGGAGCATTGCAGTCTTTTAGGAAACATATGTCTGGTGAATCAAAGCTCATCTTATGTTTTATCAATTATTTCTTTGTTAAAAAAAAATTCTAATTTAAATTTATCAAAACAAAAATTAACATTTTAGGAAGGTGCGGTTTGTGCTAGGCTCTTGGGAATTCGCCAGGTAGCACTATTATTACCACATAAGAACAAATAACGTAATTTATCATGATATATTAATCAGCTGTTCTCAAAAAATATTCTCTCTGATACCTGTCACTGAATTGCTGACGTTCTAAGTTGTTTACTAAGGGCCCGTTCACACGATACGGTTTTTGTGCGGTACAGTAAATTTGCTGTATCAGTTATTTTGCAGTGCTTTCGTTTGCATGTACATTTCATATTGTATGTTCACACAATACTGTTTCGACTGGATCCAGTAAAAAAGCTGTTCTAGCCGATTTTTACATTCGGTTTTGTCTTCGAAAACTGTATCACTAAAATCAGCTGTACCGCAAAATAACTATCCTTATCCGGTGGCACATGCATTGTACCGGTAATGGATATGTTCAAACGATACGCTTATTACGCTGGAAGCAGTCTTCAGATCGTCAGCATTGATCTTCTTCATTGATATTCTTCAGCATTGATCTTCTTATTAGTGAATTCCAGTGTCCAGAAGTGGAAAATATTAATTGTGAAAATTTAATTTCTCTAATATATGAGAGACCCGCCTTGTGGGACAAGACTTAAGATTAATATAAAAATAAAGAGAGACAAATGTGTGGAATATTGAAACCAGAATTTGCGTACTTTGATCAAAATTTACTGACTTTACTTACTTTGCGTACTTTGACAATTACTAGTGCAGGCCAAGACCCGTCCTGGGTTGTAGGGCCACTGAAGAAGAAGAAGAAGAAGGAAGCGCAATGGAAGAAGGAGGAGAGCACAGCAATAAGCAGTAAAGCCGGACCGTGTGAACATCACAGTACAGTTGACGCCGTACAGTAAAAAAACCGTACCGCAAAAAAACTGTATCGTCTGAACGGGGCTGCTAGCTGGTAACAACTCCATGATCGTTGCTATCAAAAAAGCCGAAACATATTTAGTCCTATTTCTAAACATAATCCGTACGAAGGACGGGCTAAATAGCTAGTCTAATATAAAGCTGAATGAATAAATTTGCAAAATTAAAAGATTTGATAAAATTCTCAAATTGATGCTAGGAGAAACATTTAATCTGCTAAGATGTAGCTTACTCAAGAAAAGTAGTAAAATAATATTATAGTATAATATTTAATATTATAATATAGTATAATATTTCAGAGTAGCTATACTCTGAAAGGGACCGAATTATAATAGAAGTTTAGAAATATGATAAATTTGATAAAAATTTCAAGTTTTTTTAAAACTACTTTCAAAAAGAAGGTTTTCAATCCGACCAGTTTTGTTTTATTTTTTCATGTTTGTATCAATTAGGACTCCTCAAACACTATTGACCGACTCAAATAATTTATTTTTCAAATGACAACATCATTCAGTCCCATTCAAGTTTTGAAAGGGTCGGCTCAATACTTAGACCAATATCAAGCCCAAAGTCAACATCATCTTCTTTTGAGTTTTGTCTGAATAGGCCAAATACTCGGCCAGTGCCATAACAATGTTTTCGTGATCGTTGACTTTAAAAATAATTATTTGAAAACATTCTCTAAAATAATCAATTTTTCAGTGTAGTTGTAACTGGGGAAGGGTATAGTCTACTTGAAATTATTTTAAAAAATTCTCCAAAGTTATTAATATTTCAGTGTCGCTATACTCTGAAATTATAAGGGACCGAATTATAAAATGACGAATGAAAAGCCGTTTCACTTTTATGATTATAGTTTATAAAAGTGAGCTATTATAAATTTCAAATATAATATTCTACATTTAATATCAAATTGTAAAATTGTAATTAGTTTATCAATTTTTCTACCAATTCCTAAGTCTGAATAATTTTATAGTTAGATTTTTAGCTGCAACAATTTATTTAGGAGTTATATTATTCATATTGATTATATTCACATTCTAAAAAGTTTGAAATAAAAAATTCACTTTAAAACAAATACACACCTCAAAATGTTAGAGAGTGTAAACACTATATTCACTTCAAACATTCAAACAGAATTTGAAGAATTTTCAAGTGGAAAATTGGCTCTAAAAAACTAGTTTTTTCAATTTGATTCAAGTAATTTCTTGAAATCAGCATCAAATATCTTGGGAATTTATAAATTGCTGGTCTTATATAGTTTGTCATGTTATTGAAACAAATTGTGGAGCCTTGAAACGTGTCTAGCTCTCTCTGTCTCTGTCTATCCCCATAAACCCCATTAATAATGCTTTTTAATCAGTCACAATTATATTTTGTAAATTTACGTAGGCCTAAATAACGTAATTTTATCTCATCTTATCTTACCGTTCGAAATTTTATTTTCAAAATTTGTTCATTTTCGTTCATTCCATTCGAAATTTTACCGTCCGAAATTTTATCGAACGGCTGAAATCGATATGTGTGAAACGAGCCTAAAACAAAGCACAGAATTCTGTGTTCTTGTGCTATGAACCGACAAACTCTATTAGAAATCTTGCATTTAATAATTTTTCCACTGATCCAATCAATTTTGGAGCTAAATTTAATTTTGAGCTAATTTTGTTTTCCTTTGAACATATTGTTTCATATTTTTTTGTGCAATGTATTTTACATTATTACAAGTAAATTGGTTATTTTAATGATTGGTGTAATGCATTATTTATACAGTAGATCCTAGTATTATTGATAAATAGTATTCTCCATATCTAGTACAGATTTTCAGTATAATTTTCTCGTAGTTTTACTTAAAATTCGGAATTACTTAGATTGTAGTTGCCATGGAAATCAGCTATGGTAATGTTCATTTGCCTTGAAGCAGAGCAATAGTGTAATCTTGAAATTTAATTGAATGTTTGGCTGTGAAATTTGGGCGTTGGGTGTTGAAGGGTGGTGCGTGAATCCATTAGCCGGGCACGACTAAAGCACATGCTTGACATTGTACTTGGCCCCTTGCTAATTAAGTTTAAACACTGCCTGAAGATAACATGACCCTCGTTAGCTACCCGCACCGACCAGGTGTTAGTAGCACTACGTTTTAACGAAATGCATTCATGAACAGTTAAGTTTTTCAACAGTGAGTATCAAATTATCAGCCTAAAAAAAAATATATATGTATATATATTTCAATGATCCTCGAGTTGAGTGCCATTTGGTGAAATGAACACTACTATTCTCACAATATATTAATTTAATTATTCGTTTCAATTATCATTATTTTTTTAAATTTCATACTCTCAAAATATACTGTCGACATCCAATTCATTTTATATAATTTATCTCATTTATTAATTCAATTTACTTCAAGTTGTGCATTTTTAGTTAAAATTGATACATATGAGTTGCCAGACTGATCTATCAACTAGGTAGGTCTACCTGGATCATGAACTCGTCCTTGCTCACAGACCTCCGGTCCATGTGGGGACTAATTTCCTTTCCGCAAAAGTCTGTTTATTTATTTTGTATAGCATAATATGTTAAGTCTATTTTCAAAAAAAAATTCTTAGTGTAAAAAGGAAGCGACAGATTGTAATATTTCATTTTTTTATGTAAAGAGGAATAAAGAATATTTGATTTGATTTGAATAAGATATGGTCCCGTAAAAATCCTCACTACATAGGTCTATCAGTATTTCAATAAGTTAATATTAGTAGAATTGGTCGAATGAAAATTTATGAAAAATAGGGGCATAATCAGTAAACCAGCCCTATGTGAGACGAAAAGGAAAGCAAGATTGGAAAATACATTTATTAGTTTTGGATCAGTCTGAAAAATAAAGAATAGAATAATGATTTTTCTTGTAGATTACGTCTTGGAGACTCCAGTTAAGAGATTATAGTTTTAGATTATACTATCTTATACACTAGTTACCGTAATTACTATATTAATTAGTTGAGGTAATTATTTTATGTGAAAGGTCATTCAACAACGTAGGTAAGAAAACCATTATTATCAGTAGTTAGCCCACTTATTCCACAGAGGATAGAGAACAATAAATGCTTGCCAATGCTACCCCAAGTGAATGGTAATTGAAAAGTTTGAAGTGCTTAATGTAGTAATAATGCTTTACATCTAGGATCGGAATTAATAATTACATCTTAGATCGGAATAGTTAGCCTACATCTAAGGAGATTTTAAGACAACAAGAATTTATCAGATCCTCTCTAGCAGCAGTCAGTAGAAATATTGTGCTTGATTGTATTGCTAGAGATGTTATTGATTTCAGGCTTTATATTGTATAATAACCTATATAATTTGAAATATTATATTCATTTCTATGAACGACAAAGTTATTCCTATCTTCTCGCTGTGTACTACAATTTATTTCAGCTACAATTTAGTTTTAGCTACGGTTCAATTTAGTTATATGCCTAAACCTTGCTTCAGATATTTATGAATGTTCAAAACAATAATCAAGTATTAAAAGAACAAAGAGCAAGTAACAGGGTAAATAATTATAAAAGATGACAAAATTTCATCAATGTTGAGCTGTTTCAATTTTTTGCAAATTAGTTTATATTTAAAGTACTAGTATCTATCGTAAGACATTCTCAGCTAAGGAATTGCCACGTTTATTTCAGCACTAAACATTTTGATGGGATAGGTACCGAACTTTTCCATGCGACTTGATCACAAGTGCTCGTAAATGGCAGTGCGGGTAGTTTCAGTGAATATAATATGGCGTTTGTCATTTGTTCGGGAGAAGAAGGTCTACTCTGTGTGTTGTAGGCCGAGCGATGAGGAAATGGAATCTTCTATTGGCAGACACTGACTGTGAGCACTGAGCACTGAGCAGCCACCAGGGAAAGGCAAGTGCAAACGCGTTTGACCCAATTCACACAGAGCTGCTCTCATTACGCTTTCCCACATTTTCATTTGTTCAAAAACCTACCACTTTTGAACTATTCAGACAAGATTCCTACTCTTAACTTTTTTGGTTATTGATTCATACTATTATTATTGTTGATAACCAAGCGTCATTACGTGTAACGAACACCGCCTTCTTACATATCGACCTAAAAACGAATATCAATAGAAATCATATATTATTATTATCAACATCATTATCGATTATTATGTTTACATTTGACAGAGAAAATTTGTAATAAGAATACAAACATATTATTTGTAACTAGGAAACTCTTATCGATAACTGGTTTTAAATTATTGTTCTCGAACCATCACTTTGTATTCTAATATTACCAATAGTTCTGTCAAGACATTGAAGTGTTACGTGGTGCCATTACACCATGACTTCTGCCTCCTAATATCTTAGCATTGTACGATTGCTCGTTTGGCTCGCAGCCGGTTTCCCATTACCGTAATAATTGTTGCACTCTCATGCTCTCTATAGCATTGTAACGGTACACCACAACGACCACTTCATTAAATTTTATCCAAAGCGGGGAATTTAACTTACCAGATAAAGTGGTTTTCATCCACCTCATAACTCTGTCTCATTCAAGTGCATAAACACAGGAAGAGCTTCAAAGTTTAAAATAAGGGAAAATTTTGGACATCCTCTTACATTCTTGAACTTACACAAGTCAAGCACTCAGTTTTTCTCTCTTGCTTTCTAAATTTGTGGGGTTTCGGGTAAAAAGGAGTTTACAACGATGAATAGGGCTACGGGCTACCTCAAAGTAGCTGTAAGAACTTTGTTCTTATCTTTTTGGCAGAAGAGTAAAGGGTAAGAGAAGCTGGTTGCAATGACAGAAATCATTTCGGAATTTAAAAGTAGAGAAACTCATTGTGAAATATTCATAGATTCTTTGATATTTTTTATTGAGAAGTTATTTCCGCTTGTACTTCTACTTTCTAGACGACTCAAAAAGCCTACTAGCAGTAGATAACAATAAAACTATTGGTTCTGAGCTGTTTTCATAGCTGCTTAAAGAGTAGAAATATGAGAATGTGTGTTTCTTGAATGCACAGATGAATAGAGAGTTAGTCTGTTCCTTAAACAGTTAGTTCCTGTATAAAGTAAATGAGTATGGATTTTATATTGGTGGGGAGACCTTTACGGGCCATGTTATTGGAACCATGGTGGACCTGCAATTTTAGGTGGGTTCCAAACAACCGGGAATTGATTTTACAGCAGAGTACATAGTATGGAATACATATGTATGTGCTGGAATGTATGTTCTCAAAAATTCTTTCAGTAAATAATATAATTTTGTATTCTTTATTTAGTTTCTATATAGCTTTTATTTCATTTGTTTCTTCCAACTACTAATAGCTGTAAGACATTGAAATATTCTTATGTTGTAATTCATTTATTTGAGAATAAACTGTCTATCTATTTTTTGCTGGCCTTTCCACCTTAGCCACCCTTACAGAGAGGGCCCAGGAGAGCGTTGCTTATCTAATTTGGTTGAACAGATACCTGCTACGGCTCACGGTTAACTTCCCTGTTCCTGAATTCCTTACAATTATCCCATACACTAGTACGAGGATGAAAAATTACCTACTCTGTTTTAATTACAACCATATCAATTAAACAAAGAATAGGGATGATGTGGTCATCTCGGCGAGCATTGAATGTGAATCGAAAGGTACAGTAGAGGGCTCTTTAGAAGCTTCAGCTCAGACATGTCATTATACACAGTTGAACAATAATCGAGATTTAGAAAGATCAAGGAACGAATTAGTGTTACATGGAGAGATTGTGGTAGGAATATTCTAAGTCGTTTTAACTGGTGCATGGATGCTCTGATTCCATTTCAAACTACTGTTCACCTCAACACCTATAGTATCTTTATGGATTCAGAGTAAGTGAGGTTCACATCCCCAATCCTCACCTTTGACAAGACAATCAAATCAATTTGACTGTGTATTCTATGGCTGGAAAAAATGATACTCTCACATTTAGAATGGTCAAGAGTGAGGCAATGAGCTTGTGACCATAATAAAAGCGTTGAAATGTCAGAGTTCATTTCTGAGATAGTCTCAACTGCATCGTCACAAACAAAGTGGCAACGGAAAACTAGGTCATCAGCATATAAATGATATAAAGAATGTTCTAGTGTTGAGGGAATATTATTAATACAGAATGTGAACAATAAAGGACCAAGAACAGAGCACCGAGGAACGCCAACAACGATTGGCAGCCAATCAGAAACACCACCATCAGCCGTCTTCGATGCCAGACACCTTCCAACAAGATAAGAAGAGAACCACAGTAGTAAATACTATGTGAAAAGTTAATAGTATTTTTTTGTTGCCAACTAAACAAAAATACTAATTGGACAAATAAAAATTTCTTTATAAAACAATAATATGCATAAAAATTTGGAAACAGTTTTTAGTATCTCTTTATACTGCATTAAAGTTTCCAGTAAAACGTAGCTTACAGTAGTTATTGAATCCGAGAACATTTTAGCAAGTAACTTCTGAATGTATAATTAAATAAACTAAAGATATAAAGACATAAAGAGTTTAAAACTTTCAGACAATTTTCCAGACAATAACTAGCATGCAATATTTCATCATATTGCCTATATAAAAATACTTAAAATGGTATATTACATTATTTTTTGTAAAGTGTTTTTTTGTTGTTGTTGTTATATGAAGTTAGCAATGATATGTTTGTAGAGTTAGAAAGGTGATAGATAGTAGTAGTACTAGGTAGTATACAGTGATAAGTAGTATACTGCAATAAGTAGTCATTGTGGTGTTAGTAGTATTAGTGATATTTTAGTGATAGTTATACTAATGTAGAATATTTCAATAAAAGTTAGAATACTAACATGAATAACCAACAATAATGTTTTATTTATTTAACAGGAAGTTTGCATAAATTGAAAATTTACTAGACTGTTCCACCCCAGCACATATTTATATAGTGGGGTGTTCATGAGTAATCAATTTGGAAATATTTATACACAGACATTGTAAAAATGTATTATAATTTATCAAATGAAAATAAACTCCTTTGGACAGGATTGTTAAGAGAAAATTGAATTGATTAAATTGTTTAAGCATGGCTGGCAACAAGTAGCTTCTAACCAACAACCATTAATGAAATATATTATATTTATTTATTTATTTATTCATTTACTACACGGAACACTATCAAGTAAAGATACAACAGGCACAGCCCACTACTGCTTTCTTTACAAATTTTGAACAAAAAAGAAAATACAAATTTTAGGTTATATCGAAGTTCAACTAGAAATTACACTTAGAAGTACAATTACTAATTCTTTCTAAAACATCAAAATATATTGCCATCAAATAAGAAGTTGAAAGAATATTATATAAATCGAAAGGATAATTTCCAAAAAAGTTCGTGTGTTATTTATTTCAGACTGCGATAGTAATAAGCGTTTCGGAGAACAGTTTATCAGGTTTAACATGAGAGGAGAAGCAACTTTGAAGTAGGGAGCTAGGACTTTTACTTGCTAGATGGCAGGGTAGGGAGCACGGACACAAATATTAGCCATTTTCAAACATAGTCTTCCTACAATAAATGTACGAGTGCAACAAATGTTTTTAGAACAGCATATATAAATCGAAAGCAACAATCGTTTATCAGAGGCCACCGCTTCCCCCTCCACTGCAATTGTGGCCGGTGCTACGGCGCATCACGAGGTATCTGACAAACAGGTAGTACACATCACACAGAGAATTTTTCTCCTTGGTAATCAGCAATGAGGAATAGAATAACTCTATCACCATCAAAAAAGGAATAAGGGAAATATAAACAATAATATATAATACTAGCATTTTACCCGGTCTTGCCCGGGAATCCAGTTGGAATTTCTCTTTTCTGGTAGATAGCTTATGGTAACAGTCACAAAATTACGAAATTGGGAAGGGTGAGTGAAATTGCAGTGTTGTTAGCAATACAGTATATAGTTCAATTGTTTGAAAAGAGAAGTACACAAATAATTGTGTATTTTGACGCTGGGTAATTATTAGCAGCTGCAATATTGATACAATATTACAATCTGTTGCTTTAGCTTGTGACTTATTGGAGTATTATTATTTACATCAGCATCATAGTGATGTATCACGTATCAGCTACTCTATGACGAGTTTCCTGAATCTAACCCATTTTACAAAAATGCGAAAATTCAAACATTAATTTTGAAAAAGGTAAATGGAAAATTCGGGCTAAAAGTTCCACTGAATTGAGTTTAAAGGGAGCTTTGTGCCAAATTTAGTGTTCCAAATCGTTGCCGTTTTTGTGGAATCCGTAAGACTGGCACACAAACCCCTACTCTTACTCTCTCTTATTACATGAATAAATCTTTCGAAATTAAATTCAGAGATTGCACCTGTAAAAGGTGTTCTGAAGTACACATCAACAACTAAGGAATTTTTCATGTTGAATAGAATTCTCAACTATTGGACATTTATCAATGAATAATATAGAATTCTTTAACTGTATTGCTATTGCAAACCAACAGGAAATAAATAGAAATGTGGATTAAATACACGAAGAAGAAAATATCTTTGAACAATTTATTTCAGGGATTGCGCCAATGAAAAGCATTTTGCAAAACAAAGCACTAAGGATAACTAAGGACTTTTCTCTCTTGACTCTGGAATTTTCAATAGAATACTGTGATTGCCATAAAAATCGACAAAGTCCATAAAGAAATAAATATTAAACACATAAATAAGAAAATTCTTTGAACAATCTATTTCAGGTTTTGCTCCAGTAAAAAGCATTTTGGAGTGCACAACAGTACATTAACAACTAACAAATTTCCTCTCTTGCTCTGGAATTTCGAACTATAGGGTAATCGGCAACAAGATAAGGAATACTGTCACTGCATTGTCATGAGAAAGTAACACATAAATAGAAAGAAATAAAATCTACAGAAAAAGAGAAATAAAAATTGAGCACATTTACGCGTAATTCATTTTAGGGAATTCGCCATAATACGCGTTTTGGAGCACACACAGCATCAACAACTGTAAAGTTGGTTTGAATTTGGAACAAAGTGGACAAGATGCACACAGCTGGAGGAATGTGGTAGCTTTGAGGTGCTTACCATTAGAACGAGACGGAGACTGATATGGGTGGGCGGGGGAAAGCGGTTCATCTTAAATTTGGCTGGCATCTGCCCTTGCCTCGCCACCCCTCCCCACCATAGAACCCGGCCGCCCCCACGGGGGCCGCGACACTCGCGCGCTCCGGCAGCTGCGCCGTTGCCTCCGCGCCGCCTCCAGCCTCTGTGTCTCAGATCAGACGTGGCCGTTTGCTAGCGTGACCGCTGCGTCCGTACCGGAGTGTGTGAAATGGTGTCGAGTGCGGTGTATTGCTTGGGATTGCGGTGGTGCGGGGATCAATAGGGCTGCGGCGATCGGACGCAGCGACGAAAGCTGCGGTGACAGCGGCGTCTTGTGTCGGGGAGGCTGTGCTGTGTGACGTCACAGGGGCCGGTATCGATCGGCGCGGCGCGGCGCCCAGCTCCGGCTGTATCAGTGGTGGTGCATCGGGCTGACGGTAAGTACCTGTCGCCAGGACCACTTCTTCTTATCTCTAGTTCGCTCTCGTTGCACGCGATTCCCCAAATCATCTCGTCTAGCATCTTCCACCATCACCACACAACCATACTATCCCAATATCTTCTTCAACTCACATTCCCAATACCGAAGCTATCACATAACTCTCCCTGTGTTATTTTATACCATACCGGCCGGTAGCACTATCATTTTCCGAAGTTTATTCGTTTAATTTTAACCTAGATCAACCTATTAGCTGAATTCAGCCTGGCCAGATCCAGGCTGCGAAATTCTCACCAACGGGACACCTCGAAAGGTGCATGGGTCAAGGTTAGATAAGCGGCTAGATCGACAACTAACCATAATAATGGAATGCACATCCCACTAAAAAACATTATTTGAATTATGCATAACTCAGTCTACCTTCCAATATTGTAGGAGATTTAAATGTAGAAACAATAGATGGAAAAAGAATTAATTGGAAATTTGCTGTTTCTGGAGAGAATGAATGGATCTGCTCATCTGCTGTTGTACGGGTTTGTGATTAGATCGACAACTAATCATATAGTGGGATGCTCATTTCAATAAAAAAAACTTTATAAATAATGACGCAAAACTCGATCTACCTTCCAATATTATAGAAAAGATCTTCTTTCTGGAGGAAATGAATGGATATCCTTATCTGCCTTTGCACGGTTTTGAGACATGGTTTATCCCGAAAGGAATTTCTATATTACTGATGTATTAAGTAGTTTTGTTACTTGCTTCAAGTTCTAAAAGCTCATTCCTTTATTCTAAATGGATTTCTGCATCTACCATTCAGAGCTTTCAAGACTTGATTCACTCATAGAGGCATTTCTACATTCTGTTTCTGTATATTTGTCAGTTTGTTAAATTGTCAGTAACTTCAAACTAACTTGTGTAATTTCTATATTATTGAGTTTCCCAATTCGAGTAGAAACACTACAGTTTATTTTGTCATATCTTGTAGATAGAGATATCGTACAATGTAGGCTATTATTTCACAGTGTGTTACCCACACACTCAAGACCCAAGTTTCAATACACCTATTCGAAATCTAGATCTTGTATTGAATATATACAGGAGATTAGACAATGTCTGTGTGTTTACTTTTTTATTATGCCCATTTTCAACAGTATCGCAAAAGAAAGTACCGGAATTATTTATCAAGACTTCCAAATCACACTTAATTTGAATAAATGGAGTTACCAGGACAATCTACTCAAGTATTCTGCAAAATAACATTCTTGACTCGAGGAGATGTAACGATTCCCCTTCTATCACCATGGCTATATAATATCTAATGGATAAATACCATATACCATTCTAAAAATGAACGGTATATGAATAAATATAGGCTATAAGATTTATTGAATTCAATTTTCAATAAAGATTTTATCTGCAGTTCAGTATGTTTGTTGGCATTTGTTAATAGCTCAAGTAGTTGGAAATTGACTACCAACAAAGCTGTACCAAGAAAAAATTATTATCATGGCGTTGATAATGTAACGATTCAATGTTTTACACAACAGGAATGTTGAATTCCACTACTCACCATTTTATTAATACTGCCCTATTTTGAGAAAGCCAAGATTATCAATGAACCTGTCAGTGAGTCATCTTCATAGAAACTAAAATTTAATTTTGTTAATGTTATTTGAATTAAAAAATTGCGCTTTATAGACTTTTGTGTAACTTATTGTGAGAGGTAGCCCATCGTTATTTTATAGATGTATTTTTTGATCATCAGATTGTATGTTTGTATCATAGTAATAGATGAGTTACAAGCATTAGCAATTTATTCATATAATTGAAAGTTATAATTATTGAGTATTATCACTCTGGAAGGATGTTATTTAGATTTGTTTTTCATATTGACTAACAATGTGTTCCCATATTGAAGAGACCTGTAGTAAATTAAAGTTACTTATAGTTAAATTTTCATAGAAACATTTATTACTACACTTGTTTTACTATTACCCTAGGTAATAATAATAACAACAACATCGTTGTGATAGTGTGGGAGCTCATTGTTTGTAACATACAGCAACAATTCTGAATATGAGGCATATAGCATAGACTTAACACAAGGAAATAAGAACGGTCCACTGTTATAAGAACGTTATAAGAATAGTCAAGAGTTTCTTGATAGAAATCATGTGTTAATGATCATAGAGCTCGTGAAAATTAGTTAGTGATTTAAATAAAAAGGGGGGAAAACATAGTATATGGACAAGTAATGTTAGCTGATAGTAAAATATAATTTTTTTGTCTTTTTAGGCCAACATAGCATCACTTTAGGTCAATCATTTTCGATTTCTCCTGGTTGGGTGTGTTGTCATGTACTTACAGTACAACTTCATTCTATCTGATCTTTTTTGACGTTCTTCCTCTGAATATACTGCTGGTCTTCTGCAGGGGTCTTAAATGGAGAATCTGAAGTCTGATTTCAGTTTTTTATTGATTTCTGCTTTCCTCTCTGCCTCTTCAAGTGTCAAACCTATCTCTAGCTTCCCAGCCTTACGCTGGCGGTGGAAATTTTGCCAAGACCTTCCAAGGTGTTACCTTGATTTGGGGAGTTTTTAGGCTCCCGATCAACCGATTTACAATCCCGGTTGTGAACCGGAAAGGAGATAATCTGGAATAGGATATTGGAATTTGGGAAGGATCTGCAGACAAGATCTTCAGGGAAAGGAAAGGATAGAAAAGTGCAGGAAAGGTGATTAGGTACTCACTCGTCTAGCTAAGGATCCGAAGGGTCACGTATCTAGTTTAACATTTTTTTTGGTTGATAGCCTAAGTAGTTGGAAATTTACCACTTAAATAAACAAAAAAAAGTTGTACCAAGAACAAATATTTGTATGACGTTGATAATGTGACGTCAGGTTACATAATTGGTGAAATTATAATACTGCTGTTTGAAAAATTCATGTCAAATCAATATAATTCGTAGTTTGATACCGAAATAACTTGATGGAAAATACAATGACTATTGATGTATTGACCTGACTAGTTGATATTATTCAGCCTAATATTTTGCTTTATTATATAGCCTCGACAATGTTTTTTTTTTTTTTTTTTTTTTTTTTTTAAATTAACAAGTTTTCAATGTTGTCATCACATGCAGACAATCAAAGAACTTTTTTCACACAGTATATCACAACAGATCAAGCACCAGTTGCCTGAAATTATCAAAATAATCTCTAAACTTTCAACTAACAACTAAAAAAATAAACGTCTTTATGAGTTTAGTCTAATGAGTTTTAGTAAGATATTTCCCATCTTAAATAAAAAATTCTGATTCTTTAGTAGAATGGAATCGAGGAAAGAAAATAAAACTTGAGATCAGAGATGTATAGAGATGATAGAAAAATGGCCTGTATGAGCTTGAGTCAATTAAAATTCAATGTTGTTACAAATTACAATACTAAATTCATGAACATTTGTGGAAATGTTTCAAAAAAGGAAAAAAGTAAAAGAAATTGTTGAAAATTCGAGGCTTTATAATCAACAAGGGATGAAGGAATGATATTGCTCAGAATTTAGAGGATGAAGAATTGCTTGAGAATTTTTTTGAGGATGAAGCCCATATAGGCCTGAGACCTGTGCGTGGGTAATGAGTTGGATGATGGCGATTGATGAGGTGGACCCACAGTTTTAGGTGGGTACCGAACCACTGGGAAGTGATTTTACAGCAGAGAACAGTGTCTTTTTGCTGGCCAATCTAATCGGTCACCCTTACAAAGAGTGCCCAGGAGAACGCAACTTATCTCTATCTGATTGAACAGATACCTGCTACGGCTCACGGCTATTACTTCCCTTGCTTGAAAAGCAATTTAAAAGCTTTGTACTGCAATCCTTAGGACTGTGTAGGTATTCATAAGAATTTTGTAGGATCTCTATTGTCGTTTTTCCACATAATTTGGTATAACATATGTTATTATGTGTATATATTATGATTCAAAAATGTAAATGTGTATTATGTATGATAACAAAATGTTTTAATATCCATGATGCTAAGTATTCTATACAGTAGCTACTGCTAATATTCAGCATTCTTGCTCATCAAAACAGAAGAGCTAAGTTTCAATCCCCAAGAGGTGGAATGCAATATTTTCTCATATATTTGAGATAATCAATACATTCATATATTTGAGATAGCATTTGAGAATGTAAAAATCTCGTAGAGAGCATTGTAGATGACAGCAGATTATTTAATACCACAAGCAGTTGTATCAGTGAAAGAAGTATTTTCAACCTCCACAGAAAGTAGGTCGCGAGAAAATATCAGACCAAAGTATGCAGGATTTAGTTTTCTTTCTTCTTTCAAATTAGATCATGACCCAATTCTTAACTTTCATAAGTTAGAAGTGCAGTAATCATAATGATGGCTTTTCTTTGATGAACGACAGTACATGGCATACAACTGTTGAAATTCTGGAGATAATTACAGGAATAAACAGGGAGATAACAAAAATAAAGTAAAACGTAAGAAAGGAAAGATTCCAGAGGAATTTGTTAGAAGATGTGAGTCATTTTACAAAGCAGCTCACAAGTTAAGAAAAGTGTTGAAAGTTTTAAACTTAAATAAACAAAAAATCAGAAATGTGCACAACAAGCAAAAGAAGAATGAAATGTTTGGAATGATAAAGAAGATTTATCAAAAGAAACAGATAAGGAGGGTCTATAACAAAGAATGAAGAAGAATAAGATGAAGAAGGAGAAGAAGAAGAAGAAGAAGGAGAAGAAGAAGAAGAGAAAGGAAAAGTATTGACAATCCATACATGTTATTAACAAACTTGTATTCCGACGATTTTCAATAGTCAAATCCAAGACAAAGCGTGTGAAAGAACTCACGTTTAATTTTGAAAATTTCATTGACGAAAAGCTTGCAAGAATAATTAGTTGAATGTGAGGTTTAGATTGCATAAAAAATTGAGTTATTTTCTGGGGAAAATGCATTAAAAGACCAAGGGTTGCCACACATTGATAAGGAAATGATATTTTCTTGTTTTTTTACAATCAATTAATATTAATCTCAAAAAAATTATATATCCATAAATAAAAAAATTAAACATAATATTTTCCGAAAATAATTAAAATTTTTTACCTGAACAAGGGAAAAGTGTAATTTCCCGTTTTGGCCAATCAGGCGAACTATACAAATTTTAAAGTATCGCAGCTCATTTGATCAGAGAGAAATTAACACATAACATGGCAATTTGAATGAAGATAAAAAGAATAATAACATTTCTGTTTATAAAAAACCCAGCCGGCAGGCTCGCCTAGCTCGCCTTAACCTTCTAGCTAGGGGGCTCCGCCCCCTGGACCACGGGGGGACATATTTATGTAACACCAATCTCAAAATTATATCTCACTAATCGTCAAAATGACGTCTGGCCTTTTTTTCGCCTTTTTCGGTCACGTATTACGTGAAAACGTAAATAACACTGGGAAAACTGGGTGTATTTTCAAGAAAATTCTTAATGCACTTTTAAAATCTAAGGCTAAACATCTATAGGTTTAACAAATTTCAACTTTTGGTCTTTCAGAAGGTTGAGTAGCTCTTAAAAACGCTAAAAACGTCAATTCTCAAAATCCGTTCTTAACAAGCTTTTCTATTGAATGTGAAATTAAATTTTTTACTTTCAGTAAAGAAAATTCGAAAATATTATCTTCATTTTGAGACATAGCTAAGGCTCTGAATTGATAAAATCTGTTACAAAAATAGCATTTAAAGCACCTTTCTAAGGAGATTATCTCTTTCCTCGAACTAAGGAAAAAAATAACATTTTCCTCCTTTCTCGGGAGTATTAGACGCACTACGCAGTATCAGGGATTAAGCTATTCTCAGCTATAACCAGGGTTGAGAACCAGAATTTTCAATGTTCAATCTCATGTTATATAATATACAAAACAACATTCGATCACATAATTAATTTTTTTCAATTAAAATACCAACCTACTATAATATATAAATACACAATAATGTAGTATACTTTATTAATAAATTAATTTTGTCATTGAGCAATTGAAATTTTCTCACCCATGAAGTTGCTAACTGCTCAATAGAATTGCACTAACTTTGTTAATTAATTGCTAACTTCCAAAAAAAAATATAATTATTATTTTCTGAAACAAACAAGATTTCGTATCCGTATCTGGTACAAATGGGAAATTCGTTAATCAGGAATTATTGTGATACTAAAACTGTGATTTAATATCGGCCCATAACAACTCTTCGAATCCAACAATGGATAGTAGTTATTGAATCAATCAATATTTATGAGCTTAGCAATCAACTTGAAAATAAACGCAGCTTTACAATATGGTCTACTATTTTGAATTTAGAAACAAATTAAAATATTGCAAGGTATTAGCATTTATAAGAGCCAATGTTATTCTGATTCTATTGCTATTTACTCTTCTCCAAAGTACGTTTTGATTATATCTGGAAATCAAAATGTAAACCTACTCTTATTAAAACGATACGCGAACGTATATGTTATCTCTCAAAATATTTTGATATATTGATTGTCGGAAGTACACTTCGCCGACTAGAGCAGAGAGTAGTTTAACTGGGTGTAACTACAAAAGCCCTTAACTCCTCTCGTGAGTTTAGGTTCTCAAATTTCAAATAATTCTTTCAGCTCAATGGAATCATCTACAAAATTGATTGAATAAGCACCCTGATTTGAATCTAATGGAATTTTCATTTGTAAAACCTATACAAGGAAACATAAATATAATAGCTGTCATCAATTATTTTCAGCGTAAGAGAACTCGGATTTTAATTGATTTGAAAATTTTCAATATTTATCGCAGTATAAAACCCGATATAATATCCGCATAATTTAATAATTTATTGAGTGTAATTTTTTAGAAATCGAATGATCTTCCCATTGAACACTTCGATCTTAATTCAGGAATGACGTTTTCTATCAATTTATACGTATTATTCAAGTCAGAATTTGTAAAGTTCTTATGCATTATGAATGAATTATGCAAATGATGGTGCTGAAAATAATTTTTTGTGAGGCAGTTATTTGTAGTTTGAGTAAAAGTAGGATATTGATGTTATTCATCAACTCAATATAATAATATGTTAGAATTATGAACAGGATTCAGAGTTTGCGTTAAGTCATAAAAGATCCAGTTCCATGTACATCAGAATCATAGTTATTTATCTGGTAATTGGATCATCTACTGGATATAATGAAATTGGCGTAGCGACGGGGAGGTTTTCCGGGTCACAACCTGTAAAAGAGACCCCAAAAATGAGTAGGTAGGCATCAAGAAAAGTAAGATAATATCGGTTACTGGAGGTAAAAAAGGTTTTTTATACGTGAAGAGTAGCCTAAATGATGATACAGATAGAAAAAATACTATAATTTTAATACTTTGAATACTTTAATTAATTAACAAAATAATTTGATAATTAAAGTGACAGAGAGGCCTCTAGGCCTCTTTTTTCTCCAGTTTAGACCTGGAAGGGTATCCCATACCCTAAGACCCCCCGGGGGCCCTCAAATCTCTGATACCCCCCCATTAAAATATTTTCGCAACGCTACTGTATAATGTATATCTGTTTCGACGTCAGTTTTGAAAATCCACTAGAATAAAAAGCCCAACTTATTTTCTTTTTTGAGGATGAAGCCCACAAACCAACATGAAATGTTAAATTATAGAGATTTACTGGTGCTTTTTTTGACCAGCTAGTATTACAACTAAGCTTTTTGAAATAATATAAAAGTTTTCAATAAGCCTGAAAGTCGTAGTTACTTGCTTGAGAAGCTCATTATGTTTAGAAGATATTTTAAAAGCTCTTTTTGCACACTTGTTATTTGTCTGAGAAAACGTGAATATCAAAACACAAGAAGGCAAAATGTTGAAGCCAAAAAATCAGCCTCCAATGGTGAGTATTACCATTATTTGATTATATTCACGTTCATTAAAGTAGGAAAATAAGAGGAGAAAGCAAAATGATTTATTCCACAATAACCTTTCGAAATATATCAGAGACTTCACAGACAAGATGGAATTTTATTCAATTTTATGGGTTCACTATGAATATATGAAATGAAATACCTAATACCGTATGGGATTTCCATCGTAAGCTCTTGTTTGATCGTTGTTAACCAACTTTTAATTATTAGTGGTCTATGAATATAAGTAAACAAATGGATAATTTAGTATTGTAGGTGTGGTATCTATCGATTAATCTAAAATTTTATCAATCTGGCTTTTCCAACTCAAAAGTAAAACGCTATTATTATTCCAATATATGTATCACACCCTTGTTCTTAGTATTTCTAGCTCTTGAGTAAACATCACCGTAAAGTTTCGTTCCGGCATCTTCAAAGGTGTATTCAGAATTATGGAAAGTGAGAAATGAGCCAAAAGTAACAACAACAACAACAATAATAATAATCATAATAATATTTGGAACTATTTTACGGTCACATTTTCAGAAGGAATGAAAATAGGCTCACTAAACAAATACTCGAATTTTTCAAAAACAGAAAGACAAAAAGTGTCTGGTTCAAAAATGTTCAACTAGATTTTAATGAATTTAATATTACCGAGAATACAATCAAGAACACTGTACATTTAAGAAATTTGTTGAAAGATGAAAATAGAAGATTCCAAGAACACCCTAATGCTAGAAGAGGTACTGAAGTATTAGAAGAGAGAAGAAAGACCATCGGAGAGAATTAAGGAGTTCTGGAAAAAGCGGAAAGAAGCATCTATGAAAAAATAATTGATTCAACCTACGCCAAAGTGGATGACTCGAAAAAAATAGTAATAATAATAGTAAAAAATAATAATGATGATAATAATAATAATAATAGACAATAATCATTCGGAAAAAGCAATGTATCGCTGGATATCGTTTCAGCTTCTTCAAAAGTGCTTCTACAGTATTATCAGGAGTAAGAGTCGAATCAAAAGTAGTTCTTTTCTGCGAAGAATAATAATTGGCAATAATAATTGGGAAAATATCTATGTGTTGCTGGGTATCGTTTCATCTCCTTCAAAGGTGTTTTCACAATTATTACTAGAAGTAGGAATTGATTCCAAAGTAACTCCTTTCTGCGAAGAATAATAATTGGCTGTTATTATTTGTAAAAAATATCGAAGTGTCGCTGCTGAAGACTTCGTGAAGTCGTTGATTATTAGCAAAGCTCTTATAGTAAGAGGTCGTTGCGATCGTTCTGATATTTTGAGCCACCGATAAATAAGTGGCTGTTCTTTGTTGATGAGTAGTGCTGTGAGTAGTGGTGGTTGGAGAGGGTGAAAGGAAGTTGGCTGATGCTTGTTAGCATGACGGGTGCAATGTCATCGTCGCCGCCACCACGACTACTGACAGACACAGACACAGACAATGTACAGGCACAGGATAGGAGTAGAGGTAGGGACAGGCCACACTACACGTCGCGACGCGGGATGAGAGAAGTGGCCCAAAAGACGCACTCACACGCACGCACTCGTGTAGGGGCGGGTCGATCGATAGCTCAGCTGTGGCCTGTGGGATATTGTTGCCAGAGAAGGTCTTGTATCTTCCAGTTGATCTATTCAATGAGCTGAACGCTGCTCGGCTGGAGAGCTCTTCCTTTCTGGAGAGCCTCTCCTTTTCCGAGATGCCGCAACATTTTAACGAGCTCGTAAATAATTCAATACCACATACAATATAGCGGCGTCGCCTCTTCTGTGTGGTGCGGACCACTGAGCGCGCGCGCTGAAAAATCGCCAGCCGCTGCCAACGTCGCGTCCTGCCATTTACATCTCTCATTTGCCAGCATTCATGTTTCCACAAAATTCAAAAACATAACGCTCCACTATGCTCTACCATAATCTCGCAGCCTCACAGGCCGAATGCAATCTATCACCATTCTCACCCTAATAGCTCATCACTGTGTTCTTCATGTTCCGACACCCCTCCAACCCATGCTGTAAATGTTCAAACTCGTGTACTATCATTATCATCGCAGCTTGTGCAGCAGCTTTTGGTGTTCGCGAGTGGAGTACTTTAGTATTATTATTCATTTGTCATAGGTGTTTATCAGCGTGTTCCGCTTCTATGTGTTGAATTTTCCTGCACAAACATTTAGGAGCACTCAATGTCTGTTTCAAATTTGTGCGGAAAGATATTATCTTGAAATCTCTTGCTCAAATCTGTTGCATCAATTTTGTTTTAATTTAGAATAAATTTAGGGGGATGCTAACAACCAAAAATTTAGGAGGCGAAACGTGGAAAAAGGAAAACATTTCTTTTCTACACGTTTGTAACCAAAACACGTTAAATACCTATGCATACGAAATCAAGAGGAACTAGGTTACCAAGCCAAATGAAGCGCATGTTTAGAAAAGAACCACTCGAAAATATAATTACAATTCATTAAATTAACTCATAAACAACCAAATCAGAACAAATATACATTTCAATTTTGAACATCACTTATATAATCAAACCCTATCAATATCTCAAAAAGTCTTTAAAATTGTTGCGCATTTCGTAGATTAGTTTAATTGAAAATTGTATGGACGTTTTCTTTTATTTCGCTGGATTAATAATTGGCCATGATTCGTTGCACACACTTCGGTCGAGGAATGAAATATAATAAATTTGTTACCTCATTCAATAATCCTTACTAATGCGAAAATGTACTGAGTTCATGTCGAATCGATGATGAATCTAGTAAATTCGTTGATCTAATCCAGCAGGGTTGATCTCCCTCTGGTTGCGACTGGCCCTTGATCAGGAGATTCTGCTCAATTCAGGAATTCTCCCAAATAATCGAACTCTGGCCCATACTGGAATTCTCCTCAATAATCGAAAACAGCAATACTCGAAAATAGCAATACAGGAATATTCGAAAGCAGGAAATCTCGAAAACAGGAATCAGGAATCAGGAACTCTCGAATTCTCCAATACAGGAATCAGGAACCGCTTATAAAGCGGCGATGTACATTATAGGTTATCTCCAAACCAAACAAATACGAACTAAACATGAGTGGTGGTTTCCTAATTATAAACTTTCTTAACTTTCTTAATCACATTATTGAAATAATAAATTTAAATGTTTTGTCCAGCACAAGGGCCTATCTATAAATTTCAAAAGATCATAACCTCAATTTTAAAACAACTTGATACTAACAAACGCAGTCCGTGCCCCTATCAATTTTGTCGAGTAATGAGCTCTTAGCCTCTCGACTGACCAGGATGGTCTAGTTCTAGGTTGGAAGCGGTGTTCAGAACCTTTTTGCCAACTACAAATTACGCAACTTTTAGCGAATCATAGCTCTCGATTTGCCTCCAGGCTTGCACAGAAGGCCTATTCCGTAATTGAAAAGTGAACAGATCAAGAGAGAGCAAAAGAATGAGAAACTAGCTCTATCTTCTTTTACTAGAGTACCGTGGGAGTCAACCTGCTTCATATTGCATCTGAAAACAATGCTTTGCAGTATAACAATTTCCGACATGAAAACGAAAGCGATTCTATTATTTCTTTTGAAAACGAATAATTAAAATCTTAACTCCCCAATAACTTGCCTAATCCTAAAAACTTTATATGAAGAAACTTCTTTAAAATTTAATAACGTTTAAAATGATACTAAACAAGAAAGTGATACAAAGTAACTTTAAAAAAAATTTGGGCTACTCCCAAATTCATAGCAAATCTCACATATAGAATTGTATACTTCGTCGTATTTTTTGCGATAAATATGATGTAATGATTCCACGAAATGATGATCTTTACTTCTCATGGATTG
Source organism: Conomelus anceps (assembly GCA_948455865.1). Taxonomy (NCBI): domain Eukaryota; kingdom Metazoa; phylum Arthropoda; class Insecta; order Hemiptera; family Delphacidae; genus Conomelus; species Conomelus anceps. Next base: position 25,336,423 of record OX418217.1, read on the forward strand.
AATTATATTTATGGCGGTTTTTTTCGATATATAACATATTGTATTTAATGGATTTCCAAGATCCAATAAAATTATTTATTTATTATTCATAATTACCGCTTGCTTTGTTAATTATTCTTAATCACGTTATTCACTTTGGCACCGATTGGGAATCGGAGTCGCGGTTATTCCCGTAAACATTGAGACTTATATTCTTTAAAATTTTCGATTACCACCGTCATCTAATTCGGTTTTGTTCTACGGGGTCATCGATGCATGACAACCTGAATATTAATATCAACCTGAATAGAAGCTTCTTCCTACATTCACAGTAATATATAATGTAGACTTTTTATGGTAAATTTAACGACTTGTCAATTTCAATTGAGAATAATAATTAATATATTTACTCACGAAGTCTGAAACGTTTTCGAATCGTGATGATTCATTTTCTACAGCTTATGTGAAATTTCAAACGAGAAATTCAAAACTTAAAACTAGACTATTTGAAGCTAACTGTTTTTTTTTTAGAGTTAGTGATGATATTATGCTGCTGTTCAGATTTTCCTAGTTTATTGCGGTTCGTTTATTTCATATTTATGAGAGTGAAAAAGTACTGTGATAAAGTGAGTGAAATTTCAACGGATATAATTTCCTCAGATATAATATAATTGTAAAATATGCAAGTCTCTGCGTTACTACTAACTTCTTAAAAAGGCATAAATATGATGCAATTTATTAAGTGGGAAGTGATAGCCGCGAGCCGTAGCAGGTATCTGTTCAATCAGAGAGATAAGCTGCGTTCTCGTAGGTCCTGTTCGTAACGGTGACCGATTAGATTGGCCAGCAAAAAAGACACTGTTCTCTGCTGTAAAATCACTTCCCGGTGGTTCGGAACCCACCTAAAACTGTAGGTCCAACTCATCAATCACCATCATCCAACTCATTACCCACGCACAGGTCTCAGACCTATGTGACCTTCATCCTAAAAAAAAAATCCTAAAACGGCATAAATATGATGCCATTTATTAACCCTAATTGAAAGTATGTATAAATCAAGTAGCTGTATCTTTTGCATATCAGCGGACTCAATAATTATTAACTAAACTTGACATTAAGTTGGTGAAGTCTTACTCTCCATGAAGGTTCAATTCATCAAACTTGAAATTGGCAGGTTTTTGTACGGCCTCCAATACACTATAATGGAATACACCAATTAACTTTGCTTTCGTGCGCCTTATAGGTTGATCGAAATAATAGGGTCAACCTGTGCTTACTCAAGTTGCAGAATCATAACTAACTTTCCTATTATTTCAGTGTAGATCAAATATTTTTTATTTATTATATTTATAGACATTATATTTATTCATGGACGGGTGCTTATGACAAGCATGCACCAACTGTGACTAAACGAATTAATAGCAAACGACCTGTTAAATGGATAACTGATGAAATTTTGCAGCTCATGGCACAAAGGGACTCAGCTCATAGGAAGGCTAAAAGAACAGGTGACATTGACAACTGGACAAGTGGTCCAGTTTTACTTTGTTACGTAAGCGTCTGTAAGTCGCTTACGTAACAAAGTAAAACAAGAACTTCGTAACTCCAAGATTAGGTACATGAACTCTTTTTTAACTGAAAACCGACTCAATTCATCATCGTTATGGCGTGGTATCAAACAGTTTGGAATTGGGAAACAGAAATCACATACTCAAATCGACCTTTCGCTTGACGATATTAATGAACATTTTGTATCCCAATCTTCTCAACGTGATGAGACAGTAATTGAAAACCATCTAGAAAGTCTAATTGATCAAGTTTCCAACTCTCCTATTCCACCAGCCTCCCAGTTTCAATTTCGTCCAATTTCTGAGCATGAGGCTCTCAAAGCTATCCAGCATATTCACAGCAATGCAATGGGAGCAGATAAAATTCCTATCAAATTTATCAAGAGAATTCTCTTTGCAATTCTACCTGTAATAACTTACATATTTAATGCTTCCCTTCAAAGTGGTCTCTTTCCTAAAAATTGGAAATATGCTCATGTTCGCCCTCTTAACAAAGTTTCATGTCCAACTAAAGTCGAAGACTTCAGGCCTATAAGTATTTTGCCAGCAATTTCCAAAGCACTTGAAAGACTTGTTCATTCACAAATAGTCGAATTTCTTGAAAAGAATAGCAAACTTCATAACTTCCAGTCTGGTTTTAGAAAATTCCATTCCACAGAAACAGCTCTACTGCGTGTTACTGAAGATATCAGGTCGTCCATGGACCACAGAAAGTGTACCATACTGTGTCTGTTCGATTTTTCCAAAGCTTTTGATACTGTCGACCACCAGATCCTTCTCAACAAATTACTCCTCCTTGGTTTCAGTCACAAAGCTGTAAAATGGTTTCATTCTTATCTCATAGACAGAAAGCAATGTGTCACTGATGGCGAATTGCAATCAGAGTGGAAAAATGTAATTCATGGCGTCCCCCAAGGTTCAATTCTTGGCCCCCTTTTATTCACATTGTATGCAAATGATCTTTCTTCCATAATTAGGTTTTCAAAATTTCACACCTATGCTGATGATCTTCAAATTTATTCTAGTTGCTCTGTTAGAGACCTTCACCAAACCATCCATAATATGAATGAAGAAATAGTGAAAATCACTGAATGGACTAAAAAGAATGGCCTCAAACTTAATCCACTCAAAACTCAACCTATTATAATTGGCTGCTCTCGTTTAATCAATGGCATAGACTTCCAATCAATTCCAAAAATCACTGTCGATGGGACTAGTATTTCCTATTGCAAATCAGTAAAAAACTTGGGAATCATAATGAATACTACTCTTGACTGGACTGAACATGTTGTAGGCACCTGCAAAAGAGTTTTCTCTGCCATGCACTCTTTGAAGAAAATGCAAGACATCCTTCCCAGGCATATACGACTACTACTTGTCAAAACTCTCATTTTCCCATACTTCATGTACTGCAATTCAGTTATAAACGATATGACAGTAACACTCAATGAAAGGTTGCAGCGTAGTCAGAACTACTGCATGCGTTTTGTTTACTCCCTACAACGTCATGAGCATATAACCCAATCCTATATTCATAGTAACACCTTAAAATTACCTGATCAAAGGCTTATCAGAATACTTAAACTTCTAAAAAGCATTCTCAATAGTGGAACTCCTAAATATTTTAAAAATGATTTTAAGTTTGTGTCTGAAGGTAGGAGAAACAACGTTTCCCACACCAGAAATGGTAACAGAACTCTTAGGATGCCAAATCACCGGACAACACTTTATACTAAGTCTTTTGTTGTTAGTGCTTGTCGTGCTTGGAATCTACTCCCACTTTCAATTAGGAATCATGAGAGCCGAGTGGGCTTCTCCCTGTCTCTGAGGAGACATCTATTGGAGAAAATGGCAGCGTCTGTCCGGCCTTGAGGCAACTGCATGATCAATAATACTATAATCCTTTAAGTTAGGTTAGGTTATTATCTATAATCTAAATTATTTATCTATTCATTTTTATAATACTTTTTTTTGAATCCACAAATTATTTTTAATATGCTTTCATTTTTTTGTTTTAATGTATAAATGTATAATGTGAAACTTTTTAATTTTAATTTATCTCATTTGAATTGATTTATTGCATTTAGATAACCCATTTTAGAACATAAATCATACACATCAATGTAAACTAGTAGGATATGATGAGGTAAAAGGTTAAGTGTAAGAATGGCCTCAATGGCCAAGACTTCGCCTCTTTGTGTAATTCATCTCTCAGATCCAGGCTCTATTTTTGTTATGTTTTTTATTTTTTAAACAATCGCATCCATAGTTTGTAATTTACCTTAAAATAGTTAATATAGTTGTATTTATAATCTTTTCTACTCAAACTATTCAACCATTATAATTAATTTTCAAAAGCAACTGTACTTGACTTCAACTAGGGGATCTGAGAGTTGCTAATATTAATAATACTTCTATCATTCATTCATATACATTGTAAATTTACACAAATAAAGTCATCTGAATCTGAATCTGAATCTGAATCTTAAATGTATTCATGAGATCATAGTTCAGGGGAAATAACATAGATTCTATTTTAGCCGTAGTTGTAAACTAAATTCAGTTGAATGGGAAGATAGATTTATTCCTGGAAACATTTGACTGCATAACATACTGACAACTATGGTCTCCGTTCATGGAATATGTACTCCACCCCTCTGACATCGAGCAGCAGCGGGGATCTTCAAGTGTTACTTCAGTCCTGGAGCCCCACTATTGCCATTGGACGTTCAATATCACCTACTCTTGGCAACATCCAAGTACTAAGGGGAGGGCTATTGTTTGTACTGCATTAGTACTGTAGTTCATAGGCTTCAGTGTATGTGAACAGTTAGCTCACTATAGTTCAGTGAAGTTAGTTATCTTGTTGAATTACACTAGTTTTGTAATGCATATGTCATGTGACGATTCAAAAAAAGTTGGTACCAAGCGTGTTTTTTAAGTAACTACCTTTAAAAAAAGAAAGATATTGCAAAAATTCCTCAAATGAGAGATTACAAGATAACATGACAGCAAGATCGATTGCTGGAAAATATTTAATGCATATCAATCTGTACACAGTATACAAGACTGCACATGACCGGGATACTGAAGCTGTGTTTTGCAGCAGCAAAATTACAATTTCCAAAACTGTACTAATGGTACACGTACTATCTGTGGTTCAGTGCAGGAGTCACTTGTACTATACTCAGAACATCAATAATTTATTTTCCCGTTCATTGAAGATCCTCTTTTTGATGGTTTCCATTTATTAATTCAGTATAGTCGTTCATTCCTAAATATTTCAAATAATGAAAGGCGAGAATGTAATGTAATATAAAAAGATACATCCATTTTAAGATACAATAGTACTATATCTAGTCAATACATGAGATATAGTAGTAGTGAGTATATTAGTGAGATAGATTAGGCATTATACATTTGAGAACTATATATTACATTTATTATATATTATTACATTTGGGACAATATATTATTGTCTATTACATATTATTATGCTCCATCATTAGCGTATTTTCATATTATTCAAATTGATTAATTCATTCCAATTGCTTACAGAAATACAATTTACAAGATAAATTATATTTTAGTGATAATAATGAGGTAAATAATGAGGTAATGAGGTAATGATAATAGAGGCTAATGAGGTAAATAATGGTATTATGAATGGTGAACTTACAGTGTAAGATGAGTTCTGAGCCCCAGGTAAGTGATATTAAGCAGATAATGTCATATTATATCTGCCGGTCACTCTAATACAACTTCGCTGTATTAAGTTGCTAAATAATGTAAACGCAGCATTCTCAACCTTGTCATCGGTGGGTTGCCAATAATTAAAATGAAAACCTCAAAATAATACCTATGATTATGGTTGTTGAATGATATAGTTTTGGTGGCGAGAGGCTGAAACTAAACAAAAAATAATTACGTTGTTCAATATTACTGTTTTCTTGTTTGAGTGAACCTATAGTTGTTGAAGTAAAGTAAATTCGTATGGCTTTTCGTAGTGGGGAGACCCTTACGAGTTGTTGAGGTGAACCAAGGTTAGTAGATAGATTAGACACATACAATTCATCTACTAACCTTGGTGACGAACAGGGTAAGTGAGGAATCGCGATCAATTCTAAATTAGTTTCTCAGCTGACTTTATACGACTGCATGTGTGATCGTGAATGTTGACGAGTGTGGGCTGAGTAGATCAGGATTGTTGGTGGGCCTGCTAGGCGTTGTATTGTGGCAGTGGTTTTTTTAATCTCGCTTGATTCTGACGTCATCGACATCATCAGCATCGGTATCGGCAGGCAAAGGGCAGGCTGCTGCCAATGCTGCTACTGCTGCTCACGGGCGATGACGAAGGACGTCGCGTCGTGCCGCGCACCGCGCCGCGTTCTCGGCTTGCTTTTTCTGTAATTACGGCCGCCCTAATAGAATTAGTCGCTTCGCTGGCTTTGCCATTTTATTAGATTTTCCAATGATATTCTCTGCTGTTGTAAAAGCGATCATGTCTTGAATAAGGTCGTTTTCAACAAAGAACTGCTGCTAAAGGTCCACATTATCTCCTTATACCTTCACACAAACAATGTCTCTACAAAACAGTTACAAAGATTATTTCACGAGAAAAACTCTCCGATTCACAATAATGATTTATTTCGCGAAAAGGTGAGCGCTTCAATAGACCTACAAATTTCGAGTAGTATTTTTGCTCTTCTGTGGATTTGACTCATTGTGACTGACAAGACTGTTTATTTGAGTTAACTCATTGTTTTAAAATTGTTAACTCATTGTTTAAAAATTGTAAACTCATTGTTTTAAAATTGTTAACTCATTATTTAAAAATTGTTAACTCATTATTTTAAAAATTGCAATAATTGTCAAGAACAAAATGTTTATCGTATGATATGTACTCTCATTTAATCTGTACTATAGGGAAAAGCAGAAAATGGTAAGATTGGTTGGAGGCCTGGAGTGAGAGGCAATTCTTGACAGTTGGGGATAAACGGTTCTGAAAACCTAATCCTGAAAGAGGAATTTAATTTGAAAGAGCAAGGACAAAGCAACATATAATTATTTAAGTTAATCTTTAGGTATTAGGCTTTAAGTATCTTTATAGGCTACCACTACAAGGTTATCTGTACCACATAGGTACAGATAGGTACAGATAGGCTTAGATTGATACAGATAGAAAAACACGTATACCAATATATTATAGAATAATTTATGTTTAGTCTGTATTAATCAGGTTAAAAGGAGAGAAGGCAGGTAGGCTAATTTCCAAATCTACTGATCGCACAAAGTGTAAAATATTGGAAATCATAGATCCATCTTGAAATTATTTTGTAATATCGTAAATTATTTTGTAGTATAGTAGGAATATTTTATATCGATTCGTTACTTAATATCAAACTTTTGTTCTTTTCAATTGAGCCACAAAACCATGGAATTTTCTTGTTGCACTATCCAAATAGATATCCAGATTATTTTGAATAGGTTTTTGGCTGTCTTGTGTATCTTACTAAATGCGACTCACAATTCTATTGTTTCAAGTAAATGGATATTATTAGTCACTAGCTCTATAAAGTTTTTTCTTGTCAACATAACGGAGTGGAAATGTTGAGATCAGGGTATTTAACTGGCGGGCCGCTTAGCGCAGTTGGTTGGGGCGTGGCAACTTCAGCTTGTTGTCGTTCAAGTGGTCGTGCGCTCGAATCCCGCTCCACCGTCAGGCATTTATGTGTAATCATTCACCTCATTACCCACGCACAAGTCTCGGACTCATGTGGGCATCATCAGCAATAAAAAAAAACTATTCTGAAGGATAAACAATGATATCATACATCTAATAAATGGTATTTTTCCCCTGAAAATCTTTCTAATATTTAGAGGAGTTTATTCATATTCAATACAACACAAAAATGTATAAATTGCAGGATAACCGTCGGGAAAAATTGAGTAAAGCTAAAAATCCCACTTGAAAATTCATTTTTCGCGGTGGAGAAAAGTCTTTAACTATGTAAATCAATTCTGAAATCAATACTGCATTAGTAATTGAGCTTTTAAATAAATCTTTATGCATAGCTATATTAAAATCATTACAATATCAGTATATTGCAGCAATACTACAAAATTATTAAAACATCTCAACTGCGAGTGCTGGTTGTGTATAATATGCATGATTTCTTCAATTATTGAGACAACAAAATGTTATGATCCGAAGAACGGACCAGTTAGTGTAGACGAAAGTTAGTGGTTGGTTCCATCACTCGGCTGTCATGATCAAATCCATATGTCAAGTTCACATTAGTTTTAATGTGGAAGAGAAAGCGTGAATGTCAGTTTACTAACACAACTTGATTGTGAGAAGCTGATAGTAAACAAGCTTATTATAGGCCTAAGAAAAGCAATTCCAGCCTCTGATATCAAACAAGACAATCTTATCTACGTTCGGATATCACCACGATAGCAGCATCAACGACACAGAACATATTCTGCAAAATGAATGAATTTGTGGATTCTATTACTGTAGGCTCGTAAGAAGGGAAAACAGAAGACAATATGAGACGCCAGATTAGACGACAGTTGTATCTGCTTTAGTTTCATGTATCTCACCTGTCGAGATGCATGTAATGTAGAATAAATCAATTATTGAATGCAAAGCTTCCAGGATCAAACATAACATCTATTTTATTTTGTCAAAAGACTACTAGCTTACTGATTTACTTACTAATTTATCGAATAATATTTTTAATTTTTAATTATATTATTCCTTATAATATGATTCATATTATAAGGTCCTAATCATATTATAGTGTTCCTTATGTAGCCTTCTTAAATCTTCAACAATTTATACATAGGCAAAAGATGGAATAATTATAAAAATAAGGGATCTCTTCATTTGTTATATTAAATCTTGGACATTCAACCCACTATTAATCATAGATCGGAAATTAATCGTAACGATAATTCTTTTCATAATTTTTTATTTGAATGATTGCGATTTACTGCTCTACATCTCCCCGTTACTTCACATACAGACATTAACTGCTATGTGTTTTACATTATTTGACTATGAACTATACAATCGTAAGTTACGTCTTTAAATACGTAATTTGAACTATTAACTATACAACTATACAATCAACTAGTAGGTTACGTTCAAATACGCCAAGGAGCAAGGACGATACTCGTATAAATGTTGTCCTTGATTAATGGAGACATTGAAATTCAATCATGGGATGCCTTTGAGCACAGTGGGGTCATTGAAGGTGACACAAGGTTATCCCACAGGAATATAGAGGATCTATATTAAGTCCTTTGATAATCATGTCCATAAATAAGACACCTGTTGCAATTATATATGACGCTCAACGCAGATGACGTACTAATCACTTTACTTGGAAATTCTATTTGGGATTAAGATCGAAGGTTTCATTATTATTAGTTGAGTGTGCGCTTGCGTTGAATATCAAGTCATCATTCCAGCTATTTTATTATCCCAGATCAATTTATTGCGTTTTCATCGCATTTCATTGAATTTATTCAAAGTAATTAAAACCTCTTTCTAGATCTACCGTTTCTATCTATTTTATAAATTTCACTGCTCTTGGAAAAGTACTTCAAGAAATTTCCTTTTTTAAATGTGATGGCTGAATTATCATTTTTGATTAGTAGCCTAGAAAGAAGTCTCGTTCGCTGAGGTTTTGATAGTGAATTTGTAAAAAATAGTAGAATTACTTTCAATTATAGGATAGAATTTATTGAACAGTACTTCATGAAGGGAGAGATTGATTGATTTATTGTGTCTAGGTCTTGGCAGACCCATTGCACATTGAACGGAAATACAAAATTATAATAAATTATTATTGAAGAAAATAAAAAAATATATAAATTCAAATGAAAACTTTATATGATTTACACTGTAAAAGATTCACGTTATAAAATATAGCACTTCATGAAATAAATTAAATGGATAGACAAAGTACCTATTAGTTCCATAGAGTGAGAAGTTTGATATTTTGTAAAGCAGAAATAGCATTGGTCGCGAAATATATAAAAACTAGTTCCAAGATTGGTCGGTAGAAAATGAAAATGATGCGACAATTTTCAAATGGTTAAAGGCAAATGAGTGCGTAATGATTATACAGATTGATTACAATGATTGCAATGATTGACACAATGATTTCCTAACCTTATTGGCAATAATTGAAAAGTGAAGTATATGGCAGTGGGAAGTGAAGTGCGGAGGGGCTTAGTAGGCAGCCCGCAATGCAGATAGGCATTGTACGTATTTGGATCTCAGTTCCATGTCAAAAACACCTGCATTGATTGCCTTGTGATCCAGGGATCATAGGCCAATTCGTGTTCCATATTGAACGTCCAAATCAGTTTTGATATTCGACTTATTATTGAAATGGATGGATGTGTTTGCAGTCTAGTAGCTATAAGATTTGATCGGCTGACAATATATTGCTACTTTCACAGAGATTATTAATTTATTCATTTATTCATAACACATAACACAATCAAGTAAAGATACAACAGGCATAGCCCACGACTGCTTTTTTTACAAATTTTTAAATGAAAAATCCAAATTTTAGGTTATGTCCAAGTTGAACTAGGACTTCACTTCAAATACAATCACTGATTCATTCCAAAACAAAATACCATGGATTAAGGAACGATAGCTGAATAATTCACCAGAAAGAAACAGAAATAGTTTCATACCATGTCTAACTAGGAAGAGACTTGCCTTCTTGCCTAGACAAACATAGTAAAATACATTTATCAGCTATACGATCGCGAAAGAGATGGATAAATATTTAAAAAAATTAAACAACTCAGTTCAAATTTAAGAAATAATAGCTGAATTGACTAAATTCACCAGAAAGAAAATGTTGTATTCAGTTCGGCAAACATACATTTCGTCTCTTGTAGGGAGAGACTTGCCTCTTTGCTAGCAGAGACCTAGTTAGATATACGATAGTCTGCTATACGATTGTTGGAGGGATGGACAGACGATTTTGTTAAAGTGCATTACTCTACAAAAAATACCATGAACTTTTTTATAATAACTTTAAAAATATGAGAAAGAAGAAGAGATTAGATTAATTTATTCCTGTAAATATACAGATTTTTCAAGTGTGTGATTAAAACCAATATTATTTAAATTGGAAGTGTTGGAAGTATGAAGTATGTCTTATCAATATAACAGATGATATTTAGTTACTAATATTCAGATAATGCAAGTGATGCATTTATCTAACCAACAACGTTTGGACGAATTTCTCCCTCTCACTCATGACCTTGTGAGAGAGGGAAAGACTGAATGAGAGAGAAAGAGCGAGAGAGAGAGAAAAAATGGGAGAGAGGAAGAGTGAGTGAGGGTGAGAAAAAGTGAGTGTGAGAGAGAGAAAGAGCGAGAAATAATAATGAGCGAGAAATTGAGAGAATGAGTATGAAGTAAGAGGAGAGATGAAAAAGAGCAACGATCCACCCGAAATTGGCGGAATAGCTTTGTTCAGAGAAGGGAAGACATTTGGCCTGTTTGGAAGCGATTGTGTCCTGTCCTAGCAGGGAAGAGGCCAAAGTGAATGGGAGCGCCAAAGATTTAACCTGCAGATAACTTTCCTGGCTCGCATTAAATTGTTCATGTGTGTGTAGGTGTGTGCGAGTGTGAGTGGGTATGTGTTGGAGGACTGCAGCGCGAATAAACAAATAAATCTCTGGCCGTAGATTTTGGCTGACGCTCCCCCTCAACCCCCTTCCCCCCTCACCAGCAGACACATGCTGCAGCGACAGCAGCAGAAGCCAAGCTCAAAAGATCGATATCTTTACCGTTCAAAATTACAACAGTTATTCAAGATTAAATTCGTTATTAAACGTTTAAAAGTAATATAAGCCTTGATTTAGGAGTGCAGATATTTGTACTCGTTCATTATAACTCGCCCTATCGTTTTGTAAACATTTTGCAATACGTACTCTCCTACATAGTAGCGTAGCGAAAATGTTGAAATGGGGGGCTATGTGAGATTTTGGTGCCCTTCCGGGGGGGGGGGGGCGTCGGGTGGATGCGTAATACCCCCACCCATCCCGGTCCATTCACGGTCCTCCCTCTGAAAATTTTTGATAAATAGTACCTTAAAAATAGTACTCCAAGTGATTCTAGACTCATGTCTGGAAAAGCGTTAATCCATTCATTTTAGTTCACATTATGGGAACATTTTAGGACTTTTGATGCTAAGAAATTGATTTGAGTCTTGAAAACAGTGATTTTATATGAGTATTTATTAAAATGAAGTTTATAAATTAGGTAAAGTGGAAGCTTAAATTAAAAAAATCATTGCTTTTATGAATCGTTCGCTTAAGAACTTGAACCGACTTTTCGTATATTGTTAGTTCATTAATTAGTTGTGAACAAATTTCAATGTATGAAGCATAAAACATACTACTTTTATAGTGCATTTAATAAGTTGTAGTGGCTTCAAATTATTATTACAACCAGGGCCACCCAGAGACCTTTTGTGGCACGGGGCAGAGTTGTGGCTGAAAGTTCCCTTACCCCTTTACCCTGAATACCAATTTTCAATCAGTGACGATTTTCCAACTAGCATTAATTAAGTCTTCCAGCTATGCCTAGTTGCCTACTATAACTGTGTAACTAATTTAAATTGTATTTTCAATTTTTTTTTTAAGTCATACCCATACTTTATTGCCAAACTCTTGTAAATAACAATCAATCACACACAATTTTTTTTTTTTTGGCTCCATCAGCAAAGCATAGCTTGTTCGCTAACGACGAGTTCTCCTTCATTACAAATGAACATTTTTCCTCTTTACTACCCAAAATTACACTGGAATGTTCATCAATAATTCACTAAATCAAGCATCCAACCAATAAAAAAAAAAAAAAAAAAAAAAAAAAAAATAGTCCAAAACAAAAAAACAGTAGAACAAAAAAGAAAATCTATCATCACTATCTTTAGCAAAACAACAGTAGAACGAAAAAAAAACTTATCAAATACAATAAATAGGCAACTATTACTCAACCTAAACGTTACTATAACTTAAAATATATGTTACTTTTGACCCATTCCTCCACATTTCTCAATAGAGTTTGTGTAAACCTTTGTGTTAAAAAGTGTGCAGGAACCTTGTTTATTAGCACCATGCAATAATTGGCGAACTGACGCTTACATACTGACAATCTTGTATACTGTATGTTGTATCTATTTGTTAATAGCGGTCTTGTATTGTAATATACGTTTCTATTGTCAAATGAATGTTTGTTAAACCTTCATTTAAAGATAAAATACGAGTGTAGGCCAACTGAAAACCATTCAAAGAAAATCTTGTTGAAGCTAAGCTTTCTTGAAAGTGCAACTCTATGCTTTTTGTGGTTATCAACCTCTTATCTCATACTGTTTGTTGATTGATTCATGACGTGACAAATTTTACAATCACAATACATTCTATATATACCAAGGTGTTGTGGCACCTTGATTATTAATAAAATAATTTGAACTCTGAACAGTGACAGAAATGAACATTTGAAGCCCGTCCACAAAAATATTAAGAGATCTTTTCTCCTTCCAAGCCTTCTGTGTCAATTCAAGTGGCCTGGGGACCATTCAAAGCCATGTTCACGGGCTCTGAGAATACAGCATCTTGGGCGCCTAGAGTCCTCATACTGAGACAATATGGGGTCCTTGAAGGCCCAAAGCTGGGGAAACTAGGGGACCCTGGTGTATAAACTTTGAAGCTTGAAATATTTTAGATGCAGACTTCTTAAATTAACATATTTATTTCACATGACTGCAATAAAAACGGACCCAAAGGAACCGCGGCGCTAGAGGGCCTCTAGGGAATCATAGGCTTCTAAAGGGCCTCTATAAATCTAAACTGGAGCGATAAGGGGCCCTGGAGGACCCCAATTGGGATAATTTGGGGCCCCTAATATTAGTTTTGTCTTGTCACTTGCTTACATTTGCCAAATTATGTGGCTCCTGGAAGACCCGGGGCAGACTTGCCCTGTTTACCCATCCCTTCTATAAATTTAGCAAAATACATTTTCATTTTACCAAACTTGCCCTGTTTACCCATCCCTTCTATAAATTTAGCAAAATGCATTTTCATTTTACCAAATTTCAAATTTAGCAAATACATTTAGCAAAATACAGCTAATGCATTTTTTAGCTGTAACATTATTTACTTCCATGTATGAAAACATTTTTTACCTCCAGTATTCGATATTATCGCTTTTTCACTGCTGCCTCCCTACTCGCTTTTGGAGTGCTCTTTTACAGGCTCAATGGGGGGGGGGGGGTTGTAAGCCGGACCCCCCCCCCCGTCATTACGCTAATGCTTCTACAAGTGTGCTTTTCTATAAAGTAGTTGATAAGTTGCAATCATTTTTTTATCCGATCTAAATGGAGACACATAATTATTACAATAAGATTCAAGATTCAAGATCTTAATAAATCAAGATTCAAGATCTTAATAAATCAAGATTCAAGATCTTAATAAATCAAGATTCAATCAAGATTCTAGATTCTAGATCTTCTAGAAGGCACAATCTAAAGTTCAGAAATGAATGATTGTATGTGTCAATATGAATGCAGCTATAGTGGTGTAATCAGTGGCGCTTATAATAACACCCCTGCGGTCACGAGTTCGATTCCCGTTCAGCCTGGCATATTTTATGTTTTGGCATACTACCATATTAGCATTTTCACCTCATTACCCAAGCGCAAGTTTCAGACTAAGCATCATCAGCCAATACCCCGCTCTAAAAGAAAATACGTATTGTAAATGAGCAGCCAAGACTACGTAGCTATTGTGGGTTATGACTGTTCTAAGCTACACTAAATTTCGAGTTCAATATGATATTCTTCCAAAGCATTTCATAAAAATACTAGATTCTGATTCTAGTGTCATTAGAAATATTTGAAGGTTGAATTTTAACCATTATAGAAAAAATTAATTTGCCTTCTATACAATTCCAAAAATTACTATAAAATGCATTATCATTCTAAATTTATTCAACAAGATTTTCTCTTGACTTGGTGATTCTGAATATTTACAACAGAATTAAAAAAAAAAAAATAGCATAAAAAATGTTAGGCTACCACAATAAGGCATCAAAAAATCTATTTTTCGAGACTATTCAAAGAGAGAAATATTGTTCGAACTATGAATTTGAAAAAAGAAACGAATGAAAAGTATATGGAAATAAGAAAGGAATTGCTACAGCTGATATCTTCAACTTGATGTTAAGCTTGTTAGAGGCGGTACAATATTAGGGAAAGACAAATATTCCCTTATTTGAAGAAGTTCGTATCCAGATCTTTTGATACTTGTATTCTCAACAAGCTTTTCCTTTGGAAGCGATTCTCGCCTCAAATTCACGCTCCAGCTACTTTCGATAGGAACGGTGCATTGCTCAAAATGTGACTTTTATTCCTCTTCTTGCTGTCTAGCATATTATTCCGTTTATTCTCCTCATCTAACCACAAGTGTGCGATTCTTTTCAAATATATCATGACTTTATTTCATATTTCTCTGTCTCAAGTTGCACGATTGGAAAGTAGATTTACTCGTAAGTATTTCAATGTATAAACGAATAAAACACGTGTAACCTGGAATTTTATTTGAAAGAAAACAACATGATAATGATTTACTGCATATTGTAGCAAACAGATCATAATTCTTCTTACATAAAATACGTTGTTTTCAGTGTATAAAGTTCCACTGGTGTATATGAATATCAATGGTAGTTGATTTTGTAGTTTATAGTGGGGGGGGGGGGAGAGTAAAAAAGGGAAGAAAATACAATTTGTGCCTTATTCTGTTTGTCAATAGAAGTATACGTAGTATATTGATCAATTAAATAACGTTTCTAAGTTGGATAGCGGTCCAAAAATAAAACTTTTAAACCCTCCTTTTTCTCAATTCTTTCACTTTTACAAAATTAGTAATTTTTTTTACAAAATTGGAAATTAAAGATTTCTAATATTCTCCAAGTATCAGTAAAGTAATCAATCAACACATCAAGTAAAGTACGATGAGTATTTAAATTCTTTTTTTTACATCTCGAACTTTGAATCTTATTCAGAAGACCCTTTCTGGTAGTATTACCAATTACTCTAGGTCGCAAGTAAAACGGAAAAGTATACTAGAGGCAACAATGATCAAGCTTCACGACGGTTTAAATGTCATATCTGTCACTTGATTGACCAGATTCCACCTTTGTAGTTGAATCAATAGATAAAGTACTCATAAAAGTGTTACTAAATTAGTGTCATCTCAAATCATTAATTTTACGGTTTAAATGCCATATATGTCACATGATTGACCAGATTTCACCTTTGTAGTTGAATCAATAGATAAAATGAAAACTCATAAAAGTGTAACTAAATTAGTGTCATCTCAAATCATTAATTTTACTCAAAATCTGTATTGTAATATCAACTGACATGCAAAGTTGTTTGTAAACTACAAAACTTGGGCCCTAGTACAAATTGGGCCATGTAGGCCTGCTGGATCGTAGCTGAGTGACTGATGAAGCTGGAGACAGCTCCTACATAGACGAGACACCCACCCATACGGACGTCTCTGTTTAGAGATAGAAGGTCTGTCAATAATTGACAAAGCGTGTTGATCGACCGCTCCCACGAGGTTCGGGACTTTTTCACTCACATTGTCTCCAGACAACCACCCACTAACTCTCTCTCTCCAGCGCTCGCATCTTCCCTACTGACCCCTTCACTACTGCGCTAGCAATGTCAGAAGTCATTCAAAACTTTTCCTAACAAGGAATGAAACTTTTTGGATGGATATCTCTTTCTCACTACAGCTTTCTTCATTGTAAACTGAAGAATCGTGTCATATTGACGTGTATTTCTATACTTTTGAAGTGCACAGTATTACAAACAGGCCATCTGACTTCTCTAACTATTGCATTAAAGAGTTGATGATAACAAAAACAACGATGGAATTGATAAAATGAAACGCGTTAAAGGTGGCTTACTCTATTTGAACTGTACTCCACACGAACATATTTGTCAACAAACAATTCGCGCTCAATTAATCTATTTATAAAGCTTACGTGCGTTTTGAGCATAATTTTTATTTCATCATTGTTTTTGTTATCTATACAATTTCTAAGACATAATATCATCTTTTTATTGTGGATATTCTGTCAATTTGTGATAGAAGACCAACCAATAAGTCAATTCATTTTTTATTGCTGATGATGCCCACATTATTCCGAGACTTGTGCTTGGGTAATGAGGTGAATGATTACACATAAATATTTATAGAACTCAACCCAAGTAGCAGTATTATGTTGAGAAGTAGGAAAGGCAGCAAAAATATAATTCAGCTGCAGAATTAAACTTACAAAAATAATGTAAAAGTAACTTGAATATCGAATGCTTGAATGATCTGTGTATCATGATTACATACCTACTTGGCCAATTGGATGTTTACTTCTAGAGAATACATGTAGAGAATGCCACAAAGTATGACCCAGTTCTAAATAAATGTAGCTGAAACTTTAAACAATAATGTCTTTGATCTTGTCAAATAGAAGTGGAAAAAGGAGCTGTGGTGTCTAGAGAAAAATGAGATGAAAACTTATTCATTCTTGCTCTTGAGTTTTATACATATTATAAAATACTACTAAACGGAAATGCTTGGTAATTGAGAGCACCCCTTTTTACTTCTGGTTCCAGAATTCTATGTAGGTCTAATCACGTCAGGTCAGATATTTATCTAGTTGGATAGGTATCATAGGAACAGTATTATATTAGATAATAGTACTATTTTTGTATGATATTATTCTTGTCGGATCACATTACACATTTTCAATGCATCGAACAACAACATTTCCTAATCGCTTATCAAAATTAAACGTAATGAGTGATTTATTGTTTTGTACGTTACACTTTCAGATGAATCTGACGCAAATATACATTCTCAATCTATCACTGCTATTTGGATTACATTATACAAAATATTTTGGAAGTGCAATGCTCATCCATTTGAAAAAGATATTCTACGACAGGAGAATTCAGTCACAAAATCACTTCAACTACCATCATCTAAGCGACTGACAACAAAAGGTCTTGATTAGGGCTTGAAATCGTGGTTAAGCTCAAATAATGACATGTTCCATAGATCTGAATGTAAATGAGGACTCTATTCTCTATGACCTTTCGACACTTTGGAAGGTAACATTCTCAGTTTGTTATGCTGCAAACTATTAACACTACGATACAACAATAGTTGAGCTCAGTTGATTGTGAACGAAATAGTTTGGTAAAAGAAAATCATTGCGGGCGAAAAGTCTATTCCACACTCCATCTTTATGTTTTATAAATTCAATTTACGTCATGTACTGTACCTTCTTATTATTTCTATAATTGCATTGATTAATACATATCATCCGAAAGCTTGTTCGTAGAGTTAAAGTAAAGAAAAACTAACTAGATTTAGCTTTTACAGTTGTACATGTTGTTTTTCATCAAGGTTATCAGAATAGAGATCTGCATTCTATTAAACTTGGATTTTCTTTCTTTGTAGTGGCGAAGGTGATATTGTGGAAGGTATCCATAATGAATAATAAGACGAAAATTTCACCAAATGCCAATAAATGTGGTTGTGATAATTTCATCTTATTCAAAACTTGGTTCTCCATAACCGATATTGAGCATGAACAATTCATGCAACATCCCTAAGAGGGTCAAGACCTACTAGTTAGTTGTCAGTTTCATATCCACTTTAGTTGAAACAACAATTGTAAAACGTATTTAGAAATTGATCCATTCAACTATAAATCATTTATATTACTAAAATTATTAGTATTATGATTACTGGAATAAAACCTTCCTGTTCAACCTGAAATGCCATTTTTTGTCTTTATAATCCCGTTCTCCTTAAAATATTATTTGGATTGTCATTTTATCTAATCTAATCTAATATAAGATCACTGCCATCTTACTAATCGAATGTATAGGACACTAGGACTTCCCTGTTACTAATTCCCGTATACAGCAATGTTAACTTTTCAGACTATGTGCTCTTGAAGTTATGAATTTAAAATTATTGAAGAGGGCTGTTAGGGCAGTTGGCTCTTACAAATAAACATTATAAATTTAAAATGATTGAAGAGGACTGTTATGTCAGTTGGCTCTCACAAATAAACGTAGAATATATGAAAATTGGACATAAATTAAATATCTGAAATTTTATCACAACAAAAATTCATTCTTTCAACAGTTCTGGTAGTTTAGCAGTGAAGACTATATCAGACTAGAATAGACTTGACTCATGACCCGATCCTACTTGTGAATGGAAATGGTTTGAGACTTGTCAGGCCAGCACACCACAGGGAATACTGCACCATATCATACTGACAGGTGTTGACCCTTGCTAACATGCTCTCAATACCTATAATTGATATTCGTTACTGAGTATTAACTCTGAATGCAGTACATGTGGATGAGCACCGCACTTGACATTATTAATTAATTCGAACTTTCATCCAATAAAATAAATTAGATATGCATATTTCACTTTTGAAAATTACACAATGTGATCAAAAATACTTAAACTACAGAGAAAAGCGTGCCTTTGGTACAAAACTTAGTGTATTCGTTCTGTTATCTCGTAGATTTAAATGCCAAATCTGATTGTTTCATTTCCATCATCCACAAAATATTAATAGAGTAAACGAACAGCTAAGCTGTATTACACTATGTAGCAAAACACTGTTATATAAATTTCCAAAAAGAAATGCAGTTTTCCAAAATAAAAATGTTATTTGACAATTTTTTTCATTTGCATAAGAATGATACATAACTGTGATATAAACTATTGTTTAAGAAACATTTTTGTTTAAATTTTTACATAGTGTAGAAGAGGCTTAGAAAAATAAATTTCGAAGATTACCTGTCTACAAATTATGTTCAAAAGTCTTGTAGCGCGTGTAAAATCTTTCATCAACGCCCTATAACACTAACGGCCAGTTGCACGAAAACAAATTAAATTTTACCGCCGTAAGATGACGTCAGTTGACGGTGGTTAAATTAAATTTTTTTCGTGCAACTGGCCGTTGGTATTATAAAAAAAACATTATCAAACAACGTAAAAAGCAAATTACAATATTAATGAATATTAAGACGAAGGTGTCACAACCACATTTATTAAAAATAGTGAGATAATAGTTTTGGTTGTTACACCATTATCAATCTCACACAAACCTGTCTACACAATCTGTAAATGCACAATTAACTGTGCCGCAGAAGGTGCAATGTACTATACATTTTATCATAACATACTTAATTTTGACTACCTACTTCAGTTCAGTAGCACTACACATCACAATACACTACATTAGCAAACATTTTCTATGTATTGTATATACAACCTATCAGCTTTTCCATTTTTTAGCTAGCTTAGATATTGAATGACATCTCTCAGAGTATCAACTAATGTTCCAAAATCTGAAATTTAGAAACGGTTTAGAAATGATTTTTCTACTTGAAGAGTTGGTTTTAATTGGAAACAGAATCATGAGATCGTACAAGACAAGTTGAGGTCTTCTGTCTTTCTGTCAGGACTTCAGGAGATATCCATCTATGTTCAGAACTAGCGAACAGAGCCCTTAGCAGCACTCTGTTGTTTACAAGTGAAAATAGAAGGACAACATTAACTTGGCCAAAAGTAGCCTATGCTCGAAGAAACATGGGCCCTCGTTAATCTTGTTGATCAATTGGTTAAAGAGCACTTTCAGCTCTCTGGTATTTGCATTAACAAATCAGAGAGCATTTCATTTTGGAAGTGTTGATTTTCAGGGCTCAGGGACGGCAGGTTCTCATTGGAGACTGAAACTAAGCTGGCTTTTCCCAAATGAAAAGGGCTGAATAAACGTGACTGCAATGTTTACTTGGTTACGTGATATAAATGTCTAAACTGTTTGTCAAGTATGGGCAACACTATAGGCAAGGCTCAGGCTCACACATGAGCGATCATATACGCTTTGACTGAACAACTATCGCGCACTTTCAAAGCTAGAAGTTTGAATTTCAACACCAAGGTTATTGAAACTGGGCTCACTTATACCTTCAAAATTGATTGTCTATCAAGTACCTCACAATTGAACCTGAATAATGATTTGGTTTCAGTGTAATTAATCCAGATTGTTGCTATTTCCTATGAATTCTTCCACTTTGTACTATCCGATTTACAAATCATATTCCAATTGTATTACCTAATCGTTGATGAAAGCGACCTAATTTGTTCACTGCGTAGGTTCTTTTTCTTTTTTTTTGGAGGATGAAGCCCACATATGTCTGAGACCTGTGCGTGGGTAATGAGTTGGATGATGGTGATTTATGAGTTGGACCTACAGATTTAGGTGGGCTCCGAACCACCGGGAAGTGATTTTACAGCAGAGAACAGTGTCTCTTCCTTCTTCTTTCGTGTCTAGGAGTACCAAGTCACTACTAAGGCTATAATATGACATAGGCTAAAGCTATTATATATCATAGGTTATTCAAATCTGTAACCGGAGGATAGAGAAATTTTCATCAAAATTGTGGTATGGAAGTGGTCCTGTAACATTCATTCTTTCATGCCTCGTTTATCATTTTCATTATGAAAGTAACATTTTCAGTATTCAGTAGCATTCGTGCTTTTCGGATTGGGAAGTAACACATTGATTCAGTCATGAGAGCCACAAATCAATCAAGGAGAGAAATGTAGACAACATGGCTTTGACAAGTTACATAATATAGTAAAGGGTAACTAACGAGGGAAGATTAACGACAAGAAAATTGATTGAAAAGAAGAAACGTTGTTGAATAATCTCAGCGAACAGGCTGAGAAGCGATAAGATCATTTTTTTGAGATCGTTTATCATCAGCCAAAACGTATCATATTTCAATCCCACTGAAATCATTATTTTCTATGACTTATGGAAGTGAAATATACAATTATTTAATTCATTCATTTCTATCAAGAATCTGGACCTTCTTAATGGAGAAGTTCCACAATAATTAAAAATATTGAATGGTATCAAGTCAGGAAAAACTGTTTTCAAGCAATGTTATTTCCAAACTTCTTCTATACCTTCTCATTCATGCTACAAACTTAACAAGTTTATATTTATAATTTATTTTATTAACTGAGTTGAGTTGTGGCTCATACGAGAGCTTCTAATGGTATGATTAGAGAAGCATTCTGGTACTCTGTATCAGCAGCATGACCTTGTCTGAATCGATTTTATGTTTTCGGTCAGTCGCAGAGTAGAACGGGATGGAATGTAAACGCGAATGATCTTAAGACACAAACGAGCTGCTTTTTATTCACTGGTCTACCCTCACAACATCTATCATTTTTTGAATAACTGCGTGATGGAATGATAGAAAATTAAATAAATTGATTCGAGCTTCATACCGCTTCTCGATTCAGCCTCTGTATCTGGATTGAAGGTCTCTTTCTTTATTATTTATATTATTTTTGAACATTGTGAACATTTCATCTTTGTAATTTATGAAAAAGCCAATACATTTTAAAGTTCAACAGATGCATGCAATGTAAATCACCTAATTCTGGCATAAATCATTTCCTGTTGGCAAGGGATAAGCGGATAAAATTGAGAAGAGAAGAAAATTGAAGAAAACTTGTTGAATTGTAGATTTTTTAAAAGAAAAGGAGTAACTTTCATCAGATTTATCATACTTCAACTGCATTTAGGCAATCATATTAATATATTTTCTGTCTGTTAAGTCTCCGTTGATTCAAAAGCAGCGATCACACTATCTATTAGAACTATAATGTAGTCTAGCTACAAATATAGCTTTGCAAGAGGTTAGACAGTGTCTGAAAATCTGCTATTGCAGCAGAACTACAAATAACTGTTGAAGCTATACATAGTTGATTGGTTGTTTAAATCTGCTATATATCTCTCCAGCTATACAGTGTTAACGCAGCCAGAATTATTCTGATTGGAATCCGTCATTTCCGTGACACTCATCTCCAATAAATCTCCATCATAAGTTTCAGGCTGGTAGAGAAACAACACATGGCAAGGAGATGAAGTGTTCTCAAATGATTAAGTTTCGATGAAGCTCGACCATTTCATATCAGCAACAGTCCTTGTTCTTAGTTAATGGAGATACGTAGTTTCGAGCGTGATGGTTGACGAGTTATGGTATTTTCTAAATGACTGATTCTGGCAGGGTATTTCATTAAATGAATGTTCTGAGGGGGGTAAATATTTTTTTCATTCGAGTTATTGTGGTATATTATTTTTATAGATAATTTTTCGTTTGAAGTTTAATATTTCTCAGATAAATATTAACATTACAATTCTAATAATTTTGAAAAAATGCATCAATTTAAAAAAATTGATTTTTCCCAAATAAACTTCTTAAAAATATTTTTGAAATTTTTTTATTAAAATTTTAAACTAAAATTAAACCAATTAATTACATTTTTTCAAGTTACATTCGATTTGAACTTGACGAACTTCATGTTTAGTTTTAGATGAACTCAAAGGTTATAGTAAATGATAACTCAAATTAGTGAAACAACTAATAGAGTTCGTGATAGGTAACTAAGTCCCTGACGACTGAAGGGAAGATCTATTCATTCTTTACAGTATGATGGAAACAAAGAAAGAAATACTTGCTATCCGTTTCCCTAGTATAGTAAATTTCCAGTTTTCAACGTAATTATTCAAATTGAATCACCCTGGATTGCGTTACCATTACAATAATTATAAAGAAGAGCTAAGTTTGTTTACAGCTCATTAATTCCGGGGACATATTTTAAACTGAGCACATAAAGTCACCTTACAAACTGAGCACAAAGAATCACCTTACAAACTGAGCACAAAAAGTCACCTCCAAACTGAGCACAAAGAATCACCTTACAAACTGAACACAAAAGTCACCTTACTAACTGAGCACATAAAGTCACCTTACAAACTAAGCACATAAAGTCACCTTACAAACTGAGCACATAAAATCACCTTACAAACTGAGCACATAAAGTCACCTCCAAACTGAGCACAAAGAATCACCTTACAAACTGAACACAAAAGTCACCTTACTAACTGAGCACATAAAGTCACCTTACACGATTACACCACAGTACACTGAGCAGATACAAGTTGAGTGATCAGTATGGGAGTACATTAAACTGACATAAACAATAAATTTTGGAAATAAAATAAAGAATTGGATTGTTATGATAAATTACTTTTTCCGTTGGTAGAGCTCTTTGACATTTTGAACGAGTGAAAGCAATCCAAAGCTAACATTTCGATTCTGATTTTGATGTTGTTTGGAAGAGGGTGATGGAAGATGGAGATGGAGATAGGAACAAGGACAAAGCTGGAAGTTGACAGACGTCGGAACAAAAGATGATCACACAAATCGCTTGAGGCTGGAGCTCTTTAATGTATAACCAATACAATTTGGCGGCATTCGACAGTGGTGCAATCTATGATCTGCAAGCCTTTTGAGCTACCAGCTTCCCCTCTTTATCTATTCATATCGGCGTTGTCGTTCGCTTTTAATTACTCACGCACTATACGGTATTCTCAGGATTTGCCGCACTATGCGAACAACTAGTTCACACACCCGACTCAAATCACAATCATGAAATTCCAGCCCTCAACTATGAACTCACCAGCTGAAGAAATAATACTCATTATTATAGAAATAGTAATCATAAAATGCATGAAAATTTTCTGGTTTATCAACGCTGTCTCCTCCCTAAATATATTTTTAGCTACTGAATAATAAGACGAAATTGTCACAACCACATTTATTGAAAATATTGTGAAGGTGGGTTAGACCGGTAGAAGTTTCAAATGTAGAATAAATGAACATATTAGGGATTGGAAAACCCAAAAAGGAGATTCAAATTTTGCAGAGCATCTCATTAATAATGGGCACAAGTTCAAGGCTGAAGAAAATGTTGAATTTCTGCATTTGATTGACAAAGGCAGACAATTGAACATTTTAGAAGCTTTGGAGATTACTAGGTTGATAAAAAACTATTCCAATACTAGTTCAAATGACCAAATTTATTTTAACCAATTCAATACAACTAACTTGGTTTCATCATAATGCTAGCCTACATTTTAAAAAGGGTACTTTCTCGGTTGACCTTGTCCTCATTTGAGTAAGCTTCTAATGTTTCAACTTTATTTGATTCAATTCTAGCCTTATTGTGTATTTTTCTTCTTTGTTGCTTTCTAGATGTTCACGGTTTTGGATCTTGATTTGACTCTTATTTTTGCTTGTTATTCCTCCCACCAGGGGGCGTTACCTGTGCCTTCAGCCAATCACAACCTTCAATGAAGGTCAGCCTCTTTCTCGCTTAGTCAATAGTATCATTCCTTGTTCAATTCAATTCAATTCAATTTTTATTGAGCCAAAACGGTGTACATATACAGGCCAAGTCAAAACAACAAACAGAAAATAATAACAAAATAGCAAAGTACACTTAAAGTACAATTGTAACACAACTACAGATCAATAGTTATGTAAATAATACCCTCTGAAGAGTACCTAACACCAAATATGTCATGTATCATTTAAAAATTCATCCAAACTATAATAAGCCTTATCTACAAGAAAATCATATAGGTCTCTCTTAAAATTATTTGAAGTAAATAAATATTCGGGCAGCTTCCTAAATAATCTCAAACCAAATACACTTGGACTCTTGTCGGAAAATCTCAATCTATGCTGAACAACATATGGGTTTCCACTTCAGTATATATTAAGCTACTCTGTACTTAGGTTTAAGTATGTTTGGGATTGATAATGGTATAACAACCGAAACTAGTTTCTAATATTTTTAATAAATGTGGTTGTGAAAATTTTGTTTTATCATTCATTATGGATACCTTCCACAATATCACCTTCGCCACTACAAAGAAAATCTTTTTAGCTCTTCCCTAAAAATTTCTGACTTCGCTTTGGTCTAAAATGATATGAAAACGTGGTAATTGGATGAGTAGACCCTGAAATACGTTGAATTGTATAGTATAAAGAGATAGTTAGGTCCATTGTCTTTGAAACATAAAGAGTTATTGAGTTATTAGGTTCAAATTATATAGTTATACTTTAAGGCTATATGCGAGCCTGTTCGCATTTTTTGTATTTTGGTTGAGAGTACCCCATGGACAAATAAAACAAAAAGTTGTATGTTTTCTCGTTTAAAATAAAATAAGCGTGAATAAAACCCTAATTCAAATTAGACAAAAATAATAGTCTGCTGTCGGTGGCAGTCCGACATTTGTTTTATAGTATTTATTCGTTTTACATTATTTTTTAAGTTTTATTTGTTGTAATAGTTTTACAATATATATTATTTGCACAGTTCTACATTCAATTCACAGAATTTATTTCAATTCAATTCAATTTTATTTATTGTCAACAATACGTAATAGAACATTCATATATTCCAACAAAAATTATACCACTCTTCTTATCATAATAATGAATATCTACATAAAACATCATAAATGAAATAACTGTTGCATTCCTCTTTAAGCAAAGCTTGTGCTGAGGGATGGTGCGTCTCTAAAATGCCAATATTATAATTATAAGACATTGAATTGTAAAATAACATGTTTACTACAAGAGACCTCAAAACACATAATATGATCTGATATTAAAACACATGATATTATCTGTTCTGCTCATAATACAAATGTTTGTATATAGCCTATTGGTTTAAAAGATACAATTGAATATTTAAAGCAAAATAATATCAAGTTTGATACCTTAAAAAAAATGTCGTTTTCTATTATTATTTTAAATGAATGAGTCTTCATTTAATACAGTATGTACTTTTCCATTACCTGCCTGCACTATAAATCTTGCTATTTATAATTAAAATTGTGTTTACTTGCAATAAATGTTCGTTTCTCATCTAAGTATTGTGAAATAGGTTGATAGAATTGATAGATATCTATACTCTCATACATTTGGAATCTTAATTGACAGAGCTTAATAATAAACATTAGGCTATATATAAGACTTACTATGCATCTTTTGTTGTTAACTAAATAGTTTATCACATTACATTTGGAGAAATTTTCCGGATAAGAATCATGCCAATTTAGATAATATAGCTACAAATCATATTAAAATACTTTCCTCCATTTCTAAAAAGATCACTTTCTAGACTATTACCTGTGATGGAGAGCGGTCAGACAACTTATTGACTATCTCATCCCCTTGAACTAGTGGAGTGTTTATTTGACCTTGTGAAGCCCTCAGTTGCAGTCATAAGTCATCTGAGTACATGTTCTTAGTAGATTGCAACGTAATAAACTACAGCTTCATCAATAAGTGCATCTCATCATTCTTATTTTCCTCCCCCACATAAGCTCACCACGTTTGTGGGTACAAGCTCATCAAAGTTTTATGGCTGTAGTAAAGAGTGACGCTTTCTTTCGAAATATATTTGAATGAAATCATAGAGAAATTAAATCGATAATGTTTGTAGTAAAATTTTAACTGACAAATTTTTCGAACAAGAGTTTTCGAATTTAAATCAACGAGATGACTATAAAATGTCTAATGAAGTCACAGTCATAAGCATTGCAGGTGTCTCTTCAATCAGAGATAGGCTACGAAACTCCTGGGTCATCTTTGTAAGGGTGACCGATTGGATTCGCCAGCAAAAAAGACTCTGTTCTCTGCTGTAAAATTACTTCCCGGTGGTTCGGAACCCACCTAAAACTGTAGGTCCAACTCATCAATCACCATCATCCAATTCATTACCCACACAGAGGTCTCAGACCTATGTGGGCTTCATCCTTGAAAAAAATATTGTAATAATAATAATAGAATCGTGGGACCTGGCTGGCTCAGATAGCCTATGGTGTATAAATTTCAGGTCATATCTCAACATGTTCTGGGATTGACGTGAGTGACCGTTATTTTGGTTTATGGAAATTCGCCCATCAAATTCCGAATCTAAATAAAGCAGCTGATCCAATTGTATTGCATACTTTTGAATGCCTCGCATATTATCCAGCTGATTGGAGCATGCCTTTCTATCAAGTGTAACAAAAAATATCGTACATTACACGGCTGTAAACTTTTGCTGGTTCTCGCATATTCACGTTTCTGCACTCGGCTTTCGCCTCGTGCATGAACTATCATATGCTTGACCGGCAAAACGTTTCTTTCCAGCCTAGTAACGTATTATACTATTTCCCTTGAAATTTTTCGGTACTAGGTACACCCTGTGATTCGCAATAAATTCATCTCCCATTTTTAGCCATTTTTCTGGAATATTACCTTCTGATAAATTAACATAGAATAAATTAGAAGACTTCTCGTCTTCTTGTCTTTCTCTTCTTGCTCTCCTTTTTCTTTTTATACACTTCTTTATCTTCCTTCCTCTTCCCTTTCTTTCTTTCCTACTTCTTCTCCCTACCTCTCTTCATCATCACCCCTTCTTCTCATTCTTCTTATTCTCATTCTTCCAATTGTTATTCTGTACTGTTTTTCAATAGATTTGTATTTACTCCTCCTCTAAACACGGACTTGTTCCATACTAGACGAGTAATTTTTAAGAAATTTGTTTATACGGTACACATTTTTTTGAAAATAAATTTATAGAATTGGTGTGTTGTTTGTAGGTGATGGATGTTGGGGAGGCCGACGGCGGTGGCGGCGGACAATATGCAGGCGCGGTTGGGTGCAGGTCGTGAAGATGGCCGGGGCCCTGGGGCCCACCCCGTTATCCCCGCTCACCAACCCCACGGCCTAGGCCGACAACAGCCAGCATGGAGGCATCCAAAGAATGAAGAAGCAAAACGTCCGGACTTTGTCTTTGATAGTTTGCACGTTCACTTACCTTCTCGTGGGAGCAGCTGTCTTCGACGCCCTCGAATCTGAAACTGAGAAAAAACGTTGGGAAGCTTTAGACGGTGAGTGAGAATAATATTGTCAAAATTATCATTTCTCATATTAGTTTTATTTAATATTTTATACTTGTTATATTTATTATATATTGGTTCAATTGGGTAGTCCAGATACGGTTCATCAACTTGCAACTTGTATGAGATCTGAGAATCGTTGCAGATGAATGGCTGCGATAAGCTGAGTGTCTTGTCTGTAGCTTTACTGAATACGTCTATCAAATTTCAACTTTTTTATCCGCGTTATTTTTGAGGAACGGTGATGAATCAGCCAATCAGACAGTTCGTTTCTTCTACCTTTATCATTTTGCGAAAAAGCCAAATAATTTTTTTCAAGAATTAATTCATATTTAAAAAAAACATACATTTTTTCAAATATTGATGCATTTAAAAAAAATGATCTTGGATTAATGCGTTTGTTTAATTGTCATTGAATTTTGGTACGGTTACTTTAATCTGTGCACTATAACCTACTGAAAGAATTGTGAAGCTCTTGACATTTCAATTCTTTTTAATTGGCGGCCGAATAAAACGTTTTAAATTGTTGCAATCGAGAACCGTTGATCAGAAACCGGTTCACTACATAGAATGATATTCTTTAATTTTTTAATAAAATGATCCATCGTTTTTGGAAATCGGGTCATGAACAACCAATACGCTAATTATAGAAGGTTAGCATAATCATGCTAGATGTCCTCCCATCCAATAACAAATTGTCATTCAATTGACAAATTAAAACTAAATTATGATTTTTTGTTTTGACTTCCTACTACTAACTGAACATTGTTGTAAGTCACAGGATGGATTGATTGGGATATCAACCCAAAATTCAAAATTTGATTCGATTTCTCAGTGTATAGCATGAATTTGATTAGAATCACGAGCTCAAATTCAATGTTTCAGTAATATACCCAAAGTTTTTTATTTTCTATTACTCTTATTCTTTGATATTTTAATACTTCACACATTGAATGGAAAAGTATGAACAAAGCAATATAAATGATAATTTTGCGTTACTTCACCGTCCTCCGGTCTGGTTGTTACACTCGATGTGATCTCAGGACAGCTGTAATAATTAATGAGGGGTACTTGATCGTAACCATGGAGACATGCAATAATTATGCAGTAGACTAATAATCGGGTCCCAGTAGGCTACATTCAATTCAATTAGCCTACTGGTGTTTTCAATAATATTATTTCTCATTCTGATGCTTCAAAATAGAAATCATATTACACAATACAATTGGTGATATGTTGATGGGTCCTCATTGATTCCTCAATGCCAGCACTTACTGAAATGACAGGGGTGCCCACAGGGGGGGGGGCTATGACGCAGACTGCGTCATTGAAATTCTTGGGGGGTCCAAAAACGTTTTTGGGGGGGGCGTAAAGTTGATTGAAACCGTGTTCAACATGACAACATTCAAAAATATACTACGAAGTCACCAGATAGAATGTCATTTAATGAGAATATATTTATAATTATTATTATACAATTGAATATGAATTAGCTAAAATAGTTATGTTTAGGATTTGTGCAGGAGGTTATTATTCAAACTTAGCAAGACTCGCTTAGCAGTGCTCTGAAAGTGGTTTATACAACTTTACTCTCCTTAACAGTTAATCAGCAGAAAGAGCAATAAGCCGATTTAAAATTATCAAAAACA
The DNA here is from genome assembly GCA_948455865.1 of Conomelus anceps. Classification (NCBI taxonomy): domain Eukaryota; kingdom Metazoa; phylum Arthropoda; class Insecta; order Hemiptera; family Delphacidae; genus Conomelus; species Conomelus anceps. The sequence continues at coordinate 25,366,596 of OX418217.1, forward strand.
GACTCAGATCAGCTATGGGAGACTCATGGTTGTCCAATCTAATGGTTCTAGCTGCAGAAATTGATGTACTTGAGTCTATTTCTAACGAAGAAATAATTGAAAGGTTTTCTGTTTCCTCATCCCAAAGACAAAAACTTCTATGTGGGTTTAGAGAGATAGATTTAACAAGCTTAGAAGGAGCCTAGCTAACTTGTAGATGGTCACAGCCTACAAATTTAAAATGTTTGACTTCAAACTGTTGATGTTTATCATGTATTTTACGATAACTACTTACTAATAAGTAAGAACTGCCTTAGCAAAACTTACTAAATACTAAAAATTCAGTCATTTTTCATAACTATGTATTTATTTTGTTTTTGAAAGACACTTCTTTCGATTGTGTGTTGTAAATAACTATACATGAAATGTGTGCCTTTTATGTACTTCTTCCATACATAAGTTCTCCCAAGATACTACACTAAGTAAATAACCTGTTGTTCAACTACTGTCCAATAAATGACTTAGTATTTTGAATTTTTGTGTTTTACAAATGAAGTTATTAACTCATTGTTTTCAGTTCCTTTAAAGGAACAACTTTGTAGAATTATTTGACCTTAATGTAATTGGTACACCGAACATAAACTTATAGGTATTTCATTTTTATTGAACATTGTGTCTTTGTAATAATATTTTATTGTTTAAAAACCATTTAGGTTCAAATTATTATTTAGCTATTTTGCAATTAAGTTTATTGAGCAGAAGTTCATATATTCATTTCATTGATATTTCTTTTTTACCTTTACAAAAAAATGTTACCTATGTAAAGAATCTCAAGAAATATACATACATTTTGTATATTATCGACTGGGTTTGAATTTTTTCAATCGTTTTAAAAATCTTCTTTTAGTTTTAGAAAGAATAGGGGGGCTTTTTTCGCATTTTTTTGGGGGTCCTAATTTATGGGGGGGGGGGTTGGTGCTAAATTTAGGGGGGGGGGGTGCGTCATGAGGCTTAGGGGGGGTGGGCACCCCTGGAAATGATGACATCGCCCACGTCGATATAGTAGTACATTGCATAGTAATTGAAAGCCTCCAAGGTTTACGTTTGCACTTATACAATTCTGCCAAGATCAAAACCGTTCCTGCTCTCCTCGATCATTCAACAGTTGTTTAGTTGTGAGTGTAATTCTGACAGACCTAGCTTGCATTAGAAACCCCGCTAATTAACCACCACCAGGATTATTTTTAGTTGGGTTTTAGTGCTGGAGAGATCAAGATCACATAAAATATACAAAAATAGCCTTTTTAGTGTTGTTGAATACTTCTGGGGGGGGGGGGGGTAAATCATCCCTTTTCTCGTACTCCCTCGGTTCGCGCCTGGCTAATAATTTTCTGCTTAGTTGACCTATTCAATAAATAATATAAAGTTAATATGGTCCATAATCAGCTGGTAAATCTGGATCGTTTTTAGATATCAAGAGATAAATGAATTACGATACCGGTATGGGAATACAGGTGAAAATAAAATTACCAAAAACGTTCATTAGTTGACTCTACTTCTCATTAGAGCGCGTATTTAGCTAAGATTTATTTGTGCTAGCAGTTTTTATCCTCTATACAAGTCGGATTAGCAGCAGCACAATGTACATACGACGAGACCAGTGATGGAAATAGGTTAACAGAGATAGAATACAGTGTTGCATCTCGTGCAGGTGCGGATAGGGAATAGAATAGTCAGTGGCAGGCAACCGCAGTTCTGCGCTCACGCCACCAGATCGAAGCCTGTTGACAGCAACCGTCGTCACGCAGAGCTGTGGTGTGAACAGGTTCGTTCGGTTATATAATACCCCTCCCTCACTAACTCGCAGTTTCCCACAAAGCTTTCCCATGCCTGTCATTGCGACTCGTCCACTTAACCATCCCATTTCATCCCGAACAAAAGTTTCCATGAATCATTGGACATGCCCTGAAACTAATTTCAAAATTTAAAAAAATCATTTTCAAAAAGAATTGTGGATACCATATTTTATTGATGTTTGTATGCGTATGCTTTATTGGCCATCACATTCAAATATATTATTACATTTCTAACTCGGGATTATTGAAATTCTTTCATTCATTCACTAGCCCTTGGCTAGTTCGGTCAATTCGACCGGGAGACATAATGTGTCCGGTCAGTAGAGGTGAGCTTCAAGTTGAGATTGCCTCAGAATCCACTCAATAACCAGAATAACATAACCTCCAATCCACATAACAAAGTATATCACTTTAGTACATTACACTAACCATTTCACTGAGCTTAGAGTAATGGTTTATAGTTTATTGTGAATTTCTCCATTTTGGCTGAATAGAAATTCAACCTACCCTTATATAATAGGGTAGGGTAGAAATTAAACCTACCCTTATATAATAAGCACCCATAAGCTCTTCGAAACTGAGTAGGGAAATAGCTGTTGAACTATCGTACACAACCATAAACTCACCAAACGTACTTCATTAAACAAAATAAACTCAGACTAGTTTTGAAGATGTTACAATTTTATTCAATTGTTAAATACTCAGAAGAAATTTGACAGGCGGTCGGGAGATCCATGGTTTGATTCCTGGCGCTGACCGCATATTTTTGTGTTGTGGCGTTTATCGATTTCCATTGGCTGAATGCAGTTGTCAGTGTCCGAAGTAGCGGAGGTTTTCATTAATTGAGTAGCAAACTTAAGTAATATCCATTGAGCATTTTTCGAGATTTACCATGAAAATGAACCGGCTTTATTCTAATTTAACTGAGTTGCTTTGCTCCAACTCAAAAAATTCAATTGTTTGCTTTATAGACTAGAAAAAATTATTCTGTGATGATGACGTCACAAACCAATTGACTAATAATATAGGAGGAAATGAATGACGGAGAGAATAAGAGAAGAGAGAAACGTAGATCAGAATGAAAGTAAACAGGAAAGCCGTCAACTAGAGGTCAAAGGAATTAGTCAAACCGAAACTGAGTAGAGAATAAAATAAATCAATTTGTTACAACATAATAAACAAGATATAAAACAAATTCATTTATATTGATTGAAATATTTTATTAATAAACAATCAGAATGTCCAATCAGGCTGGCTAATATCACATAATTTAGACGCCAACTTCAGCTTATAACTTTATTTTACAATCGGTGATTTGTTATCCGCCAGAAGTTTTCATTACTGATTACTTCCGGCCAATAAATTCTCATGATGCAATGTAGGCATCTATTTCTGAAGGTCTGCGGTTGCCAAACGATCCACCTAGATCTCCTCTATGCTTTGCACCCATACTACAGCACTGATTTGAATTTGGCATTCAAGATTCGAATTTTCGTTGCCTTGGATGCATTTTTAAATTTTCCCAGACTCTGTTCAGCTGGATGAAGGCACCATTTGCTTTTCTTATTCGGCTTACAATGTATTCTTCAGCCCCTCCAGTCTTGGTCACAGCACTCCCCAAGTATGTAAACGAGTTCACTGTCTGGATGCAAGTACCACCCACTTCAAACTGATCATCTGAAAATTAGACGAAAAGGACGAGAAGAATCTATATCTATAACATCATTATCATCCACTTACCCACACACAAGGCTTAGACTCATGTGCATGGACATTTTATCAGCACGAAAAGAAGAACGATAAATTGTCTATAGTTACAAAGATATATACAATAGAATAGTGTGATAGCTTAGACTAAAAAGAATTATCATGTATTGATGTTGTGTTTCCCCCTGCGTCATGTTACCGAGCCTGCGTTAATATTTGCGCATAGATTACTCTGCTAATCCAAGAGAAGGAGAGGGAGCCATCTTTTTTATTATAAGGAATGGTTTATGGCTAGATATGAGTAGCCTAAGTGTGCAAAACGTTCATGAGCAGTTAACCAGCTAGATTGCATTTATCTGCTAGCAGCTGTCGCGCACCATGCCTGGTTCCTGCTGCCTGACTGCCTGCCATACCTATTCGTTCTCAATCAACTCTCCAAGCCTTTTCCTCCACCTCCCTTACCGCTACTTACCACCCCTCAGACCCACTTACCACACCTGTTCATCACATTTGAATCACATCTCGTTGACGGTCCATTGGCTTAATGCATTTGCAAAGAGTGACAGCGGTAGCAGCATCAAGCCATCTCTGTCGGACTCTGACTTCCGTTAGATTTCCATCTCTAATTATCACGTGAGCAGAAAACGTCGTCGACGGCCCCAGCTCAAATTATTATCACATTAAAAATCTATTCGGCGTAATAACCCGTACCAAATCTGCGCGAGCTTCCACACAGGCAGCGAATTTAATCAGTCTGAAAGGTTATTTAATCGTATTGTGTCTGGTCCCTCTTTTACGATTTATTGGTGCTTGGGCACGATTTAATAACCACTACTGCCTCAATTTTGGAAGTGAAACTTACCATAGAAAACGCTTCCATATTATACATATCTGAACAATAAAAAATTGGAAAACGGATCACTTTTATCACGGAAGTGAATAGAATTTCTAGATTGGCTTTGATGAAATTTGATTATAATGGTCGGCTAACTTTTCATGAGTCGAAAAGTCAACATTCCAGCAGTTGAATAACAGAAGTATATTATTAAACATTTAGGCTGGTTTGTAACATATGATAAACTTTAGGCTAATGAAGTTTCACATTTTTCAATAAGACTGAGACCTGACCTAAAAAGATTAGATTCGCTGATTTTAATTTGGGGGAAAGAAATTTGGACTAAAAGCCTGTTGAATATCACACAATTGGATTAATAACTAAGTCTCGATAAATTCATAGATGACTATGACACTCAACTTATACTCTACCTTGGAGTGAACCCTTTGTACAAAAATGAGTAGTTTATGCAACGATTATATGCCTATAAGCTACAGTGAGATTTTAATTATAACACCAGAGGTTAGAGGAGCAAGTGTTCTGAATATCTCATGAGTGACTTGAAGACAATATGCAATTGTTAGATACAATATTTTATCTACAACAACTAAGTCACGTTTAATTTAACTCACTAAACAATTAGATAGCTTCTATTTGCCCAAACAGAAACTAACATGACTAAAATGATTGCTTGTTGACGATGGTTGTGCAATTGAAACCGAATTGAAACTAAATATGATTTTGAAACGTTCCGAATATCCTATTGCATATTATTCATTTTAACACTAGGAGAATTCCTTAATTCTCATTGGTCTAGAGCCCATGGTCTAACTGTCTCCGATTGCATAATATCTTCATTTAGTAACTGGTTTGATAAGGTGTGAATCAAGGGAGCCGTATTAACATCACATTTTAACCTCTAATATCTACTTTATAACGTAGTCGTTGATGGAAAACTAGCACCGTTTATTTACTCACATACTTAACCTACTCCTTGACACTACAACCCATCAAAAGTTTTGTCCTCCCGCTATTGATATGCCTCTTCTTCCCTCTCTATTTGCCTCAATTCGATCTCCACTAGATGTACCAGTTAGTAATATTTGGAAATCTTGAAATGTATTCTTTTAACCTTAATTTCAAATTTAACTACGTAGCTCATTAATAATTGATAACAATATATTGAATATAGTTTTCATTGCTACTTATTTATTCAACGTAATGGTCTCACCAGTAGCATGGAATAGATAGTCTTCTTCTCATCAATAAAATTATAATAGATGAAAGATATTTCACCATACTGTATTTCTGATCAGGAACTTTGCTATTGCCTGGAGGTAAAAAATCGTTGATGGTTTATAATGTTAAATTGTAAATAATTTAAGAAAGTGATCAACTATGAGCCGCATCTATTCAGTCAGATAAGATAAGTCATGAGTGCTTAGGCTGCACAAGTAACGGTGACAGCTTTGACTTGATCAGCAAAAAAGACTATGTTCTCTGCTATAAATCACTTTCCGGTGGTTCGGAACCCACCTAAAACAGTGGATCAAACTCATTAGTTATTATCACTTAACTCATTATCCACGCACAAGTGTGGGCTTCATCCTCAGAAAGTAAAAACGTTTCTAGGGTACATAAAATTCTCATAAAATCTGAAGGAATAATTATTGTTTTTCAGAAGTAAGTCTTTCGTTGAGAGTCCTCCATGACCCACTTCAAGTAATGTCTTTGAGATGAATACCACCGGCTTCCCAACACGAGTGTGCCTCAATAAATTTACCTACTACTGAACATCTTTGAATGTGTATCATTTGCAATGAAATGCTACTGGGGAACCGAAACTAACTCTTAGTTAGCTAAAGCTGCTTTTCAAGCCTTGATTTCGCGAATCTGTAGTTGATTTTTCTCAATTTTGATTCAGAAACGGGAGGTTGAGTACTGTTATATCATATACGAGATGGTACACTTGAGGAAAATACCCATAATATTGAACAAAAGGACGAACAGAAATGTTTCAAATACATGGCAGAGAAGATAATGGAAAATGTAATCGTTGAGGAGTCGGGCAGTGACTGAAATAGAAATTAGATGATGATCATGTGTGCGCTATTCAATGGTATCATAGCATGCGGGTATGGTATGAGGTACACACCAGTACAAAATAAGGACAATGTAGATGAACGTTAGCATGGCATGGCCACTGTGCTCAACCCATAACTTATTCGGTTCGACACTAAATACGATTCATTTTCGCGGAAACTTTCAGCGGGATCGAATGCGATCGTGTTCGTCAGAATTACATTGGACAGTGATTGTAGTGAAGAGAGAGTTGAATAAATGGATTCATACTTGTTGAGGATCGTGGCTGCTGTAAGCGGTGCGGCCAACTCAATGTGGCAAGGCTCTAGCTGTGAGTAGAGATAGAGCGAGACGGGCTCGAATTTAGCTCGCAACTTTTCCTGCGGGCATAAACTGGGTCATTGTCATAAATCTCCCCTCTCTAACCTCACAGCACATCGCCCGCCGATCCACGTAGCAATTCCCCATTCCATCAGTTTCACCCACACCCACGCCGCAGCCACTACTCCCCATTTCCCGACTGCCAACGGCCATCCCCGTGCGGGGGAAAACTGCGCCGCTCCGCTCCGCCTGACAATAACCCGTCACTTGGAAAAACGGACCTACCAGTCAACTATAAATAAAAGTTTTATATACGGTTAACACCTACTTTAAAATACCACCGAGGGGAGATCTGCAGAATTTATCTCACGGGACACCAACATAGTTGTTATAAATGATCAGCAAATGGCTTTGGGCCCTCTATCCATTCCGTGAATATTGCTTTTGTAGTCATCGTTATAGATTTGAGATAATTCTCAATTCAAAAGAGAGAGATATAGATCTTTATTAATTTAGAGAAATATTCAGATGACTTTATTTGTGTAAAATATGTATAGGAGTAATAACAGCATGACCATGATCAGCAACTCTCATATCCAAAAGTGACTGTATCGTACAATGTTTTTTTAAAGTCTGGAGTAATAGAGAGAGATTCAGTTGACTTTATTTGTGAGAACTTACAATGTAAATGAGTCGGTAAAGAGTAATCATGATTAGCGATTGTGTCTAATTTCTCTGAGATTCAAAAGTGGAAGAACCGTTTACTTTTGAAGGTTAGGTGTGAGTTATAAATTGATGTAGTGGGCAAGATTTCAGAAACAAATTAGACTACGGAATTGTTTCTGAACTGAGTAATATACGATGAAAACTTGGATCTGATCAGTGAGTTATATTAGAAGGCGGAGTCCTGGACATTATCACACGTGACCTGAGAGAGAAAATGATAATATATTTTTACTAACCTGAATAATATTGCAACAAATCGAAGAGAGATAGAGATTAGACTTTCTTGATCGAATAAGCTGCCTCGTTCGTTTGAAATAGAAATTTACTATGTATGATAATATGATGGCTTAATATTATTTTTTTGGAATGTTATCATCACTGACTTGATAAATATTTTGTTAGGAATGCAAGAAAGAAGACAAACATTATTCATTGTGGCAACAGCGTTTCTGTTTTCACTTATAGCACGTACTGTAAAAAGGTCGAAAATTAACTATTAATGTTTCTCTTTTTCCTCGAATGTCTTTCTCACTCCTATATATCAAATGTATTTCTAGTGTTTTTGAGAATTTGACAGAATGTTACAGATTATGTTATCAGTTTCTAGAACTTCTTGGAATACTTTCCAACAGTAGGCCTATATAAAGAACAGTCCTTGTGAACAGTAGTTCAGTTATTATTTGCTCTTCAAAACGTTCGTATTCAGTGACAGTTTCTGATAGTATAGACATTGTGATTATGCATATCAAGTTCTCGTGATATGATCTTTGACAGTTGACATCATTCTTTGTGACAGAATACTTAGTGATTGTGATTATCAAATACCGTGAAAGACACTGTGCTTCGTAGGTGTTCAGTTATTTATTAAATTATTGATCGGCCTATTGCCAGTTAGTAATTAGTTTTTGCACAGTAATATAGTAAACTCAATAATAGCTGAACGTTATTGATCTATATGTTTCTTATTGGGTTTTCTTGTGTGATATAACTGATTAGTGCGTAAGTAGTTTGAGTAAATCTTTTTTTTCGGAGGCTGAAGCCCACATACGTCTGAGACCTGTGCGTGGGTAATGAATTGGTTGATGGTGATTGATGGGTAGATAGTAGACCCTCTATCTATCCCTCTATCGGTGGTAACTCGCCGGACCTGATGTTTTAGGTGGGTTCCGAACCACCGGGAAGTGATTTTATAACAGAGAACAGACTATTTAAATAAAGATAGAGTGTTACTTCCAAGTGTTGCCAGCATTATTTTAGTGATAGAACCCGTAACAATATATTAGGCTAACAAATGAAAATTCAAGAGCTTAAAATAAAGCAAAATTTGCGTTAATTCATAGAAAATAGAGGAAAAATCCTAGGTCTTGCACTCATTCTATTTCAAGAAAGAGATAAAGTGAGAAGTGAGGAAGGGTCACGCAGAATACAATTTTAAACTGTAATATAAGAGAAATTGGTGCTTTTAATCAGAGTGTGAGTAGAACTTAAGAAAAACGAGAATTGTTAAAGGAAAACTTCAACATCTTCGTTTATGCACAAGCTCATAAGAACTTTCCTTTCGTGAGGAAGCGGAGAATGGTTTGCGATAGCTTTATCATGTCCGTTGTGACTTAATGACTCTGAGTTAAAACTCTGATTAGAAATCAAACAATTGAGAGATCAACTGATTCGCCTGGAGTTGGAAAGGTTGAATTATAATATTTTGGAGACGTTTCACGATTCCAAATAACTTCAGTGACAGAAGCACCCTTACTCTGACAGAAGTCTACAAACTAATTTAATCCCTTGTGAAATAGTTCTGCTTAGGTTGGATAAGCTCCAAGAATTAGAAGTTAACTAGAGACTGACAAGACTGGAGAACAGCTAACAAATGAATTGCAGTAATTCGTGTAGACTAATTGGATCCTACAAATTTATAACTGGAGGCCTCAAACAAAGTTCAACTTCTCTCTAATTATTGGGACAATGCCTTGTTATCGTCACCAGAGTCAAATAGCATTTTCAAATTGGTCACGTGCGATGCACGCTGAAAATGTCCTTCACGTTTTTGAGTGAGTACAGGGAATGCTTCCAATATACAATTTTGGTGATTTAGTCCATTTGCCCAACGAGTGAGTTTCGAATTACATCATCATGATCAAGTTGGCTGTATGTGCGAATAAATCCTAAATCCTAAGGAAGTGATAGCTGCGAATAAATCCTAAATCCTAAGGAAGTGATAGCCGCGAGCCGTAGCAGGTATCTGTTCAATCAGATAGATAAGCTGCGTTCTCGTAGGTCCCGTTTGTAACGGTGACCGATTAGATTGGCCAGCAAAAAAGACACTGTTCTCTGCTGAAAATCACTTCCCGGTGGTTCGGAACCCACCTAAAACTGTAGGTCCAACTCATAAATCACCATCATCCAACTCATTACCCACGCACAGGTCTAAGACCTATGTGGGCTTCATCCTCAAAAAAAAAAAAAAAAAAAAATTCTATCATAATTTTAAAGTTTACATAATCAGATTTGGTATTATTCTATGAGATTTAATGCTTGATATCTGGATAATCTGTGAAAATTTTTGCTGTTGGTATTTTGTCCAGCTTGAATTCGTTTTAGGCTTTGGTTTTCAAAATTTCCCTTAAAAATGTCGCAATTAGCAAAGATATGTCTCTTTTTAGACTAAAAAGCGCGATTTTCCCTGTTTTTGTACGTGAAACCTAGTTGATAGGCTTTTATCCATAATAATTATAGTAGGAATATTATTACTGTCAGTTATGTGGTGCATAAAATATTTATATCTATTCATTAATTTGTCAAATGAATGTTCTTCTTAATTCCTTCTTCTCTTCTCTTCTTTTTCTTTTCTATTCTTCTCTTTTTCTTCTCTTTTTTGTGGTTATTGTAAAAAAGTATGAGAGTTGGAGTGTAATAACCGTCAATATTGCAAAATAATATTGAAATTATCTTCTAATCTTTCATCTTATTATACTTTACTTTATTGAAAACATTATCTTCATCTCTATCTTTTATCTGAAATCTATTTATATTTGATATTTCTTCAGCTCAAATATTATTCAGTTGAATAATAAAGCTATTGTCATTCTCCTGTTATTTAGGAGAAGTTTTAATTAAATGAGAGTATAAGATCAAATTTATGACAAAACAGTAATATACTTCATTGAAAGATACTCGCTTGAAAGGTCGTCTGTCTTATTTTATGTATAATAACTTACGAAAATAGTTCTTTCATTATTATTTGCAGCTATAAAATTTTAAATTGTAACATGAAGAGTTAGTTTAGCATCTATCCTTGCCTACTTTAAAATAAATTCATTGATTTATTCGGTGAACATGTTTTATAAAAAAGGAAGTTTTCCTATCATAATGGAAGTACTTCAGCGATAAGAATAAAAAAATGTAACGAATTTCCCTTGCGTCATTTTACGGAAATGGAATTGCCCTCTCTATAAACTCCTTGACAGCCAATAAATAGCAAAGATGACGTACCTTGAAACTCCTGTTAAGAAAATATTTCTTTTATGAATGTGTATTCTGCTCAAATTTCCAAATTTATAGAAAGTTATTTTCTTGTTGAAATCTAATTAAAAATTAGGTTTTAAGTTTCAGCGCTCATTATCATTTACTAAAGTTAGTATTACTGAGTGATAATTATTATTATTAGGTTTTATGTTTCAGTAATACTAACTTTAGTAAATGATAATGAGCGCTGAAACTTAAAACCTAATTTTTAATTTGTAAAATAAAGTTTGAATGACATTGAAAAACTGCTAGTTAATGCTCTATTAGTTTATGTTGTACATGAATGACTGATGAATTACAAAGATGACGTGAGATACTCATACTCTGTATTTTTTTCTATATGAACTAAAATAATTCTCTTTCTGATGAAGCCCACATGAGTTGAGACTTGAGCATGGGTAACGAGGTGAATGATGACATAAAGATGAATGGTGGATCATTACTGAGTAAGCGATAATAAAGCTGATAACATCATGATCACCCTAGCACCACGTTCAGCTAGCGGCCAATCATCATAATTATATTATTAACAGGTTCTTTGCTAATCTGTTTTCGCTGATTGATGTGTTGACTTGAGGCTCTTATTACGACTTACATTCTGGAGGAATTATTATTTTTGTCAACGGCTAAAAGGCTAAACAGTCTCAAATTAAGCTCGAACCCGTTCTCGAAAAGTGACTATTAGTTACCATATTTGACCGTGTAATATGTATTTTGAATTGACTTTGACATTATCTTAGACCAAATTGGCGTTGTTATACAAATTGATATTTTTTCTGACAATAAATGATTTCGATTTGATTTGAGCTGCAGCTTTGAGAATATGTTCAGACCATCAATTGATTTTCAGAGTTTATCTATTCCTTGAGTTTTGTCACACATAAATTACTATCATTTCGAGAGATACTCATACTATTCTACACAGTAAACACCCGGTTATCCGCTCCAACCAATTCCGCGGATAATCTGAGTAAATTTTGTATCCGCGGAATTGGTTGGAGGGGATTTGTTTGTTTGTTTGTTTGTTTGTTCTATCTTCCTGGAAACTCTGTACAGAGTATAGGAATTGTCAAAAATATAAAAATCACAATTAGCATAAAACTTACATTAAAACACTTAAGTAAAACCCACTCTCAACTCGACCCTTCCTCGTTCAAATACTCTTGAGTGGTGTAATCAACTCTATTTATTAGAAAAGTTTTCAATTCCTTCTTGAAAATCACTAAATCGTCACATTTTTTTAAATGTGATGGCAGCCTACTGCTGAATTTAAGTCCCATGTACGTTGGTTTCCTCTCAAATAGAGCCGTCCTATGGTATAAAGAAGTATAATTTTTTCTATTTCTAGTATTGTAATTATGGGTATCACAGTTTCTTGTCAAGACTTTATTTTTAGAAAACATTATCACCTCAAAAATGTACAGAGAGGGAACAGTGAGAATGCCCATGTCTTTAAAATAGCTTCTGCAAGATTCTAGTGGCTTAATACCTTGTATTGCCCTCACGGCTTTTTTTTGCAACTTGAAAACTCTTTCGAGATTCTGACAGGAACTACCCCACACCAAAATAGCATAACGAACATGAGACATTATAAGTGAATGATAGACTGCCATTGTCAGTTTAATATCATTCAATCTAACAATCTGCCTGAGCGCAAAAACCCCCGAGGAAATTCTATTACACAACTGATCAATATAGTAATCCCAGGACAAGTTCTGGTCTAGTAAAACCCCTAGAAATTTAACAAAAGGAGGTTGTTCAACATTAATATAATTGATTTTAACATTTATATTTCTTGTCTCTCTGTAGTTATTTCTATGTTTAAACTGTAGACACTGTGTTTTTGATTCGTTTATTTTAAGTTTGAGTTGGTTAAGGAACTGAGCTATGGAATGTATATTTATGAAAGTGTCTATTTCTAAAGGATAATTGGCAGTTTGCCGATAGCGTTCAAACATTGGCTGAAGATACTAAAAACCAACACACAAATGCTTTAAATCAGTTTATTGTATAATAAAAGAACTGAGGTGATAAAAACCCAAATCAAAGTCTTGTACATTAATGTTTGATGAGAGGAAATTATGTTAATTTTTATACAAAAGATAGGTTAATTGTTAGTAAATCTTTTTTGTTACATTACAGTAATTGGAAAATCTATTCCCGTGTGTACAAAATAATTGTAGGTTTTAAGACGTATTTTTGTGTATTTTTCTTTTTTATACACAAACTGTTTTAACGCAGGCGCCGCGGATAAACCATCCGCGGGTAACCGATAGTTTACTGTGTTTTTATTCTTATAAATTTTAATTATTGTTTAAACTTCCGTGCTTGGATGTATTGAGGCATTAGAAATAGTTAAGATAACAAATGAAAGCTAATTCAATGGACAGACAAAATGCAATGTCAACCAAACATTCAATGTCAAATAAAAATAGAAAATGAGATGTGTTCCTTCTTCCATAATCTACCATTTGGAAGCTCTAAAACCGGCAATATAAACTTGGAGAAGTTTCGAAAGTTTCTCATGAAGAATGAGGTTTAGCACGCTGCAGAGGTCTACCCTGTTAACGCCGTAACGAAATGCTTGGTATACGTATAACAGCGAACACCTCAAGTTAATTGAGACAATCTGTTCAGAGGTCTGGAAGCCATGCTTCGTGTCTGACTGATGTGCACCAGTTGCAGTTGATAAAGGAGTGAGAGAGAGTGAATAGAGAGAGAAGGATAGAAAGATGTAGATAGAGAGAGATTGTGTGCGAGAGAGTGAGAGAGTATGTGATAGAGTGAGAACGAACGAACGTCTGCAAGCGAGTGAGTGACAGTGATGGAGGTGCGAGTGTCAAGTAGCACATTCCTGGAGCAGTTAGGTTACTAAACGTAATCCTCCCATGGAAATACATTCTTGATTAATAAACGTAAAATAGTCAACATTACAGAGCTATATTACAATGGAAATGGAAGTCTTGTATCACATACTCAATGAAGAAGTATTATAGATCGTACTTAAACTGCGGAGAATCATCATCTACATTCTGACTAAATTGTTTCAAGGAATTTATAATTGAATAGTATTATAATCCCTCTTCCAATATGTACAACCTCCAATTCACAATTAAAGAGATGATAATGATAATACATCTATAATATGAAATAAATTGTATATTCGATCACTTACTATATAAAATATGCAAGCGGGTGGAGTGAAAATTTAAATTACCAACTTTGCCAACTCAACTAGCATATTTCAATTCAAACTCTTTGTAAACAGTAGGCTACAAAAAAACATAAGGTGGTGATTGGTCATGCGGTGAGCGTGGTGGTCAAGTGATCGTGATGTTCAATCACGACCGCTCAAGACTGCGCTTGAATGGGTGACCGTGCTTCAATGACTTGATGTAACAAGCTTTATTATTACTTACCCGGTGGTTCGGAACCCACCTAAAATAGTAGGTCCACCATTTTCCCCGTAACATAACTCAAACGGCAAGGTGGATCTACCCGTAAGGGTCTCCTCACCATTAAAAGCCATACGCTTATGTCAGTTCTTTGTGAAATAATAATATCTTACTGAAATTGCCGATAAATTTCTGTCATCCAGTCTAGAATGCAGTTCATCAAAATAATCTAGTTCATCTAGTTCATGTAGTTCTCTGCACTTAGTCCACCAGTTCACAGAAGGCGAGTAGTTCTTCGCCTACTGATTACCATAAGGATGATGCATGCATTCAGACGGGAGTACGCAGGCCGTACGAAACTCTATTCAATATTCCATTTATCGAAGGCATTCTTTCATCAAATTCAGCCAAGCGAGAACAACCCGATAAGCCTGTCTAATGATGGCTTCCTGATCTGTTTCCACTAGCAGAAAGCGCACATCACTATGCAATAGAATATTCTAATTTCCAAGAGCTCGTTTCGGCTCCATTTCTGCACTCACTCTTTTGAACGATTCATGAAATCTCGTCAGGCCGAAATAAGATTGATATAGACGATTCCATGACTCCATTATCAGTAAGAGTGCTTGCAATGAGTTTTCAACAGCTAATTATTCAAAATAAACTTTTTGAAAGTGAGTGGTTTTCATTTGAAAAAATTAAGTTTTAAATCGTTCTAGTGCGTTATCTGCTAGTTTAGTAGGCTGCTGTAGTTTTAAATAAAATTCTAAAGTTCAATCGTCAAATTCATTCCATCCAAGCAGAACTTCAATCCTTTCATAGTCCATTCAGATTAAAATTAGGTTTCAAGAAGGCTTGGTTCACATGAATCTAATACAAGATCAAACCGTTGTAACATTTTAATTTCTCTATTATTTATTTGTGGACGCTTCATACATGAGTCTGAGAGACTTATGTCTGGATAATAAGTACAAAAATGATAAACAAATTCTAGGACGTTCTATTCTCTTGAATAATTACTCCAAGGAATATTCATGAAAGAAAATATTATCTTGCTAAAATTGCGAATTGAAAACAATGAATAACATTAGAAAATTTTTATTTATCTTTCTTATACCAGGGGTGCCCACCCCCCCTAAGCCTCATGACGCACCCCCCCCCCCTAAAGTTAGCACCAATCCCCCCTCCCCCCATAAATTAGGCCCCCCCCCGTATTCTTTCTAAAACAAGGCCTTAGCGAGGAGAGAGACTCTCGAAGCATCCGTGAGAGCCACTGAACCCAGCCAAAAAACCATCAAGCGCGATAAGATTATGTCATGGCACAAATCAAGAGCCCGGATAGAAAGTGTGATACATGATTAACAACTGCAAATGCCCTACAACCCAACAAATCTCCATTCACGATTGTTAGCCTCATAACACATCCCACCAGCTACAATAAACAGTACCACTCCATCATAAGACGGACGTATAGCAGCGTTATCTGACAACTGCGGTCATGAACTCTACAAGAGAGACATGGACTCTCAGATGCAGACCCTGCCATCGAAGCCACAAATATGACTTTGTGGCACAATCCAAGAGCATGGTTGAAGAGTGTGGTACTTGACTAACAACTGTAAACCTCCTAGCATATGCAGGAGAATGGTGGGAAACTTCTAACCTAACTGACTATAAAAGCAAGATACATAATACCAAATCTCCAGTTTCACGTCCTGGCCAGTTTGTACTCCACCATCTTGACCTACTGAAGAGGTTACCGTGAAGTTGAGTCTTTTCATATCTCCTTCTTGAAGTAGGTTGAACTGATCAGTCATCCTGTTGAAAAAAAAATAGTTCAGTTAGGCTATTACAAATTTGGAGGTGTGTTGATTGCTTCAATTATATCAAAATATGTGGTGGTGTTACATTGATAAAAGTTTGTAAAGTTGATTGGAAATTGATATGTGCTGGCAATATTCAATTGACTATAGAATGTGTTTGAAGTGATGATGTTGATTAAGATCAAGTATCTTGAGCATTAAACAATGTGTCCTAATATACTGATACTGCATCATATGTTTTGCTGGATATAGTTGAAAACTCAGAAATACTTGTTCTTAAAAATGGAAAGCCATACAAAATAAACCAGTATCAATACGGCTCCAACAATAATTATATTGAAATTTTGATAGGGTAAAACAAGGGTTCATCAAGTATATCAATGAACAATCTCTGCCCTTGAGAATAATGTTGGAGGATACTTGGAATGAATTAAAATTTCCTATTCAATCCCAATAAGACTATCATTAGTATATATTAGAATTAATTGGTGATCCAATGGAATTGAATTTGGAATGAGTCATTTCGATTCACTGGCATGGAAATAACATCATGATCAATTTAATATATGGTTCATGCCTGGTTTCTTAGTCGTTTAGAAAATCATTCAAAAGCTATTGATTCATTAGAGGCCCTAAGGCTTGTTTCACACATACCCAGCAGTTAGGTAACCATTATTGTTTATCCGGTATGATTACATAGTCCCATATAATGCAATGTTCGTACAGCTGGGCAAACAACACCAGTTACCCGACTGCCGGGTGTGTGTGAAACAAGCCTTAGGGCCGCTAATGAATCAATAGCTACTGAATAATTTACTAAATGACTGAGAATCCAAACTTGAAAAAATATTTTACAAACTAGCTTCAAGTTAATAATCTTGCTAACTATATTCAGCAATGCCTGAAACGACGTCAAATAGTGGAACCCAATTTTATAATATCCTAAAAATAATTGTGAAATAATCAAAGAAATTGGTCAATTTGGGTTGCAGCAACATAATTTTGAGAAAATGTTGGATTAGTACAGTAGGCCTATCTATAGTCACTGAAAATGTCAAATTGCAAGTGGGATGTTTGAGTAGTGAGTAAGTGGAGTTTGAGCAAAAGGACAGAGATTAAAGATAATAATTAAATGAGACTGAAAAACATTTTCTCATTGAAAAGAATATGGATTAATTATCTATAAGGATTGGAATAGTTTGAATCAATTATTGGTAGATCATGGTTCAAATCAGTACGGTAGCTGCTGGCTTGTAAGAAACATTTCTTGAAATCATAAAATTAAATTAGCCCAGTATGCATACAAGTTCTAATAAGAGGTTTATCAATATAGTTACTAGTTACTTGGATGATCATCATGATATAAAAGCTCATTGAAATTCCACTAAGAGGCTACTAGTCTGATAACTAATTTTAATTTGATTATATAATATCACTATCAATTTATAATAATTATAATGTAGGCGACGACCAGTTCTGAACTTATTTTTCAAACAATGAATTATTTCTTTTTTCAGTCAAAAACAATTTAAATTCTCTGCTTTTGATTTTTGAAGGACGTTTCAATTGATGGATAGTTTTAAGATTGACTTTTGAAGCACACTGTCTGGAAAATAATGTCCAAGGGAAAATAGAAGCAATAATAAAAATAAATTCATGAGAAATTTGAAATCAAGCAGCATTGGTAGATTAAAACTAACAAAATGAGAAAATGCATGTTCACTGAGAATGTCCCAATAAAATTTATAAATTCTAATGATCTATAAAATAAATTGGTACTGTACCGTAGTCAAGGTCAATGTATAATAATGAATAGCGAGAAGTCTACCTAAAAATGAATAACAATTCTTTCTTGGTTTTTATATTAAAAACTGTAGTTATTAAATAGTTTCTTAGCTTGGCTTTGAAATAAGTTAATAAAGGGGAAAACTAGTAGAGTTTACCCTACCCGAGTATTGAAACATAGTTATTGAATTAGAGTTGGTAACTGAAAATGACTAGACAGATTTCAAAGAGTTAGTGATGATGAACTTTTTAGGTTAAATTTTAGCCATTTCATTTTAGTTATTTCTCACTTCAAAATAATGGAGCAAATCTATGCAATTAAGAAACTATGGTATTTAAGGGTGTCTTAAAATAGACTAAATTGCAAAAATTGATATGAAACTGCTTACCTTGTGAAAGATATCCAGAATTGATTTTCCATTTATTCATCACTAAATCATTTGAGAACTTTAGTATTTAATCAGTAGGCACTGTTTAAATAGCAAATTTAAGGTAACATTCCAGTGATGTGTGTTGAAAAATCTACTGGAGCACAAAACAGCTCTTCTCTCTATCAGTGCTAGACATCAACTGATGAAGGTTTGAGGTTTGACGATGACGTTGAAGAAAATGGAGGCAGTCAGCTGATTATGAAAGCCGGTAACTGGTAGCAATGCCAACTTGATTATCATGTGGTTCTAGTTGGTATTACTGGGACTGTTTTTGTTTACAGGAGACCGAATCAAAGTGGACCCGGTTCATCAGCTGATGTTACCATATTAACGCTCTCAAATCGACAATATTGTCCTAATCGACAATGACTATAATAATTATTGTACTTTTTAAAACTATATATTTTTGGATTTTCAAAATTTTTCTTAGAAAAATAACAGTTTTAGATCAAATAGTATTGTTACTAGTAATACAGTCGTCGCCCTTCCACTTCTTGATTGCCCATTTTGTGCCAAAAGCGTTTTCAAGCCCCCCCCCCCAAACAATTTGTAAAATCAGGTTGAAAAGTAGATTATTGGTTGAGTTTATGGGAGCCTTCTCATTTACTGGTAAATGTTACTGGTGGAGTCTGATTGGTCTATTCAAATTCTTCAACATCTTTGAATTTTAATAGACCAGACGACAGGGAAGTGATAGCCGTGAGCCGAAGCAGGTATCTGTTCAATCAGATAGGGATAAGCTGCGTTCTACTGGGCACTCTTTGTAAGGGTGACCGATTAGATCGGCCAGCAAAAAAGACACTGTTCTCTGCTGTAAAATCACTTCCCGGTGGTTCTGAACCCACCGAAAACTGGTTAAGTGGTAGATTGGACATAACTGTCCAAACTTCGCCACGTCAACAAATAAAAAAGTCATTCTATTCTAAAACTGTAGGTCCAGCTCATCAATTATCATCATCATCATTCAACTCATTACCCACACACAGGTCTCAGACCTATGTGGGCTTCATCCTCCAAAAAATGACACTGGTAACATTTACTGGTTTTGAAATCTTGAAATTTGGTATACATGACGAACTGCGCGTATTACTAATAATAATTACAGTATTTGACTTTATGAATAATTGCACGACTATGAAATCAAATATTTGAGTAGAAAATTAAAATATTTTACTCACTGAGCACTGCAGTGGCGGCCGGCAATCAAAAATTTTGGTGAATGACTCTTATATTAAATTATTCCACAGAAATTAAATTATTTTTTAATATTTGGATTTTCTCTTAGTGTTGGAGACACATTTCGACCATTATGCTAGAAATAGGTGATCACATAGGGAGGTCGGCAGGATGGCTGTAGTATATTCGTCATTGAATTGGAAGTAATTTTATTTATGATGTTGAAGATCCATCTTGTTTCCACTAATATGTAATATAAACTTAAAAAAACCACTTTTAAATGGAAATTAACTCACGTTATGGCGTGACGGCCGTTTCGCTCTGTTGTCTAGAGCATCGTCAGACAACCCACAGTACACTGACTTAAGGTATGAGTTTGAGGGTTATGTATGTTGGAATGGTGCTGGGGTGGGGGGATGAGTAGGCGGGAGGTTTGAAATTGGGATTATTTTGTCAAATAGAGTGTGTGAGAAGAAGTTAAGTTGATCATTTTAAATGTTGTCAGGTTCCTGCTTTGCATGTTTGTAAATCTCATATTGTTCTAAAACATTGAGTTTATGGCTTTTGTGAGTGAAGTGTAGTGTGTCTAAATTAGTGTCAATGTCTGTATAACTGTGGCCTGTTGAAATGATGTGTTCAGCAAAAGTGGAATGTGTGTTTGGGTGTGAGATGGCTCTTGTGTGTTCTTTGAATCTAGTGGTGAATGTCCTGCCAGTTTGTCCTATATAGAACTTGTTGCAGTCATCACATTTCAATTTGTAAATTCCAGATCTGTTGTACTTGTTTTGAGATGTTGTCTGAAAATGCAGGTGTTTTTTGAGTGAATTATTTGTTCTGTAAGCTATTTTATGAGTTTCCTGAATGAAGCTGCTATTTTATGAGTTTTTTTTGTTGAGGTAGGTAAGTGTGATGAATGTATGGGGGTTGTCATTCTGTTTGTTGCTGGTGTGAGTGATTGGTTTTGTTGATATTCTGTGCAGTAGTTTGTCTATTAGTGTGTGTTTGTAACCATTCTGTTGTGCTATGTATTTTATAGTATTCAATTCTGTAAGGTAGGTGGTAGAAGTAATCACAAACTCATTGTAATTGATGAAATACATTTTATTAAAAGAACGAATAGCGTAAGTAAACTCATTACATCATGAAAATTCAATCGACAATAGAGACATAGTACAGTAGGCGTTGTCTCTCTGGTGTGGCACAGTCTTGCCAACTGCATAAAATAAAACTAAAATTCATGTTGTACAAGGATATATGACACCTCCCCCCGTAATGAAACCTAGGATGAATACCTTTCAGGAGGTTTTCTGAACCTAACAGGTCTAGCCTGTGGCGTATGGTAAATAGTATCTGTCACAATCGGTAATTTTGTAGAAACTGGCGTTGAATGTAAAACATTCTTGAAAGAATTAGAAAAGAAAGTAGAATCATCAACATCATTGCTTGTAATAGCTTTCGATTGTTCAGAAAGTACTGTTGATTTAGGCACAATTACATCAGTATCATAATGAACATTAGGTATATCAGTTGAAAAATCCTTTAAATTAATTTTACAATCCTTCATTTGATTAGCATGTCTCCTAATAGAAAGATTATCATCAGTAATGATATTGTACATAGAAGAACCAATTTTATCAGCTACAATACCTGTATTCCATTTACCCTTATTATTGTAAATTCGGTACATAACTCTATCATTGATATTGAAACATTTATCTTTAATTGTCTGTTTTTGCATTTCCTTTCTTTGAGTATCTAACACTTTGTCAGTAATATTGGGTAGCATCAAATCTAGTCTAGTTCGAATATTTCTTTTCATGAGTAAATTACATGGACTTTCACCAGTAGTAGCATGTGGTGCTTTTCTGTAGTTCATTAAAAAATTATTTAATTTGAACCGTAAAGTAGAATTTACAATCATACCTTCGCAACATTTAATTAATCCTGACTTCACAGTTTGTACAAAACGTTCTGCCTGACCATTGGATGCAGGAAAGAAAGGAGCACTGGTAATATGCTTTATACCATTATTAGTACAAAAGGTTTGAAATTCACTAGAGGTAAACTGAGTACCATTATCTGATACTAGTGTAACTGGTAAACCAAATCTAGCAAAACATTCACGCAAATTTTCAACTGTTTCTTTGCTTGAAAGAGTTTTCATTATGTAAGTTTCAACCCACTTACTGTAACTATCAACAATTATTAACAGCCATAATCCTGGAGAAGGATTAGCAAAATCTATATGTAATCTTTGCCATGGTCCTGAAGGAAATTGCCATGGATGTAAATTCACATTAGACTGTTGTCTAGAATGACGCACACAATGTATACAATTCTTTGTAACAAGCTCAATATCAGAATCAATATTTGGCCAATAGACATAACTTCGTGCAAGGCCTTTCATTTTTACAATTCCTAAGTGTCCTTGGTGTAGTTCCTCAAGTACTTTAGATTGTAAAGATTTTGGAATCATAACTCGTAAGCCTTTCATAATACAACCTTGTTCAACTGAATATTCAGCAATATTGTTTGTATTTTCACCATTTTCAGTACCTAAAATTTGTCGAAGTAATTTACACATATCTGGATCTTTTCTAGTTTCATGAGCTATTTGTTCCCTTGTAACCGGTAAAATATTAATTTGATTCATTTGTACAATTTGAACCTCATCAATAGTATTGTCATTAACCATTTCCATAGGAAATCTTGAGCAAAAATCAGCATTCATATGTTCAGTGGTCTTACGGTATTGTATGGTGTAATCAAAACGTTGTAAAAATAATGAATAATGTAATAAACGTGTAGCACTGATGGATGGAGTAGCAGCATGAGCATTTAAGATGCTTTGTAATGGTTTGTGGTCAGTCAGTAAAGTAAAATGACGACCAAACAAGTAATTGAAAAATTTCTTAACTCCCCAATAAATTGACAATGCTTCCTTGTCTATCTGGGAATAATTTCGCTCAGCTGCAGTGAGACATCTACTAGCAAAAATTATGGGCCTTTCCACACCTTTTTCATCTAAACATGAAAGAACCGCACCAATAGCATATTTACTAGCATCAGTAGCAACAATTATAGGTTTAGTGACATCAAAATCCGCAAGAGTAAGTTTTGTTTCAATATCTTTCTTAATTGTTTGAAATGCAGTTTCACACTCTTGTGACCACGAAAAAACAACATTTTTCCTGAGTAAGTTGTATAAAGGTGAGAGAGAATTAGCCATGCCCTGTATAAACCTTGAGTAATATGTAACAAACCCTAGAAAAGATTTCAACTCTGATACATTTGTAGGACGTTTTGCATTCTTAACAACTGCAATCTTATCATCAGTTTTATGTTGAAAAACTAATAGATATAATAGATTCAGGTGATAAAGCTACTGCAATCTTCTTAGATCTGTCAAAGGCATTTGACTGTGTTAATCATAGAACTTTTTTTGGAAATACTGCAAAATGTAGGTGTAAATGGGGTTGAACTGAAATGGTTTGAATCATATCTTATTGGGAGAAAACAATGTGTAGAACTAACTACAGTAGTTGGAAATAGTATAGTAAAGAATAAATCTAATAAATCAGAGGTGCAATCTGGAGTGCCTCAGGTCAATACTAGGTCCATTGCTTTTTTTGTTATATGTCAACCGTTTACCTAAAGAATTAATTAGTGGTAGAGCCCTCTTATTTGCTGATGATACATCACTCATTTTCAGCAATTCCATTCTAGATAATTTAGAAATAAGTGCCCATATAGGTGTGCAGTCCATTGTCCAATTTCTAAATCAGTTGAAATTAACTATAAATAGTAAAAAATGCCAATACCTTCAATTCAAAAACAAACATAATTTAAATGAAGATAGGGCTAGAAACGTGTTTGTAAACGATAATCAATTAGACCAGGAAGAAAAAATTGCATTTCTAGGAGTTACGTTGGATAGACGATTGACCTGGACTCCATACATTGAGAAAATATGTAGTAAAATTTCATCTGGGGTATTTGTCCTGCGACAGCTCGCTAGATTGAATGACAAAAAGTTACTTTTTACAGCTTACCATGGGCTCTTACTGTCACATATTAGGTATGCTATCTTAGTATGGGGTAATTCATCAAAACAAAATCTTGATAGGGTGTTTAAGATCCAAAAGAAAGCGGCTAGGTGTATAGAAAGAGTAAATAGATTAGATTCATGTAGGCCGTTGTTCAAGAGACTTGGTCTCCTAACTGTACCCTGCTTATATGTGTATGAAGCTACTTTATATGTAAGAACGAATGATATTAACCAAAATCTTGATGTACATGATTATAATACAAGAAGCCGAGGAGATTATCACTTGGTGAGTCACAATAGTAGCTTATTCAAACAAAAACCTAGTTATATTGAGTAGTTACATTTTGGGGATTCTGGTGCAGAAAGCTGGTGCAACCTTGACCTTTGACCTTGACCCTGACCTTGACCCTGACCTTTGACCTTGACCCTGACCTTTGACCTTGACCCTGACCTTTGACCTTGACCTTGACCCTGACCTTGACCCCGGACCGGAAGTGACGTAGCAGACCGGAAGTGACGTAGCAGACCGGAAGTCAAACCGGAAGTGGCCCCCCCTCACCCTAAAAGTGGCCCCCTCACCCTAAAAGTGACCCCCCTCGCCCTAAAAGTGACCCCCCTCACCCTAAAAGTGACCCCCCTCACCCTAAAAGTGACCCCCCTCACCCTAAAAGTGACCCCCCTCGACCTAAAAGAGACCCCCCCTTGAGCTAAAAGTGACCCCCCTCACCCTAAAAGTGACCCTTTCAGGGACCTGCATCTAGAGTTATCACTGGCCTTGACATTCTGGCGCAATTCCAATGCAGGAAAAAACATGTCTGTGTATAATTGCGCAACATTACATAATCACTGACTTGGATATTTCTGGCACCATTTTCAATGCCTAGTGGATAGACATCTATTATATATATTATGTATACATTTAATATTTATCAGTATGGAGAAGGCTACAATACCAAGAGAGTTGCACAGGTCAGCTCGTCGGAATTTCCCAACACATATGGTAACTGTGAAAGGTCTAGATGATCTCTATCAGGCTGATCTTGTTGAGATGATACCATATGCACGTCAGAACAAAGGTTACAGGTACATTATTACAATTATCAATTGTCTCAGCAAGTATGCTTATGCTATTCCAATAAAGAACAAGTCGGCTGATGCAGTTGTCAAGGCAATGCATCCTATATTTGAGCAGAATCCAATGAACCATTTGCAAACTGATGATGGTAAAGAGTGGTTCAATTCAAAGTTTCAACAGCTTGTGAAACACTATGACATCAATCACTATTCAACATATTCAGATAAGAAGGCCTCAATAGTGGAACGTTTCAACAGAACACTGAAACATTTAATGTGGATCAAATTCACTGAACGTGGAACCTATCGCTGGACAGATATTCTAACCTCACTTGTCAAAGAGTATAATGGAAGAATCCATAGGACAATAGGTATGCGACCGGTTGATGTTACAAAAGAGCATGAGACATTGCTGCTTTCCAGACTAGGTGAGCAACGTCATGAGTATCAGCAGAGCTTGTTGGACAAATCTGAGAACAGGTTCTATCCAGGTGTTCACCAAAAAATCAATCCAGGTGATAAGGTGCGCATAAGCAAGTATAAAATGACATTTGACAAGGGTTACCTACCCAATTGGACAAATGAACTGTTCACTGTCACACGTGTGAGACCTACTGTACCTGTAACATACAAGTTGGAAGATTGCAGAGGACAGCGTGTCCAAGGAGGATTCTATGCAGAAGAGATTGTGAAAACCAAAGTACCTAGTGTTTTTGAAATTGCCAGAGTGCTGAAGAGGAAAGGTAATAAACTGTTGGTGCGCTGGAAAGGATACGATCGCAGTCACGACTCTTGGATTGATAGAGCAGATTTGGTGTGATGAAGCAGGTTGTGCAAAGGAGTCACAGGTTCAATATAATTGACTTTGATCAAGTGGTGAGAGGCTGTGGTCTGGCCGACCCAGAAATGAATGCAAAGAAACGTCATGGACCTTTGTTCCCCAACCATATGCGCTGCATTATATGTGGACCATCAGGCTGTGGAAAAACCAATTTACTGTTCAACATGCTTTTCGATTGTGAAGGAATCTCATTTTCAAATATCTTTCTCTACTCAAAAACTGCATTTCAACCATAGTATCAGCTACTGCGCACCATTATGGAAGACCTTGGACCTAAACTGAGCTACACTGAGTGTGACAGCTGTGGAGAGATACCTGCACCACATGAGTTGCCCACCAATTCGATAATAATTTTCGATGATGTGATTTGCGAGCAACAGGAAGCCATCAGACATTACTTTACCACTGGTCGACACAGTAATGTTGATGCATTTTATCTGGCACAGACTTATAGTCGTATACCGAAACAGTTGATACGTGACAATGCCAATTTTCTAATCATGTTTAAACAAGATGAACTGAATATGAAACATTTGTACAGGGATCATGTGGGATCTGACATGACCTTTGATGAATTCAGAAGAATGTGCAATGACATATGGTCATCATCCATGCATGCATTCCTTGTAATTGATCAGTCCTCAGACAAGAATAGAGGGCGCTACAGGAAAGGACTTGATACATTTTTAGTTGAAGCACAACAGTGATTATGCTCAGTCTAGCACTGAATGGCGAGTGAGACGGACAAATAGATGAAGAGTATGTATCAGAAGAAGAAGCAAACTGTGGAGGAGATTGCACCAATCATCATGGAGATTGCCAAGCTGAAGCGTAACATCAAGCGGAAGCATAGAGAGCTGACACTGGGCAGGGAATTGACAGAGGAGCAGAATGCAAAGCATTTCAAGCCAATCAGTGATCCACTTATCACTATTGTTGAAGCACTCAAATCTTCTCAACCACCAGCTCAACAACAACAAGAACAACAGTCAGTTCCAATGACTACACCATTATTGGATGCACCCCGTATATTGCCTACACCACCAACAACACCAGCCAGCAGCAGTACTCCCTATCCAGGAAGGATAAGGCATAGACTGCAACCACTGCCAGATATTAGAGAAGAAGAGTCACCAATCTATGAAGCATATGGAACAGGTGAAGATGCAAGTCCAGCTGCAAGTACTTTGAGTGTTGCACGACAATTGTGGAAGCATCAGGTCATGAGTGATGATGATGATGATGATAATGATGATGATGATGATGAGGAAAACCTTAGTGTTGAGAAATTGCTTGATACTAGCAGTCATGTGGCACAACAAGCCTTGGCCCAATCTGATCTGGCTTCAAAACCAGTGGGAGAGTACATTATGCGATCAGTGCGCAAGGACTACAACTCTGATGATGCATTTGGACCAAAAGTGATAAACAACTCGTACTATCTAGGCAGTAAGATGCTTACCTTTGGACCTAAAGGTAACAAAATTGTGCTGTCTAATCCTGCAGATGGTAGAATTGAAAAGACTTTTAGAGCTACACCAGGCCTTTGTGAGTTGATTTTCATGAAAATGCCCGACAAAGGAAAATTGGAAGGGGATGACTTGAACGCCTATAAATTACTTCTGGACTTTACCAATGTCTACAGAGAAAACTACAGTCCAGATGGCAGAATTGCAAACTATAACAATATCAAGTACAAGAGGACAATCAGGGATCTGATAAGAGGAGAAGCAGTCAGTGGAAAAGGAGCCAAAGTTGCTGGAAGAGGACTGGTAGCACCTTTCAATATGGTGGCAAGTGATGGCAACAGGATTGAATATGTCTACTACAATGACCCCAACGAACTTGTGGACAGACTGAAGCTGCTGGATCAGTCTAAAGCAGTTGGCAACACTGGACATGAGAATGAAATCAACTCAATCTTGGAAGAGCTGGAGGAAGGTGGTTACATAGTTGGTAAACCTGCATACTAGTTGCACACTATATAAGGCAACAACGTTGCAACAAGAGACAGTAAGTCTCTCAAGTGAAAGAGTAAACATGAATTCTTTGGGAAACATCAATGCCCGCCATAGGCGTATGATCAATTTGGCAAATCCACGCAGCAATCATGATGCTGTGAATCTGATTACATGTAGAGATATGATGTCATTTCATTTGCCAAAGAGAAGAGATGTGGATACATTGCAAGTAATGACAAGCCTTAAGAATTCAATACTGACAGATATGCAAGACCCAATTCAAGCTACAGATGGAGTTAACAAACAGTATTTGGAGAAAAGGTTGGATGAGCATTCAAAGGCTGTGGTTGAAAAGTGTCTCACTGTCATGTTGGATGTTACTACGTCAAGAGAAAACCTCAATTTGAGTAAAGAACAACTGAGGGATAAAATGTTAAAGCTTATGGGAATCTCCAAGCCGTCTAAGGGTATAAAATGAGATGACAAGGCTGCTGATCGACATAAGATGGCTGTATGCAGAGGAAAACGGAGGTACCGAGGAAAAGGAGTACTTTCTGCAATCACAAATGCAGCGGGTACAATAGTCAACAAAGCAATAGACGTACTGCCCGTAGAACTTCATCTTCCTGGCTACCAGTACTGTGGACCAGGTACAAAGCTTGAAAAACGATTAGCAAGAGGTGATCCAGGTGTCAACAAACTTGACCAAGCCTGCAAGCAGCACGACATTGCCTACTCAAGGAATAGTGATACAAGGAGCAGAGCAGCAGCAGACAGAGATTTGGCTGAACGAGCTTGGAGTGTGGCAACATCTTCAGATGCTGGATTGGCAGAGAGAGCTGCAGCATTAGCAGTAACCAACATCATGAAGGCCAAGGCAAAGTTTGGAGGAGGAGCTAAACAACAAAGGAAGGGGAGAGCTGCACAGAGGAGGAGAACAGCAGCAGCAACCAAGGGTCAAGGCCTGTACCTGAGGCGTCAGAAGACGGGAAACGGGGTGCATCGCCGTCAATGTGGCGGCAGAAGATGATTGTAGCTCTACCAGACCGAGCACTAACAGAAGCCGACCTCTACAAGTATGCCTGCCGTCTCAAGCTGAAGAAATTTCGAGGAGTATTCATGCGAGATGCTCTACCACCTAATGGACCACTGGATCAAGAGTGTGGCATCATCAACCTGGACCAAAGTGATGGAGCTGGCACACATTGGGTGTGCTATGTGAAGAAGAAGGATGGCATCGTTCACTACTTTGATGGCTTTGGCAACCTGAGACCACCACAGGAGTTTATCGACTACATGCACAGAGGATCGAGTCCAGCAACAAGGATCGAGTACAACTATGATCAGAAGCAAGAGGATCTCTACTCTCATATATGCAGACATTTATGTTTAAAATTTTTGCTCGATGAAAATAAATAACAATGTACAACACTTGTCTTTTCCTTTCTCCCATCCACATAGTATAAAGGTTCTAGTCTATACTCTTATCAAGTCATTGTGTAATAGTACACTGAGCAGTCAAGACCATGATGCTATGCTTTGGAGGTAAAACCTCAATATTGAAGAGTGAATTTTTCCCGCCACTTGATACAAGCAATGGTGAATGGGAAGTTGGACTCATCAGCTTTACAAGCTGCAACTCTATACCAAATGTTGAGAATCGTTACAATAATGCAATACATTTTCTGGCTCCAAAAGTGGACCAGAAGGCAGTAGTCAAGCCAGAGGAGGAGGAGGAGGAGGAGGATTATGCGATGACTCATGAGGAAGTTACAGGTAAAGTGTTTGCTCAGCATTTGTTTAGTGATACCGCCCACCAAAGTATCCAAAGGAAAACCAGATCTGCCCCAGTAATGGTTTGGCAAAAAGTATTATTGCCAGAAGGTAGTTTTGAATTTCAAACAATTGCCAACCTGCTTGAGGCAAGGATGAAGAAGCATGGAGTCAAGTTTCAGATGGCTGTGGACCCCTCTACCTTGAAATGTTTAGTATTATGCGATGCCAAGATAGACTTTAGACAACCTGATTCAATAGGAAAGCTGCTGGGATTCAACCAAGTTGTGGATGCTAACATTGAGACTAGAGGTAGTAATACAGTGCAAATCAGTCATCCCAATGTGCTGCGTATAAAGTGTAACATTGTGAGTGGATCCTACTCAAATGGAGTCAAGGATCACATGATCTATGAGTTTTACCCAGATGTTGATCCAGGGTATAAAATGAATGTGACTGTACAGAATGTCATCTATTTACCAGTGGACACCAAGCAGATTGGTAACATTACGTTGGAGATTGTTGATGAGAATGGACGTCTGGTGAACTTTAGAGAGGAGCCAATAAACATTACCTTACATTTGCGACAACAACCCAAGTGATGGTGCTATTATTTGGCAAGTGGAATCATGGATTGGATGTGGAAGCAGCAATGTCCCCCACAGGGGTAGAACAAGAGTCTATTAATAGGGCGCTATTTGTGAAAGATGTCATTCAACCATTGGACTCTGTGGAGTTAACATCAAGCAGCATCAAATATCTGCAGAAGAAAGGTTATCAAGTTAGAAGAGGAGGAAGACAACAACAACACTGAAAAATGGGAGTATTGGATGTGACAGTACATGGTCCTTCAGCAGACAATAGCATCATTGGCTATGAATATCATTCTCATGCACCATATACTACAGGCTTTGGTGCCAATGATGAGATTTGGATATCAATTCAGCAGCAGGACATCTATACACTGCCATCAGAGAGCTATCTGCACATGGAGTACAAGGTGACCAATGCCTTAAATACAACCTTGGTAGGCTCACCTTGTGTCTCTGGATTCTTTGGCCACCTGTTTTCCGAGATATGCTACGAGATCAATGGAGTTGTAGTGGACAGCATACGTAGCCCCGGAATCACCAGCCTGATGAAGAATGCCATGACCTTTGAACGAGAAGAACAACACAAGATGGATGGAGCTGGCTACAGGTATGATGCCAAGGCAGGGTTTGGCACATTTGATTCTGATGGTACCAACACAACCATCATGAATGTGCCACTTAGATATCTGCTGGGATTTGCCGAGGACTATAGACAGATTATGCTGAATGTGAAACAGGAGCTGGTGCTGAGACGCAGTGCTGACACTTTAGACTGTTTGAATGCGGCAGGCAAGGTCACAATTGAGAAACTGGTGTGGAGGATGCCCTATGTAGAGGTGTCTGATGAGGAAAAATTGCGTCTGCTGAGACTGGTGCAAAAGAACACGCCCATCTCAATGCCATTCCGACATTGGGAACTGTATGAGTACCCATCTTTGCCACAGACCACAAAACATACATGGACTGTCAAATCAACTACTCAGCTGGAGAAGCCAAGATACATTGTGATTGGACTGCAGACTGGAAGAAGAGGAGCAGCTACTGTGAATAGCTCATACTTTGACATGTGCAAAATGAAAGACGTTCGAGTGTTCTTGAACAACAAGTACTATCCGTATGAAAGCATCAATGGTGATGATAACCAAGTGTATAATATGTATGCAGCTTTTAATGGAGTCTACAATCATGATGATGCTCGAGCAAGCAACCCACTTTTTGAGAAATAGGCTGTGCGGGATGGTAAGATGTAACTGTTTCCCATTGACTGTTCACGTCAAAATGAATCGCTCAAGACGGGAAGCATTGACATCAGAGTTGAGTTTGAAGCAAGTTAGAACATTCCAGGAAATACACATGCCTATTGTCTGCTGATACATGAAGTGGTTAAGGAGTATCAGCCAATGACTGGTCTTGTTCAATCGGTCTAGAGAGAGAGGGAGATAGCAGTGGAGGATATAAAGGTGGTCGACAAGCAGCAGGATGGTCATAGTTGCATGAAGCATTGAGTGAAGCATACATCATGTCCAGGAGAGTTCTACGCTTTTTGGAGGAGGAAGAGGAGGAGGGGGAGTTGCCACCCAGCGATGGAGAGGATGTTGTGGGCTGCTGCCTAGGCTACTACACTCAACATGAGAAATCATTGATGAAGGATGCTTCTACAAGTACAACCGACCTCAACCAGGCTTCCACTGATGATGACGACAATGATGGCATCGTGCCAAGCAGGGCTACAGAACTTTTTGGACCACTACCAATCTACCTGATGGACTTTCAAGGCTTTGAGGGATTGAATAACCAGTTTATTGTCAAGGAGATGGCAATATTGGAACGTGACAATGAGCATCATGTGTTGACACACCACTATTTTTTCAAGTCACCATACCCAGACATTTTGCTAAAAACAAGCATATTGGTTGATAACAATCAATTACAAAGAGCTAAACATGGACTGAGATGGTCGGGCAATGGAGCCGGCCAAACACATCTCTCATATTCGGCCTTGAAGCAAATTGTATGTGACACAGTTGGAAGATGGCTGCACGAGAACAGTGACTCGGGACGACCAATCAAGATCTTGGTCTACGGATATGAGAAGATTTCCCTGCTGGAAACGCTACTGCAGCTGGACAACAAGGAGAATGTGGAGTATGTGGACCTGAGTTCGCCCTACCTCTTTCATGAGACGCCCAACTTGGAGGTGCTGATGAAGACTACTACAGTCTACTGCCCGGAACATTACCTGCTCGACTTCTTGGAGACTGTGAAGATGAAGCTGGCTGGTGACAATGGAAGAAGAGGACGCTTAGATGTACCGCCATTTTGTGCACTCAATGTAGTAAACATCCTGCACAATTGGATTATGCAGGCATTACAAAAAGATAGACATTTTTGTCGAAGTTTGTTTTTATCAATAAAGAATAAAATGTGAATATTGCATCATCATTTACTCCTCCACCACCTGCTCTCCTAGTATATAAGAAGTAGCTGAGTCTCGCTGAGCATCATTCAGTCTACAACAATGGCCAGTATCACTACACTGCCGTTCAAGGTAGCAGTCATATTTGACAATTGTAGAACTCCATTGACATCAGTATACAAGTTGAAGTATAGCTTGGTAGCCATAATGGACTTGCGTTCAGTGCCTGGATGGAGGAGCAAGGATGTTAAGCTGGAGATTGATTTCAACAACAGTGATGAGACTTGGTGGTGTGACTTTGAGTGTGGTGACCAGAGTCTATCTTTGATTGGCAGAAGAAGGATTACATTTGCTGGCTTTGACTACAATGCTATGGATGGACGTGTCAGATGCATTAGGATTGAGGATGGTCAATCAGGCGATCCTGCTCTACTGGTATCAATTTGTAAAGCTGAGCAACATCCTAGATTATGGCCACCAGGCGATGTGACTGATGGCGTGGGCTGTGTAAAGGAATCTCTTAATAGGTCGGCAGAGACCTATGGTGTTACCAGAGACTTTGAAAGGGGCAATATTGTAGCCAATTTCTATGTATTGTTTCATACTTGCGATTGTTTATGTTAATAAACAATGTATTGTAAAGTATACTTTTCTTTTCAACCTATTTCCATGAAGCAACAGTGCAGCTGTGTATGCACTAGGTGAACACTTGGTGTACACTTTTAAGCCTAAGTGAACACTAGGTGAACACCTGGTGAACACTTTTAGGCATAAGTGGACACTAGGTGTACACTTTCAAGCCTAAGTGAGAGCTAGGCGAACACTTGGTGTACACTTTTAAGCCTAAGTGAGCACTAGGTGAACACTTGGTGAACACTGGTGATCACTAGGTGAGCACTAGGTGAACACTAGGTGAGCACGTGATGAACACTTTTAGGCATAAGTGGACACTAGGTGTGATTACTGATACTAGGATAGGGGAGAATGAATAACAAATCAGTTGCAGATGTCACATTTTTTTATTTCACAATACATAGAGAGAGATTCATTATTCTTTAATCAATTGGATTCTATGGGTTTTCCCATCAGGATGGCACATAAATTTATATGATTTCATGTCAATGGTTCCACCAGCAGGGACGAATTTGGAGGTTATCCTGCTGTACGACTCTGGTAGTATAACCCGCATGTGTGTGTTCTTGGAATCCAGTGTGACAGCTACCTTCTCACCGTATTTTGTAGTGACTCTCTCTGCGCTCACCATTTGGTATGGGAACCCTGGCTGGAGATCTTTCATGGATATGTGGTCTAGTGGCTTTTGGGCTGCAATTGTGTTGTAGATGGCATCAGCGGCAGCATTAGTGGATGACATCTGTAATTGGAAATGAACAGGTATTAGCATAATCTTGCAGTCAGCATTGTGAAACAATGGGTCAGCCATTTTGATGTTAGATTTCATGCAGTAGACCACATATTATTGGATGAGATCATGGTCAGCCATTTGAGGTTAGATTTCATGCAATAGTATTGGATGATATCATGGTTAGCCATTTGAGGTTAGATTTCATGCAATAGCTATGGAATATTTGGAGGGAAGGTTTATACACTACAGCAATTAAGGGATATTCATTAGTAAAGAAACAAGTACTTACTGTTATTGATTTGAGTCTTTAGCTGGATTCACTGTAGGAGCTAGCAGTCGTTTGCTGAGATACAATGAATCTACCAGCCAGATGTCCACCATATATATACTCGGTAACCAGATCTCCCCCACCCCCAACTTTTGGGAGAGTGGGGAACCGTTTTAAGGATGAGGAGGCCACTTTTAGGGCGAGGAGGGTCACTTTTAGGGTGAGGGGGGTCACTTTTAGGGTGTGGGGGTCACTTTTAGGGTGAGGGGGGTCACTTTTAGGGTGAGGGGGGTCACTTTTAGGGTGAGGGGGGTCACTTTTAGGGTGAGGGGTGTCACTTTTAGGGTAAGGGGGGTCACTTTTAGGGTGAGGGGGGTCACTTTTATGGTGAGGGGGGCCACTTTTAGGGTGAGGGGGGTCACTTTTAGGGTGAGGGGGGTCACTTTTAGGGTGAGGGGGGCCACTTTTAGGGTGAGGGGGGCCACTTCCGGTTTGACTTCCGGTCTGCTACGTCACTTCCGGTCTGCTACGTCACTTCCGGTCCGGGGTCAAGGTCAAAGGTCAAGGTCAAGGTCAAAGGTCAGGGTCAAGGTCAAAGGTCAAGGTTGCACCAGCTTTTGCACCAGAATCCCCAAAATGTAACTACTATATTGGTAGGAAATTCTACAACAAGCTACCGCAGTTTTTGAAGAGTCTTGAAAATATAGAAATATTTAAAAAACAATTGAAGAAATATTTAGTTGATAAAGCTTTTTATAGTGTACAAGAGTTCCTTTCACATCAAAATTAAGCCTCACCTCAACTAATTGAAGTAATTATGTAATATAGTGTATAATATTGTTGATTTGACTTGTCTTATACTCCTTAACTGGAGTCTCCAAGACGTAATCTACAAAAAAAAAAAATGTATGCAATCTTTGTCAATTTTAAACCCTAAATAAGTAATTTCAGATTTCAGTACTTCACATTTTTCCCATTTAAGTCTAATACAATTTTCACGGCACATACTAAAAACATATTTTAAAACAAAAAAAGAAACCGACTTCAGTGAAATGATTAAATACTCACGTACTAAAAAGTTTAAAATAAAGTATTTACTTTAAACTGAGAAAATTTTAAATTTCATACAAGTAATCTTTTGAAGTCGGTGCCAAATATTTTATGTAGTTGATAAGAAATTCTATCTAATATCAAAACTAACAATGTATTTTTTTGGAGGATGAAGCCCACATAGGTCTGAGACCTTTGCATGGGTAATGAATTGGATGATGGAGATTAACGAGTTGGACCTACAGTTTTAGGTGGGTTCCGAACCACCGGGAAGTGATTGATAAGAGATTCTATCTAATATCAAAACTAACACTGTATTCCAATTAAATATGTGATTTACACTCACTTTTACTGAAATACATAGTAATTGATAAGAAATTCGATCTAATATCAAAACTAACACTGTATTTCAATTAAATGTGATTTACACTCACTTTTACTGAAATACAGTGTCAGTTTTGACAGGGGTGCCCACCCCCCCTAAGCCTCATGACGCACCCCCCCCCCCCTAAAGTTAGCACCAATCCCCCCTCCCCCCATAAATTAGGCCCCCCCCCCAAAAATGCGAAAAGAGCCCCCCGTATTCTTTCTAAAACTAAAAGAAGATTTATAAAACTATTGAAAAAATTCAAACCCAGTCGATAATATACAAAATGTATGTACCGTATATTTCTTGAGATTCTTTACATAGCTAACATTTTTTTGTAAAGGTAAAAAAGAATTATCAATGAAATGAATTTATGAACTTCTGCTCAATGAACTTAATTGCAAAATAGCTAAATAAGAATTTGAACCTAAATGGTTTTTAAACAATAAAATATTATTACAAATACACAATGTTCAATAAAAATGAAATACCTATAAGTTTATGTTCGGTGTCCCAATTACATTAAGGTTAAATAATTCTAAAAAGTTGTTCATTTAAAGGAAGTGAAAACAATGAGTTAATAACTTCATTTGTAAAAGACAAAAATTCAAAATACTAAGACATTTATTGGACAGTAGTTAAACAACAGGTTATTTACTTAGTGTAGTATCTTGGGAGAATTTATGTATGGATGAAGTACATAAAAGGCACACATTTCATGTATAGTTATTTACAACACACAATCGAAAGAAGTGTCTTTCAAAAACAAAATAAAGACGTAGTTATGAAAAATTACTGAATTTTTAGTATTTAGTAAGTTTTTCAAAAGCAGTTCTTACTTATTAGTAAGTAGTTATCGTAAAATACATGAAAAACATCAACAGTTTGAAGACAAACATTTTAAATTTGTAGACTGTGACCATCTACAAGTTAGCTAGGCACCTTCTGTTTTTTTTTTTTTTTTTTTTTTTTTGAGGATGAAGCCCACATGGGTCTGAGACCTGTGCGTGGGTAATGAGTTGGATGATGGTGATTGATGAGTTGGACCTACAGTTTTAGGTGGGTTCCGAACCACCGGGAAGTGATTTTCAGCAGAGAACATTGTCTTTTTTGCTGGCCAATCTAATCGGTCACCGTTACAAACAGGACCTACGAGAACGCAGCTTATCTATCTGATTGAACAGATACCTGCTACGGCTCGCGGCTATCACTTCCCTCTAAAATCTATTGTTAAATCTATCTCTCTAAACCCCACATAGAAGTTTTTGGGATGAGGAAACAGAAAACCTTTCAATTATTTCTTCGTTAGAAATAGACTCAAGTACATCTGCACAAGTTCCTGCACAAATCCTAAACATTATTATTTTAGCTAATTCATATTCAATTGTATAATAATAATTATAAATATATTTTCATTAATTGACATTCTATCTGGTGACTTCTTAGTATATTTTTTAATGTTGTCACGTTAAACACGGTTTCAATCAACTTTACGACCCCCCCCCCCCAAAACGTTTTTTGGATCCCCCCCCCCAAGAATTTCAATGACGCAGTCTGCGTCATAGCCCCCCCCCCCTGTGGGCACCCCTGCTTATACTAATGTTAACATTACATGATTGTGCTTCATTATTGACCATTATTTAAAAATTGACTGTGATTTTGCTACTCGAGTTAATGAATTGTTTGTTTAATATGCTTATGTGTTTATATTGTTATTTCGTGTATTGTTGTTTAGAAATAATAATAATAATATCGTGTGACCTGGCTGGCTCAGGTCTGGTGTCAGAGTTATCAGGTCGCACCTGAATAAGTTCAGGGCCTCTGACGTGACTTAACGACTGTTTTTTAGGCAGCCGGGACCGACAGCTTAACGTGTCCTCCGAAACACGGGAGTGGCCCGAGGTAAAAACTTTCGGTCAGAACTGGGATCGAACCCGAGACCTTTGGGCTAGCAAACCAGCACTTAACCCACTCGGCTACGGCCACTCCTCGTTGTTTAGATTAACAATGACTATTACTATTGTATGACTATTGTCAGTGCTGACTGATGTATAGCGTAGGACATGTATATGAATAAATAAATAAACAAATAAAAAGAAAATGAAATGGAAAGTTTGAGAAATAGCAACTGAATTTCTTGCGATTTTACTTCCATTAGTTTGCACCCTTTGAAATAGTAGTTTATGCGACGATTGTATTGTCTGCCTTTAAGCCAAGAGTGAGATGTAAGACGCGAGCGAAGCAAGTGTTCTAAACATCTCACGAGTGGCTTAAAGGCGAAATATAATCGCTGCATACAATATTTTATCTAATTCTTTCAATAGCTTACGTTCTTACGTTCGATTTACTAAATTACGTTTCATTTATCAACATTATATCGCCGTATTGTATTGATTTTTCAAATAAAATCCTATTCATATCGAAATATTGTTTGACTCACTTTAGTGTTAAGAAATGACGAAGTCCATGTATTTATTGTAAATATTTCATGACTAATAAAATTCTATTCTATTCAATAATTTATTAATTTAAATTCAATAATATTCAATAATTTTTCTGAATACTGCTAAGGGCTAAGGGATCCTGCACAGTGAAGCTTCTATACACGGAGAAAAATGACACTGAGGTTGTTGGCGAAACAGTTTTCCTAAAGCTTAATTACTCACTTTAGCAGAAATAATATTAAAACTCGCGGTTTTTATGTTCAATTCAGAGGAGCGATAATATTGAAACAGCAAAATTATTTTCGCTAACACCTTACGACTACAACAGCAAATCTATTTTTAAAATTCTGCAAAACAATATCTAGAACTATTAAAATGTATTTTGCCCAAATTAGTAGAATACTATTCTGCCAAAGTTATAATTTCGATTTTTAAATCCATCGAAATCAAACTTTTAATCTTTAAGTTTAATAAGTAAAGAATTAGTATGTTGCCTGCCAAATCAATGAAACCTGACATAAGAAATTGTCAAACAAGACAACAAACTTGGTAATTGCATAACATTAAAATACAACACCGGATACACTAGGTTATTCAAACGGTCGACTAAGTTTGTTTATCATCTAGCAGCAGTAGCGAAACAAAACAGCTAAATCAGCTTACGTACGGTATAGCAAAGATAGGATAAGAATATGGCTAGTCTATGCTTATAGACAGATAAAGTAGTCCACCAGTTCTATGGAATGAACACTGGATAAAACATCGCCTGTCGTCTGGCTATTGTAGTGCAATATCCAACATGGATGAAGATTGTGCTGCACTCTTGAGTGCCTGGTTGTTGGAGTTTATTCAAAATTTTAAAGGTGAGTAGACAAAATTGATTAATTTAATATAACTAAATAGGCCTAACATTGTAATTTAAGAAACGTATTGCTCAAACTTTCATGATTAAAAGGATTACAACTATAGCTACTATACTTTAACTAGCTACAGTTAGCTTCTTTCTGGAATAGGCTTGTTAAACTAGACTCAAGTTTAGAAACAAGGGTAAGAATTCAACTGAACAATTTTAATTGTTATCTCAAATAAGTTTTCGCTATAATATACTTGCAAAGCATTTACTGGTATCTATTGGATGTCTCTACAACATTACTAAAATCGGGTAAGTCAAACATTACTGGACCTGTTGCTTTTTAGTCCATACAAGTCACGGAAAAATTCCGTGAAACGATGTATGTGTATTTAAACGGTATTTGGGGCAGGAAAAACAAATGATTCACTTTTTAGCCAATAATAGGCCTAGAAGAATAGTTCTTCAGGCCTATATATTTTTTGAAAATTAGTTTTCACAACCACATTTATTACAATAATACGAGATACTATAGTTTCTCTGAGATTAAGAGAGATTGAGAATGGCGTTACTGCCGAAACTATATATCTCGTATATTACAGTATAATAAATGTGGTTGTGACAATGTCTACTCTTATTCATTTTGGATGCCTACGACCAATATCACAATCACAAATACGAAGAAAGTTAAATAACAAATAATTTAAAATTTCAATTTTTTGTATGTGATTTGAATTTGTTAAACCTCATCAATTTATTATTTTGTGATCAGCTGAAATGAAATTCAAAACATAAATTTGAAACTCAGCCTAAAGTAGCCTGTGATGAAAATAACAATCAACAGTTCACGTTCAATGTTGAACATTGAAACATTTTAAGATTTCTATATTGGATATTTACCGATATGAATGAACTCAACTTCATTTGTCCAACTGAATTTAAATGTTCCTTGAACAAGATAGTAAATAACAAGAATAGTTATTTATGCATTAAGAGCGTGAAGCGCGACTTTGTCGCTCGAGCCAAAACATTTTGCGAGAGCGATGAAGAAGCTTCACGCGCGAATTGCATACAATATTTTTCCTAAAACTGCAGTTCTGGATTCCAACACAATAAAAGCTTTTAGTTTGTAACATCACAGACCATGCGCGGATTTGGTTAGCATTCGCCATTGTTGAGGTTATGTGAATTTCACGGATTCCATGATCCACCAATGAGAAGGCAACAAAATCAAAACAGAAGCGTAAAGAATACAGCTAGCGAGCGTAAAGTACTTTACCTCTTGCTGAGCAGTAAAGAGGTATTTTACAGTTAGTTTTCAGTACGTAAAGAACTACTTTACGAGCTGTTGTAGGAAAATATTTTTATAATTATAGTCCAAATAATACAGTAACTTACGTATTTATATACAGTAAACTATTTTCATATTTTTACAAAAAAGTCTATTATTCTATAGTATACTATACTTATAGTTCAGGCTGAATTCAATTTTATTAATTTTCAGATTCCCGAATTGAAAGTGAAGAAACTAATGATAAATTGTTGTGGTTGAGAAACTCGACAGCACCATTTGAAACTGTAGTTTCTTATTGGAAGGAAACATCAGAAATTCGACTTCGTCAGCTAAAATGTGATCAACAAAATCAATCAATGATAATCCCTGCTGAATGATAATCTACTGAATAACCCTGCCTTACAAAACCAAATGGATACGTTTTGGTGAGTTTAACTTATATTAGTTATACTGTATATTGAATTATTCTTCTTCTTAGAAATGCCATCGCTCTCATCTTTTTATAGACAAACTAGATTCTTGTCTGTGTTTTGCTCTGAAATGTTCATATTGTAGCCTTTACAAATTTCAAACAACATGAACATTGGACATTGCTCTTCGTAAATTATCTTCGCTATCCTGATCATACCAGATCATCCGCAAACATCAGATTATTCATTGATTTTTTTTAGGATGAAGCCCACATAGGTCTGGGATGATGGTGATTGGCCCACATAGGATGATGGTGATTGATGAGTTGGACCTACTGTTTTAGGTGGGTTCCGAACCACCCGAAAGTGATTTTACGGCATACAGAACAGTGTCTTTTTTGCTGGCATATATTGAAATTTTAATTGTCTTAAATTTCCTGTTTATTGGATAGCGACCTGTTATAAATTATTGATGAAATAGCTCAAATGATATTTACTTAGGAATTCATCACTTTTCATATATCATTTGAAGAAAGTACAGTACTTGATTTTCAACCAACTATTGTACTCTCATAAATATAAATTGCTTTCATGATGAAACAACATGACATGATAATTCATTTTTTCAGTTGAAGGAAGATTTTGGATTCATGTACCCAGAAAATGACAACAAACTTATCGAAAAATTTCCATTGTTGAAGGGAAAAATTATTGATTTTGGAAAAAAATCTGTTCAGTTGAAAGATGTCAAAACGTTTATGCAAAAATACGAGCACAATACAATTCAAGGTAAGAAAAAAACTCTTCTTGTATAAGAAGTTTTTTTTTTGTACTAGCATTAAGTATGTGATCCATTCGTACCGAGTAGATTAAAATTTTGTTTGACATGTTCAATCTGAATGCCTATCAATACTAAAGGTTAATTTTTGAACTTTTTAAGTGTATTCAACGATTTGCAGTCAAATTTTTATTAAGAATAAGTATTATTTTACTTTCTCTGTAGGCCGAACGTTTTTGAATCTTAGAGATCCATTTTCAGAGGCCATTAGAGTAAGTAAATAATACGTACTTATTCTTAATAAAAATTTGACTGCAAGCTTTTTGAATTCACTTAAAAAGTTAATATTAACAACGCAGTTCGTCATGGAACAAGAAATCCAGGAAGTTATTTTTTTTTGCTGAGTATGATGCCCACGTTGGTTTTAGACCTGTGCGTGCGGTTGATGGTTATGAGAGATGAATGGACCAACAGTTTTAGGTGGGGTCCGAACCACCAGGTAAGTGATTATAAAACAAATAAAGATTTATTTTCTACCGGTCACCCATCCAAGCACGGTCCCGAGCGTCCGTGATTTAACATCACCACCAGACCACCACCCGAAGACCCAAG
Organism: Conomelus anceps; assembly: GCA_948455865.1. NCBI lineage: Eukaryota > Metazoa > Arthropoda > Insecta > Hemiptera > Delphacidae > Conomelus > Conomelus anceps. Next base: position 25,408,379 of record OX418217.1, read on the forward strand.
TGTTAATTTCACAAACAAGTGGTTATTTAATTATTTAAGAATATCTTGCCTTATCCAAGATTAGATTTATAGGCCTTCACAGAACTATCTGAGATACTGCTCAAGCTTGTTGCTCTCATGAAAATGAACAAAAAATTATGACGCTCAGAAACGCTTCGTTATAGAGATAAATATGGCGGAAGATTCAGCTAGCCCTTCCAATTTAATTACAGAAACTTCCAGATCCCTCATTATTTAGGTGTTAAAGTGGATGGGTTTTTGTGAAATGAGCTGAAAAATCAAATAGAACCTGTTACTGCCATTTATTTGAGAAACTTATCAATCAATTTATTTCTACAAAAAAATACAGCTTACAATTATATACAGTTGAAGTTAATAGAAATTAATTCCCACACAGAAAGTCCTGTGTGCGGGAAATATGGTGGTAGCTTCTTGTGCAAGATATGGGATATATAAAACGAGTTATGAAGTTAGATAGATTTCATTAAATGAGGGGTGTTGTAATTAAAATTTTGAGCATGTCTTGTGTTATAAAATATGTTAGCAGGAGTGAAGTTAGAATTGTGGTTTTGATGCATATAACAAATACGATTTTTTATATAAAGTTGTCTTATGTTGAGTACTTGAAGGTCGGAGTATACTGCGTTACAGCCTATTTTTATGTAGAGCTGATTTGATTACATGCTCTCACACTAAAAGGGATGGGTAATGTTTGTCTTAAAAAATATATTGGACTAATATTTTCCTTGTTGTGTTTCAGATCTTAATGAAGAATTGACTTCGTACACAGCCTTTTCAGCTCTACCATTTTTGTTGGCACCCAACACTATAATCTGGTTATCTTAAAAATCTCAACTATTTATTCTAACTTTTTACAGTAAAAAGAAAAATCTGATCAGTTACGGTACCTATGTAAAAGGTCAATCTTTTAATTCAATATTTTTACAATAAAAAGTAAAATATGATTATGTTACAAATGTCAACTATCAATTCTTTATACAAATAAATGGGTATTCTATAACTTGAGAAAATTGTTCTTTTTTTAATAATATTCTACTTTCATATTTTCAGTAATGGAGAAACAGTTGAGCTAGATTTTCTCATAAGAGTCAATACCTTTGACCAACTTTGATCTGTCGAGGCAAATTATAGGGTCGCTTGAGGCGAAAACAATCATTCTTATTCCACTTTTTTGGGTGCTAATTTGTCATCTGATTAACATAAAAATGGTATCAAATTGTTCAGAAAGGTCTGAGGAATTTTCACTGTGCTTTAAAAGTTTGATTTTCTAAGTTGATAATTTCCGTGCTGCTTGTCAATAAATAAAGAGTAGATGAAGTTTATTGATCAATATGATTGTTTTAAAGCTAGAGCATCAAAATTTTAAAACACAGTGACCATTTCTAAGACCTTTCTGAAAAATTCAGTTCCATTTTTTTGTTTATATCAGATGACAAATTAGCATCCAAAACAGTGGAATAAGAATGATTGTTTTTGCCCAACGCGCTCCTAAATCGACTGAAACAATTGGCCAAAGGTATTTATTGAAAGGGAAATCTAACTAAACAGTTTGTCAGGAGCAGCAGATCACTTTAGCTGGATTACCAGTTACGATCACAGTAATAGGTATTCACAATCCTAAATTAGAAGTATAGTATGTGTAAAGTAAACGCTCCATTTCGCTGGTCCACAATATTGCGAGCCTCTGATATACCTAACCTTATTGCTACATTAGGTCAGCCATTTAGCTAAATCAGCCACTGCCTAGCGCTGAAGTGGCAGTCCCATTTCGCTAGACTACGATATTGTGAGCATCTGCTTTAGCAATCTCCGTTGCTGCACTAGGCCGACCATTTCGCTATATCGCCACTTCTTTGTACTAACGTACCACCACACGTTTTGCTGGACCTTTCATACTGGCTTGCTGACACATCTCCTCAGTTTACCTACAGTAACACTGTTTCTTACCAATTTGTTGAAACATATGTCGCCGAAGTACTCAGAACGTTTACATAACCTGCAAAGTCGCATTGCTCACTTCTCTAAAGTCGATAATGCTGTTTCACTGTATTTGTTCAGTTAGAATAGGGAAACGGCTGTAGCGAAAATTGTTTTGCTACAGAAGTCAAACTGAATAGCTGTCACGAAATTAGGGGTCAGGTTTGGCTAAAATGAGCGGAATTTCAGCTACATTGACTGAAAATTTCTTTCAGTGTACTACAGTATAGCTATGCATAGCTATGCATACCAATAGCATAGCTATGAAATCAAACAGGTGCTGTGGAATGGGTTCAGAACATAATATAGATATAGAGAAATAATATAATTAGTTTTTCTATGTTCTGTGCTTGAGACACAGTGAAACTGCGAATGGTAATAAGTGCATAAAGGCTCAATAACGAAACGTGTCCACTCATGGCTCTTGTATACTTTTGACTCTTGACTAGTATAAAAACGTCCTAATGAAAAACAAGTACAAATCAGTCCTAATGTATCGTAGTAATGTAAATAGATATAATATAGTTTGAATCTGCTTTTTGTTCCAGCAATCGAAAAAATGGTTATCAAGAAATATAACATATCTGCAGACGATTTCCGTGTGATGGAAACTGTAGTTTTAAAAACGGAGCCGCATAAAGCCGGCCAACAATGGAAGTTCGCCGGTGCCTTCTACTACGCAACAACCGTGCTCACTACTATAGGTCAGTGCAACACTTCCCTATATCTATATAATTTATCCTATATTCTAGATCTAGAGTAAACTCTGATTGAAAAAACAATATTTATATGCAATGAGTTGTGCAACGTTTCAAAAATATCTATTCAACTTTTAATAACAATTTAAACAATAAATCGATATTAAAGTTTTCAGACTTTACTTCCGGGTTCTGTATTGCATTGAATAATATAATTATCGGCACTATGAGCCAAAGCAATTATTTATAGTTATAATTTATACTTTAAAGAAATTATTTATAGTCACAATTTATACTTTAACAACTTCGTAGTGACACGTTAAGAAACGGGGTTACTTAAAGATTCCAACGAATCGAATGTTTCACTTAACTTCAATGAACTGGAGAAGGTGGATATTTTCTTATTAATTGAGTTCATGTTAGGCCCAGTTCGTTAGAGAATCCAAATCATTGTGAGAACAGCACTCAATACTCATCAACCTCAAATATATTCTCACTAATTGTCCAGCTTAATTTTAAATATTATGAGTATAAATGCAAATGGTACAAGAGAATGCAAATAAGTAAACTGAAAAGCAATAACAAAAGAGGAAGCAGTAAATGTTGGCCTCGGTGGCTCAGTCAGTTGGGGTGCTTGTCTCTGATTAGATAAGATTCTGGCTGGCTGCTCTTTCTCGAGTTTGAATCTTGTTCAGGTTTGGATGCTTTTACCTTGTCGTCATCCACCTCATTAGCCAAGCACAAGTTTCAAGACTCTTATGGGCATCATCCTAGAATATCTTATCTTTGAAAATAAACCAGAAAATAATAATATTGTGTAGAGATAAAATATGATGTAATAAAGTCTATCAGTCTAGAAGTCCAAGTAAGAAATTTGAAAGCATTACTCCATTACTTTCAGTTTTTTACTCTGAAAATGATAAGAATTTCTTAGAGATTTCATGGATTAAGAACTTCTCCAGACATAATTTTTAACTTCTTTCGAAAGATCTGATATGAGTTAGAATTGAGAAATATTTTTTCCAATAAGAAACATTCAATTATTGGAAACAGGAAATTATGAGAGAAATTGGACTTGTTAGTGAAGTTCCACAAATATTCTTGAAAGACTGAAGACATGTAGACAAGACGGAACTCCGTTGAGCGTTTCATGTGTTCAAATTGCCTCAATTTTCTTTTTTTTTGAGCAGCCGTAACCTTTTGAAACTTGAGGTGGAAAGAGGTAGGAGATAGAGTCTCAGTGCGAGCAATCATTTGAGAACGTACGCCTGAAGGCGATAGTGCCAAGACAATGTCTATGGGGAAATCATATGATGAAGAGGGAGAGGGGTTTTGACTAGTGACCTTCACACTCATCAGTCATAACATTTTTGAGAAATGAACAACACGTTTGCAGCATTTAAAAAAATAATATTCACCATTATGATCCGCAGTTGAGGCATTCAATTGCCCTATCCAATTTATTCGAGCTATTCGCCTCAATGATCCACAGATCCACTCAACAAAGTCAATCTGAGTTGAAAATTCTAACTTTTTTAAGTGAATTCATCGACTTGCAGTCACATTAAAGCAGGAACTACCTTCATCAAAGAGAGCATCAAACTTTTACATAAACAGAAAGACATACGGTACACAATTTGAAACTCCTCAAACTACATCTATCACACAAAAATACGGACACAGTTTCTTTCTTGAATTAGCAGAAGCAACAAACACTTGGGTGCAACAAAAACTTGACAAAATTAAACAAAGACACAACAAAAAAATACATAACCTAACACCTCCTAAACCAACCATTCAATCTGCTCACACTTTTACAGTAAAACTGTCAACCGAACAAACAACATTTGACTGAAAGCCGTTGAATTCACCTAAAAAAGTTATTAACAACGCAGTTCGTCGTGGAACAAGAAATCCAGGAATTGAAAATTCTTCTGTGATTCTTGAAGATAGGATAGGCTAGAATAATATTATCTTCAAGCCTGAAAAAAATAATAATGACAGAATAACTTTGAGCCTAAATGTTATCAATCCAACAATCAATGCAAAATTACAAATAAAAGTTCCTTTTAATTTTCACTTTCATACTTTCTAACTTTCATCGTGTTTCTATTTCAGTAGCTCACAGCTCGACACTGACCACATAATGCTGTCAAATCGAACACTGATGTGAATTTTTCACAGATCTTTTTTAATTCTTCTGTCTGACCAGAAGCAGTGTAATAAATATTCTACTCACCCATCTTATTTGATAGTCGTTACTTTATTTCTGTGTTTGAGGGTCTGAAGTTTCTTGGGAAGGTTATCTCCAAATTATTGTTATACTTATATTTCAATAATTTCCATGAATATAATTAGGATTGGGAGGCCTATTAACTCAATGGAAGTATAGGGACTATTATTTTTATTCCTGGATTTCTTGTTCCATGACGAACTGCATTGTTAATATTAACTTGTTATGTGAATTTAACGACTTGCAGTCAAATATTCATTAAGAATAAGTAAAATTTACTTACTCTGTAGGCCGAGCGCTTTCGAATCTTTGAGGTCCGTTTTCGCCTCTTCAGAGTAAATTTTACTTATTCTTAATGAATATTTGACTGCAAGTCGTTAAATTCACATAACAAGTTAATATTATTTTTATCCTTTGAAACATTTACCTTCAAAACTTGGGGGTTTCAATCACATTGGAGTTTCATCACAAACTCAGAATATGATGGAGAATGAAAATTATTCCACTGTGATTCTCATTCATTTAATGAAAATTAATGAAAAAACAGATTTCATTACACATCTTATTTATTAATAAATCACTTCATACGATGCAGGAAACTTAGTATCAAAGTAATCTCGTTCAGTTAGCTTCCCAGCAGCACTGTGTGAATGCATTCTCAATGCACGATTGATGGTAAGGTGAGGAAAATAGAGCCTGAAAAGCCTTTGAGATGCTTGAGATGCTTACAGGGCTTTGCAAAGATTAAACCCAAAACACTTAGCTATAAAAGATGACAGAGTGTACATGACATATGATAATCATTACAAATCAGAATCCAATACATTGCTTACATAGAAAACAATATACAATCATCGGTCAATTGAAATGTGAATTATTGAATTTCATCCTCTGCGATAAGAAATATAAGTTTAAGGAACTATAATGGGTTCCATATAACGGTTTGTATGGAATTAAAGAAATCTTTACTAAATAATTTTAAACATCCAGGTTCACGAGTTTATTTTCAAACGAAATCGGAAACAAGAATATCAAGGTGATCGGGAAGTTTTTAATTTTGTATTTAAAATTTTGAAAGCAGTGGCAAAACCGAGCTTAAAAGTAAATTAATTCATTTGAACTGTAAACGTTCACAATTCATTCAGTAGGAGAACAGCGGATCAGGCATAATCCATCGCATAAAATTATACAATAATCACAAACACTTGCTGCTAGAGTACAAAAGCACAATATTCTGTACTCGTATTCAATGAAATACAAGAAGATTAATCAAAAGTTGAGTTTCCAAAATCAGTAAAAAACAGGCATTCTTTGAATTTCCATTTATCATTGCTGATTATCTTTCTGATCCAGAAATATTTTTTTCAAATAATAAAGTGAATGTTTTTTTATGCTCATCCATTTTATTCTTGGAGTACAGTATCGAAAGGTCAATCTGCAAATAACTTCCTAAAATAACTTCACTTTATATTCATTTGTAACAAAGTATAAAACCCTTCCTGCATATTGGATATTACAACACACTTCAATAACAGCCAAAGGTGCATTATTATCAAATATAAATATGAAATTGATTGATAATTTTTATTTATTTATTTATTTATTATGACAAAATTACAATGAATGTGTAGGCGCGTTTATTGAATTTGTTATTAGAATTTTAATCATTATTTTATATCAGAGTTATTGTAAACTTGTATTACTGTATTAATTTATAAATGTTCTTCAATATTCAGATAATTTATTAAAATTACATTATTTCAATTATTATCATCACCATCCACTATCATCATCAGACTAAGTACTTTTATTAGATGGACAGGAAAAATAAAAAATAAATGATTCTATTATTCTCACCAATGGAAAGAAAACGCAGCTACTAAAACTGCTAATTTTATATACTATATTGCAGTTTGTTTTCCCGAAAAATATAATTAGTTTTCTATTCTCATCTACCACGATAAATATCTACTTGTCTTGAAATTGAAGAATTTTTTTCATTGCTTTTGCATTGAATTCAACAAAGATACAAATTAACTGCTTTTTCTGACAAAAATTCAATTTCAAAGTTGAATGAGTTCAAATTAATCATCAGATTGATGAATAATGCAGCGACCTGCTCTTATAGCGTAATAGTTAATTTCAAGCTTGAATATAAAGCAAAGAAATTTGGGGAGATATGGAAGGGAGTCCAGAGAAAATGGTGGCCAGAGGAAGAGAGCTTGAATTTGATTACTCGCATCAAAGAACTTTCAACATCGATTCTGTACGAGTTCCATCCAAGTGTCTTGAAGAAAATCGCAGAGAACTTCTCTGAACAAAGAAAAAAATTACGATTGTGTATACATCGTTTTGCTAAAGTCAAGTACGGTACAGATGAAGAGGAAATCGATTAAATGGAGCTCTCACTCCGCCTTTCAGAGAGTATTAGCACTGTTAGTTTTTATGTTGGAATAAATCCTCCCGTAATTGAATAACTGGAATGAATGGCGATTATTCTTATAGAAAATAGTATTAGTTGTTCAACTCACATGGAAAAGAAGATGTAAAACTCCCTTGTAAACGAGAGTGTTCTATATAATTACCCGTTTTAAACTTATTCAATTACTATTTGAGTTTTATCAATTCCGCGTGTACAGGTAATCTGAGCCTTCCATCTAGGGATAAAATTCTAAAACTACTGTTTATTGATGCGGCGTTCGCATTTAAGTGGTACTATAGGGGATATAGGAAAGAATATGATACACAGAATCAGCTAAACCCGTCGCGTACCAACATGTGATCGTGTATCATCGTATTATACGTATCATTGTGTGCCGTTGCGGGACGACGATACGATCAGCTGACTGTGTATCGTCTTCTATCGTATCAAACGCCGCTTAAAGCAATTTATGAAACCTTCCATTCTCTTTTGAAATACCCTAAAGCATTTACATTCTTACAGTTACATTTCTTAATCTGTGCCTAAAATATTCCATAATAAAGTACTAGCAGGTATCCCAATTTGATTGGATTGGAATATCTTCTTTGCCATCTCCTTCTTTCCCTCTTTTCTCTCCTTATCACTCCTTTTCTATTTTCTCTCCTTCTCTCTCTTCTCCTTCATTATCTTCTTCTCCTCTCTATCTCGTCTTTTTATTCTTCTCCTTTTCTAAGTTTCTTCTTCTTTCTCTTCTTGCTGTTGTTGCTCTTCTTTTACTTTTTCTCCTTCTTCTTATTCTTCCTCTCTCGCTCCTTAAATCCCTCTTATTCTCCAGCGTTAGAGTTTCGTTGACAGAGGACACCATGAAGACGTTTATACCGTAAGTAAACTGTATTTAAGAGAACTGAAAAATGGAAAGTGAGAATCATTAATGGATGGTAAAGTTGTAATGCTGGTGTCTTCCAAGCAAACTTCGACTGTAAATAATTTCTCATAATAGAATAAATTGAATTTGCTTAGCTCACGTGTCGATACTGAGCTTAAATCTAGACGCTAGTCTGAAGGTGAGGACGACGGACCTGCAAGGCTTTGGTCGGGGCTTCTCTGTCAGCCTTGATCAAGATGGATGACTGTTTTGGCATCAGCGGACCTCGCTAAGTGCAATGTAATACCATAGAGATGCTGTATACAGTATACTCCTCGAGCATCTTTCTCCTTTTATAAAATACCCTGCACTGCCTCTCAACCCGTTATTCAATTCTGTTGAAAGCTCAAAGTATACGCAGATGACTTCATAAGACCTATTCATCAATACATTTTTGACTGATGTGGGTCATAATGGTCGTTTGTAGTAAGGTTAACTTATTTCATTATCCTTTAAACAAATCCTCTAGATATAATTTTTTTTTTTGAGGATGAAGCCCTCATAGGTCTTAGACCTGTGTGTGGGTAATGAGTTGGATGATGGTGATTGATGAGTTGGACCTACAGTTTTAGGTGGGTTCCGAACCACCGGAAAGTGATTTTACAGCAGAGAACCAGCCCTCTCTTACAGAGAGAGAGAGAGAGAGAGAGAGAGAGAGAGAGAGAGAGAGAGAGAGAGAGAGAGAGAGAGAGAGAGAGAGAGGGAGAGAGAGATTGAGATAGAGGGGGGAAGAGAGAGAGAGAGAGAGAGAGAGAGACTGAGAGTGAGGAAAAATGAAAGATACAATTATTACAATATCAATTAGCATATCAATCACTATCGAAAATATAATTTTTATCATTCTATCTATTCATTTTACACAATTTGAATATAAAATAAATTTAAGATTGAAATTTTAAAAATCTATTCTATGCTAATTTATTCAGAAGGTAATATTCCAAAAAAATGGCTGAAAATGGGAGATGAATTCATTGCGAATCACAGGGTGTACCTAGTACCGAAACATTTCAAGAAAAAAAGTTATTTCTGCACTACACTAATATAGTGCTAAAATAGTATGATATGTCATTTTCAGGCAATAGACTTTCCAACATTTTCCCGGGGTAGCAGCCTCAGATTCCCGATATTCCGTACACCCAGACCTCACGAAATGTCCGAATCTATAGCTTCACTGACAAATTCTCATTAATCCGCCACTGTTATAGTCTATGTATTGTTTTGGTGTGATAATATGTTTGATGCTATTAATCTGTTTTGAAAGAATCATTCTCGCTTCACGTCCACAATATCGACTACCATATTTATTTTTCAGTTGTCAATGTTTCTTGTGGTTTTAAGAGCGTTGCAAGTCACCAGCGAAGTTACACGATTCACTTGCGACCCATTCTCCCCACCCACAAGTAAAATAATGTAGTCTTAAAATAATACAATAAGTCATAAAATATGTACGGTACATAGTAAGGTTACGCTAAAAAAACAAAACACATTATTTTTCGAGTTCATCTTATAATTTAGGGAATGACTGAAGGAAGAAAACAGGCTCACGCACTAGTTATTATACATTTGCACGTATGTACTCTAATAGGTATACTATGTTGATGTTTTACCACTACCTTATTTTTGCATTAACCGGCGGATGAAAAACGGTCGTTAATTCACGTCAATCCCAGAACATGTTGAGATATGACCTGAAATTTATACACCATAGGCTATCTGAGCCAGCCAGGTCCCACGTATCTATTATTATTATTACAATATTTTTTTCAAGGATGAAGCCCACATAGGTCTGAGACCTCTGCGTGGGTAATGAATTGGATGATGGTGATTGATGAGTTGGACCTACAGTTTTAGGTGGGTTCCGAACCACCGGAAAGTGATTTTACAGCAGAGAACAGTTTATTTTTTGCTGGCCAATCTAATCGGTCTCCGTTACAAACAGGTGCTACGAGAACGCAGCTTATCTCTATCTGATTGAGCAGATACCCGCGGCTATCACTTCCATCGATATACAAAATTATTGTCTACCAACTAGAAACTGTGTATGAAGTCTCATTGGAATGTTTCAGAGTTTTTTCAATGTTAAATACTATCTCAGTGGCTATTCAATTCTTTTTACTTTCATTTTCTGAAACTAAAAATTAAAAATACTGTTCTACGATATACTGCACTCAAAATACTGTTTAGAAAAACTGTTCCAAAAATATCAATATCATGTTCTAAGTGTAGTGTTAGGAGAATTAAATAATGTAACGTGTTTTGAAAAACACATTTTTCAAGCCTGTTGGTTCCAGTTATCTAAACGTTCAATCACATCAGTGACCCTGAGCTTATTCAGGTGGACCAAAAAACTAAGACATGAGGCCTTAGCCAGACAGGTTAGCTATGACATTATCACAACATACTGAAGAAAAGGCATAAAAATACTAAATTGTGATTTGTCCAGTTTTCTTCTTTTCTGTTGTTTAGTATGTACTCAATACTCAACAATTTATTAGCTTTCAGGTTGAAACGTTATTTGACTATCATACTATAGTCACTATTTTAATGTGTACCTTTGCTAAAACTTGTTTAATACATAAAATACTTGAATAAATAACACTAGATCACTTCCAGACTAAATTACATCAACTAGTCAATTACGTAACTTGATTATGAATTATTACAGTACTGATTAATAAGAAATCTCTATGACTCCTGTCTAGACTAATAAATTTCCACCTATTTTTCAAACGCTGAGTAGGATGGTGTCGCGACAAAAACAGCCAGCGACATAAGCTCCCAACTGAAAGCGGTGGGGGGTTGGGATGGGTTGTAAGTGAATGGGTGTGAGGAAAAACGATCAGCATTCAAGATTTTAATGTGTACTGATTTCCATCGCACTTTATTCGGGCTTTGGACTGGCTAAATGAGGGAAACCTTTGTACATAATTATTATGATTTCTTTCAATTAGGCTTGTTTAAAATCAGTTTGAAGAAAGGTTCGTCATTTTTTGGTAGTTATTTCAAAGTTAATTTTGCTCAAGCTTGGTCATTTTTAAACATTTCTCAATTCACCTTGAAAAGAGCTTCGTCATTTTTTACACTTTTTCACTTAGGCAGGTTTATAATCAGCTTAAAGAAAGCTTCATCAATTTTTACATTTTTTTAGCTTTAAAGGTTCGCCAATTTTTACATTTTTTTTTTGAAATTTTGCTAAGTTTCACAAAGTATTTTTGTAGTGAACCAAAGCAACAGTGAAAATTGTTGACAAGGTAGGGGTTTGGAACATGGACGCCGGGATTCCCTGTAATTTAGGAATCCCACGTCTTGTTTCCAGCGAGGGTGCTCATCATTTACCGAAATCTTATGTCGAAAATTTTAGCTTGGGAGCTTTTGTCGCTGATAGCTTTTGTCGTACATTCAGAGAGATAGTTATTCAAGAGCAGATCAGTTTTTACTCTCAAAACCCAAATATAGTTGAAATTCAAATACAAAATCTGCTGTTAACGTCATCAGAAAGATGCAGTCATCGCTGGTGAATCTGTCGATAAATGTGATCAGTCATGAGCAGATCGGCATATAATCGAACCAAAGAGCATCATCGTATGTTATGCGTGGGAGGGCTTAATGAAATGTCATTCCCAACCATCCATTTGATGGTCCATAATTTCCGGTTGAATAAAATCTATGCACTTTTTTAACTGAAGAATTGCTCTAGTTTATATTAAAAGAGTTAATTGAATAAATTTGTGAGCAGATACGAAGTGACTTTGTTGAGAAACTGATCTCTAGTGAAGTTACTTGGAGAGATATTAATTAATCCAGGAACTTAATTAATCTTGTAGGCAGGTTTATAATCAGCTTAAAGAAAGCTTCATCAATTTTTACATTTTTTTAGCTTTAAAGGTTCGCCAATTTTTACATTTTTTTTTTGAAATTTTGCTAAGTTTCACAAAGTATTTTTGTAGTGAACCAAAGCAACAGTGAAAATTGTTGACAAGGTAGGGGTTTGGAACATGGACGCCGGGATTCCCTGTAATTTAGGAATCCCACGTCTTGTTTCCAGCGAGGGTGCTCATCATTTACCGAAATCTTATGTCGAAAATTTTAGCTTGGGAGCTTTTGTCGCTGATAGCTTTTGTCGTACATTCAGAGAGATAGTTATTCAAGAGCAGATCAGTTTTTACTCTCAAAACCCAAATATAGTTGAAATTCAAATACAAAATCTGCTGTTAACGTCATCAGAAAGATGCAGTCATCGCTGGTGAATCTGTCGATAAATGTGATCAGTCATGAGCAGATCGGCATATAATCGAACCAAAGAGCATCATCGTATGTTATGCGTGGGAGGGCTTAATGAAATGTCATTCCCAACCATCCATTTGATGGTCCATAATTTCCGGTTGAATAAAATCTATGCACTTTTTTAACTGAAGAATTGCTCTAGTTTATATTAAAAGAGTTAATTGAATAAATTTGTGAGCAGATACGAAGTGACTTTGTTGAGAAACTGATCTCTAGTGAAGTTACTTGGAGAGATATTAATTAATCCAGGAACTTAATTAATCTTGTGAGTGATAAGAGCTATATGTCACGAGATAGTAGAGAATCCAAATTAAATGGTCATGCAAGTTTCTAAAACGAGACAGTCCAGTTTTTACTAAAATACCAAGGGCGAGTTGGGACGAGTTGGTGACAAAGGGGTGAGTGCCAAATGGGAGGTAGGATTTCTGAGTGGCCAGACAAAAAATTGTTATTTTTCTATGATCATCATTTTCATTTTCATTTTCTATGAACTTATCTAATTCAAACTAATCTGAATAACCATGTCATTTATTTTTGACCAGATTACGAGGAAGTATTGACTGAACTTTTAAAACATAAGGAACTAGATTTTAGTCAAATAAAACCAATATACTAGCTATAGAGCGAAATGGTTACACAGGTTGTAACTTTGTATACATTGACACATTATCCCGGTTGATGAAAAAAAAAATTTTTTTTTTTAATTCACGGGGTATCCATTTGAATTTTATCCTAAATAATAATTTATTGTAAACCTTGTCAATTATTGTTTATAGGAATAATAATTTGTTTCAGAAAGAAGCAATGATTGTTATTTGATTCTGACTCGTGACAGACACCCTTTCGGTTGTCATATAAACTAAGTAGAATAAGTGATTTTTTTATTTTTGTAGGACCACCATAATATGGTGAATGGGTATAAAATGGATGAACATATTATGTTCCCCATAATATAACTCAAACCAAGGTTCTTAAAAACAAGGTTTTATTAACCTTGGCTCAAACGGTGAGGTGGAACTACCCGTAAGGGTCTCCTCACAAATAAAAGCCGTACGTGTATTATGATTGTTATTATTATAGCCTATTATTCAGTGATTTTGGTCCATGAATTTGCTTTGGAAACCCTTTCTTTCTATTTCATTCGTTAATATCCTTTATTTTTTTTGTTAGATATATTCGGATAGATATTGGATATTTATGTGGATCCTTATAAATTCTGATGCATGTTTGACATGAACAAATTTTGAAACAGGTAGAATTACCTTTATCAGGCCTCTGTAGGTATTTACAATATCGCCCTGTTATATTTTCATTATATAGGTCGTCTATTTTAATTCTCTGTAGGCATTTACAATATCTCCCTGTTCTATTTTCATTATATAGGTCGTCTATTTCAATTCTATTTTATATTGTAAGAAATACTTTCATGTATTTATTTTAAAAGGAAGAATAAATAATTTGATTTAAAGCACTAAGCTGTGTTGTGTGACTTTATGTGAAATGATGTAAAGTAAATAAATATATACAATTTATTTACTCTTTATCACATGAATTTGTCACTACAACTGGGGATGCAACCCACAAACAATTGTGGAGAACATGACATGTCGTTTACCGGTAAATGGAATTTTACCGGAAACTAAAACGTCTGATCGGCCTTTAAATGTTTGAATGTCTATGAATTTGAATAGAATAAACACCTGTATCTGTGAGTTGTAATAATAGTTTTCAACTTGCTTTGTGAACAACAGGGTACGGCCACTCGACGCCCAACACGATAGGCGGCAAACTGTTCACAATGTGCTACGCGATCGTGGGCATTCCGCTGGGCCTGGTCATGTTCCAGAGCATCGGCGAGCGGCTGAACAAGTTCTCGTCGTTTGTCATCCAGAGCGTGAAGAGAATGTTGGGCTGTCGCGACGTCGAGGCGTCTGAACTGAATCTGATCTGCGTGGTGACGACGCTGAGCAGCCTGACGATAGCGGGTGGTGCGGCCGCGTTCAGCCGCTACGAGGGCTGGTCCTACTTTGACTCTGTCTACTATTGCTTCATCACGCTCACCACCATCGGATTCGGCGACATGGTCGCGCTGCAGAAGGATGACGCCCTCGACAAGAAGCCCGAATACGTCGCCTTCTCGCTCGTTTTCATTTTGTTCGGCCTGGCCATTGTCGCCGCCTCGCTCAACCTTCTTGTACTGCGCTTTGTCACCATGAACACTGAGGACGAGCGTCGCGACGAGGCTGAGGCTCTTCAGGTCAGTACCAGTTACACAAAGTTTGTATTTCTATTTTAATATGATTTTTTTCATTTGAAGATGAAGTCCACATAGGTATGAGACCTGTGCGTGGGTAATGAGTTTGAATGATGTTGATTGATGAGTTGGGTCTACAGATTTAGGTGGGTTACGACCCATCAGGGAACATAGTCTTTTTGCTGGCCAATCCCATCGATCACCCTTACAAAGAGGGCCCGAAGTTCGTATCTTATCTCTATCTGATTGAACAGAATCTGATACCTGCTACGGCTTCCCTATTGCCTTAGGGGCGGACCCAGAAAATCATTGGATGGGTCCATGGAAGCAGCCACACCGCTTACTGGAAACTCAGGCATCTGATTAGTCTATTCAAATTTATAGACTTTCATCGTCCAATCAGACGTTGAGTTTCCGGTGCAACGGTAAACAGTGTGGCTGGCATGAACGCAACAAATCTCTGGTTGGTGGAGAAGAAGGCACAGATAACACTTTTTTGTCATGGGGTAAAATTGATGTGTTCTATCTTATAATTTTTCAATCATCTGGAGGGTTCTTGCCTCCATGAAACCCTTCTGCATTCAACTATTTATTTATTGTACAGCAACAAGTCACATTCAAAATTGGTTTAAATAGTTATTCATTGGAGCTTTGCAGTCATCTTAACATAATATAACATTTTGTGAGACCGGACTCTCGTGTCTTGTGATATCAGGAGAGCCATTATTCTGACGGTTTGACAATGTTAAACTACGCTACAGTAATGCTATTATTCTCAACACTCTATCCACCATAGCATTTTTATTTAACAGCAGGCAGCTGCAAAGAGTGTTGAGGTTAGAATTATCATTACCTTTAACGTAGCTTTGCAAAAACTCTAATAATATGTCTCTCGAATTCTTCGAGAAGGTATCAGAGGTGTAGCTCATGACTGGTTCTCAACCTACTTGAAAGACAGAATGCAATATGTTGCCATTGGAGATGTAAAACGTGAGTTCCGGGGTGTGAACTGTGGTGTGCCAAAGGGAGCAATCATTGGACCAACTTATTTCTTGTGTTTATTAATGATATTTTTTGAGTAACTTCTATGTCATTTGCAGATGACACTGCATTAAATTTGCATATTGTGGTTTGGATAGTCTTAAATTGGAGGAGATGATGCAGACTGATTTCGATAAATTATTACTTTGGTTTAAATACAATAATTTAACTCTTAACCTGTCCAAGACCAAATATAGGCTATACTGTTTACACTGTCGACATCCTGGAGATTACCATCTGCATTGAGGTTTCATGGTGTCTGTGAGCGTAATAACTGTGACTGTGAAGTTGTCAGTCAAATTGACTCCATCAAATACCTAGGTGTTACAGTTAATGAGAAGCTTACCTGGTCTCAACACATGTTGAAAATTATCTACTATGCATCCTAAGAAAAGTTTTTTCTTAATAAAACTCTTCCTACATCCGTTCTTAGACAGTTATACTTTGCTCTGGTTGATCCAAAGTTGTGTAATGGAATAAGTTGCTGGGGCTCCATATATTACCCACTTGAGACCACCGTTAACTTAACAAAAATCTGTAGTTAGAGCTGTTAAAAAGTCGGCTAGATACGAACATTCCTATCCTATCTTTCAGGATCTCAAATGTTTGCCTTTAAGATATATATTTGTTTTTAAAGTTTTGTAGATTATGTTTTATGTTATGTCTGGAAACTGTGGCTGTGCACTGTTCCAGGATGTTTACAGCCATCATACAGAGTAACATCCGATCTACTAAGGCTTCCCAAGTCATATACCACATGTTTCCAGGAATCTTTTGTATTTCTTGGTCCTAAGTTTTTTGATAACGTACTACTTGAGGTAAAGAGGATAAAAAACAGAAACATATTTAAAATTCACATTTTTAGATGGCTCAGAAATCTTATGCCTGATATTGTTTAGACTCTATTTACTATATTCTTTCTTAGTTTCTGATATAATCATAATGGTGGCAATCATTATCTTAAGAAATTAAGCTGAAATTGGAAAAGTGTGGAAGATGAATGAATGTGTGTGTGTGTTTCATTACAATAATTTTTTTCTTTTCTTTCTTCTCCGACTCCTTCAATTATAAAGTGTTATATATGTTTAATATTGATATTCTCTCCTATTTGCAGAATTTGAGTATTATGCTTACATCATACAAATACATCCTAGGTGTTCTACTAACTCATTTGATATATTATTCTGTATTCTTTTGTTTATCATATGTCTTGATCTTTGACCATTGTATGATATATTTGCACTGCTGTATTGATATTTTTGAACTTGTGAATCGCAATAAAGAAATTTGAATTTGACTTAACTTAATGCTTAGCAAGTCTCTTTTGAGTCTCTTAGAAAGGAATCCTAAAGATAGGCTCATATAAAATAAAATTATCACTAAAGTCACTGTTTGAGAGATACTGGATAAATAGAGTATTTATTGATTTATTGGTTGACAGGCGGCACAAGGTGCAGTGCGATTGGAAGGAGATGTGATAACGGCGAACGGCTCAATTCTGAGCGGGCAGCTGGGCGAGTCCAGTTCGCTGGACGAAACGGCGTCGGTGTGCAGCTGCACGTGCGGATGGTGCGCCAGCGGACAGCGACGCTATTCGGTGCGCAGACGACGTACACTCTCCAGGGGGGGAGGGGGAAGTGGTGGAGGTGGTGGCGGAGGTGTTGGTGGGGTTAGTGGGGGAGCTGCACTGCTTCCGCTGCAGCCGCTCGATCAGGCAGCGTTCGCCTGTCCGACGGTCACTACTCACACGCACCGCGCATCCATATGACTAGCCGGCGAACACTTGCCCTGTTCGCCTTGTTCGCCGACAGTCGACACACAGGACAAGTTCTATGACAATTGCTACTTTTCACATGTATATATTACTCCATCGATGACAGACCATTATCCCGCTAAATAAAAGCCAGCACAACCATCGTTTGCACCGTCATCAACGGCTAACGTTCACTAATCTAGGTAAAAGAAAAAACTCTTTTTTAATTAAATAACAAACAACAATAATTATAAATACAATAATAACAATAACATAATATTTACTTGACGCTTTATATTTTTACAAAAAAGCATACAGCTCTTCTTGCCCGGCATCAAACATGAAGGATTGACTGTGCAGTTTCTCTAATCTGGACTTGTCAAGACGATCTATATCTAAATGAACCTATTATGACGTATTATTGTTCAAATTAAAACGCCCTGAACCTTTTGGGGCCCACACAGTCTAGATGAAGAGTTCATAAAGTCGAAGATGGGGATCAGCCAATTCTTGGAATCTTGGACTGATCAATGTCGATCTGTGCAATGCTCATGATCTGATAAGTTGAAGAACAGTTGCAAAGCACTAGTCTGATCCAGACACTGTAGCCTATGAATCACCAGAAGGCTGCATTAACAGAAATATCATCATTGAATTGTATGAGGACGTGAATTGTTTTATTAAGAAGCAAATTTAATAGAGTTTTACTGCACTTCTGATTAAAAAATCAATGCTTATTCAATTGTTAGGTGCATCACATAAGAGCTTTGTTACTCTCTTACAATTGCATTTTTACAATATTAATCATGTTTTGTCCCATAGAAATAAAAAATTATGAAGAAATTATTTTTTTTAACAAACTTGATTTCTGGTTCAAGACAAGATCCGGATCAGAGAGACTACTGCACCACAAAACAAACGCAAGTGAAACTTTATGGTCAATTTTCTAACAATAATGAATGATATTAATCTTCCATATTATTATTGATGCTATAAATCATGTCGAAGACCTCCGCAACTGCGGTCATTGACAACTGCATTAATAATAATAATAAGCTTATGGCTTTTAATGGTGGGAAGACCCTTACGGGTAGTTCCACCTCGCCGTTTAAGCCATGTTATGGGAAACATGTTGGACCTACTATTTTAGGTGGGCTCCGAACCACCGGGTGAGTGATATCGAAGCTTATAAAATCAAGTCATTGAAGGACGGTCACCCGTCCAAACGCAGTCTTGAGCTGTTGTGACTGAACATCACGATCACATGAACACCACGCTCACCGCGTGACCAATCACCATCTACAACTGTATTGAACAGCTAATAGAAATCGATGACTGCCACAACACAACATATTTAGTCAATGCCGGGAATCGAACCACAGATCTCCCAATTGCCGGTCGGACGCCTTAAAGCCACTTTGGATTGAGGCATTCATAGATTTCATCAGCTGGTCAATGCAGTTGCTGAGGTCTTCAGCATGAACTATAATTTAGCGTCAGAAGAAATATCGAAAATTATAATATATTGTTAACATTTAGCAATTTAATAAAATTGTAACATGTTTTAATAATTCGATGTTGAAGAATGAAAGAAATATCTACTTGAGAGGATTCACTGATAATGTTCGACTTGAGATTGAAATGAATATGCATCAGTTTCCATCCATGAAAATAACGTAAATAAGAATGAAAAAATGTTACAGTTGGGTGGCGAAATTCAATTGACTATAATTATTGTTCACTTGCGTTGGTTTTGGATCAATCGCCTCATTACTCAAATAGGTACTGCCTTCTAATATCAACTTCATGAGAAGTGTAAACGCATTGTTTCACTTCAACGTCTGAAAGTCTCGCCATTCTCATCTCAGTAACTACCTATTTGGTGAATCTAGATTGCTGTACAAAAACAATTGATCATATTTTCAGACATTTAGCTACACACAATGAATTCAGTAATATTATTCAAATTTGAAGCTAGAATTTGGCTGGGAAGCGTGTTATTACAAAGATTAGTCTTATATGTACTTCGAGATCATTTTCCAAGTTATTCTTAAAGTAGCCTAGTCAATCATTCACATTTAGCTCAAGAATTTTTATCATTATATTATGCATGGTCAGAAAATAGGGAGTATGGATTCAAACAATTTCTTAAGAGTAAGATATGATTTTCTTATTATTTTTTAATAATTGGATTCTCTCTTGGTGAAACATTATTCACTTAAGAAGCATTTTAAAATTTCTCCATTCTCTAGATTAGAATGGTGAGCTACGAGTTGCATAGCGATTACACAAATTTTGAGTTCAACACATAACTAACCTTGCCTTACACAAGTTGTCCTAATCGCTTATTGTCAAAATCAATGCTTTGAAAATAATTTTCCCATTTTGAATATGAAGATGATTTTTTCAGCCACAGTTTTCTATCGTTCTATGATTGGTGTCAAATATTATTATATTACATAAATATTTTGTAACAATCTGTAGAATGTGAATTTATTGGCAAAATAGAAAGCACATGTCTGAAAATGATCAAACTAATTATTTTGATTCTAATAGAAGATCACATGATAAGGAGTATCTGTTTGGAATATTTACAAACTAGTTATGAGTAGAACTATCTTTGAAATTCACAAGGGGATGAGTTACTATTTTTCCCAAATACAAAATGGAATTGGGAAAAGAATATACTCAAAAGGAAAATATCAAAGATACTGTTAAAAGATAAGAAGTATCATATTTTTTACACAAGAGGGAAGGAATACAAGAATAGTGGTTTTAGCTTCAAGTCTCTTAATAATTAAATAAAGTAGAGTGGTCAATTGAACACCTCCAATACCCATTAAGCATTGATACAGAAATCAAAATTACTATTTTTGGAAACGCTAACTAAAAAATACTCATCAATAAATTATACTCTTGAATTAAAAAAAAAAACAATCAGCAAATAACATTATATTCTCATTTGATACGGTAACGAAACTACAAAAAATTTTATGAATGTTGAGATTGTAAATATTCTGAACAGTAGCTCCATAGTTTCAATTTTGTAATCCATTGATCACAATATGTTAGATCATGCACAAATTATTGTTCTGTTGCAATTCAATATCCTGCTTAGAACTGTTCTCCTTATCTTGTGAGAGTAATAAAAAAATATTTTGAGGTCATTGTGAAGTTTGCAGGTATGAAATTAAAGGTGTTTCTTTTTATTATTTTTGTATTCAAGTTGTAAATACCTTCTCAAATAAGTAAAATTGTGTAACAGACCTTTTCGCCTGGACCTATTGAATACCAAACAGATTAATTCCCTCAAATGTTTTATTTGAAAATATTTATTTATTATTACTCGAGAATCGGCCAAATACTTAATCCTTCTATGAATATTAAAACATAGTACTGTTCAATTCAATTCTTGTATTAAATACCTTCATGTGTGAAACTGAATAAGAAATATAAATAAATCTTTTTGTAACATGTTTTGTATCACCTATCTTATGCGTTCCGATCGTACGATCACTATATATAATACCGGTATGCAAACTACACAATGATTTTACCATTCTATTTTCCTATTACACAATATGCTCACTTCGATGCTATGATATTAGTTTAGCTGATTTCTTCCATTAACTTTTTCATATACTTTTCTCATCGATGTATTCGATTTGTATTGTATTAAAATTGTAATAAAAGACTGAATAATAAAAGACATAACTAAACGAAAATAAGTTAGAAATGGTGATTGTATATTATTTTGTTAATTTATTATTTAATGAGTGTGGTATTTTTACTGTTTTAGAAAAATGAACATGATATGTAATTTCACTTGAAAAGTTGTAAATTTTGTATAGTAATTATTGTAAATGTGGTATAGATCATATTTGTCAAAATAATTTCCCACAATAGATTAAACTGAGAGCTTATTTGGATTCAAAACTGCCAGTTGAGTTGGAAAGGAGTCGTTTGTTGTAGTTGACAGGATCCAAAGTCGGTTGTCAATAGAATAATGTCAGTCAACTATCCAAATAACAGGCTGTAACATGAATCTTCCTTGAATCATAGCCATTCTAAAATTGTGAACTGATTTGATGTGTCCAATTCAAATACAAAGAGATTGAGACAATCTATTTTGATATATTTGATTTTATGAGATATCATAAGAAAGGATATGCGAGCTTCTCAACAGGAAGACTGCGGTACTTATATATTAGTTTGATCGCTCGATATGAGTTGTTTGTTAAGTTTGATGGAAAAGTTTAACTCCCTTTTTTATCAATCAATAACTACATAAATACCAGACAAATTTCCACAACACTTATCTAGTCATTTGTATTTCAATGACCAAATAGGTAAAGTGGGTTATAAAGAGAATTATAAAATTAATTAGAATATTTCCTAAATACCATTCAAACTTGTTCATTCAAATTTATATTTTCAATTCCTGAACTGTCGAATCTATCAACTAACTGAACATAGCATTCTCATCAGGATTATTCTGTAATATTGATATTTACTTTGGAATGGCCAACAGAAACCACAAACCAATTTTTTTAAGATAAATTTTTTCGTTTCAAAATTGTTATTTGGATCAAGTATTGCATATTGAATATTAGAGCATATGAAACAAAGTGCCAAGAGCTAAGGCTATATTGAAAAAATCAGGCAAAAATACATCTCGAGCCTCCGCTTTGGACTACAAAACTTTTATTGCATAACAAAAACGTTTTGGTCTTTTTGTTTTTTTGCGTACAGTAAAAACTGTATACAACTGTGCTCTACTGCAACTGCTGCATAAGTTACACCTGTTTGTAGTTTACAGGTACTCCGTACTGAACATTACTGGATAGCTTTTAGAAAAGAGTAAAAATTCTGGGCTACCAACGTTCTTTCAAATTCAACACTAAATTCCAATTATTGAACATTTATTAAAATTTACAGAAAAGTAATTTCAAATTTTCAAGTAATGAGTACCGTACCGTAGATTCATGATCTTTTGCTAAAAATTACCAGATAATTCTGATGAACTTCTTATTTGCAATAATTTAATAGAAAAATGACAGAAATCCTTTGGATTCTCATCCATCCTTCCTTGAGTTTTCATGCCTATTTATGATAAATTCCAATTTCTCTTTCTAAATAACCATAGCAGAAAAATTAGACATCTTTAGATTTACTTTGAAACCCCTGAACAGTAGGCTACGTCCCATTGACTAACCATTCCAAATAAATAAAATGAATTTACTTGAAATCTTTTCTCGCTAGCTCCATATCGGACCTCATGAAGGAGTAGATAATTATGGTTTGGTTACAAGTCGGCTAATTGAAAGCTATTCTTGTGGTACCGGTATTATACTTATGGTAACCGCACGCTGGCTAGCACCCATACAAGTTCCAAGTTTAAAAACAACACCTGTTCATTGCTGAGAGCATCCTGTTCTTAACAAGCCAAGTTGTTAATAAATTATTCAGTTAGGCTACTTTAAATCAAACCATTTCATAGTCAGTTTTTTACAACATTTCAATCATCATTTTACTGTTTCTCGAAGGTTACTCTTATGTGATTCTCAGGGGATGAATCCAGACATTTTTAGGTGGGGGGATATCAAATGGAAAAGTATTTTGGGGAGGACATATCACTTTAAAAAATTGTCATCAGCCCCATAAAAGACAAATAAATAAAGCTTCTTTTTAGTGTCGTTTAAGTTTCGTGAGATACATTCCCATCTCTCTAGCCCCCCCCCCCCCCCCCCCCCACCCAAAGAATCACATCTGGTGATGCTTTTTATCAGAGAATTTCATATATAAGATTGATATCCTGCCATAACTTTATAAATACTGACAGAATAAGGATACGGGTAAATATTGTGAGGTAGGTCACTTAACAACTAAATAAGAGTAGTCTAATCAAATGAGTTCGTCTGAAATAATATTGGAGGAAATACTGTACACAGTGAACTTATTTCCTATGGCTTAGGCTATGGATATTAATCACATTGTAAGTGAATAATGTGCTCAGTCTCTCCAGTCTGTTCTGAAGCAGTGTTCCTTGAATAAAATTGATAGCCTATTTTAGTTTTATTTCCACCGATGCATATACAACAATCAAAAATAGAAGTGAACTATGATGAATTTTCTGTTCATTGTACAATACAACAATACGAGAAAGTTGCTTTCAGTGTTTATCCTTGCATGTAATAAAAGAAATGAAATGGGTCCAAAAAGCCTTTGTTAGTTCATTAAGGTGAATTCAAGATATTGATTTTCAAATTTCCTTCTTACCCTATCACTTTTAGAGCAATGTGTTAAGTTTTGTAATTCCTTATTTGTAACCAGCTTGTGTCAAATGCATGTTTTCAAAATACCGTACTGTAGATGAATTGGGTAGATGCAAATCTTTAATCAATTTTGACTGTGTTGTTATGGCACTTCTGCATTTTGAATAATATATGTGACTTTTTATATTACACAACTCTAGCGAAGACTTGATGTTCTTTGGCGTATAATGTAACATCCATGATGGCTTTCTATAAAAGTGAATTCTTCACTTGACCTTAAATTGTTGTAGTAGATACCTTACTGTTGTTAAGTTCTAGTTTATCAATAAAATGTAATTTATCAGAGAGAAATATATTCAATGTTTTTCAAATTAGATACCATGACTGGAATGCCTCGTCTATGGACTGGCAATCTAGAAACTTATCAAAGATCACAAAAATTTTGTAGATAAAAAATATTGTTCCAAATGAGTTAATTTAAAACGCTGTCCTTTCAAACAAGAAGCTTTATTCGCAATTTTTAATAGGAAAAAGCTAAAACTAATGTAGAATTTATTTGATTCTTTATAATAATGAAAATTAGCTTTGAAATCTGCAATTCCATCAAAGGAAGTTTTAAAAATGATTTCTAGTAAGAGATTAATACATGCCAGTTTGATTGATTAAACTCTAAATTACAACATTTTGGATTATACCATAACTCTAATTAGTATAACATAGTATTATATTATAGAGTTTTGAAAATTGATCTTCAATCGAATACTTTTGAGATTATACAATATTATGCTTTAAGATAAGTAGAGTGCAAAATTTCATTCAACATTACGATGTAAATACACTGATATTATTTTCAAATTGATGAATAATAATTATCAGTTGAGTTAAACTCTTTTTAAGAAGTAATTGATATTCTAAATAGATTTTTCTACAAATTGGAAATTTGAAGGAAATAAATCATCTTACTTAATCTTTATTGGTTATTGTCAAGTTGTTTGATGCATGCTGAAAAGTGCTTGTGCAGTCAGACAAGTAGCTCCCACATTTTTCAAGCTCACTTGGATCATTATAGTGACTTTATAGAGGCTCTTATAAAGTCACTGTAAGATTACTGTAAGCTTAGGGTGAAAATGGTGCTGGATTTCTCCACTACTATGCACTTATACGTTGTAAACCAAACATAAATCTATCCCCAGTGCACATGGTCGGAAATATAAAGACAAGAATATACAGCGTAATTTTATTCATTATTAAATATTAATAACCTTTTTAATAATGAATGCTTCAAATCATGGTGGTAGACCTCTCAACATGAATGTTGTATGTTGAGTAGGCATACTAATATGTTGATATTCTTTGATGATTGACAAATATTTGAGGTAATATTAAAACGCACATAATTATGAAGCTAGTATAGTCTAGCGGATTATGAAAAAGAAAAATCGAATTCGTAGTAATTCAATATAGTACCGTAAAACACTACCATGCATCGAGAAAGAATATAACGAGGTAATTATTGTGGAAGCATCTGCATGATTGCAAGACTGAACAGGCTGTTTTATTATAGATCGTAGTAGAATCTCAAAGGCAGTGAAGAAGTAGGCCTAAAACAATAGCATGCATCAATCAGCTATTCGAAATTTTCAATCAATTAAGATTTTCTAAGATAAAAATTTTAGTCTAGATTTTACGGACTAGTAGATTAAATTAACGTTCAAAGCGTGTAATAACAATAAATTTGTAAAAATTTACTTTTTTAAGATCTCTGCTTGAATTTATGATTAAAATAAATTTAAAAATAAAGTGCCAAAACTTATTTGTAATTCTTCTAAAAGAATATTGTAGAGTAGAATCTACATTGTAAATAACTTTAAATCAAATTGTAAGTATATATTGCGGAGAGCAGAAATGTTTTGTGATGATGATTATTGTCTTATGCATTGATCCAGCTTAATTTATTTGTGCAATCTATCACTAAGTAAAGCGATTCAGAATGAAAATTATAAGAGCATGTAAATCAATGTATGCTATCCTTGAGAAGTCAGAGTTTGTCTCCCTTTCTGCCAGAATAAAACTTACAATGTTATTTCCATTGTAAAACTAGTGTTTATCAAATCTTGTTAAATAAACACTAATTATATTACAATGAAAATAGCGTTTAAAATGTTATTCTCACATATTTATTCTGCAGTTGAAAAACACGTCTAGCTACAGTAGACAGCGTCTAGCGATTACAGTACCGTTGGCTCGTATTCATCTACAGATCTGGGTATAGAAAGAGGAGCGTCCACTTTAAATTAAAAATTGAACCATTCCTCTATTTTTAATTTGTATGATAACAATTAACATGATCATGAAGTACAGTGAAAAACTTAACCAGATGGAGGTCTCTGGTTTCTTATGGCCGTTTTAATATATAAGAAATCGACTTCCTATTTTAAGAAATTCATATTATAATTTTATAAATTACTAGCGGTTTACCCGTGCGTTACAACGGGATTTAAGTTATAATAGCGGTACCCGGCGAATTACCATGAGCCTAGCACAAACCGCATCTTTCTAGCTTCCTAGAATGTTATTTTTTGTTTGGTTAAGTTGCAATAATTGGAAAAATTTGTTTTTTTTTTCACCAAAGAAATAATGGGTGAAACATAAGCTGAGCTTTGATTCTCCAGTCAAATTAATTTTTCGTACGTGACTGCAATGCTCCTCCGACTAAACAGTACGTCAATAAGTCTGCAGACAGCGTAAATAACTCCGCTAAGGGCCCACCATATGATTAAAAATTGTTGACTTCGATGAGCTGTTCTTTTAAGGATAGATTTCTCCTTTTTGTGTCCTTAAGCAAACACTTTTGAACTCTCAAACTTCGCAGGAACCGTCTCGGGACTATTCTACATTGTGCCTGAAAATTTCATAAAAATCGGTTCAGTGGTTTCGGAGTTTACTATGGGAACATACATACATCATACATGCATGCGTACATACATACATACACACATCGCCTTTTACATACCGGTATCTAAGAGAAGAGATAAATTTATAATTGATCTAGTTGCAATGCTCGCTTAGTGATGATTTTTAATGCTTTTGAGGGATTTAAATGTTGTAATTTTTCGGAGGGCCCAGGCTGCCCCTTTAACTTGTATGGGGGGATATTTTACACTTTCAGACAACCTGTCAGGGCACCCGGCCATCTAAAGCTGTGCTGTGCTATGCTAGGGCAGCTGTTAAAACCAAACAAATGGTTTTCAATGAACGTCCGGCCACTGATTGCGATGCTATGCTGGATGACATTGAATGGTTGGTTCTATTAAAACCAAAGGTTGTTTGAGCAGCTGACTCAGCCTAGCACAGCACAGCTTTCGGCGGCCGGGCGCTCTAAAGCTGGGCATTCACGTTCCAACTTTTAGTACGACTTGCAGTACTGCTAGATAGATAGTCGACTCCACTCACGCTCCTACTTGCAATCCAACTTTATTCCTAATCAGCTGTGAGCATCGCTCTCGAGCCGAAAAATGTAACCGAACTTGCCCGAAGGTTAAGCACTGGCTGAGGTAAGTTGGACGACTTTGATCCGACTCCTCCACACACGCTCCAACACCGTCGACAGTCGTCCATCTACAATTCCAACTATCCAACAAGCCCATTCACGTTCCGTTTTCGGATCCAACCTTGGAGGTTGGACTACAAGTGGTACTGCAAATCGGAACGTGAATGCCCAGCTTAATGATTTGGCCCTTCCACTACTTTTTGTAAAGTGGCGCCGATGTGCTACTTATCTAAAATGCTTTCCTCACTTATTCTATCGATTGAAAATAATTAAAGAGAACAGCAAAATTAACGTTCATGAATTAGTAGATGTACAGTATTCATTTAGATGACATGCAAAACTACCTATTTAAAATGAACAGAAATTGACATTTTCCTTTATTACTTGAGGCAGAACATGTTCTAGCTCAAGTTAGAAAGAAAATTTAAATTAATTTTCTATTTTGAATAGTTGTGAATGAAGTACAATTGAAAATATCCAATATTCTACTCGCAGTTCGTCATGGACCAACAAATACTAAGCACAAGAAATATAATTTACATCTACATTAAGTAATCGGCAATCTACTTTGAATAATAATATGGGTGCTTCTTTATTATTAAAGTTTTAGACGAAGCTGTAGACGTATTACTGTCATAATTGGAGTTCCAACCAACAATATTTTATCCTAAACATGAAAATTTGAATTTTACTGATAAACTCAGTCTACAACAATTTAAGGAAATTAAGACAATTTTTTTTAAATTTTCACATCTTAGATAAGTCTGTATTTATATGCCGCTCTGTTCAACTTGGAATGGACATTTATTCCTTTTTGCTTGAAAAGACGATTGGCACTCCAAGAAGGCCTCACTCGCAAAATATCATTATCAGAAGTCTGCAATCGATCACCGGTTGCCCTTCTAAATTCATTTACCTGTGAAAAATATAGGAATTTTATTTGAGAAACAATGATTTCAAGTCTTTTTAAGTTTTAAATTTATAGTTGAGAAGCATTCTGTAAGTTTAGCAGGAGTGACTGGCTGCTCGGTGAGCTCAGTGTAAGCGAAATTGTGATGTTCAGTCATGGGCGCTCCGGAATTTACTTGGTGACGGGCTGCTAATACGTTATATTGAAAGTTATGCATTATTTTTTTTCTTTTATAAAGTGTAAGAGGATTCCCCTACATATCCTGTTTTTCTATCACAATAGGGCGGAAATGTTTAATTTAAGGGCGGGCTAAAACTGTAGTTGAAGGTAGTACAGGTTAAGTTAGGATATATATACAGGTTAGGTATAGAATGTAGGGAGGGGGATGTATCGTGTTGGAAAGACCTAATATCTGTAGGTATAACTTATCTACTTTATTACACAGTACCGGTATCACTTAACTGGTGGTTAAGATCCCATCTCATATTGTAAGTTCACCATATTATCAATAGGTTGTGGGTCCACTACTCATAACATAATTGCATCATCATTCACTTCATTACCCACGAACAAGTCTCAGACTCATGTGGTCTTCATCAACAATAAAATATCAGCAAACATCTGTTCCACCAGTATTTGAAGTGATGCTCACCCAAATCCTAACGGGTCAGACAGCTGTGACCAATAGAGAGGAAGGCCTTTGTATCAAATGTGCACTTTCTAGTTAATTCACTTCATCACTCAGTCTTCAACGAGCAGTGCTACCTTAGCTCTCACTTGATTCCAGTTATGTTGACGGGTTGGCTAGTAAATCTGCATGACCCTGATGTTATTTACTCAGTAGTCAGCATTTCACTCCAATCTCTTGTGCAACCATAATCATAATCAAATCCCGCTGATTTGATAAATAGCAATTCAAGTTGAGATATTTATTCCTAACTTTTTATTGTAAATTTAATGAATGGCAGTCAGTTTTTGATGATAATAATTGTACTCATACTTGGCCGAACGTTTTCGACTTATGGAAACTCATATTCCCAGATGAAGCGTAGAAGTGTACAATTATTATATATTCACAATTAAAAACTGACTGCAAGTCGTTAAATTTACAACAAAAAGTTTATATTAACAACGCAGATCGTTATGGAACAAGAAATCCAAGAATTTAATATTTATTTCATTCAAAACCTACTTTTGTTGTAGTCTTATATATTGAAGCAATAATAGCTATTAGCTAAAAGTTTTTATTGGTGGGTATTTGCACTTGGCCGTTTGAGCCGAATTATGGAAAACATGGTGGATTTACAATTTGAGGTGGTATCACTGGGCAAATGAAGGAGATAACGCTAAGTCATACCTGTAACTACTTGGTCTTCCAAACATGCATTCCCCTCTAAACATAATAAGCTACCATCAACTACAGTTTAAGACCACACTTGGTTGTGACAGGTGAACTCTATAATACACTACAGAATATCAAGGGTGATCCTCTAAGACTCCAGACATAAATCAATCTATTTCAACCCACCTCATAAGTGGAAGTGAATTTTATTTAATGACTGAGTCGCCGCTAAACAAGGTTTTCATTGTCAATCAAGGATGTTGACATATAATAACAATGGCATGGGTAATATGAATTTATATGATCACTCTTATAATTATGCACATTTACACCTGATAAGGGTATTTTGGTTAATATATAATTAAGAAAAGGAAAAGTCAAACTATGTCAACAAAATGTCAGTATCAAGCGCATATTGGCTACTTTTACTTTTTCTTAGGTACCGTACTTGATCAGGACTTATATATCAGAACCATAAGCATTAAAATTAACCTCAATGTTTTGGACAATATAAAACATTCAAAATTTGTGAAGAGAGCAGTTTTGAACTTGTGTGTTGCGCCTTCACATTTATTGTAATTTTGTCACAATAAATAAATATATATAAATATAAGTAGAATGTTTTATACTGGTGCACAAAAGGAATAATAAAACCAGTACCCCTAATACATGCCTTATTCATTACATGCTCGTATTTTTTGAGGTGAAATAACTTACTTTGGCCTCTGCTGCTGTCAATTGCTCTTCCTTTCTTCTAATGAGAGTAGCCATCTTCTGTCGCATGTTTTTCTGACCATTTAGTTCGTTCTGATGCTCTTGCAATGCAGTCGTGAGATTGTCTATAGCATATCTGTTTAATAATTGAAAAAAATTAATAGATATATTTTTATAATTGACTAGACAGAAATAAATCTATACAATTTTATATCGAATGCCCTAAAATGGACCGCAGGGGGGTTGTCCCTCAAAGTAACAAATCAAAAGGTTTCTCGTTTGAACTAAGAGGAACCCTTATAGGCCAACCAAATACGGCCTTCAATTTGAGAGTTATTGCGAGCAAAGACGGACAGAAACACGATTTGAATACAGATCTTTCGGGAATAAAATCTTTTGTTAATAATCTGGGCAGGGGCGTCATTTGGGAAGTACTCCCCAAAATATGCCAAAAATGCGTATTAATATTATGAATAAAATTTCTTCATTTTAATAACATATTAACTTAATAACATAGTAATAAGGAACAAGCCAAAATTTACACATTTAGATAAATTTTTCCAACAAATCTGACCGATTTTTGGCCCTTTATATCAAGTTAATAAAGCTGCCTTTATTATGTTATATCAAAACTTTCTATATATTTATCTCCTATAAGAAGATTGAAATGATTCAATATAGACATCAAAGATAATAGATACCAGTGTGTGCAGTACGTGACTAACGAGGTATTAAGTCTTCATCGTGTCTTTTAAAAAGATTATAACATTTAATACAATCAACCTATTCAAATATTATGATCATCCATTAATAAGTCCCAATGATTACCTCCAAATTCGTCAAAATCGTAACAGAATATAGCCACCATTTATCCATTTTCTATTCGGCATAGAAACACCATAATATCTCATATAGTCATGTAGTTTTTTTCCATTATCAACACTTTTAATCTTTCATGTGCCGTTAAAATGACTTATTCTATTCGAAGCTATTTTGAGGCTTTTCATATCATTTTCGAAATAAATGTCCACATGTGTCATAATGCCCACAACTTAAAGCATAACTCAAATTTGAAAAAAAATTATTGTTGACTTGAAATAAATTAATTTTTTCTCAATTGCCAGACAAGAAAAATAAACATACAAAGCAAACTTGAATCTGAATAAATAAAAAATATAAGCTCGAGATGAAACTCAACCCAAGTTCAAAAATGCAAAAATAATTCTCCTGGAGGAACTTGAATCAAATAGAATTAAATATTTATTTATTCCCAAAACTCAGCAACAGAAGCCTAACATTTAATTGAAAAAACACTTTATAGGAGTTGAAAAAAATATATAGAGTATAAAGAACATCCAATGCTAAGTACAAAAAATATGCTATATAACTTAATAAGCCAATTAAATCAATTATTGTTAAACGTGAAAGATAACAATGAATCAAGGCCTAAACATGGGAATCGTCTTCACATGGACCAAGGGTCTGTGTGTGTGTGTGTAGACGAGTTCATTATTCAAGTAGAATGAATAAAACTAAATTCTGAGGAAGGATGACTCATAAGTTTTGAATTCTGAGGTTTTGATCATATCTTTGAGAGAAATGAGCATTCAAAAAATAGAGATACAAGCCAAAAAATTACTTAGAGGAAGAGAGGATGATACAATAAACAACCAATGATGAATGCATTTATTAGATTCTATGTACTCTGCATATTCAAATAGTTGACCATAAATTCCAAAAGCAGTGATGCACCAGATGGGGTACTCCGAACCATGCACTGATGCTCCAGTAATAGGGGCAACAAATATCTATGAACTATCTATAGGCTGACATTTTCTGTTCCAAGGACTGATAGGAACGAGTGCATTTTTTCATCGTGACTGATGTACCATAATCGCTCATCACTGGAAAAAGGTTCAATTAAGCAAAACAAATTAATAAGGTTCATGTATCTGTTATTGAATTGCTTGTAATTCTAATCAGGCAGATTGGGTTTGTGCAACCATGTGGGCCTCCTATAGAATAAACATTTTCTGCAACCTATACCATACTATTTCTACTGAATATGATTTTTTTAAATAGCTTACTGAGCCGTTTCCCTTGCTTGATTCCTTTCTTCAGTTATTTTAGATATTTTCAACTGCCATTCTGCCTGTTTTTGCTGGACCTGTTAGGACAAAAAAATACTTTAGAATTAAATATTATAGAACAATATGAAATTAACAAACACAAAAAAAACAATAAACGCAACATATTAAACGAAGAAACGAACTTCAGATTTCACACCCTATTCGACTTCTTTTTGAGAATGACAAGCCAGCCCGCCACTACAAGAACCAACAACCAACGATCTAGTCAGCACCGATGATGGACCCACGCGGTCCGAAATGGCCATCTGATCAGTGAGTAAAATATTTTTATTTACTACTCAAATATTTGACTGAATAGTCGTACAATTACTTGCAAGTTACTAAAAAAAAATAATAAATGGATGAGAGCTTCCTCAGTGGAAATAATAATAAAAAGAAGAATGAATGAGAGCTTCCTCAGTGAAAGTATGGTTATGCTTCTATAGTCATAAAATGAAAACATACTAACAAATATGAAAGTAGAGACTATTTTGATTCAAGTGAATAATACTATTATGTGAGGAAGTGGGCTTGAATATTAAAGACAGTTGGGAAATAAAGTTCTGTTGAAAGTAATATTTTTTGCTCAAGAAGAAGAGCTGTGGTGGTAAGAAACAATCAAATAAGGGGCATCTATATAACTTTACCCATTTTAACATTTTTAATGGAATGCAGGTATTTATAACATCTTTTGTATCACATTCAACTTCTGAATCAAGGAAATAGACAGATTGTACTTTCTACTTTTGAACAAATGTCTACTCTTGTATAGCCTACAAGTATGATTATAATACACGAAGCCGAGGAGATTATCACTAATTCTTGTTGAGTCACAATAGTAGCTTATTCGAACAAAGCCCTAGTTATATTGGTAGGACATTTTACAACAGAAGCTTTAAAAGAGTCTTGAAAATATAGAAATATTCAAAAAACAATTAAAAAATATTAAGATGATAAAGCTTTTTATAGTAAACAAGAGTTCCTTTCAGATCAAAATTAAGCCTCACCTCTACTATTTTTGAAACAATTAAAATAAAAAAAATCTTAAATTATTAATTGATATTGTAATTATGGGTAACTAGTGTAAAATATTGGCAGTCCTACATTTTATGTATATACCGAGTGATTAAAAAAGAATGAACCAATTCGATGTATTGATATGAATAAGCAGTAAAGCATTAATTAAAATGAGTGAGTGACCCTCTGAAAGAACATGTTTCTAAGTTTCAGTTGGTTGCTGCTAGAACGTGCTAGATATATTGGTCTCCCAGTTGTTTGTTGTTTGTCAAAATGGCGACACCGCAACAGAAGTCATTCTGTGTGTTAGAGTTTTTTGTGATGAATCAACTTTTCATTTGAATGGAAAAGTGAACCGGCACAATGTGCGAATTTGGAGAACCGAAAACAAGGTTTATGGCCGATTTTTCTTTGAGGAGAACACTGTTACAGTGCCACTGCCAAACCTATGAGCAAATGCTACGAAACTGGTTATTCCCTTTACTGGAAGCCCATTCAAATGAATTTCTTTTTCAGCGAGATGGGGCACCTCCCCACTGGAATCGTTTAGTTCAAGCATTTTTGAAAGAAAAACTCCCTCATTTATGGATTGGAAGGATAATGGACCAAAAGAACGCTGCTTGTGCTTGGCCTCCTAGATCACTGACCTCACATGTGTGATTTTTTTCTATGTGGGTTGTAAAGGATAATCTCTTTGTTCCACCATTACCTACTGATCTGGATAACCTTAACCATCGAATAAAAACTGTGATTAATTTAGTTGATTGTATGCTGCAATGTGTTTGGGAAGAGTTCTCATATCGTATTGATGTTGTCCGTGCTGCAAGGGGCAGCCATATTGAATAATTGTAACATGTCGAATAAAACTTGACTGTGAGTACAATACTTGCACATAAGTAAAATTGTTTTGCTATTTTTCCATAATAAAATATTTAATCACAGAATCGGTTCATTTTTTTTGAATCACCCGGTAATTGTTGATCTGATTTGTCATATACTCTTAACCGGAGTCTCCAAGACATAATCTTCGAAAAAAAATAAATGAAAATTACCTTTTTTTCTAAGTCTTCAAGCATAAGAGTATGCTTCTTGTGTAAACTGGAATCTCTCAATGTTTCAATTTGCTTCTGTAAGTCCTTGATTGTATTGGCATTTTTGTCTCGTAGCATTCTCAGGTGCTATAAAAAATACATCGTTTTTCCATTATTGCTCACGCAACGCTCTCAGTTGTTTCAAACTTTGGGAATGAGGGACTTGCATTCAGGTTTGAATAATTATTTTAGAAATACTATTAGGTTGTGAAAACGATAGATAGATTGACGTAAGTGATTTATAATTATATCATGGACATTTGGTGCCTGAAAGTAACTTGAACAATGATTTTAAAAAAATATTCTGAGTCAATGTTACTTTCATCGGATATATTGCTACGTAGAATGACATTCAAATGAAAGATGATTGGATGGAGAGAAAAATATTCTGTCTATTTTTGAATTCCATATAGTAATATAAACCCATTGCATATTTCTTCACATCCACCATGATATTTTTCTCTTCATTTATGATTATGATAGATACATTTTAACCCATCTACGTAAAATCTTCTTCGGAGGCTCAATGATCGTTACAAAAACCATTTAGTTGTTTCCAAGTCGGATTAAACAAATTGATACACTGCTTAATAGCTTTTCAACTTGATAAAGCTTACCTTAGACACTAGCTTAGTGGATATGGAGCTGGTAACCACCTAATCTACTAACTCTTCTAGGACAATAGTGCCAGTGACATGGTGAGAAAAATATTTGCGTGAATGAAAGCATAAGCAATCACTGTCTCCATAAAATCCCATTCTGAAGTAGTGTGATGAACAGATCAAGGCGGGGTTAGTAGACCCTAAAAAGACATCTGGTTTGTCATAATCAATAAGCATTATGTATAGAATGTTTCGCATAGAACATAGGCATTATGTACAGAATATTTCGCTTAGTTACCACTACTTGTTGTGCAAGCCCATTTTATGTATATCTTTTATTATCTCACAAATTACTGAAGTTACAGAGTTCTAACTTGTTTTATTAACTTTTTCAATTCATTTTACATAGAATCTAGACAAATTACAAGTAAAATGAAGGCACTATAAATTTTACAATGAGTAATCTAATGGGGCTATCTGCTACCTTCCAGGATTTTTAATTCTGTAACAAAACATATTCGAACCTATGTTTATATGAACGTTTTTTTTTTTAGAGGTATGAGTTAATACAGTACGGAAGATTCCTCGTGAAATAAGCTGTATATGCTAAGTACTTCAGCTTGCTGTCGTTTAAGCGGTCGTGGGTTCGAATCCCACTCCTCCGTCTGGCATCTATGTGTAATAATTCAACTCATTACTCACGCACAAGTCTCGGACTCATCTAAGCT
Source organism: Conomelus anceps (assembly GCA_948455865.1). Classification (NCBI taxonomy): domain Eukaryota; kingdom Metazoa; phylum Arthropoda; class Insecta; order Hemiptera; family Delphacidae; genus Conomelus; species Conomelus anceps. Next base: position 25,444,345 of record OX418217.1, read on the forward strand.
TCATCAGCAATAAAAAAATAATAAAAAACAACAACATAAAATGAATATTTTAGACTAAAAAAAATAATTAAATTGAAGATGCTAACAGCAACATCACAAGCTATGCTCTCTTTCTCTTTACGTTCACACAGTAGCTGCTTTTCAAGCCTTCCAATTTCATTGGAACGCCTGTGAAGTTCTTTGGCGCGCTCCACCATGCTCGATTTCAGCTGCATTATTGTTTCAGCCTGGTCATCAGCCACCTTCTCTTTGATACGCAGTTTATCCTCTTCCTCTTGCAGCATTTTTTCCAGTTGCGACACCTTGCGCGTAAGCTCCTGCCGCAGTTCATTCTTTTGCTGCTCGGCAAGGCGAACATTCAACTCAGCCTCCTGAGCAGCAAGACCCAATCTGTCGTCCTGCAAAAAATCATCAAGTTAATGAGAGTACGAAATTCACTTGAGATACAAGCATATCAGCAGTAATGCATCGCTTTGCACTCTATTTGAAACTAATTAAGCAGTTAACTTATAAACATGAAATTCCCACAAGGCATAAATCAGGCCTTAGCTCGTCCTACTCACAGAATCTGATTTGAGTATGAGACAAATTCTCAATTTTTTTCTATTACAAGCTGATTGCCAATCACTGAAAATCCAGATACACAATGCAACCAATAATATAACTCCTAATTTATAATAAATAATACTCAATAATAAATCTATTAATTTTATTATTAAAACTGATAATTAGACGCATCAAAAGCGTTTCAAAAACTCAAACCCAACTCTCCAGTTCGACTTCATCTAAAACTTTTGTGTTATCTTCATAATAAAGATGATACTTATGTAATCCGTGTAATCCAACACGATTACATTCATCACAATAAAAGATAGTATCAGCTTTGCTATACGATTTTGATATTAACCAGATAAATATCATTATAGTCTGCTGCTATAATCAATTAATAGAATTATTGTAAATTACTGTCCCAATTTTTAAAAAAAATCAGTTGACCAACAATTTCCATTTTTTCCTTCGATTTGATTCAATCACATACGAATTATAATTTATTATTTTTTATCAAATATTGAAAAAAATCTGCCATGGGTGTGTATATGTGTAGTACCATAGGTGACTCTAAAGACCTCAACGTTATGTTTTGGTCCAAAGAAGAAATCTGCCAACCAAGGAAGATCAATGTAAACAAGCAGAGAAATAAACTCACTTTACTCCTAGATCACTAAATAATTGAAAATAATGGAAGAGAGATTTTGCGCGTTCAAAAAGCCTTCCAATAAAATTACCTGAATTACAAATGGTTGATACTTCAAATTAGTAAAGCATGTTTTAGCTGACATAAAGGTATTTAACCTGCTTTTATTACAGAATTAAATGCCAATTAAATAAATGAATTGGAACTCAATACATTGCAGATACGGAGACAAAAACATATTCACAAACCTTACTATTGATTGTATCATTTTGACACTTGATTACTATCTCTTGATGTTTATTTGCCTCAGAAAGCTCTGATATACTGGAAAATTAATTGAGATTTAAATACAATTTAAATATTATTATGGAATCAAAAACCTTATATAACAGATTCCAATATAACACAAAATATCTCTTTTTCACTAATAATGCCAATTTGAAGATCATATTTTTATAAAGTCAAATATGCTTAAATATTAAAATATCAAAATGTTTGGTCACTCAATAATTGAAGAGACAAATTGGTGTGGGGGAAAAACAGTTGATAGAACAAGTTTGATACTTTTAGAATTTTAAGTTTTCGTCTTGTGGATGACTTCTATTGAGATAATGGATAAAAAATATGTCTGTTTATATCCTTTAAACTAATTATAATAATATCAGGTCTTCTTAATAACCCCACATTGTTTGAACGTTCTGAGATTCGTTTTTTGATTCCTAGATGTAGAAACTAGCCAATATATACTCTAAAATGACTAAAGTGTACGATGGAAGTTGTATGAAGAACAGGAATTTTTACAAGTGGGTAAAATAGTACAAAGTAGTCGAGAATCAAAGACTCGACTGTCAGGAAAAAATTCAAAACAGCAGGAAAAGTCATTTTGAGATATTGGAGGTATGGTATATAGGAATTATCTCAAAGGACAGCATAAGAATAAAAACCCAATAATACTCAGATGTTTTAGTGCATTGTGAAGCCAGCCATGAGACAAAAACATCGAGAATCTCAAATGAGAGATCTGATTCTCCAGTAAAACAACACATGTTGCCAAATTACAAATCAAAAACTTGTCTTCTATGGCTTCTGATTACACACAATATGGGTCTGATAATGGGTATTATACTATGTATTATTATATGTGGAACGATTGTTCAGTTTTTGCCAAATCAACCCGTGAAACCATAGATAAAATGGGCCTTTTTATTCTTATTGTCCTGCTTTAAGACCCACTGGTATCCATCTGTTTGGTTCACTGAAAGAGGTTTTAGTCGTGAAGAAATTTCTTGATGTCAAGAAATTTCTGAGAATTTGTCTCTGACACCAAGGCAAAAGGTTCTCTGCAGACTGTATAAAAACGCTAGCAGCCTGTTCGGACAAGTGCATGAATGTTAAAAAGTATTATGCTAAAAAGCAGGAAGAGTATTGTTTTCTAAAAATGAACGGATTTTTCTCCAGATCAATTTGTCTCTTTAATATTATTGGATGGCGTAATAGTGATGCAGGGGTGAATTTTGAATCAGAATATTGATTAATTTTGTAATTATCCTCATTATAAATCAAAAACTTGTCTGCTATGGCCTCTGATTACAAACAATATGGGTCTGATAATGGGAGTTATACTATGTATTATTATATGTAGAACGATTGTTCAGTTTTTAGGCTTGTCTGCTCAATAATTTACCATCAGTGAAATTAAGTTATCATGTAGAAATTCAGCTTATTTATTAATTTTTGTCTTGAAAGATCAATCAAAATCATGTAGTCTTAGGATAAATTGGGCATTATTTAAATAGCATAACAATAATAATTAGGTACATGGGTCACTTTCTATACCTATTGAGGTTTATTGGTCATAGAAATAATGTATGTTATCGATTATTTGAGTTTTAGCAAGGAATTAGAGTGACAAAATCTATAGTATTTTCACATTATAAGAATATCTAAGCGATCGCATGAAAAAAATAAGCTCAGATGTTGAAATAATTGAGCCTTGAATAATGAGTTTTTGGAGCCGTGATGAATTGTATGTGTCAAGTTCTGGTAGGTGCAGCATTACTTTATCTTACCGCTCTTTGCATTGCCTAACAACTTCAGACAACTCCTCCCGGGCAAGTATTTCTAAAGAAATCTCTTTTTCTTTCTCTTCAATCAAATGTTCCAGCTCTTCTTTTATCTTTTGCTTCAAATCCTCCATCTCATTCAACCTGTAAAATTAAATGAAAATGGGGGTTCATTATGACGTTTTGAGGGATTCATTATTTGTGGCAATAAAAAAAATGATTGATTGATTCATCAAGCACTGTTTTAAAAGAATCTAGATAAAAGTAAGATATTACAATAAGAAGGAAAAACATGTGATATAGTTATGGTTTTTGAGCTATTATCGTAGTTATCTATTAAATTCCCATTGATTTGTGATGTTTTTCATGACGAAATACCCTACCGTACTTATAAAACAATATTACATGAAATTAACAATGTAGGCTATTTCTAAACACCTTTAATGATATAATTCTCAATAAAGAGACAACTTTATTGTTAGATTGACCTATTTATTAGAGAATAGCTTCACAACGCACTTCCCTGTATCAAACCAGTAATAACTTCCCTGTATCAAACCAGGGAAGATTCGAGTAATTATGAATGAAAAAAGACTCAATATCCCAGAACCTCTAAATCAGTCAGTCTTTTTTTTAATAATCTAATATCAAAACTTACACTGTATTTCTATTAAAACTATGATTTTTACTCATTTATACCAAATATACTTGAATGCATTGAAACATTTAATGCTTTGTCTATGCTTATAATAGGAATGCATTTCACTTCTAAGGAGAAGCTTCATCAGCCTCATCAAGCTTCTCCTTAGAAGTGAAATGCATTCCTCCAGTATAAGTGAGTAAAAATCATAATTTATACAGAAATAAAGAATCAATTTTGATATTAGATTGTTTATTTCGTCATGCAAAACATCACAGCTCTAAAAAATATTCAAAGAATGATTTAGACCGTAAAAAAGCCTATTCCTTCAGAGCAAGAAAAATACTTGAATGATCAAATATCTAGAAATAAAAAACCTCAAGAGATATAATAATGGAGAAATAAATATTTTATTGGGGGAAACAAATAAGGACATCAGATGTATTACAAACGTGGAACGAAGTATATATTATTGCTGCTACATATTATATAGCTGCTTCTCCTCATTACGATTTATTCTTACATGTACTTTTAAAAAGCTGACTCGTGTTTCTTTCAAAGTAGACTATAATATAATGTTTTTCTTACATTAGGAATGCATTTCTAATCCTAACAATGAAGTTCATCATAAGCTTGACTTCATTTTAGTTTGTTGCGGTTGCATTCAACGGTCATTAGGAAAAACAACTTAGCCTACTTGAAAGGAGATACAATGTCACTCTCATAAAACATTGCTCATTAATTTTTGTCAATAATTTTGGGAAGCCACACCTTACAACTATTGGTAGAAAAACATGTTTCTCATTCGCGTAACAACTGATAATTTGATGATTATTTTCGTGCTGAGTAAATATTGGAGTGTTCAGGACACTAAGTACTACAAAATTTGTAACATATTAATAATTCATAACAATAGTGAATGGCAAAAGTTATTTAAGAGACTAAACCTTTTCGCAAAATCATTATGCATGATGTTCATTTCAACTTCATAAGTGGAACACTTTGCCTGCAGTGCCATTTCGCTTGTTTCCTTCTTCATTAAAGCTGACTTGAAAGCTTTTTGTTGTTTTTCGAATAAACGTTGAACTTCAGGCAAGTCTGTTGGATCCCTGGCACAGAGTAATCAAAAATTCATTATGGTTACAGTTGGTTAGATATAAAAAAAGTAGTACTGAATATACCAAATTAATGTAACAAACAAACAGTGATACAGCAACTGTAATAACATTCTAATAAGTGAAACTGTATTCTATTGAACCAAATTTAAGATTAAATAGCCCATAATAAGAAACAATGGGGGGTTTCAACTACAATTGCAAGGTAATGTTATGAAACGCCAGAAAGAAAAGAACAATATTTCTCTCCACTATCTGTTGTGTCAACTTCCGTTTAAATTGATAGTAGGCGCTTTTGTTTACTCCCCCTGTTCTACCCCTCACCTTGCAGTCATCAAAAATGTTCTGATCAACTCTTGTAAACAGGTATATCTGGAAAGTTGAATACTTTCCAGATATACCTGTTTACAACAATACCTGTAAACAACAGTATACTTTTCTAGCGCCTCCTGGAATGTGATAAAAACTTATATAAGCTGATGTTCTTGTGAACAGTCAGTCATCATTGTTCAAACTTATTTGACGTTTGTTCGTAACAGTGACAGTTCATAACGACCGTGCAATCACGTGAGCGTGTATACAGTCAGTGTTATAAGAATGTGTTAGAGTGATAAACGTAGAGTATTATTCAGACTTCCTTTATAGTTTATACAGTGACAGACTGTGCTTCGAAGAGTTCATTTCTTTATTAAGTGTTTAACTGATTTTATAGACATCTCTTTTTACAATTAAACATTTATTTATTAAATTATTGACCGGCTGAACAGTTAGTAACTCGTTTTTGGCACAGAGAAATAGCAAAGTGAAATAGCTGAACGTTATTGATTTATTTGTTTCTGATTGATTTCTCTTGAGTGGCATAACACTGATTAGTGCGTGTTGTAAGTAATTTGTATACATTTAAGTTCAAGTGTTAATTGAAAGTGTTGCCAGCATTATTTTAGAGATAGAACCCGGTAAGAAGAATTAACAGTAAGAAGAATTACATTATAAGTTATTATCATCAATAATAGAAGTAATGTACAATACTAGAAAGAAATTTGATATTACTGTAGGCCTAAAATGTATTTATTGTTCTACCTGTTTTTAAATTCTGCGATAATTTTCTCATTGGATTCTAATTTTTCAGTAAGGAGCGAAAGCTTGCGATCTTTTTCAGATGATTCATTGGTCAAAATTTCCAGCTTCTCATTAAGCTTTTTCAAAAGTTCGTTAGCTTTTGATCGCTCCGCTTCTAGATTTTCGCAGCAGCTCTAAAACAATAAAATTGTTGTTCATAAAAGCAATCATTCATTTATCTACAAAACCGCTATCGAATTCAAGAAAAATGTCGAAATGATAGAGAAATATTTATTAAAATATGTATACTATTTTTCACAAAAATTTGAGTGTTATATTATTTCTATATTTAATGTTATGAGCAATATGAATTTGTTTCACATTATTTATTTTTTATTTTTGCTTGATAACATATACATTCCAGTTTTGTTGTCACAGATCAGACAATATAATTATGCTAAGAAATACACACAGGTATATATTACCTGAATCTTACTAACATTCTCCTCATGGAATATACCTATATATTCCCTCGTCTATGGTTGTGGTTGTGCCATAATAATGATGCTAATTTTTTTAAAATAATAATAATAATAAACTTAGCTCACAGCTTAAAAGACCTGGTAAAAAAGTCAAAGCTGTCCCAATGGTCTCCGAGCGATTAGATGGTCTGCTATTGAACTCGAGACACTCAACAGAATGATGAGGGTGAAGCTTACTCTCCATCGAGCTCACCATCCAAAAAGCTCTGTGGAAAGGTTTCAACTGTCAAGATGGAGGAAGAGGTGTGACTGATTTCCTTGAAATCTATATGAGACAGGTGTATAACCTAAAAGAGTCCTTCACAATAAGAGTGAGTTGAGTGTGTTTCATGGAGAAACTGTAGAAATGGATGATAACCTAACCCCTCTCAACTTTATGGAGAGACAAGCTCTACAACTTACACGTGACCTCTCAGAGAGAAAATAATAGAAAAATGGAAAGCAAAAGAGCTACATGGGAGGTACATTGCATCTGTTGAAGAATGTCCAATTAACACTGAGGAGTCTTATGGATGGCTACGGGATGCTAGGCTGTTTGCAGAGACTGAAAACCTTCTCATTACAATATAAGAGTCATAAACAACCTCAACTACTAAAAACAATTATCAAGGGTCAAACAGTCGCCTCAGACCTCTGCCGCCTCTATGGGAAAACTAGTGAGGTCGTTATAGGGTGTCAGTTCTTAGCCTCCAGGGAATATATATAACTCACCACAATAATATGACAAAGATTGTTCACCAGTCCTTGGCAAGAAGTTTTGGGTTACATGCTGAGCCTGTTCCTCATTTTTAGTATGCTCCCCCATCAGTGATTGAGAATGAGAGGTATCGGCTGTACTTTGATCGTGTTCACTGATAGGCAAGAAGAACATAATAGACCTGTCAAAAGACAATGCTCATCGATATGGCAATTCCAACATTAAGAAAAAGCATGCTGGAAAGTTGAACAAATACATGGATTTTGGCTCACCAAATTAGAGAGATATGGGGCAAGACCGATGTAAATGTGGTGCCAATAATAATAATAATTGGTGTCATGTGAGAAGTACCCAAAAACTTGAAAAAGGATCTACAAGATATTGACATTTAAGACCGGGACTGATGGATAAAATGCAGAAGGCAGTTATCCTGGGCACTTGCCATCTAGTAAGGAAGTACATAACATCTGATACTTCCACCCAGCTGCAAAGTGTCGCCTCCGAATTGGAGCTGAATCAGCAGACTCAATACGGTTTGACATAAATGTACAACATAAAACACAATAGAAAGCGCCTTGAGCCCTGTCTTTATGACTGGCAAAGGTCAATACCAGCTTTAAGCTGTGAAATCACATATTATAATAATAACAACAGCAAAAATAATAATAATAATAATAATAATAATAATAATAATAATAATAATAATAATAATAAATAATAATAACAAAAATAATAATAATAATAATAATAGCATCATCACTGTGGTATCTTATTTTCCAAGTTCTTATCTTTCAGTCAAGGCTGAACCCAGTGAACCCAGTATTGGTTTAAGACAAGAGAAAAATTACTACAATATTTTTATCATTGTCCTCGCACAGCTGTCAACTCTAAATTTTTCTCAGGAGTCAAATCTACAAGCCTGGGCTGTTGCACATAGGCCTTAAAATAAGCTCACAAGCAAATAAATAAAAAGAGCATATTCACATGCCATAAATTATAAATATCATTAGAAATCAATGACTTTAGTTCATATTATTCCAAATTTTCCGGTAATTCAAAAGGATTTACTCACCATACAATCTTTGTACTTTTTTAGACATGATCTATTCTGCTCTCCGAGATTATGTGCCAGTTCAACAGCCATTGTACGAGCACCAATCAATTCCTGAATCTTCAAAGACGATTCGTCCAATTTATTATTCAAGCTCTTCGCCAATTTTTCACATTCCATGCGTTTTTCTTGTTCTTCTTCCAAGTCCTTGAATTAAAGAAAGTGACAATCAATTATATTGAAAAAATACAGTTCATTCCAAGATCTTGAATTGATTGAACAACACAAACTGAAATTAGTATATTTTGAAAGGTAAAATTTCCAAGATAATAGCAGCATTTCAATCGCTACTGATGCCACAAAAATCAATCGCACTATTAATTCGCATTATTTTATTGGATAGAGGAGTTCAAATAAGACTACAGAGCACTTCCTTACAGACTGAGATAAATCATTTTCTTTGGGAATTTCGAATTAGTTTAATATTTTCCATGCTGTGTTATAGAACAAGTCATTTTTCATACTTAAACAGACAGGAACAAGACTAAAAATAGCCTTAAAGGAATTACAAGAAAATGGCTGTGGATAATATAGTAAAGCCGTGTTTTCCTAGCTCTGCACTTTTTGCGGAGCGCACTGTGCACCAATGTTGCCAGACACAAACTAAAAAATTGGTCGAAATGACCGTACGTTTAATTGTTAGGTACGGTGATTACAGTTCGTTAAATTGTTTCGTACAGTAATTTCAAGCTAAATCCCCCACAATTCTTTAACTTGCGTCTGGCGACACTGGCGCGCTCCGCAAAAAGGACGGAGCTAGGAAAACCCAGCTTAACTTGATTCCAATACATGAATATAGTAATATTTTGTTTTATTCTATTCATAACATTTCTAACATCACTAAAGAATTTGACACTTATGCATCATTAAATCTTATGAAGTGTGTTGAATATATTTAATTTAATGACACTATATGTATTCATTCATTGAAACGGGAAGTTTAACTTCGATGATTTGTGTACAAATTATGTATAATCTTCGATGTATGTTACATCATTAAAAATATTTTTGTTGCATAAAAGGATGTGTAGGTTCCAAACAATTATAATACCACCTACTTTCGCCAATTTTAAATATTTGTCATTCAAATCTTTGTTCTTTTCTCCTTCGAGTTGAAGTTGGTGATACTGATCTTTCAGATCTTCCAAACACTTTTCAACTGTTTGCCTTTTCTGCTTCTCACAATTCAATTCCTAGAAAGAGAAAGAAGAATGTTTCAGCTTAAACTCTTACTTAATTCTGATTTCAATTCTTTCAAACTGAATTTTGCCCTTCTTTCCTTCATGATACTATAAACAATTTTCTGGATATGATATATAAACATTATCCGGTACCTCAGAATTCGATGGTATTTTAGTACTGGCCTACTATAACTACATATTTACTTTGTATAGTAACTTGAGAGTAACTATATACTCATTTGACAGATTAGTTTCTTCCTTTTGCTGAACTGACGTCTAGTGAAACTGATCTTATTAATGTGCAACAGTTTGAACAGCTATACAATTAAAAAGTTGAAACTCGACAAAATAAACATTGGAAATGTCTGATTTTAAAAATATTTTCTATATTGATTCATCTAATACACTCATTTATCGAATAACTACTGTTTCAAGCTTCAAAGACATGAAAATTACTCATACATTCACAGACAACTGTTTGTCACAGAAATTATTATTTTTGTACCGGTAACGTTTTCTATTAAGCACAGAGTGTGTTGCAATTAATTTTATTCTTCACGTTACACAAAGAAGATATGTTTTTTCTACTTGCTTTTCGAAATGGCTCAAAACTTTAAACTTTAAATGTTAAAAACTTTGAAGTTATTTATTATGAACTGCTTATTTATTACTTTTAAAGTGCTGATTTCATTGAGACTGCAATAAGTATTGTAATAGTAAAATCATCTAAATTGGCAATATGTAGCTACGCATCTGTCCAAGTAGGTTACATGTATTTCAATTAATTCGTTGTAAAATTGTACAAATTGCACCTTATACTTTTTCCGATCATGAATAAATACTTTTCATGATTTGAGTAACTTAATATTTGATAAATAAAAAATGACATTACACTTATTCAGGATACAAATTTCATTTTACCGTAAGTTACGCCAATTGAAAATTAAAAGTGAAAATGCTATTCCTGATATGAAAGATTTATTTCATTGAAAGTTTCCCATTGCAGATTTGTACAACCACCTTCTTGCGAGAGAGATGGATAAGTAAAATTAAGTATTTTAACGCTTAAAATTAATGAGCTCATGAAATTTAAACATACAACAAAGGTGCAGTAGGTAAAAATTACATACACATTCAACGTCAGAATAAATTGAAAATCATTTACTTTAACTCACCTTATTTAACGAAGTCATCTTTCCTTTTATGCTTTTGAGTTTTTTCTCTTCCTGCTGACACTTCTTAAGATCAGCTTTTAGTGATTCCAAACTTTTTTCAGCCATGAGTCTCTTCTCAATTTCAATACGGATGTCCTGTAAAATGGGAGCTCATTTTAACTTTCACTTTTCCTAAACATAGAGTAGGCTTAGAAGCTGATAATGCAGCTGTATTATATTTGATTATTTTCCAATGCTATAAACTCCAATCACAGATTAACATTCAATTTTAGAAATTATCATATCTATTTTTTAGCATTTAAGCTGCAAACATTATACAATAGCCTATTTATAATAGAAAGCATGTATATTAAATATATTCATCAGCCAACTCACTACAAACTTAACAGTAATTCAAATACGGTACTGTAGTTAATTTTTTATCAAGATTTACTTCATATTAAAAAATTATAAAATATTTGAGTAGAAGGAAATATATTTTTTCCCCTACAGTGACCCGAAAAAGTGCCTATTTTTGCCCGAATGATAGCACACAAAATAGTCTATTCCTGCACCAATGCGGAAAATAGTTATTTATGTATTAAGAGCGTGAAGCGCGACTTTATCGCTCGAGCCAAAACATTTACTGCGCGACGTATAGCGGAGCGCAGTAATTTTGCGAGAGCGATAAAGAAGCTTCACGCGCAAATTACATACAATATTTTTCCTACAACTGCAGTCCTGGATTCCAACACAATAAAAGCTTGTAGTTTGCAACATCACAGACCGTGCATGGATTTGGTTTGCGTGCGCCATTGCTGAGGTTATGAGAATTTAATGGATTCCGTGATCCACCAATGAAAAGACATCAAAATCAAAACAGAAGCGTAAAAAAAACAGCTGGCGAGCGGTAAAGACTACCGCTCGCGGAGCAGTATAGAGGTATTTTACAATTAGTTTTCAGTAAGTAAGGAACTATTTTATGAGCAGTTGTAGCAAAAGTAAATTCCAGTGTGCGAAAGTACTTTTCCACACTCCAGATTTGCAACCTAACACAAAATAGTGAGCATGTAATACGCAGGTTCCCTATTCTGCATTCAAAAATAAGGTTGGCTACTCTGCTTCAGCTTCGAAATACAGTCAGCTGTGGTTGTTGTTGAAATCGATTTGATTCGAAGATAGGTTATGTGAGGAATCGTCAGGTTATGTATGTCCTGTTTTGTCTGTTTAAATTACTTTTACATTACTGTAGGAAAAAATTAATGAGTAACTCGAGCGCAAAGTATTGTTTCTGCACTCAAAAAACTGTTTCTCTCAATGCAGAAAAACCCCACTTTGCACTCTACTTACACAAACAGCTATTTCAGTAACATGTACCTTGCAATTCCTTATTTTATCCATATGAGCATAGTCACCGGTAGGAGCTGAAGAGCATCTATCTTGCGTTCTTGATGATCCTGTCATTCTGGATATAACTCTTGATGCTGTAGAAATGAAAGATAATCTCATTAAAAAGCCAGCATTGAGTTAACTAAGTTAAATAGGCTACTTTTAGTCAAGCAAGATTGACAAGCGAATAAAGGCCACCTAAATAAATATTAGTGTATACATTGACTAAATAATAAATTCATGTTCAAAATGAATCAGATACTAAATTAAAAACGTGGAAAGAGGAAATAAAAAAAAAATATTAGAGAATTTTAGGAATTGAGATAAATGTTTGTACGGTGACTGAGTTTACAAAAAAGAACTCCTTAGTACGGTACGCTACTATAATATAATTTTGAACCTAGGGTCTTCACTCTATGAGCAAACCAACAAAGTTACCTTCCCCAATAGTTTAATAGAATGAATGTGTTAGTATCTAAATATGAAACGATACTCACTTTTAATTACATTGTCGTTGATTGAGTGAAGATAACTGTGAATGGTGGTGTCATTACTTCTATCACCCTGTGATAGTCCTGTTAGAGATCTACAATTTAATGCTTGTTGTTTGGTCTCAGAGAGTTTTGAAGATGTATTGGAGATAGTCCGAGAGGGCTGCAGCAACATGAATAGCAAAAAAAAAAAAGGCATATGGTGCATTATTATAGTGTAACTAGATTATCACGATGTTGAAGATCCATTTTGTTTCCACTAATATATAATAAAAACTTAAAAAACACTGGAAATTATGACTCGTTCACGAGTGTACCAACTGTGGGTCGTCTGACGATGCTCTTAACATCAGAGTGAAACGGCTGTCACGCCATAACGTGAGTCACAATTTCCACTTAAGTGTTATTTAAAAAGTTATGATTATAGATTATCACAGTTGATAATCAACATACAACTAGATTGGCAATCAATAATGAACTAGATTATCACTAAATGAATTCACCTGGAGCCTGTTTATTAAGTTATTTATGTATTAAGAGCGTGAAGCGCGACTTTATCGCTCGAGCCAAAACATTTACTGCGCGATGCATAGCGGAGTAGTTTTGCGAGAGCGATAAAGAAGCTTCACGTGCGAATAACATACAATATTTTTCCTACAACTGCAGTTCTGGATTCCAACACAATAAAAGCTTGTAGTTTGTAACATCACAGACCATGCGCGGATTTGGTTAGCGTTCGCCATTGTTGATGTTATGTGAATTTCATGGATTCTGTGATCCACCAATGGGAAGACATCAAAATCAAAACAGAAGCGTAAAGAAAACAGCTGGCGAGCGTAAAGTACTTTACCGCTTGCGGAGCAGTAAAGAGGTATTTTACAATTAGCTTTCAGTACATAAAGAACTACTTTACAAGCAGTTGTAGGAAATAGTTATTTATGTATTAAGAGCGTGAAGCGCGACTTTATTGCTCGAGCCAAAACATTTACTGTGTGACGCACAGCGGAGCGCAGTAATTTTGCGAGAGCAATAAAGAAGCTTCATGCGCGAATTACATACAATATTTTTCCTACAACTGAAGTTCTGGATTCCAACACAATAAAAGCTTGTAGTTTGTAACATCAGAGACCGTGCGCGGATTTGGTTAGCGTTCGCCATTGTTGAGGTTATGTCAATTTCACGGATTCTGTGATCCTCCAATGAGAAGGCACCAAAATCAAAACAGAAGCGTAAATAAAACAGCTGGCGAGCGTAAAGTACTTTACCGTTGCTGAGCAGTAAAGAGGTATTTTACAATTAGTTTTCAGTACGTAAAGAACTACTTTATGAGCAGTTGTAGGAAAAAGATATTTTATTTTGGTACCGTTCGGTACCAGTAGACCAGAGATGGGCAAACTTTTCAAGGAGAGGGCCAGTTGAAATGAGAAATTATGTGAGCGGGCCAAAAAAAATTGATCAATTATCATTAAACTCGTTTGTTTACATTTCAGTCAATTTACACTTTTTACCTCAATGATGATTATCCTTAATATAGTAGGTACTCTTGTTTAGCTCACGAAGAGAGGCAATGATTCAAATGAGATCAGTTTTTCAGCAATCTAATTCTTAAACTCATTCTTATCAAAGTGGAGGGGGGTTGGTTCGGGGGTACTCCCCCCGGAAATGCTTGGAAAATTGACACTATATGAATTGACTCATTTTGACGCAGATTGGAATTTTAAACCTCACCCAAAGTGGATGAAATTAATTAATTGCTCATATTACGAGTATTTGCTCGTATATTGAATGTCTCACTAATAATCATGATAGTTATTTCAATAGATACATTTTTATATTTAGTTTGAAAACAAACCAATAAGATTGTTTTCGTTGTTTTGACTTTCACTGACGTCTGGTATTTTTTTTACTAAAAAAATTTAAAAGCTTAATTACTTCCTTTTTGTTCTGGATAAGAATAATTCCACAATTCCATTCAGACCAAACAATAAAGTTGAACATTTTTTTATTAAAATAATAATACTAATAATTTTCAATGTTAGGGCCTTTTAGTATTGAATGATCAATAATGAAACTAGTTTATGTTTGTAATTTTTGACCAATTTCAAGCATGTATTGGTTTCAACAACTTATCCACTGACAACAGTGAACAGAGGCGCGAAACTTGTTATGACAATTATGACTCTGTCATCATAATTCAACAGCGAAAATTCAATTCAAATAAAATTTGAGTCCTCCTTCTCCCTGTCGATGTTCCGTTGTAAGCTGTACCTACCCCAATTCATTAATAACACATTTTAAACTCTGAACGCAAACTCAGAAGCGATAATATATTTTTAAATTCAGCAACGCAAAACGTATATCTCGCATTATATTATATAAATTTTTTAATATGTACACACGAGATTTTAGTGTGTACTCAAAAGCATGTTGCGGGCCGGATTAAACCAGCTCGCGGGCCGCACTTGGCCCGCGGGCCGTAGTTTGCCCATCACTGCAGTAGACCATATCAAAATAATTAATTATTCTCATTTGAGCTACTGGTGCGCCTTCTGAGATCTTCCATTATTCTCATTACTGAAAACCCTGAGAGTCTAGCTGATGGAGAATCCATTCTATTCCTTGGATGAATTTGTAAGTGCTAACCGTATCACCATTAATATAGGATCCTTGTACCTGAATGTTTGCATGTTGACTTTGCCTGTGACTTCAAGTGCTAGTTTGGTTATAGCTTTCAGCTTTGGATTTCGAATAACCTTTTAATGTGATTGCACTTTTATTATATAATTATTAAATTGTTAAATTGCCTGATGTTGTCGTTTATTTATTCAGAATTACATGGTTGAGTGCAACAGGCATAGCCCAAATAGCACTCATGACACATTGATAACAAAACAAAATAAAATAAGCGTTTAAAAGTATGTTCAGAGTAAAAAACAATAAATTGAAGAGCTACTAAGCAGACCATACGCATGTATATACTTTCTAGCTAAATAAGTCTTGAATCCACCATATGTGGTTGAATTATTCAATATAGGAGCCTACCACCGTAATTGGCTCAAATTCGAGAACGTCTTACTCTCTGTTATTTCTCTAGAACCCAAATTTATGTGTATATTATACTAGTATTGCATATTGATGAGGTTGAAAATGTGTTTCTGTTTGGAAAACATTTCTAATTAGAATCGCCTTCACATTGAAAATGCTTTAGCACATTCCTGTTGAGATTCAATGAAATGGACAATCATGTCTTTGTTGAGCATTGCGTACTTCTGCACTCTCCTTACTAGAAAGTAGCCTTCTTTTGGAGTTTTTGATTAACTAGTAGAAAGATATCCACTAGGTATTTAAGACAGTTTTTTGGCAACCAGCCTGCAGGTGTGATATGCTTTGAAAGGAAGAACTCAATGAGTAAGTTAAGTGTACCGTAGCGTAAATTCTTAGCTCCAATTATTTCTGCACACATCCATCAATTGCTGCCATGAACAATAAGAAACAGCCCCCTACGATAAAAGTAAATCAACACAGCTTACTATTTTCAAGTCTCTTGTGCAACTCGTGTCACGACTTCTTCCTCCATAAGTGGAGTTGAAACTTGTTCCAATCGAGCCTCCTGATTCCATTCTATACATACTGAAACTTTGTCGAGATTCGGATCTTGCCTCTGATAACAGAGATTCTATCTCATATTCAATTGTCTTCAGTCGACTGCTAATAGACTGTGGGATCAGAGAAGTTTTTATTATATTAGCTGAATATTTTCAAATAATAAATACTTATTAATATTTCAATTCTCGGGTTCGATTTCCGTTCCTGACTGACAGTTTTGTATAATCATTCACCTACTTACGCACAAGTCTCAATCACATAAGAGCAGGGTCAGCAAAGAAAGAAAACAGCATAATAATAATACTATGCAGTAGAACTCAGTTGTTATTTAGAATAAGTTCTTAAATGCTGAGCAACAGAAAGTTTAGAAACTTCTAAATATGCCCAGATTTTGATGAATTAATTTTTCCTGCCCAAATGAGTCTGAGACTTGTACGTGAGTAAACTAATGAATTGCATGATGATATGAGTAGAGGACCTCACAGCGGCCAATCACATACAATAATTACATTCAGACCGAGCAGCTTTTTTATTGTAATTATTGTATTAGTGATTGGCCGCTGTGAGGTATAACTATATATGTATATGTATAACTATGTTATACATGTTTTATAATCCTTCACCTAGGTATAGTGGAATATGTTTCAGTTTCAGTTTATTTAAAAAATAAGCACGTAGCCTACATTGTTATATATAAAAAAACTCAAGATCATTCATACAATAAAAAAATAAACGTACATTTGCTGGAAAAAATATAGAGGAGACAAAATATAATAACGGAGCTGATTTTTAGGAATTTTATAGGAATCTCAGGGGTCTAAATATGAATACGACCTACAAACTAACTACAGTATTTAAATAAATGCTATAGCCTATATTATTCTAACTGATTTATTGAATATGGTACAATGGTTATTGGATTATTCACGTTTCTTACCTTAGAATCTTTGCAATTGCCATCGGACTGGACAGAGAGATCCAAGAATTCAGACTTCATGCAGTCCCCAGTGTCATTTGAACGCAGCTTGGAAACTGAATCACTTTTATCTAAATCAGCGACTTGATCGCCATACATGTTCATTTCAATTAAATGTCACATAAATAAAGTATTAGCATGAGCTATTAACGAAGAATAATTTATTTCAATTGCGAAACGCCTAAGAAAAATTAATATAACTTATTCATACACATGATTTTCTACCAATAAATTTTTATACAGTGCCACAGCTACTTAACAGGTGTTGAAAACAACATGCCAATTTCTCCACTGCCACCATATTATACAAATACTTTTTCATAAGTTTTTTTTAAATTTATACTCCATAGTATTATTTATAGTTTATAATTATTCACGTGGGCTGTAGTTTTAGCTAGCTCAATTTTGTATTTGTTTAAATATAGTGTTATCCATTGACATTTAGATTAATTAATCATTAAAATCTATTTTGTAAAGCCCCATTTAAAAAGATTGTCTCTGACCATTCATTTTGAATCAATAAGATCAATTTATTACACAAATTTGAAAACTATTTTTTTCTGATTTGAATATTAGACCTAGTGGCTGATAGACCTTTAATATAATTTTGCAATATTATAAGGTTGCATATTCTGCCAAAATTGGTTAAATTTAATAAATTTTTAGAAACATAATATTAGTATAATGCAACTACTATTTACCACCAGCTGCTAACCTTCCGAATAATGGGAAATTAGATAGCCAGCTGAATAAGCCAATGCAGCTGAAAAAAACATCAATACCCTACCACCAATTTCACAAAGTTTAAAATTTAATGGAAATGACTGCTAAAATTAACAGAAAAAATTGTTCATTCTTACAACCATGCTCATAAGGAGAATGAAAATAAGGTGCTGACTGATAAGATTGGAAAATAAACTAGTAGAACAAAAACAGATATATTTACGGATATGATAGCCGTCAAATTAGACAAAAACAAGGCCATCCAGAGAAACAATTGATAGAGAAGTGTTTTTTTCCCGCCAATCACTTCCTCTAACCTTGGGTATAACAGCATACCAAACGTTCCCAAGGGTCGATAATTGATGGGGGGGGGGGGGGGTTTGGAAGGAGACAAAATTCTCTACAAAAATGATTGCAAGCATTTTTTTGTGAACCAACCACAAGCGCTTTATTATGGGCTTCCCAAATTAAGGGGTTGCATAGTATACCTCATTGTGGCACAGGAAGAATGTTCTTTCAGAGTTCGAATTCCGTCATTCACGAGAGACTCTTGTCTGCTCTGCCATGGTCGAACTGTATGTAGCTAAAAGGCCCATACAACAGGCAAAGTTTGTCATGTAAACAGCACTGTCTACAAATGATATATAGCTATAGATACAAATCTAAAGCTATATAGATGTATAATAGCTATAGGATAGCTATTTATTTGTCAGTACGATTGATGCGTTGCTGAATTCCGGACTTTAACCTATAGTTAGAGCATGTCTGAACCATAGTCATAGAATCTGATATCAACAGTTCAAAAATTATTTAAAAAGAATATTTCAAGCCATATTTTGACTAAACTTATAACAAATAGTTTGTTTCATTTTCTGCGAAAGCCATGATCATCATTTGTACTTTGGAATTGAGACCAATAATTTAGTCCTCTCTGGCAGTTTACAATAAATTCTTGAATCGATGTTCACTTTATCAAAACTTGGAGCTGTCAACTTCTTAACAACTATATTAGAAAAAACTTACGTCTCCAATTTTACAATATATTTTTAATAATAACTTATATTTAATATTAACAATCCAGGACTGAGGATGGCAGTTGCACTGTTGAATGATGTTAATTCTCATCAACCTACATAGCTGCTGATTGAGCTGTCACCAAAGGCATTCTATAAGGCTATTAGATCAGAGAACTGTTAACTAGAATAGAGTAGAAACGGTTGAGAACAATAGTAGCAGTTTTGAGTGATTTTTAATTATTAGATTTGTAATTTCAAGTAGATTGTTAGAGAAGTATTCATTGTAGATTGCTTCAGTTTGTTTATTAATTGATTGTAATTACTGTTAATTTATTTAGTTGTCTTAAAGTAGAGTTCTTAATTTGTAAACTTGTGCCATAGTAATTATCAGATTCAGTTTAGTTGTGATTTATTGGTGTATTGGTATAGAAAGACAACTCTGTACACTTCTCAGGTGTAGTCAGTTATATTGCAAATAACTGAATATCAGTCACTTGGTCGCACATTTAATTCCCGTTCAGTCTCTGACTTCTTTGCATCATCATTTACCTCATTTTCAAGTCTCAAAATCATGATGTGTGGGCATCATAAAAAACTGGACTCGTCATTGGCATGTATTTCATTCAATTAACAAAAGATCTGGTTTGGCACACTCACACAAATTTCCTAGCCCAATCTAATAATAAATTTACAATTCAATATTGATTTCCCACTGTATAATTCCTGCCATCAAATTAGATGGTCATAAAAAATTGCGGTGTTGCCACATATGGGATCATACCAGAGGCTAATCGTCGAGAATGAACAGCCTCAATGCACGAATTGGCAACAAGCCGGCCATGTCGCCTAGTGTACAAGTCTGATTTATAGTTGGTTTATAATCACAGCCAGTTGTTTATTGCTACACCGCAAAGTCTACAAGCACTTATCTTGCTAAGGCAACAAATAGTCTGATAAAAAATCTTTCCTAGAATTCAATTGTTTTCCCCTTGCACGCTTAATGTGTCCTTAAAAACAACACTATTTTGCACAAAATTGTGAAGCACATAACAACGCTTGACAATGAGTATTGTCATATTCAAGTTAACATTCATGACCCTATGAAAATATTTTCCACTTGTTTGTGAGAATGCCACATGCACATGCTACAAAACGCCTGCCCCAACAAACATAATAGTTGTAAAACCGCTTCTTATGAGCAAGAAATTTACCAGTAAATAGGTCTTCAGACAGAGTAAATGCTTCATCTCCAAGAAACATGCAAGACATATCTGTACCAGATATGGTGTTCCATTGGGAATGCAAGCTTCATTGTTTTTCAGACCATTGTTTATCAAAATATAGTGCTATCTGTTTCTTGTCAAAAAGATCCAACATTAATATAGGCTACATATATATTAGAAATAGTGGCATCCAGCAAAGTTTGGTTTCACAATACACACATGCTTCCCATCTCATGCACCTAAACAGTTTCGGAAATTTGTCTCCTTTTGAAATCTCTGAGCAGTTTCCAACCAGAACTTTGCTCTGAAAGTTCTAATATATATACTCTTTCACTAACACTTTTCACACTTCCTCACAAACTTTTTTATCAATTGAATACAGTGTCCATCTAAGCCTGTAATGATAATGAAGGTCAATCATTGAGCATCCACTGACCAAGTATCTGAAAATAAAACAAAGTTTGTACGGTACAATCTGAGAATAAAATTATAAAATTCAAACTTTCATCGAATGTAAACTGATATGATTAATACGACTGTCATAGAAATATGTCTTAAGTTTGTAAATATTTTGGTGTACATTCATTTGTGTCTGTTTTAGGGGAAAACTAATGAAGTGGTGGACAACTACAAGAAAACAGAAAAATAAAGATAAATCAGAAAAGGAAGCTGGGTCAGGAATATGTTATAAAGAGATTATTATAGCCAGAAAAGTTGTGGAATAAAACTGGAATGAAGGCTACCCAAGGCAAACAAATTAACTTTCTTAGTAATGGCGAAGGTGATATTGTGGAAGGTATCCAAGGTTATTATTATGAAGGTTATTATTCATTAAGCAAACAAATTACATTATTGGTGAATGCAAGTAATGTAGCACACGATTCTCATTTTTTCAATCAATCTTGATTCTCAAGATTCTCACGAATCTTTTTTCTTAGAGGCAACATACTGTATATTTGTGCACTGAAATTGTTGGTGTTCTTAGTTTGGAAATTTCCATTATTTGTAGTTCTTGGATGCATAGTTTTTTAGCTCATTTCCAAGTTCATTCATTTTTAAATTGCTCAACTAAGTTCTCACCTCCACCTTCTTTCTTCTGTGTAAGCCTCACAATCTTTGGTCAATAATGAACGGTTGATATAATGATTGATGATAACAAAACTATATCAACACGAAATATTTTTGTTGTCATCAATAAAACATTAAAAGTGTTGATGAATACTCTGGCGGCTGGCGAAGTTAGGGAAACCCAAAGTTAGTGGATAGATCTGTTAGAACCTAGAGCACAGCTACGAAATCAAACACATGCTGAGTAATGGGTTCGGACACAGTGGAGCTGCGTGCGAGAACTGCATCACAGCTCATTGATCAAACATATTATGTTCACACTTGACTCTTTATCACTCTAGGCTCTGGTATCGAAGCTCCACTGTTCAAGCGACCTGAACTTTGAACAATTAATTTTTACTTCCTCTTTATCAATAGTACAACATATTCATGTGAGACAGAAGCTGAGAATAATTATCCTTTAATAATTTGGGAGTTCAATATTTTGAAAAAAAATCATAACCCAGGCCTTCCGGAATTTATCCATTGGAAGGTATCTTTCTGGATTTGCCTTTGGACGTGCCCCCCCTGGATAATTTTCTCGATCCGCCGCTGATTTATTCTCAAAATTTTCCCGGGGGAGGACCCCGACCCCCCTCTTGTTGGGGGATATTCCGATTTAGTATTTTGTTTTATTACTAGGCCGTCTTTATTGATATTTTCAAATAATAAGAAAGCCTATAAAAGACTAATGAGTAGACTTATACCACAGAAGATAGAATTAACTCTTCTAAGCTCTTATACCTACCGAAGCCGTTTTATATGCAGCAAAGGTTTCCCCAATTCCTGTCTCCCTGTTACGAATTATAATAATAACATGTGCTCTCCATGTTGTGACTTGTGTCATTGTGTAGTGTGTACCCGTCATCGTCATCAGTATTTAGGTTAGGATTATTAGATTTACTAGAAAGTAGAAACTAGAAATTTGAACTGATTCTGATTTTTATTAGGGATGGGTATCGATTAGTCGATTAATCGGAATAATCGATGTTTTGCTGAAATAATCGATTATTTTTTAATCGATGTTTAAGAGCTTCGATTAATCACAGCACCGATTATTTCATAACGATTAATCGATTGATGGCATTTTTCTCATTATTCAATATTACAAGATTTAGGGACATAAATATGTAAATAATTATTGTTTCAAACATATTTCAAGATTAATTTCTGATATTAATGACAGAGCTTTTCCTTTATTTTACGTTTTCCGCTTTTTTTTAGTTCCTTGCCATCCTTTACAAGACGTGCATGTCGCTGGCCCGGCCATGTCTGAATTTGTAAAAACAAATTATGCCACTATTAAGTACCTATTTCGTACTATTTAGTACCTCCAATAAATATTTTCGTACCTTAACCCTGACCGAGCTATTAACATTCTCAAGTTGCCGGGCCAGCGACATGGTAGCCCGGCCATGTCTGAATTTGAAAAGAAAAATTATGCCAATATTTGGTACTTATTTCGTACTATTTAGTACCTCCAATAGAAATTTTTGTACCTCAAAGGTTGAGGAGATACAGCATAAAATGATATAGGTCAATGACCTCTCAGCCCGGCCATGTCTGAATTTGCATAAACAAAATATGTCATTATTTAGGATATATTTCGTACTATTTAGTACCTCCAAGAAAAAAAATGTTACCTCAATCCCAACTGAGCTATAATTTTTTTTAAATTTTACTGGCCTTGTGAGAAAAAATCGTTTACTCAGTTAGGGATGAAGTACATATGTTCTTTATAGAGGTACTAAATAGTACGAAATTGGTACTAAATAATGGCATAATTTTTTTATAGAAATTCCATCATGGCCGGGCCAGTGACATGCATGTCGCTGGCCCGGCCATGTCTGAAATCATACAAACAAATTATGCCACTATCTAGTACCTTTTTCGTACTATTTAGTACCCTCAAAAAAAAATTTAATACCTCAACCGCAACTGAGTAATCGATTTTTCTAGATTATTTGTAGTATGACGTCACAGCCGGCTGCTGTATGTGGTGAGGTGTGTTTGTGTATCCAAGCGGCTCCCTTCCATATTCCCAATTATTGTGGAATGTCATCACGTAGCCTACAAACGAAAGAGGGGAGAAACTGAAGAAATGACCGATTAGGGCAAGTCGCCGGCAGAAAGAGTAGAATAGAACAGTGTTCCCAACCTTTTTTCAGCTGGCGACCCACCTTTCTTTATCAGAAAAGAAGTTTCTTTTTAGAAGCTCAAGACAAACGTAGAGTAGGCAATGCAAATCGAAAGTAAATATTAATTGCATATATGTGCAATATGTGACTTTCAAAGTGCACTAAGATTGAAAAATCTCAATTATTTGATGGATTTATTATGATAATTATTATTATTTTGCTTTTACGGCCATTAGACCATTTCAGTCAATCATGTCTTGTTTTCCTCTGTAATTTTCTTCCAGAGCCACTTTCGTTCTGATCTCCTTTGTCGTTCCTAGGCTGTAAATATCTTTTGTATGGCTTGTTGTTTGCATGATGGCAGGGAGTCTTCCCTCCCTCCATGGTAGTTGTCTATTTTAGGATTGAATCCTACTTATATATATTTCTATATTTTGTTTAATTTTTCCAATTGCCCAGGGTTACTACTCCTAGCTCATTCATATCCTCTCTAATTTCCTTAATCCATCAGTTAAATTTGAGTTACATATGAAAAAAGATTGAATGTAAAGTCAGTAATCCGAAAAAAAATAGAGAAATTCTATCAAGTCATTATGATCTGATGTTCAATGTAATCTTCTAGAGATAGAACAATTTTAGTTATTTTTGTAATGATACTATACCCTTATTTCCAAAGAATCACGTATGATAGTCTATCAAATTTCTGAACAAACATACCTGTACAGTAGAGATACACCCAGAAACGTAATGGTTATAGAAAATAGTTTCTGATTCAGTAAAAGGTTTTCTAATTTATTTTAAATTAAATAGAAATATCACATTGAGCAAAAGCATTATTATTCTGTAACTCTCGAAATTTAAAATGCTTTTGAACAAATACACAATATAGTGAATTAACTAAAAAGTAGACTAATTTATTTTCAAATTTGAATATGATTAGCCTAATTGAGTTATAACGTTATTATATTTATTGAGTAGTAAATTTCAATATTTAATATATTTATTGGTTTAATTTCTTTAATTGGTATTTAATTGGTATTTCTTAGGATTTTATGATGTGTATAGCCAACCAAAATAGTTGTTAAAATTATACTTATTTTGTGCCACATGTCGGCACTACCAAATAGTGTTTCTGCACATTGACAAGAATGAGTTCACAGACCCTATCAGTGAACAATATGAAGTGATAGGTTCATTGTAAATATCAGAATTTTTTCTCATTTTCATTTCATACTTTAATGCTGAGATTATTTCGTTGTATTTTGTATTGCATTGATTGACAGTAAGACTTATTGACACAGGCAGATAATTATTATACTTCTTTCAAAATGTGACTATAACTATAACTAACTGTATTTTGTGGATTTTTCAAGCAACTTCCATAATATTCTTGAAAAGCATCCTTATAACAAATATTGTTCTACCTATCTCTGACAACTTTCCATCCATTTTTCAAGATACTGAAATAGAACTCATTTATATTAAAATGTGTTACTACAATGAATTAAGAAAATAATTGTGGGGCATTATTTGTATTGTAAGTACTGTATATTTATTATATCGGAATTGAATGAAAAAATCTATGTCAATTGAACAAAATTAAGGATTAGATTAGGGCAACTTTTCTGTAAACCTTAATTATACAGGTTCTGAAACGTTGGTGTGAGTTGTCTAAAGCTTTGTGTAATCTGTGAGTCTAGACCGGGTTGAAGACTTTATGCGTGTTTCATGTTTGGAGAAGTTTTCTCACAACATGTACATAAGTCTGGTACTACCAAAATTGAGATGTTCTCTCAGTTCTGCAAATAACGCCAGAAGACTAGCATGAAATGCAATATTTTTCGGCTCAGAAGTTTTTATAAAAATTTTATATTATAAACTATTTTTAACTATTTTGTTTCAAGTGAACTTTTAAATTAATAGTGTTTAAGAGAGAAGATTCACTTTGTTATTTTTCGAGTGAAGGTTTTAGCAAATCTTAAATTCTTAGTCTGTGTTAACCTCAATGTTTTGGACAATGTAACATATTCAAAATTTGTGAAGGGAGCAGCTTTGGACTTGAGTCTGTTGCACCTTCACATTCGCTGTAAATTTGTCACAGTAAATAAATAAATATAGTGTTCTAGAACATTTCTTTTTAAGTATCATCAGCTTGCTACTCAATCTGCAATTTTTTTTGTTAGTCAATATGAAAGTCATTAGATACGAGCCTCATACTGTCATCGATCATCTTACTGTTCAGTAAGATGAGACATGAACGCTTGGAATTGTAACCGATTTGTATGACCAGCACAGATATCTCGCAAATCTTTTACAAATCTCTTGCTATAAAATTTTGGTGTGTATCGGAACACACAAAAAACTTCAAGTGCACTGATGCATTTTTCAACTGGAAAATCGTTGCCATAGCCTCTAAGTTCATTACAAGCTGAAAAATGTGTAAAGGAAAAGATCCTTAGTGAAGAGAGCAGAGCCATTATTGAAGTCTAAGTTGCAGCATACCATTCCTGTTACATTTAAGTACTCAATGTCACTCATTCTATACTTGGAAAATTAATCACAAAGTATCAATATTGAGACTTCCATGCTACTTCTACTTTAGCAATAGTACAATAATGCATCAACGATTGAAATTTCCAATCCATCATGGAAGGAATTCCATGAGAAATCCTATTTTTATTCAATCAAAATAAAAAAAATGGGTTGTAAAATGTAGATAAAAAAATAGTGGTTAGATGAATCTATATGTAATAATCATTCAATATATTACACGCTTCTGTAAACAATGATATGAATACAGCAACGTCAGTTTACACGAATTACTTACTATACAATAATAATCAATCAAGAATGTCAAAACTCATTCCTCTGATGAAAACTCATCATTTTTTGTTGGAAATTAGAATGCTCTGAACATTAGAATGCACTGAAAGGCAGAAGTCAATAAAAGAAACAGTTCTCATTACGTTTGCAAGCAAACAGAATTGAAAATATTATGCGAATGATCGTATATACAGTATACAGTATATATACAGTGAGTCAATCATTTAAAAATATTACATTGACAATATCCATGATTTATTTCAAAAACCTCATACAATATAATTTTAATGATAATTCAGGTCTTATTTTCTCAGGTCTTATTTAATTGAAAATGATAAATTTTATGTGTATCCTCTTTCGATTCATCACAAAACACCAACATTACAGTATTGTAATTATTGGCATCAGCATCAATCAATTACGGTACTTATTACAGCTTTTTTTTTTTTTTTGTAGATTACGTCTTGGAGACTCCAGTTAAGGAGTATAAGACAAGTCAGATCAACAATATTATACACTAGATACCATAACTACTTCAATTAGTTGAGGTGAGGCTTAATTTTGATGTGAAAGGAACTCTTGTACACTATAAAAAGCTTTATCAACTAAATATTTCTTCAATTGTTTTTTAAATATTTCTATATTTTCAAGACTCTTCAAAAACTGCGGTAGCTTGTTGTAGAATTTCCTACCAATATAACTAGGTTTTTGTTTGAATAAGCTACTATTGTGACTCACCAAGTGATAATCTCCTCGGCTTCTTGTATTATAATCATGTACATCAAGATTTTGGTTAATATCATTCGTTTTTACATATAAAGTAGCTTCATACACATATAAGCAGGGTACAGTTAGGAGACCAAGTCTCTTGAACAACGGCCTACATGAATCTAATCTATTTACTCTTTCTATACACCTAACCGCTTTCTTTTGGATCTTAAACACCCTATCAAGATTTTGTTTGGTAATTTCGACTCGGTTCAGAGCAAATGCTATCATAATATTCATATTATAATCATAGGTCTTCCGGGCTGTCTTTTTTCTAAACGGCTTTTCCAAGTAGATGAAACCCCCTTTTCGACCCGATGTTTGCACTACTTAGGAGATTTTCTTATCTTGCACTATTTTCGTGTACGCAACTCTCCAGCAATCCAAGAAAAGATATTCACTCACACTCTCTCAGACGAACTCGTTGTCTATCTTTTCAACTGGATTCTATCGGTCTATACTGGCATTTATAAACCTTGAAGCCTTTGATAATTATTGAGTTATCTTTTTTTGTAAATTCACCAAACTTGCAGTCAATTTTAATTGTGATTAAATGATAATAGAAAGAATTTAATTTTGATAAAAATTTTTGAAATTGATGCCTCTACATACTACGATTGTGAATAGTTTAATAACTCAAATTGTTAAGAGAAAATGTGTATGAAATGTTTAGTTAGGCTACTGTAATATTTTGAGATTTAAAAGAGTAGTAGCTTAACTGGGAGGTCGTAAGGCTGAGATTATTTAAGTTTGTTGTCCTCATCGAATGGAGTTTTAATCCACTGCTTTTCCTTCCTCTATGAGAGTGGAAAGTAGTGTTTCAGTTCAGAAGACACGGCTTTAAGATCATCAAAGGTCATTTTGGAAGATTGTTTATTTACTTTGATCGTTCTGTAATAATTTTACCGTCCAAAAAATCGTTCAGAAGTCACAAGTCATCAATGAATTTGTGAATATCTTTTTTTTGTTAGGTCAAATTAAGAGTATTCAGAGAACTAAAAATATACGCCAAGTAAGCTAACTTTATTAACCAAACCTCATCATTAAGGCATTTGCCAAAAAAGACGAGCTTTCAACTCTCCTTCTGCTTGCAATTGCGATACGAACGAACAGCTTTACATTATCATGAAGCTCAATCAACTTGGTCAGAACGTTTCCTATGGATAGCCACAACGCAGGAGTAGTTGCTTGTGCTCACCTCAGGGGCGCACCCAGACTTTTGGTTTGGATGGTTTGGGGGGATAAAAAAATTAGAATGAAAGTAGGTCCGGAACGTTTTGTTACAGAAATAAAGAGGGCGAAAGATTACAGCTATTCCATCGTCCATTCAGAAATGACTGAAGTCTTTATATAGATGGTGTGAATTAAATTGAATCAGTGTAAACTTATTTGAAACGTGCTACAAGATTCACTATTATAAATTTTTATGATGCTCACATGAGACTTTTGCGTTGGTAATGAAGTGAACAAAAAATGTCAGTCTGAACGCGAATCGAGATTACCAAATCTTTAAATTGGTGGGATATTTTACAAAAATTCACTAAACCGTCATGAAAAATGATTATTATCATGATGTTTTCTTAACATAATGAAAATCTTTCTCATTTCTTAAGCTTTTAAATGAGACTAAAATGTTCAAATTGATGAATTATTGCAAATGCTAGAAAATTGTAAAAACCTTTCACAAACCCACAAGAATTAGTATCTAAGGGACAAGAGCTGAGAGAGTAGAAATTTGATTTTAAAATTTTGTTGTAATCAGATGTTTACCAAGATAAATTATTAATTACTGTGGTCCCTGAGTGACCGCAGGAAGCAGTTGAAGGCTAAATAAATTAACAATACACACTACGTAAAAATACTGATCTACAGTAAGTACTGTAATGCAGTACTCTTATCAGAAAAGTCTTCACCGAATCACATCTCTAAAGTAAAAACCACTGCACATGAAATTTGTGGTTTCAGTTCAGCAATTCAAGTGAATTTTTAATTGGGATATTAAAGAGAACATTTTCAGAGACTAAGGAATGACACAATCTTAGTCTCCGAAAATGTTTCAAACCCAATTTTGTTTTGAATCATTCTATTGTAGAAGCTTTTAAAAGCGTTATCAAAAATCGCTTGTAATAGAAAAATCAATCTGCAATTATCTGCTCTTTAGAAAATTTGCAAATTATAAAGGTATGGATAATAAAGGCTTTATAATATAATATATTAAAGTAATATTTATTATTCTCATACGTCTCTTTCAAGAGAAATAAGTCATGCTACTCTAGCTCATTCCTCACATCAAAAAAAGAGAAAAATTCTTATAAACAAATTATTATTTTCTTAAAAAAAAATATATATATAATATTTTATGCTTCTACTCAAGCCTCAAATAAATATGCTACTCAAATATTGGTTAGCAGAAACCATGCTTGAATAAAAAAATGTTTGGATATCTTTCTATGAATAATTCTTACCTGTAATTGTCAAAGAAATCTCAATTATGAATAAATTATCCTTTAAAATTTCAACATTCGTGTTTTAATAAATTGAATAGGAGCTTGTTGTCTGAAATTCTGGAAAAAACACTAGGCATTTTAATCATCAAAATGATGGTATTTGGACGTCTAACAAAGGCTAAGGAGGATCTAAGCTTGAATCATATTTCTGTATACGCAAGTCATATTTCATTTAACTTCAAGAGTTTCGAATCATAATTCTCTTTAATATCCCAATTTAAATTCACTTGAATTGCCGTACTGAAACAAGAGATTTTATTTTGCAGTGGTTTTGAATGAGTGACATTAGGTATTTCAATGTCCGTTGCAACGTATGCTGCAACTCTATAACAGGGTTGATTGATGGCTCTGCTCTTTACAAAAAAATCTTTCCCTGATAAGTCTTAGCGATTTTACAAATTTTCAGCTTGTAATAAACTTGAAGACCATGGCCACAGTTTTCTGGTTAATGCAACAGTTCACTCGGAAGTTTTTGGCGAGTTCCAATCCACAGCAAAATTTTACAGCAAGATATTTTACACCACACACAGAGTATTTTCACTGGACATCCAAATCGTTCTACATTCCGAGCGTTCGTGTCTCACCTTATCTGACTGAACAGTCAGGCTCGCAGCCAATGACTTTCTTAATATTGAAAATCGACTTTAGCAATGTAAAATAAAATTTGCAGATGGAGGTGATTGAGCTGCAAGCAAATGATACTTTAAAAGACGTGTTCTAGAAGAATAATTAATTATATTGCATTTCATGCTAGTCTTCCGGCGTTATTTGCAGAACTGAGAGAAAATCTCAATTTTTTGAAGTACCAATATTTGTGAGAAACCTTCTCCAAACATGCAACACACATCAAGTCTACAACTTGGTCTAGTCTCACAGATTACAGAAAGCTTATACAATTCACACCAACTTTTCAGAGCCTGTGTAAGTAGGGTTGACATAGAAAAGTTGCCCTAATCTGATCATTAATTTTGTTCAATTGAAAACGATTTTCGCATTTCATTTCGACATACAGAAATACACTTAAAATACAAATGATGTTCCACAATTATTTTCTTGATTTATTGTAGTAACACATTTTTTTATAAATGTGTTATATTTCAGTATCTTGAATCTTAGCAACTTGAAAAAATTATGGAAAGTTGTCAGAGATAGATAGAACAATATTTGTTATAAGGAAGCTTTTCAAGTATGTTATGGAAGTTACTTAAAAATCCAGAAAATACAGTTAGTTTTAGTCACCTTTTGTTCTTTATTTGAATCACTTACATTACCGATCTATAATTAGGAAATAGCTTGTAGAATTCATGGTATTGTAATGAAATGCTAGGAAGAAAAGACGTGTAATTTTCTTCCAGTCGAAGCTATAATTGGCATGTTTGTTTACTCTCCCCGGTCCCCTCACACCTTGCGGTCCATCTAGAGACCTCTAGAATACATTATTTGTTTGAATAGAATAATCTCAAAAAATAGAGAACCATCGTGTGTTTACTGGAACATCACAAAAATGTATATGAAGCAGGGGCTCTGTAAACTGTTAGTTCATTCATGGTTTGAAGTTCAGTGAGAATTCAAGACAGACTTCAGTGAGAATTTATTCAGACCGTGTTAAACAAACGTTAAACGCAGTATATTGTGACTGCATTAGTGAGACATTCTTTACATTCTATACAAGTGGACTCATACTCTTAGCTATTATTGTAATACGGACCTGTTCTATACATAAGTGTTCAATTGTTATTTTTAGACGTTTCATCTTGAATTATTGAACAGTTATTATTTAACATTTTATCGGCTGGGCCTTTCAACAGTTGATAATTAATTTTTCTACAGTAACAAAGTAAATTCTTTGTTAGCTAAACATGATCGTTTTATCTGTTTCTGATTGATTTCTTTTGTGTGATATAACTGATTAGTGCGTGTTGTGGATAATTTGTGTAAATAAAGTGCGAGTTTTAATTTGAATTGTTGCCAGTATTATTCTAGAGAGAGAACCCGTAATAGTATTTTATATTTACGGCCCTTACTTGTAAAATACAAAATACGTTGAACATGAAACCCACAGGTACAAAAAGGTAGCCAACCCCTGGACAATACATTTTCGTGAAAAAGCTTGTCTGTGTGTGAGAGAAAAGTGAGAGCGCCAAGCGAAAAAGAGAGCATGGGGGTGTGTGTAAAAAAACAACTAAATATTTCTCCGTGCAGGTTTGGTGAGAGAAGGTGTCAAAAGAGTGCCGAAGCCGATGAACAAGATGAGGAAGTGAGAAAGGATTGGCCATGATGAAGACGGAGACATATGAAAAGATGAAGAATGGAAAGGAGTGTGGGTGAGCGAGCGAGCGAGTGAGTGAGAGAGTGAATGAGAAAGACCTTCACAACAGACTGGAAATAATTATCACAATTTTTGTTTTGTTATCGATGACTGGCAGCATGTGACGTCAAACAGCAGTTGTATAAGAATAAGAGGCGGGAATCAGCTGTTCTATGATGCATGAAAGTGAACATCTAAAAAAATCGATTACACAGTTGGGGTTGAAGTACTAATTTTTTTTTGGAAGTACTAAATAGTACGAAATAGGTACCAGATATTGGCATAATTTTGTTTTTCAAATTCAGACATGGCCGGGCTACCATGTCGCTGGCCCGGCCATGTTGGAATTTGTATGAAAAAATTATGCCAATATTAAGTACCAATTTCGTACTATTTAGTACCTCTGAGAATAAAATTAGTACTTCATCCCTAACTGAGTAAACGATTTTTTTCACAAGGCCAGTGAAATTTAAAAAAAAAATTATAGCTCAGTTAAGATTGAGGTAACATTTTTTTTCTTGGAGGTACTAAATAGTACGAAATATATCCTAAATAATGACATATTTTGTTTATGCAAATTCAGACATGGCCGGGCTGAGAGGTCATTGACCTATATCATTTTATGTTGTATCTCCTCAACCTTTGAGGTACGAAAATTTCTATTGGAGGTACTAAATAGTACGAAATAGGTACCAAATATTGGCATAATTTTTCTTTTCAAATTCAGACATGGCCGGGCTACCATGTCGCTGGCCCGGCCATGTTGGAATTTGTATGAAAAAATTATGCCAATATTAAGTACCAATTTCGTACTATTTAGTACCTCTAAGAATAAAATTAGTACTTCATCCCTAACTGAGTAAACGATTTTTTTCACAAGGCCAGTGAAATTAAAAAAAAAAATTATAGCTCAGTTGGGATTGAGGTAACATTTTTTTCTTGGAGGTACTAAATAGTACGAAATATATCCTAAGTAATGACATATTTTGTTTATGCAAATTCAGACATGGCCGGGCTGAGAGGTCATTGACCTATATCATTTTATGCTGTATTTCCTCAACCTTTGAGGTACGAAAATTTCTATTGCAGGTACTAAATAGTACGAAATAGGTACCAAATATTGGCATAATTTTTCTTTTCAAATTCAGACATGGCCGGGCTACCATGTCGCTGGCCCGGCAACTTGAGAATGTTAATAGCTCGGTCAGGGTTGAGGTACGAAAATATTTATTGGAGGTACTAAATAGTACGAAATAGGTACTTAATAGTGGCATAATTTGTTTTTACAAATTCAGACATGGCCGGGCCAGCGACATGCACATCTTCACAAGCCCTGTCTAATATAACCTCCAAGTCATAGGGTGGTCAACCTGCTGACAGTTGACAGGCTTGAAATAATTTGCCTTTTTCGATAAACATGAGCAATAACCTGGAACCATCATTTTTTCTTGTTTTTCGCCAAGATGAAGTGTTGTTTGGGACGCTATTTGGTATTATTTTGGCCTGTTTTTGCTATTTTCAGACTGAATTAATCGATGTTTGAACACCGATTAATCGATGTTTTCAGTACCGATTAATCGGTGTATCGATTACTCCCTTACAAAAAATAATCGATGTTAATAATCGATGTTTTGTAGTTCGATACTCATCCCTAATTTTTATGACAAAATCAGTAAATCATCTGTAACCAATAGGAAGCCAGTTATCAAGAGCTCTTTCATGGTTGCCAACTTCGTTACAGCCAAATTTAATCACTTTCACTCAAGAAGATTTTCAACATGCTGGAATTGCTTTTTATGCAACAAATTATATAATTTGAGAAAAAACAAGTAGAGAAGAGCATTTTTATTGCCATTTTGATAAACTATTACTCTTGTAATAAGATTGTTAACTAGTTATTGACATTAATTTTGTCAGGTCTTATACCAGAATTTCAAATACAGTATTTATTTATATAAGTTATTTATCATGAACTTTGCTAATTCTTAAATTTACATTTATAACATAGAATAGTCGAGATTCAATAATTTATAAATAATATTCATGACATGTATGCACCTGAAACAGTAGAGCTCTCTACATAACTACTCTTGTAACTCATGAACTTTGAATTTTGTTTTGAGATTTGAGTTGAGATTAACCGTAACCGCCAGTCCACTGACACCGATTCACCAAACTTATTAAGATTTTAATAATTTTGCAGTCTGCACTCAATTCACCAAATAAATGTGATTCAGTTTGCACTTTGCAGCACTGTACATGCAACAATCCCAATCCAAAAATAACAACCAGCAACATACAGAAATAGCCTAGTTTGTTAAAATTGACATGTTTTTCAAGTTGGATGTTGTCAAGTTTAGTTGATCGTGCATTGTACTGTGTTGAATAAGTGTCTCATGTGTTGATAAATACTGAACTATTGAAGTGGAGGAAGATAGATAGATAGTAAGTAGCCTGTAATCTTCAGGTTTTAGTTAGCCTACTCTGGCTTATTTCCGGAGTTGATAAGTTATGCATCTATGTAAGAACTTCAGCTCTGTTTTTCAGATTAGTAAAACCTTTACTATAGAACTAGTAATAAATTATTTAGTCTATGAATTTATGTATATTCTCTGTCATAAGTGTCTCTTATATTTCATATTATTTGTTCTTAACAAATCTTAGACTAAGATAAACATAACCATTTATCGGTCTCCTTAAATTTTTAATCTTGAAAGTCCGTAAACGTCTACAGTGTTCAGGATAGTTTGGGAGAGATATGAATATAACATCGAAGGAATAATATTATTGATAGATATAATGAATACCAGGCTAAAAAAATAAGATCATACGTTAACAGCCCTCAAAGATTATATTGGAGGATTTAAAAAATATATTTTATAATGGCAGTAAATCCACTACAATATTTGTCCTTTAAATATTTTTATTCCTCCCACCAGGAAAATTGTAAAGTACTTCAATGAGAAAGAACTTAATCTTGAACAAAACAACAAACATGAGCAAATTTAGTGAATCTAAGAAATATATACTATATGCTGCTACTTTCATCCTTTCAAACCAATTTTATTTCCTATACCCGATGCATCTGTAGATTACATAATAAATCATCTTTTGATTCTTTTCCAGAATAGAACTCGATAGATTTTGAAATGGATAATCAGACAATTGAAATCGACCATCTTAAGGTGGAGGTTAGTATTGTTACTGTTTTCAAAATTATAGAAAATTTTCAAAGAACAAAGTTGAGATGAATGCATCACAGAAGTAGTGTGTAGTAGTTTAGAGCAGAGTCTGTTGTCAGTCTACATCTATTTTCATCACATCAGGTGAGATATTATCTAGTCCATGTGCCTTGCTGTTTTTTAATTCATTTAGAGCTATCTTGATCTCATTTTTTGAAGGGGTGTGGACAAGGATTTTCTGCAAGCAGTTGCTCGTATTCTTTCTAACCCCCGGGTTATCATTCCCTAACAGCTCCAAGCAATGTTCGTGCTATCTCTGTAATTGATCCTCATTATTTTTGAGATTCCAAAGAAAGAAGACCACTAACTGTGATAACTGGAGAGGTATCACACTACTGTCAGTCCCAGGAAAGGGCAATTCTGAATCGAATCAAGGACTCCAATTTAAACACCGCAGCTGTGTTGATTAATTTAACACCTTGAGAATAATCTTGGCATAAAGGAATAAGTGACGGGTAACACTATACTTGGCATTCATCGATGAATGTTAGGTACTTCATGAAGGAAAGATCACTTAGTCCTTCTCATTAAAATCAAGTGTCCGTCAAGGCTGTGTGTTGACACCAACGTTGTTCAAGCTGAAACGAGTTATGAGGTGTGCACAGGAATGGAGAAGAAGAGGATTGTAATGGGGTCTAATACAGAGTTTGAAAGACCTGGACTTTGCCGACGACATGCCTATT
This sequence comes from Conomelus anceps, assembly GCA_948455865.1. Classification (NCBI taxonomy): domain Eukaryota; kingdom Metazoa; phylum Arthropoda; class Insecta; order Hemiptera; family Delphacidae; genus Conomelus; species Conomelus anceps. The sequence continues at coordinate 25,480,102 of OX418217.1, forward strand.
ATCCCATTGCTTCCAAGGTACGGAAGAAAAATTGTGCAGACTGAAAATGGAAGCTACAGAGCAGGTCTCTACTACATAAATTCAAGGAAATGAGGTCAAATGCGGTCAAGACAGTTTTTGGGTGGCACTTGCATCCAGACTTTTTACTGCTTCTTGGGGTTGGGTTGTTGTATGGGTGTGAAACATGGTAGATATCTTGGCGTACTGTTGGACTACTGCAGACTTTCTTAGACATGTATACGGCATATCATGAGAATTTATTAGCCGGAGGTAATCAATAATGAAAACAATGCCAAATCCAAGAGGAATTTAAACGAAGAAAATGGAGATGGGTTGGACATACACTAAGGAAAAAGGATGGTGCGATAGAGCTGCATTGGACTAGATCACGCAGAGTAGGGCGCCCACGGATGACATGGAGAAGAGCGGTCGAGGCAGAGTGCAGGCAGAAGGGAAAGACTTGGGCAGAGGTCAAAAAGCTTGCAACCAATAGGAATAAATGGCGAACATTTTCGGATTCAGGAGCAGAAGGAATTAAGTCATTTTAAAGCAGAGAAATTGATGGGTCCCAATAATGAAACGCAAAAATTCGCATAATACACACTCTCATTTGAATTCAAGACTTATTCACAGGAATGAGACCTGCAGCGATCGGTTTTGGTTTAAACCCCTATATATTAAAAACTAGAAAGAGCCAGGTTCCTTAAACACTAACTATTCGTGATATTTTCTATATTCCCACTTCTAACATTACTATTCACCTCCATCCAATAAATCTATTTATTCCTCCATTTTTTTAAAATATTGATTATTATTATTGTTTGTTAGAAAATAAATGAATAGCTGCCTGGAGTTTCTAGTAGGCTTTATCTAGTAAATTAGTTATTAGTCCAGATTATAGAAATTGCACTGTAATAGATAAATAATTGAGAAAAATCTAAATTTCAAATTAAATTTATTAGATACTCCAATTTTATCAATTAAAGTGTATTTTAATTTTTCAAAATTATACAGAAAAATAACTTCTATAAAATCCCAGATTACGCCCAAATGACTTGAATTTAAAATATTTATTAATGATAAAAAAAGCTATAACTGAATAAATTTTTATTTTGTTAATGCTTTTCAACCAATTTTAGTGAAACTTAATTTTTATTTCAAATCAAGTGACTAAGTCTATTAGATTTATTTATTCAACTAAATTTTTATTCTAGTATAGATTTGTTAATTATTTATTTTTATATTTATTATAAAAAATATAGTCTGATGGTGTTATTGCCAAAAAAGAATAATGCAACAAGATGCGATGAATATAGAACATTAAGCATTCTATCACATGCATCAAAAATATTGACAAGCATTATCTTGAGAAGGATTGAAGGTAAAATTGATGCAAACCTAGCAGATGACCAATTTGGCTTTAGAAGGAATAAGGGAACAAGAGAAGCTATGTTGTGTTTGAGGAACATTGTGGAAAAGAGCTTTCAAGTAGACAAGAAGGTGTATATTGCATTTGTAGATTTACTAAAGGCATTTGATAGGGTGAAATGGAATGTTCTTATGCAAGTAATTCAAAGGATCAAAGTAGATTACAGAGATAGGAGGATTATAAAAGAGCTGTATAAGAATCAAACAGCATTTATAAAGATAGGTGAGCAGCAAAGGGAAGCTGCCATCAAGAGAGGAGTAAGACAGGGTTGTAGTTTGTCACCATTACTTTTCAACATATATATTGAACAGGCTATTAATAAATGCAAGGAGTATTGTTCTGGACTCAAGGTTAACGGATTAAGAGTGCAAATGCTACGGTTTGCAGATGATATTGCAATAGTAGCACAGGATAAAAGAAGTCTAGAGAGGGCACTGAATACCTTGAATGATATTTTAATAAATGAATATGACATGGAGATGAACAAAGTGAAGACTGAAGTGTTGATCTGCTCCAAAAATCCTGAATTTGAAACGGTAAAGTTGGATAACAATGCCCTAAAGCAAGTGAAAAAATTTAAGTACTTGGGTAGCATTATATCAGAGGATGGAAAAGACAGAGATGACATAAAGCGCCGTATAAGAGAAGCTAAGGCCATTTTTATTAGTAAGCGGCATGTGTTTTCCTCCAATAGTCTCAAGTTAGAAATGAGAAAGAGACTGATAAAAAGCTGCATTTGGAGTATTGCACTCTATGGCTCAGAAACATGGACTATTGGTAAGGTGGAAGAAAGAGCAATAAATGTATTTGAAGTGTGGTGTGAAGTGAAGTATTCGAAAGGGCCGAGGAGAAACGATCTCTGATGAAAATTCTCAAGGACAGACGGCATTCTTGGATTGGACATATAATAAGACACAACGAATTCACGTTAAGTATACTGGAAGGATTAGTAAATGGACAAAGGGCTCGTGGAAGACCCCGGCTGCAATACCTAAAACAAATAACCAAGGATCTTGGAGTTCAGAGCTATATCGAACTGAAGAGTCTTGCTCTGGACAGAAAAAGATGGAAAGCTGCCCACCAATCGTACGATTGAAGCTAAAGAAGAAGATAAAAAATATTTATTAATGATAAAAAAAGCTATAATCGAATCAATTTTTATTTTGTTAATGCTTTTCAACCAATTTTAGTGAAACTTAAATTTTTATTTCAAATCAAGTGACTAAGTCTATTAGATTTATTTATTCAACTAAATTTTTATTCTAGTATAGATTTGTTAATTATTTATTTTTATATTTATTATTAATGATAAAAAAGCTATAATTGAATCAATTTTTATTTTGTTAATGCTTTTCAACCAATTTTAGTGAAACTTAATTTTTATTTCAAATCAAGTGACTAAGTCTATTAGATTTATTTATTCAACTAAATTTTTATTCTAGTATAGATTTATTTATATTAATCTAATAAATTTAGAAACAATAGTTGTTTCTTATAAACAGAATTCAGGGCGGATTATGGGGAAACAATAATTATAGGAAATTAAATTATTTTAACTCAAGTTGCGTTTAAAAATAAAATTATTCCTTAGAATTTAGATTTGTGAACAAAAAAGACAACTAAAACAACCGAACCAAGGGCCACCGCGTGATATAGCACTCAACCAATGAGGCTGCATTATGATTTGATGCAATTAGAAGCATTTCAATAATAAAGTATTTTGGGAACAGTTGTTGTAAGTTACAAAAATGAAAGGTAAATGTAGAGACTAATTTTGACGCAAGATGGCGCATTACGTTTTTCCTGTTTATGGAACTTATTTGACCAAAACATTTGATAAATCGTTCAAATAATTGCATTATTATTAACTAAAATCAACAATTGTCTTATGACACATATTTTCATAATTTTTCGCCGCATGCTCAATTCATTTTAAGAGAATACAAATGGATTACTGTAGTAAATAGGATTGTCAATAACAGTATATTATTTTCTATATTTTTTACTTTTTCAGGAACTGGAACAATTGAATCATGACCTACAAAAGAAATTGGGTGTGAAAAATCTAATGGAGAATGAAATGAAAGAAGAAATTCACTTGCTCGAAGATTTACTAAAAGGTGAAAAGAAAACTACTGAGTTAAAAGATGCTGAGATCAATACACTCAAGTCGCAGGTAATAATTTCCAAATTATTAGCTAAGTTCAGGTTGTAGTCTTACTTCAGACCTATTCAATAATAATTGAATTAAAATGGAAAAATTTCACTTGATACACAATAATAGTTGTGGGTTATAGCTTAGTTTTAGCTAGTAGATTTTGAGAGCATTCTTGTTATTCATATGTAAAACTATTCCACATTATAGGATTCTAAGAAATTCTAAAAAATAATTAGAATGCAATACAATTGTTCACCCTACCACACTAAAGCCTATTTGGCATCTTATTTATGCCATGCATTCAGTTGAATTGTATTGCAAAATTTAGTATCAATGAAGATCATGGACATTTTTTTGGAAACTCAAAGATTTGTTTGGACAACACTCTTGTATCAAGATGAAGTATCAACGTGGTTTTGATTACTTTCATAATTAGAATAAAAATGTGGCATGGTAGGAATTTGATTTCTAGAAGCAGTCGTGTCTATTTGGTCGGCACCGAAATGTTTAGGCAATATTTTTCTGCTGTTTGGGAAACACTCAGTACATTTCATTCGCAGAAAGGAGCCATGTGTGCCGTTAGTCTGCTTTTCAACAAGTCTGTTGACCGAAAAACTCCAGCACAGTAACGTTTACACTACATCCACTTCTCCCACTAACTCTCTACCACCACCTTATATACTAGAGAATCAGTCAGTCTGCAACCAAGCGCCTAAGAAGAACCACATAGTTCGAAAAGCGCCCGCCGTGACTCTAAAAGTTCAGTTCTGCACAGCAAGATTCCAGGGGTGCAGAATATTCCAAAGCCCCAAAATTTCCCCAGAACATCAATTTTAAAGACCAAAATTTCCCCAAAATAAGTGTCGTGAAACCCGATAATATAACTTGACTTTGTTTCTTCAAATTTCACTTATTACTCATAGCTTTCATTGAAATCAAATTAAAAATGATTTCCTCGGACTTTAAGCACTTGAGTCTGAGTAATGTTCTATCAGATCTTAAAACTAATTTGCTTAATTTTTTTATTTCCCCAAAATTTCCCCAGACCCTCGGCGACTTCCCCCGAACAATGTTCGGGCGTTCGGACATATTCTGCATCCCTGCAAGATTCTACATAATAATTATTATTATTTTTGAGTTCTATGTGCAAATTATACAAATATGTAGGCCTAGTAAATATTCAGATAAGAATGAAAATGTTATGATAATATCAATCAAAATATTGTGTTACCAGTACTTGTCAATAATTGGGAAATATAATCTATAATAATTGACAATATCTCTATATTAATCTATGAACTTTATATAATCTCCAATTCGTTCCAGGTGTCGAAATTGGAAAATGCTTTGGAAGATGAAAGAATAAAATACGAAACTCACAAAGACATTGCTTTTGAAAAAACTGAAACTCGAAATACACCAAGTACCACCTCTACCAGTGATAGTTCTGCATTGAGGTATTTAGAAGAAGCACTTGAAAATCAGAAGGTAATAAACTAACTGTTTAATGAATATTGAATTTTGGCAAGCATTAACTTCATTTAGCCGTATTGAAAGCAAGTTTTGAAGTTACATCAAAGGTTTCTCTGGAGAACCTATCCTTCATCTTCCCTCATATTTTCTCCCCAAGCAAAATAGTATTTAATCAATGCAAAGATTGCATTATGTCTGCCTTTAAGTCACAAGTGAGATGTAAATTCACGAGTGTAATTTTACGAGTGGCTTGAAGGCAAAATACAATCGCAACATGCGATATTCTATTCACGACCACCAATAAATTACTTTCAATTTAACTTACCAATTAATCGGATAGCTTACCCAAACTAACATAACTTAGAATGCTTCCTTGTTGACGATGGTTGTGTGATATGGTTTCAATAGAATTGAAACCGTAGATGTATTATTTATTACATAGATCCCGCAAAGATGACGAGTGGTATTACATAAGTTGTTTATATCAAATAATGTTAGATACATAATTATATAGAGGCCTTTATAGTAGCCATTTTATTTTTTACCAGAATATCATTACCATCATACCATGATCTCAATATTATACGCAAGTTATGCTGTGCTATTTTAATTAGACATAAGCTTGAAGCTCGTTATCTATGTTATTAATATATCTATGATTGAAAATAAATTTGATTTCGAAATGTTCCAATTAGCTGATGTGACTATTGCATCTTGACAAGTAATTGGAGAATTCCTGGATTCTCATTGGTCTATAGCCAATGGTCCAACTGACTGCAATTGCGTAATATCTTCATTTAGTAACTGGTTTGATAAGGTGTGAATCAAGTGCGCCGTATTAACATCACATTTTTACCTCTAATATCTACTTTATAACGTAGTCGTTGTTGAAAAAATAGCACCGTTTATTTACTCACATACTTAACCTACTCCTTGACAATGAACACAATTAAAAGTTTTGTCCTCTCGTTATTTATATGCCTCTTCTTCCCTCTCTATTTATTTGATGCTCGTCAACCTCTGTTACCTATTTGCCTCAAATCGATGTCCACTAGATGTATCAGTTAGTAATATTTGGAAATCTTGAAATGTACTCTTTACTAAATTTTAAATTTAACTAAGAAGCTCATTAATAATTGATAGCAATATATTGAATATAGTTTTCATTGTCACTTATTTATTCAACGTAATGGTTTCACCAGTAGCATGCAATAGATAGTCTTCTTCTCATCAATAAAATATTACAGTAGATGAAATATATTTCACCATACTGTATTTCTGATCAGGAACTTTGCCATTGCCTGGATGTAAAGAATCATTGATTGTTTATAATGTTAAATTGTAAATAATTTAAGAAAGTGATCAACTATGAGCCGCGTCTATTCAGTCAGATAAGATAAGTCATGAGTGCTCAGGCTGCACTAGCAGCCCGTGGTTTAAACTTTATCGATTGCATCGACTTTAAAATATAGTATGCACCGTTATTTTATTGTCTTAATCTGTTATTTGACTCCATCCTCATTTATTTTACGTAGTTTCTTAGGATTATAATCTAAAGTCCTGAACATGCAACGATTATGCCTCCTAGGCCCACATGCGATGTTTTTAGTTTGCAACTGTTCCGGGTCCAAATAACAATGCATTCTGCGCTTCGCAGTTAAGCGTTATTTTTCTTTAAGCACAGAAATAAAATCTATTGAATGGAGTATTATTTAATAATACTCCATAAATAGAAGCGAAAGTGACGCCCAATTCATTTCTGTAAATTCTTTCAATAAATTGAATCTCACCTTCGATTTGCTGCATATGTAGCATTCCTATTTGCAACCACGTTTCAACAGTTGCAAACTTAAACATTGCATGTGGCGCCGGGTCTAATACATCATCTTCCAATTGCGTACCATGCAACATTCTGAACTATAATTATCATTTAATGCACTGTTTCTATAAACAAAAACTTTTATCCAATTCTTTTCAATCAACTATTTTTTTTTTCAAAATTACTGTGATCATCATACTGATACAGTCCTATTGTAATTTAATTTATTTATTTCTAGATTGAGATAGAAAATCTTACTCTCTCTATACAAACATACAAGGAGCGTGCAAACGAATTTCAGACTGAGAACTTACACCTGAAAGAAAAAATAAAAAATCTCGAGAATCTTCTGGAAGAGAAATCTAAGATGTTAGAGTGCAAAACTGAAACACTTAATGAAATCAAAGAAGATAGAGAGGTAACATATTTATTGAAGTTTTTATTACTTGTAATTTCTTATTTGTTTAACTTGCCATTTTTTAATATAGCTACAACATAGACTGAGCTTTGTAGCTCTGCGTGTTTATGATGTCTAAGATACCTCAAGGAAAGTTTTAACTCTCAATTTCTTCACATCTGCAGGGTATGGGACAAATATAATACCAGGACTAGGAATAATCGAGTGTTGAATTTTCGTAACTATGCCAAAATTAAAAAAAACTTTATATAATGTTCGTTTTTAAACTTATCTTTACCCTAATAATGATATCTCACCATCAACTCTCTTTTCGTATAAAGTTTAACGCTTCTTGCTGGTACATACTATTTAAAATAAATAAATAGATGCTACACCCTATTTTTAATTTTCTGATTCAATCATTGTTTTTGTATTATTTAAGATATTTAATACAAAGGAATTCATGTAACTGATATTATGTGACAAGTATGTATTGCATTTGAGCTTAACATGTTAAATTAATTTTAAGGAATTTGACTTGAAATTCAGAAAACTCTAAATGGAATACTAAAAAATATGCTGTTTATTGAAATTATTATCTTATTCATAGAATTGTTATTCTAAAATGTTTGACAGAGTTTGAGAGAAAAGGCCATTCTGCTGGAGAGTGAATTAATGACATTGAAAAGTGCACCATCTGATTTGGGAACTAAAGGAAATTCACTATTCGCTGAAGTGGAAGATAACAGAAAGTTGCTGGTTGCCAAACTAAAAGAAACTCAATTGAAATATGCAACACTTAAAAAAACATTATGCTCAAAGAATCTTGAGTTTAGTCGATTAAAGGTATGTACTAGTTTAACAGACATTGTAAAAGTCTTTGCATATCCGTATATGTTTAGTTCAGAAAAATAATGAGTTCATAATGTCCTTAGTCCATTCCACAATGCAGTCCTTTCTTGCTTATAAGAATGCAGGATTAGATGGCTCCTCATTATTTTGAGGTGAAATCACTTCCCGATGGTTCGGAACCCACCTAAAATTGCAGGACCAACTCATCAATCGCCATCATCCAATTCATTACCCACGCGTCAATGGATACAATACATTTGCACTCAGTTAGGGCGTTATCTCTGACAGCTCTCTGGCTAGCTGTTCCTCCCGCGGCCTCGAGTTCGAATCTCGTTGCATGTTTAAAAATTGTCATCATTCATCTGATTACCCAAGCATTTGTCTCAGACTCATGTGAACATCGTCCAACTAAAAAAACTGTAGGATATAACATTGTTTCAAAATAGGGAAGTGTTAGCCGCGAGCCGTAGCAGGTATCTGTTCAATCAGATAGATAAGCTGCATTCTCGTAGGTCCTGTTTGTAACGGTGACCGATTATATTGGCCAGCAAAAAAGACACTGTTCTCTGCTGAAAATCACTTCCCGGTGGTTCGGAACCCACCTAAAACTGTAGGTCCAACTCATAAATCACCATCATCCAACTCATTACCCACGCACAGGTCTCAGACCTATGTGGGCTTCATCCTCAAAAAAAAAAAAAATGGGAATTACAAGCAAGACACATCAACTGTGGCTACAAAGAAAACTTCATACTATACCAATCATCCTCTAGCGACAAACTCAACCTGCTTTCGAAAACATCAAAGGGTCTTCCACCTGAACATCCTCGGCATTCAGAATAGAAAAAATGGTAACTGTTAACAGAGAGTATGGCAAACTGCAGGCGAGAACAGCCGCCACACACTCTTATACACTCCCAGGAAGCAGGAGCCCTAAACACAATGTGACCTTATCAAGTCTTCCCATCTAGATCTATTACGTCGTTGTAAAATTAAGAACACTACGTTGATGCTTATTTTATAACATCCACTTATAATTCAGCTTATTTTATAATATCCACTTATAATTCATTGTTTCTCTACGTACATTATGTTGAAAGGAATCATATTGTCTGTTCCAGTTTATAGCCTACTTGAGATATTTAGTTATGATTATTCTATGGTGAATATAGGATATATGGGATAAGAAGAGTATCCAAAAATTATTTACCGTACCTTACAGGCTAAGAAGTGATTTGCTACGAGACGTGCCAGGTATCTGTTCAATCAGATAAGACACGAACGCTTAGACTGTATTTGTAAGGGTGACCGCTTTGACTTGGCCAGTAAAAAAATACTGTTCTCTGCTGTATAATCACTTCCCCGTTGGTTCGTAAAGCACATAAAAATGAAGGTCCAACTCATCAATAATCATTATTCAACTCATTACTCACACACAGGTTTTAGACCTATGTGGCCTTCATCCTCAAAAAAAGGCCTATTGTAGCGTATGACTTGTCGAGTAATAATACAATTCCCATGTAAATCAATTATTGTTTTCCAACAACTTATATTGCTTAATGGGAATGAAAAAATATGAAGTTTCAACCTCTTTCTCAATAATATTGAATAATGTTATTTTTTAATAATATTGTATTCTAGTTATTTGTTAAATGAAAAACTAGTAGCTTAGCAATTAATTCCACAATATCTCGATGTGGGAGAAAATTCTCGTTCAATAATAAATTTTATCGATTTTTTTCGGAGGATGGAGCCCACATAGGTCTGATAACTGTGCGTGGGTAATTAATTGGATGATGGTGATTGACGAGTTGGACCTACAGTTTTAGGTGGGTTCCGAACCACCGGGAAGTGATTTTACAGCAGAGAACAGAGTCTTTTTTGGTGGCCAATCCAATCGGTCACCGTTACAAATATGGCCCAGGAGTTTCGTAGCTTATCTCTGATCGAACAGATACCTGCTACAATAAAATTGATGCTATCAATTTTTTATTTGATCATTACACAGGGTGTCAACTGGTCGGGAAAAGTCGGGAATTTTTAATTTTTTTTTTTTTAATTTGGTCGGGAAAATGAGAAAATTGATTGTAACACGTATTTTGAAATACTTTTGTTACGAGTGCATAATTAAATTGGCTAACAAGGAAACAAGAATAATTCGATGTGTAGCTGGGAACAATTAGTCAATAAATTTTTGCAATAAAATAATCAAATGCCATTTTGTACATAGTTTGTGTTTTGCTATTGTACTGTGATTCTCCATTCCATTAGTTCAATTTATTTGGCCTTATATATTTTTTGTCCAAGGTTTTGAAAACTTGAATTAGGTAATTTAAACAAGTATAACGCATTTTTGCAAGCAACTGTTCAGTCTCAAGCTATCTTTGATTTATTCTGAACATGAATATGATTACAAAGCCAACTATGCCTTTTTTAATATAAGTAAACCTCAAATTGTGTGAAATAGCCCTTTAACACCTTCGATTACTGCAATTATTCCTGATGATAATGATGATAGCTTACCAAAGAGACTTATAGAAAGTGCTCAGAACTCCCTGGGTTTGAAAATAATGTTTTAAACGATTTTCTCAAGTACAAGGTCCCCAAGTAAAATTTAATAGCTTGAATTACTAAACTGGCCTCTACTAATACAACTACATTAAACATGTTAGAACAACATTCCTAAACAACTTGCAATATGTAGATACTTGCTATTTTGATGGTGTCATCAGCTTACATTGCCCCATAGTGGGTGATTTTCTTTTAATTGGCAGGTCAATTCCCCCGAAGGGTGGCTGTTACATTTTTTTTGTTGTGTTTTATAAGATTTTACTATTTTTTGTGTGAAAAAAGAAAGCAGATTAAATGTTCCAATCATCTAATTATTAGTGACCTCTTGTATACGCAGTGGCCCTTCCCCCCTCAAACGCAGAAGAAAAAGAAAAAAAAAGAGGAAGGAAAAGAAGGGGAAAGTAAAAATAATTCTTAACGAATGGAAATAATAAGAAACAGTGAAGAAGTGGAAAAGAGATGATGTAGCCGCCTGGGCTATAATTTCGGTGGAAAATAGGCTTAGAACCAAAACGATAAGGATGAGATTATGAAAGGAAATTTGACACTTACGTGGATCCAGCGAGGGGTCACTTGCACGGTAGAACGAAGTAAGATCGTATACAGTAGTGATGTAAGTTGAAACAATGTAGGAATTCGTCGGCATTGGACGGACACAGCACGGTGTTTTCTGCTCGGCGCGGAGCATTCGTAGACACTGATGTAATAATTCGATGCTTGTAGTAGCCTTGTCTTATCGCTACCCCCCACTGTAGGGTAAGGCCAAGGGAAGGGTGAAGGGGAGGAAAGGAGATAGAAGGGTGAATGAATAGGAAGGTTCGAACATACCCCCCACCGAAATCAGTCTGATTTCAAAATAAATATATATAAAAAAATGAAAGATAAAGAGAAAATAATAAAAAAAATGAAAACTTCAAAAAAAAAATGAAAAGCTTCTTGCACAAGTATTAAAAATAAAAACTTAAAGAGGTAGAGGACATACCTTTACCACAGGGCGAAGGTAAGTCCCAGTTGTGGTTCTAATTGTAACCACTCTAACTACACCGTCCTCTCCTGGATGAACAGTTTCAATACGCCCTAATCGCCACTTGCGAGGAGGAGTCTGCTCTACCAGTAAAACTAGATCTCCAACTTTGATATTTGGAGTTTCAGTAAACCACTTATTTCGTTGCTGCAGGGTGTGAAGATATTCACGTGACCAACGTTTCCAAAAATGCTGGGTTATTTTAGAAAGGCGCTGCCACCGGTCGAGGTGGTTATCCAGTGAATCACTATAGTTATGTTCAGGAGGCGCAAGTAAGGGAGCTCCAGTAATAAAATGTCCTGGAGTTAAAACGTCAATTTCGGTAGGATCACTTGAAAGTGGACACAATGGTCTTGAATTAAGAACAGCTTCGATTTTTGTCAGGACAGTAGCCATTTCTTCAAACGTCAAAGCACGGTCCGCAATGACTTTATAGAGGTGATATTTGACAGAGCGTATACCACGCTCCCAAAGGCCTCCTGTATGAGGAGCTGAGGGGGCATTAAAGTGCCAGTTTATTTCTCTCTGTGCTAAATCAGCTTCAATGGAGCAAGAAGAGGAATTCAAAAAATTGAATAAAGCTTTGAGACGTTGACAACCACCAACAAAATTGGTTCCACAATCAGTATAGACATTGTGACACAATCCTCGCCTAGATACAAAACGGTCAAAGGCAGCAAGGAAGGCGTCAGTTGTCAAATCAGACACCACTTCAAGATGTACAGCCTTTGTTGAGAAACAAACAAATAATGCAAGATATGCCTTAGAAACTTTAGCATTACGGCGCTTACTCTCTCTAATAGAAAATGGGCCACCAAAATCGATTCCAACATTAATGAATGGACGATCCTGTATAACTCGGTGTTGAGGGAGATCTCCCATCTTAGGATAATTAGGCACTGCCCTAATCTTGAAACAAGTGATACATTTTGACAAACGAAAACGAATAACATTTCTGACTGACAAAATCCAAAATTTTCGAACTATCAATGACTGTAATGCACGTGGTCCAACATGTAAATATTTTAAATGATAAAAATCTATCATGATATTTGTGAGGTGACAGGATTTCGGCAACAACACAGGATGCATAGACGATTTAGGAAGATGAGCATGTTTCAATCTTCCCCCCACCCTGAGAACACCCGTCTCATCAAGGAAAGGAACAAGCTTCTGTAAAGAAGTAGTACACCTTTTGCCTTGGCTTACCAGATGAATATCTGTTGAAAAATATTTCTGTTGAACAACTTTAACAAGAAAATTCAATGAGGTTTTAAGTTCTTCACTAGAAAGTGGTCCATAAAGTCGTTTATCTTTAGCTGACATTAAGTTAAATTTGAAACGTAAGCACCATACTGTCATGCGCTGTAGTTTAGTAAAAGAAGAAAAATTTTCAATTATATCCCAAGAAGTGAGTGTTGTTAGAAAAGAGCATACTGTTGACATTTGTTTCGTCTCATTTGAATCTGTAATAAATAGATTGTCAGAGTCATGAAGTGGCCATTCGTTCAAAGGTTGTGATAGCCACTCGGGCCCGTTCCACCAAAGTGGGTGGTCCAGTAATTCTCTTGGTAACAAACCTCGAGAAGCACAATCAGCTGGGTTTGAATGTGTGGAAACGTGAAACCACGAGGAAGGAGAAATAGTCTCCTGAATTTTACTAACTCTTGTAGCTACAAACGTTTTAAGCAAGTGTGGTGAAGTTCGCAACCAGCCAAGAACATTATTTGAATCCGTGAACGCATAAATTTGAGAGATATGAAGAACCTCTTTAAAAATATTACGCACATAATCAAGAAGACGACTCAGTAAGAGAGCACCACATAATTCTAGACGAGGAATTGAAAGTGTTTTGACAGGAGCCACTTTAGATTTAGCAAGGATAAGAGTGGAAGTGATTGTTTGACCATGAGTTACCAAATAAACAACCGCACTAAACCCTTTTTCGGAAGCGTCAGAAAACCCAACTAAATATGTGCTATTAATGCCAGCTTGGGACATCCATCTTTTAATATATAATTGTTCAATAAGTGATAATTGTTCACAGTAATTATTCCATTCTTGCAAGATATATGATGGAACATCTTCGTCCCAATCAATACCTGAACGCCATAAGTGTTGAATAAGACATTTAGAACGAAAAATAAGAGGCGATAACCAGCCCATAGGATCATATAAACGAGCCACATGTGATAGAATTGAGCGCTTTGTACAGCCAGCCTCAGACAAAGTAACTTTGTAAGAAAAAGAGTCGAGTGAAGAACTCCATTGTAGACCTAAAACTTTAATAACTCCATGACCATCATCATCAAAGCGTAGGGGTGTTTCAACATGGTCAGATGGAAGATCAGCTAATAAATCAGGCGTATTAGTACTCCACTTTCTCAATTCAAAGCCACCTTTTGAGAGCAGTGATATGACAGACGTTTTAAGATCATGAAGTTTCTCCTTAGAATCTGACCCAGTTAGAATATCATCAATATAAATATCTTTAGTGATAACCTCACTAGCATTGGGATACTGGAAGCCTTCATCAATCGCAAGTTGATGCAAGGAACGTTGCGCTAAATTAGGCGCTGAAGATAAACCGTAAGTCACAGTATTCAATTGATACTGTTCAATTGGACCGTTTGGTTCTGGTCTCCAAAGTATCTGTTGAAAAGCACGATCTTCATTACGCACCCAAATTTGACGAAACATTTTAGAAATATCAGCAGTGAATACAAACTCATGAAGCCGAAAACGACAGCAAATATCCACTATATCTCCTTGGAGTTTGGGACCAGGAATGAGCAAACTATTAAGAGATTGGCCATTGGGTGGCTTTGAAGAACCGTCAAAAACAACACGTAATTTTGTAGAAGAACTTGTTTCTTTGATCACAGCATGGTGTGGAATGAAATAATTACAAGACTGATCATGAGTATTAGAACATTGAACACGTGTCATATGTCCCAAACGTTCATACTCTCTTAGAAATTCATGATAATCATCAGCAAGTTTGGGCTGTTTAATGAATCGTCTCTCCATAGCTAACCAGCGGTGTAAAGCATGTGAATAAGAATCACCTAAACAAGAGGGCTCAGCTCTAAAAGGTAAAGGAACAATATATTTTCCATCGTCAGCACGACTAGAATTTTTAACAAATATATTTTCACATAATAAATCATCTGGATTAGAAATAGGCTTAGCCACAGGGGGCTCTTCAATTTCCCAAAATTTTCTTAAAGTTTCATCAATAGGTTGAGTGCAAAGATGAGTTGTTACGGTTGTAACAGGTAGAGATGATAGTGAGAATCCAATCGCTCCTGTGATGACCCACCCAAAAATACTGTTTAATGCCGATGGAACACCATCTCCTCCAAGAACACGCTGTCCATCATACAGGAATGGAAACAGATCGGCAGCAATAAGAAAATCTATAGACGAAGGTTTATCATAATTGGGATCAGCAAGGATCAAGTGACTAAACCGACGACAGACTGCATTCGGTAAAGTGAAAGAAGGCATTTTACTTGTAATTTCTGAAATTATTACAGCTTCAGTTTTCAAAATCGGATTACTAGAAATTCGTGGTTTAATTGTACAAGAAGTCGAACCTTTAATATTTGAAACAAGACTCTGACCTAATCCAGCAATTGGAAGTTCACATTTTTTAACTACTAAACCAAGACGTTGAGCGCAAGCAGTAGTAATAAAAGAAGTTTGAGCTCCAGAATCGATAAGAGTTCGCACTGGTACATAATCTCCTAACTTGTTTTTTATATGTACAACCGCAGTGCCTAATAAAATAAATTTGGTTTGATTTGAACCTAGACTGTGAAGGCCAGCAGTAGGTGAATCACAATTAGACTGAAGCTTTGAATTTGTAGGAGATGAACTAGATTTGCGATTAGCAATCGCCTTATCATCTATAATTGTAGTCTTGTGTAGTGAAGTATGATGCCGCAATGAACAAATTGAACAAGAACGTGTAGAAGGACATGAATTTATCATATGACCTCCTTTAAGGCAATTAAAACAATATTTAAAACTTTTAATACAAATTATGCGTTGAGTTGGAGTCATATTGGCATAAGAAGCACTGTTATAGATAGAATGATCATCAGATTTGCATACAGGACACGTTTTTGAAGAAGAAGAAAAACGTGTCATAGTAGAGGAAAAGGAATTACTATTAGCAGTAGCAGTAAAAACATTTTTCAAATTATTAGACGATCGTTGATAAGCATTTTTAAGAGACGGCTCTTTAGTTTTCACTTGTATATCAGAAGAATGACCAGAAACTTCTAAAGCGTGAACTTGTCTTTGAATAAATTTAGATAAAACATCAAATTTAGGTAGATCATGAAAATTAGATTTAAGCTCGAATTGTTTTCTAGTTTCTAAAGGTAAACAACGCAATCCTAGATGAGTCAATATGAATTCACTTAAGTCACCTATATTGAGAGCTTTCAATGCAGTAACAGAGTCTTGAAAGGACGACAGAAATAAATTAAAGTTTACAATAGATTCTTTATGCATCGGTTTGAATGATAAGAGAGTTTCTAATAGATCAGCTCCCAACACCCTTTTATTTTGATATCTAGTTAATAGACTATTCCAAACGATTTCATAGTTATCTCCAGTAAGAGGCAGGCTTTTGACAATCGAAAGAGCAGGACCGCTTACAGCAGAAAAGAGATAATGAAATTTTTCAACTGAGTTGATAGATATGTTATCATGAACAAGTGACTTGAATTTATCGTGAAAGCAAGGCCACTGTTGCAACGTACCGTCGAAGCTTGGAATACTTATCTTAGGCAAGCGAGGTTGAACTGGCTTGACTACCTCACACGGCTTAACTTGCAAAGTTTCAATTGTTGAAAAATCATAGCCATCATGAAATGATTGAACTTGAAATAAAACATCTTCAAAGGCAGTCAATGTTTGGAAATCAATTTCTTTTTCAGGTTCAGCAGCAACTTTAAGTAAATTAATTCGTTCAGAAATATCTTTGAATTCATCATACGTATTATCAATTTGCCGGTAACGAGCAATAAATTGTCTTTCAATTTTTTCATCCTTAACAGAACCTGTTAATCCAGGAGATTTAGTTAAATCAAACAGAGTTTGAAGTTTTTGGAATAATTGATTTTGTTTAGCAATAAGTACACTGAGTTTTGCAGTTTCGGGCATGATGAAATTTCAAAAATAATAAAACACTATTCATAGAAAGATTTAGATATCAAGATAGAATAATACTTGTGCAAGAGCGTAATAACTAAAATCATTAGAATAATTATTCAAAAAAATAGGAAATAATTCATTAAAAAAAATTGGAAAATTTGGACTGTAACTTTAATAGGACTGATTCAAATGTGGCCCGGCTAGGACCAAGTTATGTAGCCGCCTGGGCTATAATTTCGGTGGAAAATAGGCTTAGAACCAAAACGATAAGGATGAGATTATGAAAGGAAATTTGACACTTACGTGGATCCAGCGAGGGGTCACTTGCACGGTAGAACGAAGTAAGATCGTATACAGTAGTGATGTAAGTTGAAACAATGTAGGAATTCGTCGGCATTGGACGGACACAGCACGGTGTTTTCTGCTCGGCGCGGAGCATTCGTAGACACTGATGTAATAATTCGATGCTTGTAGTAGCCTTGTCTTATCGCTACCCCCCACTGTAGGGTAAGGCCAAGGGAAGGGTGAAGGGGAGGAAAGGAGATAGAAGGGTGAATGAATAGGAAGGTTCGAACAGATGACAATATGTAAAAGGATAGAAATTGGTAGGATAGAGATAAAAATGAAAAAATACGTAAAAGAAAAAAATAAGGATAAAATAAAAAGTAGAAGAAAATGATGGAGAATTTTCAAAGTTGCTGACAAGGGAAGAAAATGAGACAGTCATGCCTAAACAACAATTGACTTTCTATTGCATATTATTGTATACTTCTAAACTGTCCTCTACTAATGTTAGAACAACATTCCTTAACAACTTGCAATATGTATCTACTTACTATTTTGATGGAGTCATCAGCCTACATTGCCCTGAAGTGAGTGATTTTCTTTTAATTGGCAGGTCAATTCCCCCGAAGGGTTGCTGTTAGATTTTTTTTGTTGTGTTTTTAAGATTCTACTATTATGTTTTTGTGTCAAAAAAGAAAGCAGATGAAATGTTCCTATCATCTAATTATTAGTAACCTCTTGTATACGCAGTGGCGGATCCACGGGGGGAAGGGGAAATCCCCCCCCCCCCCAACGCAGAAGAAATAGAAGAAGAAGGAAAAGAGAGAAAAGTAGAAAAAAGAAGGAAAAAGGATAAAAGTAGAATTAATATAATTAGTAGAGTGAATATTGATGTTGTGGAACTTATCCATAATTAAAAAACTCAAGAAGTTGTCGAATTCCACTTTATTTGTTACACAAATTACAGTACCATGGTTTCAGGGTACCTACCCCATCCTCAGCAAGACTGATTTGAAACTAAAGGAAGAAGCAAGGAAGCCTCTGAAGAAAAATGTATACAAGAGCTACTTGATCATGGAGATAGCAGAAACAATAATAATAATTTATAACAAGAATGACTTAATTCTAGCTTAAAATTATATTTGGTATTTTTGGTATTTAATTATTGAACAAATTTGACCGAAATGGTAAACATGCCAAAATAAGCTGCCAACCCAACAACTTGAACAGGTGGCTAATTTAAAATCATATTTTAACATCCTAACCTAATGCACTAGATTAAAGGTATTACTAAATTGACCAAAACTATGACTATATGACTATTATTGACCAAAACTCATTAATTACATTAAATTCAACATTGACAATAAAATTGATTCCTAATCTAAGGCACAAGATTAAATAAATAAATAATGAGGCCCTATTTAGCCCATAAACTCTAGGATGTCTGGCCTAATCTGTTTTGTCCAGGGTGTCTTTGGCTAACCTGGTTATAAGGTGATAATAATTACAACCTAAACTTAATAATATTCCCAACTCAAAAAGGTGCCTCATCCTCTGAAATATGAAGTTTTAGTTAACATTAAAAATTTACATTAAATTACTAAACTTAATTTACATTAAATTAACCTGGTTATAAGGTGATAGTAATTACAACCTAAACTTAATAATATTCCCAACTCAAAAAGGTGCCTCATCCTCTGAAATAACCTATTTTGTATCCACTGAACCAAATTTACCCATTTCAATCTAAAAAGTTAAGTTATTCCAAATACCAAATTAGTAATAAAATACCAATTAGTAATTAAATTAAATTAGTTATTAGTAATTAAATACCAAAAATACCAAATATAATTTTAAGCTAGAATTAAGTCATTCTTGTTATAAATTATTATTATTGTTTCTGCTATCTCCATGATCAAGTAGCTCTTGTATACATTTTTCTTCAGAGGCTTCCTTGCTTCTTCCTTTAGTTTCAAATCAGTCTTGCTGAGGATGGGGTAGGTACCCTGAAACCATGGTACTGTAATTTGTGTAACAAATAAAGTGGAATTCGACAACTTCTTGAGTTTTTTAATTAAAAAGTAGAATTCTTAACGAATGGAAATAATAAAAAAAAGTGGAAAAGAGATGACAATATGCTAAAGGATAGAAATTGGTGGGACAGAGATGAAAATTAAAAAATACGAAAAAGGGTAAAAAGAGAAAAAAATAAGGATAAAAAAGTAGAAGAAAATAAAGAAGAGTTTTCAAAGTTGCTGACAAGGAAGGAAAATGAGACAGCAATGCCCAACCAACAATTGATTTTCTATTGCAAATTATTGTGTACTTCAGTACTTTGTCTAAAAATGATGCCAGTTTTGAAAGGTTTTCTGGATTCTGCAGGTTATCAATACATGGCTGAGGACTACCATGGCAGAAAAAGCAGACTCGTTTTATTAGCACTACTTTACATTCACTCAGATAATCACCCTAGAGCCTAGATCCTGGATCATTAAAAAATTGCGATTAATATATGTAATTTTTCTTGTGAATTTCATTTTTCATTAACAGTTTTGTGCCAGTGGCGTAACTATGGGAAGGAATCAGGGGGATGTTACCCTCAGCCCAAAAAAAGGAATTTTTGAAGGCCATTGTGTAGCAATTTTTGGCAAGAGTCAAAGGAATCGCTAAAAATATTGTTTTGTATGAATTGTTATTTTAAAAACTGGATTGGTTCAAATTTGTTATTTAATTCTGTAAGTTGAAATTGTTACCTTGAATGTCATTTGAATCGGACTTTTTGCGACTCCCACCAGCGGTTAAATTCTTTTCTTTTGCTGGTGGTGCCTAAACATAATTTTTTTTTTATTTCTGGTTAGTTAGGTTTCTTTTATTTCCTTTATGTTAATTTGTAACCAGTAAATTATTTTGTTGTAAAGTGTGGCAATAAACATTTGAATTGAATTGAAAAAACGTTCTCACGGAGTACACCTTAATTTTTTGGAAATAAATTTTCAAGTATCCTATGTTAGGCTACTCTACGGTACCTCAGGAGCAGTGAGGGATCAACTATAGATAAATGGAAGCTTCGCGTAGAGTCCGATCTCCAATTGACAATAATACAAGAACTAGATAAAATTTGCATTGACCCATAACGTGACTGTGTTGAAGTGTGTTAAGTTAGAAGAATTAATGCCTAGAATCACTTAAAGTGGCTTTAGAGAGGTAATTTTTCAAAAAATTTCTCGAGGATTACCCTGAACCCCCGTTTTGGAATAAGTAGCCATGTATATTGCTTCAATTTATCGTTAGAGGTCTACTACTCCAAATTACTATTGTAATTATTGTACCGAGAGTCTAACTCTCCCAGCAACATCATTGGTCTGCCTCCACCCTGTAGTTATGCTTCTGCTTTGTCCTGATACACATTAAAAGAAGGTTATTAAAATTTGTGTTTCATAATTTTTGTACTTTCTAGAAACAAGTACCTCATAATGTAATTATTTTTCGAATAAATCTTTATTGTTTATTGAACAATAGTTTTAAAGCAAACAGGAGACAGTCATGAGTCTCACATTTTTGGACTAAGGATTTAGGGTGATCAATGATTGTATTATCTGGGTGAATGTAAAGCAGGGTTAAAAGGGAACAATGGTTGTCCCTGGAAACAAGAACTCTGCCCAATGATAAGTTTAAAAAGAGGTCGAAGGGATTTTTTATAAATAATTCTTCTGTGTGAAATCTAGTCAGCTCCCAGGATTCATATTATCTATTCATAGAATATCATCTTTCAATTCAATTGATAGCTGCTGTCTTAACCAATAACATAATTTTTTTTAGTCAAGTTCATATAATGAACATTTCAATGTGATATTCCCACTTGATGTTTATGTGAGATACAAATATTAAATTATGGGTTGAACTTGAATTTTTTGCTACATTAATTACTCTATTTGCACCCATTAGTTGAAGTTTCTGTTTTTAGGCATTTAATCATGAATTCATTTCAATTAAACCTTTCGACAGTATAGGACATTGTAAAGGCATTTAATCATGAATTCATTTCAATTGAACCTTTCACCTTAAATTGCTTCAAATTCATGAATTTAGGCCTCATTTTAAAACACCCCGGGCCACCCCACCACGACTCCCCCCCCCCCATCCTGGTGCCTGATGATACATACCCACTCAGGTATTCCCCCCCCCCAAATCTGCTGCTGGATACGCCCCTGCAATCAACACTGCAGACTTATTCACGCTATCGGTGTTGCATCTGCCTCCGCTGTTCTTAGGTTCTCATACCCGCAAGTCTGAGGAGTCCCTTACAATGTCTAGGTAAAAGAGTCTTAGTTGCTACCGCCGTTTATCGAAATGTCGTTGAATATATTACCTGAAGTAACATTGGTTTTATAGAACTTTAGAGGTCGGGAATTTTGGAAATGTGGTCGGGAATTTGACAATTAGGAACTAGTAGACACCCTGTTACATTTTTCAATGGTTTATTAAACTTTCACATTTTTATTTTTCAGGAGCAGCACATTCTTGTCTATCGTGAATGGAATGATATAAAAGAAGAAAAATTAAAGAATGATTCCCGACTTATAACTGCTCATTTGGCTAGAATAGAAGTAAGTGATATTTTACTTCTCTTGAGAAATTGTTGTTTCAAACTTTTGATATGAATAGCTTGTTTAATTGGCTTGAAAGAAGTTGTAAACATTTTATCATTCCAGTATCTATATAATAAGAGAGAATAGAGGTTCGTTTGTGTGTCAATCTTGCGATTTTGCAAAAACGGAGCGATCTAAAACACTAAATTTGGCCCAAAGCTTCCTATAAACTCCATTCAGTGCACCTCGAAGCCCGATTTCTCAATTTCGTTAGATTCAAAATTAATTTTCAAATCTTCGAAATTTCACATCAATTTTGATATAGTCTAAGACCAATTTAGTCATAATAAATTTGCTAATGTCGCCGCACCACGAGAATGTCTCTGGATTGTCTGAGGCCTAAAGGGGGAAATAGCTAATAGGCATGTGCGATTGCTTCCTTGGCTGAAAATGCTAGTGTAATAGCAGTGTCACCAACACTGACAGTATCGGTATTTCTAGGGAGAGAAATAGTATGCATCGTTGGCAGCACTGTACATTTCTCTGTCCACTTCTTGGCAAAAGCTATTCTCGCGGTGCGCCAACATTATCATGTGATGATCCAATGGTGGAGGCACCTGCTTTAAACGCTTGAGGACTGTTTCGAATCTCCGTACGGGGATAATTTTTTTCTTTACAAAAGTTAAACTCTTTCGAATAAGTTCTCTTTATAAAAAAGAAAATTGGTCGAAATTATTTAATTCACAGCATTCTAGAAGTTGAAATTCAGAAGTTGCATACTAGAAGAACTGACACCCAAATATTTTATTTTTTTTATTACACTTCTATTGTTGTCTATAAAATAACCAAAGATGATAATGCTTCTAATAAAAAATATTTTTTTAAAATAAGGTTGCAAGGAAAATATTATAATCATAAAGGGCCCAGATTGCGTTTGGGTATATTTACCCCACAGCAAATTTATGTTAATGTTACAAGACAACATGAAAATAATTAATAAAACCTGGTTTAGCACCAGTTAGGTTGGTTAGTGTAGTCAACATTAAACTTACCTTAACGTCAATGAGATCTTTTCCTCCACTCCTATTGCTTCTCTTAGGTTGGTATCCTTTCTCTTCAAACTTGGTGATACCGCTTGCAACAAGTAATCAAAGGAGTTTTGAGACATGTGTGATAAAATTCAAATACTTGCCTGAATACTTCTTAAATTGCAATGCAACGTATGGAACAAGCCTTCAGACTTGCTGTTGCTTTTTTCGGGTGAATCCATCATTTTCTAACCGGCGTCATCTATAAACTAAAAGTACACTGAGTACAACACTACGAATATCAACTTGCGGCATGATCGGTACCGGGTCACGTATACTGCTACACTGAACTGCTAGTGAAGCCACGGTGAGTGTGACAACACTGCAGATTACAGTTCATTTTCTGTTGCCTGTGAAGCCATCCAACTGTCACGTGTAGGGTACGAATATTACAGCATGATATACTACGGCCAGTGGGGCCCCAGCCTATATTTGGATAATTTTATTGGAAAAGAAAATCTTTTTAAATGGATTACTATGCACCCATTAAAGTTGTTTATAAAATGTTGTCTGAATGCAGAAGTTTTTTAAATTTTAGCATGACTAAACGGCGAGGTGGAACTACCCATAAGGTTCTAGAAAAAGAGAATGAGTCTAGAAAGAGAATGAGTCTAGAAAAGTAATGGTAGAAAAAGAGAAAAGGATAGACGTTGTGGCTGATATTTGGTAGAAAAAGACTAGTTATGAATGTGTTTTTGGTAGACATTCCTGTACTAAATGCTGGTTTTTTAATATAAAAGGACAGACGATGTTGTCGATCTTTGGTAGGAAAAGAGTACTGACCAAAACGCTACTATTTGGTAGAAAAAGACATTACTAAATGACAGTTTTTGAAGGAAAAACAGATATTTGGCAGGAGAAGATCTCAGTACAGTACTAAATGCTGGTTTTTGATAGAAAAGGACATAAGGTGTGGCCAATTCTTGGCCATTAGTGTTGCTGGCAAAATTGAAGCAATTTTGCCAGCAACTGTCTTGTTCTACCAAATATCGGTCACATCTGCCTTATTCTATCAAAAACTAGCATTTAGAATAGTATTCTTTTTCTACCAATATCGGTCACAAACACTATTGTCTTTTTCTACCAAATCTTTTGTCATTTCTATCAAAATCCAGCATTTAGTACAAAACTGTATTTTTTCACCAAATATCGGCCACATTGTTCTTTTCTATTAGAAACTAGCATTTTGTACAGTACTATCTTTTTGGACCAAATATTGGCCACATTGTCTGTTTTATTTCCTCAAAAACCAGCATTTAGTACAAGAATGTCTTTCCACCAAATATCGGCCAAATTTGTCTTTTCTTTTAAAAACCTATTGACAATTATATCTAATGTAATTATTCGTATCCATATTACTCATTCTCATAATTCACTATAATTGATGGCATTTTTAGGACCTGGAAAAAGAACTGAAGCAAACTAAAGAAGAGCAAACATCATCTAATTTAGTCGCCAATCAAGATGCACATCTCAAATGGGTTGATGAACTACTCGAATCGAAGAGGTAAACATTATAAACATCATGTAAGTAATTTATTATTTCACTGAACATACAAGATGGACTCGAAAATTTCTTAGAGATGACAACGAAGTCATGAAACACGTTTTTTCAACTCTACACAGGAAAATCAACTGTCAGAAAAAAATTTCCTACAGTGACCCGAAAAAGTGCCTATTTTTGCACTAACTATAGGACGCAAAATAGTCTATTCCTGCACCAGTGCGGGAAAGTACTTTTCCGCACTCCAGATTTGCAACCTAACAACACAAAATAATGTGCATGTAATACGCAGGTTCACTGCATTCAAAAATAGGTTGGCTACTCTGCTTCAGCTGCGAAATAGTTGTAGTTGAAATCGATTTGATTCGAAGATAGGTTATGTGAGGAATTGTCAGGTTATGTACTGTATTATTCATATAACTTGGCAGCATGTAGCAAATGGGACATGCTACATCTTAACCCAACGTACTGCTGCCAAGTTATATGAAAACTACGGTATGTCCTGTTTTGTTCTGTTTAAATTACTTTATACATTACTGTAGGAAAAATTTAATGTGTAATACGAGCGCAAAGTATTGTTTCTGCACTCGTGAAAAAAAAACTGTTTCTGTCGATGCAGAAAGACGCTATTTTGCACTCTAGTTACACAAATAGCAATTTCAAGCGACTTACTATCGGGGAACATTAAAGAATCGATAGAAAAATTACTCTGTAATTTGAGTAATTTAATATCAAAACTGACACTGTATTTCAATTTAGAATATTGTTTTTGCCCACTAATATTGGAGATGATAGAGGGATGCATTTCACTTCTGAAAAGAAGCTTCGTCAGCCTCTCAGAAGTGAAATGCATCCCTCTATCATCTCCAATATAAGTGGGTAAAAACAATATTCTAAATTGAAGTCAGTTCTGATATTAGATTGTTCATGAAGTATTTCGACATGGAAAACATCACAGATTATGTAATTTACTCATTTTTATCGGGAAATAGGTACTTTAAAGAATATGACTGATGTATGTAGCCTAATCTATTGAAAGAATATGACTGATGTAGCCTAATCTATTGAAAGCATATAACTGATGTCGCCTAATCTATTATTTTTCATTACTGTAAATAGTAAAAGTAGGTACAAGTACAGCTACAGATTTGTGAAACTATTTCGTCATAAAAACAAAAATAATATTTATGTAATCTTTTCCCCAAATGAGGGAGTGGTCCTTCATTCTTCTCAGCTTACCCAAAATCGGAATTCTGCTGATAATCAGCTTTTCATGAACATATATAGTGGGTATAATGTCTCAAAAAATGCTAAAACTCAAAACAGGCAGCAATGAAATTGAAAATGTTTGTTTTCAGAAAAATGTTTAGCCTACAGAAAAGTTTAATAAAAATACATTAGACATTGAAAAATACTCTCATTAGTTGTTATTACAAACCACATCAATGTTGGCCCTGCTTTGAAAATTTGAATTTTCACTTTTAAACAATTTATTAGGAAGCACGCTTTCAAGCGCCTTATTACTGAGAAACATACATATTTATAACAAATTAATAAAAAAATGTTTCTTTTTTCACTTCAGGAAAGAAGCCGATGGCCTCCGTAAAGAACTGCAAACAAGATCCCTGACAGAGTGGTCTTTGCACCGTAACTTACATCAGTTAAAGAGTGAAGTTCTCCAACTAAAACAGAAATTACTGGAGCAGACTGTTGGAGAAATCAATAAAAGTAAGTAGAGATCTTTTGTTGTAACCACAATGCGTTTTGTCGCTTCTTTTTCAAGTACACACTACCTTAGGCTCTAACCTTTCAATATAAAGTAGTATGTATTCGACTTGAAAACGAACAACAGATAGTATTGTCCAGAACCCCTTTTATATGATAAAATATTCAAGTTTTCAAAGTGGCCGCTAATTTGTTAATTTCAGAACGGTATTATTTTTCAGGCCCATCTATTGTCTAATTTTATGTATGGAAAATAATTTTGGACAAAAAATGTAGTTGCTTTTCATGTTGCTACTGCTTTTGATTAAGTGCGACTTCATGGGTTGTCCGTTTCAATTTTTTCAATTTCAATTTATTTCAGGGTGTCTACTAGTTCCTAATTGTAAAATTCCCGACTTTTTCCCGACCACATTTCCAAAATTCCCGACTTCCAAAGTTCTATAAAACCAATTTTACTTCAGGTAATATATTCCACGACATTTCGATTAACGGCGGTAGTAACTAAGACTCTTTTACCTAGACATTATAAGGGACTCCTCGGACTTGCGGGTATGAGAATCCAAGAACGGCGGAGGCAGATGATGCAACACCGCTATCGTGAATTACTCTGCAGTGTTGATTGCTTACATACACAGGGGCGGATCCAGCAGAAGATTTGGGGGGGGGGGAAATACCTGAGTGGGTGTGTATCACCAGGCACCATGATGGGGGGGTGGTGGGGTGGCCCGGGGTGTTTTAAAATGAGACCCTAAAATCGTGAATTTGAAGCGATTTAAGGTGAAAGGTTTAATTGAAATAAAACCAACTTTCTAAATTAAATTGTTCACCTATTGCCTGTAATGATATAATATTATACTGTTAATACAAAATGATTTATGATTAAATGACTTTACAATGTCCTATACTGCCAAAAAACCAGAAACTTTAACTAATGGGTGTAAATAGAGTAATTAAAGTAGAAAAAAATTCAAGTTCAAACCATAATTTAATGTTTGTATCTCACATAAACATTAAGTGGGAATATCACATTGAAATGTTCATAATGTGAACTTGACTACAAAAAATTATGCTATTGGTTAAGACAGCAGCTATCAATTGAATTAAAATCTATTTTATGAATAGATAATATGAATCCTGGGAGCTGACTAGATTTCACACAGAAGAGTTATTTCTAAAAATCCCTTTATCCTCTTTTTAAACTTATCTTTGGGCAGAGTTCTTGTTTCCAGGGATAACCATTGTTACCTTTTAACCCTGCTTTACATTCACCCAGATAACACAATCATTGATCACCCAAAATCCTTAGTCCAAAAATGTGAGAGTCTTGAGTACTGTCTGCTATAAAACTATTGTTCAATAAACAATAAAGATTTATTCAAAAAATAATTACATTATGAGGTACTTGTTTCTAGAAAGTATAAAAATTACGAAACACAAATTTTAATAACCTTCTTTTAATGTGTATCGTTTCATCACACAAAGCAGTAGCATAACTACAGGGTCAGTCTAGGGTGGAGGATGACCAATGATGTTGCTGGGAGAGTTAAGACTCTCGGTACAATAGTAATTTGTAATTTGGAGTAGTAGACCTCTAACGATAAATTGAAGCAATATACATGGCTACTTATTCCAAAAACGGGGGTTCGGGGCAATCCCCGAAACTTTTTTTAAAAAATTACCTGTCTAAAGCCACATTTCAAGAGATTCTAGGCATTAATTCTTCTAACTTAACACTTCAACACACGTTATGGGTCAATGCAAATTTTGTCTAGTTCTTGTATTATTGTCAATGGGAGGTCGGACATTACTTGAAGCTTCCACTTTTCTATACTTGATCCCTCACTGATTGAGGTACCGTAGAGTACCGTAGGATACTTGACAATTTATTTCCAAAAAATTGAGGTGTACTTCGTGAAAACGTTTTTAAAATAAAAATTCATACAAAACCACATTTTTAGCGATTCCTGACATCTTTGGCCCTTGCCAAAAATTGTCTCAAACTGGCCTTCAAAAATGCCATTTTTTTGTCTGGGGGTAATATCCCCCTGATTCCTTCCCATAGTTACGCCACTGGCACAAACTGTTAATGAAAAATGAAATTCACAAGAAAAATTACGTATATTATTCGCAATTGAAAAATTATTCTGTAATCAGCCAAAATCTCCCAACAATTTTGAGGATCCAGGATCTAGGCTCTAGGGTCATTATCTGAGTGAATGTAAAGTAGTGCTAAACGAGTCTGCTTTTTTTGCCATAGTAGTCCTATGTATTGATAAGCTGCAGAATCCAGAAAAACCTTTCAGAACTGGCATCATTTTTAGACAAATAAACTTTATTAGTTATGTAACCCCTAATGTATTTAAACACTAGTTGTTAACTATTTGGAAGGTGTGAACCCTCAGAGGAAGGTAGATCAATGAAACATCGGTACATCGGTACACTCAGAAAATTCGAAAATTAGAGCCAAAAGATAATATAATCTGAAATTAACAAATTTATAAAATATGAAATGGAAAACAGAAAAAAGTCAGAAAATAGTACAAATTCATGGATTGATGAAGGCAGTCGAACAGTAGAGTTGAACGAAATGTAAGTTATTGAATTCGAAGATATTAAGACGTAGGCTCGTAGTATGTACGGAGAAGATTTTGAAGAATTATTAAATTTCTTTACTCACGTAGTAATCGAAGAGTCCATTCATAGATATATATCGAATTGTTACCATTAAGTAGTGATGACATATTCATTCTTATTTGTCCTTTGATTAATATACTGCTGGGCTATTTCATTTCTATTTGTCCATAAATAATTATTTAAGCTGCTTCCATTTCATTTAACCAAAATATAAAACCTGTTGAGAACCGATATGATTAGTACAAAATATAATATTTAATTTATTGAGCAGAAGGCTCTTATGACAAGTTTCATTATGCAATAGCAGGTTGAGTTCTGAAGACAGAAAGATATAATATTAATAATAAGTTAAATTACAATTTTATAAATAACAGACTTCATTGATACAAGAGACAAAATCAAAGAAAGGAATAAGAGTGAGATTTTTTATAGAAGATCATTAACAATTCAAACTATATCAACCAAAAAAAATAATGTCTCAATAAGTCATTCACAGATTAAAGAAAGAGAAAGGTTAGAAATACATTTGAAAAACTTACCCAACTGGGTTATAAAGGATATGGCTCTAAATATATGACATTAAAAAGTGAGTCTCCTCTCACATATTTGAAGAAATAAATTTGGTGCTTAGACCATATTTGATATAAATCATTGCATCGTAAATTTTGTCTAGTAACTTCTACAAAAGGCTGGATGCAATAGAAAGATCGAGTGGTTCCTCTTTTTTTTGTTAGCTATAAGACAGGAGCGCCAACGCAACAAAAAGGAAACACTCAATTGAAATCATCCGTTGCCAACATAAGAATTAATTTATTTATTGGAACCGCGAGTTAAATACATGACGTTTAGTAAATAAAGAAATAATAGTCAATTATGGATATTAATTCTGGTACAGTTACTGAAGTACACATTAATTTGCAATAGAAAGTCAATTGTTGGTTAGGCATTGCTGTCTCATTTTCCTCCCTTGTCAGCAACTTTGAAAATTTTCCTTCATTTTCTTCTACTTTTTATTTTATTATCTTTTTAAAATGTTTAGTATTTTTTCATTTTATCTCTCTCCTACCAATTTCTATCCTTTTACATATTTTCATCTCTTTTCCACTTCTTCACTGTTTTTTATTATTTTCATTCGTTAAGAATTCTTCTTTTTCTCCTTTTCCCTTCTGTTTTCTACTTTTCTCTCTTTTCCTTCCTCTTCTTTTTCTTTTCGTTCTTTTTCTTCTGCGTTTGAGAGGGGGGGGGGGGGAATTTCCCTTCCCCACCGTAGATCGGCCACTGCGTATACAAGAGGTCACTAATAATTAGATGATTGGAACATTTCATTTGCTTTCTTTTTTCACACAAAAAATAGTAAAATCTTAAAAACACAACAAAAAATTGTAACAGCCACCCTTCGGGGGAATTGACCTTCGGGGGAATAAAAAAGAAAATCACCCACTTCGGGGCAATGTAGGCTGATAACTCCATCAAAATAGCAAGTAGCTACATATTCAGTGGCGGATCCACGGGGGGGGGAATTCCCCCCCCCCCCAACGGAGGAGGAGAAGAAGAAGGAAAAGAAAAAGAAGAGAAAGAAGGAGAAAAGAGGAACGAATGGAAATCCCCCATGAATAAATGAAAATTTGGAATTTTTAGCAGGCTATTGTGAGACAATTTTTGGCAAGAATCAAAGATGTCTGGAACCACTAAAAATGTCGTTTTTAGGAGTTTTATTTTAAAAAGGTTTTCAAGGAGTCCCCTCAATTATTTTGAAATAAATTTTCAATTAGCCCAAGGTACACTGTACATTACCCCAATCAGGAGCAGTGAGGGATCAAATATAGAAAAGTGGAGTTTCAAGTAAGGTCCCAGATCTCCCATTGACAGTAGCACAAGAACTAGACAAAGTTTACTTTGACACATAACGTGGGTTGAAGTGTTAAGTTAGAAGAATTAATGGCTAGAATCACTTGACATGTAGTTTTAGAGAGGTAATTTTTCAAAAAAATTCTCGGGGAGTTCCCCAAACCCCCGTTCTGAAATAAATAGTCATATATATTGCTTCAATTTATCGTTAGAGGTCTACTACTCCAAATTACAAATTACTATTGAAATTATTTTACCCAGACTCTAACCCTCCCGGCAACATCCCCTTCCCTAGACTGACCCTGTAGTTATGCCACTGCTTTGTGTGATGTAACGATACACATTAAAAGGTTATTAAAATTTGTATTTAAAATATCATATCATTATCAGGCAATAGGATAGTTGAACCATTAAATTTGGATAGTTGGTTTTTATTTCAATTGAAAATACCCTCAAATTCACGATTTTATGCCTCATTTTCAAACATGTACAAAATGACATTTGATTATTTTATTGCAAAAGTGTATTCACTAATTTTTATTGTTCCTAACTACACATCGAATTATTCTTGTGTTTCCTTGTTAGCCAATTTAATTATGCGCTCGTAACAAAAGTATGTCAAAATACGTGTTACAATCAATTTTCTCATTTTCCCGACCAAATTCAAAAAAATTTCAAAATTCCCGACCTTTTCCCGGTTTTTCCCGACCTATTAGAATTCCCGACCTTTTCCCGACCAGTAGACACCCTGTATTTATTACTCATACACACACAAAATTAGTATAAAATTGAAGTTTGACAAAGACATAACAAGAAAACATAACAAAGAAAAACAAGACTACAATATTATAAGAAACAAAACTGGCTCTGGTGCTAGAGGGAGGAAAGAGGAGGAGAATACCCAACCAACTATGGTTTCCCATGTACTAGGTGGGTAGTAGAATGATAGCCTAAATAGGGGGAAATGAAAAGGAGAAGACTTAGTGGAAAGACCCTGAAAATGCGTACAGGGAAGGGAAGAGAGAGAGAGAGAGAGAGAGAGAAGACAGAAAATAATAAAGTCCACAATCTCATATCAGTACACTCAAAATCAAAAGGCATGGCAAACAACAGTCAGAGCAGCAACTTGGATCTCAGACATCAAGATCAAAGAAATAATTTCTAGAAATCCAGTCCTTTATCTCTTGTTTAGTTGAAAAATACAACTTTCTTGCTTAGACTTTTCCGACAATGTGTTTCATTTGTTGAGTTCATGGGAGCCTTCTCATTTACCGGTAAATGTTACCTTTAGCGTCTGATTGGTCTATTAAAATTTTTCAACGTCTATGAATTTGAATAGTCCAATCAGATGCCACCGGTAACATTTACCATTGGTTGAGTTCATGGGAGCCTCAACATTTACCGGTAAAGGGAATTTTACCGGAAATCAATGCGTCTGACTGATTTACATTCATAGACGATGAAATATTTGAATACACCAAGGAGACGCCTTAGTTTCTGGCAAAATTCCATTTACCGGTAAACGATAAGGTTCCCATGAACTCGACCATTGATAAGAGCTACTAAAATATTAAACTGATAAAGTAACAGCAAAAATGGAATGGACAACGGACTAAACCAGAGTATTTTGCTCTCCAACCTACTTCTGAAAGATCTTTTCAACACATATAAATTTTGTAATTTGGTTATTGTTTTTGAAATATAGTGTTTGATTAGAGTAGCGGCAACCAATTTTGGCGGATAAAAAAAATGCTATGCTGCTGCTAAACAGAGCAGTCTCACAACAGGGGCTGTGCTATCAATTCTTGCATTTGCACTGAAGTCTCGTGACAAGTTAGCAAAAAGGCAGTTCAGATCGCTTCATCATTCTTATTCGCCATAGGGTTGCATTTTTTGCTTATTCTTTCAAAATTTATTTTTTACCATTTTTTTAATTCAATTTTTGACCTTGGATAATTAATAAATTTTATTCATTTTCCAGATGAAGATTTGGAAAAGGATGCATCTCCCACATCCATTGAAAGCGTATTGAAAGAGAATATTCAAAAAAGAAAAGTCACTTTTAAACAAGAAATTTTATAGGCTTCGTAAGTTGAATTTTTGTGATGCGTATAATTTTAAAAATAATGTAATAACTAGTAATTTAATTTTTGATACATAAATACTTTTTAATTAGTTATGACTTTCTTACTTCTTTACTTGATTATCCTTTTCTCAAGTTCTGATTTTTAAGATGGTAGGCTGCTGGTTGCCTACAAATGTTCATCTTCTTACCCATTACTGGATCATGTCGAGAGCAATCACACTGGGATAAGACCGAACAGAGACACTCATTATACATTTATTGCAGTAGAACGCTGCTACACGAGATGAGAACGGCTCGAACAAATTGCGATGTTGCAAAAAACAAACGACTGCTAACGTCAAACTTGTAGACTAGGCAACACGGTACGGCTAGTTGCCAATTCGTCCCTCAAGGTTGGGGATCTTCGTCGACCCGCAGATGGCACTGTTCCATATCTCGCAATTTGTTCGTGAAGTATAGTGTCGTAATTCTCATGAAATGGAGATGAAGTGAAAATAGTTATTTATGTATTAAGCGCGACTTTATCGCTCGAGCCAAAACATTTACTGCGCGACGCGTAGCGGAGCGCAGTAATTTTGCGAGAGCGATAAAGAAGCTTCACGCGCGAATTACATACAACATTTTTCCTAAAACTGCAGTTCTGGATTCCAACACAATAAAAGCTTGTAGTTTGTAACATCACAGACCATGCGCGGATTTGGTTAGCGTTTGTCATTGTTGAGGTTATGTGAATTTCACGGATTCCGTGATCCACCAATGAGAAGGCATCAAAATCAAAACAGAAGCGTAAAGAAAACAGCTGGCGAGCGTAAAGTACTTTACCGCTTGCGGAGCAGTAAAGAGGTATTTTACAATTAGTTTTCAGTACGTAAAGAACTACTTTACGAGCAGTTGTAGGAAAAATATTATAGGTGGAAGCCGGCTTGATAAAACGATTTTTTGGGTACTATAATAGTGGGTTGTCACGTTTTTTAAATTGCACTCTACTAATAAAAATCTTAATCATATTATGATGATGTACAACTTTATTACTTATGAATGATCTACAAATAAATTGCAAATAAAATTCAGTACTAGTAGGTGTCTCAATGAGAACGCTGTACAGCACAAAAAATGTGATAATATTTTGTCCAATCAGCATTATTACTGTTTAGA
Source organism: Conomelus anceps (assembly GCA_948455865.1). Taxonomy (NCBI): domain Eukaryota; kingdom Metazoa; phylum Arthropoda; class Insecta; order Hemiptera; family Delphacidae; genus Conomelus; species Conomelus anceps. The sequence goes on from OX418217.1 coordinate 25,513,911, forward strand.
TGAATCCATTGCAGGTGGTGGCGGTTGGGATTGGAACAGGTTGTGGAAAGGCGGCGGCATTGTTGGCGGACGGAGGCCTGGCTGGGGAGTTTGAGAGGGGGGAGGGGGAATAACATAGTTTTGTGTCCAGAAAGGCGTTGGAGGTGGCTGGGTTGGGGGAGGGATGCTCTGCTGCCAGGGCGGGATGCTTGGTGGGGGCGGGATAGAGGTAGTTGCTGGCGGCATCGGTCTGGGAGGCGGCGGAGGCTGTTGTTGCATTATTGTTTGCGTGAGTTGAGGCATCCAGGGCAGCAGCGGCGGTATTGATGAGATGCTCACTTGTTGCTGTTGCGGCTGTGGAGGAGGGGGTGGTGGCGGCTGTTGTGGCTGAATCGGCGGCGGGAGGCTCGCAGTGAGAATGGGCGGTGGGATGCTGGTTGTCAGTGTGGCAGCAGTGGCGACTGTAGCCTGCCAGGGAGGGGGCAGTGTCATTGTGGGAGTAGAGGTAGGCGTGGGAGGTGGCGGCTGGGTGAGATTGGCCTTGGGTGGCTGCTGGCTCCAGGGAGGAGGCGGCAGTGTATTCGGAATGAGTTGAGGCGGCGTCTGCATGGTCTGCACCGATGGCAAAGGGGGCGGCGGCGCTGCAGTGATGGCTCTTGGCGCCATTTGTCTGTCAAATAGGCCTCCACTCGAACTTGTCGTCATTATAGAATGGCTCTTGTCTGAGCTGCTAACTGGTGGAGGACCTTCTCCCAGTTCTGCCATAAGAGACATATACTGAAAAATCCATCAATACACATTACAACAACCACCAAAAGTTATTTTGAAGAATAAAACTGTATCCCTTTAAATACTACACTATTCCGAATCCAGGAAAAATCAGGAGAGTTTTCCTAGCAACATATCATTGCAGTGGATATCAGATGACTCATTAGCCTCTTCAAGTCTCCAGTACAAAGCCTCTTGGATTGCATGCAGGAGGAGCGAATGGAAGGAGTTAAGAGCTTCTTGCTCTTTCCTCCGAGTTTTCTCTCTTCGGGATTATACACAGCCTCTTCAAGTTACCATGTCACAAACGGAGTTTCATCTTGCAGAAGTACATAAAGAAGTACATCTTGCAGAGGCTAATTCATAATATCCTTCACTCAGCTGCGACATAACGTCACCAGAAAGACTTACTAACTTACATATAGGCTTCGAATATGGTTTTAAATAAAGATATTTATTGATTTCAGTTCCATGTGTAATCTTGAGTTCGAAAATCTATTTAAAATTTTTAATCAATGTTTCATTTTCTGTACTTTCAAATAAATAATAATTATAAACACCATGGCTATAATTATAATATACAAGTGCACTAAAAGAAGTTATTTAAAAGTTTATGTTTGAAAACTAGGTACATTAAAAACATTCTATTTTCATTGAAATTTGAAAAAGTGTATCATTTAGGATACTAACATGGTGAGTCATGCAGTTATTGAGTAATTACTCAAAAACTATTTTCAGTGCATATTGAGTTGATCTCATTAGGAATGGTCCATGGTCCCTAGGAGCCGGAGCCATGTGATTTTTTCATCTAATTGGAACTATACCCTACTCCACACAAATGAGTAGCTTTTTTGTGACGTAGGAAAAAAGTTCTGCAGACGCATTGCAACTTACCTCTTCATCGATTTTAGCCTTGTCTTGCATAACGACAGCTGGATCTCGAGCGGCACCAGGCCGTTTTTGCCGGCAGTCCTTTGCTATGTGACCAGCACCACCACAACTTGAGCAGACAATGTTGTTGGTGACATTTGGTTTGTCAGGACACTGATAAAACAGAAATTTAATTATCATAAATAATTGCAAACTTGATTAATAAATTTATAAAAGGATACTGAGACATTCCGGTAATATTCATTGAAACTCATTCTGATTACAACCGAACTTTACATTATCAAAACAGCAAAATTTTGGTACAATATCTTTCTATTTTATCTAAAAATGAATTATTTGAAAGTTATAGTGATACTGCTTCCAAAGTAGAAGCCATTACCTACAACTTAAGACCAACCTTGCATTTATATTTACAAAGTTTTCATGAATTCAGTCAGCTTTAAATATTATTTGAAGAACTTTTCACAAAAAGTGTTCGAGTAATAAGCAGAAACTGAAAAAGTGTACCTTTACCCTACCACTAGCGGCACCGGTTTTTCATGGGAAAATATACGTTGTTCACTAGGTCCAGTATTACACATTCCCGAAGAAATTGGAACTACATGATTTAGTTCCAAAAACGACACCTTTTTGGTCCAATTTTACTGGATTATTTACAGAACAGTAAATGGTTTGATTAATAAAAAATAATATTTTTCCGTATTCACACAAATAAGTTTAGTTGACCCATTAAAATGGCTAAATGACAAAAATGATCAAGTCAGACCAAACAAGTGGCCACTGTTTGATGAGAGTTGAGAAATGGCGTAATTCAGAATCAAGTAGTACAAACCATCCAAGACTTGTGTTCTGAAGAGCCACAGTTGGAGCATCGAGGTCCATCGTTTTCTCTTAATGTGCCATTCAGAAGAGCCAATTCACGCAACTGCATACGACGTAAATCATTCTGACCTTCAGGCACTTCAACACCCTGTCGAATTATTTCTTTTATCTAAAAAAACAAACAGTTAAATCTTTATATTAGGACTGCAACAGTGCACCACAAAATATATGAATAAAAATATGGAGAAATAGGAATTGCCAATCAAAATTTTGTTACATAAAATATATGATAGAATCTGCCACAATAAGCATTTTGCTTTCTAACTCACGAAACCATATTAAAAATAACCAATTAAAAATAAAATAACCAAATCGAGTGGAAGTAAGGTTTCACACCTGTGAAACGACAACAAGGTTCAAGATAGTTGAGTTTTTTTAGTCAGATGTTGAGTCTTGAGACTTGTGCGTGGGTAATGAGGTGAATGATTCTTCCAAAACGAGAATCAAATTCGTGTCCGCAGTAATAGCCAGCGAGAGTCTTATCAGAGACAAGCGCTCCAATCGATTACGCCACCACGGCTGCCAAAAGTTAAATTGTATGTACAGCATAGACAGGAAAAAAGAAATGTTATGAAAATAACCAGACACATAAATACCTAATCTGGAGAGAGTATGGGCATACAATAGTTATTTGTGTAACTAGTGCACAAAGTAGTACTTTGATGCACGAGAGAAATGCATTACGCACGAGCTACAGGCAAAGATACTTTCAGCACGAATTACACATTACATTTTTGCTAAAGTTGGCGCACCTGGAGTGCAGCAAAGTAGAAGAGTTTATGAATCAGCCGTTTTGAGTACAATAATGAGTACATAAATAGCCGCATTGTTAGATAAATGTATTACCTTATCTACAGCTTTTTTGACACACTCCGGATTATTGGCGGTCACATACGCATGCAGTGGCTCATCCTCACCCGGAAGTGGTTGTCCATCTTTACGTCCAACTTTTCCTTCTTTCACTGATCCTTTGCCTCTGATAATTATTTTTGCTCCAGTATCTCTTTCCATAGCTGTAACAGGATAATTTTTATTAAAGGTCATTCTTATTCAAAGAAGATATGTTTTATTATTACAAATGTTATTATAAATACAAAAGTTTTGTATTAAAAATAGCAGCAAGAGAATACAATTGTAAATAATATGGACCTACGATACTTTTTATCAAATCCTAGCAAGACTAAAACGGATTACAGATTAAATGTTCAAAGTATGTAGTGAATTGAAACAGAAATTCTGGAATTCTTTCATGATAGTTTGTTACCATTTGTACATTTGTTGTATAGTTAGTGATTTTTAAGTATACATTTTTAATTAGTGTCACAAAAAGCCTATTTAAAACCATGTATTTCTTCAGCATCTATCGTTAAGCGTGACATATAACCCTCAAAAGGAGGGTGTGACTCCGGCCTGCTATATATTGGTGCCTTGGCTCCAGACAATCCATAATAAACGTAGTTAATATTTGTAAAACTCACATTTTAATGTGTTTCCTCTTGGACCAATCAAGAGACCAACAAAATTTATGTCAGGATGATCTTCTTGCGGAATCATAACTTTATCACTCACTCGTATAATTGGAGGCCTGCAAAAGAGGATAGCTATTGATGAACACACCAAAATCTAATGCAAATACATTTTCAACAGATTTATTTAGTACTAGATTCAAATAAATTCTTCAATATATTTCAGTGATAATATTTTCTATGATAACAATAATAATGACAGACCTAAACCACTCGTAAAGATGACGAATCCTCTATTAAATAAAAATAATGTTCATTTCAAATGAACATCATATCATAATGTTTACAAGATTTGAAGAGCACAACTTATTTTCTGAGGACGTATTTAAACATCTGTTTATTTTGATTGGTTGGATGCTTGATTTAGTGAATTATTGATGAACATTACAGTGTAATTTTGGGTAGTAAGGAGGAAAAATTTTCATTTGTAATAAAGGAGAACTCTTCGTTAGCGAACAAGCTATGCTTTGCTGATGGCGCCAAAAAAAAAAATGTATTAATTGTGTGTGATTGTTATTTACAAGAGTTTGGCAATAAAGAATTTTGAATTAAAAAAAAAAAAACATGCGGGAATACCATCAAATTTTTATTTGTTAGGAATGAGCAATATACTAATTATAGACATAATACTTGTTGGCAAACAATTATCACTGTAGCAATACTATATTTTTGTCTTTAAAAGTATATTAGAGCAAGAGCTAGGAAATTATTGGTTCCATGAAAGACCCCAGTTGTGGACTATCCACTGGAACTTTAAATAATAGAATTTATTAATTTCGAATTCCTTCAAGTACTATTAATTTATACTGAAGACTTCAGTCTTGAAGGAATTCGAAATTAATAAATTCTGTTTCTGTATATTTGTCAGTTACTTCAAACTAACTATAAATAATAGATATAAAAGTAAAAGCTTAGTTCATTTCAGTATTTCATTATTGTATCTTGTTAGGGTTGATAATTTGTAATTTTTTATGTTTGAAAATAATTTAACAATATTTATGTAAATTAAGTTATTGTGAAGGTTACGAATTTCAAGTATATTAATGATTGTAAAGAAATTTTTTTGGAAACTTCGGGTCAAAGTTTAGGAGGGACCCGGCGATGTAATGTAACAGCATAATTTATTTATTTACCATGAACTTTCACAAAAGGAGGAGAGAACCATTTGAAGGAGAAGGGTGTTCAGGTGGTGAGGTCATAAATAAAAAAAAAGAAGGTATGTATGGAACGTTATAAATTTAATGAATAAGTAATGATAATAATTATTGGAACAATTGAGAATAAACGAAATTACTAGAATGAATAAAGATGAATTAAAGAGACCAGCAGCTAAGGACGAGTTAGAGGAAGGAAACGTGTAGACTGTACGAGCGTTGGAACTGGACTGCCTGTTGGTAAACCCCACAGCCAAGATGCGTGGTTACAAGGGGAGAAAGAGGTCAGAGGTGAGTGGCAGAGGAAAGAGCAGAAATAGGGAATTTTAATTGCCAAAAAATACATAAAACTTTATGAACATGGATTTAACGATAGAGGCTGCTGGCCTGCCCAATAACAAAAAAAAAAACAACAAAAATGTGAACTTCACACTATGCAGCACACAGCTCACACCTCACCATTGTTGACTATTAAAAGAAAAATGTTGAGGTCAGTGGAAATTCATGACAAGTAAAATTGTGCTGAAAAAACGAGTGGCTCGGGGCAGTCGGCGTCGAGTACGGGAGCTGCGGCAGATGATCCGCCCCAGTCTTCCCTGTTTGTGAGTAGATTAAATTCGTTTTTTTTCAACTTTCTTAGTAATGGCGAAGGTGATATTGTGGAAGGTATCCATAATGAATGATAAGACGAAATTGTCACAACCACATTTATTAAAACTTCGAGAAACTAGTTTCGGTTGTTACACCATTATCAATCTCATGTAACAACCGAAACTAGTTTCTCGAAGTTTTAATAAATGTGGTTGTGACAATTTCGTCTTGTTATTCATTATTAATTTCATTGTTGATAATTCTTATAACTACTGTCAAATAAATTATAATTCTTTTTTTGTCATTTTTTTTTGAGGATGAAGCCACATACGAGGTGTGTTAGAAAAATAATGAGACTGATTTCATACTAACCAAAGTTTTTATTATTTTCAAACAACAATGTTATCCCCTTCAAAGTAGTTCCCTTGGGCAGCTATACATTGGTGGAGTCATCGTTCCCACTCTTGGTAGCAGCGCTGGAAGTCTTCAATTGGTATGGCTTTTAACTGGTCGGTCACAGTCTTTTGAATGTTCTCCAGAGTTCCAAAATGACGTCCTTTTAGGACATGTTTCAATTTCGGGAAGAGGAAAAAGTCACAAGGACTTAAACCAGGTGAATAGGGGGGTTGAGGAACGACAGTAATGCGTTTTGAGTTCAAAAATTCACGGATGGAAATGGCCGTGTGACATGGAGCATTGTCATGATGAAGCATCCACTTGTCTGCAATTTCCGGTCTCACACGGATCACTCTTTTCCTCAAATTTTCAAGGACACTTTTATAAAACACTTGGTTGACAGTTTGTCCTGGTGGAACAAATTCTTTGTGTACGATACCTTTCCTGTCAAAAAAAACAAATTAGCATGGTCTTGATCTTTGATTTGCTCATTCGACATTTCTTCGGCCGAGGAGATGACGAAGTGTGCCATTCTTTACTTTGCCGCTTTGTTTCAGGATCGTACTCAAATATCCAGGATTCATCACCAGTGATCACACAATTGAAGAATTCTTGGTCATTAGCAATCCTCTCAAGAAGATCAACGCACACATTTTTTCGATTGTCCTTCTGTTCAGTTGTGAGATTTTTCGGCACCAATTTGGCACAAACCTTTCGCATGTTCAAATCATCTGTCAAAATTTGATGCACGGTGAAAGTGTTTAAATTTTGCTGTTCACTGATCATCTTTATTGTTAAACGACGGTCTGATCTCACAAGCGCCCTCACACGATCCATGTTTTCGTCCGTTCTTGAAGTCAAAGGTCTCCCTGAGCGAGGTTCATCTTCAACGTGTTCTCGGCCTTCCAAAAATGATTTGTGCCAGCGGAAAACTTGTGCTCTCGATAAGCACTGTTCCCCATAGACCTGTTTCAACTTTTCAAAAGTCACACTCGCGGATTCACCAAGTTTAGCACAAAATTTTATTGCACAACGTTGCTCTAAATTCCGATGCTCCATTTCTGTGACGCACAATTAAAACACAACTTTACTAATGGCGCTGTCAAAACTAATGTGTTAACTGTACGGAGTTGTAACTCGGACTGAGGAAGTGGAAGGGATAAACAAACAGGTTTAGCGTCAGCCGGTAGACACAACGTTGCCAGATCTCCCGCAGTGTTACCAATCTCATTATTTTTCTAACACACCTCGTAGGTCTGTGTGGGTAATGAGTTGGATGATGGTAATTGATGAGCTGGACTTACAGTTCCAAACCACCGGGAAGTGATTTTACAGCAGAGAACAGTATCGTTTTTGCTGGCCAATCTAATCGGTCCCCCTTACAAAGAGTGCCCAGGAGAACGCAGCTTATCTCTATCTGATTGAATAGATACTTGCTACGTCTCGAAGGCTATCACTATTTTCATAGTAGCACCTTTTCTCATGAGATTAGAGTAGTACCGTAAACACCTCTCGTATGCCAAGCGTTACCCATTAGAACATTAACAATAAATTATACTTACTCATCTTTATTTTAAATAATTTACACTATATATTATGTACTAAAGTAATATTTATAATTTATTGAAGCATTCAGAACACCCAAAAGCAAAGTAAATGAGAATTTCTACATCTAGGCAGAATAAAACTTTTAGTAATGCATTCCAGCCCTATGAATTATCGACAATGCATAATTGATTTGTGCACCAATCAATAATGGAGCTATTTTATTATATCAGATTAAAAAAAATTAGGCTTCTTACTTATAATCGGCAGGCGGCTTAAAATCCGGATTCAGTTTCAACATTTGTTGGATAAGATTATGTCTTTCTTCTTCCAATTTCTTCCTGGTCCTGTATTCTCTGGTATTCAATCGTTTTCCATCACTGCTGTAGATTGGTTCCGGTGAAGGCGATCTTCAAACATGAACAAACAAAATTAGTTACCGTACAAGAAACAATCCATCGGATGAGTCTATTGAAAGTTAAGATCAAATAATGTGTCATTTAATTATAATTATGTAACTAAAGAAAATTAGAAATGTATAAATTTTAAGATAATTCAATTCGATTAGTAGTCCACTGATTTCATACATTGAAATTATTAGGTACAGTGAAAGACGTCAACGCAGTAGTGTAAAAATTATTTCACCAAACCACCTATCATTGGAGGGTTGACTGTTGTGGCTGATCAAGCCATTTGTTTTAAACTAGGAACGAAGAAAAAAATTGAAAATTTGAATATTATCTGAACTAATTCTGAGTTGACAGTTTTAAAACCAAGGTGAAACTACCTGTAATGGTCTCTCAAAAAATATAATTACGCCACTATATTGTTATTCTATCACTCTAAATAAAAAATATAATGTAGTACACATTCTATAAGGATCATCATCGTACGAATTGGTAGCTAAATATGAAGAGGTCAAATTTTGCATTGAGCTATACTTATCATCAATTATAAATTGACTAGAAGAGAAATAGTGACTGGATTACTCTAATAAATAGATAAATGATGAAGAATTCTATGCTGATGAATAGATATTATTGTTATTCATTAATCATACCTGAATCATCTCTCAAAGTATAAATAAGAAAAATACACTTCATGGTTGGTAAAATCATTATCCAGAATCTCGAGTTAAAAGAATGCCTAGAATGACAAGTCATTATGGATCAATCATTTATTATACAGAGTGCGTCGGAACTCTCTAACAATACTTCTAGGCAGTGTTTCTGGACCACTAACAAAAGTAAATATCGTAATAAAAATTTTTCAAAGTCCCCAGTTACTCACACAGCCGCCATTTTTTTTTCACACATTATTTTTTTATTCAAACACCATTGAACGTATAATTTTGAAATTTTGCATCCAGCTTTATAACAATTAAAACAATCTTAAAAAAATTAATCAAAATTTTCCGACACTAAAGAACAAAATGGCGGCCATTTAAAATCTTTGAACAGGGTTAAATTAATAATGGCTATGGTATCAAAAATTGACAAGAATCATTTTTTTTAGATATTGTTATTGCAAATCTAACGATACCTCATTTTTCAAGATTGGTCAACAATTAACAGAGATATGCTACTTTTTAGGGTGTGCGGTGGTTGGAAGCGGGTTGCAGTTCTTTAACCTGTCATTGCAAGGCTTTCATTCTCATGGTTATTTATTCTTTGTAATTATCTATGGTGAATAAATATTAATTTTATTCTTTGTTTGTAAGTTATTCCTTGTTTTTTCGTAAAACTGCAACCACCGCACACCATAACAAGTAGCATATCTCTGTTAATTGTTGACCAATCTTGAAAAATGAGGTATCGTTAGATTTCCAATAACAATATCTAAAAAAATTATTCTAGTCAAATTTTGATACCATTAGTCATTATTAATTTAACCCTGTTCAAAGATTTTAAATGGCCGCCATTTTGTTTTTTAATGTCGGAAAATTTTGATTAATTTTTTAAGATTGTTTCAATTGTTATAAAGCTTTATAAAAATTATACATTCAATGGTGTTTGAATAAAAAAATTATGTGTGAAAAAACAAAATGACGACTGTGTGAGTAACTGGGGACTTTAGAAATTTTTTATTACAATATTTACTTTTGTTAGTGGTCCAAAAACACTGCCTAGAAGTATTGGTAGAGAGTTCCGAAACACCCTGTATTTATCCAGAATATTTAAATCACTAGATTATTTGAGTTGAAGAAAAATATTCAACTAGCTGTTGAAATGGATTATTTCATAATACTTGTATTATCATTATTTACAAAATGCCTGAAAAATTCTAGATCAGCTTGGAGCTATTTAAAAAATGTGATCAACCCACCGCAATACCTACAAGTGGAGGTAATAATATTCTACATTAATGGCTTTTTATATGAAATAGTAGACAACATAAGCCAACTGAAAAGTTTGCTGTTATAAGAGAAAATATCATTAGAAAAAATAAGGAATTACAACAAAAAACTGAATAGCTGATTAGTCCTGAAATAAATGGCATGAGTTTAAAATATTAGAAAAATAATTATCGAATATTTAAAACTGTAATACAAGGCTAGAAGAACAATAACCTAATGCTTCGATAACAGTTGAATAAAATTATTTACTAGGATTAGTGAGTGAGAAGTGCTGAAGCCCAACAAGAATAATCATATTTATTAAAAGTATCTATCAGAAAATAAATTTGCCTTTGCAAAGGGTACAATTTGCTTCTTATTGTAAAAGCTGTAAAAAATGAAATAATTGTCAAATTATGAGCTGCAAAAAAGGGTGGATGAATTTCATTATATATACAGTGGAGGAGCAGAAAATCGATTCAAGAATTAGTGGACTCAGCACAGACAAAACAGAGCAAGATTTTCAGAATGATTCGTGTAAGGAGATAGATGAATAAAATTTATTTTTTCTAGTGCCATTCAAACTTCAAAACGTTAATGGATGTTTGTAATGTATTGCAGCATGTTACCGAACAATAAGCTATTCATGTTCTCTAACGAACAGAATGGTTTCTAGTTTATTCCAGATGATTTATCTAGAGAAACTTTTTCAACATCACAATTCATACCAGTTAGTGCGGACATTAAATGAACGAAAAATTATTTCTATCTAATAAAGTATTGACTAGATATCAAAAGTGTGATAACTTCCACACAATCATTTAATTATATCCTTTTTGCTTCTCAAGACCTAACTTTTCAATTTTTTTCAACAGGAAATTCAAGGTTGAATTGAAAACATCCGTTTCTTTGAATATTGATATAAAATTAACTTACTTAACACACTTCACTAACAAAGAAATGTAGTATTATACATTATTACATTATACGTAATGGATATCCTATAATGGATTGTAGGGTTGGACCAATTACAGACTACTTATAACTTTTTGAATTGGGTTCCACTAGAAAATAAAAATATGGATAAAACAAATAAAGATTATAACGAAGTGGTAATCTCAACAAATGACACCTTAAGTTCAAAATACTTGCGTGGTTAATTTTCATGTACTGTTTTCAATAATGATATAATTCACAGCATGAATCGTTTTTACATCCGCCATATTATACAGACGTTCGACGCATAACATTCAATTACATAAAAAGGAATGAGAAACTATATCCATAGACTGTAGTAGATAAATGTTCAACACGAGAAACCTCATCCTCACAGAGATTAAGGAATTCTATTTTTAGCTCTAAACTACTAGAAATTTGATCTTTTCTTTGCCTGAACTTCATTAATATCAATGTGCATTAATAGAATAGGAATCTGAGGATGAAGACTGTTATAGAAACCAGTTGTAGAGATATAGTACTAGTGAATTATATTACAGAACTAGAATGATCATTTCAAAGTACATCAACTACAAAAGAATATAGTCAGTATAATAAACGCAACTGCTATTTCTATCCAGAACAAGAGAATATAAAATAGTATGTGATGAGTAATTTATTAGAATAGATAAGATAGTTGACATCATATCATTGAATTTCATACCTTTGCAGCCTCAAATTTAAAAATAAGATTGTGCACTTTAGAGCCACATGACTGAAATGCAGTACTATCATTTCCCAGACGATCTAAAGCTAAAACCTTTCAAAAAACGAAATTTTTTTTAAATTTGGACATTCCAGAAAATATATTTTTTTATTTGTGAAACTTTCATCATCACTTTAAAAAGTAGGACATGATTGAAATTGAAGTTGAGAAGATTGGAATGAATAAAAAAAATTAGGAGAGTGAATAATACATGAAGCTGTAGTGAAAGAACAGAATGGGACATGGACTGTATAGTATAGGACCCAAGCAGGACATGGTTGAAATTGAAGTTGAAAAGATTGGAATGAATAACAAAAACTTAGGAGAGTGAATAATACATGAAGCTGTAGTATATACCAGAAAGTAAAAGATTTTGTTTGGCACACGACAAATCATATTGCAATAACTATTAACGATTTATAAATGACCAAATAAGGAAATAAAAAAATGAGACTAATAAAATATGTTTTTCCTTAACCTTTGTCATAAGTACCTGAAAAAATTATATTCCAGGCAATATTGGCAAAGCCGAAAATAGAAAATTCAAACATAGCAAAAAAAGGATAAGGACACAATAATTGCTGAACTGAAACGAAATTGAATGAATAAAAATAGCAAGTATAATAAATAATATTATGTTTGGAAACCCCTACTGGATAATGTCAGGATAAACGGATAATCATAAAATAGAAAAAATAAGTATGTAATATTATACGGAAAGTATATCGTGGTTAAATGGAATACCGTTTGACTATTAAAATAATAAGAGTAATGAGCCTCATCAGGTGATTATTTAAGGAAATATACCGAAAGAATACCACAATTAATTCAGCGTCCAAGAGCTTGTGAACCTAGGATGTTGTTAATTAGATAATCAGATGATCAAGTGTACGATAATTATTGATTAGTTAGCAGTCACACCTGTCCTCTGGATTCGGTGGAATGCCCAATTCTCCGGTCCTAAGTTTCCTGCTCACTTCCTCAATCTGCAGTTGTACTGAAATTGAAACGGGTTAGAGAAGGGCACAAAGCCCAACAATTAATTACAACGAATTTATCAACACTGACAAAATGAAGCTAAAAGAAGTGTAAAATATATAAAGTTGAACATACTTTCTAATTTAATATAATGATAAAAGTACAAGAAAAACGTCAACTGCATAAATTATCTCGGCAAACGTTTATGATATTGGGCAGATCTAAATTTATTACATACAAAAGCGTGGTTCAAATGTGTATGCATGTCCACTTGTGACAACTCGTTTTCTAATACTCATACGACTTACTTTTCAGGTGGAATAAAAATATTCCTGGCTCCAAAACTAAAGAATACAGACTATAACGAGTCTCAGTACGGACAGTACACACTGAGAGTGGTATCAGAATAGATTTAAGAATTTTCATGCAAAATCTTGTCACAAGAAAACTAGCACCATCATGGGAACTAACATCAATTAGGAGGCGTTAGTATTTGGTGTGAGAGAATGAGGAGTTCTAGAATTATCTCACTAGTAGCATAATAGCGTTCATTCAGAAATTGTAAATACCAGCAACGACTGGCATTTATTTACAGTACCGTACAAGCAATATTACGGTCACCAATATCTATTTGTCAACTGCAGAATATACGCTCTAAATATATTGCTATATACCAATATACGGTCAACTGCAAAAATTGCTAATCTGGTACCTGTTTTATAACCAAGAGCAATGTAATAGTCTTAAAGAAAAATGTTATGCAATATGTAATATAAGTTCGTAGTTTACAGGATCCTTATTTCCAACACCTTATTCTACATGCTAAAACATACAAAACATATCAATTACCCCTTAGTTTTCCATTATTTTTTCACTTTTGTAGAAAATCATATCTTATAAACGAATTAAAATTTTATCTTGAAATTAATCACGTACACGAAGAAATATGTGTTCCACAAAGTAAAAATATTGAACGTGTAGTCAAATAAGTTTACTTCACCATTTAAAAAAAAGGAATATTGATCAATCCTGATATTTTCACTTTGTTGAAAGCATATCTATTATTAAACACAACGAATTAAATAAAAAACAATGAGATAATAACAATTGATGCAATAAAAATCATGATATATATTTCTAAAAAAACGAATAAAATACAAAGAAGGTAACGGGCATTGACATTTTATGCAGATACATTTTTTGCTTGATCAAGCATGTAGAATAAGAAGCTAGTCGTACAGGGATCACGCTTTCAACTGGACTTACTGTACATAATAATTAATAAAGTAAAACACATTTGCTAGTTTTAGATTGATAAATGAATGAAAATCACTGGAAATGAAATAGTTGTTGGTTTAAAACTGGGTTTTTTTACAAATAATCAGAACGTTGTCAATTCTTATGTACAATTTATTTTTAAAAATATATAAGTACCTATGGAATTCCATTGATAAAAAATTGACATTTCTTGGTAGAATAATATTTCTTATTTTTCGTACAATACTAACTGGTTTTTGGCAAAAATGAGAATTTATGTTCATGTATTTTAATAAATCCTACATAAAAAATGCAATAATTCTGATTATTTTAAAAATTTCTGTGTTCTACACCCCAATCTGTACAAGAAACACAGCTGGGTGTCACATGAATTCATGAGCCAATGATTTCAGTTATCAAATAAATAAGAAATCCAATGAAGTGTTTCTTTACTTAACTCATTGCGCATTGAAAAATACTGAACAACAGAATCTTCATAACAAGTATATCACGTAGCAAATCAAAGAAAGTTGCTAATTTTATTTCAATTTTCAGAACATTTCAATAAAATTTCCCACCACTTTCGTGGGAGCGCCGCTTCACCCCCAAAATATAAAAAACACATAACATTTTCGGATTTTTTGCTATTATTTCGATTGAGATGGTATTTTTGAGAAAAGATATGGAATAAAATAATTATAAAAACGATAAAATTTTCTACAAAATGAGTAGTATTTTTTTATTTTCCTGTCAGTGGTTCCTGACATATCACTGTAAAGAGCAATAACAATTCTGCAAAATGATACCACTTGGAGCTTAGGGCCCTCTAGCTTGATTTGCAATTAAAAAATGTCAGATTTCCAATTTTTGGATTTTTTTCAAATTACGAATCGCTGTAGCTCGTGAACAGATTGGAATAAAAATTTAATATTAAGTATTTTTGTTAGTCTCATCACTCACCAAGTTTCATCAAAATCTTAGATGGTGAACGAAAAAAGTATGTTTTTATGACGTGGAATGACCCTACCACAATATTGCCATCACTAATAAAAGAAGACACTTAAAAGTATTGCTTGACAATGGAAATCGCATCTTAAAGAGCATTAAAAAAATTAATTGAAGCCTTGTGGTTTTAGAGCTGGTAAACATTTTAAAAAGTGTAAACGCTCATAGAATTTTGAGTGCTAGGATTTTTTTTCATATTTCGCTTACATATCAAGTTATGGCTTGAAAGATGAAAACAGTAACCTACTTTGATTTAAAATGCAAAGGACTTGTTTTGATGATCTGCCCGTTGAGTAAATCGCATCGATAAATATGTAGTATTAGTGTAGTTATAGTATATGGAAAATGCAAATTGTTAGTTCATTTTCATAGAGTGATCTTGCATAAAACAAGCCTTTTTGAACAGTCTATCCACATCAACTTAAATATAAAAATACTGTATTCATTTAGAACTGAAAAATTCAGAGGTAAGCAAAAAGATATTAATTATTAGTGTCAAATAAGATGAATGATACATTGAACTTCAAAGTCAAGTAGATAAAACATTTATATTTCTAACTGGATTTATAATATTCGATTGATTAAATTAATAGAGACAAAACATCCTCAGGTTAGCAACTATACAATATGATTTAACTGATCAACTTACAAAGATATGCTTCTTCCTGTTCTTTGCTGAGATTTGTAGGTAGAACAGTTGGCATCCCAAGAATAAAAGCTTTATCTTTCTCATCTCCTCCCCATCTTGATCTTCGTCTTTTTCTCCTTTCTTCTCTGTCTGCTGCTAAATAATTTCTCCATTAATAACAGAATTACAATATTAAAATGTTTTAGGCCCGTATTTATGAACGTGAATTAAGTCAGATCGGTTAAGTCAGACTTAGCGGCAATAAGGCTTACTTACACTAACAGGTTCAAGCCAGCGAGCAGCTGGAACCCTAAAGCCAACCCAGCTCCCACAACAAAGATCTGACTCCTGATAATTAATTTAACATTAATAATTTACATTAAACAACACTAATTTGAGAATTTACACTACGTAAATATTGCAGGGACAACTGGGTCGACTTATAACCTCACTTTTCAGCTAGTAAACTCACCTAGTATAAGTAAAGCTTAGAATAAAGTTCGTATTCATGAACCTTTCTTAAACATCTTCTCAACTTAAAAGCCAAGACGTGCTTATAATTGGAGTCTCAAATCCGTTCTTAGCCAAGCTAGGTACAGAGCTGTCTTGAAGCCGTTCTTAGATTGTTGTGTTGCATCATATTTTGATTTCACTTTTTAGTATAGCATCGGCTCATAATAATAAAATAAAATCATAATATTCAACTTTTGCACCATTGCAATGTAATTCACTGTATATCTGACTTTTTGAAATTATTTCTACTTATTTTATAGTTCTAACCTTACATTTTTTTTGGCACTAGGATAGGATTCTCTTTCTAAAAAAGAATGGATGAAGTTCGTTGGTCTGCTGGCAGGTAGAGTGTACTACACTGCCTTGACTGATATCATTTTTCAAATTCGAAAAACAGAAAATTATAACTTAAAATATATTAATGTGGTTATAATAACTTAACAGTAACTGTAAATTTACATGTAGTACAGTATCTTTATCTTTTCATGTATGTTATTTTATGTTTATTAGTGCCTGATGATACGACACAATTTTAGGTTAGCTTGTGACCACGTTCAATGTAATAGAGCCTTTACAACTCGGTCTTAGATAACTCGTGCTTAGATCAACGTAAGTCACGTTCATAAATACGGGCCTTAATATCATACAAACAGAACAAACTATAGTCATACAAACTAAAACTTGATTTTTTTAATAGAATATTTTTGATAAATGAAAAAATCTATTGCTATATTTTTTATAACTAATCACGGCTTTGGATAAATAATAATGCAGATGGAACTCATGACATCAGTGTACATACAAGTCTGTGATGTTTCCATGGCGAAATTCTTCCGGAATTCCCAAGTAGGCAACAAAAATTTAAATGAAGCTATTTCATAGAGTGCCTTTGACACGGGTCGACAGATTCATCTCTGAATTTGTATGTTCAATCTAATACAAAAACTGACACTGTATTTCTATTTAATATACGTTTTCACTCACTTATATTTGAGATACTGAAGGGATGAATTTTACTTCTAGAGAGAAGCTTCATCAGCCTGTTGAAGGAAATGAGTCTGTAGAAGTAAATGCCTCTTTAGAAGTGAAATGTATCCCTGTATAAAGTTAATTCGTATGGCTTTTCGTGGTGGGGAGACCCTTACGGGTTATCCCTGTATAAGTGAGTGAAAATCATATATTAAATAGAAATACAGTGTCCGTTTTGATTATTGGATTGAACATATAAATTCAGGGATGAATTTGCCAACCTGTGACAAAGGTACTCTTTTATGAAATAGCTTCTTTTAAATTTTTGTTGTCTACTTTGCAATTCCGGCACGACTAACCTATCCAATAACTGATAATAACCCCATGTAGAGATGTAGTCAGTCAAATAGATTAAACAGACATAAATGATTATATTATCGTTAATTCAATATTAATGTTAACTATATTAGAATAAGCAAGAAATAGTTTCAATGTAGTACTAATCAATGCTTTCATTTTGCAGTATCATCAATCATCAAATCAATAGCCGATAAGCTAGTAGTAGGCTAGAAAATCAAGCTAGCTGTAACTTATAACTGAACAGGTTTCAGTAACTTATTCACCTGGAGCAATGGAAAAATTCCTTAATGAATCAACTAAGTTAAATGGAAAATAACAATTCAATTTATGGAAAATAATCTTAGTTTTAGTAGTAATATAGAGCTAGGACAAGTAAAATGTAATCCGTACTTACACTCGCTTTCTCGTTTATAACTGTCCCTGCTTTCTGGCATTTTGAATGGAAAGAATCAGGACAAATTCATAAAAAGTTGAAAACTCAAGTAAATAATCTATTAGGCCTATGTATTATTACTTTTTCACAAAAAGCAAACAATTCTAGTAGTGAGCAGACGCTAACAAGATGGCGCCTGCAAAGTTGCAAGAATACAACTACACAGAACAAAGATGAACGCTTCTGCGTTCTGCGCATGCGCAGAGTTGTTTGATCAGCTGTTTGGCTGACTACACGCAAAGCCACCTAAAATAAAAAGTTGAAAAATGAAATATAATAATGTGAACTCTTGTATTTAATTATCAAATTAGAACTTTTAGCGTATTCCTCAACGAAAATTTTATAAAGAATAAATTATTGGAAATATTATTTTTGTGGCTCACGACCACGGTTTTCGTTTGTGGCGCTTGATTTCAAACAAACGGATGGTTCCCATTTCGAATACATTGTAGGGCAGCTTCATCAATTATTTATCTAATAAACCAGTGAGGCCCATGGGCTGGAGAACTCGCTCGCAAACAACTTATTTTGGAACGGGCCTTCAATCCTAATACGGCCGTATTCAACAGTACCAAGCAACAGAACACATAATGTCAATAGGCCACATTTATACAGAGACATTGTCACTAATTTAGACACACTACACTTTACTGACAAAAGCCAAAAACTCAATGTTCTAGAGCAATATGGAATTTATAAACACACAGCAGAAACCTGACAACATTTTAAATGACCAAATTAACTTCTTCTCACACACCCTTTTTGACAAAATAATCCCAATTTCAAACCTTCCGCCTACTCATTCCCCCTCCCCCTCACACTTCCAACATCCATAACCCTGAAAATCATGCCTTGAATCAGTGTCGTCTATGGATCGTCTCACGGTGCTCTTAACATCAGAGTGAATCAGTGTCGTCTATGGGTCGTCTCACGGTGCTCTTAACATCAGAGTGAACGTCACGCCATAACGTGAGTCACAATTTCCACTTAGATGAGGTTTTTAAGTTTTTATGACATATTAGTGGAAACAAGATGGATTTTCAACATCATAAATGACCTTCTGAAAACAAATCTAAAAGATGGACAAATTATTTCATTTTCCGATGATACAGCTTTGATTTTTACTGGTTCATCATGGGAGAAAAAAGTCTTGGTTGGAAGAGCACTTATTAACCTTATATTATAAAAAAAGTGTCTTTATGACGTTTTGTCCAACAGCAAGAACCTGGGCCAAAAATTTGAACCAAATTCAAATTTTCTTACAGGCTGTAATAATAATCTTAATGCAATGTGTAACTGTCCAGCCTTGGATAGAGCCAAAGAGGTGACATATCTGGGAGTTTTTATCGATCCTCATTCAAGATGGGATTGTCATATTAAAAATATGTCTTAAGGCTAAGACATCTGATACATTAATAAAGCGTATAAGACTGGTCAATTAAGAAATTTATAATTACGAGCTATATTGTCTACTTTGTTTATGCACAGTCTGTCTTCCAGTATGAAATACAAATCCTTGTGTGGGGAGGAGAACCAAACATTCATCTTAATTAATTATTATTCATTTTACAAAAATATAAAATCAAAGCTCTTTCAATCAAAAATAGACTTTATCCTAGCAGCGCTGTTTCAATGATTTCAAAGTATTAACAATAAAGCAGTTGTAGGTAAAATCTTTTTTAGCTAATCATCAATGGAATCAAAA
Organism: Conomelus anceps; assembly: GCA_948455865.1. Classification (NCBI taxonomy): domain Eukaryota; kingdom Metazoa; phylum Arthropoda; class Insecta; order Hemiptera; family Delphacidae; genus Conomelus; species Conomelus anceps. The sequence continues at coordinate 25,533,528 of OX418217.1, forward strand.
ATATGTTCATCTCTCAAGAAATGGCATAACATCCGTCAACCAGACTTTGACCCCTATACTTTACTATATTTAAAAAAAAATTTAACCATCAGCCCCCTATCTCCAAACAAACCTTGCACCAATTTCTAATAACATATGAAAAGTTGAAACCACATTTTACAACCTAATATTAAACGAAAACAGACAAGAAATAATATCAAACAAATCGAAGTGCTTAAATTGTAAACATATTTCACTACATTCATATTTTGACATTTTTGAGCCATTGTTTCACCTCATTCCCAAGTAGAATTCAAGTAGGCTTCACAAAAATACAGAAGCCTATTATAGAAAAACGGCAATTTGGACCATGCAAACCTAAAGCTGATACCCTAAACCCAAACTTTAGAGCATCAGAACTCAAACACTTCACCACACTTTCGTGTAGAATGGAGATGGACATACAGTAGTAGACTAATTTAGTCTACCAATAGTTTTGCTGTGCTTCACAGATAGCATGTCATTTTTGGCGAGAACAAGATTCTTGGTTACAAACTCAGCGGCCGCATTCTATTATTATGCAATCGCGCATCTCATTCGTTATTCAATTAGCATCAAAACTCGTTTACCAAGTGCATTGCCAGAGTGTCAGAAGTGTTCTGTTTTCCGCCGGCTATTTAAATCTCCATAACATACATATAGATGTACAATCTTGTATACTGTAACATATAACTCCTAAGAGTTGGAATACACTGGTAGAATGTAAAGTGTCCGTTTCTCTCGCCTGTAAATTTACCGTCTTCTCCGTTGATAAGAAGGTATTTAATTGGGCCAATTACTGCTTAGCAGTGTTGCAAAGACCGTAGAGTTTTTTCTCTTGCATAGCTCGTACAGCGGTATATAGTGAGCTTTTGAAACATTCAAATCACTGTAAACAAACTTCCAACTCTAAAAATGAAACTGTCAAACTTTTTCAGTGATAAGCTTGAATAAATTGTGTAACAACGGAACGTTCTGCAACAAACTAGATTTTCTATTTTCTATGATGATTACCATATCCTCTGATAACTCAGACATTACTCGAAATTTTAAGAGTAAATAATACAATGATTCTAATAAAAGTGTAATACTAATTTTAAAAAATACTAAAAATTTGTAAAGAAATCAGTAGTGGCATGTGCCTGTTGCATCTTTGCTTGATGTGCTCTTGCAATAGAAAAATAAATTAATTAAAAACGATCACATTTCAGAAAATTTAAATCATTGCGCATTTTTAATTAATAATTATAATGAATATTTCAAAATGAATTGATATTTTTAATATTTTTTCATCCTCCTGATGTTTCGGACCTTCGGTATTCATTGGACTCTCATAAAAATATAAGACTCTTCAAGAGTGTACATAGAGTTCAATTCATAAGCAGTAAGCTTCATACTTATTGAAGATGCTAATTGAAATCTTTTTGATTAAAATAAGGGGGAAAACATTGAGCTGATTAAGCCAATCGATCAAATTCTATCTGTTATATTATTATATTTTGTTAAGGAACCTAATTATTATTATTATGATTATTACTATTATTATTATTATTATTATTATTATTATTATTATTATTATTATTATTATTATTATTATTATTATTATTATTATTATTATTATTATTATTATTATTATTATTATTATTATTATTATTATTATTATTATTATTATTATTATTATTATTATTATTATTATTATTATTATTATTATTATTATTATTATTATTATTATTATTATTATTATTATTATTATTATTATTATTATTATTATTATTATTATTATTATTATTATTATTATTATTATTATTATTATTATTATTATTATTATTATTATTATTATTATTATTATTATTATTATTATTATTATTATTATTATTATTATTATTATTATTATTATTATTATTATTATTATTATTATTATTATTATTATTATTATTATTATTATTATTATTATTATTATTATTATTATTATTATTATTATTATTATTATTATTATTATTATTATTATTATTATTATTATTATTATTATTATTATTATTATTATTATTATTATTATTATTATTATTATTATTATTATTATTATTATTATTATTATTATTATTATTATTATTATTATTATTATTATTATTATTATTATTATTATTATTATTATTATTATTATTATTATTATTATTATTATTATTATTATTATTATTATTATTATTATTATTATTATTATTATTATTATTATTATTATTATTATTATTATTATTATTATTATTATTATTATTATTATTATTATTATTATTATTATTATTATTATTATTATTATTATTATTATTATTATTATTATTATTATTATTATTATTATTATTATTATTATTATTATTATTATTATTATTATTATTATTATTATTATTATTATTATTATTATTATTATTATTATTATTATTATTATTATTATTATTATTATTATTATTATTATTATTATTATTATTATTATTATTATTATTATTATTATTATTATTATTATTATTATTATTATTATTATTATTATTATTATTATTATTATTATTATTATTATTATTATTATTATTATTATTATTATTATTATTATTATTATTATTATTATTATTATTATTATTATTATTATTATTATTATTATTATTATTATTATTATTATTATTATTATTATTATTATTATTATTATTATTATTATTATTATTATTATTATTATTATTATTATTATTATTATTATTATTATTATTAGATAAGAAGAGAGGTGAATGAAGACCTGGGTGAATTGTCCCCAGAGAATATTGTAGCTGTAATGCTTCAAGGACAGCAACAATGGATGAAGGTAGTTGGGTGTATCACCACCATACTTCAGACAAAGAAGATAGATTTAGATGCAGCAGGGTAGCTGAAAAGCTCTAGTTAGAAGGGCCCGTTCTGAAGTAATGTGACAAACAGTCCCAGGCGGGCCCAGAAGCTGGAGGTGGTTTTAGCCAGTATTTTGCTTTGCCAAGAGTCTGGCACATCGTGCAGAAAAGCATTTCCACCTCCAAAAAAAAAAAAAAAAAAAAAAAAAAAAAAAAAAAATTATTATTATTATTATTATTATTATTATTATTATTATTATTATTATTATTATTATTGTCTATCTAACCGGATAAAAGTAAGTCACAAAGTATAATGTATAATGATAAATGACAGAGCTTTAAAGGTCCAAAAAAATTCCCTTAAAAAATTATTTCAGTCATGAAGTAATGAAAATGATATTAATAAATAACTTTTTATGCACAAATTAGTATGAATGTAAAGTCATCGATAGCCTACTTAGCCTACTTCTTATCCTATGCCGCAATCATGCTTTTCCCTATTCAATTATTATATTAGAAATGATACTGTTGTTTATATATCAGTATTGAATATTTTTGTAATGGGTACTAAGCATAAACTTACATAAAATTAATACTTTCTTAGTTGTATTAATATATAAGTTGTTAACAACTTATAACTTATAAGTTGTTATAACTTAACAGGAACTTACATACAATTACAACTTTCTTAGTTATCCTGAACAGGATAGAAATCTGCTGTGCATTGCGGCATGCAGTGGGGGATATCATTGGGCTGACAACCTTTATGAATGTGAATAGAATATATAAATACAATACTCCTGATAAGGAACGCTATTTAAACGTGCTCAACAATGTGGCAGACAAGACATTCTCTCGAGAAGACAACACAAAAGAAATTGAAACCATTGATGTCGTGATCAATCAATAGCAGCGAATTTGTTGGAGGGAATAAATCATTCATTATCAGCCCTCAATAAAATATAGAGTTGGACGAGCTTGTTCAAAGGTATTCCGATGTTTTCTTCGCAATGTCCCCAATATTGTTATGAATGATGCAATTTGCATCAATTGTAGTCTAGTACCTATAGGCCTTTTCACAGCACGAAAGAAAGAAAATGATATCAGTGTTAATCACGGAACGGAGATATTTTTAAAACGATTCACAAAGTAATTGATAGACAACTCTTATACAACAAAATCAGTTTTATTTATTAAGTGAAAAGTTATAATACTAACAACGCAGTTCGTCATGGAACAAGAAATCCAGGAAAATCAGTTCCATTGTGACTGTAAAAATTAAAGAAAAAGAACCTGGAAACTAAGTAGCAATTATGATGTTGAAGATCCATCTTGTTTCCACTAATATGTAACATAAACTTAAAAAACACTTTTAAGTGGAAATCAACTCACGTTATGGCGTGACGGCCGTTTCACTCTGTTGTCTAGAGCATCGTCAGACGACCCACAGTACACTGATTTAAGGCATGAGTTTGAGGATTATGGATCATACTCATGCCTTAAATCAGTGTACTGTGGGTCGTCTGACGATGCTCTAGACTAGAGAACAGAGTGAAACGGCCGTCACGCTATAACGTGAGTTAATTTCCACTTAAAAGTGTTTTTTAAGTTTATATTACTAAGCAGCAATTTACCAAAACTGGCTGGTCAATAAGAAACTATGTAGGCCCTATACTTTCTACATTCTATTGAAATTTTTTATCATAGACGTCTTAATGTAATAAATTTTATTCGTATAAAGAATAATTAACCGAACACAGTGAGATTTCAGCTCTAACTCGACCTGCATGTAGACTATGTGTACGTATGTTAAACGATTACGGCCAAACATCTTGAACGATTGTCAAGAAATTTAGCATGAATGCTCCTTATACCTAGGCCAAGCGATGTACAACGGGATGTATAATTTTTTTTTAAATGGCCCAATTTACCACCGATTATTGGAGTGTCTGATTTAGATGCGGGTGGTTTTAAATTAAATTAAGACGATTTCAGAGGTGGTTTGATCCATGAAAAAAATTCGATAAACCCAACCGGGGGCGTGGGGTTCAAAATTTTAATATAGAGATAATTGTGGAATTCTTCTTCTCATCAGGGAGATCATAAAAACTCTAGAGACTTACATTCAAAATATTTGTAAAAATGATCTCCATTGAATCTAAATGCTCCTGAAAAAATTTAAAAAAAATGAACAAATTTTGAACATTTTTGTTAATGGATGATTTTTGCTTTTTATGATTGGGTGTTATTATTAAGAGCTGCTAGAAGGGTTTTTCAAATATTGATTTTTGCAGTTTCTATCTTCAATGAACGATTGAGCAATAAAAATTGAGTTGAAAGTGCTCTTGAACTTTTTTTCAAAAATATCATCCCCTTTGAAGCGTTGGGCAAGTGAGTTCAGTACTGAACTGTTCACGGAGCTACTAATAGTATGTATAAATCAGTATAAAATGAATTAATTCATTAGTGTACAGACTTGTATCAAAATTCAGCAATAAGTTGTGCACGTGCCTAGTAAAAATATATTAATTGTAAGTGGACTGTCAAAATCCTCACAAAAATTTAAAAATTTCAATTCAGATGGCAATATTACCTTCTCATTGAACATTGAAACCCGACTTATAAATACTCTTCTCCACAAGCATCATCGAAAACCAGTTGACCACAAATTATAGGAAATTCTATTCAAAATCTAGAAATATATAATTAGAATAGAGAAAATATGATTTAAACAACTCAATTTCATATTCAGCACAAAAATCAGATTTTTCAAATACAGATACCATCAAAAACTATGACAAGATTAGAACCCATTATGCCTGCAGAGGAAGTGCTGTGCGCAGGTGTGAATTCCAAAATATTGTTAAAGATGTTTGTTGGTTATTATAAAATATATATTACTATGCATAATTCAGCTAGCATATTATTAATAATTATTGCATAATATCCATAATATGTTCATATTTTACCATATTTTATTTCTTTCCTCTTTATTGTGATGGAAACTGTAGTGATATTCATTTTCATTTTTCAGTATGCATTAGATAGGTTTTGGGGCGGTACTTCAAACCCTTTTACACAAAAAATTGAGTGACTATATTAATTTATTCATGAGTTTAGGCATTCAAATTACTATTTACTAGATCTCAGTTAATGGACATTAGACAGTGATTAATAGCTAGACGATATTATTTTCTCTCTCTATGTGTTATCAGATCTATCATTACAAAGTTATCAGACGTTTAGGATCGTCACAAACAAAATTCTAATTTGTCTCTCCAGCAGGAGAGATTCCGGTCGAAGACCAATTTATATCTATATTCATTTATAATAGGTAATTATGAACGTCCGAAAGTGCAATGGAGCCTAGACAGAACATAGATTACAAGAATACACCGTTGAGAATAATAAATTAGTATGTTTTGGAAGCTAGCATTACAGATCTTTTAAGACAGAAATACTGTAGGTACAGATTTTATAGAACGGTGGATGAATCAAATCTGTTTCTCAGTTTATAAAGTTCAAGGTCAATGGTTATCTTAATTTCTTCAAGAATGTTTGATAATGTAAAAAATGAACAAAAACAATTCCATTATTTATTAATTGAAATTGAAAATTGATTTTGTTTCTGAATATAATTGACAACTCAAAAGTTTGGAAACACTATCCTAGAAAGTATATTTTTATTATGTTTGTTGGTTATTAAAACGACTAATCAAGTAAAACACGAATGTTCTACCATAGACCAACCTAGATGGTTGGTCTATGATTCTACTTACTGAACACCCATTTCGGAACACGTGGTGTCATCGGTGCTGTCTAGAACCATAGATTAGGGAGTAAGTTTATGGTTGATGGCTTGTCTATGCTAGAACTCTCGGTCAACGAGATTGCTGGTTTTTGTAGGCTTCTCATATTGAGGCTTGTTGAAGTGAATTTTTTTCAAACTAGGTTATCCCGGGTCGCACGAATGTGCGACTTTATTTCTTCTTTTTCTTCTTCATCTTCTTTTTCGTTCCCTATTTCTTCTTTTTCTTTTTCTTCTTCTTCTTCTTCTTCTTCTTCTTCTTACACTTCTTTTTCTTCTTATTTTTCTCCTTTTTCTTCTTCCTCTTCTTTTTCTTCTTCACCTTCTTTTTCTTCTTCTTTTTCCTCTTCTTATTTTTCTTCTGCTTCTTCCACTTCTTTTTTTTCTTCTTCTTCTCCTTCTTCTACTTCTTCTTCTTCTTCTTCTTCTTCTTCTTCTTCTTCTTCCTCTTCCTCTTCTTTTTCTTCTTCACCGATTTTCAGCTCACCGATCCCTATGTTAAAGCAATGGCAAAAATTGAAACTTTGATCGTTCATTCCTCATGTCCACGATGACTTTTTCCAGATGTAATACCTTGTCAAACATCTACTCGATGAGATCTTTCAAATGAGACGTGAACGAACAAAATCGGTCGAGAAACCACGGAGGAGTTGTCATCACAAAAAAACATGTTCGCCTATTTTATATAAAGATGTACCCTTAGTATTAGTATTATTAAAACCCCCCATCAAATACCATTCGATGTATTCTACTTTACATAGAAACTGCAGCTTAAAAAATTCATCATATTTGACATGCAGCATTTTTCCTCAGGGTAATACGAATAAATTGTTGAATGAGTCATTTTCCTTTATTGAATTATTGGCAAAATATGATCCAGTATCAGTTTTCTATGGTACTGTGGTTAACAAAAGTTTAATAGCTTGATTTGCGCAGTTCGGCATGTATACAAAATATATAAAAAAAACTCTACTGTATATTGATGCATTGGATATAGACCTATTGAATATAAGCCGAATATAAGGCGAAGCTAACCGCATATCTGTGAATATGAAAAGAGCTAAAAATTAAAATTCTCGAAATATAAGCAGTCATTCAGAGATATTTAGACATTCAGATATTTGGAAGTTGGAATAGAGTTGGCAAAGGAAAAGATTCCAGGAAAGAGGCCATGTTAATATTGGTTGAAATGCCTAATATTTTTTGTCAAAAGACATCCTGCATGTTAGCATCCCTATTTCACAATAATTCTTTACGTGAAGAAGTATTAACTTTACAGTCGGTACCTTTTGTTACTACAGTTGTTGTTTGTTATAACGCTTTATATCCATTGTTCAGTTTATGGTATTTGTTAATTCTCTCGTTAAATAAACCAATCAATTGAACAATTAAACTGTTTTTACACAGTGCACAATCATCTCATTCGATGGAACTTTTACTTTTTCTTAGTAAAACAATATTGGCTTTCTGAATATATTTTCCTTCAACAATTTATTCTATTCATATCTTTTTAATTTTTCTCAATCTTTAAAATTAAATTTATCAGACCAATAATAAAATTATTAAAAGAATATGTTCCATTTGCATAAATGCCACAGTATTTACAATCAGTTCAGTTTCTTTGGTTTAAAAATGATAATTCTTCGTGTCTCAGAAATAATTTTAATGCTGGTTTAACTACTAGGCTAATATTGATTTTCAATATAAAATATATTCACTAGACAGCAATCTATCTAGGTTGTAGCTACCTGCTGTAAAGAAAAAGCTGAATGATTGCGCCGACAATGGTATTAAAAAATAGAATCAAAGTAAATAAAAAATAATGGCAAAACTAAGATTTATATTTTGATGTCCTGCGTCTCTCCTCATCCCTAATTAGGATTGGATTTGAGATCTGGGTTCGTGATAGGTGACCCAGAATGCAGTCAATTCAAATCCTATGTAATAACTGAAAACTCCAAAGTATAAAAATTTCATAACCAGGAAGACAGCAAAGTTGAATCTCTAGTTTAGTTGATAATAATAGTTGACTTGGAAGAGTTTCACAAAGTTATGAGTGAAAATAAGGAGCTATTAAGCGAAATTTCTAGCATCTTTTTGGGGACAGAAAAAACAATTCTCAGATTATAGCTGAGCGATAAGAAAAAGAGAAGCCAAAAGGTGAATTAGTAGAATCTCGGTCACTGTGCTCCTTCCATCAGCCGAACATAGTATCAGCCCAGTCGCATCTCTTCCTGCTTGGTGCTTGCTGCTTTCAAAGCCAAACCAAGTAGAGCTAGTCAACAAATGTTATTACATCATACACTTCTACGAATTTTCTTTCAATAGATAATTATTTTGTTCCACCTATTACAGCATTTATTGCAGAAATAAAGTTCTTCAAAACACAATGTGAATAGATGCGTGCCTCAGTTGAAAAAGTACTTTGTTTCAGTTTCAGTGTAGGCCTACAGTACGGACGTGCTTCATTCTAATCCTCAATTTTTGAAATATAGTATTGAATTATAGTATTAAGGCTGTGCGCAGGGTTTTTGATCATAATTTTTTTTCGAAGTTCATTGAATTGGATATTATTAAGGTATTGAAATGCTAACTATTGCCATGAGAAATTATTTTTTTCATCAAATATTTTATGGAATATGGGAGTTCAAAGTTGAATTTTTTTCGTTTTTGGGGGCAATTGAACTCACCTACAAGTTATTTTAAGCATTTGATAATTTTTTTATAACTGAAAGACACCTTGGGGAAAAGAATGACACATTTTTTATTTCAATTCAACAATTGATTTTTTCAAAATAATTTTTTGAAAAACTGAAATTTGTCGCATGTTTTAAAAAATTTATTTCGAGAAAACTAATTGTTCGATTGGTATGAAAAATGTCATTTTATTCCTCAATGTGTCTTTCATTTGAAAAAAAAATTATCAAAAGTTTAAAATAACTTGTAAAGGAGATCAATTGCCCTGAAAAACCGAAAAATTTCAACTTTGAACTCTCATATTTCATAAAATATTTGATGAAAAAAATAATTCATCATGGCAATAGTCAACATTTCAATACCTTGATAATATCCAACACAATAAACTTCGAAAAAAAATTATGACCAAAAACCCTGCACACAGGAATGAATTTTTTTTACATATTTTTTTCTACTTCTTGTAAATTCAAGTCAATTGATATTGCAGTAAAGTTCCTTTTGGATGAGTTGACAAATGGGAAAACAAAAAATTGATATTATTCCTACTGGCTGCATAAAAATGTTAATTTTATACTTCAACAAAATCAAAGAACTATTAACCACTCACCCTACAATATCTGCATAAAGAATACAAATAGATACAATATAAACCTTACAGAGCTCACCACCATATGCAGGCATGAATTTTTCTTACTACTGTAACTACTAAATTAACAAGATGCAAAATTAACAGATGAAATACATGGCTATCTATGTATCTAGATAAACATTAGAAAAACAACGTTTAAAATTTTGTTTTCGGAAAACTACCTCTAAACTAGACAAATACAGACTTTTATTACTAGAAATTATTTTTTAACTATGTACCTATTCTCATCCCATTTTTATATTCTGACGTTTTTTACAAAACTGAAAAATATCTATGAAAAATTACAAAAAAATTCAGATGAAATTTTTGAGAAAATAAAAAAATAAATATATTTCTGGGTTTTGCTTGAAATTTTTCAATTGCAGAACATATTGTGCTACATATCTATGTAAAAAGCAAGAAAATTTATGCAAAATGATACCACTTAAGCCGCGTCTCCACCAACCGAACATGCTCGGCGAACAGGGTTCACTGGAATCAGCTGATGTCGCCGAACATTTTTTGGAGTTGGTTTAGTGTGGACGCCTTCTCGAACATTATGATCGGTCGACACTGTTCGCTCACAGACCGAACATTTAAATTGAACTTACGAACATGTTCGGTGACCCATATGTTTAATGTTAGTCCGTTTTTTGTATTCGCCAGCAATGTTCGGCAGACATGTTCGGTTGGTGGAGACGCGGCTTTACAGCCCTGTAGTTAGATTGCAACAGCTGCTAGAGCAATTTAAAAAATGTCGGATTTACAATTTTTGGGATTTTAAAAATTTCGAATTGTAACTTATAAACAGATTGGAAAAAAATCTAATATTATGCAGTTTTGTTAGTCTCATCACCCACAAATCCCACAATGAGTACAAAATTTCATCAAAATCTGAAAGTGGTAGTGAACGAAAGTGTTGATTTGACATGGAATGACCCTAACAATACAAGGTATACAAGACAGCTTTTTTACTAAGTTATTTCTATAACTAAATTCTTCATTAAGAGCTGCCTGGAAATTTCAGTGCATTGTTAGATGTTGTAATATCTATGAAATGTTTGTACTCCGCCAATACTATGTCAATGTTTGATTTGCTTGTAAAAACAATTTTTAAAAATAAATATCAAACTAATAGTTACAAAAAATACAATTAATACTCAAATAAATAAAAATATAAACATAAGTAAATCTCCAAGATAAATGTAAATATAGTTGCAGGCATAGAAAAAGATTTTTAATGTTATAGCATGATGCGACATTGAGAGGTAGAGTAGAATACCTAATATCAATCTTATTCAGGCTTTCAGTAGAATTTAGATGGATAGACGAGAGCATTTTGAGACAAGGAACTATTGAAAAGAATGATGAAGAAATTGTTTGGTGCTGAGAAAATTGAAATTTCACTAGTTCATTATGTATCTGAGTTAGCGTGCACTGCCTGTTAATAAAAATGTATAAACCTTTCCAATTTTAAAAGATTAAATCTCATTCATATCATTCCATATTTTTGGGTGTATGGCTGTGACAATGAGACAGAATTCCCATGTTTAAATTTAACTGATTTGCTGGCTCCTTCGCAACCTGCTTAGAATACAACTGAAAATTCGGAGTCATGGCAAAGCCAGTCCTCTTCTGCACTAGACAAAGTGAATATTAAAAATGCATTGTAGCTGTTTAACTCAAGTATTCTATCGTCATCGATGGGTTGTCAACAATGTTATGTATGCATTATGTATCAAATTAGAATGCAAAGCATTTCTCTATCCAATTTAGCAATTACTTTATCCAAGATAGAAATTTACAACCAGTTGAATTTTGATTTGTAGCTACTGAAAACTGAATCTGTGCCGGTACCTGAATATAATGTTGAAAAAGTTTAGCATTGTTTGGTGAACATTATAACTAACAGTATGTAGTAGACCTATTGCCTTAAAAAATAATCATTATTGGAAGACTTCAAAACATGAACTTGTTTACTAAAGACTGTTAAATTGTTGAAGCAATAAGTAGCATGGGCAAGGCAAGGTTGTCTGGCAGTTCAACTAGAAAATAGGCTGTTGGTGGCAGACTGAAGTAAACACTCTGTTTTCGACTAGGCCTATCTAAGCGTTATCAGTGGGGCTATTGATTTGGAAACATTAGGGGCACCGAGAAAGACGGAGAGTGTTTATGTGAGTGTGGAACGTAAAAAGGCGAGGAATTCTCTTCAAGGTTGCTGTTACGGTATGTTTTTGACGGAGTTTTTTAGCACCTGAAGCCAGCAGTGGACAGGGAGATTGTGAAAGTAAATGTGTATCTCAAGGTAACAGTCAACAGGTAACAGCGTCGCAGGCCAAGCTCAGGTGGATCCTTCTCCAGTCACGTAGGCTACTCTTGGTCTAGTATAGTCCCAACACACCAATAAGGAGTACCACATCACCAATTTATGATAAATGACGACACTCTACACATACCTTTATTCTCACTCTAGTTTTTGTTTTTGGATGTTGTGTGCTTGCCAGAAGCTTGTTAGCTAATAGTAAAGTAATATAAGTTTTGGGAAAACCCTATCTCTTTTGAATAAGTATAATTTATAGTTAGCTACAGGGGTGTGAATGCATAGCCTAGCTATCACGCCAAGACAAAACACTATAGAATTAAACAAATCTTTTTTTGCTGTTAGGAAAATTAGAACAGAAAAATACAGAGGAGTCCTATAGCTGTACAGCAATATATAATATGAAACTATTATGAGATGAGAAAATATTGCAGAATTTTCTCACAAATGAAGATTGAAATAAAGTGCTTTATCACTTTAAAATACAATCTCTTCCATAAAAGTGATGAACAATATTTCCTCGCCAAATTTATTATCATTCAACTTCTTATTGAAAATCAAATTTCATTTTTTCTAACGGTTTCCTTGACCATCAGGGTATCCAAATAGAAGTATGACGGCATAAATTACTTATCTACTCTGATTACAGTAATTATTTTTCAATTCTGTAAATAGCCCATGTAAAAAATGGCCATTGTCGTAACAAATTAGGGGAAAGCTGAATTTTTGCAGGATGTTAGTATACATTGTACTTACTCGAAAAAAAAACAAATTTTATGATTTTATTGTCCAAATAGCCTACATTGGAATAAACGATCAGATAGACACAATTAATATTTAATAATTATGATGTTTGAAATTTAGCAGTTTAAAAAATTTCAAGTTAATTCAAAGAAAAACAGCTTGATTCAACAAATTATTGACCTAACTAATGATGCAAGAGTTGATTCTCTCAATTAGTATTGAATCAAAGAGTAAGCTCCAATTCAATCAAATTTGAAATTAAATTTATATGATAAGACTCTAAAATTATATGAAAACATTGTAGCCTACTTTAAAAAAAACATAGGATAATATCTTAAAATAATTTATTCCAATATAGGCTATTTGGACAATACAATCAAAATAGAATAATATGAAACTGATGATCTGATTAGCATACTTGGTTTTCAGTGCTAACATTTATTTTATTCAAATTGTGAGAAATTGTAAATTTGGAATAAATAGCAAAAATTGGCTTCTCAAGCGCTCGCCACTTGGGTGAGTCGACCCTGCGCCGCCATATTTGTAGTGGATGAGCGCGTAACAAGTGGCTTCACCTCGGCGACAAGAAGCCCCTTCTATTGGTCTTATGTGTTCGCTGTAGTGACCACAATTCTTGAAATTGTCGGTCCGGAATCGCAGCTCCGGTCAGTACATTTGAAACACTGGCAGTCGCGTCTATCGGTGTCCACGGACCACGCGTTTTGTCATCGGTTTTTTATGAGGTGCGCTAGTGGTACCGACTCGCCGTGCATACCACTGTCCCCTAGCTTTTGTGGTAGTCGCAGCCTGTTTCCCTTGTCATCTGGACGATTTTTTCTGCGTTCTGTCTCAGTGCTTGTGCGTTTATATTATATTTGATGTTATAAATATGATTGAATTTGACACAGAACGTTTCATTATAGAAATTGAGTGTAGGCCGGCGCTTTGGAATTTTCATTCACCGGAATATTCTAATAAACATTCTAAACACCAAGCATGGGAAGATGTGTGCACTATCATGGTCCCGGGATATGAGTCGCTAAAAAGTGGAGAAATTTATGTAAAAAATTGTTGTAAAATTACTTATTTCTAAGCAAAATGAAATAATGATAGTAGGCCTTTGCGGTGAAATGTAAACACAAGTTAAATTAATGAAACAAAAACAGTAGAGTAAAAATTTACTTTCTGTTATCATTTGAAAGGCCTAATCATATTATAAAATATACAAGGTGTCCTGGAACTCTCTGGAACATTTATTACAAATTGTTCCTTAGGTCGAGACAAATGATTTTTACAATATAAACATGGATCTACAATGCTTGGTTTTCTGTATTTTATTGTTTACAAAAAAATTCATAACTTAACTGTTTGAGATACAACGTTGAAATTTTGTATAAATATTTTTGTTATAAGAAACAAATTTTCATACAAAATTCTCTTAAAAATCTTAAATTGTTCCAAAGTGGTGGGCCGTTTCAATTATTTACTGCCAAATTTTACGAAAACTTATTTTTCGAAAAGATGCCAAGAGAAAACAAAGTTAGCATATTTTATGCAACTTTCAACGATAACTTACTTATCACGATTGGACAAAGTACAGTTGAACCTCTGTATAACAAAGTCGATTATTCTATGAAAAAATTCGCTGTTGGGAGGTATTCGTTATTGAGAGGTTGTTTTATAAGGAATACTGCCACCCCATCTTACAAATCTTATAATATATCTTATAATAGCAGAGCAGCAGCCGCCACATACCACATCGTGGACACCAGTGAGCGCGATTTGTGGTACGCATTCTTCGCATTCCCGGTCAGTAGTACCATAGACGAACCATCAAGTACTTACTATCCCTGATCAATGGTAGTACCCACATACCACAATATGTGGTATGGACGACCATACTATAGTCGTCCGTGGACACCCGCCCTTAATGGAAATAAGGAATCCTGATTATATAGTGAATGCACTCCAAAAAGGAAACAAGAAAAAAATACTCCACATCATTAAATTACATTCTGTCATCATTTAATTTTTTTCCAATATGATTTTACTTTTTATTGTGGGTACCTTTTAGCTTGCTTCCATTGAGAGATTAGAGTCTTGGTATCCAAGAAATGAAATGCATTTTGAAATAGGCTACCGTACTTCATTTTACTTGATTATCTATTTTTTCAGCTGTTTCATTATTTTACTATAAACAAACTAAATCTTATTTAGATTGGGCGATTCTAAGTCTCTTGTCTGTTTATAATATTCCAATACAATTTTTTATTATCATATCATGAATTAATCTATTTTAAAGAAAATAATTCGTGCTCATTTTTCATTATTGTTGAATATTGTAGCACTTTTATTGAAAGTCACCATTCAAATATTATAACTGCAAGCGTAATTTATTCAAGTCTTTCTTGCAATTATTGTAAGTGATGGTACTGATACTAGTGATCACGTCGACCCACCGGTTGGGAATCATAAACACAGCTTATCTCATTCTCTACGTAAAGGCGAAAACGAAGAAGAGAGACCGAAGCTGTGAGTAAGTGAGAAGAGTTGAGACTGTAGGAGAGTAGTGTAGTATGGTAACGCGGAAAGGTGGGGGAAAGACTGTAGTTTTCAGAACGGCACGGTTGCTGCCCCGTTCACCACCTCTCGCCTACGTACTATGACTCTGACTCTGCTGAGGTCGATTACAAGAATCGGACTCCACCACCGAGTTTTGTCAAAGGTATTAAGGCCTCTTAAGAATGGACCTTCAACACAGAATGAACGCAGGTTAGGGCGTAGATAAGTGTCTAACTGGCTTGAAAACGAATGACAAAACGTGTAGCCCATCTGGATGAGAATTTCGATGACAAGCTTATTTATCATTAGTGGGGATAGTACCATACTTAAAAGACAAATATAATTTTGTATTTTAGCAAGATTGGGTGAATAAGGCAATTCTTCTGTAAATGAGAATGCATTCTATTGCGTCAACGTTTGCTTTCTTTATGCATTATGAAACACATCAATGATAGTTGGAATATAATGTTTCTGACATTATTTGATAGGCTCCATTAGGCTTATTTATTGAACCATTTTAACCAGTTCCTACAGCAGTGGCGTTTTCTCTATGTAAGCGAGGAAAGCACTGCTTGCCTTGCCCATGAAGAGGCTAAAATAAAAATATAAAAATTATATAATTTCTTTAATTGCTTTGAAATTCTGGTGATATTTCTATATGAAGCCAGTATAATTTTGGAAATGGTGTTTTGAACTTGGCGCTCTATACTGTATCTCAGTGGGTCTGGATGGCTACGGACGCTCGCTATAGCACAGCAGTGCAAGCGAGCTTACAGTGACTGTATATCTATATACTCCGTACACTATAGCAAAGCAGTGCAAGCGAGCTTACAGTAACTCCAGCCTGTTGGAGCAACGGAAGTTTGGCTATGTATCAACGAATGAGCGATTATTTTCCTTCTGTCACAATAAATGATCATAGAAAATAGAAAGTATCAATTAAATTCTGTGCCATTCTGATGTAAAAGTTATTTTTTATGGTCCAAGATCGTTCATAAATGTGTTGAGAATGATGCTGGATAAACTACACGAGTAAGCTATTTCAAAATCGCATACAACCATCCCGCTTTTGAATATTCTTGCCTCCTAGATCTACACCTACACCAGATGGCCAACTTCAATAATTTTAGGTTTCCTAATTTGAGGTTAGTTTTAGTCCGTTATAAACAAAGTTTCACGTGGTCACGGCAACTGTGATGAAAATGGAAGCACAGAAAAAGTACTGAAAGTTAGTTTCTTAATTAGTTTCTTTTCTCTATGATGGAAGTGAATAATAATAGTGATTGTGATTGTGTTGTGTGTTCTGTGACAAGAGAATTTTCAATTCAAACTTTTGAACGGAAAAAAGAGATCATTTCTAAAGGTAGGCCAACTCCTAATTTGAATATCAGTCAACAAGGTAAAAATTTTACCAGACATTTTAAAGACAATATTTATGAAAAATGCTGTTGGATAACAGGCTGTCCAAAAAAATCAGCTTTATTCTGCTGGCCATGTCTTCTATTCAGCCGAGAAAAAAATGTTTGGAACAAAAAAGGATTTTCAGATTTAAATAACTTGAACAATTTGATAAAACGACATTCTAAAAGCAATTCCCACTTGAGGGCTGTGATAAGTGAAAAAACATTTTCTCAAACACGTAGAATAGAATTTGCATTGAGTGAAACATGTAGAATACAAAATGAACAGCACAATCAATTAGTTAAGAAAAATCGCGAAATTCTGAAGAGATTCATAAAAATAACCGTTTATCTTGCTCAACATGAACTTAGTTTTAGGGGTCATGATGAAAGCGATGACTCATTAAATAAAGGTAATTAATTATAAAGACTTAGTAGATGTTATAGCCGAGTTTGACGATGTATTACGAAATCATGTTGAAACATCCACCGTCTTCAAATGTACTTCAAATTCAATTCAAAACGACTTAATCCAAAGTATAGGTGAATTAGTAATGAAGCGGATTAAGAAAGAAATAGAAGAGACATCATTTGTTGCCATCATATTGGATGAAACAACTGATATCAATAAAAAATCTCAACTATCGGTTGTTTTGAGACTTTTTTCAGAAAGTGGTGAAGTGAATGAACGTTTTCTAGGGTTCAAAGATGTTACCGAAAATAGAAATGCTTCTGCATTGTACAGAGTGGTAGAAGAAACTATGGAAAATTATAAGTGTGGATCCAAACTTGTAGCACAAAGCTATGATGGGGCAGCTGTTATGGCAGGGGAATTGGGTGGCTTGCAGGCTAAAGTGAGACAGACTTTCAAAAATGCTATTTTCATACATTGTATGGCCCACAGACTAAATTTAGTGCTTCAACAGTCAGTTTCTAAAATAAAAGACTGCAAAATATTTTTTCTTAATCTTGGGGGGTTGGCTGCATTTTTTTCAAAATCAACCAAACGTAGTCATGCTTTGGATTTAGAAGTTAAAAAAAGATTGCCCCAAGTAGCACCTACTAGATGGAACTACCAGAGTCGACTCATCTTAACTGTACAAGAGCAGCGAGAACAATTAGTTAGCCTTTTTGAAAAAATTCTAGAAAATTCGGAAGATTGGGACATTGAAACCATAAATTCATCGAAAGGGTATTTGGACGTTTTAAAAAATAATTTCAATTTCAACTTCCTCCTCAATGTATTTTCGGAAATTTTCCCATTCTGTGACATTCTATTTTCAATTCTACAAAGTAAAACAAATGATATCAATTTTTGTGTAAGCAAGATAGTGGAGTTCAAAAACGTAATTATTTTGAAAAGAGAACAGTTTGAAGTTTTTTGGAAAAAGACAATTGATTTAGGTATCGAGCCATCTAAAAAGCGTGCAAGAATAGATGTTGTTGGTGATATTGAAACATGTTATCGACGCCTATTATTCGAAATAATCGACATGTTGACAACACAGTTAGTGGAAAGGTTTGGAAATTTCGAAGAATTGAAGTTCATGGAACTTTTGAATTTTCAAGACAATAAAACTGTTCAAGAGACAGCATTTCTTTCCCTAAAAAAAAATTATGGTGATTTGTTTGATCTTCTATCACTCCGATCAGAGCTCACTGCAATATATGAAACTACTTTTGGTCTCAACAAGAATAGTATAAAGGAGTTAGTTACTTCGTTAAAAGAATGTGGCCTCAGTGAGGAGTTCTCTGAAGTGTACAAACTTTGCCAACTTGCTCTTACGGTTCCTGCAACAAGTGCTTCGACTGAGAGAAGTTTTTCAACTTTAAAAAGAATCAAGACCTACATTAGGAATTCAACAGGACAGGAGAGACTCAGCAATTTAGCATTATTATCAATCGAAAAAGAACTTTTAGCAGAAATGCAAAAAAGTCCATCATTCTACGATGATGTCATTGATGAGTTTGCCAAGAAAGAGAGACGAGTACCACTCAATTACAAGTAGCAGCATAAGGTAAGAAAAACATTGTTTTAGATAAAAAATTAAATGATAAAATTGTATTGCATTGAAAATTACATAGGAGAATATCATATTAATATTTAATTTTAAATTTAAGTGAAATTTAAATAGGTCCTTGGGGAGTAACTTATCTCCCAAAATACACCTTCATTACCCCCCCCCCCCCCCCCCGGCACTTGATATTGGAGTTGAAATTTTTCTAACATGCTTTAGTGCTTGCCTAACAATTTTGGGCAGGAAACGCCACTGTCCTACAGTCTACCATTATGTACAGTTTATCATATTCAATGATGCTTGATAAAATAATCAATATTTTTAAAATTCTTATGTTCATTGTAGTTTTGAAATATTGTTCCGTCAGATGCGCTATTTAAAAATCATTGAAACATTTTATAATAGAGTGCATTTCACTTTAGTCAATAGAATTGTGTATCGGTTCTGCTGTAACTGGCCTATTCACTCAGAACATGAAGAATTCTATTGAATGAAGTAATTGATGTTGATTATTACAACTGCGTCATGACTTTCATAGAATTGTGCATAATTTGGTTCTGCTGTAACTCACCTATTCACTCTCAACAAGAAGAATTCAACAAATAAAGTGCTAAATTACAATTTATTTTCATTTTCAATAATATAGCCTACTGTAATGTAGTTGATCATAATATTACTAGTCATCACTGGATGACTATTTCTTGAATATTTATATTATTTATTGAATACCGTAGGCTATTTCTTGAATATTTTCTTGTACTATTCTTGAATATTTTCTTGTACTATTCTTGTACTATTCTTGAATAGTTCTCTATCACAAAGATGTTCCAAGTCATCAGACGATCGGACAGCTTCAAAAAGTGTTTGAAAAAAACGCTTTGAATGATGATCTAATATTATGTACTGTTCGCCAAACAAATGATTTCTGTTCAATTCAGGATTTCATAATGATGTGAAGACTTGCTGGAGAGGTTTTCATGGTGATGGTGGTGGAATAAAAATCGAATTTCATGTTGTTTACGATATTTATTTTGTTTTTAAACAACATTTATAATGGTACTTATACATGAGCAGGCCGATTAAAAGTCAATACAATCTTCGCTTTTTAGCTCAATGCTTCATAGTATAATAAACTTCCAGGCCGAATTATATCAAAATAATATTTTTCTTGAGTGGAACAGCTTCAACACAACGTGAAGCCGGCATAAGAAAGTGAATTTGAGTTTCACAATCTGAATGTGGACATTAATGGTTTAATAACACAACCTCTAAATCGACAAAATTGAAAAAAATTTAAATTGCAAGACACAGGCTGTGGAAGTGTATTGGTACCTGTGAGATCAATAGTAATTAACTGGTATATTCCTAAATTAGAGTAGACAAATGAATTAGAATTTTCAATAATATTTCAATAGAGAAAACTAAATAAGAAAACAAATTCAATGAATTATTCACTGACAACCTGTCCCAAGTGCTAATTGAAAATATTATTGTCTTCAAGAATACTAACTGTCAAAAAATGTGAGAATATATTCTTGATTCCTGACAAAGAATTCTCAAGTGAACTCATCTAACAAAAATTTCTTCTATGAAGATACCAATACAAAAGCATCGTTATAGCTGAAAATTACCAAAATCAGGACTAGAATTTGAATGGATTAAATATTACTCGAACAAGGGATGATCACAGCGAAACAAATAATAATTCCTTACGTTGAAAATTATAAAATCTAAGACATTAAACGAGCTATAAAACATTTTGTTCAACTGTGTTTATTGTATGATTCAATCACAAACAATAATTATTTATAAGCTTCTTGGGTGGAGCTCATACAAATGCATCAAGTTTCAACATTACGTCCTGGACAATTTTCTCAATATTTATAGAAAAATAAAACTTCAAGCCCATGCTAATCAGCTCACTAATGTACAGTTTGGCTTCAGTGGCTATCAGATTCTTCTTATATCTATGAACAAATCTAATCTAGAACTATATTCTTGTCTATGTTCCCACTTTCACAAAAGGAGCAGTCGATATAAAATTAATTATTTAATATGACACAATTCCTCATTCTACACAAGAATAATCGGATAATACATTGAATAATGTATATTTTGGCGAGTGAAATTATAATATAATAATTATATCTATTGCTTGTCACGTTCATTAGTTGACATCATATAAGTTAGCTAGCCTAGAATTTCAATAATGTAATATTTTCCAGCTTTCCCGTGAAATCTTTGTTCACCATTTTGTGTTAATTTCTTTTATTTTTTCTTGTTGTTAGGTATCCTTTATTCAGACTTTTTATAATTTACTACTGAAACAATATATCTTTCAAAAATTTAAAATGGGAATAAAGATAGAAAATTTAGTGGTAAAGCCAGTTGAACATTCTTGATCTCTGTAGAATTATATAATGATACAATAATCTTTATGAAACTTTGACACGAATGAGCATCATTACAATTTAACTAGTAAACACATCAAGTTATTGGAAAACGTCGAAAACTGTTACATCTGTCATTAATTTAATTCGTGAAATATTGTTAGTTTCATCATTAAAATACTAACATTATACAAATTAAGTTCTCTAATGAATATCATTTTTCAGAGTTCTCAAGATCTCTATTTTTGGTAGCGGTAAGCAGAAAGGTGTATATTCGAGTAATTAAACAGCACTCAAGTGAAAATAGAGAGTGACTGTCGGTCATTGTCTAGTAATCAGTTTCTATTTCAGACATATTTCATATATTTCAAAACACCTTAAATCGTTTGAATTTTCAGTTTAGTCTTCTTTATAAACCAATTATTTGTAACTCAAGACTGGATAACAGAAACCTAAATAATCATGTAAACTTATAATAAATTGTGAACTAACGATAATTGCAGAAAATGTTTAATGAGACAGTAGTTTAACTAAATCATAGAAATTTGACAGCATATAGAAGTAATGCTTTGGTAATGACTGAGACTAAATCAGATTATAAGAATAAAATCTCTTGATAAAACTAATGCATCTTTCAACAAAGTTAATAATTTAACAAAACGAGTAAATAAAACGAAGATAACTGGTCAAGCACAACAAATTTTGTCTTGGATGGGTACACTTTTCATTGCAATTTATGATAATAAAGTGATAATTCAGAATTGGAAAATTATATTTAATTTAGTGTAAGTTACAACAGATAAAATTGTCCAATAAAGAATATAACTCAAACTTATTTGAATACTATTTAGAGAAGCTAGGAAATCCTCATCCATCAAAAACTCTACATGGAAAAGAAAATACACGTGGTCTAAATAAAAGGAAGTAATAACGAAAAATTATTAAAAAATAAGAAGAAACCTTTAATTCTTGGTTTTGGTAGACTTCTTTACTCGAACTTCTGACTCTTCAAAAAGGTAAAACCGCCACTGAAACTACAAGAAAATAAGCCTCAAGAGGTTTGGTTCACACCGGGGACCAATAGAATAAATTCTTAATAGTTTGTTCATCACATTTTCGCATTATTATTCTTTATAATTGAGTTATCATTAAACTATTATTATTGAAAATGTTATAGTAAGTTGTTACTCTATCCAGAGTGAATTAAAGTATGATAAATTTTCTTAGTGCTTGTTCGTATCCAAAGAGTGCACGTAAAATGATTAATTTAAATTATTTCCAGTGTTGGAGATTTAAACAATAGACTTTACTCAATAATAAAAGCACTTGATGGTTTAATGATCATCACTACTGAGTTTTGATGGTCTAATTCTTCATGTTTGATGAATTCAACAAGAAATCTATCGCCTGCTATACTTCAAGTCTATTGAGTTAACGAATTATAGCACATATTATATGCATGCAAATCAAACTGTTAACTGTATTGATATAGCATGTATAAATTAATATCATCTACAGTACACATTAAACACGAACTATTCGTCTAAATTGGAATTTTCAATTGTATTTCAAGACATACTTGTATAATGTGGAAAATTAAAAAATTCAGTCTAAATGAATTCTAGATACATTCAACTGCACATTTCCTCTGTTGAGCATCCACATCAATGCTTCAATCCGCAAAAATACAAAACTAAGAACCTAATTTATCTCATAGCACTAATCTTATAAAAGGCCGATAAATAAAATTAACCTGATGTGACTAGCTTAATTAATAACAAAGTAGCTTTCCAATAAATGTGTG
The DNA here is from genome assembly GCA_948455865.1 of Conomelus anceps. Classification (NCBI taxonomy): domain Eukaryota; kingdom Metazoa; phylum Arthropoda; class Insecta; order Hemiptera; family Delphacidae; genus Conomelus; species Conomelus anceps. The sequence goes on from OX418217.1 coordinate 25,556,778, forward strand.
AAAATAGAATAGCTTTTTTGGAAAAAACTATGACTGAAGCCAATCTTCAATAAGTTGTGACTTATCATGGTATATCTTAGAATATAATATTACTGCAAGTTGTTTTGGTATTCTTACAAAATAATATTTTTTTTAGATAAAGCAATATGATCAAATGGAATTGGAAAATTTGATATGATTACTTATACTTAAGAGATGGAATTGCGATGAGCTGTTTCTTAGAGTAAAATAAATTAATTATAACACAGGACACAAACCTGTTCCAACCCTCCACCTTTTTCGATTTAAATAAATAAATCTAAAACTAAGATAAATGAATGGAATCACTACATTGATTGTGTCATTAATCAAACAGAAGTATTGTAACTGTGGCCATACCACTATAAGGCCTGAAACCATAATGATTATCCAATAAAATAGATCACTAGCAGAAAAGCTGTTTGCTCCATAATGCATATATTCTGCGTTCAGATAATTTTTATGATTAGGCCTATTTCTTCGAGTTGACTTGTACCAGTAGCCTATTGATTGGTATATGTTAATTTTATTTTTCTAATTTTTTATTCTCTTAAATTTACTTCTAATAGCATCATGTATTCGAAGGAATTACAAAAACTGAGCTAAATATTAGAATTTCTGAAAGAATGAAAATGCATAATATGATGGAGTTGGCAAGATTTACAACAAATACTAATGGGGAAAATTGTATAATAACATAGATACACTATAAGTACTTCAACATTCGAAGTAATATTAGAGAGATTAAAGAAAAAATAAAAATATTCATTATTATTACCGGACTGTTCATAGATTCAGTTCAAAAATGTATGGATAGTCATACATTTATTATCAAATTGTAAAAATTATCAGTCATTGTATAACAATTCTATAATGTGATGAAATAAAAATTGTGTTTTTGAAAACATATCATTGAACTGTTATTATTTGATGAAATTTTAAATGTGAAACAATGAACTATATTTGAATTGGTAACAATATACATTAGGCTATCTATAATTTCAAAAACAACATTAAAAGTCGAGAGATCACAACACTCTGATGTTGGTACCATAAGTGCACCATTTCTAACACAAGTCTATTATTACTAGATGAAGAATCAAGTTAGTCCCTACTCAGACATGAATTTTAATTGAAATTTTACAGTATGGCTTATCGATAAACCCCAACACTGCTCAATATATATCACAAAATTCGACAGTATAGCATCATCTTATTCACTTTCTACTCTGTCCACAATGCTGTGACGATGGCTGCAATCACACGAATGGAATATGCTATGGATAAAAGTTTCGCAGTGAATCTTCCATTGGCTAAGTCTTTTCTGCGAGACAATAAAACGTATCATTTCATCAATTATTATTTAAAATGTATTATCTTTCATGGAATATGAGCCACGTCTACTGATAAATTGTATGTAATCACATATACGTGTAATCTATCACGAGTCCAGACGTCGAATTTTAATTGTTACTAGTAACTCAATTGTCAATCAGCAGTGAGGCTGAAATAATAGTTTTTGCTTATATAAAAATTTACGGTCGCTCTTACTTTATATCATCGTGAGGTTTTCAAACAACTGAACAATTAAATAACATTGGTCAACACACATGATATAAAATAAGATTCATGGTTTAAAAGCAATTTCCATGCTTTAAAATACATTTGCAATAGCATAGAGATGCCAAATAAATGTGTTTAGCATTCACCAAATAGCATGTAATTCTAATATAGAATTTGCGTTGGTATTGTGGAAACGAAATTTTTCAGGCTCACAATCGATATTGTATGGTGAAAGAATTTGAATAATTGACTGTGAAGAGTTTGAATGAAAATGATTGATATGTTATGAAGAAAGAGGAGTTGTTTTTGTGGGATGTATTGCAGCCATAGCACAGCGGAGAGAAGGCTGAGAGCAGTGGAATGTGTGTCATGTCGTCGTCGTCGTCGTCTTGGTTGGTCGGAAGTGGCGGCGGCGGCTTAGGACGATCACGACGAACAGGTGGTGGTGTAGGTGGACGCACACGGACAGCCGGCGGCCGTCGGGTAGGCGGCCGTTGGTATGAGCGGCGTGTAGTAGTAACCGCCACTGGTCGTGTAGATGATGGTGGCCGGCTGCTGCGAGAAAAGGCGCTGTTGTTCGTTGTAGAGTACTTGGCAGCCGAGCTCCTCAATCAGACTGAGCGTTTGACGTCTCTCGTGGCCCATCAGGCACACGGTCGACTCTTCGACCACGTGGTGTAGCAGAAGCAGGTACTGGTACTTGAGGGATTCCTCTTCGGGCCCAACAAAGTGATTCCACAGATAGTTCTCTAACTTGGCACGTTGTTGGTTGATGTCGGGGAAGTCTATGAAGAAACGCGAGCACATGTACCGTTCGAGGGTTTTGATGTGATCGGGCCTGGCCGGACGATAGGACCGCACTAATAGGTTACAGTACTTGAGAAGTCCACCGCCTCGGATCTCCTCCGGATGCCTAGTGGCAATTAGTTTTTTGTGCAGGTGATACAGTGCTTCCTGAAAGTCCCCATACACAGATTCGCCTACCACAGTCGGATAAAAGGTCTCCTCGATAGAGAGCTTGCTACACTCGTAGAACAGCAGCAAAGAGTCTAGGATTATTTGGAAAGAGTCGACCGAGAACTCAAATGGTCGTTTCATCGAATCGACAAATTTCAGTTCGACGTTCCTGTGGCCGCGAGAGTTGCCCAACGAGATGAGCGACCATCGATCGCCGTCGTGATTGACCTTCACCATTTTGCCAACATAGGCCTCCTTCAGACTGCAGGTGGTAATGCGTTTGCGGCTGACGCCTTCGGGCAGCAGGTCGAGCAGCGAGCCGAGCACAGCCGTCTTGACGCGGTCAAAGTCGCGGCCGCCGGCGGCTGATAGTTCAACGCCGAAAATGAGGTCGAGGTCGTTGTAGGGCTGCGACTCGGTGGCAAGCACGTAGGAAGCGGCGCCACCGTTTAGTCGGATGTCGCGCACTCGCATGCCGGCGCCACCCTCACCCGCGTCCGCCTCCAGCTTTGCTTTGACGACTGTCACCAGGTCTCTGAGGCGTACCTCCAGTGTGGGGAAGTTGCCACGGCCGTGGATGCTGACCACCTCGTCCATCACGTCGTTCAGTCGCCGCACCTGCTCGTAGCTCAGCACGGCTAGTCTCTGCTCACCGCCACCGCCACCGCCCTCGCTGCTCTCCTTGTTGTTGCTGCCGCCTCCGCCACCGCCACCTCCACCTCCGCCAACGCCGCCATTATTGTTGTTTGCCACCATCAGGGTCTCCATCATGGCGACCCGGCGACGCCGCTCCTCTCCCACTTCCAACGATCCGCACTGCAACATCACAACACAACACACATAAGCAAATCGGTCATTCTACATAAAATATATCCAATCATGCAATTTAAAAAGTCTAGTGTCCATATAAACATAAATAGTGTAACATGTAACAATATTTGCATTAATTACAAAACGTAAAGAAATCTGTATTGATTATAGAATAAGAATTTTCAAATCAGTTCCATTTATTTCAAAATCAGTTCCAATGCTATTTATTCTTTCAAGTATCACACTTTCTGATTGTTAATAATTGGTTGAACTGTTGAACTACATCAATGAATTATTGAAGTATCCAGTTTTTTTTTTGTCAATATAGTTGAAGGAATAAATTGGAAGAAAATGGATTTGTATGAACTTATACTCGAATTACTTTTCAATATCTCATTTTAGCATTATTGTATTTATTTTTGTTCGAAAATCAAATGGTAAAGAGGTGACATTGAAACAGTTATGAATTCGTCACTATACATGTAACACTATTTGATGTTTGATGAAGACAAGTGCTGATGAGATGATTTGATACGTTGAATTAAGTACCCAATTATAGAGATAAACTTGTTCGGAACGACGCGTTATCGGTTTATTTGGACGATTGACTTCTTCCATGACATCGCAATATTTTTCATCCCGTGACCTGCTCTACTGTAATAATGATAAGCTACGATTAGAATACACTCAAATTATTCAAAGTACATGAACAGAATTACACGGCATTTCAGCCTTCAAAATCTTTTGAAGTAAGATACGTGAACAATATTACACGTCTATTCAATCAGAAATAATATCTCAGAAATAATAATGTCATTATAAAACAATGTAATAATCGTTTACTTATAAAATACGTTAAGTAATTCTTTGCTATAAAAGTTTTTGAAGATATTTGATGAACTTTTGAGTGTTTCAAAGATTAGCCCTTCATTCTTCCAAATGTCTATTGACATGATCAGCTCTTAGACAAGCATTTTTCAAGATTCTGTACTTGACAAAAAGAGTGGAAATTTTTCTTTTCTTTTATTACTGAGGGTTTACACGGTACCTTTTTTACACGCACCTCAATTTTCTGCCTCTTCTTTCTCATCCAGATCTATTAACAACTCTATACCTCCCTCCCAACAATTCTTTCTTTTTTTATAGATTTCTAAAAAAACAGTAATTATTACAATCTGAGAAGTGTTGAAGCTGACAATCAATCATTTTTCCCGCACTCTTTGTTATATTTCAGTCTTCAATTCGCAGTCGTGTCAATCATCAAATTAAAAAAAAGATTTATCAGTCTACCTCACCATAAATCAGTAATGCATGCAGGAGCTGTAATTAGCATATCAGTTACAAGTTTGAAATATAGTAGTCTGATACAGCATGATTGTTTAGGTGAAACTGGTAAGGACGTCTGTATCTTACATATTGTTATCAACTAATTAATGTCGAACTTAGTACCAATATCTGTCTTTCTGAGAAAATTATAACCTGACAAGTACTGGATCATAAAAAATATGTTCTCATAATCTTTCCATTTCATTGTTATTACCGCATTATCAGGTAATTAAAAAATCAATTGTTGCTGGTGACGTAAAAAATTAATTTCCAAATGAGAAAATACACGGTACAAAATATACCTCTAGATTCAGCTTATCATCATTCAGACAATCGATTATACTAAACCAGCTATAAAATATCTTACAGAATCTCAAATACGATTTTCTGTCAATTTTTCAATTCTGTATTCTGCAATGACGGTGACAAAAGACGATAGAATCGGTTATATGGAATAAGTGTATTATAAATAAATATGATTTATTTGATCAGAACTGGTATCATAGACGTATTTTTAATATTTATCTACACATTATTCGTATGTAGAAACTTGCAATGCAGAACTTACCTTTTTGAGTCGCGGCGGACGCGTTTCGAACTATGTAGTTCATCCTCGGCGCTTGGTTGCAGATACAAGTCCATCTACGAAGAACTACATAGTTCGAAATGCGTTCGCCGTGACTCCAAAAGGTCCGTTCTGTATAGCAAGTTTCTACATATGAATAGTTATACTGCAGTTCACGAAAATTGATATTCACAACAACAATCTATACATTGTTTGAATAAAATAGCACTACTTTACATTGTTTGATCAGATGTTATCAGACCTTTTAAAGTTGCACCAAAATGTGGAGGCTGTACGAGCCTACCAGCTATCCTCTTGCAAAAGGGAATCCAAAATCTTTGTGAGTACGACAAAAATAAAATTCCTCAGATTCCTCAAGAGTCAGCTAGAGACGTCTTTATTCCAATTCCAATACTGTAATATCGCGGAAGAGAATCGGCTACTAGTGTTTTTTACTTTTCATACATAACAATGGGTGATTATGAAACCTAACTTCATCAAGTTTATACTGCCACGTTTTTGATCATCTTCATTCAAGATAACTGAGAAATTTGATTTTAATTATTAATTTGTGATTATTAAACTTGATACTTGATTAACACTATAATAACAATGTTCGACTTACTTTCAAATAAGATAACAGGTCTAGAGACGTATGAAAAATACTCTTTCATGAAGCATCCATTTGTTACAATATACTTATGAGCTTATGACGGTTTACATAATATCATTGAATTTATTGATATACTTTTATAAATACTACATATTCATGAATCATTTCATTTTTGCAACATTTGAATAAGTTCTATTTGATAGCTGTGAAAAAAATAATTTTTCTCTGGTTAAATTTTATGCAATTCTCGCCAAACTGTTCTTGTTAGTGTTCTCAAGAGTTAAGTTACCATTTCCTGCAAGAAAAACGGTTACATAATTTGGTATCCGATTGATGCACAAATCGTATATTGGAATACTGTCTGTGAAAACGATAAAAATAGGAACAAAACCTCTCCTCAAGTCACAATCTTAGACTATTACTTTCTTCATACGATTTGTATTGAAAAAATCTGTCAACTTTCTGAAATTCCTTCTGTCATTTCATAGCCATCCCACAATTTATTATTCTACTTTGAATAATGAATGCAATCCCTTGTACATTCTATAAATGATAACTCATACAAGGATAACTTGAATCCCTATTATTAATAGAAATTATTCCTGGAATAATAACAACTCCTTACTATCAATAGTATTTTTCCTTTTCATAATTCCTGTTTCATAATTTTTCGGCAAGCCTAAAGTGATTTGAAAACAAAAGTTGGCAGCGAACAGTAGCAACAGTATCAGAGTGGAAATTATAAATCGTGAGCGGATTAAATTTCGTCGGCCACATAAAGCCAGAGCCAACCAAGTGGAACATGAAAAGAGGTTCCACAAGTTGAAAATAATACAGCTGTCATTCTGAAGGTCATCAAGCTGTATCCGTCAGTGCGGCGGCGACTGCACTGCGCTAGTGTGCAATAATACACAACTTTACGAGGATAAAATGAAAGTAAAAGTGGTCCGCGTTTGTAAACCAGTTTCCCGGGTCGACTTCGAAAAGCGGCATTCCTTGGACTGACTATTTTCAGCCCTCTCACTTGCCATCAACGGAACGCTAAGCAGCAGCAGACGTCTATTATCACTTTCAATGCTATTCAGATTATCAAATAATACGTTGAATATTTTTAGGAGTCCAAATAGATGATTAATTTGTCCCAGCTCAAACTGATTCAAATCAGGATTATCTCAATTTGGAAAAGCACTAACAGGAAAGCTCATTGGAAGCCTTTACTTCAATAATTGATTACAAATGAAGCTGTAATCTTACATTGGAAGTCATCTCTCAACTTGAAAGTGCAGCATAGGTAACAATGACAAAAGATTCCGTCCTATTTCAAGTTCAAGCAAAATATCAATTCTATGATCCCAGTTGGATTACCCGATTATGAGTTATATTATGATGAAGGAACAAGAAAGTCTACAGATATTCCTTATTTATTAAGGTTCAGATTTAAATGGACTGATTCTGATGAAAAATTATTCCAGGTCTCTAGATGAAATCGCTATTTGGAACAGCAACTTTTCCAACTAGATAAATTTTAATAGGTTTCAATGCTAGTGCTTTCATTTCCAAACATCCTGAATAATTGAATTTACAGAACAAGATAAAATACAATATGACTATGATAAAAGGGATTTGTGCTTTTAATAGTGTAATGAAATTAATTATTTCGTAAATTAGTGCCAATATTGAAAAGATCTATTAGAAAAGTGAGTGAATTGTGTAATGCCGAGAAGGATAAATTTTAATTTATAGTAATTTAAAGCTTAGAAGTTTAGGAAATAGCAATCTTTATTGGTCTTACTTATTTGATTGGTTTGCAATAAACCAATTATTTATTATCAACTATAGCCTGATTTTTGAGATACAATTAAGTAGGTTCGGTCAAATAACATCACGGTTTCGTCTCTATTTTTGTAAATAGATTTTTCCAGGACCTGTTGAAAAATAACTAAGTATTTATGAAACACATGCTATAGTATCTCAATTTATTTATTTTCTGAACTGTATAAAACATTACTGAACAAAATAAATTAAATTAAAACTGAAAAATTATTGTATTACACATAATTATAATACAGATAAAATTGTATCTATCATACATCTATTATCTACCGGTATCTATTATATATTATATTTTCATTGTATCAAAGCTTCATAAGTAAATAATATCCATGACATAGATCTAATTTATTGTATTTATATTGATTAGTTTTTTTTATGAAAAGTAAGGTCCTATGCTGTGTGGTTCATAAATTGTAACTGGTCAACAGACCCTGAAGACGTCTTAAAAAAATATTTGGTGATAAGACACGATGTTATGCTAGAGAAATGTTAACGGTAGACGTTCAATGTTATTTGACTGAACCTCAAAATACATTCCATAATGACTTACACAATCAACGGTTGATATCGCGCTCCATCTATATAGTTCGTAAGTTTTGGAAACGTTTTTGTAAATAGAATAGGTTATAGGAATGAACAATGCCAGTCAGGTCGGGCGAATTATGTCAGGGGTCTTCGATTTTTCGCTCATAAATAATTGAGGAATTGAAGAAAGGGGAAGAGCTATTAAAGGGCTTGATTAGAGATCAAGAGAGCGGCTAGGACAGCACGGTAGTTAGTGGCTTATCAAATATGCAATTCCACTGCGCGGTCAATGCGTTTTGATATTAAGTGAGTTCAAGTTTTAGCGCTGGAATTTGACACGATTATCGCTTAATTTCCGACAGCAGCGGACCCCTAAATTTTCTGCTCATCGTTTAATAATGTCCGAAACTCGGCGAAATTGATTTTGGACCCCCAATAATATATTTAGTCTATCATCTCGTGCATTTTTCAAACGATGAATGGTAATGAAGGCGACGCTGTAATGGCCGGGTACTTGCACCGGTCGCCTAAACGCTCAATTAAGAAAGACAAGAGATTGACACTGAATGCTTCAAGCTGACTGATAAGTACAAACAACCATTTGGGCTTTCTCACAACGAATTACTGCTATTAATAACGGAAATACAATCAAACTAAGCAATAGACAAATTGGAGAACCGTTCAATATTGGAAAGGTAAGAGACAGTAGCAGAGCCTAGTATTTCGAGTGTTGATAAAAATCAAAATGTTTCCAGAGTTATGAACAGTTTTTGTGGAGAAACTGAAAGCTCAAATAAAAAACCATTAATTTGGTCCAAATTTGCAACAAATTAATTTACAAAAGGTATAGATAGATATTTCTTTAAGAAGACTGAATATGTGTGGCCCATCTGTGCAAAATATCGTACGTAGTAGATCTGTAACCATGGATAAAATAATATTGACTGTTAATGTAGTACTTCATAAGTTTATTATATAGTTCTATATACTTCAACAAGTTTACCTAGTCCGTGGCATAACATATAAATCAAGGACCAAAATAAACTGAATTCAAGATATTGGAAATCATATAATGAGAGAACCTCAAGACTTCAATTCACCATTACAATGCAGCATGCTATCAATAAATAATTATTGTTATCGTAATTCGACTGCTGATACAATAGACTGCTGTGTTGATAACTATAATTTATCAGTGTAACTTAAACTTGGACCTTGATTAAAATGGAATGCAAGATTACTATGGAAGTTAAAATTAAAAGGTAACTTGTGGAAGCATGTTTGAAGTATCAGGTACCGGTACTGAACCTGAATGGATCAGTATAGCCATCTAAGATTATATACCATTATTATTCAAATTCCTAATGAGAATCTAAATTTTGATGTAAGAGGTTGAAAGCACAAGGATGACCAACTTCATTTGTAGTATTTATCATAAGTTCACTTTGTTTAGTCCTAAGTAATATTAATTTATATAGATGGCGTCCAATGACCTCCTCTCGAAGGGGTATAAGGACTTGTCAAATATTTGAAACTTATTTTTAAGTCATCATTAAATATAAATTACACTGAGCAATAATTGAGCAAGTCTATTTTTATAAATTTTACAGCTCAGGAATGAACACCGTGATTATAATAGCTGAAGTATTCCTGAACAGTATAAAAACAATGAGCCTACAGTTCCGACTTCAACTCTACTTTTAATAAAAACTTTTAAAACACTTTTAAGTGGAAATTATGACTCACGTTATAGCGTGACGGCCGCTTCACTCTGTTGTCAAGAGCATCGTCAGACGAACCACAGTACACTGATCTAAACTCATGCCTTAAATTAGTGTACTGTGGGTCGTCTGACGATGCTCTTAACAATAGAGTGAAACGGCCGTCACGCCATAACGTGAGTCATAATTTCCACGTAATAGTGTTTTTAAAGTTTTTATTAAATATTAGTGGAAACAAGATGGATCTACAACATCTACTTTTAATTTTTCCGGTGGAAGTTCTAACAAATAAATTCTTCATACTTCTAAGAACATAAACAACGGAATTTAGTTTCTTTTTCAAATATTCTATATGGGGTTTCCAGGAAAGTTTACTATCTATTATCACCCCCCAAAATTTCAACTTCATGTACACTTTCAATTGTTTTATGATCTACCTTTACTATTCCACTATTCTCGGATCTCAGTGGCATATGTATTGTTTTATTGTAATTGATTTCAAGCAAATTTGCCCTGAGCCACTCATCGAGTTTTCCAAGTGCCTTTTCACAATCATCCTTCATTAGCCCAACGCATCAAACTTATATCGTCAGCATACAAAACACTATGTGCTGGATTAAGATGATTTGGCATGTCATTTATATACAGGAGGAACAAGACAGGGCCTGATACTGAGCCATGGGGAACCCCAGACACCGGTTTCAACCATTCCGAGCAATGAACAAATTTATTTGAGGACTCTATTGTGACTTGCTGGTATCCAATCCCTGAAATATGAAACAAACCACTCATACGCTGTGTCCCGGAAGCCATAAAATTTCAATTTTGTCTGTAAGATATCTATGTCAACCAGATCAAATGCCTTTGATAAATCTGCCATCAGACTGCAAACTTTTGAGCCATCATCTACATGTGTTAGTACCTTGTCCATGTATGAAAACAAGGCATCATTTGTGGAAAGACCAGATCTGAAACCAAACTGCATTTTTGATAGGATTTCATGTTGAATTAAATATTTCCTAACTCTATGAAATACTGCATACTCTAGCAATTTTGAAAATACTGGCGGATTCGAAACCGGTCTGAAATTCCCAGAATTCTCTCGACCACCATTTTTATGTAAAGGGGTTATTTTTGATAACTTGAGTTTAGAAGGAATAATACTCTGAATAATACAATGAATACTCTTCTTTGTTGAATATTGAATATCAAAATCGTTGAATATCATTGTTCATTTTTTCGAGGAACTTGTGGATTATAATCTATAGGCTTACCACAAACAAAAATAGTTCTAAATCGATTAAAAATTTCTGACACATCAATACGTTAGGCATTGTAATATATTATTACCATACATGTTGTCACAATAATTGTTAAGCTTATCTAATCACAGTGTGGTTTTCGGCTTCGAGCTATCATGTCTAATGAATTATTGAAGGCTATGTTTGTTTGAAGCTACCGTTATTAAATCATTTAAACTATTTTTAAAGAATCGTTAAGTTTTTAGCAACTCGCTTCAAAAATAGATGAAGAACATCGATAAAATGTTAGTTTTTCAATAAAGCATTCATAACCAGAGTTAAAGTATTGTACCTAAAAAAGACCCCAACGACGAAAGGTCTTACTAAAGAACACTTACTAAAAATAATTAGCTTTAGAGAGCAGTCTCTCACACTCAATAGTTGGATGAAAGTTAGTAGTGTTTGTTCTATCGTTGGTAGTGATTTAGAAACAATTCTACAGTGATTGTATATATAATTAATATATATATATAACTAATATATATATAATATATATATTGAACGAAACAAGTATATTTTGAACGAAACAAGAAATATAACCAAATGCGAATTACAACGGTACAAGCTGTTATAAAACTTTATTGGTGAGCATTGTAATGGACCTGCATTAAACAGGTTTCTAACGTAACGTGCACATCAACTTTTAAAGGAGTACAACTGGATCTTTGAGAAAGATCGTAAATAGTACTTCAGAATCAGACTTGTGATTTCCCATTAGATTTTTTCAGCGAAATAATTCATTGAGTCTTAGCTGACTGTTAGTGATTTTCTTCTCAATTTTTCTACAAGAATAGTGTTTTAAGTATTCGAATATGACGCGAGGAACAAATACAAGCATTACTGCTCAGTGCACACAGCACAGTGATTTTCATTTTCATAGGAGAGCTTCAAAATCACCTCCTCTCCAAAAAAAAATCAACCTGAATTTTGTTTGCAACTCGGAACTCATCGAAGTTTATGAGTAGCATTCTTTCATGAATGGAATTACAATACAACCAGTGAACAATAGTTTGTAAACAATAATTATTCTAATAAAATTATTGCATTGCGATGTAACAAAATTATTCAATGAACATTCAGTTTTCTTGCAAAAAATCCATGTTCAGAATCTAACTGAATTTAGGCTCTGATCATACTCGATCAATCGATCTCATCTGAAATAACAAATTAAGATACGGCAGTCTTCCATTTTACCATGTATATTTTTATTTGCTTGTTAACGTCAACTGTAAATTAGTAGGCCTACATAATAAGTTACGTTTGTAAACAACGACGTAATGAACTCATCGAAGTTTATGAGAAGCATTCTTCCATGAATGGAATTACAATACAACTAGTGAACAATAGAGACAATGAAGGAACAGATATGAACGATCCGCTACGCTTTGAAAAGTATAGAGGCTAACTGTTGAAGGTGTAGGCCGCGGGCAAAGGCAATAAGAGGATGAGTGAAAGGACAAAATGCGACACGTCATTCGCGTTAAAAACATCCATTCTCTTCCACCTGTAAGTTGATTCCAACCATCGAATAGACAATAATGGTGTGAAAAATTCCAAGTAACAATGGAAAAAGATGAGAAAGGTTGGAATAAAATTCAAGAGGGACAAATGCGATCTATTCAAAGCACATAGAGTTTTGTGTTAGAAGGAGGAAGAATTGCTTCTACTTTTTAATTGATTTTCAAAGTACGGTATAGTACTTGATACCTAGATGAGGTGGTGCCATACTCTTTATTCATTCCAATTCAATTCATTTTACCTACTGACTTCTAGACTATTTTTTCTATCAAGACCACATTTTGATCCATTACACTAATTAATCAGTACAGAGTGCACCATAAACATCTCATCAGTGTTAATCTCGTTAATCATTAATATTCTGCATTGTAACTCTGCAATAAAAACAAAACACTTATTCAAGTATACTATGATTGTGGGGGGGGGGTGAATTATTTAGTGTAGGGTTACGGAGGTATATATATATACACACACACACACAAGAGTAAGACTTGACCACAGAGCATTTAGAAACCCCAGTAAATTTTATGCTCTGTGGGCTTGACAGCAGAGTAGAAATTGAAAACTTTTTTTCGTGCAATAAGAATGCAGTAAATGGTTAAATAAGTTGTGTTATTTTAAAATATAACACAGAAAGAGAAATGTTAGCCACAAATAAACCATAGTTTGTATTACCGATATATTAATTGTTCTTTTTGATTCTAATAGCAAGTTGAGTTGCAAGGATTAGGATTTTTTATTCTAGGAGATATGCCATGAAAGCCCAAGTAGGCTATATGTGGAGTACGGTAATAACTTTGATCCGTTCGCTTGAGTTGAGAGGCAGGAGACAAGTGCTGATGAATACAAATGAGTGGAGACAGATGTTGGGATGGCCCTTTTCATGCTGCGGCAAGTTTCAAGGGTTGCCACACCAATGATGGGGATGATGACTACTTTGTCGCATTGATAACGGTTATGGCCTTATGTAGAACGTGGTCAGAGAGACAAAAACATTTTTTTTCTGAGCAAATACAATTCTATTTTTTCTGTTGATATTTTTTACATTTTGATGGAGGTACACCATTTTAAGAAATGAGATGTGTTTGAACGAATATTTTAGACAAGCCTGATGTTTTATATTCAAGTGACCAGTATAATGTTTCCCTGTGTTCATGATGAGATAGATATTCTGGCAATGTTGTTTTGGTTTTGTGCCAGTGTTGGATATAATGGCCAATAATATTACATCAGTAAAAGGTACTTGAAAAGTAGGTGGTCTTTCTTATGAAGGATCAACTGCTCACGAATTAGCCAGTGTAAAAGCCTGGGACTTTATTGAAGAAAACATCTCTAATCATCCCTGAGCTCCACTACCAACCATCAAATTCAATTACAGCGAAACTGATCATATTGGAAGAGTGAGATGAAAAGATCATTCAAATATTTGCAATGTATCCAACTTGATTATTTTAATAATTAATGCGTATCATTGAATGCAAAGTAGCAATCAACAAATGATTTTTTAAATGATAATGCAAGAACATTATTCTCATTCCAAATGCATTGTCAGATACCTTCTAGCACATCATGTCCGTATGGTGTCACAGTGACGTCAAAATGAAGCAACATCATGCAACAAGTACGTAGTAAACAACATAGCATACTATTCCATCTCACAGAGCCGTAACCTAATTTGGTATCGAGAGTGCAGGTATTGCTCATTATCTAGCACAAAGCAACTCAATATTGTTCAGAATCGAATAATTTTTTCCACACAAAACAGACATATCTAGCATCGGACATATATCAATAAAATAGAAGAGCAGAGCAAATATATAAATATTGCTACAGTAATAAGTTACGATAAGCTCACTTAAGTTTGTCCCATGAGAGCAGCTAAACGTTAAAATGTTTTTTTCCAAATTTAGTTGGCCAATTCAATTCAATTTATTCTCATTTTTCAGCAATTTTATAAAATTAAATATCTTTCTAATTTTCAATAAACTTAAGAGATAATAATACAATATATAAAAGAGGAAAACATACATCTAAGTCTATCTTAATGAGATAAAGCTAGCATAAGCTTGTGTGCTAGCAGTAAGTCATATATTTTAATTCACTTATTTGTACAGGATATCAAAATGATAATTAAATGTAAAACAATTACTAAACATGATGCATGTAATGTGCGAAAATGTGCAACGAATAAACAAGTTGAAAAAAATACGATTAGTGGGAAGAAATTGCTATTTGAGTGGTCTGGACTAATAGACGAATAATAATGGAGACATGAAATTTTGTGAAATTCGCCTAAACGTAAAGATGTTTTTCAAATTTAGTTGGCTAATTAAATGTAAAACAATTACTAAACATGATGCATGTAATGTGCACAAATGTGAAATTATTAACCAAGTTAAAAAAAAAACTATTATTGTGAAGATATCTATGAGTGGCCTGGACTAATGGAAGAATAATAATTGAAAGCCATAAAATTTTGTTAAATTCGTCTCCCATTCTAGTCCAAACTAAATATTATTTTTTAAATTTGTTACATCTACAAAGGTACTGTAGCTTTGAATTATAAGTAGTATGCTTTAAGCGAGTTAAATATTATTGAATGCATCAAGCATTTGTTTCTATGCGGCATGGCGGCCATGGGTCTCATAACACTCGACCGGAATCTAAAAATTA
This sequence comes from Conomelus anceps, assembly GCA_948455865.1. Lineage (NCBI taxonomy): Eukaryota > Metazoa > Arthropoda > Insecta > Hemiptera > Delphacidae > Conomelus > Conomelus anceps. Next base: position 25,572,201 of record OX418217.1, read on the forward strand.
AATATGAAAATACCTCGAAAAAATGAATTTGTTGACCAGACGATTTGTTCATCAAAAGGAACATTCTAATCCAGTAAGTTACTTGCCCTTGACCTTATTTATTACAATTAATATTAAATAAGCTACTTTACAAATTGAACCAAGAATTGAATAAATTAAAGAATAGTTCTTACTGAAAAATCAGAAATGAAATAAAATGTCTAAAAAAATCATATGGAGTAGACCACACTATCAGGAGGAGCAGGAAGACACTTGTTGAATGTCTAGTACTGTTCTATCACCGGTATTGTAGACTACACATAAAACAGTGAAAGCAGGGATTTCAACTGGGTATTTTTCCATTGTATGGCGTTGTAACATCGTTATCGTCCCTATTCAATTGAATGCAAATCGTCCAATATTAATTATACTTTACAGTATCTACCTATACACTGAAACAAGACATACAGAGTAGTTTGAAATATCAAGAAGTAATTTTTAATGAGGAGGACGATCTTAGTTAACTATTCAATGCATCAATAAGAAACTACCAATCCAACATTGTTAATCATTTAATCGCAATACCTAGCGATTAACTATAACTCATTAAGAATTTACAGACACATCAGGAAAAACGTAAAGTAGGTACTGTATTAGAAACGATGAAACACAGGGAATTTGTCAAAAAAATTATTAAAAAAATCTTTCAACTAAGATTTCGATCAGAAACAAATTTAGTTCAGCCGCGTTACTCCATTCTCACATTGTTTATCAAAAGCAATAAGTTAATCTACTTTTGTAAGATCCTCAGTGAAATTCTACAACACCTAATATAAAGATTGAAATCATACGAGTATGTAAATTACTAAAAATGAAATAATGAATGTCATCAAAATTGAACAAGCTATCTTTTAATTATAGTTTTACCAGAAAATTTATTGTAACAAGAGGTAACTTACTTACGCACTTGAATACCAGTCAGAATTTCAAGTGAACCAAAATTATCTTTAAATCCTGATCCTGGAGACTTTCAAACTAGTCCTAGAGGCAATAGTATGATGAGACAAAATTCAAAACTTTTGAAGAAAACCCTCATTTCATCACAAGGGTCGCCTAATTGTTTGAGGTATGCTTACCGTTGGAGTTTCAAATTTTAACGGTCAATGAGATTTTTAACCGACTGAAAGAATTACGGCAAATAAAGTTTTATTAGCATAACAATTCCACGAACAACTATGTTATTCTATGTATTTTATAAAGCAAGCACATTCAACGTTCATTTATTGTCAACATACATTATTTCCAACAGTATTCGACGTTTTAGGAGCAGTTTTTGTTACGATTAAGTGATCATTATATGAACATACGGTTGAGAAAGACAGCGTGTGCCAGCGCATAAAGATCCCATTGAACAGCTCAACGAAATACATCAGTCACTTGCACATTATATTTTGCCGAATTTCATGTATTAATGAGCAAAATTTCATGTTTCCAAAGAAAAGATAAACAAGATAACAAACACACAAATCATCGAAGATAAACAACGACGTACCGACCTGATTGACTAGCAACGTGTGATTTGAAAGAGAAGTGAAGATCCAAGAAGCACTAATATTTAGACTTGAATAAAATTTATTATATTTTTGTAAAGATGCACTGGTTACACCTTGGCAGGTTCAATCCTACAAGCACTGCGCGTCACTCTCTGCCAAACACTCCCTCCGTACGGTACCAACCACCGGCACCACAGAACAACACCGACTGAGTGTGAACTGCGACTGATCCACTGATCGTACAACGCAACGGAACAGTATTCCAGAACTTTCCAGTCCTTCTGTTGCTAGGCGACTGGTGAAAGGACTGCGCAGATTAGTGGCGACGTCTGGCGGCCAAAACATCAACCACCGTCTGTGCTCTGACGTCACCACACGGCACAATCCATTCATGAAGCGAGTGGGTGGGCACAAATCGCATCATCTCAAGATCCACATGTCTTTCAAATTCAAATTATACAGTAATGATAATGCACTATTATCAATCTTATGCCAATTCTTAACAATATCTACGCGCATAGCTTGTCTGTATAACTCCAATTTTGAATCTTGATTTTATTTGTTTTCTGTTCAATTTTGACTATTTTCATTTTATGACTTATTCAATTTATATTATTATATCATCTATAGCCTATTATACATAATTATATCAATGTCACTTATTTAAAAGTTTTGAAAAAAATTTATCATCGACCGCTATACATAAGTACACCGGCAGAGGCGGATCCAGAATTTTTTTTGGGGGATTTTTAAGTGAAAAATATTTGGGGGGACTCATATAAAAAAGGTATTTGCTCTCAAGACACAAATAAAGCTTTCTCCAATGTAGGCTAAGTTGCATCCCCTACGTATAGATACGTATGCACGGTACCCCACAATGTCCGGTACATCCCCTTTATCATTCCCCCTAATTCGCGCCTATACATGCGGTAGCCTACCGGTAATCGCTTATTCCCTAGCAACTACTTCGTACCATAACATTATAAGTCTAATTTTAATACGGTATTTTTGGGAAGGTTCGTGATACACTGTATAAGACGTGTAATAGTAATGTAGTATAGCAAAGATATGAAACGTGGATAAGGATGACAAATTTCAATGAATATGGAATTTTACCGGTTCAACAGTAAATATAAATAAATGACAAATCCATCATGTCATAAAATTCAACAATAAAGTTGCATCTTTATACATTATTGTTCTATCTTTTTGAAAATCTCAATGCTCGCGAATTTGGTGCATTATCGTGTAGCAAAGTCCAATTTGTTAGCTTCATTGTCCTTAGAACGTCAGGAAAAATATAAGATGATCACTACCATAGTCCAGTTGAAATATACTGACATTTTTTCTTCATGTTGACTCACTATTCACCGTTATCAAAATTTTATAATAGCTACCATGCTACCAACAAACTCCAATGTAGAAAAAAGAGGAAATAGTAATCAAGAAAAAAGCTAATTAATCCACATTTTTGAACTATCTTTAAAAATGAATAATAATAATAATTGTTAAGCATGTCATTAACCAAACAAGTTGAAAGGTTAAGAGAAAAATGAGATAAGAATATCATCATACCAATAATTGATAGAAATCATTACTTATCATTTTTAATAATGATTGAATGAGTTCCTAATGAGACTAATTATAGGATTGAAAATTAATTTAAACTATGGAGAATCTTGTAGTCTGCCACATTTTTCATAATTTAAATTTGAGTAATAATTGAATAACTCTTTACTAAATCATTGTCAGTGACTAAAACTGTTCTAGGTCTATGTTGATCGAGAATTTAGTCTATGTCTAGATCTCGAACGTTTTCGCGGGCAGATGTTTTATATATTATATAAGTAGAACTAGCGTGGAGGGCAGCTGTACAATATCCTTTCATTCTGTAGCCTCTTCCCTAACTTTTTCAAAGCTCCAAACTCTCTCTAGCCTTTGACAATGGTTTCTGAACTCACTTCCTTTTTTCCTTTGAAGACAGCAATCGTTTCACAAACAGTTCTCCGTCTCCCACCCAATAGGCTTACTCAGTGACTCAGTAGCCTTTCTATGCTCGAGAAAAATAAATGGAGCATCCAATAAAGCACTTCAAAAAAGCGACGACGATGAAACTAACAACAATGAATTCCAAATACATTTCAGTATTTAACGTCAACTCCACATCATAATATTCCAAGCCTTATTTTTCATGAGATAAACTAATTTGTGTGCTAACTTGAAATTACAATTAATGAACATAACAATAAATGTCCCAGTTATTCACTAGTTTTGATCTATTCTGGTTACCAATTACTATCACTCAAATCACTTACTATTAGACTACAGTCTAATAGTCTACTATTCTACTAGAGTCTCATTGAGTATTTATTTTGAAGCTTCGCACTCTATGCATTTTTACAGAAAATGCACATTTAAGTGAAAGTGATAGTCATCGACTGATGCAATTGGCTACTTTCATTTTAGGAGATTAATGAACAGTTGAATTGATTATAAAATATTTTATTCTTCATATTTATTGAGTTCCCAAAGCTAAATTTATTTGATTTTCCAATTTAGCTTATTTTTCTCATTTCCTGAGTAGCCTATGGTTTTCTACCAGAGTTTTTGAAGAGGGTGGTCAGTCTGTTTACGAACACTGTATCACTGTAGCTAGTGCAACAGTCTTTCAAACTTCAATTAATCAATCATTAACTATTAATATTTTACCATTTGCACTATTCTACTAGAAACTAGACTATTAACACAAATACAGTGTTTATAGTATTATGTAAAAGTACAAAAAAAATTTGGAAATAGTATACACTAGCCTTCATACTATGATTTAAAGGAAATAGAGCCAGAATATTCATGATTGATTTGAGTAGTGAGCGAGTAATACAATCATGTTCACGTCGATTTATCAACAAAATGGAGGGCACGGCTCGTAGTGGAAAGTATAGCCTAGTATCCAATCGATAAAGCCATTCATATTAGATTTATTGGTTTTGGATGATAGTTTGGAGAAATTGTCTGCTTTTGGATTGCCTCAAGGAACGGTACTATCACCTCTCCTCTATATTATATATGTCAACGATATTTTTAATATGGAGCACCAAAATAGTTCTACTATCTCTTTTGCCGATGATACAGCTGTTACAGTCTCTAGTGATACTTGGGAGTCTACTTTTCAAAACGCTGAAGTCCTTCTCCATAAAACTGGGCTATGGTTCAGACATAACCTTTTAACTGTTAATGCTAAGAAAACAAAGTACCTAGCTTTTTCTCCAGATAGTAAAGGTCAACCACCTATAAACAAATTACTAAAAATCCATTTTGAAACCTGTAACTTCAACAGTAACTCTAATAGTCTTGCATTTCACACATGTAATTGTGCACCTTTGGATAGGCCAACTGCTTTGAAATACCTGGGAATTGTTGTTGATCAACATCTCAAGTGGGGGAGTCATATTGATTATCTGATTTCTAGATTGAGATATTTAATTTTCCAATTCTATAGAATAAATAAGTTGAATAATTTAGATATAATTAGATTAATATATAAGGCTTATGCCGAATCCATTCTGCAATACTGTATTGAGGTATGGGGGGGTGCAATGAACACACACTTTAACAAGTTGTTCATTATTCAAAAATATATAATACGAGCAGCACTGGGTAGACCTAGACTTTATACAAGTAGACTGATCTTTGATGAATTCCAAGTATTAACTGTAAGACAATTATTTATGAAGAAACTTATTGTATACATAAATTGCAATAGAGAACTATTCAAATTCAGACAGATTGATTACAATATAAGACCGTTAAGAAATCTAGTTTTGATTCCAAATCTCAATAAACGCATTTGCAGACATCAAACTCTCTATATTTGCTGTAAACTTCTTAACGTGATACCCATGCAGCTAATACCATTCACGAATAAAACTAAAACTCTTGGAATAGATACGTGGGTGAAGGCAAATGTATATTTTAAAATAGGCTCTGTATTCTTATAATGTTGGATATAAGTTATATTTAAGGTTGTTTATAAGTGTTATTTTTTTGATTTTCATCCGGCGCACAAGCTTGGCTTTGCTGATGGAAATCTTGAAGAATATATTTTTCTTGTAATATATGTAACTTACTGTGCAAACACATAGTTCAATTTTGTGTATCTGATTGTGATGTACAATTACATTTGTTTTTTTTTTTGTGTTTTTAATAAAGATTTTAATAATAAAGATGGAAAAATAATTTAATGCAATTGCAAATTGATGAGTTTACTACAACTACAATTGTAGTAGAATGCCGTGGTGAGTGAGTGCAATCAATATGACTATCAGGCCCCCGTTGATTTATCAACAAAACAGAGGGCACGATCTAAATTTGGAGGTAACGTTCGTAGTGGAACGTATAGTAAGCTAAAAATATTAGACCCAAAAGTTAGAACAGAGCGTGGCGCAGTTGGAGGGTAAAACTGCGTCGTAGCAAAATCGTGGGCGGTGGATGTGCTCTGGCTATGGCCTGAGGGTGGAAGTCCATTCCACCGTCCCCTGCAGCCTCCAGCCTCCGCCACCACTACCCACCTGCCCTAGTCAGTGCGGACGACAAAGTTCGTATTGATTTCAACCCGCTACTCCATTCATTCGCCCACGCACCCATCATCACACACGCACACCAATTCCAGCATCGAATTTGTGTGAGGTTAGTGCTAAAATACAGATAGCTCTTTCTCCGGGTCAGTAATGTGCTAAAACCCCCTTTTAGCCACCACGGGGCGAGGGAAGGCTTCATTACCAACTCAAACCCCCCCCCCCCTCCCAACCACCAACACATTCGAAATTCGGAGCAACAGATCGGTTAGCATCACCAGAATTGCGTAACCAACTGTAACCTCAAGAGTTCCTGTGCAGCTGCTCCCCCGCAGATTCACCCGTAAACATTCCTTACTATATTATCCATTTACAGTATATTTTCCCAATGCAACAAGTGCTTGTAGTTTTTAAATTCATGATTTAATACGGTAAAAGTGTTGATAATAATTGAAATGGTACCTTGTTTGTTACAGCTGGAACCTGGAGAAGATATTCAATATTATGAATTTTTGCCATACCAAATACTTCATGGTTTGAAAATCATATTCAAGGTTCTTAGTGGTCATCGACATCATCATAGTTTTTAATGATAAACCCATAGATGAATCTGGTTTAGTATTTCAGGAGTCAGCTCTTTTAGGTAATCCTTAGCTACAGTTTCTTTTTAACAGCTGATTACATGGGGTTCAGACTTGTGCGTGGATAATGTGGTAAATGATAATGCTATTGAGAATGGTGAACCTTTAGTTCCAGGTGGGTTCCAAACCACTAGGTAAGTGATAATAAATCCTAAATAATAAAGCTTACAGAGCTACGGTCACTACATACCACGGCTGCTGACTTATGCTTTTGGAAGAAAAATATGCTTTTTCATTTTAACAGGTGGGGATGCAGAAAGCAACTAAATTTCTATACCTTCATTTACCTACAGCCAAATGCCGTAGCAGGTATCTGTTCAATCAGAGATAATCTACGAAACTCCTGGGCCATGTTTGTAACGGTGACTGATTGGATTGGCCAGCAAAAAAGAATCTTTTCTCTGCTGTAAAATCACTTCCCGGTGGTTCGGAACCCACCTAAAACTGTAGGTCCATCAATCACCATCATCCAATTCATTACCCACGCACAGGTCTCAGACCTATGTGGGCTTCATCCTCCAAAAAAATTTGTGGAAAGTAAAGTTGAAAGGTCTTAATGTTGAGACAGGGAATGGCGAGGCAATTGATAAAATACATTACTGCAGTGGCGGTCCCAGGGGGGGGATGGGAGGGATATATCCCCCCGAAATATTAAGATGGATCCCCCCCTAAAAAAGAATTTATTCATAATTATATATGTATAGTTTTTGCGGGAAATAAATTTAATCTTTGTCATTGTTACTTGTTAGCTAGAAGAATAAACAAGAAGGATGTGTACATCCTTACATCCACTACATTGTTGTGTAACAATCTGAGTATTTTTTGGCTATTACTTCGTAACTTACATGTTAAAAATAGGGCCTAACCATTAAGAAAAAATTCGCAGTGAACACTTGATTTAATTTTTATTTCATTATACGTTTATTTAACTGAACTTTGTCATCATGCTCATTAGCTCATTAAATAATCACATTGACTTTTAATCAATTTTCTTTGTGCAGCTAAAGGAAAACAAAGGAAAAACACATACTATGGTTGGGTCCTATTTCACCCAGGTACAATAAACTTTAAATTAAAAACTATTTTATTAGCCAACATAAATACTATTATCTTGAGCATATTTTAGAGCTCAAATACGTATAAAAATACGTTTTTAGGCTTTAAATTCCACATTTTTTCCGGTGGGGGGGGACCCAGACCCCCCCGGTGGTCATCCCCCCCCCCCGAAATGAAATCCTGGGACCGCCACTGCATTACTGTAATGATATCTTTGCTTTTTGACAGCTGGCATACTGATAAATTCTTAAATCATCATTTACATGAGTACTGGATGAGAGATAATAAATTGGAATACGGTATACGGTAGTACCGTATGTCATCTCTATTGTCATGCTGAGGCACTGTGAACCCTAAAAAGAAACTCTATTTATACTTTTTTGAAAAATTATTTTTCAAACCTCCGATGTGATCGATTCAATTCCCGATAACGCCCATATTGAAAGTGTCAGTGTGGGTAATGAGAGAGTGAATACAAGAATGCCATGCTGAGCGGGAATTGAATCCGCGACCAAAAGAGTGGCAGTTGGCCTCTCCAACTACTACAATAACACGGCTGCTGACTTACGTATTTAAAAGAAAAATATGCTATTTCCATATAACAGGCGAGGATGCAGAAAGCACCTAAATTTCTCTAGCTGTGTGTTGTTATCTCACATTGGAATGTAGTTTATTCTCACTAGTTGTTCCATTTCAAAACAGAAAACACCCAAACGTCTATTTGGAATTGACCGTCTGCTTAGTGTGGGAAGAGGCTTGTAATTCACCACAAATAATAATCGTAACCCAGAGTCAATACTGTTCGATAATAACACGAGAAACGAGGATAATAGGCAGTCGATAACATCAAATTTGCAGTGGCACATAGTGGAAATCTTGTTTGTGATGAGAAGAGTCGATTGCTGAGGTCGATCAGCACTCTCCAAAGAAATTACTACGGAAGTATCTGTGAACCGCTTTCTGGAAAAGCCACAATGAACTTATTCTGCAAGAAGGTATGCAGAGCTTGTTTGTTATGTAAACGAGACATCAATTAAAATAGATTGAAGCATTTTCTAAGCGAACATAATCAAAAACAGGCCCGTGACCAATAGAGAAGTTAATGATAGAACCTAATTCTGGTACATCAAAGAGGCTGTAAATTAGCAGAAGTCGATAGAAATTATTGAATTTATAACTGTTCATGAAATTATATCTAATTTTATAGCGTATCCAACAAAGATAGCTTAAGACACAGGCAAAATCAAACCAGTTTAAAAACAAACATCCAGGTTTTAATCGCATCCTATATAACTCTTTCTCAGGGATTAATACTATAGTAGAATTACAGTACTGTAATACAGTATAGACCCTAGCAGTAAAATCGTCAGTTTCTCCCTATGGAATGAAGTTTTGAACATGTTCCTCCTTTCACTTGTTGAACACATGAAGATACCGTATAACTAATGTGCATATTAGAGTTCACTGGGGTCGAGTGATCATATAATAAGTGCCTCCTCCCATTGAATAAGATTATTATACCTGCTCAATAATAATTTACCAAGACGTGCTAAATCTCTGCAAAATATCAAATTTCTATCGGTTTTATAATATTCATTTTTTGTTTATAATTTGGTCGTTTGGAATAATAATAGGATTAATGCAAGGCGGTGAACGGCAGTAAGGAGTTGCATAGGGAGCAGCATGAGACATCAAGGGGCAAGTAAACGGCTTTTGATTGGATAATTATCAATTATTATTGTTGAGACCGAGGATCGTAACTCAAGGCTGTGATGCAGTTAGGAACGGTGAAAGGCAAAGCATCGCCTGTTGAAAGAGGACAAAGAGGCTCGTCTACCTGTGTATGAAAATTACACGTCTCTGTAGACATGTCGGAGTTCAAACTGCAGCAGCGTGCAGTTGTAGTTATTACTCTGCAGGCCAGACTAAACTAAAACTGGTCGCCTACTCAGCAGAAGATTTGACGAAATACCATTGGAAAGTTGTTTCTTATCCAGAGCGGAGCGGTTGCAGCCTATAGTGAGCCACCTGCATTAGCCCATTAACAATTGCGCAATCCTAGAATAATAATGGTGATTAGACGAATTCAGACGACATCTGATTGTTCACACGCATAGCACTGCTTCCCTAAACACCCCATTTCGTCATTTGTTTACTTTTCTAAGCGAAAGGTAGGAGATTTGAATAAATTATCGTAAAAAACTAAGACTATTTCAAGGTTGAACGCAAAATTGAAAGATCTAAACCAATCTCAAGACAGCCGCAATCATAGAAAAATAATAAATGTTTGTGATAGATATTCTAGAGATTTAGAAATAAAAAATATCAACTCACCACTTAACACTAATCTGTTAAAAATATTAAATTACCATTCGGTAATCTTTAATCGGGTTGAGCGTTCAGATTCGTGCATTCCCAATATTCAAGATTTAGAAGAAGGCAAGTCTATTTTTAAACCGTATTAATTTGAGCCTACCTGTTTAATTCATAGGGATACTGTGATGGTAATTTATAAGTCATGGTATTCATACTGATACAGTAAATAGCATAGACATTTATTCATACCAATTTAAAAATCATGAAATAATTATAGATGAGTGCCAAACGTATTCCAGATTCCTGGATTTCTTGTTCCATGACGAACTGCGTTGTTAATATTAACTTTTTAAATGAATTCAACGACTTGCAGTCAAATTTTTATTAAGAATAGGCCTAAGTAGTATTTTACTTACTCTGTAGGCCGAACGTTTTCGAATCTTGGAGATCCATTTTCAGAGGCCTCAACGCAGTTCGTCATGAAACAAGAAATCCAGGAATTTAATTCGGCAAGACAAGCTACCGGCCTCTGAAAATGGATCTCAAAGATTCGAAAACGTTCGGCCTTAAGAGTAAGTAAAATACTACTCATTCTTAATAAAAATTTGACTGCAAGTTGTTGAATTCATTTAAAAAGTTAATATTAACAACACAGTTCGTCATGGAACAAGAAATCCAGGAACTTAATTCGGCAAGACAAGCTGCAATCCTATCGGCCTCTGAAAATGGATCTCAAAGATTCGAAAACGTTCGGCCTTAAGAGTAAGTAAAATACTACTTATTTTTAATAACAATTTGACTGCAAGTTGTTGAATTCATTTAAAAAGTTATTATTAACAACACAGTTCGTCATGGAACAAGAAATCCAGGAATTTAATTCGGCAAGACAAGCTACAATCCTATCGGCCTCTGAAAATGGATCTCCAAGATTCGAAAACGTACGGCCTACAGATTAAGTAAAATACTACTTATTCTTAATAAAAATTTGACATTTTATTCACTTAAATGTATTCTGAAATTTCTGGTATGCTGTATAATCGTGTAATGATTGCGGGTTTGGAAGAGACATAGCCTACAGCGTCGCTAGACTAGGGCAGCTGGGTCACTGTCCTGGGCCCCCCAACCTACCGAAAATAGGCCATACACCTAAAAGAAGGTCCCCCCCGAATTAATTACCTGCCCCGGGGCCCCAAAGACCTGTCTACGTTCCTAATAGCCAACAGAAATTAAAAAAATATGTTTGCAATTATTATAGAGTTCCCTTTGTATTTTAAACTAGTAACTAGGAATAAGCACTCCTGCAACCTCTTTTCCAATTCTCAGGTTTGTTATGCTTGCTTGTGTAACGATTCAAGCCATTCGAAGTAATTTGGCAAAAACATTGAATTCTGAAAGCTGATCTGGAAGGTGAAGTGGTGACGATGAAAAAAAACTGAGTGGAAGTGGTAGTCAGTAGTTGGTGAGGCGAGTGTGAGGAATTGTTGACGGATTAAGGATAGAGAGATTGCAATGTTTTGTTATTACAGTAGACCTAATTGCGAAAGTACAAACATGTATAGTCAATTAAAATGTGTCTAAGTAGATACCTTCCTTTAGAAATCAAATAATCGGTATTAACACAGTTCACTTCAAATTATTTATTAAATTTCAAGGAGTCCAGTACCTTTTAAACTAGCGGTGGCAGCAGCTCTTGCTGCCAGCGAAATGAAATTACACAAAATGGAATTACACATAAATGTCATTACCCCGTTACACTAGAATATTGCTTGACGCTTCAGAATGCAGGTTTTGGTATGGTGGCAGCCAAGAGAACAATGTAATCTGTACGCTTTCAGTAAATTTCTGTATGCTTCGGAATTTTGCCGATACAATTTGATTTTGCCAGCAGATAAGCTAACAATAACAATGCTATCCAGGCGTGAAATGATAGGGGAATAAACGGGTTATAATCCTCAACCTTAGAGAAATCCTAAAACAATGATGAAAAAAACTGCTTTGCAAAGTATTTAGACATTATTTTCTCAATGAATATCACAATGTATTTCTTATTTACTTGTGTCTGTTGAAGATTGTTGTACCGTTGTTGTTTATTGAGAAATAAAATTATTTATTATTAGTTATAGTCTACCTACCCTTCGAATTTTGTTTATAAGTTTTTATTGTCCCCCTATCGAACGAATTCTGAATTTGCCCCTTATAATGTGAAACGTTTCTGTTCTAAACCATGGTTCAACAACTGAATGATATTCAATAACTGACTATTTCAGTGCAAACACTTATTTACTGCTTTAAAATCAATGTTTTTATGTTTTATAGATTCATTTTCTCATACGTAATTGACATAATGTGCCAAAGGAGAATAATATTCACATTCCACTGCATGAGCTGGTTTTTATGCCTCACATCAATCAATAATTTGACGCCTGTTTGTCTTGCCGGCTTTTATTTTGCTCACAGTCAAGCTGTTTGTGTTTTGTCTTTACGTAGAATATTCAAGTGCTTTTAGTTGATTCTAGGAGCCAGTATTGATTAAGCTTTTGTGAAGTTATATATTTTCTACTTGTTACAGTTAACTATAATAATTATAATTATAAGCTTCCATTTAAATTCAAGTTCATATTAGTACCTGATATTTTAAAGTGTTTTTCAGTTGAAAAATAAAAAATTATTGGTATTCCAGTATTTTGATATCAGAAATATTCCTATTAATTTCCAAGAAACCGGAGTCAGAATTTTCTCTTTTTGAAGACGCAGAGATACTGACGCTGAAGTCACTACGGCGAGACTACGTGATGCAATTACAGGAATATAGGGATTGTTGTACCATTTTGGATTTCACAATCTTTCATCTATCACTAAGTTTTTATTTAATTCTTGTTTTTGCTCTGAATTGCCTGTATGCTATTCATCTTGAAAACATAAAAAGTATTTGGCTAATAAACTATAATAATGAAGACGATATATCTATTAAAAGAAGAGAAGAAAAGAAAAATTCACGGTTATTAGTGAAGTTAACACAATAAGCCAATGAACGATTTATGGAGTAACACGATAACAGAAAAGAAGACTAAAACAGTAAAAAGTGACTGATAAACGTTTGTCGATAAGAGATAATGAGCAGCAGGTAAAAATAGATAGAAAAATTTGAGGTATTGTCTTGGATACAGCTAGAGCAACCTTCGCTGTATTAAAAATTAGAAAAAAACTGAATTCAATGAAATTACTGCGAAATTATTATTTATAGCCTATTATTAAAAAGTCAGTATTATAATAATAATTATTATTATTACTATTATTATTATATATTTATTTAGAAAATGTGTGTACCATAATTACTATTGTTGTATTTATTTATTTTTATTGCATATTATATTTTTTTGAGGATGAAGCCCACATAGGTCTGAGACCTGTGTGTGGGTAATGAGTTGGATGATGGTGATTGATGAATTGGACCTACAGTTTTAGGTGGGTTCCGAACCAATATTGTAATTCTCTTCAAATAGCTTTTAGCTAGGAGAGAAATAATTGCACTGTGTGTATATGAAACTGTTTGTATCTGAGAGAAAGAAATTGAAATTGAAATTGAAAATTGAAATTATCATCATTATCATTATCATTGTCATTATCATGATCATGATCATTATCATTATTATTGTTATTATTTTTTTTATTATAATCTTTATTTTATTATTATTATTGAATTCTTTCAATAATATCTCACTTTATTAATGATTATGAAATGAATTAATGATATAGGAATGAAAAATATATCAATTTTATTGTAATTTGAGATCGTGAATTAATTTAAAAAAAAATTGCTGTCAACGACAAGTCGGTACCAGCAACGGCACGTGTCGGTGTGTGTGAAGCTGTTCCTTTTGGCAGCATTGGATCTCAACCCCCACGACACCAGGACAGCACCGTGTCGGTGTCGTGCCGGTGCCGTGTCGACCAGTGTGAAAACTGCCATTAGCGTTCAAAATTGAAAAATCATTGTTTTCTTTACGGTGCTCACCATTCAGACCAGCATTAGAGAGTCTTTATATTTCTGTTCCAGTAGCCCACATTAATATTCAATAAAAATGTTATCTAAATATCGCCAGGAATCATTTAGTTGAATGTGTTTTGAATGTTGACACTCATTTCAGAATAGATCAGCAGCCATGGCCCGAATAACAACTGGATGAGGAGGATAATAATAGCTTCCATGAATTTACAAATGACTAGCTTATCCCAACAAATTACTGTATCACGTCAACTAATATTCTTCTAACGTAATCTCTAGACAAAAGAAATATTTGAAAGAATTTTTCCACTAGACCTATGTGTATGGAAAAATAAAATGAAAAATAAATAAATTTATTATGCATGACTTGCTTGTTTTTATACTTATTTTATTCGTCCTGATCCTAATAAATTTACTATGTATCTTCAATAAGGGCACATGAATATAGTTTGTGATAGCAAATTCAAGGCTATTGATTCGAATGATCTTGCAAAATAATTTAGATTGGAACAATAATTCTTCATGTATGTATTAAATAAATAAATAAATTCGAATTGGATTTTTTAGTGAAAAAAAAAATAAATTACAGAATCCATCAATCCAAGGCTGGAAAGCCATTAATCGTGAAATTCTGATGCAAATACAGGCGCGAATAGAGGGGGCAAGGGGATGTCCCCCGGCATTCTTAACCAAAGGACCAAAATTCTCAACTAAAAAATATTATTTTGTGATTTTGTGCCTTTTATGGGAGTGAGGACATTTTTTAGGTGACATTCCACTCAGAATATTCTCTCCTAGTTGATATCCCCCCGACAAACACTTTGGGTTCACCTCGTATATATACGTATATAGAATGTATACTTATTACATGTTGGTGCAGGCCTAGTTTCTGCAGGTGCGGTAGTATCAAAGAGTGGTGTAAAAGAAAATGAAAATCCTATGCTAGTCAAATTGTAAAATAGAGTACTTGATTGGAAACAATAACAATCAATTGATCAATTTGTTTTTTTAATAACAATTCAAAATATTTTTCTTTTAATTCATGCACTTTTAAATGAAAAGGTAAAATTACTTGGTAAATTACTACTGAAATTTGAAGTCTAATTACTTGCACGTGAAACTTGAAATGCTCAGGCTTTTAAGTTTGAGCAAGGTTGCTCGCATTCTTTATTCGTTCATTCTTCAATTATATTTGTTACAAAATATACAGTCGATGGTATTAGATTTGGCATTACAATGTAGAATAAAAGGTTTTTAGCACAGGTGGCAATCGACTCTACCAGAATTTCCATACAACATGGATATTGTCCAGCATTTAGCAATTTTATCAAGAGAAAAGCACGAGTTTCAAAAAGAAAATTTCAAAGTCAGCCATTGGGTCATAATAGGACATAATAGATATGATGGATAAGGGTGAGAAGACAGTTGGAATTTTCCTGGACTTGAGCAAAACGTTCGACTGTGTGGACCATGCAATCATGTTGAAAAAGTTAGAATATGTGGGTGTAAGGCGTGTTGAACTTGAATGGTTCAGATCCTAACTTGGTAGAATACAATGTGTAGAGATAACAAGAGAGGAAGATGGACAGATAATTAAATGCAAATCAAGAAATGTTCTTGTCAAGTCAGGGGTACCACAGAGTCATGTCCTTGGACTTTTGTTATTTCTGCTGTATATAAATGATTTACCACAGCTAATATCGAGTGGTAAGGTTTTAATGTATGCTGACGATACATCCTACTTTTGTGGTGCACGAAACGAGGATCTATTAGAGATAGATACTTTTGTAAATACACATGCCAAAACCTTATTTCTGAAACATCAAAAACTTGAAATCAATTAATCGAAAAGTCAGTTTCTTCAATTCAAGCACAAGAACAACTATAGGGAAACAAGAGATATTAACGTTCAAATAAACGAGATAATATAACAGCCCCCTTGTGTAAAATTTCTGGGTGTCCTACTGGATCAAAATCTGTCATAATGAACAACTATGTAGTAGGATTTCATCTGGAGTTTTTGAAATGGCAGATTGCAAGATTAAATGATAATAAATTCACAATTACAATTGTATCAAGCCTTTATAATGTGACATGTCCGCTATGCTTTTTTTACCTTTTTAACTTTTACCTACGCTTTTAATTACCACCATTAAAAGTTTTTTCTTTTCATTTCCAGTGACTGAACACATGATATGTATATACCCTTTTTTTAACTATGAGTGAAATGCTTTAAAACTTATTTTTCCTTTTCTTGCAGAGTATTTTTTAAGAATAATTATGCTACTTCAGATTTAACCAATTTGTAATCTACTTTTTGTGATGATGGAATTTATTTTTGTTTTCATGCATTTCAATAGCTTTTATTGTTTTGTAAAAATGTATTACTTTATTCTTTGTGATCATGAACTTCTATGTGCTAATAACTTTTACAGTGATAATATTAGAAAGGATTCATTTAATTTGTTTTGACTTTCATAATATATGTATTCAGTTATTGTTTGAAGACTAACCAATTTTTTCCATAGTTTTCATTTTATTGTAGTATTTTTATCTTTTGTATTTTGTTAATTTTATATAATGGGTTTGGATATGAGGCTATTTACAGCCTCGCCCGAGCCTAAATAAAGTACTTGATCTATCTATTGGTGTGGTGTGGTTCCAGTTTTCAGAATCTAGAGAGGGTATTCAGGATGCAGAAGAAAGCTGTTGGAGCAGTGAAAGGAGTTGTGCCGATTGAGTCGAGACTCAGAGAGTTTTCACAAGAAACTGTGACAGGCATAAGTATAACCCCAGAAATAAAGAAAATTATGCTAGGTGTACCATAGGACAGCTCCGTTTGAGAAAAAGCCTACATACGTGGGCCCTAAATTCATGAGTAGGATGGCAGCATGGTTGGGAGGCTGTGAAAACCTATCAGTTTTTAAAGTGCAATTGAGGAAGTACCAGATAAAAGGGGTTTATTATAGTATTCAGGAGTTTATGTGTGATGATATTATGACAAGGAGTTGGGTGGTCAAGTGTTTTTCTTATTTTAAGTTTTTATCATGTAATTGTGATAAGATATTTTTTGTCAACTGCCATCTCTGTAAAGAGTCACCAGGAGGAATATGCAAACAAGCATATAATGCTCAACGGTAAAAACCTTTAATTCCGAATTTAGTATAGAAAGAACTGATCTGTCACTGAAACTTAATGACAATTCTGTAAACATTTGTAAAATCACTCTCAACAATATTTTCCCACTTGATTTATTAATTGGTTTATTATGTGAGCAATACAGAGTATATCAATGGCAGAGGAGAACACACATTTGTAATGATATTGTCAGTCAGTTAATCCATTAAATCCTGATACTAAACTCTCACAACCGAAAATGGGATGGGGTTGACGTAGGTCCCGGAAAACCTCTCATGAATGAAACCCAAATATATTGATCTCGCTACACTGCTTACGTCATAGCTCTACAGACGTCATTCCCACACCCCTGCTTACCCCGGGAAATGAGCCTCCAGTTTGAAACCCATGCTGCTCCTGTTGCATTTAGTGAATGGGTTTTGTGTAGGCGTGAAAATTCAAGGGAAAGCCTCGAGAGGATAAATGTTCACCAGGGTTTGAATTTAAGGTTTATCCAGAATTACTTTTGGTGATAAAAAAGTTGATGGGGAGGAAAGTGGGGATTGAAGTAATGTAAATAGATTTAAATTGCATTCCAGACAATTTATCTCTCAATTTAAAAAAAGAAGCCCAATTCAAACCTAAATCTATAATGGGAGGAGATGACTACAACTTCACTGTTCGAATGCTTCGAAAAAATTTATAAACACTGTTCAAACATGACTTACTGGACAGGATGCTTGGAAAAGGAAAGGATCAAAAAACAACTAAAAATTAAAAAATTCTCAGTATCTTCAAATTTCACTATTTGAATTCTTGGGACCGAAACATAATAATGTTGAGGTTTTAGTCACACAAAGTCAAAATCGGCTAATGAAACTAAACATAGCCTACATTGTTACATAAATATCATTAATTTAATAAGAAATTGGAATGAGAAAACAATTTTGGTAAGTAAATGAGTAAGATCCAATGAAATTTTTTCCAGAAACAGTACAGTACAGAAACAGTACAGTACAGAAACAGTACAGTTTGTGTTTCTGAAACCCTATAAAATTAAGTCGCTTATCGCAAAAGCTATATCGCCGTTCCAGGCAAAAATACAGAACTTTATTTCAATTTTCAATTCCAGGTAGGTCTGCTACTACTTCCACGGTTAGGTCACTTAACAAAATCCAAAGCACTAGGTTGCGGATTAGTAATTTTTTGGAGGTGGAAATAGAAAAATTGTGAATACGGATTAGAAGCTGAATAAATGCTGAATAAATTAGAAGCGGAATTCTAGTCATCCAGAATCAGATTTTGGTTGGAAATTGGAATGAACGTCATGCATATTTATATCAATTTCCTAGTGAAACTCAATTTTCAATTCAGGTGAAAGATAATCCAATCACCTGCGTTTTCCAATTATTTTACTTCAATACATACTAATTCACTAATTTATTACTTAAATGTGCATTTTATTACTTAAATACTGATTGACTAAAAAGATACTTGAGATGCAATAGATTAGTCTGATTTTTATTTATTAATGTTGTTTTCTTGATATTCTAATGATGTAGTAGATTAGCAATGAAGCCATGATTTAGAGGTCGATTTTCTCAAATACTGTATGTTATTCAATGATCATTTACAATCAGTTTATTAATTATTATTAAAAGGGGATTGCAGCATATAATCGACACGTAGTTTTTTCTAAGTATAACAATGACACTCATGTAAATATTTCACTTATTATTTCATCAATACATTCGAACATTCAGCAAACGAGTATGTATTAAAATTACGATAGTTTTCTGGTCATATCTCACAAGGAATTTTATAGGCACATCGAATTGAACCATAGCGTGTTTATGGTGTTGATGGCGGATCCACATCCCATGACAGTGACAAACGACATTAGGGTAAAAATGTGAACGATCACTTTTCCCTGGATTCCATCAGTATGCAGCACGTAGGCAGCTGCAACGAACGATAAAATCTCTCCATACCACTCTTATCAAGCTTCTCATATTCCCGAGAGGAAATCGAAAAGGAAAATCGTATTATTTACTGTTCATTTGAGCAAAAAGAGAAGACATTGAGAGCCTCAACAGCACACATGAATTTTGTTACACTGTGAAATTTTCTTTGTAGTGTCGAAGGTGATATTGTGGAAGGTATAATGAATAATAAGACGAAATTGTCACAGCCATATTTATTAAAAAATATTGAGAAACTAGTTTCGGTTGTATACCATTATCAATCTCAATCAAACTAGAACTAAAGTACAGAGAAGCTTGATATATACTGAACATGGAATGATACTATTGGCTAAGCGAGAAAGAGGCTGACCTTCATTGAAGGTTGTGATTGGCTGACAAGTCACGCCCCCTGGTGGGAGGAGTATCAAGCAAAAATACGAGTGAAATCAATAACTAAAAACTGTGAACATCTAGAAAGCAACAAAGACCTTGACTGCATTTCAGTGAGCTTCTAATTTTTTAGTTTTAATTTGATTCAATTCTAGCCTTATTACTTATTTTTCTTCTTTGTTGCTTTCTAGATGTTTACAGTTTTTAGTTATTGATTTGACTCGTATTTTTGCTTGTTACTCCTCCCACCACGGGGCAAGACTTGTCACAGCCAATCACAACCTTCAATGAAGGTCAGCCTCTTTCTCGCTTAGCCAATAGTAACATTCCATGTTCACTATAGCAAGCAGTGATATTTCAATGAAGTTGTCAAGAACACAAAACAAAAGTTTACAATAGTTAATTTGGTACCGAATGTTCATCATGTAACAGTTCAACCCAATTCTCTTTTTTCTTTTTCGGAGGAAGAAGGCCACATAGGTCTGATACCCATGCTGGGTAATGAGTTAGATGATGGTGACAGATGAGTTGGACCTACAGTTTTAGGTGGGTTTGAACCACCGGAAACCGTTTTCACAATCAATTTCTTGAACTATTTTACAGCAGTTTCTCTTTACTGAATTTTCCTCAAACAATAATATGCTCAATGTAGAAAAATAAGCATTAGGCCAATGCTCAACACAAGATCTGAACATGATACGAAGATAGCTAGTTGTCAATTACACAACCCAAAAGTTCACCATCGTTAAATTGGAAATGCTTATTATGCAATAATTCAGTCCTCATCCATTAAGCAGACTAATGAAGCGTGAGATGACTCAGATCAATATCAGCAAGGACGAATTATCTTGGAAGATTTATGGGCTATCCTTTTAATCGGATCATCACTCAATTCATTTCAGCAATAAATAATACATAGAGATCTTTTAATGTATAATTATACGATCTATAATCTACTTGAGTACGCAGACAACAGTTGGCCCATCACATTATTCAGCAAAGAGGCTGTTGAATAAATTGCATAACAGTCTGAAACCAATGGATACCTGTTTCTCGGAATCCCGTGGGAATAACGTGAGAGAAAGGAGAAAACTGTCAACTACTGTCTTCTGCTATAATTTACTGCAAAGACTGGGTAAACATTGAATAAGAGAGTCTAATTTGCAATGAATGCCGAGGGTTGCGCTATGACGGAGCCAACGTGAAAACTCGCCCACGCAACTAGCACAAAAACATTCCCTCGATACAAATTGGAAAGTCTATAATTTAATTTTTTATAGGTTTTGTCATCGAGTTGGAAATTTAATGTCCCTTTAGTAATATAACAGGTGGATTCCGAGCATTGTGGCACTTCAGCACCCCTATGACGCAAATATTAATATGGCAAATAATAATTCAACTTTGAAGCGTTCTCCCAAAATATAGAATATAAATAGCCAAATAACAATTTGACAGATACACCACCAAATGACCAGCTTAATCTAATCTGTATTTTGACTTAGTAGAATGAGATGAATGCACAAAAGCTCTCAATTGAAAAATCTCCTGAGATTCAAGTAAATTATGAAGATGTCAGATGCATTTAGCATTCAAACATCTATTTAAAATCACTACAATCATGGTCTCTTCCAGATTCGGTTGAGTCGTCAATTATATAGATATATAGATCAATATACTCTCAAGACCAGACATTGAATCCTGTTAGATTAGCACGATTTCCCGCTGAATGCATTACCTGATGAGTGCTAATAACTTTTAGCTAAACAACAAACATTGGAATTCGCTGATGAAATTTGGCTGTGACTGCTAAATTAGCCAACGGGAATTCCACAGCACTATTATATTGTTTTCTTAAGTGCCGGAATAAGATACTCTATTTTACAAAATAAAAATCTATATTTAGAGTGTTTTTGAATAATAGCTCACGAAGAACATTAGGATCGGCTATGCTACACTCGCTGTAACAAATAGTTCTGGTTAATCGAAATTCTCATCAAGTTATTCTGCCTAAACTGTTTCGAATTATTTGTTTTCTGATGTGACTGGCACAGACAATTAATTGAGCTACTAACATTCCTAGATATGAAACAAGATATGAGATTCGCAGTAGGCTGAGAAAATAAATTCGTACTAGCTTTACTTTTTAAAATCAATCAAAGAAACAACAAGCATACCAGTATTGCAAAATTTATTCTGAAATAACAAAATGTTTTAAAAAGCAAAACTCTTTACGCGGCACTTTTAAACCGCCGGATATCCTTTGGAAAAAAACGTTGTAAACTTCGCAGTATAGCAGTTTTGATTCTTTCCACATTGCCTGGGGTGTTCGACGAGCAGAATTATTGTTCATTGGTGATGTAATCAAATCCAATTGTAGTTCAATCTAATTTAAAATTGTTTGGGGTATTGGGACTTCAAGAAATTTTGGGCTATTGTAGTATGTATAGTAGTCTCTCAAAAATGCTACTCTGGCACAAACTAATGATGTTCATTCCAGGAGTGGGCCCAGCTGGAAAGTTTGGGGGGGGTCACAAATAGGACCTACCCGTTCTCCAGTAAATTTCCGATTTTGGGAGGTCATGACCCCTATGAACCCCCCATGGGACCGTTCTTCGCTCCTTCCCCATTAAAGTTTCAAGAGGACTGGAGGCTTCGAACTGCTCAACAAGTCAGCGATATGAGCACTCCAATATTTACCGGAATATGATTCTGGTATCAATTTTAAATAGTTTATATTCGCCTTACCCTCCAACAGATACTGCAATGAATTTCAAATTGAGTATTTGTTCACTATAAAATCCCAACCAGAAATTTTTTAATCTCCCTTTAACCAGTATTTATACTAATTAGAGTAAATTTTACGAGTACAATTCAAATATCATCGAATGAATAATTTGCATTTGTCAGCTCATCGAATATTCACGTATTCGTTGGTATTACAACGACCGTTCTTTTAATCCATCAATTCACTTTCGATAAGACGGCTTTGTGAGTTTTTCAAGAGTGGTATAATAAAATTACTTCATAAGCGAAGGAAAGTAATAGCAACGAGAGGAAATGTCAAGGTCGACCTGAAGCCAAGGTCGTCGAGTGACCGTCCGGCTTCTCCATCTCACATACACAACGTGCAGCTCTTGTTCTCCCCTCCAAAACTTCAACAGCGGATTTTCTCTGGCTAAAGATCTTGTTTCTTATTTCCACTTCAACTTTTCGAATTCTATCGTCTCTTTTTATTCTCCACACGCTCAAGCACGGTCGGACACTTACTTTTCTATGCTTCTTTTATTATTCATACACTGTATCTCTCTTTTACTCGTCTCTTTCACTTCACCTCTCTCCGTCACCATCTCAATCTTTTCCAGAAGGTCTATTGCGTTCCACAATTTTTTCAAGTTGCGAGCCAATTTACATTATATACCTTGCTAAAAAATATGCACAGATATTTTTGTTGTTTAACACTGCACTACCCTCAAGTTCCCTCAAGTTCTTGGGAACTAGTTGTCTGAGAGACTCGATATTTTCAGTGTTTTCAAGTCTAATTTGAAATCTTTGGCTAGACAAACAGCCAAACTCATCTACAGACAGTGGCTACCAAGGTTCAAGGTGTTACATTTTCGCGCAATTTATTGAAATAAGTAAATAAATTGAATGCTTTTTAAAAATCTTGCAAACTTCCTCTTATTCTTAATTCTACTCAAAATAATAATAATTAACTAATTATGCACTGATAACAGTCACTCTACTGTACAGGAGTTTCATCTAGCCTGATCCCTGATGTTTCTTTTCGTTTCTAAGTAACAAAAAATAAATTTATTGAAAAAATTTTAAAATGGAAGCATCGAATGAAATTTGGCAATATATTCCTGAATTTAGATCAATGGAATAATTTTCATTTAAATTCTTAACTTAAAATAAATTTTTCATTACACAACTCAATTATTTACTGAAAATAAATAATATCACTCAAACGGCATAAATAACTGTTCCAGTAAACTGGAACAACAATAACCATACCTACTCAACCAGCTAACAAAATGCCTAGATTCAGCCAAATTGCTAAGAAAGAGTTTCATTGTAGGCCACCAATAAGGCAATGAACTCATTTATAATATTAAAAAGTACTCCAAAAAGGATTCTTATGATACTGCAATACAAAATTTGTACATTTAATGTATTACCTAAAGATACCATTTTCAGGCTTTGACTGCTGAAAAGCTTCTGAGAATGATCAACTGATATACACTCTGGTCGCACGTCTAAGTCTAGTCCTACAAGTGAGAGGTCGAAAATTCTTCAAATTAAAAGATCATCTACGGGTAACCCAATTGGTTATCAAATTATTTTGCATATTGATACTTAACCGTAGAAGAGGCATGATAAAAGGATGTTTTCTATTGGCCACTGGAGTCAACCAAGTCTATTTATCATTCCCTCTGCATAGTTTAGTAAGCTTGTGGACATTAATAAGCATCCACGACGGTAGTAATTACCTGTTTGTATGCAAATTGTTATATGATATGCATGTTCAACTAATACTCAGCCTAATGAACTAGGCATTCTATGTTAACAAACATTCTAGACATGGGTACAAATAACCCGTGTACGTAGGGGGCCTGAAACATTAGGTAAGAATAACAAAACCTCACAACCTTTCTTCGAAGAAACGATAGGCCTACTGATAAATTTAACCTGGTTACCTAATCAATGCGATTTTTCTATATGTATTTGGACAAAGAACTTTGCACCAAATGTAAAAAAAGAGAAATTTGTTGGGGCTGTATTCTCTTATATTCCAGAATAAGTCGAAACATCAATCTTTTCATTTATTTTCTCTTCCTCTAAGTAGAGGTTAAATCGCAATTTCTGCGGTAAAGGAGCCTGGAAATTGTTATAATCCCTGTGTGAGTGAGACAAGGCTATAAAGTTGATGAACTATTGATAAATGAGTTGTTTAGTCTTTCAACTTCAACTACTTCAACTCTGGGTAATCTACTTGATGTGCAAAAACAGCCAACCATTTTCCAAAAGTCAAATTCAGAAAAACGTTCAGTAAATTCCTTTAGATAGTAACTTTTATGAGGTTTTGGGACAAATTACTGGCGTGAAGTCAAGAGAGACTCTTACTTTTTTCGAGCTGTTGATACCCACATGCGACTGAGACTTGTACTTGAGTAATGCGTGGATGATAATGAAGTTATGTAATGATGATTAAACTACAGTTTCAGGTGAGTTCCGAAACCACCGATCAAAAAAGTAGATAAAGTCATTTTATTTTTTGCCGGTCACCCTTCCAAGCGCAGTCTTCAATGTTCGCAACTGAACATCTTGACCGCCCTGAAACCGCGCCCAAAAGGCGGTCTATAAGGCCTGAATATTTGCCCGCAAATATTTGATAAAAGCATGTTTGAGAAAGTAGTATTTTTTGAAAGATCACGGGAATAACCAAGGAATCTCTGAAGTGAATTCTCCAAACTCTGGTACATATATTAATTTTATGCTTGTGTAGTTGATGAAAAACGATAAGGCGCAGGCTACTTTGAGCTTGAAATTAATTGTTGATTTGATTATAATTTTATAAGCAAATTAATGCATAATTTATTGAAGAAATGCAAACAAACATCTAATTTTAAACACAGTTGAAAAGAATGAGTCTGAAAGAGTTAAGCACAATAATTAATTTGAAAGACAAGGAGAGAAAATTCATTTCCTAAAATAGAAATACATAGTGTGGGATGGATTTCCCAGATTTGATATTGTTGAAACTGACCTTCATAAGCACATGATAGAAGAATCGACAATCCATTCTGCCCTAGAGATTTTCAATAGCTTCTATTCAGAAAATAGAGAGATCTCCCTCGTAACTCCAAGCGTTACTGGACCACTATTAACAATTCAATTGAAATACAATGCTCTAGGGGCATGATAGAAGAGCGATAACTCGAGTGAAGAGGCTTTAGATAAGCAAAATGAATATAGAAGAACATGTTTTGTTCAGTAACTTATCGAAATAAGATTATAAAATCTCTTAACGGTTTAAGTAATGAGAAAATCATGGCATGTTCAACAAGAGGTTATAGATTAGATTAGATGGAGGTTGTTAGATTTGCTATTTTTTAGATTAATCATTGATGATATGAATGAGATATGCGAATATCGAATCAGACTTTCTAGTAATATGAGCAGGAAATATTCATTTTTTATCATTTTAACGTACATTTTAATGAAACTGTCATGCACATTGATAACCAATATCCAGACAATTTGTATAGATCAATAAATAATATATTTGTATAACCAATGAATCTCCAATACTTAATGTCGATTTGGTGATGTCTATCGTGTACAAATATAAAGTGAGAAATTTATTGGTATAATAATAGATAATTGAAACCAGTCATAATATGATAATTATAAAAGAACCAAGGTGGTTAAGGTCTTGAACACCAACGCATTCAACATGGAAATTATAAAAGATAGGACGACATCCAGTAAGAAAATTCAATTCAAGTGTTCCAGAGAGAGGTGGGTTGTAGAGAAGAGGAAGAGGGAAATGAACTCAAGAGGAGAAAGAGCAGCACTCCAGGAAAATGGGAGCTGCCTGACCCAGAAAGTTGGTTGAACGTGCACCGCTAACAGGCTATACGAAAAAATGCTTATCATTCTCCTATTTCCAAAAATATTGCATTTATGGACATTGATGAACAGATCGCTGGTCTTCTGGCAAAAGCTCGTAACCCACATTGATGAAATTTTACAGGGGATTAAAAAACTATACCAATCATTACGTAGAAGCTCAAACGTCAAGATATTTTGACAATAACATTAGTATGATTCAAGTTTCATTTCAATAATGATTAAAATCATATTTTTATTTTAAATAAATATTTATGTGGTTTATGAGTAAATGATTTTGTTTATTTTGGAACAAGTATTGGTTACTTTTTTTTGCATAATATGTATCCCACATGAGAATATGAATATTAGAAATGCAATATCAAGTACACCACATATAAATGAAAAGGTTATGTGGAATATGAGTAGGCTACAGTATTTGCTTCCAATTATTTTTGAACGTTGAAAACTTGACTATGCATTGGATAGACACCATGTGGCTTATAAGATAATGCTTTCCATGTTTCATTGCCTGGATGTTACTAGTAAATGCGTTGATTCGTATAATTAATTCTAAAATCATCTGTGGGTTACTGCAGTAAGCCGAAGAACGAGTGAGGGAAGCCAGTGGCATAAAAATCTCATTTTCGAAATTTTTATGGGTTACGAGGTTTTGCCAGAAGACCAGCGAGATGCTTCCCTCTCAGTGGTCGAGTGGGTAGCATAAAGGTAGATGCGCATTATTATTACGCAACAACTGCAACTACAGACTATGACAATGTCTATAGCCAACGTATCATTCAATTGAAATTAGACCATGAGCTCTGATGGAAAATTTACGGGACAGTGGGATTGATGATTAATGATCTATATTCGACCATTGGGAGATTATCGATACGAATTGAAACAAATGATGTGCCCTCTCCAATTTATGTCATTTTGCTGTCGTTTAAAACTAAACTATCATTCTCTATCAATATTCACACTAATTTAAAATTGTTATGCCTCTCAAATATTCCTAATGTGAGAGATTTACATCATAACTCCATTATAATAGGATTAACAATGTTTAAACAAGTATAGATTCAAATTGAAGACGTTTAAGATAGTCGAGAGAGTAGCCATGTGTATTTTGAATTAGAAGAACAGACCATTACAGAGTCTATTATTCGTTTAATGGGCAGTAAATGCAGCAGCAATAGTCTGGTGAATTGTGACGGTGTCATGTGGCTGTCGGTCTGTCAGACCCGGCTACTGCGTCCCACTGAGTACTGGGTGCCTGCCGCCCGACCAGAGGCCGAATCACACAGGAAACGGCTGACGTCGCTCACCGTCGTCCGTCCGTCCATCCGTCCTGCGTCCGGCCAGGCAACTGCTGCTTCACTTATTCCAGCTCCCGGTTCAGGATTGCTACTGCAATGCACTCAACTCTCAACACAAGTCATCCCCCTCAGGCAAGATTAACTCTATTCAGTCATGATCCATACTAATAAATTGATTTAGTTGGAATCATGATTCAATCCGAATAAAAAATCTAAATAGGTTTTATGCTATTAGAAGGTTTTTGGACAAATAATATTTACTAGAACAAAAAATAGTGGTTATTTGCAGCAACAAACAATTAAGACATTGAAATAATACAGTTAATTTTTGCACTTAAAGAAGAGAAAGGAATAAATCACCTGCCTGGCTGTTAGTGATTTTTTTCCGAGCATTCGATTTCAAGAAAAGATCTCTATTATCGTAGTCAATAGACTTTTGGTAATCTTCTCTATCTATAAAAGGATGATACCCTGACTCACTCATCAACGCAGAGCCAAAACTACTAGGCCTATGAACTTGAAATTTCGTATGAACAATCCTTATAGGATTTCACCGTGCAATAAGAAAGGATTTTTCAAAATTCGCAATTTTAGGGGTGTTTTTAGGGGGTTAAAGTTTTGCCTATGCAAAGCACGGGTACATGGCTAGCTAGCTTACTGGGATCTTTTAATCATATGGAAAATAATTTGAAATTTTTCGATCTGCTATACACACTGTTTTGATGGACAAGCTGTTTGTGTGTTTTGCAAAACATCATTCACCTAACCTACTGAACTTGCCGGCCAAACAGCTTAAAGGAACAGCTGATAGAAGTCAACAGTTTTTATCATATGGCAGGCACCTTAGCGGCGTTATTTACGCTGTCTGGAAAGCAAAAACTTTGCATGTAGGATACTGTGCAGTCGTAGCCTTGCAGTATGTAGGAAAGATATGACTGGGTATGATGAAATGTAATTATGCCGGGTTGATAGCATCTGTTAACCAATGCAGCTAGAAATTTGAAATGTATTCTCAGTAGGAGAATACATTAAAAAAAAACATTAAAATACATAAAAAATTAAAAAAGAATAATAAAATAAAAAACCTAGCTTCTACCCTTATAGTCGTTGAAGGTTTAAATTTGAAATCTTCATTGAAAGGTGGTGAATAAGGTCTTACTGTGTAAGAAAACAACGAAGGAGGCCTCTCTGATCAGCTGGAAGAGCTTTAGGACTAGCTTCTTCCCTAATAGTCCTAGAAGGTTGAAATTTGAAATGTAACCTCAGTGGGAGGTGACAAATAATAAAATCAAGAATTTTTTATGAGAACGCAGCAACGCGCGTCGGGCCAGCTAGTATTTAATAAAAGCATGAAAGCGTAATTTTATTAAAGCAAACGAAAAACGCTCTATCATTGTTTATTGATAACTGGATAACTGTACTGTGGTTAATAAACTCAACTGTTGTTGAGTTGAACATAAATAAAATATATTAAACTATAACTGATTACGGCGTGATATTCGAGAAACTCAAGGTTGATTCAATTGAGCATTTGAAAATCATTACAGTATCTAAACGTGGATGGAGAATATTGTCAAATACATAAGATAGTAATGGGAAATTACATTAACGTCCATGAGTCAACGTGGCATAGCCTACAATTAAAATTTGACTGAACTTAGATGAAAATCCATGGAATAAACATTATTGTTTCAAATACTGCAGACATTATTCTGGAGGGGAATTACAAACTAAATGGAGCTAGTATAACAAATATAGTATAACTTACACCATGGGTAAACCATTCCTGGTTTATCTGTGTGCTGTATAAAACCCTAATTTATCTATACTGCAACTTGACTGGAAATAACAAGTATGGTGTAACTTGACTGTAAATAAAAGTGTTAGTGAGAGCTTGGTCCCATTGGTCAGTGCTACTACTATCCGTTTGTCACAGGTTCGATTTTTTTTATAAACCTTACATTCCTAAGTATCAGATCATTTCACCGCACATAAAAATAAGAGTTATCCGCAACTCCGCAATAATGAATGAAGTTGAGTTTTAAACAAATCCACAGAGAGAACAAAGAAGCCTATACCTGAGCTGATATTGAAATAAGACAAAAACCTCAATTCATACTATCTAGGAGGAGGTTTATGTTGGATTGGTATTTCTAACTTCCTACTATTACTATATACATGCCAAGATCATAACTCAATTGGTCGGTATTGAGATTTGAGTCTGCGTGAATAATAAAAAAACGAAAATAATAGCAAAATAACCGTAAGTTGGTTTTCCACAGGCGTCACACAGCCAGGTATTTGGCCTCTAAATAAAGCTGCAAACAGGATCTCAGTGGACAATGTTTGACAGATAGCGTGACAGAGTGGTGTGCTATTAGAATATGCTGTAGTTATTATACAATAGATAGACTGTTGACCTTGCTCCATCGCTATTGTACTCGCGCCTAGCCTACTGATACATTTTAAAGCAGTTGGGGAACAAAAACAAGAGTGTTTCATATCAATTTGAATTTTGTTATACTCCAGGATATATATTTTTTTGCTAAAATATGAAGAAAAAACGCTCCTGATTTATGGTAGATTCAAAACGAGCACCTCTGATTGCCTTAACCAATGAGGAATCACAAACTGAAGGCTCCGTGGACTTTAATACGGTGGACTTTAATACAAACCTTCCTATGAAGCAAAATTCAACCGTGGACTTTTCTACGAACTGCTACTTGTGTTCTGTTGTATATGTAATATGTAAGTAAAGGGATGTATTGAGATAGCTAAGAAGTTGATAGGGATGAGAGTCCTAATCGTATATTTGTTTTTAGGGTTACAACATTGGAGGATTATCTCATTGAGTATTTATCTCATGTTAAAAAGTAACAGAATAGAACTTGAGCACATGGTAGATTGTTTGTAAGAAAGTCCACGCATGAAATTTGCACTGCTAAATTACGATATGCCACCCTAAATTACTTTGTGAGAAGTGTCACTACAAGTCCACCCACCTGCTCCATACAAATAACAGTAACAGTTACATTACTGGACAGATAACAGTAACAGATACAAGTAACAAACAGTTCGTAGGTAAGTCCACGATTGAATTTTGCTTCATAGGAAAGTCCACGCTTAATGGGTTCGTATTAAAGTCCACCGTATTAAAGTCCACGCCACCAAACTGAAGACTCTCAACGTCTTAATATTAATTTAATATCCTAATATTATTTTTATATTCTATTGTACTTTGTATGATAACTAATTTAATTTTCAATACTCCAATAAAGAAAGAAGTTCGCTCAAAAACTTACCGGCCACGACTGGTCAAGAACGTTTTTATCAGAAATACGGAAAACATATTCACCTGAAAAATATAAAATCAAAAATCAATAAGTAGGCGAGACCATCATAAAGTATTGTGATACAATCAAAAAATAATAATAAATTATATTGGAGTAATCTCATGTTAATATCCACATTTATACAAACTCAAAGTATGGTATATTTCTGCACAATTTTTTGAATGTTTAATTTTTATTTGTTAGAAAATGATGTGAGTAGACCTACATGAAGTATTGGCATAACCAAGATAGATGCAAGTATTGTAGTGATGTTTAATATTGAAATTTAGCAATTCAAATTACTAGTTTTCCTTGTTGATTGATTTTTAATACAGAAAGAAAGTAGGGGTAGGCCTACGGTTAGCTTCCCACACAAAAATTCGTTGTGGTTTTTATTGTACCAGATTTTGCAAAACAATAAATTTCTGTACATAATTTGAGGATAGTGACAATTGTAGGTATTTTTCAACGACATAGCATCAAACCGAAATAAAATCATATCCAAAGTAACAAGGGATGTAGTTTTCCAAAAATGTTTCATAATAGAAACAAACTGTTGGAACTTTGGATAAGTTAGTGTTCAATGGGAGTTACGGAAATCGTCAGCTGAAACGATGGGATAGTCTCCTAAATTCGATCTGTTTTAGCTCGATCAATAGACCAACTGTCCATCAATAAGTAACGATGCAAGTGGAGCATAAATCCTGCATTGTACTGTTATGTTCAGTATCCGACCCCCCACCGGATGGCAATGTATGACAACCTGTTTTTCAAGTGTCATTACGGTATTATACTTCGGCAAAAACACCAGTTTCGAGGTTACTGAAATACTATTTCTTACTTCATTTAGCCTATTATACGATCCATACTTTTGGTAAAAATAAAAATAAAGTATTCATCATGATAAGCATGCATTAAATAGAATAAATAAAATTTACGTCTAAAGCTTTTTGATTCCAAAAAATAATATAGCCTCCAAAAATCTCTTAAAAACATATCCTTCAAGTACTGGTAGAAAAAATAGCATCACAATCGAATCTAATCCGAAAGAGATTAATTATTTTTATCATCAACAGAAACTTCAGCAATTGACAGCAGTTTATAAAAATATTTCAGATTTTGATGAATTACATTTGTTATAATGACGAGGCAAGAGACCTTTACAAAAATTCTAGCACAGTACAATAACATGGTAATACAGCATTCTAGGCAGCTGCTGTAAAAAAAGAAAAACTTTTATTACATTAATTTGACCATAAATTGAAAAAGAGGTAGTAGTGATGATGTTATGTTGATTGAAAGAATCAAAAAATTGAGACAAAAAAATGATATGCTAGAGAGAAATTGATGAAATTTGATTCTAAGTTATGGAAAATAGTGGGAAAGAAGAATACGAATGTTGAAGCCTCTAACTAGTGAACGGTTCAAAAAATATAATTGGAGTAGAAAATGAAAGCAATTTATAATTTTGTATTTCGATACTGTCATTTTCATAATCCTCTTGAGACATTTTTATCGAAAATATTCCATGACACGATACTGGTCTTACATTCTGTATTTAGGACTAGTGTGATAGAATGAATTATAGAGGGTGAAATAAAATGAATAGTAATATAGGTGAATTATTGTTAATAAAGATTAATCAAGTAGAATAAGAATTAATAAATTTTATTCAAACTTTTGAAATTAATAATCTGCACAAAAATGTTGACCGGTTAAGGATAAAGATGTGAGAAGCTATCTTGGAATGGAGAAACTATCAATCACCGCTAGTGAGCATTAATTGTTCTGTACAATATTGTGTGTATTGAAGATAAAAAGATTACTTTTCTTGAGTAGATTACTTATATAATTTATAAGTGTTCCAGATGTTGAATTTCAAATTGGACTAAAAAAGTGTTGATTCAGAGATAACTGAGTTCATTACGTTTTGAACCACAAACCATAAATTTAACACTACTGTTTACCAGAAATTGAATAAAAAATCATGGAAGGACTATGAAATTCTCTAATTAAAAACGTGATAGTTGCTCTTCTACGTTAAGTGTAAAACGCACTCCTGAACTAAATCAAATGAACAACTCAAGAAGTTAATGATGTAAAATTACAAACTATAGGCCTATCCATGAATAAAATGAATAGGTAATAGTTTTCAAAACAGAAAATTGAAAACTGCCCAAGTTTTTTACATTTAGTTTTCCAAACCAAATACATTTCCTAATGATTGCTTTGTATCAGAGAATTGTATGCGATAAGAATGTTTTTTATTTAACAACAGAGCACACAGTTCATTGACCTTTGATAAAATTAACGACAAGTAATAAAATTACAGCGTTCCATGGTCAACGTAGGAAATCTGTAATTTATGTACGATAAAATTGAATATGTAGCCTACTGCTTACTATATGTAATTAAGGTTGGAAGAAGAAGAGGTTTCATTTATTGTTGCCCTACGAAGGGGTGAAACCAGATTTTTTCTGTACGAACAAGTTCAGCATTTTTTTTGAGGGTTGAGATGCTTAAGAGGTTTATATTGTTGCAGTTATTCCTAATCATGATCATTGTATCGCAATAAAGGCAATCCATTTATTCATGGTAATTTTTATCACCGTAAGTCATATTCAGGTATTTCTGCAATACCCGGGTAAACACTCTGAAATTGAGCTAAGTAACAAATTTCATCCCCATATTCCACTTCCAGATAATTTTGATTGGAGAATTCAACATGAAACTACATAAGTATACGTGAAAATGCAAAGTGAAATTGCGGTGATAGTGATAATGAAGCTAGATTAATAGAAAAATGAGAGAAAGTATCGCAGTTTATTTCACTATTTTTTGAAAATTATTAATATCAAATCCACTAAATCTGTCATCAGAACTGCATCAAAACCAAATAAAGCCAAATAGTCTTTATCGACTTTTCACAGGGTTTAGACATGTAAAACCTTCCCTTCCCTTTAAAGAGTTGATCAAAACAAAAGTATTAAATAAAAGTATCATACAAGTTACATTTATTGTAAAATTTGAAAAAATAATTTGAAAAACCAGGAGAATCAAGTTCAAAACAATTGGTACGAATAAGAGGAGGTGAGCCTGTTGCTGTGTGGAGCAACAGGGAGAAAGCGAGAACCCTTACAAAAGCACATGCTTAGAAGGGCTTCTGCTAACTATGTTTCTTTCCGGAAAAACTTCTAACTAACGTCACAGCCAACGTCATTTGTTTATTGCGGAGTTTATTTTCATCTAATTTCCATTCGAATTGAATTGCAAGTGGAAAGAAATGGTTGGACTATCCCTGAAAAACATTACAGTTGAGTTAGCCTACTATGAATAATTTTGAAAAAAAACCATAAAATGATTACATGATGCTTTTACTGATCATTTAATCAGTCATTGATCATATCTTCTGTGATAGTCATTTTCAACTATTCTCCCCACCAAGAAGATCCATGCTTTTGTCTATTAATTTATTTGAGTTTATTTGATCAATTTATTAGTTACAAGCTCAAGATAACAAAAACAAAAAAAAAAAATAGCAAGATTCCAAAACATAATATAGCCCAAGCTTACTCGGGTAAAATAAGCTGATTTACAGTCATTAAGTTTCGTTTAAGCCTATGGTAGAATGAAACCTTTCAATAGCTTACTGCAGCCCACCTTTCATCCTAGACATAGATCCTGAAGTAGCTCAAAAACTCCAGAATCGCTATTGAACATTTCGGCTATCACCTTAATGTGAGTAATACGCCTATACTTTTTGAGATTCTCAAGGATATTATTTTTCAAAATCATCCTCTACCTCTTCAGGGTGAAGAAGTTGAGACTGACTCGCTTTGGAAGTCATA
This sequence comes from Conomelus anceps, assembly GCA_948455865.1. Classification (NCBI taxonomy): domain Eukaryota; kingdom Metazoa; phylum Arthropoda; class Insecta; order Hemiptera; family Delphacidae; genus Conomelus; species Conomelus anceps. The sequence continues at coordinate 25,606,911 of OX418217.1, forward strand.
ATTATGTACCTGAGTGGTTTGGAAGATGCTATAATTTTATTAAATTGCAATATGCTCCAAAGATAATTAATTTCAGGAATAATTTTAATGCTATAAATCGGTCTTCTGCATAATTTGTAGCATTAAAAGAATTTTAAAATTTATATTATCATAATTTTGTGGTTGCACCTCTGGAATCGAATTTTGGGTAGACTGAAAATGCATCTTTGCATTGAGTGATCGGAATGCAAATCATGAAATCAATTTAGTTATACATAAGAATTAGTGGGTATTGGGTACAAAACAAGAGTATTTTATGTATTGTATTTCCCCATCACCTACAAATTGAAATTCTCAAAACGCAGGTGTTTGAGATTACGTAAGTTCAGCGTTTTTCCATGAAACAGTTCATCATTCTTGAAAGTAAAGCATTCATGACAATGAGAAAATAATGAGATTCAATAACAGTAAAAGTATTATTCAACAAGCGGTCTGGACAAAGTTTTATTTTGTTTTATTGGACGTGAAGTCCCCTCTTTATAAGCTGTTAAATCACCTACAATAATTGAAGTTAGAAAAACAGTCTGCTTGTTGCAAGGACGTTCTGCTAGTAACGGCCTTGCCTACAATACAACTTTCGTAACAACTGCTTACTGGAATCGATCCCAGCGTCGTCGATCAGCGGCGACCACGTTTCAGCCACTCGTCAATCGGGAGACCTGAGACCTTACTTTCCAAAAGGCCTGCATTCAACGGCTCCACACTTTTAGCATTAGGACATACCTTACTGCGAAATCGGATACATAAATTCATGCTTCAAATTAATGTTAATAATGCGCTTTTTTATTGTGAAAGCATCATGGCTTAGAACAATTCTCGAGTAGCGCAATTGAACCCGATAAACTACAGAGCAACTCTGAAAAAATCTAAAAAATAAATGGAGAATTAAGTGTGACAGAAAAGTACAGTAATAGTTTTGAGATGGAAGTAGAGTGCCTTTGTTCAAATTCATAGAAATTTGAAAAAAATTAAAATTGAACTATTTGGATTAATTAAAAAAATACAGAAATAGTTTTGAAATGGGAACAGATGCCATTACCTGTTTGAATTCATAGAATTTTTGAAAAATTGTAGAATTGCATTATTTGGGAAGCCCACTAGTTAGTTTTGATAAATTTCATTTCATTTTATTAATCGTATGTTGAGCATTGTATCTTGTACAATATAATTTTGGAATGAATCAGTGATTGTATTTGAAGTGAAATTCCTAGTTCAACTTGGACATAACCTAAAATTTGGATTTTTTCATTTAAAAATTTGTAAAGAACGCAGTTGTGGGCTATGCATGTTGTATCTTTCTTTACTTGATTGTGCTATGTGTTATAAATAAATAAATAAATAAGCATGAGTCATATATATATATATAAATAGAGAAGACTTTCTTTAAAGATTCATTTAGTAAAACATTATTAATCTCACGAGAAATGATGTTGAGATTGAAGATCATAAACAGGAAGATATTATATTTCCTAATGATTCCATTGTACAGTATCAGACAATTATTGCATTTGATAAGGATGTACATTTTTTAAACATCAGAGCACAGTTCAGTGACCTTTGAAATAATCAACCAGTCACAAGTAATTGAATGACAACGTTCCATGGTCAATGTAGAGAAGCTAAGATAATTTATTATGTATGATAAATATGTATTATAGGTAACTGAGGATCACAGAGACATAAGTTAGGGTGTTACAACTTTAATTCACCTCACGGGTGAGACCAGAACTAAGAATAATAGAAAACACCAGGGTTAGTTTTGGAGTATGAGTGCTGGAACTTTAATTTACCGAAATGGTGAAACAAGAATAAGAAATAATAGGAATAAAGGAATAATGTGCCAAGAGTAATAGTTTAGGAATGTGAGTAGAGGGCCTCCGATCAAATTCATGGATTTTTTTGAAAATTGTAGAATAATTGGATTATTTGGAAAGCTTGTTTCCGATAGCTATTTTTATATAATTGAACAGACCATTTATTTTTTTAATAAAACATCAATCATTCGAGAAATGATATTGAGTCATAAATATAAGGGAATAAAGATTGAAGGATTTCAGATTGAAGGAATAAACAGCTCATGTGTTTCAGGCGCTATTTCCATGAACGTCTGATAGCATTTTTTGCTGATAACGAAGTCACCTTTGATCCTTTGAAAAAAACAAAAAATTGTATTCTAGAAGGAGACTCCAAGAGAATGAGGTAAAAATTAAATTTAACAAGTCTCGCCTGATTAAAGTTTAAATTTAAATCTTATTAAATCAAATTTAACAAGTTTAATTCACTGCATTTATCATTATCTATTGAACATTTGCCATTATAAAGTTTCTTGATGAGCAAAGATTCAACATTGAGCATATTTTTTCTCCCAGCACTCAACACAGCAGCTGAGTCGCTCGCTTTTCTTTTGGAAGTTGTGTGAGCGAGTCGGTGACGAAATTAATAATAGTTTCTCAAGAGATCAGTGACTCGTGTTGGAGGAATTTGAATTTTTGATGAAACTCAGAATAGGAACAAGTAGCAGCAGTATCAGCAATTTGGTTTCCTGTGTCTCTCGTGTCTCCAGCAAAAGCGCGAAATGTTTGGTTGCGCGTGCGCGTTAGAGCTGCGCGGCTACTGGCACTGGGTCAAAGAGGTCGTTAATTAACACAGAGAGCAGCATGCCGTGCCAATTAAACGCCCGGCGCGGACATTCCACAGGTGTAGGCATAGGCAATGCCAGCAGAGTTCTCGGCTTCCATCATGCAATAATTAAAAATGACGACGCTGCAGTTTCATTCGGCCAGTGGCTAATTTCTATTGCAGTCAAACAATTAGATTGTGACCGTAGAAAGTTGATTGTAGTATGTTCCGTCTTCAGTCGCTTCTGTGTCATGAGTGAAATGACCAGACGTAACAATGCTTAAAAAATGCTTCTATTCGGATAATTTTTGTGCAATAAAATTCGCTTTCAGTGGAAAAATTGGATTAAATTACCACTGACACATTTTTCAAAGAGACTAAGCGTAACGATTCTTAAAAATGCCACTAGCCAAATACCAAATAAGTTTTGTAAAATAAATTCGCTTTCGTTGAAACAAGATTTTTTGTAAAAAATCAATAAAATAATTATCACGTTTTTCAGATATCACTCGTTTTATTACATTTTTCATTTTTTAGATTCATCTCATCATCGAATTAGCTATATGAATTAATCTATTCATTTTTGAATGAGTGATTGGTCACTTTTAGCCTCAATCCAAAGTGTTTTCAAGAACCAATCAGCACGTGCTGAGAAGCTATAATTGGGTGAGTATGCCATGCCAACTTTGTACTATCGTAAAATGATTAAAATACTGTATTCAACAAAAATATTGTTTTAACAAGCATCGTGACTACGTGATCAATTTTCTATCGAATTTTGATATTTTCAACAATGAATTTCCCTTAGCGAGGGGATAGTGATGATAAAAAAATAATAATCATTGCTCGTGACTTGAATTCATTCATGAATTTGGTTCAATAATTTAGAATCAATATTAAACTTTCAACTGTTGAACAATGAGATTTTAAATAAACGTTACAAGATTTTTTTCTTAATAAATGAAACACGAGGCCCGACATGAAAGCTGAAAACAATAATTATGAAATACAGTAGTCTGTAAATCTGAATAGTCTACCAAGCTTAGTTGTACATTTACTGTGCAATATTTTGATAATTATTGAAACATTTTTCCCTTCTATCTTGACTAAAATAGATTAGGCAGCGATATAATAGTGATTTATAATCATTATGAAATACTTGATACCCCCCCCCCCACCCCCCGGGGTTTCCAATTAGCCAGTCATGGAGCTACTTTTGGAGCTCATTTCTTTTAAGAGAGTGACACTTGTGGCATGTAGTGAGAACGTAAAGTAGATCCACCAATATTCTTGTACACTCTTCCTAAAAGATGAGCTTCAAAAGCAACTTCATGACTCCTGCTAGTTCTAGTTAGCAAGACTGTTGACATGTAAAAATTGTTCACCTATTCATTATTATATTTACTTATAGTTATTTAGAGCTCTTCAGCTATTATAAACATCTGTCAAGCGGGTTATCAACTATTAATGAAGTGGTTCGGGAATTTCATGAACTTAGTCTATGCTATACAATTTATAAGTGTCTCATCTTCTACCGAGACTTTTGTAATTTCTAGTAATGCAATATTTATTAGTGTCTTACCTTCTACACAGACTTTTGTGATTTCTAGTAATACAATTGTGCAAATATTTATGTCTTATTATTGGTCTACTTCATTATAGTCGTGAAAGGCCACATTCAATTAACATTTTTTTTGTGCACATAAAACATATAAATATGAGAATGGAGTATAACATATATTATATTGGGAACAAACAGTGGCGTAACTAGAGTCGACTTATGGGGGGGGTTTACCCCCCCCCCCCCCGGGCAGCCACTCTTACTCTCATCAAAAAAATCTCAAAATATAGATATAATATATATTATACAATAATCATGTAGGATAAAGGAACCAGAAGCTGACACGACCCCCCCCCCCCGCTCAGCCCATCTTTATATTTTTTCTTATTAAGGCCATAGTGGGTAGTTTTGAAATTCAAACCATTGAGAATTAAACTGGTATTTTGTGCATAAACTGGTACCATTGAATAATGTGCTAGGCATCATTTTTGACGGGGAAAAATACTTTGAGTATAAGCTGTCAGACAAGAATCCTTTGTTTCTAGGTGGAATTCTTTAGGAAATATGGAAGTAAGAGTGTTTGAAAATCTCAAAGTACTGTCAAAATAATCATTATTTAAAATTAACTAATGCTTAGAATGCTAGAGCTTGAATATATGTTGATTATACCCTGAGTTCACCTATTAGGGGATGATTTTCATATTTTATGTTAATTGGGGGGATGTCAACGTATTAAGTATATTTTTCAACACATACACAAGTAGCTGACATGGTATGTCAGCCACTAGGGACCATGTCTGAATTTTTTTTAAAATTATTGTTGATATCTTATGTTTTATATGTATGATTACCATTTGATATATATGAAATCAAATTAGCTCATTCCTTACCTGATACGTATATCAGCTACTGGAGGTGACAAAAATAGGGGTGTCAGCTATTGGTATAGATTTCAAGTGATTTTAAAATCAAATCAAAATTAAATTTGTATCGAAATTTATTCCAATCGCAATTAGCCATGAAAATGACATTAATGAATTTTTTTCAAATTCAAATACTTTATTCACTTGAATAAAAACATATAATACCGTACAATAAAATTTTTAAGTGTATTCCTCATTAGGCTATAGCCTGTGTGGAGGAATGGTTTGTCTCTCAACATTATAAATTATACAGTAAATAAAAGACAATAACAATATATTATAAAATAGAACAAAAATACTGCTGCTATGAACTAATGACAGTTATATATACTATGCAAAAATATAATTATGAAGAAAAAAGGGATAAAAAAGATATATTCTGAAAATGTTTGTATTAATCCAGACAATAGTTCCAAAGTTAATAGATAATATTCATGAATTTATTTAGTAAGGAGGTGTCAGCTACAGGTTCCTTCACATTAGCTTCAAATTAAATAAATAACCTTTCTAATTTTTACTTTTTCCAATTGTTTTTCAACATTTTTTTTAAATTTCTTCCAAGCAATGGGGGGGGGGGGGGTACGACCCCCAAACCCCCCCCCCCTCGTTACGCCTATGGGAACAAATACAGTAATCTTATTCGAAATATGACGGGCTCTTATAAGATATACTTCTGAAATCAAATAAATTAGACTGAGCTGATCACAAAACTGCGCCTCAACATCAAAACATAAATTATTAATAAATAGAAGAATAATTGAGGATGACGAACAGAGCACTGAGTAGAGGTCAATTCCTATTATGAAGCGAACATGAAAATTGCAGTCAAAAACAATGGACAGATTGCGCCTGCGCCGCACGCAACACTGCATTTATTCATGAACGTGAACAATAATTTGAATGGTATTTCCGAGTAATGCAGTCACCTTACTGTGATTGTGCCACAGAGCATAATGATGATGCAGCTGATGTTGTGGGAAGTACAATTGTCAGAAATTGGCCTCACTTCACAATATCTTTTCAATTGTCGTTTCCTCGAAGAATATTAGCTTGTGCTGGACAGATTTTACGTATTTTCTACTCGCCTGCTTTTTAACAGATAATGACAATCACACCGAGAAGATATCACATGCCACAAGAATCTTCAATAGGAAAAATAGTTTTCTTCCCTCTAAAATGATTTATCAAAAAGTAATTTTGATGCTCCGTAATTGGGAGTTTCTATTAAGTCCAACAAATACTAGAGAAAAACAGCCTTCTAAAAAATTTCATAATACGATAATTTATTAAAATTTCTAAATCATTTCTGTAAATTTTGTGAATTCTTATTATGTATTATAACAGCTTGTTTCAAATAGAAAATACTAATTAATAAGTTGAACCAGTGGTTCTCAACAAAAAATTTTGAGTGACCACTATAATAATAATGTGCTATATCAAGACCCCCTATTTAGCTGCTTCATTGTCAAGACATCTCAGATTTGAAGATTCTGACTTATACTCATTGATTTATAGAAATCAATTTCCCTCACCTTACAAGCTATGGGTTAATGACAAGCCAATTATAGCCAATAGTGAGCAATTACAGCATAGAATACAAGCATAATTTCATAGTAACATTTCGCGGACTCCTGCATGTCCGCGTATTCCTGCATTACCGCGAGCCACCTGTTGGGAATTACATACCTTTTTCTCATAACATATAACTTAATTGATTCATCAATAAGTTATTGAGGGACAAAATCTCCAGATAATGCTTATCACGTAAAATGGGAATGATAATAGATACATTTGATAAATATATAAAATAAGGCATTTGAGATAATTTACACGTCAACCTTGAATCAACTGTAGAGCAGTACAGGCCTGCTGTACAAGTAATTATATCAATTCCTTTTTTTATTTTTTCATATCCACATATAGCTCGATCCAAATACATTATTGACACATTCCAATCAGGATTGCAATCATTAACGGAGATTACAATTTCAGACTGCAGCTGCCAATTTTATTAATTGAAATAAAAAAGTGTGTGGGAAAATGAAGTTGTTTGTAGAGATATTTGTAGTAAACATACTCTACTGGCTGTATTGGAATTTGCAATTAACGGTTTTTCTTCAGGTTACATAGTTACGATGTCTCGGTTAAATTCAATTATATAATTTTACATTTGAGTACCTCAAATGATAACAACTAGCAAGTACCAAGTAATTATAATGCAAATATTATTAATATTATATTGGATGTTTTTTTTTTTTTTTTGTTTTAAATAATATACTTGGAAATGAAAGGTCTGAAAGCCCTTTCATCATAGAAAATTTGATGTTATTGAGATACAGTGATAAATTAGTAAGCCAGCGGTATACTACTTTTATTATAAATCTGAATTAAATTAGAAACTCTTTCAACCGACTTTGAATGACGAAGTGACATGAGATGAGATCAGTACATCACATCTATCCCTGTTTGTGGAGGACGGAAGCAAACCATGTTCATTAAAGTTCCAATATAAAATATTGAAGGAGCTCAGAAGAATTTGAATAATTAATTGAGTTGTTTACTTTGCAATCCAATCGTTTTGCTCATTTCGCACCATTTCAAACGTAATTCTATGACACGAGAAAACTTTAAAGGAAGAGGAAATGTAAGATATAATACAACGGAGTAACAGAATGATCTATTTTAATCTGAGAGCAGAAAATACAAAACGTAGGCGTGAATACATATGGTTGGAGAAAGCATATGTCAAAAACAAAAATAGGCTAGCAGTAAATATGAGGATATGAGGACTACAGCAAGTTTGTAGCCAAAACGCCATTTTTTAAAAACAATTCAGACTCAAGTAGTAGTCGTGTAGAAATGAAGATAAAAATAAAATATCACAAACGCTATTGTGATTTATATGAACTTGATGGAGTGCTTTATGAAAGGGAGCAAAGTGCACTGCTTCAAACGGCTTCTGTGATGAATGAACAGCTTAAAAAGATATATTTCCTCTCAAGATATCATTCTATTGAGATAAGATTCACAAATTGAAAGCAATAAAAATACTTTTCTGTACATGAACAAGCATAAGCGCTGTATAACTTGCACAATTTCATGTCATAGAAGCTGTATTTTTTCCATTTAATACGCCTTATATGCCATATATATGCCGTTACAATACGATATGCGTGCAACATCTATCGCAGGTGCATTCAATAACACGTTAGCTTCTTGTTAACAGATGCGCTATTATATTACGTACATACAAACTCCTCAAACATGAAGTGAGTGAAGGCACGAATCCAGGGTATGAAGGGTATGCATCCTCCTACCCCCCCCCCCACCACAGAAATTCTCAACCAACACTTAAAAAAAGGTTAAAAAGTTATAGTCGTGTCTTTTATAAGGTTGAGGACTTTTATTAGGTGATATCCTCCCAACAAATTTCTGGATTCGTCCCTGAGTGAGTTGTAGTCTACCTAGTTGAACTGATAGACTGGCTATTCTTTAAGTTGAAACTGCAAAGATGTTTTCTTTAAATCTTTACAATTTGTTGAATTATACGAGTCTAATTCGAATTTGGTTATTGAATAATGTGTATAGTCTAGTCTAAAAGCCCGTTCCAACAAAGATACAACGAGCGCTCGCACAGTGCAATCTAGACTCGCTACATGATCTCGATAGATTTTGTCGTTCACTTGTACAGTTAATTTCTTCGTTACAAATCTATACAATAATAAATGATTTTTATTGCAGATCTTGTAATTGGAATTAATATAGTTATTATATGGTTATATATGAGCGTTACATCTTTCACTATCCCTTACAGCTCTCACTTCACAGAATCCCTGAGCTACATTCACTATGATATTATTCAGAAATTTGAATGAGGATTCAGGTTTCCGAAGAAAGCAATCAATTATTCAACTCAGGATCATTGATGAATGACTTGAGCTTACGAATCAATAGCAAATAAATTCTTAAAAATGTTAAGTTCAACAACCAGTCGCGTTGTGTGACCACATGCACAGATTGTTGCTAAAAATAAACAGTCATCGGTTTTGGCTGGGGCGAGAAGACTAAATTTTTCCCCGAGGTGAGATGAAATGGAGATCGCTAGTGAGCAGTATAAATCTTGTTAGCGCTTGCTTAGTCAGCTAGGATCATCTTGGCATACGTCCCACATTCTAGCGACCTTGTCAACGATTCGTCTATTTAGAACTCTACAAGACAGTAAATTGTTCAATGAAATATTAGTTTTCATTCCATGAAACTAATTTGGGTGCATAAGTGTTATGGAATAACCGCTCTATTATGTTTGAAATAGTGTTATTTTTTATATTGTAGCATTGATAAACAACATGAGTCGTGTCAACGTTTGTCTAGAACCAAGGCCTACACAAATTCTATGAGCTGCCAGATCACTTCAAACACAAACTCTCCAACACATGAATTGTCAATCATTGTTATTTTCACTAGCCTCGTTTTGTGTTCAAGTATGATAGTTGTCTAGTATACTCATACTGAGCATAGAATGAAGTTTATTGGCCGCACCGCGTGAAGTTGGATATTCTACTTTGACGACTGTTACAGTAACAAGCATGAATTGGGATAATAAAGTAGTCTAAAATCTGTATAATGAGAAAAAAGTGAGAAGTACAAAAATTTTGATCCTGAAACAAATGTACCAAAAGTGAATCCAGGGTTCAGATGAGGGATATCAACTGAGAAAACATTTTGGGGATATCACCTAGAAAAAGATAAAACGCACAAATAAAGTTTTTTCCAATATCTATAGAAAATGTCGGTTGGATACATCCCCTTTATTTGCTAATACACATGCAATCAAACTGAACTTGCAATTTATAGATCTAGTTTATCGATTTTAATTTTCCAGTCTCAATTGGTAGGTATACAATATTCATTCAATTGGAAGAATTGAGGACTGCTTGGTGAAAAAATGCATAATATTGAAGGACCAGTTTATTCAAGTTGGGTTAGGACTAAGGTACGTAGGTGCCCGTGAATAAAACAAAGACTATAATTGGCTATTTTTTTCAGAGGATGAAGCCCACATAGGTCTAAGATCTGATGGTGATTGACGAGTTAGACCTACAGTTCTAGGTGGGTTCCGAACCACCGGGAAATGATTTTACAGCAGAGAACAGAGTCTCTATTGAATAAATAATTTCCATATAATGCCATATATTGTTAATTCACCGTCGTGATTTAATAAATGGCAATGCAAGTGGAGGTTACATTTCTTATTTCTTCAAAGCATATACGAGTAGAATTGTTTTTCAAAGCTGACAATCACCGTCTTCACTATTCAGTAACGAACGTGATAGACAAACAGTAGAAGGTGTCGACCGTCTAATGAATTTCATTACATGGAAGGGTGCCAGTTCTCCGGGTGTCAACGAACATTAATCGATTAGTGCGCCACAAGTGATTGATGACACTACCTTATGCCTGAAATTGCTACTTGGACTGATAACTGAAGGTGAGTATTCACTAGAAGTTCCTCTCACGTAACACTGCCAACTGATCCAAATTACATAATTATTGAACATTTGAACCAAGGAAATTAGAACAGTCTTCTAATTACCTTAATAAGGTAACTACCAACTGATTCAAATTGCATATTGAACATTTGAACCAAGGAGATTGGAAGTCTTCTAATTACCTTGATTTGATCTACAAGCACACCAATATCGAACATCTGTATCAATACTTCAATTATTGTAATTTGGATTGAATGAAAGTGTCGCGTGAGAGAAATTTGACTCGTTCCTTCACAAGCAATTTTTACAGTAGTAGAAACATTATTTATTGCATCTATCATCTATCTCGTCATTTCCGTTCTATACTCTCCATTTATATCACAATTGTATCAATATTACCCTTATTACCAAAACACAAGCCTCAGAATCATGTAGGCTTCATCAGCAAACATACATAAATAATAAAAGACTATGATGTGATGTGATAGACTGTTTTAAATTACACTTGAGTCTGTTATGAAATTGAGTGAAAGGTATGAACGTTTCATCCAGGAGGACCATACTTTGTCCTTCCACAAGCTACGTACAGCACGTATCGATGCATTTTTTTCAAAAATCGATAACCTTATCGATTGAACGTTCTTATTGAAATACAGTAGGCTTACGTATATTTGCGGTACGTATTGAGTAGCACGGCTGCCAACAAAACATAATATCCAAAATATAGTCTTTTACTTCTTTCTCATCGTCTACGCATCATCTTCCCTTTCCTTGTGGACTATAGTCTTTAGATATCTGGTTCTGAAGTTGGAAATTTTCAGACAGTAATTTCGTTGTGGGAGAGGAACTATTCTCATGCATCACACAGCAAGACAAGACGAGCTCCACTTTTGAAGTGGTTTTTTGTGTTAGCCATTTGAACGGCAGGTGAATGCTTTATCGCATACCGGTGTGGGAAAATCAATCACTACTCTTTATGTTTCACTATCACTGTTTCAACATCGGAACAATCATCTTAAACTTATTTTCCCACGCACTTTCTAAGTGGAGAACGGAGCTGAAAATAAGAGAATGTTTAATCTCAATGTATTGGATTTTTACTGCACTTGTAGAATTCGGTTATTATTTATACAGTACTTAGAGATCATATATTTTTAATACGATAGGTATTATGTAATACAAAAAGAAGGGAGATACTCTAAAATTGCTCAGGTCTTTCGCTTTTTATGAAAGAAATCCTTAAGAAATTGACTCTTGAATCAACTGGTGCTGGAGAGCAGGTACTCAATATATTATAATAAGCATACCACTGAAATTCATGTATGCTTCTGTTGTAAGTCTATAATGTGGTCTACAGAGGATAAAAGAATGAATGTTGTGATTTTCGAAATGATAAAACAATTATTTATCACAATTCACAATTTATTGTCACATGTGGCTTCAACTCTTCAACTATTATAAATACCTCAACTTTTTTCCGATTTCACTATTAATTACGATGCTCAACTGTTCTAATAATATTTTATAAGTAAATGAACAATGAATTTTCGACCATACTCTATTCTACTCGACCTCAACTTCTATCAATAACACTCGGAGATGGTTATCTTGCATAAAAGGTCAGAAAAATCCCATTCATGACCCAAACTTCTTTCCAGCTGGAACTGTACTTGTCTTATATGCTTGGAAATATTTCAACTTGTTGCTCAACTTGTAACTTATTCTCTATATTTAAACATTTTTATTTACAATTGCAATACTTCATTTATTTTATATTAATAAGAAGTTTACTTGTTTCAGACATTTGGCTTAAGGCTATGATAAGCACAATTAAATATGACTTGTCAATCTGGAAAAAATTATCTCATTCAAGAAGGTCACTGAAAACAGTTTTTTATTAGTTCAATGAATATCTTAAGTCACTATAACAGTCTTATGACGGTGTACAGCACGTCATCATTGATGAATTCAATCAATATTTCAATTTCCTATTTATCATTAACTCATTTTTATGACTTTCAATAGGAGTTATTTAACTTGTCAGTTCATTCATCCATCAAGAATCATCTAGCAACTCTAACTTTTCAAAATGGACTTAATCCATGATTAGAGGAGGGGTGATAGACGGCTGCAAGAACAGGTCTGCTGTATCAATCTGATCAAATCGTAACCGCTCATAATAAAAAATATAGCTATAGCCCACGCTACATTAAAATATAATTATTATATCAAGGACCTCTTTATTTGGATCGTGAATAGTCCAACAAGCCAATAAACAATGATCGATGAATCAAGAAATGCTTCCTGGGTTACTAACGCTCAACTTGTTATTTACTTCTTCTAATATAGGTCTACTTGGAAAAAATCAAGGCTGAATTTTCTAAATATCGGCAGGTCTAAGTATGAAGTCTCTGTAGGTTTTACTGACTTGAACATTATTCCTTAGCCGATTGCCGATTTTCAATTTATAATCGCTAAATTACTAGGTTCACCTTTGAGCTATATATTTTAGCCTTCCTACAATATGGGAACAGACTGAGATTCAATTACAGTATTAGGTATCAGCACCACAAGATAATCATTCTGTTTTCAGCCTCTTCAAGAAATAAAAAATTTTCAAGAAATCGCTAGCCTATTATGAGAATAATGCATAACGTAAAAATATCAATTTTATTACCTATAAAAAATGGAGCCGGTTATTAAACATTTCAAAGCATAGATTTTGACCGGATAAAATACGAATACTGACTACAGACATAGGCTATACCTAGAATGTTATTGTGTTCAAGAATAAGGCGGTTCAATTGTCAATGTTTTTTTTTTTTTAATTTTACAGCATGTTTGGTATTTATTAGTGGTTTTAGGCAATAGTGGCAATAGTGGCATTAAATTAGTGCCACCAATAGTGGCACTAAATAGTGGCACTAAAGGCAATAGTGGTTAACTAACTTATTATATTTTTTTCGCCTTTCTGGATTAATCACATGCAGCATTTCTGCCTGTATTGATTCATAATCAACCAATCTTCTCATGAGCGTTTGCGGTATTTTCACCTATCTGGGTTGTCCCTTTCTGATCAACATTCATGAGTAATGTATTCTATAGTCTTCAAAGCTATAGTATTAGAGGTGTCAAGAGCTATAAATATTGTGCTATAACTATATGATCAATCGCTATTTTCATTTGTTAATTTATTTTTGGACTGGCATCTTTTATGTGAAAATATTATTGTAAAGACGAGAAGAGGAAAGCGATTAATATATTTGTTTTAATAACAACTTTGTTTCTTTTTTATAACTTTGTTTGGACAAGCATAGCAGCGCTTTATTCACACAAGGGTCTAAGGATTGTAAAATAAAGAAATCAAAGTTTTTTGTTTCTCTCTTCGTCTTCTCGCTTTAGCTCACTCTCATGCATTAAATATGAATCTACAGAAGTCTATTTTATTCATCCTTTATCTGGAAAGTTCTGTGAGAACAGAAGAGACATTAAAAAATGGCATGAGAACATTCCTGTAAAAAAAGGCTTTTGTGTAAATACAGGGCTCTCTTGCTGATAATCCAGCAATTAGTTAGTGATGCAGCGCTAAAACTAACACCATCGTTCTCTTCGTTCTTCATTCAAGTGTATTGTAACTATAACCAGTACAGTGCATTTCGGCGATAGTCTGAGGATCTTTGTGATGGTAATAATTGTGTTAACAAAGAAAGTGATAATCAAACTTCTTCTGGACTAATGTAAGAAGTGCTTATTCTATTATTGAGTTACTGATCGGCCACTTGACAATTAATATCTAGTTTTGGACAGTAATTAATTTTGTTATGGAAATATTAATTGCTGAGAAAGTTATTGTACTTTTTGTTTCTTTTATTGTTTCTCTTGTATGATAATTACTTATTAGTGTCTGCTGTGAGATATAAAGTTTCTGGATATAAAGTTTCGCGTGTTACTCTTAAGTGTTGCCAGCATTATTTTAGTGTTGGAACCCATAACAATATTCTCATGAAGTTTTTCTAAGGATTCCATGATAACTAACTTATGAATGGCGATACTTCTAATATAGAGTCAAGCATTTTAATGACAGTCGAGCGCAGCGATCAGTGCGACATGTTTAATCTTTCCAATAGTAAGAATTCAAGTATTTTTAAAGCCTATGCCTACATGTCCTTTTATATTCCCAATTCATTTTAAATGATTTACAATCAAAACTTACCATAGACTAGTCACACATTTGAAGCGATAAGTTTTCAGACCATGGAAAGAAATTGTTCACTGACCTGAAAAGAGAAAAATCAGTCATTATAATATAATGTTTACGACATGGTAGTATAAGAAATGTTTTGTGTACTATAATTAGACCTATAGAAAATTTATTTATTTGATTCATTTATTCATAGGACAATTTCTATTTCATATAAAAATAGGAGATTCCCTTATTTTCTCTTTGAATTTCGTTAAAATCCTGCGCATTAGCTAGTCGAATTAGGCATAGAAAGGAAGATTCTGGTAGAATATATGCCAAAAATATAGTTTCACTATTATAGGAAACAACAACAACAAAAACCAGTGGAAACTTAATTAACCAAATTCATCCTTGACGAAGTTCTCAAGTAGTATAATGCAGATATAAGCCAAGAGATTCAAGGAATGGACAAATTGAGTGACAATGCAAGTATTATAGTATTATACATTTGCTCTTTGGTTGTACTATATTGTATGACTTGGTCTTCCGTTTCCATCCCCACCAACAAAACTCGATGGTTTTTCAAACATTTTTCAAATGCAATTCGATTTCTATTTGTGAAAATCTGAGATCTCATCCAATATAGAGAATATCACATTATTTTTCTGCTTGTGTAATTACTATTGGTTACATAGAAATCTGGGTAGCATTATCTAGAAATTGGATTCAATTATTGTGATTGTTCATAAAACTAGGAGTTGATGTATTGGGAGGGCAGCCTTCTACATGTTTTTTTTTAAGTGAAATGCAAAGTTGAGTTTGATTTTAAGTTGAAGGGTTCCCAATATAATTTATTGAAATTATCATATTACATTCTTCATGATATTTTCACATGAACAATCTATAACAATATAATCTAATGTCACATTTATAATACTAATATAATCGACTCAACTTAAAAACAATAAACTTTAAAAAACTGAGTCAAGTAATTTTGTTTGCTTTGATGAAATAGGGATAATATTTCTATTGGTTGTTTTCGGCTAGCTCAAGGGTGGCGGATTGAATAAATCATGAGAAAACTATAAGGGTATGTTTCAATTTATGTGTTTGTCCAAAGATTCGATGCCATAGAATGTTCTTATTTATGGCATATGGGTGAGCCTGAGTGTGTTTTTGATAATATTTTTATTCAGAAATGAAATGGAGAAATATTATTGAAGGCAGGATTAGGCCTACATATTGACTAGAATATGTTAATAATCACTAAATTATGTGTTTCATTGGACTAGAAGTTTTTAATATAGATTTTTAATTTTATCATTTTATATTTATGATTATTATTATTAGACGTAAAACTCCCAAAGTGGAAGACGCTGAGTAAAGATGGTTCAGTTTTTGGACTTGCTCTAGTTTGCCCACCAGCATTTCATTTTTTTGCGAATTCAGCTTTTCTCTCTTCACTCCATTCTGTTTCAACTCTTGGAGGTTTTGTCTGGTATAACTTCCCATTTATAAAGTTTTATTCTGAAGTTTTTTCTATTGTAAATTTCTTTGTTGGTTATTTTTCCCAGTACTAGGTCTTTTTTAGCATTTTGTATCCATTCTCCTCCACTGACAAATGACGCTACACAGTTTAATGAATTTATAAGTAGCCTATTTCATTATTTGCATATTTGCTTGAATATACACCCCATATACACTGATAAAATTATTTGTCGAAAGGAGTTTAAAACAATGCATTTTCCACAAATAGAGCGTGACACTACTACAGAATACCGCACTTATGGTTCGATTGTCTTTTTTCAGGAAGCTAATATTACAGGCACTTCTTAATTTACAACAGAAATTCCCAGTTATTCCCTGTATCTGAAACCCATTTAACTGCACTAATAGCATTAATTCGGAAATTGATTTTCTTGTCCTATTTGTTGCAGACAACGCATGAAACGTGGTACTCGTTGTGGAAGGTAATGAAGACGCCGACACTGACGCCAAGTTACGGCGGAAAGGCGGGGGATGGAGATGTGAGGGGGTAAAGGGTCAGTTGAATGTCTGAGTGGTGAGCAATACAAGCTGTCCATTATTGGCCAGAGAGCGATGCCCAGAATAAACCAGCGTCGGGACGCCGCGGGTCGCCTTCAATCCCCCCCCCCCCACCAACCCTACTGACCACCCCTCCAACCCAAGACGAAACCAACACTTAAAAGACCCGACAGTGACGTCACAGTCAGTCAGACTTGAGGGCAATGACGAGCTGTTGCTTACAAATGAATATATCCAAAGTTCAGGCGACGCCATCTCGAACACGTCGTCGTGATAAAGATGCAACCCAGAAAGCAAGAGTGACAAATAAGAACAGACCTTTTCCACATTGTGCTATCAAAATGCGTAGGCGGGTATTCAATTTACTAGAAGACTACTTCCATCCAATCAAACATTAATTTGTAAGAATAGGGTGAGTGTCAATCCTTGAGCACTTTTCATTTCTAAGACTAGTACTAGGACTAGTGAAGAAACAAGAAACATAATGCCTACCTTAAAGGTCATTGATTTTTAAAAACATTACGTTCTGTTACAAACTGTGAAAAAATATATTGTAATAAGAGACTGTTTAAAAAAGAGAATCTTTCATTTCTTGGTAACAAAAATTAGTTGGAAATTACGAATTATCATCGACTTTCTAATTTTATGTTGTGGTAAGAATTTTGAATAGATCAATGAAAAAAAATAGTGTATGGCTTTTACTGGTGGGGAACCCCTCACGGGTAATTCCACCTCTCTGTTTATGCTATGTTATTGGGAACATAAGTGACTAGATCTACAGTTTTAGATGGGATCAATGGGCTTTGCTAATAATTATAGAATAAACATGCTCCATTTCTTAGAAACAATGGTTGAAAATGGTTAAACGTCGCTTAATAATTGATTTTTCAAGTTTCCGCATTATTTTGTATATCTAACTGACTTGACTGTGTGCCCAAGTCCTGCAGCCCGAGACTAGTCCTCATGAAATTTCTTTTTGCTAGTGATCAAAGAGAGGTGCAAGATTTTTCATCCCAATAAGCATCAATCAAAATGACAAAAGAAAAGATTTAACAGTTGTTCTTCATTTGTTCTGAAGCATTAAAATGAAATTGCAGATTTTACATCAAATTGTTTGTGCAGTCACTAGACAGGCCGATGATTAATGTCAATTTTTTTATTTAATGGATTCAATCCCTCCTAAATACTAAATACTATTCCAATGATGAATTTCCATCCATTACTCTTCCTGGCCTTACCACTAACAGTGTTATGATATTCAACCTTCGATTATTAAGCATTCAATTTGCACAGAAATAAAGATGATAAATAACGATGACAGGCCAACGAAAAGCGTATAGTAAGGCTTTTACGAATTATCTATATAGATCTATATCTATGTATCTGTGTACAGTATGTATATTCGCTTCATCTAATAGGAATCATTCAGGAGTCAAATAGGCTATAAGCATAACGGATCAACTTTCGATAGCTCAACATCCAATTTACACAGAAATAAAGGTGATAGAATGGTAAGGGTGACCGATTAGATTGGCCAGCAAAAAAGACACTGTTCTCTGCTGTATAATCACTTCCCGGTGGTTCGGGTCCCACCTAAGACTGTAGGTCCAACTCATCAATCGCCATCATCCAACTCATTACCCACGCACAGGTCTCAGACCTGTGTGGGCTTCATCCTAAAAAAAATACACGTGCACTATGACAGGCCTACAATACGCTTCATCTACTAGGGCTCATGCAGGAGTCAAATAAGCATAAGAATAACTGATCTTAATGTAGCAGAGAAATTACCGCAAATCTAATATTATAAAATCATATTATATTATAATACATAAAATCTAAATTTATCTAAAACTGTCTAATATTAAAATCCAATATTATATTATAAAAAATCAAGAGCTCGCACACGTTACATTTGTAGTTGAATTAAATTTGATCAAGATATCGAAAATATAAACTATGTACATCCACAAAAACGTTTTCTACTTATTTAGAGTCTTAATTAGATGCCACACTTCAATATTCCAGTTTGCAAGTTCAGATTAGTTTTAGTTTTCTATTTCACATATTGGGAATATTTTCCGCCGCAAATTTCGAGAGAGTTGTTCTAAATATTGATGAAGATTCTGAAATCCCAATAAAAAGCATGAAAACTACTGAGACGTGACAACCTTTTGGCAAGCTGAGTACAGAACAACGAACTAGATGCTGGGGCGTTGGACTGCGGCGTCAGATCAATGTCCTATTGATCTCCAGCTGCTATGTTGCAACTGCACTCCGCGACCCACATTAAAACCATCTCTATTAACATAACATGAAAGCAGCGGCAGCATGTGTTCATGAAACACTAGTCTCCTACTAGGTGTCATGAGAAGGTACTAGTGAGAATATAGCACAGGAAATAGCAATAAATTAGCATTAATTGAACACGAAACTCTTTCAATTACTATGTGAACTGTAACCCTATTCGACAATACAATTCTGCAGTTCTATCAAGGCATACCACTGCACTCTTATTTATTTATTGAGAGATTATAATCGATTCTATAATCTATTCGTAAGCAAAATTATTGTTTAAACTACAAATTTTGCAAAAAGAAAAGAAAAGGCTCAAACTGTAAATGATCAAATAAATTTCATCTTTATGAAAATGATGAAGGAGATAAGGGTTGTGTTTTAGCAGCAACTGAAAATATATAATAAAATCCGTAAAATTATTTTGCGAATAAGCGTGAAGTTTTATATCAGTAGTCAGGTAATAGAAGTTTACTAGGGTATTAGGAAGGTCCCTCAGATCCCTTTCTACCACACAGTATGACGCTGAAATTTGGTTGAAATTTAAGGTTGATATAGATCGATTAGAAAAAAACTGAGAATATCAGTTGATGCTGACTTAACTCAGCTCTTCTAGGAAGATCGATTTCTTATTTCATCAATTTAGTAGCGAACTGTAAATGCGTATTTGAAAAGTGGTAAGTTTAAAATAGCTGCAAAGAATTAAAAAATTGGTGAATATCGATGAAATACAAGAAATATCAAATCAATGTATGCTGATCGAAATATAGATATATACTATCGTTATAAGGTATGCTGAAGTTCACCAAGTGATCACATGAGCTGCTGGCTAAAGTAACTTTTCAATTAAGTCAGTACTGGTATATGTACTAATTTCAGTGACTTTATCTTTATAAAGTCACTTTAATACTAACTATTTTTGTGGATGTGTTTTTCGGAAATACTATTGGTTTCAAGGCTAGCAAGAAACAAAATTTCCATTCATAAAAATTGATTGATTATGGATTTTCTGTATTAGTTATAGTATAAAGACACTGTTCTCTGCTGTAAAATCACTTCCCGGTGGTTCGGAACCCACCTAAATCTGTAGGTCCAACTCATCAATCACCATCATCCAACTCATTACCCACGCACAGGTCTCAGACCTATGTGGGCTTCATCCTCCAAAAAAAAAAAAAAAAAGTGTGAAGCACTAGATGCTCGATGTTGGAGGTAACCTTGGCCGGTAATGGCGTTAATGAGAGTGAATCTTCAGCAATGAACTGAATGAGGTTTGTGAATGACGCTGTTTGAAATTGTTGTTGACGTGGAGCCATTATGTTTACCTTTGAATGACGTATTCATGTTATCATAGGTTGTCATTTAGAGTGAATCCTATTCATTAATGCTGACAATGAATGGCATACGTTTTTATGAGAGGAATTATTTTATGTGTTTCGTAATTTCAGCAAAGGCTACCTATTTAAATGCTTGATTCAAATAAGATAATTTGTTGATTTTCTATTGTTCATATAAGCCTATCTATTAAGACTAAGATTATAAGGTTGAATTATATAATGTTTCACTCCCTATCACAGAATACAAATATTTCTCATTGACCAGAGAATCTAACTCCAATCACCAAGAACGTTGTGATTATGGATGAAGTGGTAGAGTATTACAACTATCAAATTGTTAAATACAAATTGTTATATTCAATTTATTATAATTCAGATCCAGAATAAAATTACTTTTGATCTAGAATAATGTTATGAAATTAAAAAGGACTAAGATTTCTTATTGACCAGAGAATCTAACTACCAACCGTAAAAATAATTATAAATGGTGTGGTTGGATATTATTAAATTATTAAATTGCCAAATATATATCCATATGAATATAATTTATTCTAATTCAAATAATTAATAGTTTTTATTATTTCCAATAAGCTGGATATTCAAGTTACTCATATCTATTTTAGTAGTAGTTCGAAATAATTGGTAATAAAATAAATTAATAATTGATTATTTCGGAAAAAAGTTTCTGGTTCTAAAAAGTAATAGCTTTGAGAGGTTGTGTGTAAATCTGTAGAAACTATGGTATATGTTTATTTTTCAATAATGTTCCTAATTCAATTTGTGCATTTTCATGATATTTTCAAGTCCAATGAATTGAACTCCCATAAAAGTTAATCCATAGTTTAATAATTAAAGTTAGAATTAGAAACCTTCAGTTTTTGATCTTTTAGAAACTTTTTTAATTGATCTGCGTTAATGTGAATTCGTATTTCTTTTCAATGTCTCAGAATGAGTGTGATTGTTTCAAGAGAATATACTTAAACATTGGTTTGTATTCATACTGCAGTTCACGAAAAATGGATAACCACAACAATAATTGGTTTGTAGCTTTACAGTGAAGGGATAATTTATTGACAGCCCATTCTTAAAAATGAGGTTAACCTAATCGTATAAAGTTAGCATAATAAAAGATTGAGTTGAGTTCAACTCCAATATATTGGTGAGCAGGTTGATTAGAATAAACACTGTTCGAATATGAAAATACTTGACCTACACAGCTGGAATGATACACTGAACCTACAATGGTAAGGTGAAGCATCTGTTGTAGCTTTGATAGAGAAACAAACAAGGAGAGAGATACGTTAATACGTTAACCTTCGATAGGGTGAAGCTCTCAAATGAGAATAGCTCCAGAGGGTATGTCACGTTTATCAACAGCTTTATTCAGTCAAGGTGCTGCTGTTAAGGTCTGCTGTCAAGTTAACATTGAGAGACCTTGCCCTCAAAATATTCCTCCAAGATATTATATGCTCGTTCTTCCTTTACCTAACGCACTTCCGTTCTGTGCTGTCCAATAGGTGAACAACAGTTTGGATTATTCTTCTGGAATCGCATATAAAAACAAAATGGTCACTGAAAATACAGCAGTGCCGACACTCTTCTGAACAAGTTGTTCGGCATTCTCCTTCTTCCGTTTCGTCAAAGTTTTTACAATAATAAGCTAGAAATTCGAATATAAGTAAATGACTGAATTTGAAATGAAATACTTTATTCAGTACGGTAATCAATTTGTAATCAAGACTACATTACAGTACCAATTAACATTTAGTAAGTAAATTAACTAATTAATTTAGTTTATACGTGCTTCATAATAAAATTGAATCTAATTTATAGGTTATAAAGCATTATTCTTTCAAATTTGAAGCAGATTAAAGTGTCTTGACGAAAAAGAGATGATATTTTTATCATCTCAATTAAAATCGACGATCAAGGAATTATACCTAAATAAGGAATTGTATTGTTAGTGAATAAATGGAATAAGCTTGACCATACGTGACCTATAAATCGGATGATTTTTTCAAACTACTGGCTACATGATCAGATAAATCTAAAAATATGGGATATACACGTTGAACGAAATTTCCATGACGTTAATTAGGGCCTGCTATAAAAATCAATCTATACACAGCCTAGCAACTTTTTTGGGTTATGATCGATTAGTGGTCACGATAGAAAAAGCTAAAAGTGGTTATGAAAATTGGTAAACACTGCATTTAAAAAAAAAACTATGTCCAGTCATATCAAAGAAATCAGAAATGACCATTCCTGGGAAAGGCAAGCCTTTTTCAAATTAAAGTCTAAAACACTTTGGACTTGTTAGGTTTACGCAGAATGCGGAGCGAAGCGATGCGGTACACCTGTACATCGATTTGCGTTTTAGCATGGATAAATAGAAGCTTTTGTAGTTAGCAAGTCTGTGGTTTTAGGTAAGTCCGCTTACAACGCGGAACAGTAGAGAAACTAATGAAATCAAATATTTCTATTTAAAACGGTAATTTTCATGCTAAAAGAAAAATTCATGCTCCTATGCACTAGAAAGGCCAAATAGACCAGTATAGCGGTCTAAAAAATTCGTGAAATTACATCTTCTTGACATCTTGAAATTCATTCTTCGAATTCATTGTAGATGAAAATTTCATGCATTCACCTCTCCACAAACCTATTAATCGTTTGAGGATAATATAGAAATAATTTAATTGTTAGCTGAACTCTGAACTATTCTTTTATCTGATCAGTGGTATATGTGAGAGGTCGGCGACTTTTCCCAGCTCTCAACAGCCTTCAATGATAGGCTTCTTTGGCTTCATCAGCCAAATCGTGAGGAGCCAGTTGGCAAATTGGCTGGCCTTGAACTTCAGATATTCGAATATGCTGGATTAGCTAATAAAAATACACCAGAATGGGCACCGGCATACCTTTCTACTTGGCATCATTATTATTTTACCCTCCTCCATTACAAGCTTCATTTGAATAGACCGCATTCTAATTGCAAAGAATCTCATCAGGCGCCAGCACTGTTCATTTAAATTTTCACTGCCGATATTGAAATGAACATGCAAGCACGATAATTGAGCTAAGTAGAATATTCTCATGTTAGATCAATCGAAAAGAAAGACAATATACGAAAAGTTTTTAACGAAAAGTTCTTGCTGGAAATCGGACCCGCTAAATCTTGCCACGAAACAAATGAACTGAGATCGAATAAGTAGGCCTATTAAAAATGTCTTCGAAGGATATATCAAAATTTAATTTATTAGAACTTAATATTATGTACATGGGCTATGAGATCATTATTCATTTCATTCGGAATAAAGTTATGACCATAGTTATTGAATTATAAATAACATCTGAAATTGAAATTTATTGCCAAACAACAAAAATAAACATACAAAGCAAACTTGAATTAGAATAAAAAAGAAAAATACATAAGCTTGTAGATCAACATAAACATAATCAAGTTCGCATGACATAAATTGACAACATAAACATATATTGATCAACATAAACATAAACAAGTTCGCATGACATAGATTACAAAGGCACCACCAGCAAAAGTAAAAACTTGTAAGTCGTATTTGGGTGCAAGTCGTCTATAATGGGATGCCTCAAAGAAATAGGTTAGATGAAAATTTATCACAATTTTTTGTGAATTGCTACCATTCCCAATAGGTAACTGCCGCAGTCAGTGCTATGTTGAGCATTGATTGATTGCCTTTATTGTTATGGAGGAATTTGGACTCTTGATCCTTTCTTCCACCTAAAGTGAGATTCCTGAAAGACTTCAACCTACCATTCTTAGGGTAAACTGAATCAATAAATATGAAATTTTAATTAAATCATTCCTTTGATAATGCGATAATTCATCTTGGTGGACTTAATCCACTATTTCCCTCCATGCTAGATGATTGAAATGATTTTTTTGATTTTTCCTTTCTATTTGTAATCTTATTGCATTTACCAAAACTAAATTTATGAAGATGGTATGGTAACCTGTACACGATAGATATAACCCAAGCATGATTACCTACGTTAAATGTTGATTTATTTGGCTCTCATGAGTCATGAGTGACTCACAACCATTAATTGAATTTTCGCGCAGGAGCAAAAAACTAATTTTTTGTATAATTTCAGAATTTCAAAAATCAAATTAGATAATAATAATAATCAAAAACAAAATAATGTTCAATAATGAAATCCGGCTTAGTATTACAAACAGTAAAGTAACTATTGAGCAAGTTCACTTACTTAGTGACAGCCAAGTTGTCGACCTTGTTACCACTGTAACCACCATGTGACCTACTTACGGACTTAATTGCACTCACTCGCGCGGTACGTAATTTTGTATGATTGAACCATTTATTTAGCTCAATATGTAACCAAAATAAGTATTATATAAGCCCTTAAAACGATTGAAGATTGGAAGTCATTCTTTGATGTCTTTGTTTAAGAGTTTTAGTGGTACTGTACTTATAAACTAGTCATGACACAGCATAGAATAAGAGCGTTCTGAAAATAAGAACTTACTTTCTTCAACTTCAACATTAACAGCTATCTTGCAACTGAGCTTGTACTGAAATGCAGTATATATATATATATACCGTATATATATCACTCGGAATTGAATACAAAGGAACTGAATTGAAGAAACGAGAAATTATTCTTCAGAGGGCTCAAGAATCAAGAAATTTATCTGCTGTAAAACCATACAAGGCAATAAGCATCGTCAAATATTACAATTATTCAACAAGATATCTTGTTATTATAGATACCTATCAGTAAGGTACAAACTTAATAAAATAATAACTGTCTTAATGTAAAAAAAAAAAAATAATAATAATAGGTCTACATAATTCGCAGATTTACACAATATCCATAGCACTTTGGAGGTATTCCTCAGTTGAGTAAAATGCCTTTGCCTTCAGCCAGACCCCTACAACTTTGTAAAACTTTTCTCTTGTTAATCTTTTTATATTAAAGGCAGTTTATTGTATAAAATAATCTGCTGGTATTTATGGCTTTTTACAGATTTTTCTTATAATATAATGAAAAATGTGGGAAATAGGGAGTGATATGGATTTTCCCCAAAGATTATTCAGATTTTAGGTGCTTCAAAATTCTCTTAATTAGTTAGCAGGTTCTTTAATTGTCTCTTATAATCAAGTCGCAACAAGCTATTGTTGGGGAGAGAGAAGTGTAGAAATATAGTACGTCTCACGTGAAATTATCAAATTGTTGATAAACAATAATCTGATTATTCCATTCAACATGATTGCAGATTTTTTCTTTTTGAAAATTAACTTGAAGCTATGTGAAAAAATAATTTATACTGCAACTATCTACAAGTAGACTGTCATTGGTACCAAATAAAACTGCGATTTTCAAACATTCTAGTTTTTTTTTTTTAAATAAATGAGGCTTTACAATGAGATTTTTAGAAGTAGACAGGGTGATAAGGAGGCTAAATGTTGAAGGAAATGTTGATAACAAGATAAAAGTCTTCACATGGAAAATACATACTCATCGGTTCTTGTAGGGAGCGATAATGAATTTAAAAAGGAACTTAAACGTTAACAAGGCTGATGCCACTGGGGGTTTTAAAAAAGTAGCTGACGGTAAACCGATCATATAATCTAGTTCTAGAGCAGCATGCAATATGACATTCTGTAGAATAATAATTATGAAAAATTATGACAGTCTCCATGTGGAGGACAACAGCTCAATCAGGTTGATTGCATGACAAGCAGTGAACATCTTCTGTGGAGAGTGGAGAGACAAACGCATCCACTGTCTAGAGTTCAAGTCTAGACGCTAGTCTACGACACTGAATTGCGTCATGAATTTTAAAATGAATGTGCAACCTATTCTCCAGTAAGATGAAAAGAAAATTGTACTCTTTATATGCGCGAATAGTGTTATTATAATAATTAATTACCAGTGAGGAGTAATTGAACAAGGATCGATAGTAAATTTTATGGCAGAAAATTGACCCATTATATTCATGATGAAATACTGAGTTGGGTAAGTAGGATGAATTATTATGTTTAGCAGGTGAACTATACTGAATGGTTTTTTCTCATCTGTTCTAAAAAGGTTTACAACTGGCTGAATCACTCTGTCTCCAGGACATGTTGAGGTAATAGGTTAAGTGTAAGAAAGGCCTCAATAGCCAAGACTTCGCCTCTTTGTGTAATTCATCTCTCAGATCCAAGCTCTATTTTTGTTAAGTTTTTATGTTTTTAAACAATCGCATCCATAATTTCTGCTGTACTATACCTTAAAATATATTTTTGTTGTATTTATAATCTTTTCTACTCAAACTATTCAACCATTATGTTTACTTTTCAAAAAAAAACTGTACTTCACTTCAACTAGGGGATCTGAGAGTTGCTAATATTAATAATACTTTTATCATTCATATACATTGTAAATTTACACAAATAAAGTCATCTGAATCTCCGTCTATTAGAGGGGAGATACGTTCCCTTTCTCTATTACGCTGATATTTTTGTGAAACTCCTTGCATCAGTGTTTTCAGTGTGTTCTATTTCTTCGTAAGATATCCTTCATTTTTTTTAAATTATGAAATTTTCATCTAAAATTTAAAATTCAAAATTTTATTTTAGTTTGATTATTGTGAAATTTTAAAATTCTTTGACATTTTCGAAATGAATTTTCTTTTGTAAATTTTTTAGATTAATCTCTTTTTTCCAATTACAGTAGTTGAGTAGGAACAAACATATAAAAAATGTAAGTAGAAACCAAAAGCGAATAAAATTCAAAATCTGTGTTTTAGAACCCACCTAAAGCTGTCCTCCATTCGTAGCAATTGTATCATCATTCATCTCATTACCCACGCAAAAGTCCCAAATTCATGTAGGCTCCACCAGCAAGAAAAAAACAATATTTTCATAAGCAAAAGAAAAGACAGGAAACTTTTTCCGGTTAGCATCATTGTCATCAGACAGCAATGGTTTGCCAACTGATAGTGAATCCGATCATGTCACTTCTATTATCCATTCTTTTGCCAGTGATGAGTGGTTGATTGCTTGATCATAATTATGATCATCTCAGCAATTAGAAGTCTAGAAGCCTCATGAAGAGCTTGTCAAACTGAATTGCAAGACAGGATCCCAATCCTGATTTCCGGTTTGTTCGACTTTCCTAATGACCTATCGTTACCTACCTCAACGTTAGATACTTTTTCATAAACAATTTAAAGAGCTCATTTTTGTTCCTCTGTTTTTTTCTCATTTATATTTTTATTGCTGATGATGCCCACATGAGTCCGAGAGTTGTGCGTGGGCAATGAGGTGAATGATAACACATAGACGCCAGACGGAGGAGCAGGATTCGAACCCACGACCGCTGAAGCGACAGTAAGTTGAAGTTGCGACGCCTCAACCAACTGCACTAAGCGGCCCGCCCGTTCAGAGTAACCTTTCAGTAACGATGAATGAAAGACGGTAAACATGTGGTCAGAATAGCAACTGATTTTTGAGAGGTATTCAGAGAGAGCATTCTCCCCTGGAAGATTGTCCAGTTCAATTCAAGACATCAACTTCTCATTTTTGACTGGACAGTGGAAATGTATACTTGCATAAAATGTTCCTTTTTTGACCGTATTGCGTGTGTTACCTTGCGTTGATAAAATGTTTATTTCCAAGCACACCGAATATATCCATGTTAAATGATTCCGAATCGAGATCAAAGATCAAATAATACTTAATTTCAAGTCCTTGGTGTGCCAATTACACAATTCCCCAAACAGCAAATGGAACAACTTTAACTTGTAAGATTCCAATAAAGGCGGACAGAGATGAGATTCTAATGATTTCGAGATGAGTACCAAGTACCATATTTACAAATGAAACGAAATGATAGTGGTTGGACATGATACTCGAGTAACGTGAATCCAAACCATAAAATTTTCCAACTTTGTTGAGAGATAAAAAATCAAGACCACTTTTCAGAGGCACTGACAGCAAAAAATTATTGTTGATTGCTAACAATTAACTCCAAGGGTTAAAGACAGGTTGTGGGTGATAAATTAATAACACGAAAAATACCTATAACGACGGACAACTGCAACGATCAAGGTTCGAAGTTGTTTCCCTTCAAAATAATTTTCGCTTGGAACCTAAGCAATTGGTAGGTCTATAGTAAGAGAGGGGCGCTCAAGTGTGTGGGAGAAGGTTGTTGGCTCCAAGGTTGTAATAAGATTAGTGCAACATAACCGAACTATCCTTAAAATAATAAATGCTATTCGAAATTATTGTTGAACAGGCAAATGTGACCTCATTCCTCGTCGTCCTTAGACAAGTCAGATTTCGTACGTGTCAGAATTCCACGATGCCGGCGATTTTAAAGTTATTATGGAATCGTTGAAAGCTAATGTTTGGAAACGCAAGGTGAAGGAATTGTTTATTGTGAAAGCAATAGTCGCCATTCTAACAAAGCATAAATTAGTTGAAATAACATAGATGTTATCAGACAATCGGTGAAGAAATACGAAAAAAAAACTTTTTCAATTGAGAGAATTTTTATTGTCAAAATGAGAGTTATTGATAATACTGTAATTTCACAATTATTAGAAATAATAAATTCATTATAACTCAGTTGACAATAATGGTGGTTTATGAACATATTCACAATCTCAAAACCAAGTGAGAATGGTTTATATTTAACTATAGAATGAGAATGAGAGCACAAATTAAGAAGAGACTAAATGAGACTGTGACAATTTTTTTTTTTTGGGAGGATGAAGCCCACATAGGTCTGAGACCTGTGCGTGGGAAATGAGTTGGATGATGCTGATTGATGAGTTGGACCTACAGTTTTAGGTGGGTTCCGAACCACCGGGAAGTGATTTTACAGCAAAGAACAGTGTCTTTTTTGCTGGCCAATCTAATCGGTCACCGTTACAAACAGGACCTACGAGAACGCAGCTTATCTCTATCTGATTGAACAGATACCTGCTACGCTCGCGGCTATCACTTCCCTACTAATATCATTTAACATTTAATTTTCAATCACATGGTTCGTTCTCACTGCTTTATATCACTGTTGGCCTTATGGCCTACTCCCTCATGTACACCATTACAGACATTCATGTACTGCATAAGGAAAATAGTAAGAGCCGATTTGATCAAAGTTACATATTATTATTATTTCACATTCTACTTGAATGGTTCTTCTTTTTAAAATACATGTAATTTACCAGGTACTTCACCAGCTATGGGACAAATATTTTCTCACAATATAGCAGGTGTTAATAATATTATGACCGCTTTTTGTATTGCTGCTATTAGACAATCCATGCCTAGCTCTTTCACACTTTTGGGCAATCCCTGTTGCTGATACGGCCACTGAAACAAGACGGAATAAGGCCTTCAACTCCTCAGCTAAAGCTGCATATTTATTAATATTTTTGGCATGAGTTGTTCTTATATATTATGATTGAGAGGAACTGCCACGTCAATCGGGAAGGCGTACTTTTTTGCTTATCCATCACTACTACATCCGGTCTATTAGCCTACAGTGTTAAATCAGTCCTGATTGGCAGATCCCAGTATATTGTTGTCAAATACTGGAGCTGGTTGATATTTGTAATATGGTCACTCTTCTTTAACTAATCCAAACTGCAGGGCTATTTTCTGATGGATCATTTAAGCCACATCATAGTGGCGCTTCAAATATTTCACTCCAACTAATGATGAGCAGCCTTCTACAATGTGGTCAATTGACTCTGGTGCAACTCCACTCCTACGGCATTGATCATCTAAGCCATTTTCTATCAAGATCCTCTTTCTGTATGTTTTTGTAGCAATGAGACTAAAAATAACATAGAAACTGTATGTAATAACATAGTAATTGTATTCTCTTATTTAATCCTGGATCGCCAAGGCAAACTCCTCTTTTCTCAGGGAACAATGAGCCATGCTTTAGCCATAAGTTTGACAGCATGCAGTAGTTAAAACTTTAGCAAATAGTTGGACAATAGTTAAAACTTGACAACCATTAAGCCGCAACAGTTCGTCTTTGGCCCTAGAAGACAATAAACTATGAATCGTTTTACACATTGTTCAAAATTTAATAGATCCGTTAAGACTAATTTGATCCCATCAGAGCCGATTTGATGAAAGTTACTTATTTTTATAATTAAAGTGTTCAAAGTTGTTTGGAGAGCCGTTGAAGATAAATAGGCTATAGTCTTTAGACCTAACAATAAGGGCTAAAAGCACGACTGAAAAAAGGACCAATAGAATAATTGTAGTATATTTATAAATTGAGAAACTCTCTAGGATATTCTCGTTGTAAGACCAGTAATAAACTTATTTTAATAGCGTTCTCAGTAGAAGAATATTAGGTAATAACGTGTATTGAGTTGGTGAATAGGATAGAAATATTTTTGAGCCACGCCTTGACTGAAAAATTCAACTTTAACAAGAGCGTATGTTGCATCGACCTTGAACGTTGATATTTTTCCAACGCAACTGTAGCGGCGACCGGTGCTGCGTAATAATTAATACGCGATCGGCCGCCGCGGATAATAATAGCAGCCGATTAGTTCCGTTTGCGGTGGACAAAGCGTACACTCGCACCCGGGAACACAATTTATTGGAAATGGTTTCTAGTGCGGGACAGGATACTGCCGAGCACAGCCTTGAGGAATTCCCTGGTGGAGAGAACTGCACGACCATAGTTAACCCTCAGGTGGACCCGAACCCATGCATAAGCGTATTAACAAAGTCCTCTGTCGATGAAACTCCAGCGCTCCAAGATTTTGAAAACGAAGAAGAAGATTAAGAAGAAGGAAGATAAAGAGAAGAAAAAGGAAAATAGAAAGAAGAAGAATGAGAAGATGGACAATAAAAAGAAGAACAAGAAGAAGAAAAGTAGAAAAGAAGAAGACTAAAACGACGACATGCGACATGGAGGAGAAGAAGGAGAAAAGAGGAGTTAGAAAAAAGGAGAAGAAAGAGATGCTGGCAAAGAAAATTCAATCAAATCGGGTTACTTGCTATTCTATACAATAAGAAAGATTAGGGATGTTTGCGTTTGTCTCACGCATTTCACAAAAACGGCAACGATTTGGAACACTAAATTTGGCACATAGCTTCCTCTAAACTCTATTCATTGCACCTCAAAGCCCAATTTTTTATTTTCCTTTCAGTTTTTTCAAAATGAACGTTCAAATTTCACTTATGTGCACTATTCCTGTTTTAGAATGTATTTAGATGCAGGGAGCTCATAACATGATGCATTACTACAGGGTGGCGCAGTCAAACCGCACTGTTTTAAGTGTTAAAAAAACACACATAGAAACATTTTTTATTCCTATATTGCAACAAATCAGAAGATCATAAATGGAAATTTTGATACAAAAAGGAAAAAATGTCATTTTTTCATAGCCTGCACGGCTATCATCATCCTCAAAAAAAGATGGGTAAATTATTCTATTTGAAGCACACCAGACAATCACTTTGGCCGTTCGTGATGTTCTTGAGGATTGACACCAGCCCAATAGCGAAAATTTTGTTTAATAACATACCCACTCAAATGAAAATGAGCCCCATTGCTCATCCATAAGTTATGGGCGAGCAGCGGGTGCACATACTGAACTTCGGCCATTTTCTAAATATGCTGTAACAGCGAAACCTCTTTGTTCACCAGTCCAACGCTGCATGGCTACTAAATTCCAATTGTGTAGAATGGCTAGTACACCCCATAATTTCCCCACTACTAACCCCCTCCCCTATACCAGCTTTCTTAATCGTGCGGTTTGACTGCCCCACTCTGTTTAATGCAAAAAAGCTACGAGTCACAAGCCAAAGGAACACATTTGTTCCGTATCAATATTGCAGCTCCTAATTCCCCTTTCGGAAATGTATTGGCATTAGTGGTACTTGCTTAATTTTAACATCCCGTATGGGCTTGGGGATCTCTGATGGGTCCACATTTATTTCATACCTGTAGTGTACTGGGCAACAGGTTGTTGGGTTGTGGAAGAGTACAGCTATTGTTCTTAGATCTATGAATGCCCATTGTTAATGACTAGTATGAGAACTGGACCCAAAGGTGATTTGCCATCTGAAGAGAGCACGATTTAGAGTAATGTGGAGTACAGAAACATGCAGAGTGACAAAATCTCAATAAAGTGACAATGCTTGAGAGTTGATTCTCTATTCGTGAAGATTGTAAGCGATTCATGATTTGCTTTCAAATCAACAAAGAAGTGCCGAGATTTGGGTATTGAATATGTGTAGATTATTTTGTCTTTATATACCCTACTTCAGAAATTTACACAGAGTATCTCTGTAACTGAATTGGAACAAAATATGAAAGATTTTATGTCAAATACAATTTTAATATTAGATGTTGATATTACCTATTTCCTATAGATTTATTTACCTCAAGGGTGGTAACTCTCCCTTATGAGGAGTATGAGTTCCAAGTAAATTTTTAGAAATATTCCCATAGAAGGCGCAAACATCAATAAGTACTGTACTTATTAATTGTTGTAAAAAATCCCCTCTCCCATCACTGGGTCCAGCTGGACGGTTAAGGCGAACAAAGCGAGTGATAGAAAATTATAGATTTCAATCTAGGACGAAAATTGCCTACTTTTACACTCTCTGTAACTCTATCTCTGTAACTTTGGAACTTTTACTTAGGATGTTGAGGCTAGGCCGTTTTTTTGGTCTAATTGCACCATACTATTACAAGTTACATTGATTACACAACAGTTTTTGTCTCACAACTCCACAAAATATCTACTCCAAAATGTGCGCTCTATATTCAACACAAACAAGGAAGGCTCAAAATCAACAAATTCGCCAAACTTTCAAGCTATTATAGAACAATAGAAAAAGGATGAAGGAAGGAATATTTCTATCTTTACAAACAATAGGACAACCCTTTCCGATCCCATCAACCTGTTGCTTCGTCTAACTTCAGGTATAAAATAAATGTGGACCCATCACAGATCCCGAAGCCGCAGTGGTAACGATTAGAAACACAAATCAAAACATAGGCAGCTGTTGCTCTTTACATTTAAAAATCTAAACATTGGAAATTACAAAAGCTGATGCTTAGCCCAAAATATCAACTTTATTTTTTATTATTCAGTGCAAGGGTTGACGTTTTCATTTTTAATCGTGTTTCTTTTCTCAACAGAAAGAAAACATTGATGCATAGAGATCTGTAGTACAAAAAGAGGAACAAAATTTTTTTCAAAAACTGACAATTTGTATTTTTCTTGGATTGGGAAGCACATGAGTATAATTATGTTTACAGAAACATAACAAGCTGAATTGCAAAGTTAGTAGAGAGGTTAGTGTTAGTATGCACCCTGGTTGAATGGTGCACATAAATGCCTACAGCACATTCATAGATAATAATTATTTAATTCGTCAGGTCCTTGGATACTCCGTTGTATCGCTTTATTTGTGCACTTCTCTTTCAAACAGTTGAACTGCATGGCTAGCGACACTGCAATTTCACTCGCCCTTCCCAATTTTGTAATTTTGTGACCGCTACCATGAGTTATCTACCAGAAAAGAGAAACTCCATACTGGATTTCCAGGCAAGGCCGGGTAAAATGCTAGTACTTTATAATGACAAAGTTCAGGGTATTTCCTAGAAAGAGAATGGACAGTGTATGAAAAGTTTCATGAATTGCTTTAGGCGAAGTTCCCAATAGAAGACGATACATAATCAGCAGATCGTATCATTGTGCAACAGCACACTATTAACGCAATGATATAATAAGATGATACATAATCACACTATGGTACACGACCATGATCAGCTGATTGTGTATCATATTCCATCGTTTAGGTGTGGAGTTTAGAGGGCGAAAAAAAGAGAAGAAAATGAAGATGATGAAGAAAAAAACAGAAAGAAGAAGAAGACAGGCTCTAGAAATCCAATTGAATCGAGCAACCTGCTAGCCTACGATATAAGATAATTGGAGAGCAGGGCACAATACCGTGTTCGGCCCACACGCTCCTGTTAAGTGCCCCTCTTATGCCCCACAACCAGCTACTGGAACCAACGTCCTTGCCCAAAGCCACAGTATCTGCGCTGCCCACGACAATCCGCGTTCGCATTTTAGCTGCTAGCTTTGAAGCTGCTAGCCAGTTTGAGGACGAAAGAAAAACGCGAACGGCCAATTAAGGTAAGTGCGGTTGAAGCTGTCCCAACATCGACCACAAGAATTTCTCATTACACATACTCAGCTAAATATATGCAATAGGCAGCTGGTAGAGGAAATGTTCACGAAACCCGTTCGCAGCGAAACTTTGATACGCTAATAGAAGTAGAATTTATTTTTTAATGGTGTTTCTTTTTAAAGAATAAAATTTTGTAATAATGTTTTATGCTAGCTTCTCTGAAACTTAATGTGTGCATAAATGCACAGAGATCGTTAAAAAGGTTGTTATGAGAAAGTCGGTTTCCGCTATTTTCTTTTGAATGAAATGAATGAATCAATGAATGAAACTTTATTTCCTCAGAAAAAACAAATACAAATGTTTGATTAGATACAAAAAATAAAATAGTAGAATATCTTACAAAGACTTGAGTCTGAGCGTGGAATAGAGTTACAATTTAAAAAAATAAAATACAAGACTTCCAGCTTCCTTGCCTAACGTTTAAAAAAGCTGTTAAGTATAATGAAAAGATAAAGAGATGGAAAGGAAAATAAGTAAAGAAAAAAGGAATGAAGTAGATAAGGAAAAATGACAAATGTCTGAGATTAAAGAATTGAGTTTATTGAAATATTGCTGAATTGCTATTGCTTGGATCGTACCCAAGCTTTTAAATGTTATTTTAATTATTCTTTCTCATTTACAGACATCTATTTCAAATGCCTATTAATTTTCTTTTCTTCAGATATAGACTATTAACAAAAAATACTTCTCCATGAAATGATTTTTTGCTTGACACTACTGAAAACTTCAGATATAGCCTAATTTGTGAAGAAAATTGAATGCGAGAA
Organism: Conomelus anceps; assembly: GCA_948455865.1. Lineage (NCBI taxonomy): Eukaryota > Metazoa > Arthropoda > Insecta > Hemiptera > Delphacidae > Conomelus > Conomelus anceps. Next base: position 25,642,404 of record OX418217.1, read on the forward strand.
CCCTATTCATAAGGTTGAGAAAATTGTTGAGATTAAATTGAGATAATTTTTTAGGGGTTCATTATTTCGTAATATACTGTATACTTCTATAATAAGTCAGCCATCCCACCGAGTTCTGTACAATATTGCTATAAAAATTCGACTCATGAAATAGACCATTCTACGCCAGAGCATTCAGGTCACCAGGGTTTGTCCACTGACCCACCAGAATGATTTCTAGTGACTTGGAAGTGACAATTCACAATCGTATTTTCAACGAATTTTTAAAAGTAATACACAGAAGTAAGTAGCTCAGTTAACTAATGAGAAACATCCGAATTCACCAAAACAAAATTTAGCTCACATTGCATTTTTAAATTTTCAACTCATTTGATTTGAATTCTGAAGTTTGTTGAAAGAAGCAATAAACTCTATTTCAATACACTAAAGAGAAAACTTCTATGAAAAAATATGGGAAGAAAAATGTTGAAAGCCTTCTTATCAGTGAAGCGCTCTCTGAAACTGTAATTACAGGTACACGCAGGTAATTATAATTATGGCAGTTTTAACAATGATTTGTATCAAGTTACAGTAAAGTTCACTTATGTTTCAAATAAATTGACCATCTCAGATTTCAATACAGTATTCAATTGCTGCAAAACATGTTCCACTCAATGTACTTATCATATTGTTTTCAACACAGTATTTTATAATACCATTATTTACGCATCTTTGGAAGAGTGAAGTATATGGCACATTGTTTACATTCAGAAGAGTTTTGAAATAAACGGGATACAATAATAATTTGATTATTAGAAAGCCATACACACAACAAATTTCCACTGTTTTTTATTCCACTCATTTATATAGTACTATTTCACTTTTTATAAATGTTTAATCTTTTTATATCATTTTTTCACGACAAAAGTCTATACATATGTGACCTATCCATTTTAAAAATGCATAAACAAAATATGATTAAGTGTGTTGGAAAATAATTTATACATCACATAACATAAATTACAACTTAGAACGATTTATTTTAACTTTGAGGCTTTCTTCAGTCTAATGGTGCCGATAAAGCAAGAAGGACCGTGACCTACCTTGTGAGAAAATCAGTAAACTGTAGCAAATGGTCAAAACTCTTCAATTTTTTTGATAAAAATGTTATGTTTGCAGAAGTTTTCTTTGAAATTTCAATAAAAATTAAACTCAGCTTAGCAATCCCCTACACTAAAATACACTCAATATTATCCTTGATTTCCCAATTGTGTGCCCTTGTTTCAGACCAATGAAATAAGTCAAATCTACCTTGAAGTTTTTTAATCAACAGCATGATGGAGAATTATTCCAGTGTATATGAAATATACACTGGCAGTGCATCTATTTGCCACTTGATTCTGAGTTTAGGGTGTATTAGATTGATATTATCGAAATTGTTTGCAAACTGGCTTGCAAAGCCACTCCTTTAAGTAGCCAAGCCGTAAACGAGAGAACAGTTTACCTTGACCAACATTTCAATGGCAAAGTCGTGTTAAAGATTTATGTCGTGATCGGATCAATGTGAATTTGTTACAATTTTAAACTTGCTTGCTATGCCAGCTGATTAATTTTTGAATTAATTGCACAATGCAGTCCTCGGAAATTGGATGATTGAGCTTACTGCAGCCACTCCTTCACTAACAGGTACCGGTATTTGTTAGTGACTGATTACCAAGATACAATGAAGCTATCAAGCATCCATGAGCTGGGAGTGCAAGAAAAAGATATGTCATGCACCGAAAAATTTTAACATCCACATTCAGATGGAAAAGTTCCTTTTTTTATCTAAAATTGATTTTTTAGATAATAAATATGAAATTAGTATAGCTATTATTATTAATAAAATAGTTGACATAAAAATTGTTTGATAAAATTTAATTTTTCCTTTACTCAACTAAGTAGAACCAGTTTATAGCTAGAACCAGTATATAGTAAACGTCCAGCCGAAGGTAGGCCTGTGAATATGCCATACATAACCTCAATGTTTTGGACAATATAACATTTCAAAATTTGTGACGAGGGCAGTTTTGGACTTGAGTCTATTGCGTTTTCACATTCATTGTAATATTGTTACAATAAATAAATAATCAATAATAATAATAAAAAGATAGCTACTTTAAATCCATTTCAATAATTAAATACAAAAGAAAATAGACAAAACTCCATAAGTTCATGGCCATCGCCCCTCTTTTGTATGGTTGCAAAACCTGAATATCAAACAAGAAGGAATGTAGCAGGTTACAGGCTGATGAAATGAGATTTTTAAGAGCGGTGAAGTGCCAGGGAAGATAAATTATCATGTCGAAATTAGAAGGGAGCACAATGTGTTCTCTATATTTATGATAGAAAAATGAAGAGAACCATAAAATTGATGGTAAGTGGACGGATTCCCAGAACAGCCATTTCTTATCAATCGTAAACGATGAATATGAAGTTTGGAGTCTGAACAGGTAGTTTGCCTAATACTTGTAGGAACACGACGACGACGACGTCGATACAGGATAAATAATGAAAAATCTTGAAAACCACAAACAAAATGAAAGCTATTTTAGAAAAATAGTTATTACTTTGCCTCATTTGAAATAAAAATTTCAGTTATTATTATCCTTTTTTGGTATAAATTAGGACTCATCCTGGACACAAGATACAATCATCACTTCCCGTCGCTCATTGTTTGCGTGGTAAATCTTTATTAATTTTTAATTTTGATATTTTCTGATACGTAAAATACACCTCGTAACTTAAAATATAAACCAGCAAAAAAGTTCACTTTGTTAATACACAACAATCTTTCCAAATCAAATCACTTAAATTACCATTCAATTGAACCAGCATTTACTCCCCAGTTTCAAAGTCCTTAGTATTTTCATTCTACAAACCCATCACAATGAAAAATCGATTTCTTCCATAGCAAAGCAGTCGACTAACTTGAAGTAATTGACAGCTATTTTTGAATACAATGGGCCATGTGTGATAGACAATGAGCTATTAGGTCATTAACCCTCCTTGCTTTGAAGACTAGTACTCACCTGTCTTCATACTGATAACTCGGGCAATCAAAAATAATTAGCTTAAAATATGATCATTCAAAGCGAATCTCAAACTAATGCTAACGATAGCCTTTCAACACGTGTGTAATGTGTAACTGAACCGTCAATGATAAAGCACTGAAAGAGCAGAGTAAACTGGAGAGAAACTTTTTCACGGCTTTACCAACAGACTTACTACAGAATAGATTCAGCCAAAACATTCTTACAGCGTTTGAAGAGAATTCGGAAAGTTGAGATATATTTAAAATGATAGCCTACATTCCCCATTATTTCTAGAAATGTGTTTGTTGAAACATATTTATTTGGAGAAGTCTATTTCTATTGGGGAAAGACTCTTGATAGTTAAATCCTTCAAACTAAGAGTTTTTGAGGCTCTATTGGCATGAGTATTACAGAAAATCATTCATTATTCTTACTCATTACTTACATTCAAGCTGGAAAGAGATTAGATACTTAATTGAACAGTACAGAACAGAATAGAAGAGAATAGAGTGATAAAAGAAGATAATTATTATCGAGACTCAATTTTTCGATTAAATGAAGGTAGAATATTTTATTTATTATTCATCATATCAAGGCTACATCATATTATGTGGCATCAAATTATACATGTACAGTAAATCCCCGATCATCCGCAGAATTGGGTGGCAAGAGCACCGCGGATAGCAAAAAACGCGGATAACCCAAAAAAGGGAAAGAATGAGGTGAAAAAGATATAGTATAAAAACTATGTTTTACTGTACAAAGAACATATGTAAAACTTTTAAAATATGTACAGTACAGCAGAAACATTTGCTCTACATCTAAATCACTAAAATAAAGAACAGTAAAAAAAAAACAATATACTGAACTGTTAACAAAAAGTGTTCAGTTACGCCTTTCTAAAACAATCAATCACTCGTTTTTGCTTCTTGCTTTGAAGAATTAAAATTTAATTAAAACATTTTTTTTGTGGTACTTGCGGATAATCGGGGCTTTACTGTAGCGTTATACACTCAGAAACCAGAGTTACTGCAAACTGGTGAATAACTAATATCAAAACTGACATATTTCTATTTAAATTACGTTTTTTTATAAATCATAATTTAAATAGAAATACAGTGTCAGTTCTGATATTAGATCGGTCCTCAAGTATTTGGTCATCGAAAACATCACAGATTTTGAGTGAATATGTTGTGGTTCTTGAGATAACTAGAATACTATTTTACTGATTCCACCCCACAAAATTGCAGTTTCTCTAAATCTTCAGCTGAAGATGCAGCTTTGCAACTTGCTCCATCATCATTTTCTCTCCCCCCCCCCCCCCCCCTCAATGGAACCTTTGCAATGAAGCAGTGGCGTAGCCAGGATTAGATTTCCTGGGGGGGGGGGGGGGGGGCTCACCAAGGGGGGGTCTGGGCAGTGGCGTAGCCAGGATTAGATTGCGGGGGGGGGGGGGCTCAACAAGGGGTATAGGAGGGTCCGAATTTTTTTTTAATTTAGTGGTGTAAAAAGTTAATCTAGACAAAGTGTTGGGCTCTAAAGTTCAAGAGAAATTTTTGAAAATTACTACCAAAGAACCTAGGTGGTCAGGTTTGAAATGATAAGGTTTGATATACTAATATCTGTGACTATTTTGAGTCAAAACCCTTGAATTGGAACTAACCATACTTAACTTATGTACGGTACTGAATCTCAAAATTAATACAATGCTAATAAATTGAATTCAGAGTTCATAAAAATACAACTCAAATATACAAGAAGAACCTTTATATAAGTTACATTTATAATTTATGTCATTACCCTAAACGCACCCAACCCAAAGTTCATGAAATCGGAATTTTTTGATCATATAGCACACTGATTTTATACGCTTGCAGAGAACTTGCATTTATTTGTGTGTTTTCATTTATAAAATCCCGATTTCATAACTTTGTTTGCGTTTAGGCTAGTGGGTTACTGAATTTTAACTTCAAAACTAAATTTTCTACAAGATGAGTTTATACAAAAAGGTGATTTATCAATAATTAACAAAGTTAATCCACTTCAAACTTGAAAAATTGCGTTTTATTCAATGTAATAAATAAATAGTTATGATAGTCACAGTTTTCTAACATGTTTTATTCGATTTCGTAGCTCATTTTAAATCAAAATTATCCATTTGAACAAGTTTCTATATGAGTAAATATTGAGGAAATATTTGAACAATGCATTAATCTGACTATAACTGTAGCTATATTCTATTACACAATCAGGGCTTCTGTATTCTGTTCGTTATAATACTACAAAACAGATAGAAACCTTCGGCTTTAATAATTCCTTATCTATTAGTTATTTGAGAATTTTTTATTTCTGAAATTTGGGGGGGGGGCCTGGGCCCCATGGGCCCCCCCTGGCTACGCCACTGCAATGAAGTCTAGCATCTACTGGTTTATTGTAGCCTACTTCGGCAAGCATAAATGCTTTTTAGGGCCTGATATGAATCATCAAGATCATTGTGAAGCATCGTATCGTGAAATCTAATCGTGCAATCACGAGAACAGAACTCTCAGTTCATTACATTATATTATCAACCTAGGTGAGAAGACGGATCTGTATAACGTTTTCAGCCGGGACCCAAGGCCAATTCACGTCACGAGATAGCAGTTTCCTACACCTAGTCGGCTGTTCAATGCGGTAATACTCAAATACGAACATAGCGGACGAGTATACTGGGTATGCCTGGTCCCAAGCACGTATCAAGTACAGTAGCTCATTTCTTCTATCCACCAAAGCACATCATATCATGAACGGTTTGATACCCACACAACATTATAATGAAGCAGAATTGACGAAAATTTATATAATGGAATTAGTTATTTCTAAATATTACTATACAATGCCCTACAATGGGCCCCATTGCCCAGCTCAAAAGTTTGGGAGTGTCACAAATTGGGATTTTGCTGACTTTTTTGCGTGATTCCCTATTTCCTAGTGACCCCATCACCCATCGTGGTCCTTTCCCCCTTAGCACGCACACGTTGAGCTCACACTCTCTGATCACTATTGACCATTTCGTATACCGTTGTACATTCACCCTCAAAAGGGGTGAGCGGTGAGGTGAGTCCAGAATTTTTTGGGAGATATAACTTAAAAATATATTTATCTTCCATAAGCATTTAGGATCCACCTTTCATGAAACCTCGGTTTTTGAACCTGTACTCCCCTGCCCTGATACACTACGTTGTTTTAGGGTTGAACTTACTTTTATTGATTCCAACTTTTAGTGATTTTAAAACACGCCTAAAAAAAGCCTATCCTTCAGCACTTTAAACAGTAGAGGGCCTTTATACAAGACTACTCATAATTCAATGAGAATAATATTGTTTATTATGATAAACTTGATATATTAAGAATAATAAATTTAATATTGTTTATTATGATAAACTTGATATATTAAGAATAATAAAATTAATATTGCTTATTACAGTTTTGGCAAAATTCTGTAAAAACTACAAGAAAATCTAGTGGTTTCAGAGAAAAAATCAAAATATTTACTTTTATAATAATTATAATATATTTGTTATGGTGATTATACTACAGATGATTTTAAGTTTGTATAATATTTCATTGTAGAGTAAAATGTAATTCAGAACGAACATCCTAGTATGAATTTAAAGTTTCATATTTCCTGACTAGGTATTGAACACGAAACCTCCTGTTGGAAACTGTATGAATCAAAACCTTGCAAACGAATAATTTATTTATTATGATAGTCTTATAACATTTCTAATTTTTAATGAAAGAGTTCTTTTAAGATTTAAGTTTCTACTCCTTCTCTACTTCTGTCAAATTTTTCATGGTCGTTTCAAGATGTATCAAAGTAGTGTATTGCAACAACAATAAACTGTTTCTTTCTATAGACTCACATTGAATGTGCTGATAACAAGACACAAGGCAGCTTGTATTAACAAATAAACTATATAGACATGAATGGGATGCTCTGAGTTCTAATTATAGTATAGCTTACCTACATTCGTTTCAACGAAAGCTGTATTCACTACTTATTCATTCAGACTTGCATGCTATTGAAACTAGAAATCACAGCAAAAAAGGTAAAATTACCATGAAAGTACGTTTGATGAGTAAAAACATGATCAAAAAGTGCAATTTAATTTTGATTTTTTTTTAATAAATCATTTCTAAATAATATTTAGAAAATATTTTTAAGAGAATACTCTATTCCCCTGAGATGAGAATCCAAACTTCTATTCCCATATCAATTGAGGGACCAATAATTTCATGAAACTTACATACAGGCATAATACATAAAAGACTACAGGAAAATAACATATTAAACTTATACTTAACTTATATACTTAACTTATAAACTTATACTTAACTTATAAACTTATACTTACTTATAAACTTAACTTTATAACATAAAAAACTTACATACAGGCATAATAAATAAAAGACTACAGGAAAATTCTGAAGTTTCATATTATGAAGTGGTAATGAATGACACCGGGGTAGTGCCATGTAGCCTATAAGTTTTATAATTGTGTGTTAGTTGCCTCGCGAGTTCTAAGAGGAAGTTATTTTCTTTGGAAAAGAAAAGATTGTTCTGGAAAACAAAAACTAGTTTTATGTATACTGTAACTAATTTGGAGGTCATTAGATGTCATTTGTGCAGTTCGCTAATTGTGAAATCTTCCTGATCTTGAAAAATGACCATGAACCTACTCTAGCTGTCTGGATGGAAGCATTTAATAGCCCAGTCAATAAAGGTTTCATGTCGCAAGTAATTAGTAAGAAGCTGAAAGTGTCCTAGGTGTTAGACCATTACTAGAGGTGTATTTTCTCAAAAGTTTCACGCAATGCATATTCCCCCATCCCCATCTAAGTTTAAAATTTAGGTAATTACTGTAAATTCGATAACTCAGTAACGGATCATTCGATAGGGTTGATTCTTCTTCCATTATATTCGCCATGTAGTGGACTACAATAATAGTTCCATTCATTTCTACGGTAAACCCATATTTTTACTGATAAAAGTTAGAATTCCCCGAAAATTTGAATTTTTCAACTTGATTTTTCTTATGTTTGAGGGAACTTTGTTGCTGATTATTTTACAGAATAAAAGTTCAAACAAAAGCTGTAGCACGTTTCTTTCTAAACCCAATAAAAATAATATTTATTAAATAATATTTCATCCAATGATGTGTATAGTTGAATACTCACGGTCGAGGATGTTTTTATTTCCATATTTTGTAACAATACAAATTTAGAAACGTCAGAAAATACAAAAAGTATCAACTATGTTTTCAAAATGCATACAATACTGTAAAACTAACAACAATATGTTAAAAGTAACAGTGAAATTTTAATAATCAGTTAACAATAATAAAAACAGATAAATACAGTAAGGATGATGCTGTGGGAGGGGGATTAGCGATGCGCTATGCTGTGACCCCCCCTCCCCTTCAGAGTCCTTCCAGCCGCCAAAGGCTGTCCAAGTGGAATCAATAATAATGAAAAAAGTGTACAGTTAATTGATATTTCTATGTAGTGTACACAGGGTACTTTGAAATGACCTAATGATCTACTGAATGAGTTTGAGCCAGTCCGGAGCACGGCGCGTTCTAAGGCGGTGGATAATGCCTTTCAATGCCTTTCAAAAAAAACTAGTATTGAAACGCAATCACAAGTAAAATTAAATCAGTATAAAAAATGCTTGTTCCTGAAACTACTGTACACAACATTGGATAAAAATTCATTGCAGAATGCAGAAATTTAATACTGTATTGAAAAACCGACCTGTTATGACGTGGCCCTGTTATGATCGGCACACTTAACAGCCGAGCGATGGGCAATTGCGCATACTGTGCAATCATCACTTTCATCGTAGTTTATTCAACATGGTTCATAGTAAGTATGAAAAATTGTACATCAATGAAAAGGTAATGAAAGATCCTTTACCTTTTATTTTAAGAGTTTTCCAAGTTCTTCACATATTAACAAATTAAAAATAAAAAACTTCTGACCATGACATTTTTTCTCGAAAAAACAGTAGCCTAATTTGAGAGAAAGCATGAGGTTCGGTGAGAAAATCATTAGGAACATTATTATTCCAGGTGCTTTTCATTAATTTTAATTTGAGTATTATTATGAAGCTGCTACTACTTTCTGTTACTGAGATATGATGGTCAGCATTTTAAACTTTGAGGGGGTGGGAGTGGGGGAAAAAGCCCCCGAGGGATTTTCGGGGACTTTTGGAAAAATACTCGCCCAGTAGTGGTCGAAAATTTGGGATAGTTTCAGCTTTTCAATAATTACTTGCGACATCAGTCGTTTTTAGACCTTTATTGACTGGGCTACAAGTAGTAGTTTGCGAGATTCTGAATTCAATCATTTTTTTTAAAATAAGTACATCCTCTGATTACAATAACCAAATACATTTAGAGCTCTCGAGGGTATTCGAAAATGATAGTTTGTTTCCATTGGAAGTTTTTAATAATAGAGGTATAAGAATTCCAGTTTAATTATAGAAGCAACCTTATAAATCTACTTTTATCCTTATCATAGAACTCCTAGCAGTTGTGATGAATTTGGTAACTCATGTATCAGAAAAATAACATTCTAATTCGCCCACGGAACAAAGATATTTCAACTACGAAACATTGTTTCATATCAATGCAATATGTAACCCGTTTGGCTAAAAACAGATAAAGAAATACAGAAATCATTTGAATATATTGTCTGTGCTAAAAGCATCCCAGCATGAAAGCTGAAGGACTAGCACAGATTGAAATTTAAGACTTAAAAAGATTAGAAAGCAAGTCTCAATTATATTTTTTTTAGAATATAGGAATGTATAGAGCTCATAGATATGAGAAAATATTCACATAACTCATACTGAACTCCCCCTGGATGGAAACTATTGTACCATCTACTATGAGAAATATTCATAAGTCTTAGAAATGCGATTCTAAAATCCATAAGTTTAATTCTGTAAAAATTGAAGCATTTTTGAGCTTCAGCTCTATATTTTTCTTCATTAAGAATATCAACTCACAACGAAGTTGATTAACAGGTTTGTTTAATTTGGTAATGTTTCCTAGCACGTCCAATGAAGTTCTATCCGAAGCAATCTTTTAAACTGCTTCCAATTATTTTCCAACCAATATTTCAAAGTGTCCGCCAATAAAGTTAGATTCACATAATATGAAGTGAGTCACGGTAGCTAGCCTACTCCTTGCCATGACCGAGTGTGGACAAGCGCCAGACTTACGAATTCAGCGTCAGACAGGCTCGGATAAGAAGAGCCTTGCCAAACTAGGTTCAAAGGAAGACTCAGCCAGCTGCTTAGTGGGACCTCAGCCAACTTCAGATTCACTAAAAGTGTGGGGTGCTGCTAAGTAATGGGCATCTATGCAGTAAAAGTGGAAAAGTACAGTAAGTGAACGACTTAGTATGTTTATCAACTAAAAATACAAAATATTTGTTGAGTAATTATTCAAATTGGTTGACTAGGTCAGATCGAAATAGATAGTCTTAGTTTGTTTAAGAAAAATGAGTAACTCTTGAGTATACTGGCAATTGGCATTAGAAGACTACTTTCATTGAACTGAACTACAGTATTGCATTTATTGCAATGAAGATTGAAGATGTCTTTTTACAAGCGAGATAAATGACAAAAAAGATTTTGAGAGAATTATATACAGTACTATAGTTATGATTAATAAGTTCTTTAGCAGATAAAATGAGACATTATCAGTCTAATTCTAGTACAGAAAGTTGAAAAGCAAAGAATAAATTAGTCAAAGAAAAATTCTAAGTATCTTTTAAAGAGAAGCTCTGCCAGAGAATAGGAATTGGGAGTGATGACTGCTCTCCGAGCTTCAGTTGTTTGAGTTTGATGTTCAGGAACAAGCGCTGGGACTGCGCTTGGAACGATAACTAGCAAAAATAAACATAACGTTATTCACTTTATTATCACTTTCCAGGTGATTCGGAGCACAACTTAGGTACACCAATAAGTATCCGCTCATTCACAAATCTCAGACTCGTGTGAGCATCGTCAGCAAGAAAAAATTGCTAAAGAAACATTTTTTTTTCGAGGATGAAGCCCACATAGGTCTGAGACCTGTGCGTGGGTAATCAGTTGGATGATGGTGATTGATGAGTTGGACCTACAGTTTTAGGTGGGTTCCGAACCACCGGGAAGTGATTTTACAGCAGAGAACAGTGTCTTTTTTGCTGGCCAATCTAATCGATAACCGTTACGAACAGGACCTACGAGAACGCAGCTTATCTCTCTGATTGAACAGATACCTGCTACGGCTCGCAGCTATCATGTTGCAAATTTATTCTACAATGTCATTCCTACTGATTCTTATTTATGAGGGTTCAATGAGGTGTTGGCCAGCCAGGATTTTCCTTAAATACAATATTTTACTCCACTCCGTGAGAGAGTCTAGAATTAAAAGTGATAGAATCAAAAAGTAGATTATTTTAAATGACAATCGCCTATTTTATAGAATATGATACCAGTCTGCGAAATAGTTTTTAAGAAAATGGTTTCCGTGATCTGTGAATCTGGAATCTAAAATTAAAACTGAATTCCCAATATGAGAATCGATTAGAAATGAAAACTGGTTATTTTGTAGATAAATGTGATAAAAGAATACTTTATTCAAAAGTTGAACTATGAAACCACAAAGCTAATCTCCAAAAGAAAAAGTTGGCTTGTAAGCTATATTTTTAAACGATCTGTACTGAAACAGCTGTTTGCTATTATAATGGCCTACAAGTTTTTCATGAGCTAACTGAAAAAGCCAAACTTTATCTATAATGGTTTCCCCTGTTCAAGGACTTTCATTATTGAACAATAAAGTATACAAAAATTGAGATAATATTTTTGTTTTTCAGCCGAGCTCTAATAATGTGCCAAAATAGAAATATTTAAAATAGACTTGAAGCATAAATGCAGGATTAAATGAGGATTTCAATTTATTAAATATCAAAATAGCCAAAACATTTTTGGAGTACCGTGGTGGTTTTGAACCCTCCCGGAAATACAACTCTATACCATCAGTTTTCCCATGAAAAATGAGAATTATTCTAGGAAAAGTAAGAAACGAATGAAAAGAGTCATATTTGCAACAGCTAAGGGTGAATTTAAATTTTTTCCCAATATACCTTGAGATTGCAACCCCTTTCCATGGTTTAGTTCGAGATAAAAACTGGTTTTGATTTACAGATTTTCCTCATTGGGAAATAGTTTTATAAAAATCTCATAATGGCAGTGCGTGATGGAATTGGATAAAACTGATAACTGTGGTGTGTGGTAGTCTTAATAATAAGTAGTGATTACTTTCTAGAAAAATATGGTGTATTGTGGATAAAGAGAACACAAGAACACGGCATCTACAAAATTGAAAGGTAGGCAAAATTATTGAAATACCGTAATTTGTTATTTTATTCAATTATTGTAAGCTTTGAATTCTAAATTTGAACTGCATCTCTATTAAAATAGTCTGGTCGGATTTAAATTAGGGTTGTGTTAATTTAGATCTAGAGCAAAGATTTGGGAATTAATCTGTTAAGAAGCCTACTGATGATTATCGCACTGGAAAGTTCCATTCAATTAACATAATGAATTCGCATTTTGATTACAAAGAGCGTTCATCCCAATGAATAATTAATCTCCATAACTTGATGTCTCAATTGAGGTGAATGCTTCAAATGAATTTCCACTATGTTATAAACCTGCTTTTGAAATAGATTATTTAACATGAGTATCAAAATCGTAGTACAGTATTATATATAAAGCATCACTGTAATCCAAACTATGTCATGAACATGTTACAGTAGCAACTATTCAACCTTGCAATCAACTTTCGACCTTGACAGAAAAAAATTCACAGTTGCGTTCATGTTTGATCCAAACTGCATCTTATCGAAGATCATGATAATCACGCTACGTACTGTACTTCACAGTAGACAGTAGTTGAAAGACTAGATTTTACTTATCATCATTGCTCGTTGTCACGAATTCTACATGAGAACTTGGAACCTCTATCTAAAACCAATTTCTCCTAGTTTATCACTTCCTGATTATAAAGACTAAACATTGAAAATAAGGGATTTTTCACTAACTATGAAATGAATAATTACGATAGTGTATCATATTGGGAACAATTTCACTGTTTCTACCATGAACAGTTTTTGATAGTAATAAAAAATACATTTTTATTAAAACCATAAAAATTGTTCTCAACCAAAATACCCAAAGTTCACTATAGTCTTGAAATGAAAAATCTAGTAAATGTTGCATTTAGTATGAATTAAAATGCTCAAACCTGATAAGATCTACATCAGAAAACCTGATTAAGTAGAAGCCTCCTAAAGATTTATAGAATCTCAATAAAATGTGGCATATCATCTTGTTTATGTATCAGTGAATAAAGTAAATCGACTAATAAATAATACACATCTTAAAGAATCGGGATACTCTTATACAGTATGGAATTGTACACTAAATACTTGTGTTTCACTTGAATACGGTACTTGAATTCAACACTTATTCGACACAATGTTACTTATGGGTTATGGATAACCTTGAGAAAACACTCGCACTTCAATCACGATATCAGTCAAGTTAAAACAATACTGTTCTTTCACACTTTGACTGCATTCGCCGAATACTTCACAAAGAACTTGTCTTTCCAAAACGGTGTAGTCTAAATTATGGCATTCAAGTGTAGGCCTACTTATAGAGCAATCTAGACTCTTGTCACACGAATGTAGGCTACACCAGAGCTAGACAAGAGTCTATCGTGAAATTGCTAGATAGCGCTCTCTACTCGCAACTCTCTGAGTACTAAGCCATAGCACTCAATAATTATATTATAATTGAAAAAATCTGAATGTTAAATATTGTAATGCTGTGCAGTCACTCGTAAAATTCACTCGTTAATTTCATAAGAGCCTGCAATAAGTTAAAAAATATTATATGAGAGTTCAAAAATCCAAATTATTATTTACCGTAAATACCAAAAGGGAATATAGAGTAAATAATATTTCATTTCCCTGGTCGTATGGGGATTCCATGACTTGACTATTCACTCCATTAAGTTACAAATGTACAAAAAAGTGACCATCTGAGCAATATGGTTCAATTTGATCGATATACCGGTAGGTATTTCTCTACAATATGCATTCTTCTATGTATGGAGTTGTGCTTCAACTCCAACTACCTTTCAACTACTACTGTATGTTAAAGGGTGCTTCAAAAAAGGGTGTCAAAGACAGGATTTGAATAATCATAGGAATATATATTTTTGTACTTTCAAGTTTCGATGTTTCCTAATCAATCTATTTTAAAGGTAGGCTAGTGGTGCCCCTTATTGGAGCTATATGCGTTACTTCATGAATTGACATAGTGGTTTAATTTGCAAATAATGGGAATAAAATTCCTACCTGCATGAGCGGAAGACCCACGCCACCATCAGCTGGAGCTAGAAGCTTGACGATGGGTGTAGAGGAGGACGAATCTTCCTTTCTGCTGTCACAGCTGTTAGCATCCTCCTCACCTTCGACGGTCACTGTTTTGACAACGATCTTGGCATTCTCCTTTTCCATGCTACGTTGACTACTCGTCTATTCAAGTCAGGGGTTGATATTGAAATTTAGAGCCGGTGGTTTTCGAAAGCCGGTTGGCCGATTTGAATTAGAGGTTATGTCGGATAGAACGGAATCGTTTGAGGAGAGTGGTTGTGTAGTGTAGTGGTACTTCACACACGCGCTAGATTCGCTGTAGCCGAACACACACCGAACACAACACGCTTCGCCTTCGCCTGACCCGTTCCCGTTCCACTGCGCGGAAGGAAAGAAAAAACAAAATCGGAACTGAAAAGACGTACTGTGTCACAGTAGTCGTTAGCTGCGCAGTGGCGCTGCGCATCCCCTACCGGCCGTCGGGACAGTCTCAATCATCCCGCGCCTTTCAAAAAGCCGGTCTACTCTGCTATCAATGCTGTCATTACCCTCCAATTACCATGCACTCACTCATTACTACTGCAACCCATTTCAATAGGAAATGTCGTTATCATGTCATCCCTTTTCTATTTGGAATATAGGTTTAAAGTTTCAAATAATAATTGTATTGAAAGTCATGTAATTTGTAGGAAATAATATTTCTGCTTCACATTACTTGATTTATTTGTTGTTTTCCAATATAATACTAGTAGTTCCGTGAACAGTAGACCTCACACCCAAGAATAAGGGTGCTTGCACAGAGGAACAT
Organism: Conomelus anceps; assembly: GCA_948455865.1. Lineage (NCBI taxonomy): Eukaryota > Metazoa > Arthropoda > Insecta > Hemiptera > Delphacidae > Conomelus > Conomelus anceps. The sequence continues at coordinate 25,657,746 of OX418217.1, forward strand.
ACTCTTGATAAACTTGATGTGCATCATCTCAAGACACAATAATCATCACATTCATCAAATCCCAGATCCCAGATCTAACACTAAATAATAGACATCCTTGCCTAAGGCGAACCCCTCAGGAATTTTGGAGAATCCAACTCGAAAAAATATAAGGTAAACATTACTTGAAAAATATAATTTAGCCTTCTCTTTCCTCCAGCAGGTTTGGAGAGCACAGACATGAGATGTACAATTGGCAAAAACTATTATTATTATAGTAATAACAATTACTATTTTTAATATATAATTAAAAATATAATTTTTAATATATTCAAAATTATCAATTATAGACCTATATTTTATATTGTCACGGGATATATATCTCTTTTTTTTTGCTCCAGAAACTATGAATGAATATTCCTTTTTCGGATACAGAATAGCACAACTCAATGTAACCAACCCACAGCCCACAATATAACATTGAATTGATATCGATTATCATAAATATACAATTTATTCTACAGTCAGGATAAGTGATATGGTGCAGGATGAATTTTTGTGAAACTCAGCTGTCCCTAACCCTTAGAAAAATCGATTTGTGTAGTCTATTTCATGTCTACATAATTAAAACATATTAATTAATGTTTCATAATTATCATTTACTTACTAATCACTTGTTATTATTTTTAATTGGAATATTAGAAAATATTAAATTTGTTTCTCTCAAACAAATATGTTATTCTTATGAATGATATCTTGATCCATATGAAGGATTAATCAGGAAACAACCAAAAACAAAGAGACAAAAAAACAGAGCAACCTTGTTTTCAATAACCTTGTCTAATTGCAATTGCATATGATGGAGAAGCTCATTTTAAAAATATTTTTTTTCCTATAGAAGAAGACCTGAGTGTCTTTCCTTTCAGTTTATAGTACTCAGGCTTTATAGTACTCGTTGATTAGGCAATGAAAATAATATGTTACCGTATACTCAACCAGTATATGCTTTTGTATATGCTTTTGGAGTAATGTGATATTTGTAATGAGAGGCCATGAAATTGGTGTCAATGTAATCAAACTAAACTAATAATTAATTTTGAATTTCCTATAAAGATGACTTATATTAAAACTTAAAATACACTTTTAAGTGGAAATTATGACTCACGCTATGGCGTGACGGCCGTTTCACACTGTTGTCAAGAGCATCGTCAGACTCGTGTACTGTGGAAACAAGTTTAAGTTCTATATTAGTGGAAACAAGATGGATCTTCAACATCATGACTTATATTATTAACATGAATAAAGTAGCTATAGATGTAAAGACTTTAATAATAGTTATTAATTCAATTTTAAGGATAATAAATAGCGCAGTAAAATTAGCAAAACCAAAAGAAAAAATTCCCAAACGGCTGAAAACCAGGATATATGACCAGAAAACCATGCTTATATTAATAACAGAGGTGTACTCCAGCCGTCATCTTGGGAAAACTGTCCGACGTCGATATTAAATTTTCTGACGTCTATTTGTTTTTTTTTTCAAATTTGAGACAATACTGTGCGTCGGACAGAAAATTCACTCCTGCCTTTCTCACAAAAACAATATTTTCAAATTTGATGGTAGAAACTTCTTTTGTATCTCAAATAACCAAGTTGGAATCTGGTGAATTTTCAAGAAAATAGATAATTTTTAATAATCGAATCGGCTTTATCTCACTAATAGAAACTAAATCTGTAATTCAAAATCACTTACGGGGAAATGAAGTTCTCTACAATTTGAAACCAATTTCACTTTTTATCTTCAGTATATTTGAGCGGCAGTTATTCAAAAACATTCATGCACCCATATAATTTCACTTTAAAGCTCAAACAAAAATCTCCCAGAGCATGAGGGTTGGTATTTTTCTTCTGAATTTTGTTCATTAGACTTCAAACTTTCAGAAACGCCGTCCGGTCACTCAAAAATGCAATGCAATTCAGCACTATTGATATGGCACTATTTTATTTTATTATATTTTTTTTTGAAGCTGCACCATTTAAGATTATTTAAAAATTTCTTAGTTGATAAATTCCCAAGTTAGAGACATTTAAATGTTCAAAATAGTTATTCTCTATTGAAAATCACAGTGAAATAGCAGATCACACTGGACACCCCTGAGAGCAAAAATCGTAGTTAAGAACCGAATTTAACATACAGGGTGGGGGAAATGTTTGGAAACGGCTTAATATTTCATATACAAAGGTGATTTTGCGGCAGGTATGATTGAGGATCCTACTCAAATTGAAAATACTATTCTACTGTGACTTTAAAAATCTGGTCCGCCATCTTGGAACCGCCATTTTGAATGTAACTTTTTTTTTTAAATAGGAAGGGGGTCATGCGATACATGATTTCAATACGGAATTTTAAGACAAAATGAATGCCGAAAACCGCACATCGATATGTCAACCCGTTTCGGAGATATTTACATTATTAATCGATACCATGAAAAGCAGAAATGAAATAAATAAGTACATTAAAATCTTACCTATCAAATTTTTTGTTAATAGTGTTTGCTAATAAACATTAAAACCCAATTATTTTAATAAATGTTCAAACTGTTTTCCTTCAGCTGTTTGACAATGTGCTAATCTTAAATAATAGCCATCAAGCACATTTTGAATCATTTCGCGTGATGAACATCTGACTCTGGATATCATAATATCAACAATAATCATGATATCAACCTAAAATCATCTGTAATAATCCAACTGATTTAATGAATTCTTTTTCAATCATGAAGTAGTGAGTGTGTTTAAAGTCGTTCGCAATGGCATTTTTAAATGAAACCGCACATTTTGAATCATTTCGCGTGATGAACATCTGACTCTGGATATCATAATATCAACAATAATCATGATATCAACCTAAAATCATCTGTAATAATCCAACTGATTTAATGAATTCTTTTTCAATCATGAAGTAGTGAGTGTGTTTAAAGTCGTTCGCAATGGCATTTTTAAATGAAACCGAGAGAATAACTTTGTTAATGATGCGCGGCTATGGAGATAGAGTACGGTCTTACCAAGAAGTTTCTGATTTATTTAACGAAACATTTCCCAACAGAAATCCAATTAGTAAAAGTGTTGTTTTTAAGACAGTAAAGTAGGCTACATGAATCTGGACCGCCTCAATAAGCTGCTGAGACGAATGAGTCATCGGTTGTTTGATGCATTAAATCGTTCAATAGTTATAGGGGTCCGAATTTAGAAGCTCCCCCCCAACCCATAAAATGTCCCATCGTATTTTTGGGCAAGCTATTTTCTGATAGCTTGAGGTCTCAGCTATAAAATTCCAAAGATAAATACCGATCTCTAATTTTTTGTTGATTTGTATGATCTCTCAAATGTAATTTCTGGGTTTTTTGGGCGTGTTTGATAGTTTTTGAATAGCCACTGCTCAAAAACTACTGAGATGAATAGGTGAAATTGGTTTCAAATTGAAGAAAGGGGTTATAGAAACCTGGTGGTACCATCGGAGGAGGATCCCTAATTCTAGGAATGAAGGTCTGGCCGATCCCTTTTTCAACTCGAAAAGGGTCACTCATTGTTAAACAAAACAATAGCTATGAATATCGGAGGTAAACATTTCGATGGCACCACCAGATTGTTTAAGGGCCATTTTTGATCTCTGCTCTCCAACTATAAAATCTAGCAACTATTTACTTTTTGATGATCACTTCATTCACTTCGAATTCGAAACCAACATTTTTGATAGATTGGTCAATCTACATCACTGTCATTCCGAAGTGGAATGGAAACTGGAATGGAACTGCATAACCAAACCTTTCCTAACCTGGCTAGATCTGACTGAACCACCTCTGTAAATTTGTTGGTGGTTTTAAATTTGTCGGTGGTGTAAATTTGAGGTGGTTCAGTCACATCTAGCCAGGTTAGGAAAGGTTTGGTTATGCAGTTCCATTCCACTTCGGAATGACAGTGATGTAGATTGACCAATCTATCAAAAATGTTGGTTTTTCAATGCTGTTAGACTTTCGAAATTGAAATCCATGATCCAGATAGAAATGAACCAGATAGAGTCGACTGATATTCACTTCTACTGTCCATCAACTGAAATATTAAAATGTCCCTCCCTAAACTGGATGGTGCCACCACGCCTGGGTAATTCCCAAGACATCTAACAATAGCCGTGATGTGTAGGAGCAGTAAAGTTAGACAATAGAAGGGTTTCCGTGACAGGTCTTCAGGTAGAAATAGCAGGTCAGGTACGATGGTACCATCAGGTTTCTATAACCCGAAGAAAGCTTTATTTAACCAAGATAAATTTTGAATCCTAAAAAGTTCTATGTCATGCCATTAGTGAGCTACAGCCGTTTCAACTATTCAAAGTTAGAAATGATATTTTTTCAAGAAAATCCAAGATTTCGATAAATTCTAACTTAAGACTAATTTGAGGTACATAGGTAAAACTGGTATCAAATGCTTTTATTAGCAAAGTTGCTTTACCTGTCCGACAACATTTTTATCAAATTTGAATTACTAAAAAGACGTCTGAAAATTGGTATTTTTACATGCTAGGGTTCTCGGGGACTTTTATTATGTTAATTAGCATGTTTTCTGATTGTGTATCATGATTTTCAGCCGTGTCTGGATTTTTCCTTTCTTACCCAGAGTTTCCGCTAATCAAATTTGAAATACCAAAAAGACGTCGGAAAATTTGTATTTTTACATGCTAGGGTTCTCGGGGACTTTTAGTATGTTAATTAGCATGTTTTCTGGTTGTGAATCATGATTTTCAGCCGTCTCTGGATTTTTCCTTTCTTACCCAAAGTTTCCGCTAATTTGTCTGGACTAAAATAATAAATATTCTTAAGAGAAAAAATAAGAAAGGGAATGTGAACATTGAATAAACATTTAGCAACAATATAAAGACAAAGGCAAAATGTAGATTAGATGATGAGTAATGTCACCTTTGAACCCTTGAACAGAGACTGAATCAAGATTGATCGCCCCATTTCCTGACATAATTTACGGGTTATAAATAAATAGGGTACGTGGTACAAAAATGAAAGGGAAAGAAATGTTTTGAAACAATTTTCAACAAGAGTCCTGTAGTCTGCCATAAAAAAATTAGGAAGAAAGTATCTCTTTTCTTTATTGTGTATAGTCTAGATGATTGCACAGAAAGAATGTACAGTAAAATATTGTTACGAAAGCAAACAAGCTGTTATTCACGCACTTGTTCTATTTATATCAATCCATTGTTTTCATGGACAGACGCAGCTGGCAATCTGATTCTTCTCATTCTCTCTCATTTCACTCAATTGAATTTCTCAAGATTTCTTCAGACTTCCTGAACAATTGAGATCTATATTGTGTGACCTTCTAAGCATTCTTGAAGATTCGAGAAGCCGCCAATTCTTGGAATTATACAACTACAACAGCTATATAAAGAAGTCCATGTGAACAAGACAGTTAGTTTACAAACCTGCGTGACAGATTGTGTTACAGATCTCGTGAGAGAGACAATCCAGTGCCAGTGGAGTAAACAGTGCTTGATTCCAGTGTCAAGTGCAGAGACAAGTGTTTACTGTTTGTGTAGCTTACTAATAGTTTAAAGACGTTGTGTTAAGTGATATTATTTGGGACTGACTGTGTTTTGTGATTAGTTGCTCTTTTTATCATTTCTTTCTACATTATTGTACAGTTTATTGGACTCTAGTTTCTTTTGTTATTGATCAGCCTGTAATTAATTATTCATTAATTCTTGTAAATAATTACCAAAAATAAGTATTAGCTTGTCATTTGTTGATCTGTTTTATCTTTATTAATTGACCTTACATTTGTGTGTATAAATAGACTAATTTTTGTAAATAAAGTGCAAGTGTGAACTTTAGTGTTGCCAGCCTTATTTCAGACATTAGAACCCGTAACAATATATTGGACTTTGTAATTTACATTATCATTTATTACGGCATTTGATTTCTATCAAGCCTTTTTTTGAATTCTATCAAAACCTACTAGATTTATAGACTGTAGTGCCCAGAATTATCATTATATTATCAATCACGAAGAGACCAGATGAGAAATGTGTTATTGTATATTTCCAGCTCATTATCTTTCAGCTGACCTGAATTGAATAATTAATGTTCTAAGTTCTAATTAATTGAATTTTAACATGCATTTGTAATCCAATTGTATTATAATAGGATGATTATAGATTAATAATTGAAATTTTTAATATGAAATTAATTAATAATTAATTGAAAATTTGTAAAGAAAGCAGTAGTGGGCTGTGCCTGTTGTATCTTTGCTTGATTGTGTTTTGTAATAAATAGATAAATAAATAAATTAATTAATAATTTGTTTAAGAATCTAGAAGAAAATTAGACAATACCAGAAAATAAAGTGTAATGCAATGATTGATGCTCATGCTGCTGAAATTGCTCATTGAAATGTTCATATAGTAATCATACAGATATAATAGAAATTGATTCCTACAAATAGCCACAAAATATCTAATCTATTCTCACCAGTAAGGAGCATCAGCACACTTAAATTCGTTTAAATTAGTAAATAGAGAATGTTTAAACATATTTGAGAATGTTTTTCAAATAATTTATTATTTTTACGCATGATAATCAGAGATAAGTGCTCTTAACGATTACTCTTCCTCAACTACCTTTGTTGGCAACTTATGATTTATTATTCTAAATTGCATTTATTATAAACCCTCACTCTGAGAGAGTTACTCTGAAAAGTCTCACAGTGAGAGACTGTGATGCAGTGCAATGGCAGTGTCTAAAGACAGTATGTGTATACTGTAATAAGCCTCTGCTTAGAAACGTATGTTCCAAGGTCCAGGATATTCTGCGGTAAATTTTCATTCCAATATAATTCCTATATTTATCAAGATCAGTACAAGTATGGGGAAGTCAAAATATCACGGAATCTCACTACTGAATACTCAGTCTGATGAATACTCCATATATTCTAGTAGAGAGAATGAAACATTGAACCATAGTGATATTATTAATTGTAATTCAAAAGCTTCTATGATGTAGCTTGAACAGCAAGCTGTATAATGGTCATTGTTAGAAACGAGTTATCATGTGGTGCACAAAGATGAAGCTTATCAAGCTTGTAAAAGTGTGTTAATTAATACTGAGGAGCCTGTTTTTTTCCTAGCATCGGTATTGATAGTGTCGAAAAATAGTCGTATGATTGTACAAAATGTCTCATGCCGTTGAACTCAATAATCGGACGATGTTTCTTTAGTTCGCTCGCCGAAATCAGTAATTTAGATAAACGGAGTTCAAGTAATAATTAGGTTCCGCGATTAAATTAATATTGCTATGCATGACGCTCATTCAATGGAATAAAAACATTCATTAACATCCTATTCTACAGAGCGGAATATTACTATACCATCCTGCTATTCTATCTCTCCTAACAAAGAGTTGGACTATAATTTTATGTACGGTATTCAATGATAAATATTTAGGAAGGTGGGATAATAATAAGCTCATTAACGTCGTACAAGTTACAATTTTCAATTTTATTTGGTTTCAATTCGTGAGTGGGCGACCCTATTTTTTCTGCTTGTAAGGCCACAGAGTCCACTTTAAGTTCACTTATTGGTTGTTCTTTTTGCCCTTAATTCCGCATGGTAGTTCTTCATGCGGTCATATCTATTTTTCTCTCAGCTTCGGATATCACCTTCTTTTTTCTGTTGGTTTCTATTCTTCTGAATTTCGTTTCATCTTCTCTCAGTAGATTGTAGTTTCCGGATTTCTCTTTTAAATCTTTTATTTCTATATTCAATTCCTTTATGTCCTCTATAGCCATTTTTAGCCACTTGGGTTGGGATTTCCTCTTCCAGTAAAATTCTGTTAGTCTTTTCAGTAGTCTTGTGTCTTTCATTCTCAGGATGTGCCCTAGGAAAGATATCCTCTTTTTTCTGATGACGCCCGTTAGTGTTCCACCCTCTGATACACTTCTTCATTGGAGATGTTCTGGTATCTTCTTTCTTGAATGATCCATTTCCCTATACAGTTTCTAATAATTTTTCTTTCAGTTGTTTCTAGTTTTCCTCCTCCATACTTAGCTATATAAATAATTACACTATTTTTTACATTTACATTTGTTCGACTTTGGGAAGACATTTATTTCGGCCTTTAAGTTGATTCAAATTTATTTCCAGATGCTGCAAAATTGCAATCCTGAGACAACTGTACTAATGAGAACTGAATCCATATATTTTTTCAGGGACATTTTACCTCAAAAAATGTTTTTTGGATGGTTGTATCACTTTTAAAAAATGTTTTCACCCTCATAAAAGAGACAAATTGCTTTTTTTAGAGTTTGAGAACTTCGGGGAGAATAAATTCCGTTTATCCCTGGGTTCGCGTCTGGTTCTAATATGGAAGCTATTGCGAATAACAAACAATCCGCTCTTTTGTCAATACAATAATTTGATCAATTTATTTGATGAAACAACTAAGAGCTTGTACTTTTGAACGGTAGGTGAGTGACACAGTCTGATTCATCTGATATTAGCTGTCATAGCCTCATAATTCAACGGCTCTTGCTGAAAAAAATGAATCTAGCTCAATCTATTTTTGGAATGATTGGCCAATTATATGATATTTACATGGACATTTTAGCAGAAGTTTTAAGACTATATAAAGTCAGACGTGTTCTGATTCTCAAATTAAATTTTATTCCTGTTCACACAGTAGCATATCACATTGAACTTTACTCAATTTTCGATTAGAAACGGAAAAGTTGAGCTGAAGTTTTCAATACAATTTTTGTCATCACGAGCAAGAGCAGGTTCTGGTCACATTGGACTTGCCTTCTTGTTGGGAGTTGAAAAACTGGTTCTGAGAGCAAAACTTGAAGACATTTCGCTTGCAAGCTTGGTATCTCTCAACGCCAAGAAACGTTTTGATCTTTTTTTAGAGATAAAATAAATCTTGGTGCACCTTCAATCTGGTCCTGCAGCAGTATAACAATTTTTTCTAGTTGAAAATATACTTTTACTGGTTTTTGATTCGTGTTTCTTTTAAATTTACTTTTAAAGACAAAGTTTCAACAGCTGTATTATTTTATCCTAATTGGAAGTGAACAAACACAAAATTTATCACAATGAAGTCTTTAAACTATTTCTAGGCCTAAACTATTTCAAGAGATGAGATGCGTGTTGGAATGAGTGGGAAATAATTTATTTGTTTATTGAGGCAAAATAACAACGAATGCAAAGATACAACAAAGTCCAAAACTGCTCTCTTCACAAAAAAAAAAAAAAAAATGTTGAGTAGGAAAATGCTGTTTATTAGTGGATTTATTTCTGTAAAAGTATAGCGGAGTATATGAGTACCTGCAGCTATATCCAGCACAAATATAAATTATGATGTTGAAGATCCATCTTGTTTCCACTAATATGTATTATAAAAGTGTAAATTCCATTTAAAAGTGTTTTTTAAGTTTATAATACAAATATAAAGCTCAAAAAAGCTGTTAAAAGGGATTAAAATTATGCAATGGGTCCAAATTTTGAAGCTCTGAAGCTCTTCAGCAACAGGTTATTGGGAGAGATAAGGGTTGTCCTATTGTTGCTGAATTGATGGAGACGTACGTTTTTTATTTATTTTTAATGTATGAGAATTGGACCCAATGGGTGATTTAAAGCTATTTTTGTATTTATAATCTAAAGAGAGCATGATTTAGAGTTTCAAAATAACGCACATGATATTTCTGTTTAGTGGTGAGAGTGGACTAACAAAAATTGTAGTCTTTTCAAGCTGATCAATAATTTACAAGATAAAAATATTTTGTACTGTCAAACGGCGGTTTGAATATTTCCAATTTTCTTGTGGTTTTGCCAATCTTTGAAAAATTATTTAGACTGATGCGAAATATGTGGTTGGTTAGTTGAAACTGATGCAAACATGTGGTGAGTTTCAAATTATAGATAATTCAATTTCCTATCAGCAAGGATCATCTCACTTAAATTGATCGCAGAATCGGAAAAAACGTAAAAAAGGAGGAAAATTGTGCTAGTTTATCGACTTATACAATGTGATTTTGCTTACCTTGGTAATCGATTTTTGAAAAATTCATATGCAACAAATGAAAGAGAACTTTATGATTTCTGATTTGAAACAATTTCAAATTTCTATTTATAGAGTTTTACAAGCTAGACCTTTTTAATCGCTTAAAATTTAAAAATGAAATTCCACATCTCAGGAAAAATTTAACATGTGATACAAAAAACTTGGACCGCCTCAGAGAGCTAAAAAGAATGAGCTATCGGTTGATAAGAACTAAACATTCGTTCACAGGGTCGCAGTTTATGACCAATAGAGAGTCTATTTTTGCCCCCCCCCCCCCTAAAAAAAACTGCTCACCTCTAAAGGCCACAAAGTGATGTTTCTGATAGTTTATAGTCTTAGAAACAATATTCCAAGAGAGAAATCCTGATGTGAATATTTAGAAATTTTCAGTTTAGATCCCAACTTGAATTTCAGAAATTTTTGGTATGCACGAAAACATCGTACAGCTACACTTCAAAAACTATTCAAGATGAAAAGGTGAATTTGGTTTTAAATTTTAGAGAACTTAATTATCCCTAGAGGGGTTTTGAATGATGAATGCACTATCGATCATTCACAAGATATAGAGATAAAAAATGTTACTTCATTTTTTGGAAAACTTTTGACGGGGCCAATTGCGGCAATACCGTACGTTCGAAAGTACAAATGTTGCTATGTAAATTAATCAGTTTGAAAAGAGCTACAATTTTTGTAAAATAAAGTTTTTCAAACAACTCGACTGTTCTCAAGACATAGATGAAAAAATAATTTTGGGCCTCATCACGGCGGCCATTTTGGATTTTTAGGCATGTTGTCAAGGTGGGATTAACGGAGATTTTCAAATGATTGAATGAAAGAGTCAGCTGGGTAGAAATTATGTTGAAAGTCGCCACTAAAATAATTCCACTAGAAGAGATAGCAAACCTACTATCAAAATTTCGTTTTGCTGAAAACAATCAATTTTAGGCTCCCCAATGATTGCTCGTGAACTATCCTAGTCTTTATTGATCCTTCATATTGTTAGATATCAAATAATGTTCCTGGATTTCTTGTTCCATGACAAACTGCGTTGTTAATATTAACTTTTTAAGTGAATTCAACGACTTACAGTAAAATTTTCATTAAGAATAAGTAGAATTTACTTTTCATATGTATTATCTTGCTGTGCAGAACTGACCTTTTTGAGACTGCAACCTGCAGTCTGCAACCAAGCGCCGAAGAAGAACAACATAGTTCGAAACGCGTCCGCCGCGACTCAAAAAGGTCAGTTCTGCACAGCAAGATAATACATATGAATAGTTCTACTGCAGTTCACGAAAAATGGATAACCACAACAATAATAGAATTTACTTACTCTGTAGGCCGAACGTTTTCGAAAAGAGTAAGTAAATTCTACTTATTCTTGATGAAAATTCGACTGCAAGTCATTGAATTCACTTAAAAAGTTAATATCAAATAATGAATAAAACCAAAGCAACGTTTACTTATTGTTAAACTGATTATAACTTTACTTATTGTAAAATTATCCCCAGTGGGTGGGGGTAGTAGAATTGCACCCACAGTATCCCTGCTTGTCGTAAGAGGCGACTAAAAGGGCAACTGTCCGTTGACCTAATTATCCTGGAAACCTATCCTTTATCCTGCTCTTCATCCCAGCCCCTTCCTCCACCCTTTCCTCTTTCTCTGTTATAGGCCAACCCAAGGTGTGATGTGAACCGTGCTGATGGGTGGATGACACTGGGCCTTTTGTACAGTGTCTCAAACGGTGCCTGCAGGACACCAGGCGCCCTCCTGCAGTATGTAGCCTTGCCCGGGCATGCGGGGCTCTGTCTGGGTTGACTCCACTTCCCTAGCTGCTCGTGGGAACCACATGAATCTCCAAAATTCAAAACAACCAGAACCAAACCCCAAGGTAACTCCAGAAGTTGCCTTGCCCTCAAACCCATCAGGATCCGCCCCATCAGGGCAGGTTCCTCAATCTGAAATGGGTGCATCAGGAACACAGGAGGTTCCGTTGCATTCTCATGTAGAGGCTATCAACATTGAGAAGGCTTCTATGGATATCAACATGGACGACATGAGCTCAATCGCATCAGCCCCACTGGAGGGGGAGGATGAGCTTCTCAGAAGTCCAGAAACACCAAAATCCGCCGGTATGCTTGAAGATGCCATAGAGCAACTGAGCAGCTTGCGGGTAAAGAAACCAAACCTCACCACTGCCCAAAGAAGGGCGGCCATTCAGGCAAAACTTCTTGAGAGAGGTGAAGCTTTTGACCCAGCAAAGTTTCGGAGGGGTAAAAAGAAAAAACCTAAGAGACCAGAGATGAGTGAAACTCCAGGCACAAATGTGGGTCTAGAGGCTGGGTCAAGGGTGGCCAAGCGCCCTAGAGGCAACATGGCCACCCCTCCCTCAGCGGAAGGACCTACAAAAAAAGGCCAGGAGTGGAACTCATAGAGGTCATGATGTCCAACCCCTTAATCTAGGGACTTCTAGTAAAGGAGTCTCTTACAGGGACATTTCTGCCACCAAAATGGCCATTGTCTTGGAAAGCTATCCTGAGGCTAAGCTTTCAGCAGAGCAAGGAGAAGTCATTGAAGACGCCATTATGGATGAGCTCCTGGAGGACGGCTGCACTCCATCATTTGCAGGCACCTACATGGAAAAAGGTGTCTTGATTATATCCTGCATTAACGATGCTACTAAGCATTGGCTGGAGGTACTCATCCCCAGACTCAAACCACTTGGGGAGAAGAAACTCATTGTTGGTCTGAGGAAAGACATTATGAAGTCAATGAGGGTATTCTTTAGAGCTCATCCAAAGCTTCTGAAAAAGACTCCAGAAAAGGTCCTTGAGATGCTTGACAAGCAAAACCCCACCTTGAAGGTGAAGGAGTGGAAGGTCCTGCCAGCCAAGCCAGACCCAAAAGGTTATGGATTTGTCTGTTTCCTGGATGAGGCCTGCTTCAATGCTGTTAGGTCGGCCAACTCTAGAGCCAACCTAGGACTCTGGCAAGTCTCAATTGTCTCAACAACAGTCAAGGACAATGCCCAGGGTCCTCCAGATCAATCTACATCACAGTAAAGCAGCCTCAGCTGCTTTCTGCCAGTTCTTCCTCAGAGAGGGATTTGACCTGGCACTGATCCAGGAACCATGGCTTCACCAAGGAAGGGTTGCAGGCCTGGGTTATACCAAGGGTAGGTTAATTTACTGTACCTCTCTCAAAAATGTCAGAACCTGCATACTTGTGAAGAGAGGTATGGACTGCCTAACACTCACTGAATTCTGTTCTAGAGATCTCACTGCGGTGTCTATAACCTGGAGCAATGAAGGCAAGGAATGGAGCACAATTGCAGGCTCGGTTTACTTGCCTTACGACTCCGGGGACCTTCCTCCATCAAGAGAACTCGAACTTCTGGTGGAGTCATCTTGCGCTGGCGGACAACAACTCCTTTTAGGTTGTGACGCCAATGCTCATCACACAATTGGATGGGGAAGCTCTGACACTAATCCAAGAGGTGAGGCTCTCCTTCAGTTTCTCATATCTAATAATCTTTATGTCTGTAATGCTGGAAACCGTCCGACGTTCGTTACACGAAATCGAAGTGAGGTTATTGACATTACACTTTGCTCAGAAGGACTCCTTAGTGCCATCGACAATTGGCACGTAAGTCATGAGGCCTCTTTGTCTGACCACAGGTTCATCTGTTTTAACCTGCAAAGTGAAGGCAGCTCATCCTGCTATCGAGATCCAAGGAGAACAGAATGGTCACTCTATAAGTCTGACCTCCTGTCTCAACTTGGATCATTAGGCAAGAGGGTCACCTGCTTTGCAGACATTGATCAGATTGCTTCCGATCTTCAGAATGCAATCATAAGCTGCTTTCAGGACAATTGTCCATTGCGGCGGGGAAAGAGTCGTACTAATACTAAATGGTGGACTGCTGACCTTGACCGCAGAAGGGCGGTTGTCAGGAAGCTTCATAACCATTGCAAACGGAGCCGTAACTGGGAACCATACCACAGGGCACTCACAGAATACAGCCTTGCAATCAAGAAAGCCAAAGAGAACTCTTGGAGACTGTTTACACAGGAGGTAAATAGTCTTAGGGCAGCAGCAAGACTGCAGCGTGTCTTAGCTTCAAGCCCAATTGGCCTCCTGGGAACTCTGAGGTTACCAGGGGGACAATATACCACTGGAACTGGTGGAAGTCTCAAACTTCTCCTTGAGACTCACTTTCCAGACTGTGTTTTTGAGGGTGCTTGCTCAGGCATGTCCGGCAACAGCGAAATGGGCTCACAGCCAAGAGCTGATCGTGGAAGCTGGACTTTAGCCAGACGTATTGTCACACTTTCCAAAGTTAAATGGGCCATCTCCAAGTTTGGCCCATTCAAATCTCCTGGGGGGGACGGTATCATACCGGCTATGTTGCAGCAAGGACCAGAAGCTCTCTTGGTCCTCCTGTGCGAACTCTTCAGAGCAAGTCTGGCTTATGGGTACATCCCTCAAGCTTGGCGCCTCAGTAGGGTGGTCTTCATTCCCAAGAGAGGAAGAGCAGACTACTCAACTGCAAAATCATTTTGCCCCATCAATCTTACATCGTTTCTCTTGAAGACACTGGAGAGACTGGTGGAGAGACATCTAAGAAAGGGAGTGCTTTCAGGTACTCCTCTTCATCGGAATCAGCATGCCTATCAGCCTGGTAAGTCCTGTGAAACAGCCCTGCATCAACTTGTGAGCAGGGTGGAGGACAGCCTTGCTGCCAAGGAGATTGCTCTATGCACCTTCATGGACATTGAGGGTGCTTTTGACAATGTTACTTACACGGCCATGGTCCGGGCAGTGCATGGGCGTGGTCTTGAGTCTGCTATATGTAGGTGGATTGAGGCCATGCTCCACTCCAGGCGGATCAGGGCTGATCTTCAAGACAAATCGATGGTGATCATACCTGCAAAAGGTTGTCCGCAGGGAGGTGTGCTTTCTCCTCTTCTGTGGAACCTTGTGGTGGATGGTCTCCTCTGTGAACTCACTAGTAGAGGTGTCTTTGTCCAGGGCTATGCAGATGACATAGTCCTCATGGTACAGGGAAGGTTCACAAATATTGTTGCTGATGTCATGAACGTCAACCTTCAATTTGTTAATGACTGGTGTCTTGGAGAGGGACTAAGTATAAATCCCTCAAAGACTGTAGTTGTTCCATTTACAAGGAAAAAGAACCTGGATTCTCTCTCCCAGTTGAAACTTGGACCAACACAGCTCAAAGTATCAGGTATAGTCAAATACCTAGGGCTGACTATCGACTCCAAGCTGACTTGGAACAATCATTTGAATAATATACTGCACAAAGCAAAATGGGCGCTTATGACGTCCAGGAGATTTGCAGGCTTCATGTGGGGGATCAAGCCTCACATAGCGCTGTGGCTGTACAAGGCAGTAATAAGGCCTCAAGTCACATATGGATCACTAGTCTGGTGGACAAAGGTGAACCAGATTACAGCTACAGCCAAACTCACAAGTTTACAAAGGATGGGCACACTCCTAGTCACTGGAGCTTTCAGGAGCAGCCCATCAGCAACTCTTGAAGTTGCTCTTGGCTTGCTGCCCTTGGATATTTTTATCAAGGCAGAAGCACGAAAATCAGCCTATCGATTGAAAGTCACAGGCCAATGGAGGGAAGGCCTGTCTGGAACAGGCCATTGCACAATCACCAAAGCTGTTGCTCATAGCCCTGTGCTTGAAATGACTTCAGATGTCATGAGTATGGAGATGGTTTTCACTAAACCTTTTTTTGTTAAATTCTGCTCTAGAGAGGAGTGGAGGTCTGAGGAAGGGCCCTATATCAGGAGAGGTAGCCTTGTCTGGTACACAGACGGCTCTCTTATTGAAGGGAAATCTGGCTATGGGGTGTACAGTGAATCACCCAGAACAGAAATCTGTGCAAGTCTGGGACAATACTGTACTATCTTTCAAGCAGAAATTTGGGGCACCATGGCTTGTGCCAATATAGGTATTGCCAGACACTATTGCGACAAGCATATAGTAATCTTGTCAGATTGTCAGGCAGCCCTCAAGGCTCTTGACTCTAATGAAATCAAGTCAAAATTGGTGTGGGAGTGTCACAAAACACTCAGCAAGCTCGCAACACACAACTCTGTGCATCTTGGTTGGGTACCTGGCCATGTAGGCATAGGTGGCAACGAGTGTGCAGATGGGCTTGCTAAGCAAGGTTCTAGTAGGTCATTCTTTGGCCCAGAGCCAAGCTGTGGCATAAGCAAAACTACTGCCTTCCACACAATAAACAAATGGTCCAGGGACTTACATCACCAGCAATGGCAAGGTCACTCAGGCCAAGCACTTGGCAAAAGGCTGCTAGCAGACACAAGCTCCTACTTCACCAACTGGCTGGTGAGGCTGGGTAGAGGTCAGGTTAAGCAGCTAATTGCTCTGATAACTGGACATGGCCACTTCAGGAAACATCTCCACACAATCGGACTCAGAAATGAAAATCAGATGTGTAGGCTTTGCAATCAGTCTGAAGA
Organism: Conomelus anceps; assembly: GCA_948455865.1. Lineage (NCBI taxonomy): Eukaryota > Metazoa > Arthropoda > Insecta > Hemiptera > Delphacidae > Conomelus > Conomelus anceps. The sequence goes on from OX418217.1 coordinate 25,674,358, forward strand.
GACTGCCAAGCATATCATACTGGATTGCGAGAGACTCGGGGCAAGGAGAATGGCTCTGTTTGGCTTTAAGCAACCAGGTGATGAATGGGACGTTAGCATAGGGAAGAAACTCCTGGATCTTGTAAAGGGCACAGGTATTGGTTTGCCTAACTAACGTACTAGGGACACACAATAAGCTTCGGTTGACGTGTGAGGATCTTTGAATCTTCTGGATCTTTGAATCCGTCCCTTCAAACATAACATAACATAACATATTGTAAAATTCGTTGAGTTTTAAACAGAAAGCTTTAATTATTATCTCAAGTATTATAATTATTGTGATATATTTTGTAATGGGATGCATTCTATTTTATAAATTAGTTAATCATATTTTTGAGCTAATAGTGTTGATAAATTTACCATCAGGAAAACTTAATGCGTTTCTTGTATCGTAGTTGAATGTGACTTTTTGAGCATTCGGTTCTATCTGTCTAGTTGATCTCTTTAAAAAGATATATATCAATTTTCCCCCATTGATTGAAACTCTCATAATTGAATAAAGTAAAGCCTTGAGTACGTTTTCATAGATCAGATCAGTCACTCATCAGTAGATTTCTATAAAAAGGAAACGAAGTTCGCCATCAATCAGCTTCGTTTTCAATTATCTTTTCAATTCCTTTCAACAACATGATCATGATTGTGTGATACTATATTATTTCATGTGCTGTTGCGTCAATTATTGAAAGCTCAGCAGTTGATATAAGTTGATTCTGAAGGGACTGCCCTAGTTCGCTCACAAGGTTGTTCCAATTTTGCAGGGTTTGTTTCGGCTCTCCTTTATAATCGAAGTGAGCTCATTTCCAGCTTGTTTCACAGCAGGGTCGCTTCAAAATCACTATTAACGGCAATAGAATATTGTTAGCTGCTTGCAGGCAACACAATGAAATAACAACAGCCTACATCTTTCATAATGGTACAGCCACTCCCACAAGGCGTAATTTGGTCTACTTAGTGTATAAGTGGTCAGGTACAGCAACTTTTTACTTCGACTTGGCAGCAATAACACACCCACTTACACCAGATAAAATGTATACTATATTTCATATACATGAACACATTCGAAACTTCTACTTCAAAATAAGTCATTTTCTTTCTTTAATGGACCATTTTCCGTCATATCCAAGCAATGAAAGTGACAACCACCATACCTGGATATTCTTATGCAAGGCTATAAAAATGCTCATAATAAATCCAAATCACAGGACACATTGAATCAAAATAGCAATCAGAATATGAGAATCGCTAAAAGCACCAGTTTTAATGCTTGGAAATTGATGGTTCTATTGTATTCAGAATTTACACAAAACTGTGCGAGTTTTGACAAAAAATATGTGACAAAATTCAGCAAATTCAAATAAACCACGTGATATATTTTAGCCTACAAACGTTTAGGATCAATTGATAAAGTTAGATGAGGGTGAGAAAGAAAAGAAATAATCTTCTGAATACCTTATACAGCTTTTTTTTTTAGATGTTCTCTTTGATTTTTTGCATTTTCCGCATTGTACTCCATACTGATCATTATCCACTTTATAACCATTTTATAATAATGAAATTCAACCTAAATCACACTAGTGAACAATATTATACTGCAATTTACAATAACTTTTTAAACTGTAAAAATTTCTAATCTTACATCCTCCTAGTATTCAGGACCTCAAGCATTATATCCGCAGGTATAACCTGGCTGATTAGGGACTATAAAACTGTGATGATGAGCAATTCAATGAACATTTTTCAAACAAAGATGATTCCAAAACTAAAATTAAGAGTGTAACTAAAATTATAATAAAAGTACCATATAATTGCTTTTACAATAATATTTTTTTGAATATGTAGTCGCTAGTCGTCATTGGAAATACTGTTTACTGTTTCTGCTACCGGTACTTAAAAGAAGATAGCATATGTATACAGGCAACTTTCATTTGTTAACAGTACTGTGATTGCAATTGGTAATTCTGTAACTCTAAATGGAAAAATGTTAAAACCTTTGAAGGCAGCATGATATCAATAGTGGATGTCGATCTTATAGTTGAAGACGTCCACAGGCTACCACAATTAATTGATCAGCACAAAAATGAGGGGTCATAATCAATCAAATAATCCAATTATTGCTACCAAGAATTGAAGTGATGTAAAATTCCTGCCAATCAAACATACTCAGTCAATTGTGTTCAATCAAACAATTCTTTCCAATTAGAGTCCTCCGGAATCAATTTTCAAATTGGTAGTTTGCCATGATTTTCTTCAATTTTTTTTAGATACCTTTCTATGAACTTTTTAATGAAATATTAGTTATCTAAGAGCAAAGCGACAATCTTGTCTGATAAAGCACAATTTCAGTGAGAAATGGGCATTACACAAAAGTGAGTGTTTTTAAATTTTAAAAGTTTCTAACTCCATATTCATGTTTATTCATGTTTATACATGATTCATAAATACTTCAAACATATGCCTTTCAGGAATGAGACAAGAATTTTTTTTACATATTTTCCCAATTCTGTTTCAGTAATATACCATCATTTTCATTCTGTTGACCACTGCTTATTTGAAAAGCCTGAATTATCATTGTGAATTTCTTGTATCCTAATCAACAAAGATAAAAATATGAGGGCAATGACAATGATTTAAGAATTTGGTTAAACAATCAAATTATAAATTGAATAATCAATGATTACTACAGAATTTTTAGCTTAATCCTATTAGCTGATTGGTCAACGAAAGTGTGATTGGGAAGTAGATTATTCATGGATTGAAAAAACAGATGAATAAAATGTGTGCTTCAAATGAGATGCAGCTTGATAGTTAGTGGTCATGGTTAACTATAATGCCAAGGTGGACAAGATCAGCGTCGAAAACTGCACACACAAGTGCACGCTATTCACCACTTATTGTACAAAAAGTTTTACAGCATTGTGGGAATGTTTGTTGACCAGGGATTGAGGAATATGTTTTATTCATTGATGGGTACTACTTCATTATCCATTTTAGGAGTAAACTTTGGCACGTGCATGTTAAGATTCAAGGCGAATGTACTAGAATGAATATTCTGGAATAATATACTGGTAATTATGATAAATCCGATATATCATGTTAAACATTGGAAATAGAACGGCAATTTGCTGAGCATGTTACCTACCCGGGATCATTGAATAATTACTGATCAGGCCTACTGATAACCCTGACCGAAGACAATAATTCAAGAGAAGGAATTGATTTTAATTATATTATTATTTAATCCTTAGTACGTTGGTGTTTAAGTCCAGTTTGTTCAAGAGAATGGTCAACAGAATAAAATTTGAAGATTACAGAAATAGAATATTTGAATGCTGCTAGCCTTCTGTTAGCTAATACAGTGTATTGGTAAAGAACATTGTAATGCAGATACTTACAAGAAAAGTGGAAAGATTACATTAATGAAGTTTTATTTTTCAGTGTTTATTTTAAAGGATACACGCGGTTCATAAATTTCCTATGTCACACGTGTCGACGTATGAGACACATTATCTTAAAGTCTATTGCAGTTAAACCTTTAAAAACCTTAGTGTATTCTTCATATCTCCAGCAATCCACATTGATACAGAATCATCAATATACTCATTGCATATTATTTCTAATAATTTTTCTAGATTAAGTATTTTATACAATACTGTAGGCTAATAATTTAGCGAGAAAATTTATTTTGTCTTTATTCGAGTAGGTAGGATGCTGATTCTGGGTCAGTAGATGCTATAGTACAGTGTGTGCACTTTTATTGTCTAGAATTATCAACGCATTCTAGCTTTAATATTTTCTGAGGTAATGTGTAAACCCGAGACGAACAATTTTATTAATTGTTATTGTCACCTTGAAAATTAACACTCTTAAAAGTGTTTATTATTTGTACAATCATGCGTCTTCTAGTTTATCCAAAATGAATATTCTTCTAGAATAATTGAATAACCTAATTTGAAATTCTCATTCTCCACCGCGTGGCCTAACCATGAAGCGAATAATTTCTTGCCTCCTAGATTTTACTCAGATTATTCCACTCCACAGCTTCTTCCAATTTCTTTATCTGATTTTGATCCATCCGACCATTATTCATTCAGCAACCTATCTTCAGCATAACCCAGCTTTTGGTCACCTTCTAAAAAATGTTTAGTATGGAAACGTCCCCATAAAGTACATGTTATATGTGACATGGATGTAAAAATGAGCATTATTGAAAGTGTTGAACCTCCTCGAGCGCTTTTTATCCTTATTACTCGAAAACGAAGACGGCATTTGTGGTGCACTACGGAATAAAACAGAATAATGACTTTAAAAAAATGATAGACGTAGACTACGGTACCTATATTGTTTTGTACAATCTACAATGTATTAAATAAAGTATACTATTAAACAACGACTTAATGAATACGTATTTTTTGTACAAAAGTTCTTCAAATTTAACTGTTTCTATTGCTTTGCAAACTGTACTATATCTCCTATTTTTCCACGTCATTCATTCTACTTTCTCTTCTATTGCTACCGGTATATCTATCTTTACATTTTTTATCAATGTATTCTATGGCATTCACTACTTCTTCTCCAATACGTTTGCCATTCAGGTAAATCTACCTGCCTGAAATCTTTGTTTTCTTTTTACTTCATAAAATTGTATAGACTATAGTCTTTGGGGTGAATAATTGTTTTGAAGTTGAGCTGTGAGCCCATTAAAGTTGTGGATATGTATGCATGTATGAATCTGGAGAAATATTAGGTGAGGTATATTTTTAAGAAAGAATGGAAGCAACTGGAGTTGAAATACTGAGGCGATGAGAAATATAAATAAACTAATCTACTCATTTTATGGTAAGCCATGTGCTTTCTCTAGTCAAGGACCTATAGTTGTCTCTTTTTATATCAAAATTATTTTTCTTCAATTATTTGAGAAAATTATTCTTATTTTTCATCACATTTGTGAGCGATTGATGTATTTACTTCTTTAATTTTCTGGTGAGTGAATTGCTTTGTTGTATTCTGAAAGTAGAAGTATTACATTTTTGGTACTAAATACCTAGTTACCTATCTGTAAATGAGAATCCCAAAAAAATCATTCTTGTGAGTCAAATAAAAATATTGACAACAATCAGGATTAACATACATACCGTACCTTTAGAACTTAAAATATAGTGTACTGACCCTCAAATGATAGCCTAACTATTGACTGATTGAAAGTACATAATTATATTTTGATTTCCATGCCACAAACACACCTGCTGAGTAAATAGTATGCAGAGTGACGTGAAGGGCGAACAATGTAGTTTATGTGCCCTGTTTAAATGTTATCGATTGGATCAGATATAGCAGCAGGGTTAAGACACGGCTAAACGAACCGGTCGGGGCGTCGCATTACATGACAGCAGCAGCAGCCTCTATCAGATCAGTTAGCGTGAGCGGTTGTGTGACTTGACTTGTGACTGCAGGGCTCCTGGCCTGGGTACGGCCACTGCGAGCAGCGAACAGCACAACCGCAAAACAGCGCTGAGGAAAAACAAAAGAAATTGAAAAGTCAAGGTGATCAACTAAACTAACTCAAGTCCGCTAGTCCGGCAACGGTATTTGGCTTTACTTGTAAGAATTGAACGTAGGTGCGACAGTGTTCTGTTCCAAATGTAATAAAGAATTGAAATAGAATGATGTTTCCTGTTAAGCTTGTGAACCCTAGCTGTAGTCTATGAATAGATAGATAGATAGATAGATAACTTGTCTTTATTGAGGCGAAGTTAGGACTTGCAGGCAGTGCCGGATTTACGACTAGGCCGCGGCCTAGGGCCGCAAGCAAAAGGGGGCCGCAGCGTTTTGTAAAAAAAACTTTTTTTGGTAAAAAAATTGAATTTTTATTTTCCAAAATTAATTAATAATTACTGCTACTGTGAATCGAGTACTTTACTTTTGTATATAAACAATACAATCTAAATTAAAATAACCAATTTGGATTTTTAAACAACTTATCGTCAATTTCCAATGAAGAAATCAGGGGGAAAGCTTCTATTTTGGCTAAAAAGTATCGAATCGACATAAATGGTGACTTTGGAGAAGAGTGTGTACAGTTCAAAGTATTTTGAAGGCTTTGTTGAAGGTATATTTGATGAAGAAAGGGAGCCTCATGATAACAAGATTACCAAGCCTCCGAGGAATACACTTTTGGAGTATCTGAAGCTCATTCGTGAAAAACAGTTAACAACATTATTTCCGAATATGGACACGGCTTTGCGCATTCTACTATGCATAATGACATCTAATGCATCTGGAGAAAGATCATTCAGCGTGTTGAAAAGAATCAAAAACTACTTGAGGAACTCGACTTCTGACGAAGATTCTAGATTGTCTAGTTTGGCTAGTTTTGTTTCAAATGCTGAGCTTTTTCAAGCCTTAGACTTTAACGATTTGATTAAAGATTTTGCAGCCAAAAAAAGCTATAAAAGTGTGTTTTTAGAGTTTAGATATGGTATTAATTATGAGTATGGAGTGGAGTGAGTGTCAATGTTAATCACGAATCCAACTTTATCCAAATTAAGAACATGACATTGACGTTTTTCAGTATAAGAGAATAATGTGAGAATTGAATAATCTAGAAGTTTATTTGTTGTATTCTTAATATTTTTATTTTTCAGTACAGTACCGTAGTCTATTACTTTTATAGTTCATATTATTATTTTGATTGTTCTTTTACTTATAATGTCTTTTCAACTCGGCTTATTTTAGTCTTGTTGTCACCTGTACTTTTCCCCCGAATGAAACAAATGTTATTTAATTTTAACAATTAACTGAAATACTAATGTATAATATAATAATTTTAGAAATATGAATAATTTTACAAATAACTGCTGTTTGCTAACTTTTTGAATTATATATTTTCTATAAATATAGAAATATTGTTGTTGAGCTGTTTTGGGGTTTTAGCCAAATTTGTAATCCAAGATTATTTGATTAGTGAATACAACATTTCAACCTATTTATGTACCATATTCAAATAGAACATTAGTGCCATTTCTATTCATGTATGTTATCCTTTGTATGTTGTACCAATTTTAAAAAGTAAAATTAAAACAAAGATTATGTATTAATATGAAATGTGCTTTATGCTTTAATGACATAATCGTGAAGTTATCGGGGGCCGCTCGGGGTAATTTGGCCTAGGGCCGCAAGTACCCTAAATCCGGCACTGCTTGCAGGTCCTCTCTTACACTTAACCCTAACAACTACATTATCAATTATAGTATTTGATCCATCATAGAACATGGTAATATATAATGTACACATTTTAAATATACACACATACCCATACTCACACATACACCCTCGCTAAATATGGTTCAACTAACAATAGAGAAAGTGAAACCAATTTTGAAAAAAATAAAATATATATATGTAAATAGAACCTACAATAAAACACATTTTCCCTGCAAACACCATTCAAAAGATTTCAATGCGACTCAAGCCAGCTCTACACCTCCCGCTCCTAGCCAGTTTAGAACAACCATGCCAAACAGGGTCCGACTCTCAATATTCTTTATTTGTGAAGGCAAAAGATTCCAATAACGGATAGCTGCAACATGAAACGATTTATTGTACATCATTGTGCGATGGTTAGTGACAATCAAAAGCTGAGCTCCATGTCTGGTGCCTCTTCCACTTCGATCACCAGAAAAAATGAAATCACCTACCAAGTACTCAGGCCTTCTAGATTTTATTATATCAAACAGGAGCGTAAGTATGTGATATGCTCTCAAACACCCAAACTTATGAAAACCAAGCTGCTGGAAATAAGGCGTGATGTGATCATCCCTCCTCAAATCAAAGATGTGTCAAATGCAATAATTCTGAGTTTTCTGCAATCTTTAAGACAATGCAAAAGTCATGTCATTGATAACACCATCACAGTAGTTGAAGTAAGGAAATATCAGGGTCTTCAACAGTATCACATTAACATTGAAAGTTATAAAATCATTGATTTTTTTTCAAGGAGTGTATGCCAGCAAATACTCTATTACAAGTTGAATTAATGTGTTCTGTCCAGTCCAGAGTTGTATTCATAGTCAGTCCCAAATTTTCAACTGAATTGTTATAGGTTATATCTTTATTATTAATTTTGATGAAAGGTCCATTTGAAAAAATTTGAATGTGTTGTGAAATAAGTCATGTATAGCCAATAATTATAGATTTACATTTAGTCTCATTAATTATAAGTCCATGTCTATCAGTCCAGTTTGAGAGGGTGGCAAGGTCAAAGTTCACTTTGTCAACAGTAGCAGTAAATTTCTTGGGGTCGAAATGTATGTATATCTGTAAGTCATCAGTGTATATAAGTGTTGCTTAGTAAACCTGAACACATCTGTTACATCATCAATGTAGATGCTGAACAACAATGGAACCAGGACAAATCCCTGAGGAACTCCCCTTCCAACAATCCTGTATCCTGATGAGGAGCAACAGTATCTCACACACTGACATCGATTACTCAAATAAGAGGTCACCTACTCCACAATATGAGTGGAGAATCCTAACTTTTGGAGTTTTTTCAAGAGAAGAGGGTGATAGACACAAACAAAGGCCTTACTAAAGTCAATTAGAACCAGCAAGGTTGCCAGCCTGTGATCCATTGCCAGTCGTATATCCTCTGTAACACACAGTAGAGCAGAAGAAGTACTATGGCCCTTTCTGAATCCAGACTGGAAACAGCTAAGAGAGTTTCTTAGAAGAATGTAATCACACATCTGCTGATGGGCTACTCTCTCTAAGCCCTTTGACATTGCAGAAAGGATATGAATGGGCCTAAAATCAGAAGGGGAAGTTGGATTTTGTATTTTGTTTAGAGGTAAGACAGTAGAATGTTTCCAGGAATTAGGGAATATGGAAGACATGAGTAAGAAATTATATATGTGAGTAATATAAGGGAGGGGTGAAAGGTTTATCTTTTATAAACTTTATTGGAAGTGAATCTTCACCAACTGCATTACTCTTTATTTGGTTCAAGCTTTAGTAGACCTGTGTTTCACTTACTTCAAAAAACGAAATTCATTCTCAGATGGGTTAACCTCAAGAGAATCAGCATAGACACTAACAGGTCACCCCTCATCACTAACAGGAATGTTACAGAAAAATAAATTGAGATCCTCAAGGCTGTGCAAACCTTAAACTTCCCTTTCTCCTTCCCCAATCCCATACTTTTTACAGTTTTCCACACAAATGCAGAGGTATTATTTTCTGAAAATAAATTTTTAAAATAGCGTGATTTTGAATTGCGCAGCTCCAGTTTGCAACCGTTTCTAAGTCTTCTATATTCAGAAAAAATCATAGGGCTCCTGGTTCTCTTTGCCAACCTAAATTTACTATCTCGCTCGTTCATTAGCTGGCGAATTTGCAGCGTAATCCAAGGAGTCTTGTTACCTTTTTACACTTGAGGGGAACATGTCTATTAAACAATTAATGAATGGTGTAGAGCAAAAAATCAAAGTTTCAAGAGGAAATCCATCAAGTACAAGAAAGTGTGAGATGGTAGGAATTGATGCAAGAAGTGAGTTGCTTTTTATAGAATGGCCAAGCTCTAAAAGCTAGCTGATAAATTATTATAGCTTTGAATAATTTAAACATTCAGTTTCCAAAATATTCTCTTACACTTATATTTTCAAAATGATGATGCAAAATTTTTTCTTCTCTCAGATGGTTTAAGGCTGTGCGCAGGGTTTTTGGTCATAATTTGTTTTCGAAGTTTCTTGTATTGAATATTGTTAAGGCTTTGAAATGTTATCTATTGCTAGACAAAAGGAGGAAAAAATTTTTTCTTCAATTATTTTGTGAAATATGGGGTCAAATGGTTTTTTCGGTTTTTGTGGGCAATTGATAACCTATGAGTGATTTTAAACTTTTGATAAATTTTCCATAAATAAAAGACACCTTGAGGAATGAAATTACATATTTTTTATTAAAATCTAGCAAATAGTTTTTCAAAATTAATTTTTGAAAAATTGAATTTTTTACAGCTTTAAAAAAATGTATTTTGAAAAAATTAATAGCTTGATCAGAATAAAAAATATGTCATTTTATTCCTCGAGGTGTCTTTAGTTACAAAAAATTTATTAAAAGTTCCAAATCACTCGTAGGTGAGATCAATTGCCCCCCAAAACTGGAAAAAAATTCAATTTTGAACCCCCATATTTCACAAAATAATTGATGAGAAAACTTTCCTACAGCAATAGATAACTTTTCAAAGCCCCAACAACATCCAACACAATAAACTTCGAAAAAAATTAACAAAACCCCTGCGCACAGCCTTAAGATGGTTCAGAAGAATAGCCAAGTAATGGAAAATTGTTCTATTTTAAATATAATATGGATTAAAAAATGATAATATTGGCACTCAGTTACAATACAATAATTGGAATATTAAACTATTGATAAGTGCTGAGTAGGTAATTCCTAGATTCTGAAGATTATTATTATTTCTTAGTCTAGAATTAGACTAAATAGAAAAAACAATAAAAGCTCTAGGAATGAAGTTTTTTCTAATAATATTTGAGGAAGCCGTGAATCTCTCCATAGTAGGGGGTAATTTATGAACCTCAGCACTCAGGACATTCAAGCGTTCTTGCTTTTCCAGGCCCAGTGCTTTGGTCCCAGTTTCTAAAGCGTCTAAAACACTGAATTTGAATATTCATATACAATAATCGGATAACTAATTATTAAAATTAGATTATATGCATAGGTAATTTGAATGTAAGATTTTCTAAATGCTAAATGGAAATTTGTAACGTTGTTTAAATATATTTTTGCTGAGAGATGTAGTTTAATAATTATAGAATAAATCTTAACACTTTAGCGTGTGTTACTGATGAAAGTATATCCAGTAAACCCACTCACCTTCCAGAATCTACTGTATCTCATGTCATCTCTCGAATATACATTTCAAAAATCTTTAAAACTATTACATCTATCTCCTGAATCCTGGAGCTTTATGCTTCCGTTCAAGAAAACACAAAACAATTCTGTTCAACAGTTACTGTTAACAAATACTGTTTCAACAGTTCTTCTTTTGAATTGATTAATTCTTTAAAACCAATAGCCTATAACATTATTAAGCACAACATGAGACTGAATTAGTGAGTATGAAAAAATCAACCATAAAATACAATAAAAATACTCAAGAGCAGAGATGGCTGCAAAAATAAACATCAATTGCAGAAATAAACTGTCGGTGCCATTAAATTAAAATTTTGATAACATTTAAAAAAAACGTACGGTACTTTATTATTAATAATAATCCAAATTTCAAACGCAAACTTTTTCAAAGGATCATAATTAGATATCTAAGGATAGCCTATCTTTAATCACTTGACATACGTCTATAAACAACAGAATTGTCAAATTATCGATTATAATAATCGAAAACGATGCTGCTACATCTGTAAGCTTGCTGTAGGTATACCAAAAAGCACTTCTGTTCCTACAGAAAAGACTTACCGGTAGTAGTTTTTTAATGTAGCTATGGCAATTCCTTAAAGAAACATAATTGATTGACAACAATTTGATTTATTTTGCGTGGTGAAGCAATGCAAAAAGCAAAGTCTCCGACTCACAAGTAAAGAAACAGGATGTCCTAGTACCGTGAGAGAAGTAGCGTTCACTCATCTGCCAGCCAGTTGAGGAAATTGTATCACAAGGTCGACGTCAATATACTTTCACTGAGCATCATTACCGTAAATGAAATAGCGTCCACTGTGAACAATACCGACCGCCTGTCGCTATTAATCCCATAGCAGTGCTATACTAACTCAGTTGTGGCACCAATAGCTTTGTTCTCACCAACAGGTGAATGCAAATAACTTCTTTTTATCCTCCTACCTACAGTTGAGCATAATTAAAGTGTCTTCTCCAGTTACAACAGCAGGGATAAAACTATACCGGTATACTTGTATAGGATCTTTGCACAACACAAATTATTTCCGAATAGAGTGCGATGTGCCCTTTACACAATATATTAGACCCAGTGAGAGTATAAATTGGGAAGGGGACACAGACAATGGCAGTTTTCAGTGACTTTCAACGGAATATTAACCAAAATTTTAACGTATACACGATTATATAATACAAGAAGCCGAGGAAATTATCACTTGGTGAGTCACAATAGTAGCTTATTCAAACAAAAACCTAGTTTTATTGGTAGGAAACTCTACAACCAGCTACCGCAGTTTTTAAAGAGTCTTGAAAATATAGAAATATAAAATAAAAAATTGAAAACATATTTAGTTGATAAAGCTTTTTATGGTGAACAAGAGTTCATTTCAAATCAAATTTAAGCCTCACCTGAACTAATTAATATAGTAATTATGGTAGCTAGTGTATGAGATATAGTATAATAATTGTTAATCTGACTTGTCTTATACTCCATAACTGGAGTCTCCAAGACTTAATCTACAAAAATAATATAATAATTGTTATAGGAATGATAAGATATTAGTAGAAGAGTAGCAGATGATTTTTACTTTGATCAACTGAGCCCCGTTTTCATTGGACTCATACATCTTTGTTAATCAGGAAAAAGGGATGGGAGGGCAGCGTTGAAAAAGTCGGAAAAATCACAATTTCTGAGCCTTTTCCTTATTATCCAGCTGGGACACTCTTGCCAAGTTGTCCGGAACCAACCTAGAATGATCCGCCATATTTCTAATGAAATAAACGAAACGGTGACGAGGGACTACCCGTGTAAGTGGGGAAGAGTCAGTGGCGGATCCAGGAGGTGATTTCGGGGGTGGGGAGGAAACGGGGGGTTTGGGGGTTATGGAATACCCCCCAAACCCCCCCGTTGGGGGTTTTGGGGTCCGGGGGCCCACCCCCGGAAAATTTTTGGATTTTTTTAATAGAAAATGGTGTATTTTGACATAGTTTTTAGAGCCCCTCATAATGTTGTCATGGATGGCACTGTTTTATCAATATGTATGTACAAATTTGTATTTGTATTGGTAATTTGCATTCCTTAACGTTTTACCTGATATATATTTATGTCATTGTATTTTTTCTTATAAATTAAGTTTTCAAGTTGTTACGTATCAAATTTCAAATGAGTTCTCATCCAATTTACTAAATAATTATTGAGCACATTGTTTAGACATAAAAATATCAATATGAATAAGGTAGTGATTTAATAAAATATGAGCCGCCGCTAGAATGAGCGTGTGGCGCTCAACCATTCTAGTGGGGGCAGTCGCGGAATAATATTTGGTCGGAACACTCAACAGCTCAACACCGTCTCCCGTCAGTCTACTCCACTTGAAGCTTGAAGTACCCGCGTACTAGTGGGTTAAAGAGCCCGTGTTCTTTAATATCTAGAACATAATATTAAAGAATGCCCTCTGCACAAGTAACATGGATGGCTTTACACATTTCATTTCATTTCATTTCATTTCATTTCATTTCATAATTTCTTTATTCATTTCAAATACAACTAGTACATAGAATAGTGTCATATTGGAAACAGTCAATTTTTGTTGCTTACATAATTTCGTCCTAGTTTCTATTAGATTTATGCCGTTTTTTTTCTTTTTCTCTTGGATCTCGGGGGGGGGGGGGCAATTGCCCCCTTTGCCCCCCTTGGATCCGCCACTGGGAAGAGTTTCCCACTAGTAGAAGCCACAATCTCATTATAATCATAAGCTTATTATGAAATGGCCCTATCGGTTAAAAGGAATAATTTATGATTAAACTTCTCCACCAATAAAATTCAGAGTCTAGCCTACACCAAAAAAATTAGTAGCCATTTTAATTAACAGATATATATTATTATAACTACAGGATATATAGGAAAATAACTGTATCTGGTACAGTTTGCACAAATGCATACAGCATCAGTTCAATGCATAGTAATCATGTTCAAAAAGCATTGCATAAGCGACTAGTATTACATAGGCATTCGGCATTTAGGGACTGCATAAAAGGTCAACCAACAACTATAGTTACAGTTATAGTGAAAATAAGTACACTAGTGCTGTTTGGGAGAGACCAGGATATCCAATTATTCTAATATATTCATGTCTCACAGATTAGTATGTAGGGAACATGGAATAATTTATTCATGGTGTCCCTGTACAATAATTTTCATGGAAAAATTCCTTTTTCAAATGTTGCTGTTTCTAGTCACTTTGGATATTTCTCTACATGAAATAACCAACTACACAGTTCAAGAAGAGGAAAAATGTTTTGATTGAAAAAAAAAATGTTTTAAACTGCTGCGACCTGTCAAATTTGTTTGTTTTGTGTTCACTTCTTATTTTTGTTCATTACAGTAGCCTAAATATAATGTTAAAAGCAAATAGAGTGCATAAAATGAGTGCAAATAGGTAAAAGGGTGCTGATGATGAAGAATAAGATTCATAGGACTCATTATATGGTGGAGGAATGCACTAGGACTATGTAAGTAATTGTTATTTTGGTATATTCCATATTATTCGTAACACTGAACTTTGACTTGATTTCCCCGAAACTTCATTTTTTAAATATTTGCCCCCTTTTCTCAGGATCTAGGTGCAATAGAGATCTGAAATTTTCACAGAGATTAGCGAACGGCCTGATACACGATTGAGTTTTTAATGAGTCCATATTTCCATTATTGATGATACTAAAAAAACATTTTAGTAAAAATTCATAAATAAATATTGTAAATTTAACAAAATCCTTAAAAATATATTATGTGATTTTCAGCCTTCAAAAAATTCTAAGTAGTTACTTGAAGGTATTAGTATTATTCATGTGCAACAGATCATATTTGTATGAGTAATAGAAGCAGAGAAAACGGGACTCAAAAATCACCAAATTAACATGGGTAAGACACAAGGCGCAGACTCCTCTTTTAACATAAAAATGTTTAATATGTGTATGAAGCTACTTTATATGTAAAAACGAATGATATGAACCAAAATCTTGACGTACATGATTATAATACAAGAAGCCGAGATTATCACGTGGTGAGTCACAATAGTAGCTTATTCAAACAAAAACCTATAGTTATATTGGTAGGAAATTCTGCAACAAGCTACCACAGTTTTCAAAGAGTCTTGAAAATATAGAGATATTTAAAAAACAATTGAAAAAATATTTAGTTGATAAAGCTTTTTATAGTGTACAAGAGTTCCTCTCACATCAAAATTAAGACTCACCTCAACTAATTGATATAGTAATTATAATATCTAGTGTATAATTGTTGATATGACTTGTCTTATACTCCTTAACTGGAGTCTCCAAGACGTAATCTACAAAAAAAGTGAAGCTGTTGCTTACTATTTAACAATTTATACCAAAAGTGTCTTATTTTATGTGTATGACAAGAATTCAATAAACTAGTGCATCATCTCATTATTCATGCATTGATGCATGATGTGTCCATGTCCCATTCTGAATATTGGACATTTCAAAATCAAGCCATTTTAGTTAAAATCAAAGGCTAAATAAATTATAAAAAATTCAAAATTTCAAACAAAGTATCAACTTTTCTTACTGCCATACAATGCAATACAGTATACAGTACTCATGTTTAAATTCTCTTTCAACTCTCTCATACCATCCACATTTTTTTCAGTTTAACTCTACAGTTTAATGTACAATGAGTTTAACTCATTCAAATTCTGTGAAGTAATAATCATTCAGTTCTCATTGTGTCTATAGAATTATAATAGAGAAACACCCAAAAAATGTATGCTCTTGTTGACAATTAATATCTTTTCTAATATTAAAACTGACACTGTATTTGACTTTTAAATAATGTTTTACTCACATATATTGGAGATGCTTGAGGAATGCATTTCACTTCTGAAAAGAAGCTTCGTCAGCCTGCTGCCAGGGGTCATGCTTTGTTGAGGTTAGGATGAGCAGCCATTATGTAGTTAAAAATTGCGTTTGACTTTAATTGTATTTGGTCATTGAGTACATTGGTTCTATCTTGTTTATGGTGTTTGAATATTTCAAACAATAACATCCAAACTGACTTAGAAATTATATACACATTCCAAAAAAGCCACAAACTAAATACACTGGAGCAATATGAAATATTCAAACACCATAAACAAGATAGAACCAACGTACCAATGACCAAATGCAATTCAAATCAAACGCAATTTTTAACTTCATACCGTAATGGCTGCTCATCCTAACCTCAACAAAGCATGACCCCTGGCGGCAGGCTGACAAAGCTTCTTTTCAGAAATGAAATGCATTCCTCAAGCATCTCCAATATATGTAAGTTTTAATACAGTGTCAGTTTTAATATTAGATTGTTCATTAAGTATTTCGTCAAGGACAACATCACAGATAATATCTTTTTTTAAACATAATTCTATAGTTATAATTTCTATTTCAAAGTACCGTAATCTGGGGTGAAGTGGATCGGGTGGGGTGAAGCGGATCACATGTGCTTCACTTTCATTTCTGTCGTCTGCTATGTTATAGATAGTTTGATATGTAAAAACAAAAAATGTACATTCTTCAGGATGATATAGCTTATTTGAATTCTAAAAAAAAAACGTGAAAACAAATCCTTGTGGTTTGGAAAAAAAAATTAGTTGAAGACAAATAATTATCTGAAAACAAAAATGTAAGAAACAAACAGCTGGTGACACCCATTGGTAAGAGTCTTGATCTCTTTGTAGCTTGCAATCGATTCTCTAAATAGATCTCGATATTTTGCCTCTATCGATAGATCGATACATAGTCATCAATATTAATAAAGTTGACCTGAAGCTAAAACCGTAGCCTGGTGGGGTGAAGTGGATCAGTTAGCCAATATCGATTATTGCAAGTGTCGAGCTTATATTCTGTATTCCATAACATAAGGCGGGATACCATAACCTATTCAAATCAGTAATAGTGTCGTATGTGAGCCTATTGGTTGAGTTGAAGTTGTTGACAGTTGGTTCTTGTATTTCTTGTATGAAGTGACTTAAAAATGCCTCGAAAATATGTTAAGAAATTTGGGCTTGAAGGCAAACGGAATTATAACCCTGCTTTTTTAGAAAAAGCAATTGATGCAGTAAAGAAAAACCAGTTGACAATACGAGCAGCAGCAGAACAATATGCAGTGCCCTACACAACTTTAAATAGACACTTAAAATGTGAAAATAAAAAATCGAATGGTGGTCAGACTGTTTTCTCTACTGAAGAGGAAGATATTTTATGTCATGGCATTATTAAGTGTGGTGAATGGGGATTTCCATTGAAAAGACTAGACATTAGAAAACAGACATTTCATTATTTTGTAATTAATAGTCTATACTAACTGCAAAAATTCCATATTGTATTTTTTATTTTTTTTTTTAAATTCCATATTGTATTTTTCATTTACATTCATTATTTTGTAATTAATAGACTATACTAACTGCAAAAATTCCATATTGTATTTTTTATTTTTATTTATAACAATTTTAACCATCCACTCCACCTCAGTATTGGGGTGAAGTGGTTTCATAATGGAATAATATATGCTGATCCACTTCACCCCAACGTATGGGGTGAAGTGGATCAAGCAAAAACATTTTTTTTTTCAAGTCAATTTTGAGCAAAAAAATATGGGTTCCAAGGCATTGGATAGTAGAAGATTGAGAGGTGATATATTAATTTTTTGAAAATTTTCTCTAAATTTTAAAGCACAAAAAAATTTAAAAAACTACTTATTTTGATCCACTTCACCCCAGATTACGGTATTTAGCAATATAAATAAAATCACTCTACTATTTCCTGTAAAATTATGCACACATTTAGATATTTCCTGTCAACAAGTGTATATACGTTTTTCAGACCCCTCATCTGTATTATCAACAAAATAAATCCAACCAATATAAACTCACCTGTACTACACCAGACTTAATTGAACGAGCGAAGCGAGTTCTTCCTTTTGACTTGAGGCTCGAGGCGTTGTGAGTTTGTGGGTATGTTCCATGATAACTTTCGAACGCCTTTATCAATCAACTTCAAATTTGAAACACAGATTCCTGGTATCTTTAGACAGGTCAAGTTCGTTGGCCAATAAAATTAACCGACTCCTTCATCCTTTTTGAGGCGAATCAAATAGGCCCTTCATTGGTATCTATATATATATATATATCATGCGGTGAGCGTGGTGTTCAAGTGGTCGTGATGTTCAGTCACGACCGCTCAAGACTGCGCTTGGATGGGTGACCGTGCTTCAATGACTTGATGTTATAAGCTTTATTATCACTTACCCGGTGGTTCGGAACCCACCTAAAATAGTAGGTCCACCATGTTCCCCGTAAAATGGCTCAAACGGCGAGGTGGAACTACCCGTAAGGGTCTCCCCACCATTAAAAGCCATACGCTTATTATTATTATTACTATATACAGAAAATAGTTGTTTCTACGATTCTACCATATGATGGCAATAGATTTCAAAATATATTTTGAGTTTTATATTTTGGGTTTTTATAGAATCGCTATCAGCTGATATACTAATTTCATTGCCCTGATATTTGGATATAATTATGAACAGCTGTTTTTTATGTGGTAAATATATCTACTAAATGTATTCCATTGCCCTGATATATAGGTATATGATTACGGTAGGTCTTTTTCGTGGAAAATAAATCTGTGTATCAGAGCAACGATGAACTTTAACTTAAAGTGATATGTCTTGTGAATTTTTAAGTAAGTATCTTTAAAGCAACCGTTTTTCGTTACTACCTTACCCCTACGATAAGCTTTCCAAATGAGTTTCCCTTTCAAAAATTAATTTTTTGCAAGCGAGTTCTCCAGCCCGTTGGGCTCACTAGTATAAAATCTTTTTAACCATTGCTTCTTTGTCATCAAATCACTACAAAATGGAAATTTTGTTAGAGAACAGTTTTTATCTTTATAATGGAGTATCTACATTATACTTTTTTAAATTAATTTTCTTTTTGTAGATTACATCTTGGAGACTCCAGTTAAGGAGAGTATAAGACAAGTCAGAGAAATGAGAAAGTCAGTTCTTGTGTTTTTTCATGAAATATCAAGAGCCCAATCGTGATTGATTTAATGAAACTTCAGAAAACCTCCACATTCAATAAAGGAACAGAAACTTCTGTAATACACAGTGACGAATATGAGTACTTCTTTAGACTAAATGTTTGGGAGGGCCAAGACGAATAATAGCAAGTTCGGCATTCCTTGTTTCAGTTCTATATATAGTTTCATATATATTTCTATAGATAGTGTATATTATAGTTTAGTAGATAATTTGACAAATTCAAAGATTTAGTGGTATCAGATTCTTGGCACATAATTTTTTTGAGGACTCAAGTAAATCAAATAATTAACACAAATTAAGTGTGTGTTAAATTTTGTTCTATCAAATTCATCTCCATTGTTGGGGGAAGGGGTGGGGGGAAAGGACGGCTGGGTCTTCTGCATAGCATCCCACACAGGCTAGGCCTCGGGATGTTTTTTCATTTATTCATATTTGAAAAAGAATCTTATTTTATGGTTATATCGTATAATGTTCTTGAGGATCAGTGTATGAATAAATTTATTTCATTTCATATCATAAAAATGTTAACGCTAAAAATGCACATCTCCTTATCTCTCTGACAATATATCCTTTTTAAAATTAATTACAAGCGTCATTACATTACAAGGCCTAATCACATTGTACAGGATGCGATTAATAAATACGCTCTTCAGGTTATTATGTAGTAAAATGATCTGGTAGTGTGGTATGTTATGGTAAAACCTTTATCAATGAATGAGGTAAAAGTCATACGGAAAACAGCTCAAGGACTCCTTCAAGATGACATCGGGAGAATATTATTGGCGATAAAACCGCCACTATTTCTTAGAGATGTTATCTTAGGATAGTGGAATCTTCTAGAAGAGGGCTGTTCTAGTATTATTCACAAAGCACAAGTAGGCCTTTTCATTCGTTACATAATAGCTGTCGATATTAAGAATGGTTTAAAGGCTCACTTCTGGCCATGGCGCTCCAACTGAGAATGTAACGATGTACCTACGCCTTCAGGTGAACGAAACACCAGCTCGTTTCCTTTCACTTTTAAGGATGATCTGGAAGGTCTTTGTTTTGCCGATCTAAGTAACAGAAGTGAAAGTATCATCGGATTAGTACTACACATTTATCCTTGTCTAAAGGCTCAAAATTCCCAAGAATGTTGATGATACATCTGTTAGCTTCTTTGTCTTTATCTCTTCATAGTTCGAGCTCTCTGTGATCCCCATCTTTCCGCAATGGTCTTGTTTTGAACGAGAAAAAAATAAGAAAAAAAATTAAGGAATAGAGTGTAATTGTGTTTCTTAAGTCTCTTAAAAATAAAGCATTGAGATGAGACATACAGTAGTCGGTTATTGTGTACAACAAGAATCGAAGGACCCTCATGGCCATATTACAGATTTTTTCATGTTTCAACAAGTGATTAACTATTATTATTCTGAATCACTTTGCTACTCAAGTTAATATATAGTCATTGATTTAGACGTTTCCATTTGCCCAATTAGATAGGAAATCATTTTAATGGTCTAGTTCTATTTCTAGTGTATATCAAACAACATTTTTGCAAAAAAATTGATTTTTGAGAAAATCTATTGCTATTTTTTTACAAAAATTCAAAGAAAGGAATTTTTAAGGTTTAACAAAGGGAACAATGATTTTTTAAATCACTTAAGTAGCCTACGTACAGTACTTAGAATGTTGTTAATCGTTTTTAACCATATCACCTTATTTTATTGGTTTCCTGCTATTTCTGGCAAAGTCTGATTATTTTCATACAGCTCTTGGGAAACTGTTGTTAATAAGCCATCTCACACTATGCTTTCTGGTCTTAAGCGCCAGATGGAAGTGGCCAAGCCTTATATATCCTAGACGGTATTTTTGGAAAAAAACATATTTTTTAGAAAATGCATTGTAATTTGAAAAATCAAAAGAAGAGCGGCCATAATGAAACCACTTTTCGGGTTTTCTTTTCTCAAAATGTTTTACTCAAGTGATCACTTTAGCCTTATGTATTTTGCAGGATAAGAAAAGGAGAAGTTAGGTATAACAGAAATAGATAGTTATAAGAAGAAGCAGAATTAAACTTAGAAATAGACTTTCAAATAATTAATTGAACTAAGAAAGTATAATTAATTTATAAAGTATCAAGAACTCAATAATAATCAATTGGAATGGTAATTTTCACAAAGAAATATCTTTGAATCTCAAAATTTAATTAACTGACATAAACTCTTGTGAGATTTCAGTGATAACAATAATGGGTTATCAATGCCAATTGCCTTCTCAAAACAAAACTATCATTTCATATTCAACTGATTCCAGTCTTTACTTTTAGTACCGGTTTCACAAACGTTCTATATGTTATGAAGTTCAATAAATAGTGTCATCAGTAGAATTTAAATGTTCTGTAACAGAAAGCGATGACACTGTAAGCGCAGGTGTTGCTGAACAATAATTCAACAAAATTCTAATCTCCCAGAACATTCTAAATACCAAACCGGTACACCTGATTAATGTGTAACAGTTATAGCTCTTTCAAGATATTCGCATCCTTTTATGGTTAGGTGTAACGATTTTGCCGTTTCATGATGAATATCGTTTTTATCATCAAAACAACAGTCCACAGTCAGGCACTATATCAATCAGACATTTCAACATTAAAACACAAAGACTTTAAAAAAGGATCAAACATTTTTGTGTAGTTATGACATAATATTTTCCCGTTCATTAGAGCAGAAATGGATTGAGGGCTGGTTTAGAAAAGATAAACAGTTCGCACTGGACACAGCTTTCAATGCTACAAATAAATTACAAACTCCAATGTTCTTGAAGATGCTATTAATTATTGAATGAAAAGTTAGACAAATCAGGGTTTCCGGTTGATTTAGACCTTAAGAGTTTTGCAACATGTCAAACTGCCTCCAAGTAACTATCAGTTTTATGAAGTTGTATCATAGAGTTCGGGAAAGAGTATTCTGGATAACTTTGGTGAGCATGCTCAGTTACAGGTTTCAGTGATTATAGTTTAAAATTGAGTCTCAATAATCATAACTGGAATTAACATGATTACTTTCTTACTATACCATGGAGTTGAAGCAATAATCAGTGTCTGAAAACGAAGTGGCTCAACTTCACAAATTTGCTTTGCATCAGGAAAATATTTGGATAATTGTTACTTCAATATAACACTGTAGCCTACTTTTATTTTGTGTTGAGTGCTGTATTTTCCAACAGCATGCAATATTATATAAATATGGAACTTGAGAATTTTTTATTTATATTTTTATACGCTAGCCTCACGTTATTGACTAATATATGTCGTCACAAGCAATAAAAGATGGCGTTCACGTATATTATTATAAAATTGTTTTGAACTTTAAATAGTAGAATACCGGTACCATGCATTACCATAACATACAATAAATATTAGAATTTACTTTACTTGAAATGTACTTCAGAATTATTGATGCTAAAGAAAATAGAATATAGACCTACAGTACAACCATGTTATGAAAAGGAATTGGATCTAAAAACTGGATTATCATTCCATGAGAAGAAAATTTACAACATATAAGATTATTCGCAGAAAAACAAATAGGAATCGCATGTTCATTATTTCCTCTAAACGTGAAGGATAGTTTAACTGTTTTTGTAGGTGGATTATTATAATGAAATTTATTAGTGTGGAAAACCAATAATGCCCATTGTCTACTTCACCCGTCAATGTGTAACAAAGCAACAGTTGAAAACATGTTATTATATTGCAGTAAAATAGCTTATTATATTCTAGTAAAACAGCTTATATATCCAGTAAAGCATGGAAACGACAAAGAAGTTTGCAATCAGGATTGACAAATTGCAGAGTAAACGGCGTTCAACTGTTTTTGCTAAGTAAATTGCACAACTGGAACTTGCGAGCCATTATTTGAAGGGGCCTAGTGCTTTGAATGATCATTATAAAGCAGCAACTATGATACTAGGGGGACGGGGTGCTAGAGGGGGGGTGGGGGAGGGGAGCGTCGAAATGCAACTGAGCATTGGTCATAAAAAAGCGACGGCGTCCTTGTCAAGGAGGACCGGTGTCCGTTGCCGCAGTGAAAGTGACCGGCGTTGCATTCCTTGCTGCTATTTCTTACTTAACCTTTCCTTCACTTCTAGCTGCTGCTACTGAGCTGCTGTCGTGTGCGAATCTGGGCCAGAGCGTCGTCGTGGGCATACACAATGATCTCCATCGCCCCCGCGACGCCTCAATTCGATCGCGCCAAAACGTGGTTCGTGGTTGCTACCGATATTTGAACTTGGACACCTTTTCCTCAATGCAACTGACACCATTCATACCACAAGTATTTTGCATCAATAACCCACATAATTCACACCTTTCACTTTTTCATATGCAAAAATGTATAAGGTAACCAACCGTCTATGCCAAACACGTTTTGTACGATTGGAGACTACTAAAAAATGTGTGGTCTTAGCTCTTCTAATGAAGAAGCTTTCAGGAACGTACATTCGTTCTTCTACGTATCTGTACATGAGTAGGCTACTCACATGAGAAACAAAAATAATTCTGATGAAGCAGGCTACTTATTACATGTAAACATAATATATTGTAGATGAATGTAGTTGTAGTTTAAGTGAATTTAAATGAGATATAAAGTATTACTTAGTACAGAAGTCTGAAGTTCAGATGAATCATACTCCTCTCCTTCCTATTCTTTTGTATAATTTAAATTAGAATCTGCAGGTTTTCAGTAGTTGTTTGTAGTTTAAGATTGCATAAAAAATTAAGCAGAAATGCGCAAAAATCAACAGAAATGCTCTAAATTCTCTATTTTTTATTTGCTAATAATTGTATTTCAAAGAGAAGAGTATTAGCTTTTAGCTTTTCAGAGAATTGGCATAGATTTCAAGCTATTTCATTTCTACAGGGGAGTGGTGGCACCAGGAGTTCTCAGTGTAAACTCAGTAGATTGCTGATCCATCTCTTCCTCAATGTAAATTATTTTCCCAAAAAAGGAATTTTCCAACTGAAATGTGATTGTTAAAAACATTCAAATGGTTTAATAGATTTCAGTGAATTGCTTTGCTTCGAATACACGTTTATATACCCATAAGTAAACAATTTTCGGGTCTACCATGGACTTAAAAAATGCTTGGTGTCATCATCATGAAGTAGAAGGAGTTTTCAGTGTAAACTCAGTAGACTGCTGATCCATCTCTTCCTCAATGTAAATTATTTTCCCAAAAAAGGAATTTATTTTCCAACTAACATGTGATTGTTAAAAACATTTAAATGGTGTAATAGATTTCAGTGAATTGCTTTGCTTCGAATACACGTTTTTAAATACCCATGAGAAAACAATTTTTCGGGTGTACCATGAACTTAAAAAATGCTTGGTATCATCATCATGCAGTTGGTGAGGAGTAACACGGACAAAACACAAACATAATATGAAATGATACATCATTGTCTGCAAATTCATCAAAATTAATTTTTCAAAACTATATGTTGACTACTCTACTTCAGCTCCAATATTATCAAGTCTAATCTCAAGTTTTGTTAACTATATAATAGCAAAAAATTACTAGTAACAAAATGTCATTAGTTGCTGAATTTCTTGCACCTGCTGGTTTAAAATCCACCCAGTGCTACCTCTTTTGTGATTACTACTAAAGCGATGCCTCGACACCTTCAAGGGTAAACTAAATTGCAAATATCGTAGGACATTAAGATTCATTGAATTTCTACAAAAATTATACAATGGCAAATAGTTAATTGGTAAGACTTAATCCTCTCTTCTAATCAACCTTAAGGGTGTTGTAATGATTACCGGTACTGAATGTCCAATGACATCATTACTCTCATAAGGAATCTATCTTCAATGCTTTGACACGACTATCTCTGCTGTACGTCTTTAAATTTCAATAGGAAAGACTACAGAGAGATCTATTGAGATTGGTAACAGTGTAAAAGCTGAAACTATATAGCTTCTTGTTGAATAGATAAATATGGCTGAGATATCCTATTACTTTTATTTTAAAATAGACTGTACAAAACAGCCCAAGCTGGTGTATTAAAATATTATGATACTAATATGAAAATATTATTTGAAAAAATCAACAAATTTGGTAGGTCTACTCAAATGTGCAGTTGTATTCTTCTTGGAGGCAGCTCTTCAGAAATGCAGTTGATTTTTGCAGTCGAGCTCAGACGTTCTTTAGAAATGTGCAATGATTGTAATCTTGAGAGTAGTTTTTTTTAGAAAAATATTCGATGTTCCACATAAATTCTCGGATTGAGATAAGAGAATGAGAAAGATTGGAGATATAAACTACAAAAGAATCAAGGTTCATTTAAGAGGCTGGAAAATCCAGCTCCCGAACAAATTGGTTGAGGCTCAATCTGTATCATGCAGCCGAGTATGTGAATAATGATCATGTTCTAATTTTATTAATACAATACTTTGCATTTCCATTATGTGAGAGCAGTTACTCTTCTCTGTCAGTAGGATGTGAAATAGATCAGAATTTGAATAAATTTGAATATTATTTAGATAAAATCGATGAATGTTGTACACTCAGTTGAGCAGTCACTGAAATCTATTCAATCTTCGGGGTTATGCCGATTTACCAATATTTCTGATGCAATTTTCTGCATCTAAAGTGTTGTGAAACCACTCTGAATTGGAAAAATGAGCAATCTCATGACAAAGAGCAAGAACGTTTTGAACTTAAAACACGATTCCCCTCAACTTGCTGACACAGAAGTAATTATTAAAATCATTGGCAAGTTAATAATAATAATAATAATAATAATAATAATAATAATGATTATTGATTAATAAGAAATTATTATTATTATTATTAATGATTGCAAAAAGTGCAATTATTGCCCATAGTGCAAGAGAAGTATCAAAATACTTTTTACAATCCATTACTTTGAAATATTTTGTTTATTCCGTAATCTTGTTTGATAACATTTATTATTATTATTATTAATAGTAATAATATATTTATTTATTTATTCATCACAGCACAGTACACAAAATTACAAATTGATATTGTCAAGCAAACATAATCTAATATTGAATATAACTTAAACACAATATAACACAATCCAATGTAAGTCACAACAAAAACCATTAAATACGTTATATCACACATAGAAACAAATAAATTCGGTCACATTCCATCCTAAACGAATTCATCTATTGAATAATACGCCTTCAAATTCGAGTAAGTTATGTATCATGTTTATGTTTTATAAATCAAATTTAAACCTTTTCTTAACAATACTTTTTACTCTGGTTGGAAGACAAGAGAAAAATTTTGGGCCCTTATAACTAGGCTTCCTCTCAAAAATACTTAGTCTGTGGCGTTGTACTGCAATACTGTTTCACCGCTTCACCGCGGTGTATTTTTTTTTTTGAGGATGAAGCCCACATAGGTCTGAGACCTGTGCGTGGGTAATGAGTTGGATGATGGTGATTGATGAGTTGGACCTACAGTTTTGGGTGGGTTCCGAACCACCGGGAAGTGATTTTTACAGCAGAGAACAATGTCTTTTTTTCTGTCCAATCTAATCGGTCACCGTTACAAACAGGACCTACGAGAACGCAGCTTATCTCTATCTGATTGAACAGATACCTGCTATGGCTCGCGGCTATCACTTCCCAAATCTTGTTAATCTTGATAATCAGCATTGACCGCGTAGGTGTTTAAATTATTTTAAACATAAGATAGCTTTAAAAATATACAAACAAGGAACTGTCAAAATAGCTAGCTTCATTAGAGCCTTACCACATGGGTGCTGGTATTTCAGTCCTCCCAAATACCTATGGCTGTTTTTTGTAAAAACAACATTTTTTGCAAATTTTGCTTTAAAGTACTTCCCCATAGCTCAATTGCATGACTTAAGTGTGAGTTTAAGCTGTGGCCTATTGCATTTTTAACATTGTAGTTGAGGTTAGGGGTAAGGTATAATCCCAGATTTCATCCCACTGATAAGGTCCATAATATTGTCAATTTGCTCAGGCCACCTTTTGTGATCTGAGTAAAGCGTTTGATTGTGTCGACCACACAATCCTGCTGAATAAACTCAGTTTCTATGGCATGAACAGTATAAACCTCAAGTTAATTGAGTCATATTTATTTAACCGTAAGCAAATAGTCTGTGTAGGTCAAAATAAATCTAAGGTAAAAATGATCAAGTTTGGTGTTCCTCAAGGTTCGGTCCTTGGACCAGTACTATTCACTCTGATGATAAATGATCTTCCATTAACAGTGAAAGCATCTCAATCAATGCTTTATGCGGATGATACCACTTTTTTTAACACAGACTCAGATATGCAAAAACTTACTTGTACAATGGAGCACACATTAAACCAAGCAAACATTTGGTTCAGGGCAAACAGGTTTCTATTAAATGACAACAAAACTCAACAAATGATTTTTAGTTTAAGAGATATTCCAAGAGATAATAGTGTGAATAGTGTTAAGTTCCTAGGTATATATATTGATGAGAAACTGACATGGAAGCCCCATATTGAGTATGTAAATAGTAAACTGTCTAGGGTTGTATACTTATTAAAACAATTGAAAAATTATGTTCCTGATAGCTATGTAAGGTCAGCTTATTTTTCATTTTTTCAAAGTATACTTTTATATGGTATTTTGTTCTGGGGTAACTGTTGCCATGTTAACAATGTGCTTTTACTTCAGAAAAAAGCTATCAGGATATTAGCAGATGCATGCAAAACTGAACATTGTAGACCTCTGTTCCTAAAGTTAAGAATCTTAACAGTTATAAATCTTTATATATATACTGTTCTGATACATGTAAAAACGAAGGTACACAAAATACCACGTCATATGATACATTCCCATGCAACAAGAAATAAAAATAGTTTAAATATACCTTTCCAAAGGCTTACAAAGTCAATGAGTAGTTACAATATAATAGGACTGAAACTGTACAATAAGTTACCACAAAGTTTAATAAATGAAACTGCAGATAAATTCAAAATAAAACTTTTCAACTGGTTAGTAAAAACACCAATGTATTCTATACAAGAATTCTTAGATTCTGAAATAACTATTGATATTTAATCCCTTAGATAATTATATTCTTTAAAAATATATACCGGGCCTTGTATTTATATACTAATTTAATATGTGAACTCCTTTTAGGTTTACTTTAAGTTAGTTACATGTATAATTCTATCTATATCATGCTTACTTGTAAAAATCTCTAGTATAAGGTTGACTTTGTCTATTGCCAATGTTGCTTAATGACAATAAAATTTCATTTATTTATTTATTTATCAACAATATTGATTTAAATAAATTTGTTGTGAATATCTTGAAACCATGCTAAGTTCATTTCTTATTTATTAAGCTCTGCAACATATTTCATGAAGTGCATCGTTTCCTTTCCAATTCAACAAGATAACTTGGATCTTCATTTGAATGGAATTGAAGATGTTTTAATATTGTGGTGGGTAACACACACTAATGAAAATGGTAACACACGTTAAGGAAAAGGGTTGCTATTACAAAAGAGCTTTATATTATTCGAACTGGCTTCTTACAATGTATATTATTATGCAATATTTACAATATATTATTTCATGAAGTAAGCTCATGTATTGATCAATATGATTTACTATTTTTCAAACTAAAAACGAAGATTCAGACTAAGCTTTTTAAAATATAACAGTAGTTTAGACCAATACTGTAATTCTCTGATATTAATAATTATTTTTTCTCATTAAAGTTCTATTCATGATTAAAAATTACTAATATTATTACATTTAACCTAATCAAATATGATTAGGTTTATAGAAAGATGTTACAACATTTCTATACAGACATTCACCGCCAGCACTCTATAGTCAGTTGGAACCTCAGAAATGCATTAATCGTTTGATATGAACCTCTCGTATAGAGGTCTTCACAGTTATTAAAAACCCAATTAAAAACTTGACTTTTATTGCAATACCGACATATGTTATCAGAATATGACATGAAATGCTGCCATGAGTGATGTAAATAAAATGGAATTTTGCCGGTAGTGGCCTAGTAGTACCAAATTTGTAAACTTGCAAGAACATAAGGGTTATCATGTGATGTAGCGTACATCATTATTATTGGCACCATTCACTATTGAAGTTTAAGAGCCTAGTATGGTGAAGAGGAGTTGTTATTAAATGAGAAATTATTATTAACGTATAGAGCAGCTACAATATAAAGTCGTCAACTATCAATTTAAATGCGTTAGCCTATTCACCGTTAATATGCCTTTCATTTCTGGCCTTATGTAAGATCAGATGCGGTTTCCCAAGCTAAGACTGCGCCTGGTGCAACGTGCACGGAATAAAAACAAGTTATAACTGTCAGCAGCATCTCTTCTTCCACTCTTCCACTATGAGTGTAGTAGTGACGAAGCTGTGGAGCATTGCCGATTGCAGTTGTTTTTCGACCGCTGATCTATCAACATACGTCACAGATTGCAGTCATCATTACAATAGCGATTGGCCTAGTGGCGCACGGCTCGCGTCTACACGAGTCCCTTGCAAACGCACCTCATCACCACTCTGGCTTCCATGGGTTAAATGACCTAATCACAAGAGCTGCTCCAGACATAGAATCAATTCAATATTCTAAAATGCATCGTGAGAGTAACAAGCTTACATGCCTGTTCTATTGATCATAAAAGAACAAGAATACCCTACTAGATCGGTAGAAACCCCTAAGAGAATTAATTAGTAAATTTGAGTATAAATAAGATGGATAATATTTTTATATCGTTTTTTTATACAGTGGTAACATAAAAATCCAGGACTACCCAAGAAAAATGACTAGGGGGGTAGAAGAGAAAATGGCAGTAACCGGACAGATTTTAAAAAAACCATTTGAATTTTTTAAATGCTGACTAAATTATGATCCTTATTACTGTGATATTTCGTTAATATGTTATTTCAATGAAGGAATTTTGTTCAATATAATAATATCAATACACACATTTTTGGCAATATCTTGGGGAGGCCATGAATCCCCTGCCCCCCCCCCCCCCCAAATGGCATCTCCCAAATTTGGAACTTAAATCAACTTAAGATGAATACAATTGGAGAAAGATGTATTATTCAAGGCATAATTGATCAAATAAATCAAAATTGGAACTTGAAAACTTCAAACTGAGCTGGAGCTATAAAAATTCAATAGCAAAAATTTAATGGAAACAAAAATATATCTGTTGTATAAAATGTATCCGGTGGTTCGGAACCCACCTAAAACTGCAGGTCCAACTCATCAATCACCATCATCCAACTCATTATCCACGCACACGTCTCAGACCTATGTGGGCTTCATCCTCAATGAAAAACCTAAAAATTGATGGGGACTGTGAGTAGACCTAGAATAACACAAAGAACAATAAAAACTCAAAAAGTTTGAACATTTATTAGTTTTAAAAATAAATTCCTAGTAAATCCCAGAACTTTATTAATCTTTCAATTGATTTAAATTCTCGGAGTTATGAAAGGATGATTTTCAATCATTAGGTTACCAATAATCAATTTTTTCTCCAGTAATGTTATTGATTCCATGACTTTGGAGCCACTTCATATTTATGATATAGAAACTCATTTCACCAAACAATACCGTAGTGAGATTGGACATATTTATCAATAAAAGACCTATTTTCCTGGCAGTCCAATAATATTATTGCAAATTGAAAATTGTGTACGAATTATTTTTGTCAGCCCGGAATGATATAGATCATCAAAGGTAGGCGCTGAACAAGTACAACAACAACAATAATAATAATAATAATATCTACAAATGCAAGGCATCTATATTCTACAGCGCCAAATGTATAAGTCTGGTCTAAAGTAGGATCAATAATTACTGAAAATTGAACTCAATAGTTATTCCATTATAATAGTGATATATAAATAACTTAATAGTAATATAATTATAATGTAAACAAAATTACAAAAGGATAATTACCGGTATTTGGTATTGCTGATTTAAAAAATATGCTATCTATTGAATAATACTATAGAATAAATGGTGCAGTTATTGACTTAAAATTGTAATGCACTCGAACTCAAAAGGTTGACGTTCAGGAAAGGGAAACTATGGGGCTGGAAAGAAGGGCATAAAAAACAAGCTAAACTGAGGTGTGGTCAACAAGATACAAACTTGTTGAACATCAAGGAACGTACTTTAACATTTGAGAAATGTGGTCGTATAATTTTTGTTATTTGTTCATACCGGTTGAGAGAATAATTTTGTGAGAAAAATATTTGCACTGGACAATACATTAAGAAATATTCAATTTACAAACGACGATCGACGATGTTATTAATGCAAAGAGAAATTATATAAAAATATAAGAAAATGAAAATTGAAAAACTGAAAAAAAAGGTTTAGCGGGACCTTTATTTGGAACTTGTAAATAAATAAATGATTAATTGAACAATCAGTAGACTTGGTTAAAGAATGGAAGCAAAAGGATTAGGTCTTCTAATTGTCTAGCCAATCAGAATAATGAGCATATGCCTAATTTATATGACAACTAAAATGAAGTTAGTCAGCCTACATTGAACTGATAAACGCGCACCGCATGGCTAAGTGAGCACATTGTGTGTTAATGATAACTGACACAATTCTAGACGAATAAGTCTCTGAAAACAACAGGCGTGAATACAAATGACATTAAGATACATACATACATTAATATCATCAATCATGTTTCAGTATTGTCTAGACCTTGAAATTAATGGACAGACGTACTAATATTGGTATTCACCACTTAATGAATCCATAATGCAAAATGTTTTAATCTTACATCTTACATTCCACCCACAATGAAGCACCAAGAACTTTATCTAAAACTACCAAAAATGTCCAAGAATTTATTTTGGGATTGGAAATATAAAAGCCAAAGTTAATTGAAATTATAATAAGTAATGAGACTCTCTATGGTAATAGAATAATAACATGATAGGGTTTTTTTGGAGGATGATGCCCAGATAGGTTTGAAACCTGTGCGTAGGTAATGAATTGGATGATGTTGATTGATGATTTGGACCTACAGTTTTAGGTGGGTTCCGAACCACCGGAATTTTTCATAGTGGTAGGTATAGGTAAGAACAAATTAAGCATTGAGCAATCCAGGCTACTGGCTGCGACCTGTGGAATTCCATAAGATGGTTTCAAACACTATGCCAAATTAGGTTTGCCACATATTTTCTTTGCTGTTTTGCTTTTTTATCGATTTCTAAACTCATGTTTTCCATAATTATTTTTCACTGGTATAATTTCGAAACGAATGAATATTAGGCTTTGAAATGAATGTAGACACTTACTATGTTTGGGTGATGGCCATTTCCCATTGATGTAATCCTTCATCAGACATGACTGGAGGCCCACAGTTTTCCCCCTATTTATTAAAAGCCATTCACAGCGTAATAAAAAGTTTCAAATAGAGAATATAATATGACTCTAAATACTATAACTTTGTTCTTTGCATTTTTTCAATATCTTCAAATAAGCGTTGACCCTTAACTGGGTTTGACCACCATTTTCCAAGATGGCGACTGGAACACAATGTATATTGATGGAGATTTTTGATACATTATTCAGCAAATGCCAAGTATGGTACAACATATAAGTTCCAAATTTATTTATTTTATTGTACAAAGGCAACTTATTAAAGTATTTTAAGCCTACGTGATAGATGAAGTGATGTGTTACAAAGTAGGATGAAATGGTATTTGATGATGTTGTACTAGAGTTAAAACTAAATAGAAAATTTTAAACATATTAAAACCAAACAAGTATCTAAAACGTACCTATATAGCATAGTCAACTATAGTCTTAATTAGCATATTGCAAACAGAAAATACATGAAATATTATAGCTTTTAATATTAGGATTGTTAGCCAAGGCTAGTATTCTAACTTATTGCCTAATATTGAATTAAGTACCTGTGTATCAATTTAATATTGCTGTTGATGAATTCATCAAGAGTGTAGAAGGGATTACTAATTAGCCAGTCATAGATTTTTTTTAAAATCTTTTCAGAGGCAATTTTTTAAAGGAATCTGAAAATCTGAGACTTTATAATTAACACTGGCGGGAATGTTGAGGTTTACATGCATATACTGTGTAGTCATGGAGCCATGAAGAAAACAAATGTTTATAATATATATCTAATATCGACAACTCAATTAAAGATCAAAACTCCAAAACAGAGAAATTACAACATCACAGATGAGCAGAGACTTCAGAGATCCGAGAGAATGAAGACATATTGGGCACAGAAAAAACGTTTCCGAAAATGATCTTATCAATTTCGACTAGATTTACTCCAATGAGGGCTTATAAATATATATATATCTAGCCTATATAATAATAATAATAATAATAAGCGTATGGCTTTTAATGGTGGGGAGACCCTTACGGGTAGTTCCACCTCGCCGTTTGTGCCATGTTACCATGTTACAGGGAACATGGTCGACCTACTATTTTAGGTGGGTTCCGAACCACCGGGTAAGTGATAATAAAGCTTGTAACATCAAGTCATTGAAGCACGGTCACCCATCCAAGCGCAGTCTTGAGCGGTCGTGACTATATAGATATGCATACAATCAACTATAAAATGGACAAATATTTATGCAACTGAAAGCAATGGCCACACTGTCGCTACAAAATTTAGTCACTGTATGTCTTGGCAACCAAACATTGAACTAGTATGAACATACACGGGTAATAGAAGAGTAACTAGAAGAGTACTCTTCTATTACCCATGTGAACAGAGAAATAATATTGTATTTCTTATTATTCATAGTTCATAAATGTTTATTTTGCTGACCACCTGATAGAGTAGGTGAAATCATTCAATGATGCTATTTATTTCAGTGAGAGTCTGAACATTGATTGTAGTACCATCACACATCAAGATTGCTTACACAGGTAATTTGAAATATTTTCTGTATTAAAATGTTGCAATGTTAGCATCAGTTACTGAATTGGATGTGTTACTAGTGTTTTGATCAAAGTAATCATATAAAAGCAGAAATTAAAAAAAAAAACTGACTCAGACGGTATCTTTACTTTAACTGAGTAATTTGAAAATTATTCATGTTAGACACTTGGAGATTAATTTATAGTTGAGAAAATTATTAGATTTATTTTGTTATATCTGTGTTATTGAATTAGTGTGGTGAATTTCCTGAGCCTAAAAATATAGACTGAAAAGTTTAAGGAGTCTCTTTACAATGATCATGATAATTGGTTTTATTGATGACAGTAAAATAAATAATAATTAGAGTAGTTTATAGGCTAATAAATTTTGTAAATTAATATTGAATGTCTTGAGGAATTATTTATTTTTTATCTATTTATTCCAAAACACAATCAAGTAAAGATACAAAAGGCACAGCCCACTAGGCCTACTGCTTTCTTTACAAATTTCCATTAAAAAAAATCCAAATTTTTGGTTATGACCAAGTTCAACTAGAAATTTCACTTTGAAGAACAATTCCTGATTCTTATGAATACTAAGAATATGATTAGAACGGTACATCCAGATAATAATATTCTTACTTTTCCAGAAACCCGATGTGAGAAGCAGGCTAATAAAAAAATATAGCCTACACATTTACACACCACAAACACAAAACACTCCTTTAACATCTACAGCATTCTCATTCTAACAAGAACAATCATGTCAATGGAAAATGAAAAGTTCAAGTCCTGTTTTACGCCACCAATTGCTAAACCCAGATTACCTGGATTGGGACACGGACCTCAACTTCCACCATTTAACCCACAGCATCATGACAACCCCTATGTCAAGCCAGTATTTCCATCCAAAACAAGGAACCCATACAAACAGGTTTAATCAAATTTGATTATCATTACTGCTCTTCAAATACACGTATCAATGTTAACAATGTGAATAAAACCATTCTAAATTTTACAACATTATTGAATTATCAGCCTACTTGATATTATTTCCCGTTTCGTTGATAATAATAATAATAATAATGAATTATCATAATAATGATATATTATCATAAGAAATCATATTTATTAATAATAATAAATATGATTTCTTTCTAGGGAAGAGTGCGTTGACACTATATATGTAACAAAATATTGCCCTAAAACCATGTTGTTCAACGTACAGCTTATTTCAGAGAAATGCATCCTACAAAATCAAAGCAAAATAAAACAATGTTTCTCTATTTGTATAAAATTTATATCAATAGCTATTCATTTTATAAGAGTCTCATTTAATGTTACATGAGAAAAGTTCATGTTTAATCCGTAACTACAAGAACTATCCTACTATAAATTAATCCCATACCCCATTCAAATTGCCTCTTAATAAATCACAAGAACACTATACACCTTGGGTACAAGGAACTCCAATGCAAAGAATATTAAGACCCTAATAATTTCAACCCGTCTCATGCTCACTATGAGAATATTCATTTTAAAATAATAATAATAATAATAATAATAATAATAATAATAATAATAATAATAATAATAATAATAATAATAATAATAATAATAATAATAATAATAATAGTAATAATAATAATCTGCTGTGCCAGCAGATGAGAATGCTCAACGAACAAGAGGAGAGAAGCTGAGAAAATACCAGGAGCTCGCATTTGAACTAAAAGATATGTATGAACTGAACACTGTTAAGATAGCTCCAATTGTAATAACAGTGGGTGGCTTGGTTCTTAAGTCAGCAGACGAGTGCTGTAAATTGATTGGACTGTCAGACTCTGTGGTGGAAAAAATTCAGAAATCTGTTTTGCTTGACACTGCACGCATGGTGCGTCAAATATTGCAATGCACAAGATAATTCTAAACCATACTCACTTGTAATAGTTATCTTGGAGAGGAGGTTGCATGTGAATGCCCCTCCCTTCAAAAGACCTTACCGCAAATGCGAGAAAACACCAATAATAATAATAATAATAAAAAAATAGTAATAAAAATAATAATAAATATTAATAAAAACGTATGGCTTTTATTAGTGGGGAGACCCTTATGGGTAGTTCCATCTCGCCGTTTTAGCCATGCTTATAGGTTCCGAACCACCGGGTGAGTGATAATAAAGCATTGAAGCACGGCCACTCATCAATCCCCCTAAAACCGTACTTTAACCGAACTTATGTCTAGAAAAAATTTAATCCATTTATTTGTGCACCTATTCAGTTCGTTAATTTGTTGTAAAGTTCAATATTCTACTGTATTTTTTTATTTTATTTTTTATTTAATTTTTCATCACATTACATCATTTTTCTGGGAATACGCCCATTTGATAGGTGATTTGTCAAACTAGCTCGTCCTTGTAATCAAACAAGAATTTTACAAGTAAAAGTAAAAAAGTACCAGTAAATACATATATGTTAATATATTATATATAACAATGTCAAGTCCTTAAGATATTACAAATGTGAGCACCATCAATCTGTTCAGATTTCAGAGTTCATTGAAGTCTGCCACGGAATAGTATGCTTTATTAATTAGTATATTTTTTATAGATTTCTTGAATAGCTTCAGATTGTCAATTTTTCTAATGATCTCGGGTAATTTATTATACAATCTTATTCCTGAATAAGAAGGGGTTTTCTCATACGTCGCATGTCTATGAATTGGGTACAACAGCAAATGCTGATTACGTGTGGAGTAATTATGCCTCTCTGTACAAAATTGAAATTTATGAATATTACTCTTTATGAACACTAATAACTGATTATGTAGATGGCAGGAAAAGTAAGAATCTGAGAATATTTAAAAACAGACCTGCATGAATCTCTTTGTCTTAACCCGAAAATTACTCTTATAATCTTTTTTTATATCAAGAATACCCTATAACTGTCTGTGGAATTACCCCAGAACATATTTCCATGACATAGATGGGAATATACATAGGCTTAATATACTGTGATGAGTGTGCTTCTATCCACAGAATGTGATAACTTGAGAATCATGTAGTATGCCCGGTTTAACTTGGAGGTGAGATAACTTGGATGTATTTCACTGGAATTATTCCATTTGATTGAAGAATGCCTGAAACTCTTTCTCTTCTATTGAGTACTGTACTAACAATTTATAAAATAAATAATGTATAATTTGTGTACGGTAATTGTTAGTACTCAATAGAAGAGATTTAGTGTTGTATTATTTGCAATTCGATACACTGAACAAATGAATTTGAATATCAAGAAATGTAAATATGAATGTCATTATGTTTTGTTGAAGAAACTATACAAAAGTGCTTAAACAATAATACAAAGTATTATAAACCATTATAAAATGCTTATCCATGAATATGATACACGCGTTTAGCCGTAAATTCGTTACTGACAGAGAGACAGAAAATGCAAAACGGTCGACTTATAACAGAGACCTCTCTCCATTCAGTACAATTTTTATAAACACAAAGATTTGGTTTTAAATCAACTTCATTGATGGAAAACCCAGCAGCTGAAAATGCAAGATATTACAAAGATAGGCTACTAGAACTTCTGTTAACAGTTGTAGAGCTCACGTCCAAGAATAAGGGTGCTTGCACAGAGGATGACTTGATGTACCCAATGATAATCACCATCGAAAAATTAAACACAGTCACAACACCTAACCCTTTTTCAATTCGCGTAGTCAATTTCATATCTGTTCTTCACAAAAGGTCACTCTGCATCACATCTACAAGGCTGTGTTTTCTATTTGCGAGACAGCTGATTGCTCAAATTAGATTTCAGATAACTGATGAATGAGTCTATAAAACAATATTAATCAAATGTATATATCATCTACTTATTAATCACTTGTTATTATACTTAATTCATATGAAGAAGGGGGCCTGAGGGTTATCTATAAATCTGATTCCAATTGCATATGATTGAGAAGCTCATTTTAAAAATCATATGCTCCTATAGAAGAAGTCCTAAGAGCCTTACTTTTTTCCCTTTTAAATTCCTATTACCAACTTCAAATGCAAGTAAATTTCGATAATCCTTACACATACATCGCTGGGAATTCTTTAAAGGAAGATCCATGCAAAATTTCAAAGCCGAAAATGCGTTAAAAACAGACACAAATGCAAAACGGTCGACTTGAAACAGAGCCCTCTCTCTTTGGTCAATGATTGGATTGTTTGTGTATGGTAACCTTTCAATATTTTTTTATTTTCCATTATTGCCCTTAGGTTAGTGTTTTAATTCGTCGTGATCATTCATTTTCCTTTCTCTTCTTCTCTTCACCCAAAACCTCTCAATTCTTTGGCTATGTTCCTGTTTCCTTTGCTCTGTACATATTTTTTCAGTTTTTCTCATTAATTTCAAATTTCATGTTAGTAATCCTATTCCTGAGTATGACACTATTATGACTATTATTTATAATTGATAAATTATTTATAAGTAGGCTACTATATTTTTTTATATGCATAACCATTGTAAACTTTAAGAATTATTGCCACAGTTTCAATCTTCAATAGACTAGCGTGTGAAGCACACCTTTGGATTCAAAATAGCTCACATATTTTTATGAATGCCTACTAGAAGTACCGGAATGCATTTTATTGGTTAGTGCAGTTATTATTGGTTGGTACCATTGAACAGTTCTGTTTGTCACGCACAGTTTAGAAGTGCAATTATATTCAAATTATCTAAAACTAGGTCATTTTCCGTTCCTTTCACTTTTAGCAGTTAAAATCATGTACTTGCAGCTCTTATTTTTTTTAAAGTTGGCTGATTGAAAAAAGAAAGAAAAGTATGTGACCGAGCAGCTATGACTTGATTGAAATCTGATTCATTGAAATTTTCCTAGTGGTTTGAAATGCACCTAAAAAAAATGTTCACCCTATTTCTCATTAAATGACAAAGACTACGAATGGCTACCCCTAAAGGGTATCCTCACCAATAAAAACCCTACTTAAATATTAATTTTCCAAAAGGGAAGTTTCAATTGAAATTCAAATGGAATGAATCGATTACCAACTCCAGGGATGTGTAAACAGGATGCTATAAAGTGAGGCTTATCTTTTTTTAAATATGAATGCATGAAGGCTTATCATGCACAAATATGTTACGCAATCTCTCTTGGACAAATTTTTGAGAATAAGTTATATACTCTTCAAAATTACCTAATCAAAATAGTTTTATTAGACAACTAGTTACTAGTGTATAACTGCATAGATTAAAATGTGAATTATTACGAGATCTCAAGGTGACTTCTTATACCGGTACTTATATGCGGAGTTGATTTGATAGACAAAATGGGACTTTTTGATTGAGTCCCATTTGGCAATTTTCTGTGGCTCTTATTCTGAGGAGTGGTCATCATTGTAAAAATTTCAATCTCCCACATTTTGATTTTAATTTTAAACAGTCATTATAAGGAATTCCAATTTGAAGAAATAGAACATGAAATATAAATCAACTATGATAGTTTGGATTTTATTTGAACCGCAGTAGTATCTAATAAATCAAAATATGCTCTATTATTGTGAGAGGTAAGTGCAAGCTGGCGCATCTCAGCTCCATATAAAAATCTAAATATTAGATAATATTTAGATTCTATGAGTGCTTAAATTATTTTACTGGTCATCATGAACACCGAGTGTCAACACACCCATTCCTTTGATGCTATACAGTTGAAAGTCCGTTTTGAAAAGAATTCGTTCAATTAATACAAATTTCTAAGAGTTAACAAAGTACGCTTTTCAAGTTCATTTCCTTGAATCTCTGGAACTGAATCCATCCTGAAGAGAAGAGAGAGTTCTTTATCAACTATGTTGATAGGATAGTTTTTTCACAAGTATTTTCTCTGGTGTCTAATCAGAAAATAGAAATATGCCTCAGAGCCACTAAATTTTCTAGAAGCAGCTACTATTTGTAGCTGA
Organism: Conomelus anceps; assembly: GCA_948455865.1. Lineage (NCBI taxonomy): Eukaryota > Metazoa > Arthropoda > Insecta > Hemiptera > Delphacidae > Conomelus > Conomelus anceps. Next base: position 25,714,341 of record OX418217.1, read on the forward strand.
TTTTAAATGTTCACCAAATTGTAAACAATTTCAAATTTTTTAATTGAGATTTAAACCACACTCAACATTGAATAATTCTGATAATAATAAAGCATAATATTATGACTTTCATTGGTGAGGAGACCATTGCGGGTAGTTACACCTAGCTGTTTGAGCCATTATATGGAGAACATGGTAGACCTACAATTTCAAGTGGGTTCCGAACTACCTAAAATTGTTGGTCCACCCACCCTCCACCCATGAAATATATAAATTCGGATTGTAAATTATTTCAATACACCAAATTTATTTAAAACAACCCCGGTATGAAACTAGGATCAAATAAGTTATTAAATGGTAGTTGTTATAAACTGCCATATAATATATGCAAATAAAAAAGGCGATTAACATTTGTCGCATATTGATTAAGCTTCCTGGAAATTTTAATAACATATTCTTAATTTTTTGATCTGCGAGCTTGCAGGCATTGCAGATTGCAGTCACTGGTTTAGTTTGTTCAAGAATTATTGTATTTTCCGTGAAAACCGTGACTGCAACGACGTTTTTACACAGTTTATGGTTGAATAAAAGTGAACTTTTAAAATTTCAAGGTCGATCTTCAAAGCAAATGCAAGTAACACCCTAAATTGCCAAACCTATACAGGATAGAAGAAGGCTGAGCTCAATAAAACTTTCCTTGAGATTTTCACTGTCAGTGTGGGACGATACAATTTATAAAGTGGTAAGAAAATGAACTCTTTGGCCTTGAACAGTGTCATTGGTCGCAGAAACCGGTTGGTCAGCAGCCACCATGGAGTCCGCTGTCCGGTGGGATTTCGAAAAAACACATTTGTGTAAGCGATGGCTCTGAGCAGAGGACAGCATACTCCACCTTCCCAAAGATACATGGTTGAAAATCTCGTTATTCATCTTGCTTCATCTGCTTTGAAAAATTGATCGTTGAATACTTCCAGACAAGGATGAAGCTACTAATATTAAAATAATGACAAAAATAATCGGTAGAAAAGTACAGAACAATTTTTGAAAACTGATATCGGATAGACTTTATGATGGAAATTAACATTATTTTTCTCATAGTTCACAGTGGAACTATTGAATTGATTGATAATCCTTGTGATTGTTTATCACTTTTAACTCAAAATTGCGTGATTAAACACTTGAGTACTAGGCTGGCAGGGCAGTAAGCTCCCTCTTCTATACCAGTACCAGCCGAGTGGTAATGACGCAGTACTTGCTGGTATTCAAGTGGAAGGCTAGATAAAAACAAAGAAATTGCATGCTTAGATCAGATACGGTACGTACCGGTACTGATAACAAGACCATTTTGAAATTTGTATTTTGTAATGAGTAATTTTTTCTCCTCTCGCCACCGAAGTTTAAATTATTCCATTTCATAGTTTTGTGAATACCTTTCACAGTTTGCAGTACCTACTGTAAGAAACTATACATAATTTATATATGTCAAATAATCAACTACAGTACCGTATTAAAATAATTTAGGAACTATTTTAGTCTCTGAAAATCAAACATCAACTTTATTATTATATACATTTTTAGTATTAACAACCTCTTATCAAAAAACTCAAGTGAAAATGACGAATCATGATTAACTGTGTGTTTTTGAGCTACGTAATAATTAGTGCACATTAGATCCAAACTTAAAATTTAAAAAAAATTAAAGGCGGAAAATGATTGAAATAGATGTGATAAAGTAGACTGGAAAAGAGAGAATGGAGAAGGTGGATCAAGGATACAAAGCTGGCAGACTCCAGGAAGAGTAAAGAGATTATAACTCATCCAGAAACAATACCCAGGAAATTTGATACAGCTGCTTTCATGTGTAGGATGAAGTAGCTACGGTGTAATTAACTTTTTCTATGATGATCTCCTAGTTTTAAAGAGCATGATTTTCATCCTTTCAGTGCAGACTCTTTCCTTTTGCCTTTCAGTGCGCATGGCATTAGTTCATGTTTACAGTTCCTAATGATAGCTGAGGAGGAGAATGTAGAGCAAATGCCTAATTGAATACTTAGGCTTTAGACAGCTATTGCAATAGAGGCAATACTGCAAAAGAAATATCGATAGCTTACAATTTACTGACATTGGATTGGTGTTACTTTCTACTACTGAAAAAGCTACTGTGCTGTGTAGGTACAGCGAAATACATGTCAAATAGGGTTTCCTTTCACAAGCCTTGACTCACAAAGTAACCGTGTATTAAGAAAGTTACGGCGACCTTTGGTTGGTAGCAAATACAATTTCAGTATTAATAACGACAAGTAACTGCAGGCGAATTCCACGATATTTGCATCTAGCAAAGATTTATCACAGTCACGTTCCCTCATTGATGTAAAAAGATGTGTATCAGTATTGAAAAAGTTAATAATAGGGATGAAATACCGATTATAATATACTCCCAAATGTTCAGTTGCTGCCTAGCTGGTTGCTGAAGCTATAATGATCTTGATATTTGAGGGAAAGAAAATCTAAAGCTGATCTGATTAAATATTTATTAGGCTATCCCGATAAATTTATTCTCCTGAGTCGATTATACTAAAAATATAGGTAGGAAATTTGTTTATGTCCGCCAGCGTTCTATTAATATATCATTGAGATATTGTTTGTGAGATACATAAAATATTATACTTATCGCGCATGATTGCCTTTCAATAAGCATCAACAATAAGAGTGAATAATAATCATTATAGGTTTTAATTTTGTAATTACAGAACTTGATTTGTTGCAATGTACACCACACATTTGAAAATGCCATCTCTTTCGCCAGAGGAGGTAGCTACGAATGTAGCTTCAATATTTGCACAATATAACAGGAACTTAATCAATAAATTATAAAATAATAATTTTGAAGAATAAAATAAATTAATATTGCATTGCGCACCATCACAAGAAATTTTTAACTTCGTGATGTGACTAATTTTATAAAACTTGTATCTTGTAGCTAAATTTGGTTTCCAGTTATCTGAAGCCCTAGTCATACAGTCATATTAGGCTAATGGTGGAAATAATCAAAGATATCAAAATTATTAATACATAAGTCAATGTAGATGGGAATAAATTACAAATTCTCATTTTGATTCCATCAATTGCAGACTTCCCATTAACGAATTTTGACAACAGCAACAAATAGTTATGCGATTTTTATGCAAACTATTTTTGGATAGTGACATTCATCGAATTTTCACTCAAGTATTTGTTGCTGCTGTCAATATCGAAATTAATCTATTTATTCGAATAAATTACGAATTAATTTTATTCTATCAATTGCACTGAAGTCTCTCGATTAACGAGTGTTGACAATAGCAACAAATAGTTATGTGATAGTTATTCAAACGATTTTTTGGATAATAGTATTCATCGAATTTTCGCATAACTAAATTACGTTGCAGTCCGTTAATCTAATGTCTCCAGTACAATTGATAGAATTAAAATGAAAATTCGTGATTTATTTCCATCTCCCTTGATAAGGTTTTATAACTTCAATTTTTCTAACTTCATCTTCTTCCAGGTGGAAGGGGTCAGACCTCCTCGACCTCCCAGACGCTGGCTATCCTTGATCAAATCTTACAAAAAATTTAAATTTATAAAACAAATCAATTTTTAAAAATAATTAAACCTCACGGCAAATTTACAATATTCATTAAGGAATGAAGGCATAATAAGATACTCATAGAACTACAGACAATAAGAAAATCAAAATCCAATTTTATAACTATTACCACAGATAAGGTTGTATGTGCTATTACTTTATGATTGTACAAGTTATTGATTGATCATAATTTGATAGGCAATTTTTCTAATGTCTGCATTTCATATCTACAAGGTGCAAGGCAGCCATAGCATTCACTGTTACGACGTCAGCCTCCAATAGCTATTATAGTATTGGCAAGAAGTAAGAGTTCAGCATCATATCTTTCAAATGATAACCGATCACGGGATGAAACTTAACAGTAAGCGATGAGGCTATACATGCCGCTATTTATTACCTTATTCTGAAACGGGTTATTGCGTAATGTAATATTTTATGATATGCCTGTTGTGTAGCGGGACTAGCACCAAGACATCAGTCGATCCAGCTATTCAAAACGACGACGGCTGTTCTGAAAGTTATTTCACTTGCGAAACTCATCCTATTGAGTAAACAAGCCTACAACACCTTTTTGAACACGTTATCTTTCCGGCAAGGGGCAATTTTATTGCTTTTTTCTAGAAGGAAGAGATGAGATATTATTCAATTCTAATAGGCTACGGTTGATAGGCCAATTGTTGATCTAATGACAACATACATGACATGGCTAAAACTTCAATTTTTTATTGTCAGTTGAATCCTCAATGGACCACACTTGTCGCAACGTCGGTTGATTGAAATTTGGAGGTAATTGATTAATTGGTTGCCTTTATTTGATAATAATTAATAATACTTATGTTCTTTGGAAAGAAGTGAATAAATTTTTTCCTCACACTAAATTAGCGGACTTTAGATCTCGAATCCAAGAGAGAAGAAATCAAAACGTTCAATCTATTACATCATAATCATGAATATATCAAATTAACTTTAGGGTTATTCATTATTGTCATTCAACAACTCAAAACATGTTTGAATCAATCAGTGTCATGTATCTATTCATCTATTGTCTTTTTTCTCTTATATTAATATTTAACACCACAATAATTAGTAGAAAATTATAATCAATAGATTAACGTCCGCTCAAATTGACAGGGTGCATCATTTGTCGGGGGTGTAGTGGTAAGAGAAAGTTACTAACCCTTTGAATCCAAGTAATAGGAAAGAGGCGGGATAATTTGGCCACTCTGATATAGAAGGGAGGAAGTTTTCTTCTACGGTGACAAAGTGGACCTAAGGCAGTCGTCAATTCGCTCTACAATGATGAACATCAATGGCTAGATACTATGTAACCCCTCGGGGGTTCCACTGCTCGGTGCTCGCGGTCCGGTCGGGTGTTACAGACAATCCCAAACTAGTTAATTTAAATTAAGCTAACAGTACAGAATTATTCGAAACATGAATTGCGCGGCGTGAATTCCTGGCGGCGGCTGCGGAGGAGGTCTATTGGTGACGGACGGCGGTATGCAGGGGGCAGAATGGAGCGGCGAGCCGACATTCAACAACTCAAAAGGTGTTTCAATCAATCAGTTATTAAGAAAATCGCTGTACCCTCTCACTCAGCCGACGTCCATCAACTTATTCCACCGTTAGTGCGATGCTAAAATCACGCCAGGTTCTATTTTATATATTTTTTATTGTGTTTTATGTGCTATTCTACGTCAACCTCTCATGCTCTGATTACTCAATCGACGATTCAATATATCAATCGATTACTGATTTCACTCAATTCGACAGCTTATTACTTTATCAAAAATTTAGGTTATTAAGAAAATCGTAATTATGATGATTTAAGAACTATTTCAAGAAATACTTTTAATCGATATTTCATTTTATCATGTTAATTACCTATGTACAAAGTCTCAAATATTATTTATAATTATAACAGTACGGTCCAAAGGAAAACGATCGTTCTTGTCAATTTCAAGCAATCCTTGGATCCCCTTTCACTCATTAAGATGCTTAAGTTGGGTCACATGTGTGGGAAAGACAGAAATAGTTATATGTGTATTGAGGGTTGATCGAATCCTGTGACAATTGTCTGGTCATGAAATATAGCCGCTGAGTTAAGCTGAGGCAAATTAATCTACATTATGAAACATTCACAAGGTAAGTGGTTTATTCTGCAACCTGGAATTGGAGAAGAGGCGTCTGGAGGTAATGAATTTATTGCTTTAATATTATTATTTTTATTATAATTATTATTATTGCTTATAATTTATTATTATTTCTTATTATTGCTTTATTATTATTATTATTATCATCATCATCATTATTATTGCTTTAATAATGAGGAATATACAACCTCTCCAAATTCATCATATTTATCATGTTTGATAGCAATAACAATGACGACTATTCAATTCATATTAGATCGAGGAATTTCATCTACAAATCTTCTATCTCTTTTAATATTCTTCGTTAAAAATATTCATAGGAGAACTATAGTTTTTATTAATTCCGAAAATAGTAGGTCATTAATAAGGAGCCTTATTATGGACACTATAAGGAGACATTCATTGATTGATTTTAGAATTGTCCACATAACATAATACAAAATCATCTCTGTCGTTAGGAGAGCTTCCATCATTGCAGAGACTCATAAGGGAATGAAGTCTCTTTGAAGTTCAAGAGCGTTCGCCTAGACTGCTCCTCAATTCCAAACAGGAAGTCTCCCAGAACCCTGACACTGACAATCAAGTGAGCCACTTCAGATCACTCCTCCAACAACCACATTGTTCAAGAGCTTTGTAAAGAGTTGTGACGATGAGGAGAATTTCACCAGAAACTATGTATTTTTGGAACATTGGAATTGGATATTTTCTTTTAGTTTGGTTTGTTGAGCTTTTTAATAAATTCTCTTATTTAATTTCATGTATTCAACCCAATTATCAAATGGAGTGGAGTGATTTCTCACGTACGGAATCCGAATTGAGTGAATAAATGACTTCTCTGAAGCTCCGTAAAAGATATTTATTTATAAACCTCTGCTCAATTAACTACAGCATAGTAATGAAATTCCTCATTCAGCCTAATAGTGTAGGCTACTCTAGTCTACTATTTTGAATTGCGGAAACTATCTAGTTTATTTTTGGCTTTGTTTAGGTAGGTGTACAGCATTCCTTAGCAAGCTGATAAAATGTTTAGAGAATCATTTTGATCACATCAATTAAGCATTAGAACAATTATCAATCGATAAGAATGAGTAGAGTTCATTAGTATTGCTTTATTTGTTGATGATTATCGTGGGTTATAAGTTGGTTACCTACAAATTGTTTTTTTAATGTAATTTATGTATTTTTAATGTAAAAACAAGACAAACTCAGTGAAATATGTTCTCTACGACAATTTTACCACCAATTGCCAATTAGACCTAGTAGATTACTGCAATTAATTTTTTCTCACCACACTTGTTTCTCATTATCGTGCTGGTCAATCCTTCCCTGGTTTCCTTATTTCCAACAGTTCGCTATTCCTAATCTTGTTCTGTAATCAAGATCATATTTTCGAATTATAGTTGGTTTGAGGATCGATAAGGTCTGATTCACTTCTGATTCGCCAGTATTTTCACACAGTCTTTTTTCTACTCATTAGTATTTTGGGCTTTCTAAATATTTTCTTACAAAGAAATCCAAAATCATTACATTTTAAATCTGTTATTAAGATGGCGGAATTTTACGATCCAAAAGTACAAATACTCTTGGAAATGAAAGGATTAGAAGGTAATATTATTACAAAGAATTAGATAAATACATGAAGCAAGCATGCTTTTCCAGTATTATGTAGCATAAAAACAATAGAACAATGGTAACTGGTAACGTGATTTGGTGGAGTTTAATGACAATTATTTCAGAAACAGATAGTGTGCATAGTGCAGTCAAGACAACATTGCGTAAGCGGTAACCTTGACTTTCACAACGTCGAAACCAACGCTATTGAAACTGCTCCGGCACAGCTTCTGTAGGCTGCAGTGGACGACCAGACGTCTATCTATTTTGATTCATATCTTGTCTGCCTGCTTAACTATATAGCGTTAGGCTGTTGAATTCCGGATTCAATTCGTAACAGATGTCAGATTGTCACCATCGAAAGTGTCAAATATTTATTTTGGTCACTATAAACCTAATTATCTCTGTTCAACGCTTTACAAGGAAATTTTATGAAATATACAACTTTGGGCATCCAAGCCTTTCAGTCATACAAGACTTTTGCCTTCCATTAGCCAAATTCCAGAACCAGTAGCCTAAGGAGTGGTTGACACTGAAGATGTAGATTGACGACTCTTAAACTGGCAAATAAAGAAGCAATATCTATATTCAAATAAGAAGAATATTAAAGCTGTAAGTGTCATTTGCATACTTTTAAAATTTTAAATAAGCCATTAGCAAAAGAAAAAGTGATCTACACAATATGATGGCTCAACTGAATAATTCATGAACATTCTCATATAGTCCAGATAAAGCAGATAATCCAGATAAACCTGATGAAGGTGGAACTTATTCTTGTAGGTTTACACCACTCAGTGGCCGAACTAGATTTATTGCGCCCTGGAGTGGGTTTCGTCTAGTGTCTAGTGCTTTTTAATTCGTTGCTTAATGTCATATAATAAGAAACGAAATACTCCTCTATGAACAATAGCCTACATACAAATATAAGGACCATACATTTTAAAAACAAGATTAAAAAATTTACCATGCTCAAAAGAATCTTTCTATGGGTAGAAATGAAACTGCATTGCTAAAACAAAACAGAGGATAATTGAACCTAATTAAATATATTGTACCATAGATAAGGTCTAGTAAGGAATGTGATTGTGCTGACCAGTAGGCCTAACTAATAATGACTATATTGTCTCAAGTAGGAGCCATAATTCAAAAATATCTTTCTTTACTCTTCTTCACTTGAAGAAATTTATTCGGGGAAGTTTGATCTTATTAAAATTTATTTAAATACGTTTTAACTGTATCTATGTTTTTACTTTACGCCAGGCGCCCCTTTCTGCCTTGCGCCCATTGTAGTTACGCCACTGCTACCACTCAAATTAATGTCAGTGCATGAAAAGGAAATACTGCTGAACGGTGATGGTGCATACTATAATAAGATGATTGCTTTAGTGTTTTGCATGAACAAAATATTTGAAACAATAATTTAGTCTAGACACAGTTATATTTTAAACAATAATTTAGTCTAGACACAATTTACATGATTTCAATTATTAGATAAATCAGGATGAGTTCAATAATGAGCCGGCAAACCAGCTTGATGTGCTTTCAGAATTTTAAGGATCATGATGAATGGGTTGACTTGACAGATGGAAATAACCCCGTCATTCATTTTTTTTATCAAGCCGAAACCTCCCCAAAAAGACTTGCTTTCTGATGCAATAGTCCATTCAAAATAAAGAGAGTTTACTAGATGATAATAATAGTAATAAATAAAACTCATACAGCTTGATTTTCGTCCAGTAGGAAAATTTATACTATTTTACTTACTTATTAACATTCCCAATTTCGGATGATTACCGTATCTTTTTTGTTCACTAATTTTGTTAATTTTTCTCATTTTTGGCCATTGACATGAAAAAATCTACAAGGAAGTAGGAACCTATCTGTTTAAAAAATAATTAATTCTCTCAATGCTGACATTTCTGAAACATTTTAATTTTAAGATTTTAAAATGCATAAGATTGATTAGCCAATTTTTCAGCTACGCCACTCTAATTGCATTATAACTTTCCATAACTTGACATTTTTGTAATAGTCGTCTCTTCAAAGCACTTGAGACTCGTAAAATCATTCTGGGTCTGATATTTTTTTTAAATATTGTCTGGTAAAGCATCCAAAACAGTAACATTCAATCAGCAATATAAGAAACTTTTGCAACACAACAGCATTGTAAAAATCACAAATTACACCCGACAAGAAGTTTAGAAGGATTGTGGCAACTCAACTCGCTGACAATACTCAGGTGACAAAACCCTTCAAGGACATAATACTCGGATGAGTAAACTGGAATAGTCTCAAGTCATAAACCAGAGTCCTCACAATGGGAACATTTATAATGACTCACGAGACTGGGCCTAGATAAATAAGAAGTGAATTTGATGCCATGATGCGTGACTGATGGTGTGGTTGGTATTTGAATAGCGGAAAAAATGAGTTGAATGCCGGAGAAGCGAGTTGTTTGTCGACTGGCCTGGCACAGGCAGAGCAGATTCTTCATTAATGTCAAGGTCATGAGCGGCAGCGGCAGCCAGCAGCTGGGCATAAATTTTACAAAATGGCGGATTGTTTACAAACAAAATCCTGACATGGATGCTCAAAATAACAATGTTGTTTACAGGAAGGTCTGAATGCGTTTTTTCTACAAAGACAGTTCACTTTGGAATGAGCAGAAAAACAACTGCACCTTCTCACAAAACAATCTGAGAGATAAATTAAAGTGCTGTGATTTTGAACAATAATAAAAAAGTAGAATGTTACACAAAATATTTAGAAAATTTTCATTTTTAATGTATTAAAGCATTCCAGGAATCACATATCAATCATCGATAACATAAAGCTGAGCAAAAATATGTTGAAGGGCTGTGAATTTTGATGGCTTGAGCACCGTGAGACTCATAGATTCAGAACTAAAACCATTTTAACATGAATTATGCAACGCAGATAGCGAGGAAAAAACTAGATGTAGCCAAATAAAAACCACAATTGAATAAAATTGTATAAAAATCATTGAATAGATAAGATAAGATTTGTGATGCATAAGCTACTGCACCACAATGTTTTATCTGAAGGGTGTTAAATACCTAATTGAAAGATTTTCAACATTCAAAATTTGGATGCCTGATATATTTGGTTTCCCTGATTTCTTTAATGTAAAGTGAAGGCATTTTAACTATTTCAGCAACATAAAAATCACCCAGGGCTGAGAGGCGGGCTTAGGATAATTTTTTGTATAGGGTGAATCAAAGCAATTTGGTACAATTCAAACCACATGAACTGTTTTGCTGCGTTTGAAGGTACATATCAACAACTCGTGAATGGATACTATTCATGAAACAGTAGCGGATTCAAGATTAAACTTTAATAAAAAAATTATTATTAGTCAATATTTTACACAACTGGAATGGTATTCACCAATAAAGGCTGTCTCAATATTTATGTATTCAAAGAAATGAAGAAATGATCAAGCATTTTTTAATTAAAACTGCAGTCAAGTAAAGCACATTGCACTCAATAATCCTACAGTACGCAATTGAGTCCGTTGGGGGATCCCAACTTGAGTATTGCCATTCATTAATTCGAACACAAATAAAAGACCTGTTATTGTTTAGTGCGCCTCTATTTTCAAGGTGAACTATTCATTGATCAAGTTAATGCTGCTGAGAGCGTATTATATCGCACATAACGGGCGACTATTCATGTTGTCAAGTTGTACAAGAGCGAGAACCCGGATATCTTTATTTTGCCTACTTTTAGTTTAGTTCTTTCCATAGAAACGTGTGGTTGTTCATGAACGCACAACAATACAATTCCAGCTTTTTTATTTTTTAAACATGGTAAGTTCTATATGAAAAAACCGAAAACTTTAAAACGCTTTAATTTTTATTATCAATTTGCAATGTTTTATTTTACGTCTTAGATTTTTATTTCTTACTTCTTAAAAAAGCCTTATCACTGGTTATAAATATAGCTTTTTGAAAAACATGGTGTTCCAAATTGACAAGACAATGGGAAACGTGCTACCTTGTTAATGCGAATAAATAAGTAACAAAATAAGGCTCTACTTGTTGTTGAATTAATAACAAGTGCTCTTAATCCAATAAATTGCAGTTTTTGATTTCTTGTCAACATTTTCAATCCACATTAAGAATCCTATCACTTTCACCTCATTATCTTAATTAGTATATCATCATCACCGTCATCATTATTCTACTGATTCATCAGCACTGTTGATCTTTCAAGACTGTTTATTGAAATAAATTATTACAAATCAATTTTATCTTAATATTGATTGTGAAACGCCTAATTTTAAATTCCAAATATGTGGTAAATCATCAACTGGAATCGTGACAAAATAGTGAGGATTTACTGCTAGAAAATAGAAATTCACAATCCCACCTCCATAGGCCTACTCTGTATTCGCCATCATCTTTAATGATAATATTCAAGAATTTATCAACGATTTTTCTGAACGATTTGTGTAGATGACTCAAGAGGTGGAGGGAAAAGTGGAATTTTATTGCAGAAAATGTTGAGAATTTTACAAGCAGAATGAGTATTTAACTGCACTTTTTCATTAATTTTGTCGATTCTCTATATATTATTAACATGTAGGCTACAGAATGCTCTTGTCTTTTTTTTATGAAAGTTTATAGCCTACCCTTCACCCGAATCATTTCTCAAGGTAAAGGCGTTGATTCTACTCAAACTTATTTTGAATTCATTATTAGCCTATTCCAATAATTTCTGTCTCCTGAAAGTTTTGAATTCTTTTTACATGATCATTAAATTGTTAGATTGATACTTCGAAAAATCAATTGCATGAAAGAGGGCTAATTTATTATAAATCAGGGTCGAAAAATATCGACAGGCTTGATTAAGAGCAATTATTACAAGATACAAGGTCTACTCTGATATTCTAAAACGTTTAATTTTACTTGCAAAAGTTTTCAGTGATGTAGATCTATATAATCAATCAAGGAATAATCATGCAGTAACATTATTGAGTGAAATTATTGTTCATATGTGCCTACCCTTGAGATACGTACTAATTACAGTAAGATTATTACCAAATAAGGATAGAGAAAATTTTGAATATGTCGCTTGGATATTTTCAAGTTAGAATAGAAATACTTGTTTTGCATAACGTAAATAGTATTCGAAATTTTCTATTAATAATTAATTTCATAAGGACGACTAAAAATAGGACGTTGAAAAATATCCAAGATACCGCACGTAATAAGACAACTCTACAGTACGTCGTTATTAATTTTTCTTGATTCACGAAAGTCTGCTATGATCCTAGTTAAGGCTGCATAATTCTTTTCAGAGACAAAAGATGCATGTGTTCCGGTTGTCACCTTTTCACACGTTGCCACATCGTCAGATAGCTCTTTCATGAATCGATTTTAACCTAAATTTGTTGTGAAGGATTTGTTCTGCCGATAGTTGGCTGTGCAGATTCAAACACGAAATCATATCACGACTCGATACACGCCATTGTTAAGCCCACGACTCTGCATACGAAACTGTTATGAGCGACAAGATGACATCATTTCGCCCGATAAATAATAGCTTGGAAGAGACGAAATGGGACTTTTCTGTTGGCAAAGCAACTGTAAAAGGCAACAATGACGATTCCTATTCGGTCGATATTTTTAATTTGTCTGTCACCATACAAGGAGCACGATTTTCGAAGAAATGGAATCTTCTATAGTGAATGGAGGAGCATTCTAAAGTGAGCTTAGGTTTCTGATGGTTGCCGATACGACAAAAGTTGTACCATTAGAGTTAAAGCAAATTTAAGTTAACGATGACGCTAATATAGCCTAACCACTCGATGTCTCCTGATGTTCAACAGCGCATTGCATTCAAAGCCAGCGAAGGCATAGGGTGGTCAGGTTAGAGTAAGCTAGATCGTTAGCTTAAACGTTATTTTTTTCCGGAGGATGAAGCCCACATAGGTCTGAGACCTGTGCGTGGGTAATGAATTGGATGATGGTGATTGATGAGTTGGACCTACAGTTTTAGGTGGGTTCCAAACCACCGGGAAGTGATTTTACAGCAGAGAACAGTTTTTTTTTGCTAACCAATCCAATCGGTCACCGTTACAAAGATGGCCCAGGAGTATCGTAGCTTATCTCTGAAGTATGCTAGAACTCTATAACAGTTTTTCATAGTAACTAAATACTGAATACCTATCATAATATAATTATCAACCATCAGTAGTTAGGTCTCGGCGTTTACGTATTCGATTCCCGTTCAGCCTGGCATCTTTGTATCATCATTCATCGATAAATCTCATTACCTAAGCATAAGTCTCACATTCATGTGTGTATCATCATGAGAATCTATACACAGTAACACTACATACTATCTAAATTTGTTCAAATACTGCCGACTGACCGACCAGCTTACTTACTGATTCATTACCATTACTCAAAAAACAAAAAGTTGAAATTTCGTGAACATTTTCAGTTGAGGCTCTAGATGCGTGCAAAGGAAGAGTTTCAAAATTCCCCACAATGGCCTCAAAACTAGCGATTTTGAAAGTTAAAATCGCATTGCTCACGAACCACACAGCCAAGGAAAGTGTGCCAGTAGCTATGACAACAGCTCACCAATAAGCTGTTAGGAATATAAATTCACTCTCAATTGGCACGGAATGAGGGGGGGGGGGAGTTGTTAAGGGTGGAGTACTCTGGCTTGATGATTATTGATGTCAAATAATCAATAATTGAAAAAAACAGAATTTATTTATTTCGATTCATTAAAGTGCTATTAATATTTATACTGAAGACTTTCGCAATGGCGGATATTGACATCAGCATTGAATAGCTGATGGAAATCGATGAAAGCTACTGTAAAAAATATTTAATCACTGTAGTCTGAGTCTAGTGTCCGCGTTCGATTCCCGGCGGTGACTGATAATTTTGTACAGTAGCATTCATCGATTTCCATCAGCTATTCAATGCTGATGTCAATATCCGCCATTGCGAAAGTCTTAAGTATAAGTTAATAACACTTTGAGGAATTTGAAATGAATAAATTCTGTATATTTTTCAGTTTGTTAAATTGTCACTTATTTCAAACTAAAGTTTTTAAATATAGATCAATGATTTTTTTGAGATAGGTGAAAATAAATTCAGTAAGCTACTGCAAGTAAATACAGTAGGCTAATTATTGCAAGTCTCGATTGTGAATAAAATGAAGAAGATATATTCATAAAGTTAATAAACTACAAAATAATGAATAATATTAAAATAACTTTGATGTTGACAAATGGGCCCAATAGAGTATAAAAGCAACTTCCATCCACTCTACAATGATATTCATTAATATTTGAATAAGATCGAATAGTTCATTGGAAACATATTTTGCAATTCAAAATTGATGTAACATAATTAATAATCCGAAATGGAGAAAATTATAATTTCAACAAGATAATGAACTGATTTTCAAATTAATAATACTTCAAGAAAAATAGACTAGCATTTTAGTGATTTTTCTATCTAAATCTGTAAAACACATATAACTTCTTTTTTTTTGAGGATGAAGCCCACATAGGTCTGAGATCTGTGCGTGGGTAATGAGTTGGATGATGGAGATTGATGAGTTGGACCTACAGTTTTAGGTGGGTTCCGAACCACCGGGAAGTGATTTTCAGCAGAGAACAGTGTCTTTTTTGCTGGCCAATCTAATCGGTCACCGTTACAAACAGGACCTACGAGAACGCAGCTTATCTATCTGATTGAACAGATACCTGCTACGGCTCGCGGCTATCGAACGGCTAATACGAACTAATGTTGATCAAATAGATGAAATATATCATTTAAAGAGATAGTATGCACATTATTGGATCGTCCTAGCTGTTAGTAATAATGAAATAAAGGTGATAATAAGGTGCATTTTCGGTTTGCTGTTTCCTGAAATCTATGACTACACCCTGCATAATATTCAGCAAAAATTCTATTACAGTACTTTCAATTCAAAGTCAATAATTTGTTCATAAGCATTCCTATATTTGCTCCTCAACAATAATTAAACAGACTCTAAAAATATGTTTTTCTATATTAAGCCTGATGAGACAGATAATGACACTGGCAGACTTCTGAATCTTGAAAAACAATAGATTAGAAGCTATTAGAGAAAAGTGGACTGCTAAGGCATTCTGAGTGAAAATTTTCTCCCAAACAAGCCATTCACTCATTCGACATTCTGATTTTGAATTGCAAGATATGTTTCCGATGTTAGAAATGAAATATGCAATTCGAAAATAAGCTGATATAATTAGGTTCATTAACAATGGTGAAAACAGTGAGATAGGACAGTTACCTTAAGAATTATGAATCACAGAAATGGGAAACTCCTGTTTCCAATATCTCTTAATAGACTATTATTAAAATTGAATATCAATCCAGTTTTCGAAACTAGCACTGAACATATTAATTTAATGAGTCTTAATTAGACAATTCTCGAACTGTGTAGATCATCACGGTATGACACGTGTTATTCGTGGATCACAAGAAATAATATGTTTTGAGGAGCATTTTTCAAATAGTATTTCCACAAATAACAAAAAATAGAATAAAATTAATTATCAATGAATGCTTTTAGGCTATTTTTCAACGTTAACTCAAAAAAGCTTGCAAAAAGACGTGCCCTATATTAAAAGGACGCTTGCTTAGTTTGACACCAAGTTTCAAGTAGGTCACTTATGCTAAGTAGGAACGGGACAAGTATGAATTATCACTTGATGATCATGACAGTAGTATGATGGTAATGCCATAAGTGAAACTTGTCAATCAATTACTTTGCTTTCTCATAAAATAGGTCAAAGTAAAACGATATCAAAATATTATATTATACATTCTGATAATAGAGTTCGACAGTTATTTTTCAGTGTTTTGGCTAGAAAAGGAAGTATACGTAGTATAGAATGTTATTTACTTAAAACATATAACACTTATATATTTTTTATTGCAAATGATTTCTACATGAGCCCGGAGCTTGTACGAGATTAAAGAAGTAGACGATGATACAAAAATGCTACGACTAGATCGGGAATCGAACCCAAGACCATCGGGGTAGCAGGCAGATATAACAGAGTGGTCGCTGTGAGTATTTACTCAAGATACTTGTATATGCACATTGCTATATCGTTAAAAGGTATAACCAATATCTTTTTTTTAATTCCATTCCTACAAAAAATTGAAAATCTTCACACGCATTTAGGGTCTGAAACTAAATTTTAACTTTTTGACACGGTAATAAATCAGTCAGTGAGGTATGAATTATGTAAAATATATACCGGTACTGTATACATAATATTATGTATACAGTAATATGTAAATAATCAGCCTTCACTTATACGAACAATTTATTTTTCAAATCAACTCTATAAATACCACTAATATTCCATGATATCCTTGATAGCGTGGAGACATCGCCATTTATTAGGAAGGTAGAATGGCTCAAATACATGAGGAAAAGGGGTGTCAAAACCAGTCACTCTCTGCACAGGAGCTTCCAGATACAAGAAGCACTCCTCCTGCAATACACAAACACAATTTTTGAATAAAGAACTCTATTCACGATAGTCTAAATTAAATTGATGATCTTTTCAATGGAAGCTGCATATAATTCGTAGTAGCCTAGCCCAGATAATGTTAGGTTAGGTTACGTTTATATTTATTTTTAATGTACGGTACCTTGATAATCTGGGAGTTTGCACTGTATGATTCAAAGTATGACCAAGAGTGCACTGTTGTTGATTTGATTGAATGATAAAACATATTTTAAAACAAAAAAAAGAAACCGACTTCAGTGAAATGATAAAATACTCACGTACTAAAAAGTTTAAAATAAAGTATTTACTTTAAACTGAGAAAATTTTTAATTTCATACAAGTAATCTTTTGAAGTCGGCGCCAAATATTTTATGAAGTTGATAAGAAATTCTATCTAATATCAAAACTAACACTGTACTTTTTTGGAGGATGAAGCCCAAATAGGTCTGAGACCTTTGCGTGGGTAATGAATTGGATGATGGAGATTGATGAGTTGGACCTACAGTTTTAGGTGGGTTCCGAACCACCAGGAAGTGATTGATAATAAATTCTATCTAATATCAAAACTAACACTGTATTTCAATTAAATATGTGATTTACACTCACTTTTACTGAAATACAGTGTCAGTTTTGATATTAGATTGTTCAATTATTTCGTCATGGAAAACACCACAGAGTATTTATGTTATATTTTAGAAGTTTATGGGAAATTTGGCGCCGACTTCAAAAGATTACTTGTATGAAATTTAAAATTTTCTCAGTTTAAAGTAAATACTTTATTTTAAACTTTTTAGTACGTGAGTATTTTATCATTTCACTGAAGTCGGTTTCTTTTTTTGTTTTAAAATATGTTTTATTTTAAGCTTTTTAGTTGAATTTTCAAACTTTGAAAACATGAGAAATTTCTTAAAGCCTACATTATGAAATATTTATCAAATTAGCAAGCCAATAATTAATTTATAACATCCAAACTTAAGTAACTAAAAATCCACTTATAAGAAAAGATAAACTAAGGAAAATTCTACAACGTTTTATTTAATGTGGAATATTGTATTTAGGAAAATTATAATAGCGAAAGGCTTCTTAAAAGTGAAATGGCTTTCGATTCACTTTGATGTGGTCCCTTTCAGAATATACCTACACTGAAATAGTAGGCCTATATTACATTACAAGTTGGAAAATTGTGTTTACTGAAAATATGATAAGTTAACACAGGAGATGAAGTTGAGTGTGGTATTATCATACGAGTATGGTAAACATCTTCCCGGACGTGTTATGTACGATATTTTTTGTGATATTAGTCACATACATTTTTTAATATAAAAAACATAAACTTTGAGCTAGTACAAAAGGATCATTAAACATAACCTCAAAATAGCCTATTGTACACACATGTATTTAATGGCGAATAAATATTCTTAATCCATCACAGCAGCGAAACTAAAAATACTTCTGAGATCAGCTGTTTTTTCAAATTTTCCAACTTATGATTGAAACTAATTAACCTTATTCCTATGACTCGATAACATCAACTAAATTATTTACAATTTTTATATGAACAGATGGACAGAAATATTATATTCTTCTTATTCTCAATTCAAATTAAGTTCACATGATTGGTCAAAACGGGACATTACAGGCTTGTTTCACACTGAACCAGCTTTGGGTAACCGATGTCGCTTACCTGGCATAATTGCATTGCATCATATGATTTCAAAAACCGTCTAGATGTAAAGCGCTCCATATGATACAATGATCAGCCTGGTAAACGACACCGGTTATCCGATTGGCGGCTATGTGTGGAACTATCCTATTCAAACTTGATTGAAATGAAGACATCGAAGAATGCTCCTTTTTGTTTAATATTGGGCTAAGTATTGGGCCGATCCTTGCGAAACTTGGATGGGACCACCGCTGAGCGATGCTCTTTCATTTAAAAGAAAATTCATCGAAATCGGTTCAATATTGTTCGTATAATTGATGTACAAACATGAAAAAAAAAATACGTCAAATATAGTAACCTTGTTCTTTTTGGAAGTCGGTTAAAAATGAAATTTAAATTTCACTGACAGATAATTCCTACTGTTAACTTAGCCATTGAGGAGGATTTACTCACACTGGAGTGTAAGATTTGACAAAAATTGAATGAAATTGGGCGGTTGGTTAGCTTCCCCAGTTACCAATATTCTGTAATGTAAATGATAAGGATGTTTTTGCAGAAGCTTTGAGAAATCCAACAATAAATTATTATTTAAAAAACCCCTTTATATATATGTTTTAGAAATGAATACATTATCAGAGAATACTAGCACCTCTGAAAGTCAAACAATTGAACTGAATTCACAATTATTGGATTGATGAGAAATGTGAATATTCTGATTATTTATTACCAACTTCATTAAAAACTCACTGAAGCATCAAAACCTCAAGCAGAATTTGATTTAACAAAAATCTAGTGGTTTGTTTCTAGAGAACAAGGTTGTGTATTGACTTGAGTATCTAGCATTTTGAGGGTTTTAAAATATATCTGCTTACATAATATATTCTTGAATTATTATTATTATGAATTCTTCTATAAGTTCTTATATGAATATTTAGAGGCTATTTACAATAACATACATCGCTTGCAATAGTTTTTAGCTAAAAAATGTTATATTACTCTCATTTCTCATACTATTGATTCAATAATATTTATTTACAATACTTTAGTAACTCCTTGAATATAATATTTATCATACCTGAATTGTGGCTGCCATTTCAGCTCCAAATCCACTAGTCAATGGTGCTTCATGGGCTATAATAACACGGCCAGTTTTCTTCACTGACTGGAATAATAGAAATTACATTTAGGTCATTTCATGTCAAATCAACACACTTGTTTTCACTAGATATCAGATATTGATAAACTTTGGCACTTAATGTGGAAAATGATACAAAGAAAAATGAAAAATATTAGATTTTTATTCCAATACGTTTTTGAGTGACAGCCAAATGAAGTTTCAAAAAAAAAAAATTACCAGAAATCGGTAATGTTGAGACAGGGTTGCCCACTCTCGCCGACATTGTTCAACATTTATGCTGATGATCTCTGTAGAAGTTGGAAGCAGAAAATACATTCATGTATCCAGATAAACCCTGAGGTTGCTGTAAGTTCTCTGTGGTTTGCTGATGACCAGGTCATACTGCAGGAAACTGAGGATGATCTGCAGAGGGCATTATATCAGATGAATCACCTTAGTGCTGAATATAGTATGAAGATCTCGCTCAGCAAAACAAAGATAATGGCTTTCCTGGGAAAGTATCCAATAAGGTCGAAAATAGTCCTTGATAATAAAGTCCTCGAGCAAGTATCACATTTCACATATTTGGGATGTGATATAACCTATGAAATGGATCAAGACTTAAATGCAAAATTAAATAGATTCCAGTCCATATGTGGAACGATTAATAGGACTTTGAAGAACAAAGCCAGGAGGGAGACCAAACTAAAGTTCTATAAAGTAATGGCCATCCCAACTCTCTTATATGGTTCTGAAACCTGGATACCCAAGAAGAAAGAGTGGAGCAGGTTACAGGCGGCCGAAATGAGATTTTTAAGAGCAGTGAAAGGATGCACCAGAGAAGATAGGCTTTATAATGTTGAAATAAGACAGGAGCTCAACATAGTCTCCATATGGCAGAAAATCGAGGAGAATCAACAGAACTGGAGAGAACATGTACAACGGATGGAAGATGACAGGATTCCCAGGGCAGCCATTTCGTATCAGCCAGTTGGAAAAAGAAGTGTGGGTAGACCACGTAAACGCTGGATGTGATGAGTTGTTTGAAGTCGGAACAGGTAATTTGCCTAAACCTTGAAGGAAGACGACGACGACGACCAGAAATCGGAGTTGCAATCAAGATGAAGGGCTGTAAGTGGTATTTTGCTCTCTCAAGTGAAAGGCAACACACGATATGAGTTGTAATAAATATTTCTTATTTTCAACAAAATAAAAAAAAAAATATTTTTCAACTTTCTAAAAAGTTCATTTTCAAATTTTTTCATAGATAATCTTTACTTTTGTTAATTACATGATAGTATATGTAAGCGGGATGAGAATGTGTTCATGATTTAAAAAACATAGTTTCTAATAATAAAAGTCTGTATTGGTTCAGTTGAAAGGTAGTTTTACCAAAACAAGATTGTTCAACTTTGTTCTATAACCCCCTTTCGACAGTTCAATATGTATTTTGAGGCGTTGAATTCGAATTTCGAGTTTCTCATATCGTAGCGAGCGGCTTAACCCACAAAATACGGAAAACAATTAACATTTTTTAATGAGGCAATTAGCACATTTAGTGAGATAGATTTTCTCAAAAATATGTACACTACAATATTATGAAGACACTTGAGTTCTCTACAACATGAGAATCAATATTTGATTCTCCGAGCAGTGGCTCTGAAGCTAGAGCGTCAATTTTTTCTTCAACTTTGTAATGGAATGTAGTATAAACAATAAATTTGAATGAGAAAACCACAGGACACCATCTAATAGAAAAAAAACCCTGGGAAGGTCATAAAATTATCTACAGAGTGGTTAAGAGGATTAACGTTTTGGGTTACGATCAAAAAACAATAATAACAATTCCTGATTTACATTGGAAATGAACACAATAAAGAAGCAAATTATATTGAAGGAAAATAAATGATTACGATGACTCCAAACAATGAATATTACTGAACTATTTTTGAACAAATTTTTATGAAACCCCTCTTGAATACGATGTTAGAGCCACTTGAGTTGTGCAGGGGGTATTTTAGAGAGTTTGGTCTCCTGACTGTACCTTCCCTGTACATTTTTGAGGTCGTAATGTACAATAGACAAAGAGTTTTCACAAGAAACTGTGACAGGCATAAGTATAACACCAGAAATAAAGAAAATTATGCTTCAGTGTACCATAGGACAGCTCTGAGAAAAAGTCCACATGCATAGGTCTTAAATTCATGAGTAGTCTGCCAGCATGGTTGAGAGGCTATGAAAACCTATCAGTTTTTAAAGTACAATTGAGAAAGTAGCTGATGAAAGGGGGTTATTATAGTATTCAGGAGTTTATGTGTGATGTTATAATGACAAAGAGATTTATTCACAAGAGATTTATTTACTAAATGAGTTAGGGGAGCAATTAAGTACTCTTTGCAAAATTTTATCACTAATGTAGAGATTACATCAAGACCAGTTGGTTTATTATGGATAATTCAGCCTTTTTTAATTGGCATTTTTTGTGCAACTCCCATCAAGGGGCAAAGATGATTTCTATCTTAATAAATATATGATTTCTGCTCAAATAAAAAAGAAATTTTGACATTTTATTTTGTTACATTGAGTGATTGTTTTGTAGACAATAAAGCATATTGAATAAATTAAATGTGAATTATATTTCATTACCTAACAAAATCATAAAATAATAAAGGAGGGATAGTTTATAGACTCACATTGCATACAGTCTCGAAATCCCATGGTAGAATTGAGACGAGGTCAATAACCTCACAATTGACTCCAAGCTGTTGACATGCTAAATCAGCCGTCTCCATTAGTACATGTACCTGTGTGCCCCATCCTATGAGTGTAACAGAATCACCTGCAAATTTAATTTAAAAAAAAATCGAATAAATTTTTTCAAATCGAAATTAAGAATAACAGAGAATAATTTGATTTATGCTTCCCGTATTAATTAGAAATTACAATCAAATCAAATGCTGATGAAAATGTGAACAGTGAAACAGTAATAGAGAATTATCAATCTGGATGTTTTACTCTCATGAGTGTAAGAGCTACCAATTGTAATGAAGGTACTGTGCAATAATGTAATGATGAGAGCTGTATAAAAAAATGTAATTGAAGTTGTAAGTTGATGTTCATGCATTCATGGATAGCAGACTTCTTTCAACATAACATGCAAGAAATCTATAAATTTGAGTTGTATAGGCCTATACAGTACCAGTACTATTCACTGTAGGCTATCATTTAAATTGCTTTTAAAGTGCTCGTGAAGATGGTATGAGAGCATGTGTGAGTTGGAGCAAGATTTGCTTCTACGGTGAGCTCAAATATAAAAATATAGTTAAGAAGAAAAAAGGACGAAAAGATTATTTTTTTACATCTAGACATCTTTTCTAGACATTTTTTACTTTTAATGACATCATTCTAAAGGTGAATTACTGATATAACATATTCTGTATTTATGAAGTTTAACAAGGATTTTGTAATTATTATGTTATTGATTGAATAATAAATTTTGATTTGATTTGACATCATTCTGAAGTAGACTTGCTCAAAAAGGTGATATTTACTACACACACATGTGTGTGTTAGGGAAAGATTTTATTTTATTGGAAGCTAAAATATCAAAATCCAATTATTTAGAAGAAAAGGTGTTCAGATTATTCTCTGACATCATTCTGTAGTAAAGTTTGAGTTCTTATTTAAAAAATATCGTTCAACTACCTGGGCTAGAAAGAGCAAAATGAGTTTTTTACATTGAAACTATTATTAGTAGGTACTTGTTATTTTGTAACATTTGTTCACCGATATACTATTTTCCGTTGATGCAGTGTCTAAACTTGATTACTCTACATTTTTGATAACAGAAAGTACGTTTTTATCACAATTATTTCCGTACTTCATATTCAGGAAAAATAAATTTTCTTGTACATCATCTGTGACTTCTCTTGAATGTTCTTCTGTACGACATACATTAAATTTTACGGCACGTTGATCACTTGACATTTAGTTCAGCAAGTCAAATAATAAATCAATCTCAAAAGGTCATAAAATTTGGACTTTATAAGTTGTCATATTTTATTCATAAAATGACTGTTTAACAGTGTCTTGACAATAAAGCAATAACCTGTTTCTATATTACTTTAACTAGCTATAGGAACTATACTGCTGTGTTTAACGGATTTCTTTATTGATAATTGGTAACAAGGATTGATCCTTTTTGAATAATATAGAGGAAAATTGATTGATTATTGATTTGATTCAATAATCAAATTTATGAAACTCTAGTAATTCATTGTAAAAAGCTAGTTATTCATGCACTCCAAATGGAAATCTTTTGGCTCCAAAGATATCTATCGTTCAAAATGTGATATTTTAACTATTTTAAAACTTGTTAAGTATAATGGTAATAATAATCAGGCTACGAGGTGGAATTTATTCTTTCACGTGACAATCTTGAGTGCGAATCTACTAGTGTAAAAATAACAAAAACATTTAGGTGTGAAGATAGTTCACCTCTTCGGTGCACCTTGCGTATTATAACGCTGAATGAGCTGGCAAATAGGCGGCCAGACTAGCCAATCCTATCCTTTTAAGACCCTATCAGATTTTGAATGTGACTTGTTGCCATACGATGAATTGATAATTAATTTGAAAGAAGAAATAACAGCAATAATAATGGAACGCTAGTTGAAAAGCATGACATTTATATACTGTTTTTTTTTTATATAACCCTATTTTTTATTATTAATTCTATAAAATCAATATTAATAATGAGAATTTTTATTACTGACAATGCCCTGGAGCTTGTTCCGGCGCCCATATTTTCCCCGGCCAACATCTTTTCTTCAATATATAGCTTCAATTTTCAAGCCTGAAGTGGTAGAAGGATGGGGGAAATACGGATTATGATTTGTACATTTTTCATAGAAGGAATATTACCATGTTTTCATCGAACTCTGTTGAACAAAAGACGGTTCGACCACATGTGAATGACAGTATCGATCGACCAGAGCACGAGAATGCCTATCATTGAATATGTTATTATGTTTCAGACTGCAATCGAGTCGTGATCATGTAGTTGGATTCTAATTAAGTTCCAGGACTCAATTGTTTCAATAACCAGAACCTTATACAGAAATCGGCCTGTTATGTATGTATGTGTGAGGCTATTATAAACCACCATACTGAAACCTGATTAGTTGATTAGTGGAATTTCACATTTCAGTTTGATTTCTAACATAAAAAGCAAGGTAATTAGTGAATATCCTCTTCCTAATAGACTTTAGCATAAGAAACTACTATCATACAACCTTTACGGATAATGTCTGCTTTTCCCAAAGGCAATTCAAAAGAATCTTCAGGTACTTCTTCAGAGATGCTTCTATAGAGAACTTTCGGCTCAAGAAAAATACACGGATCATCATCCCTTATGCATGATAATAGAAGTCCTTTCGCTTTGGTTGGGGAGCTTGGAATGACAACCTGTAATTAAGATATTTAAGTATGAGGGGATTTCCCTCACTAAATATTTTTAAAAACTGAACATGAGCTATAATATACAAAAGATAGCCAGTAAAATTTAATTCTCCTAAGACATCAGATTGGCATGCATTTAAATATGATTGCTCAAGCATGTGTGTTTTAAAAATGTTTCAAGATAATAAGTACGTCATATGATGCAACTCAACTAATTGAAGCAGACATAGTACACTACTAATCCATTCTTAAATTACATATAATTATTTATTATCAATCAACATTGCAGTACGGTATAATTTATACACACCACCTTAGGGTAAAGTGACATAGTGTGATTTCTCAAAATTATCTTACTGTTTAATTGAAATTAAACACGAATGATCACTCAGAAATAAATAAAGATTTCTTAATTTTGCCAGAAACATTACACAATGTTATAAGCACGTCATAAACAAGAAAATGAAAACAGTAAAACCTATAAAAACGCCTTCTTCATTTACAATAACAAACCTGGCTCTTCAACGCCAATCAATAATTATCACACCCAATTCAAACTCATTAAATAATTTTACATTATGATGAAGCTTAACAATTTGGTAAATTTCAGAATAATGATGCAACTCAACTTAATATTTTTGTTATTGAACAGGGTTGAGGTAGAGCCACTGAAAGCTGGAAAAATTCCACTAAAAGGAAAAAGGTTTGCATCCAAGATTGCTTTCGAATTCGAGGAGAAGGAGATTAAACCTATTTGTGATACTATAGTCTACTAATTACTTTTTTATAAGAAAAAATTCAACTTAATTTTTATCAATGGATTATATTTGAGACGGCAGTCGAAAACTAAGTGAATGACTAGATACAACATTTTTTTGTAGAAGGGAAAGTACAATTCACCTTACTTTCAGGCCTGGTGTGTGGGAAAAGTAAGCCTCAGGACTCTGTGAGTGATAAAGCGCGCCATGCCCCACAGCGCCGCAAGGAGCTCTAATCGTCAGTTTACCGCAGTTGAACTCATTACCACTCCTGTATCTATATTTTGCCGCCTCATTCATTATCTGAAACGTACGAAAATATCTTATATATTTCAGTTATTCCATCTTATACAGAAACTCTGTTGGATTCACAAAAATATATTTATAGGAAGTATAAAGGAAATGGAAAGAAAACATTACTTTACACAATTATATGTATAATACAATAGTATGTACACGTATTATTACCATATTATACAAAAACTCTGTTGGATTCACAAAAAAATATAAATAGGAAGTATAAAGTGAATGAAAAGTAGACATTACTTCACACAATCTTAAGAATATTACAATAAATTCGCTCATATGCATGATTACTTACGTGAAAAAAGAACTGCAAGTGGAAACTATCGCAATTTAATGTAATAAATTTGATAGAAAATTATGCAAGAAAATGTTTTGATAAGAAATAGAAAACTTTTGAAAAAGTTTTGATAAGAAATGGGAGTAATGAACGTTTTTGATTATATTTTGCACGCTGCATAGGACAATAATCCATTTCAAATTCTAATGAGACATTCGAGATATAAACTCTGTAGATGAATTTTCAAAGTGACAACCACTAGCAGAGATTAATAATTCACAAAATCAAACTTTGCTGAACTCTTATAGGCTAGGAACTGATGTATTGCTGCAACTGTATGACCCACTTGCATAGAAAAGTTCGAAAGACAGCTAGCTTAATAATATTCTTAATAATTGCAAGGTGTATAATCTAATATCAGAACTGACACTGTATTCCAATTTAATATATTGTCTTTACTCACTTATATTGGAGATATTTTTCAGTAGTGAAATGCACCCCTCCAGTATCTCCAATATAAGTGAGTAAAGACAATATATTCAATTAAAATACAGTGTCAGATTTGATATTAGATTTTTCATGAAGTATTTAGTCATGGAAGACATTACAAATGTTAATGTATACTTTCATTCTCGGTTTTCTTGTTCCATAACGATCTGCGTTGTTAATATTAACTTATTATTGTAAATTTAACGACTTGCAGTCAATTTTAATTGTGAATAAATAATATTCCTACTCACATTTGGCCGAACGGTTTCGAGTCATGGAAAATTGGCCTTGAAGATGAGTTTCCATGACTCGAAAACGTTCGGCCAAATGTGAGTAGAAATATTATTTATTCACAATTAACATTGACTGCAAGTCGTTAAATTTACAATAATAAGTTAGTATACTTTCATTTCACTAGAAAATTTGTTACAATACCTGATCGAATGCTGGAAACATGTAGTCTGCAAATTGTATTTCAGCTATTGCTGTTGTTCCAGTTACTGCTAATCCGATTCCAAATCCTGCAATTCCTTGTTCACACAGAGGCGTATTGAAGACTCTATGTTTACCATATTTCTCTTGTAATCCCATAGAACAACGGAATACGCCTCCAAATGCAACGTCTTCGCCAAAAACAACTGCAATTACAAGCAATGCAAGATTATTACATGTACTGCAATAAGTATTAGACAATTTATTGGGAAGATGCGACTAATACTCGAACCATTAACCCCGAACATGCAACACAAAGTTTTCTATAAACATAGATTTTGATGAAATCAGACAAGAGTACTACTTATAAAACAGTGATTGTAAATAACAATTATCAAAACAGAGTAAAATCTAATGTAATTACAAAGGGTTGAATTAATAAATTATATAAAACAAGACTTCAGATTACAAGAGATCAATTTCTATATTAAACATTGCTATATTTCTGGATGTACGTGAGCTCTTGGCATTGAGTTTCATTCATTGAATCACAAATAAAACTCTATGTTGAAAATCAAGAATTGAGCACCAAGTGATACAATAAATCCACGTTACACTATTTTTAATAAATGACAGAATCTTGCAATATTCCAAGCTCATTATAACGCATTTGATCGAAATTACTGCATAAACACACTAAAAAATTAATAAATTTTGCATTTTTAGTTCTAGTCTAATTTATTATATTCATGTACAGCAAATCGAGTTTTAGCTATTCTTAATAATTGAAAATATTCTTTAGAAAAATCTGCAGAATCTTTTGATCAATGATGATTGATGAATAGTTGATACATATTTTCAAGGATTTGAAGGAACCGACAATTTTACAAACTGTCAAATATACAGAGCACAATTTATTAATTTAGAAATAAATAAATTAATTATACTGAAGACTTCGGCAATGGCGGATATTGACAACTACATTGAATTGCTGATGGAAATCGATTAACGCTACTGCACAAAAATATTTAGTCACCGCCGGGAATCGAACTACGGACATCCCAATTGCAGGTTATGCGTCTTAACCACTAGACTACAGTGATCGTGGTTCGATTCCCGTCCTGACTGAATATTTTTGTGCAGTAGCGTTTATCGATTTCCATCAGCTATTCAATGCTGTTGTCCAGGGATGCCCCCCCCCCCCCAAGGCACATGACGCACAACCCCTAAATTTAGCACCAGCCCCCCCATCAATTAGGCACCCCCTAGAAAAAATAAGCCCCCTGTATTCTTTTTAAAATTAAAAGATTTACATAGGTATTAAAAAAATTCAAACCCAGTCGATAATATACAAAATGTATGTATATTTCTTGAGATTCTTTCAGGGCTTAATTTCTAAATTGAGAAATACCGGAGCAGTGACTTACCGGGGGTCCTCCCCCGGAAAATGTTTGAAAAATACACTTGAACTGGTGCATTTTAAACGCATTTGAGCATATTTAGTGATGCACATATAATATTACATAAAATACAAAATAACAAGCTAGTTCAGATCTGGTTTAAAATAAATTATTTCATTATCAATTTAGAAAGCTTCGCTTCGGTGTGCTCCGGCTGAAATTGAGCCCTAGATTCTTTACATAGGATTTTTTTTTGTAAAGGTAAAAAAGAAATAGCTTAATAACTTCCTGCACAAATCCTAAGCATAACTATTTTAGCTAATTCATATTCAATAGTATAATAATAATTATAAATCATTAATTGGCATTCTATCTGGTGACTTCATAATATATTTTTGAACGTCGTCACGTTAAACACGGTTTCAATCAACTTTATCCCCCAAACCATTTTTTAGAACCCCCCAAGAATTTCAATGACGCGGTCTGCGTCATAGCCCCCCTCCCCCCTGTGGGTACCCCTGCTGACAATATCCACCATTGCAGTACTCTTCAGTATAATTGATAGCATTTTAAGGAATTCAGCCTCATGTTTCCCATGGTATCTTTGGTGCTGCATTGGTGATATGTAAATACTTTTGAACTGACTCTCTTATACTCCAATAATGAATTAGTAAATAAATAACATGACTCCAACGGAGATGTGGAGCTACCCGTAAGTCTCCCCACCAATAAAAGCTTTAATTATGCTTATTATTTATTATTAGTGGAAGTGGGATGAATTATTCAAGTAGGAATGATAAATATTTGCCACTCGCGATAAATTTAATATTCTATCAAGATAGTTGCTTTGGTCTTGTTGAACGTCTACATTTCTTAACTCATCATCTCCCTCATTTCAATGAAAGGCTGACTAGTTCTACCAAAAGTATTCATAGAGATTAAAAAGAGAAAACTTTCATACCTGAATTAGGATTTGATCTGAGCGTTTGATCAAGAGCACTTCCGATTGCCTGGAACATATTCATACTGTTTGTTTTGGAACCTGTAATTCATAAATAAAATCCTCTTTGAAATCACAATTTCTAAGAATTTTAAAAATTCACTCTAGGCTACTTTATTACTTATGTTACAGAAATATTGGGAAATAACAAATATAAATTTTGATAAAAGATTGCCAAATAACTGTCGAAAGCGAATGATCATTTCCTAACACTTTATAAATAATTGTAGAAAATTTATTGATGAGTAGATTGTGTTCCACATGAAGTTGCTTATGGAGCTATATGGAGTTTTAAAACTTCTACAGACGATGAATACACTCATGGAAACCCATAGTATGCACTTTTCTTTTACGGTACGTTACGTTGAGTGTCTGCAGACTGCTAGACTGCAACTCAACATTTTTTGTAATATACTTACTTTTAAAATCTTTAACCAATTTGGATAAACAGCAAAAACTTGAGAAAGTTAAAAAGCAATATTTTCTAACACTTCAAACCTTGATAATTTATTTATTGAGACAAACTATAATGTTGAAATAATTCAATATGCAATCTAATTAAATATTATTCACTGCAGTACCCACATACAAATCTCGGTTATGGGTATCATCAGCAAAGTAATCTAAAATTTGACAGGACCTGCAAGCGGGCTACAATCTATAATAATCAATAATCTTGTTTGAATTTAGAAAAATTGGACATTTTTTTTTACACAGCCAAATCGGAGAAATTGATGAATGAATGTTAAGCAATCAAATTATATCATATTCTATCACAGACAAAGCACTTTAAATCTGAAGTATAACAATATAATTAGATTACCTCTGATTCTATGTACCGTAATCTACTATACTTGTACCTATATAGCTATCTTATAAAATAGTTACCAGGATGTGAAAAGTAATTTATAAAAGCTGACTTCATTCATGTCTAATTGAAAATGTGTCATAATAAAGCTATTATGCAACATGAGTCACTATATTAATTTGATGCAGGGTCTAGACTCTAGACCAATGGGAAGTAAATATTTCTCCTAATAGGTGTTGCAATGAGATATTTAAAATTCTCACATTAGCTGGTTTGGGCACTTCGAAACCAAATTCAGATTTTTTAAATTGGCCAGTAGGTAGTAAATATTGCTGGTCAACAGTCAAGAATTCTAAGTTATGCTAGTTTGAGTAGGTTATCCAAAATGAAAGTTTATATGGTTTGTATAGTCGGCCAATAGTGGGCCTATATCCTATATGAAACGATTGTATTCAGCCTCTAAGCCACTTTTGAGAAGTTAAGGACACTCGCTTCGCTTGTGCCCTAACTTACATCACACTTATGAGCATTATACAATTGGTGAATAAAATAAAATTAAATTTTTGTACTCACCTTTTCTTGGTGGTAACTTACTATGAATGTTGCTCATTTCCACAAAATGGAAAGAAATACCGGTATTAAAACAGAGTCTCAAGATATATTAAACAGGACATACAGTTTTTATGTAGAAACCAACATTGCGATACAATAGGCTTGCAAAATTATTATCTTCAAGAGCATAATACACTCAAATCAATAATTTGAATTTTCAAGCTCATAAGCAGTTAATACATGTGCAAAAAACTAAGTTGAGTCACTTTTTTCTATCGGGATTGAATTGTTTTACAGATTGGTTTCTACTTTCTTGCAGATTTGACGCCTAGTGAGACAGGAATCCTAACTCCCCCGATCTGAATTCCAAAAGATCGGAATTATAAGGCAGTGTTTCAATCATTTGAATATTATGAAAGCAATACTCAATGTTAACATTGGCTCTCATTGCCTTGATGTTGAGACCTTTATAAAGAAGATTGAATCTACAAGTAGCAAGGGAATAGCTTTTAACCTATTCGCATTATGATAATTTATTCACAGTTCATAATAATGATGGAAATTGATTAATCAATGAATGCGTGAGCATGACAATTGATTCAGCACAATAGAATTAGATTATAAAATAAACTTACCGTGTGCGGCATTTGTAGATGAAAATACTCTTTGAAAATTGTTGTTGAATAAATATTTTTCAGGCTTTGAAGCTTTACGGACTAATGTAGTTAAACATTTCATTGTGCAGTTGATGAGACTAACGCGAGCACTGAGTGAAGCGTTCAGCTATCCAACTATCTATACACTGACTCAATGTCCGAGTTCGATTTTACTGTGATAGCTGTACTTTGAAAAGTTTCCGATCAGTCTTATCACACGGAGTTACGTCAAACCAAACCAACAGATGGACAATAGTCGACAAGTGAATTAAGAGTTGATAAATATAATTTAAAAAATGCAAACTCAAAATGCGTTAGTAAGAATAATCTGTGGAAATTTGTTGCTTATGTTGTAGAGATAATAGATACTAATATAAAATTAAATGATAGCATCCTATTAGAAAAGCCTGTGACTGAAATTTTTAAAGTAGATTCGCAGGTATACCAATCAGTAAATTACTACTATTAATTGTCAATATTCTTTATTGCATAGTCCTGATCAATAGCTACTGTGCAATTGATTGAAATAAAATGTAGAAAAAATCTGAACAAAAATATATATTTAAGCGTATAAATAGCATAATAAATAACTTTTCTCCTTTTCAAAAGAGGAAAATTTGAATACAAAAATTACAGAACTAATATACAGTTTATAGGCCTAATAGACAAATAGACAACTTTTATAATATAAAAAGTTTATTAAAACTTTTTAATAGAAAACCCTATTAAAGTTTATAATTAATAAATAGACTAAAGTTTACAATAAATAGTACAGTTGAACGTTTACTTTAAATTTAAAAAAATAATAGAAACCACATTATAAAATAATATATAAATCTATGAGTTATGTCTATTTCAATACTAGTACTGGTATTCATTTTATTTAAATTTGATAAAATCAGACATGTTGAAAATAAGTTACATGATAGTACAACAATAATAGTAAAGTTAAAAAATTGAAAAGTCAACTGAGGAGTAGATTACAATGAAAACTACCAACAATACAAAATAAAATTATTGTTAACAATTTAAATATGATATCTAATAAACTATTCAGCTCTAACTAGATTTTTACATTGAAGATTCCCTGATCAATTAGCCAATTTATCAACTTCCTCTCGAAAGAATAAATAGAAACATTGCTTCTTTTCTAATATCTGTAAGAAATAAGTTATGAAGTAGTTAACAATGAAGTAGTTCAAACAATGTTACAAAGAACATTTACTAACCTTAAATACAAATACCGAATCGGCTTTTGCCAACCAAATCTTTCAAACTGGACACACTTTTACTGACATCACTACCAACCTACACATTCTACATATAAAATCTAAAGGACATGAACTCAAAACCTTGAAAAAACTTTTAAAACGTTTGGCCAACAGTGAGTAGAAATATTATTTATTCACATTTAAAATTGACTGCAAGTCGCTGAATTTACAATAAACAGTTAATATTAACACAGATCGTTATGGAACAAGAAATCCAAAAATTATGCTGTAGATTTGTGATTGAATATGAATATATAATGTATAACCTTTGTTCAAAAGCTGACTTCATTCTTGGAAAAATCATATTAAGATTTCTCAAATCGCCTAATAGCCTAGTATGGTTTATGTGTTCCTACGATCTGAAAAGCATTACATTAAATTAAAATGTCAGTTACTGATAAGTAGCATCAGCATTTCTACAAGAATTCTTATATACTTCATGCAAATGTAATTAATTACATGAATTCATTACTCTCTTTAAAGAGCTGATTTGTTGGAAACTGATTTTTTTTTTCATTTTGATATACAAAAATTACATTGATAAACATTTTGTAAATACAATAAGTAAACTACTACCTTCATATCTTCTGTAATAAGTTTTGATGATCAATTTTTTGAGGTTGCTTAAATCATTTATCAATCCAAAATAGAACTGAATCGACTTAAGGAGAAAGGGAATATGTCAAAATTTTCAATTTTTTATGGTCCTAACATCATTTAGCCTAACCTCTTCTATAGTAATTCCGATATTTGATGAACATTGCTTCAGTAGAATTGTACAATATAATGTACAGTACATCATATTTCAACCTTCAAAAACAACCGCCTGTCTCATATAACTAAATCAGAGTTCATTTGTACATTATAATGTGCATTTCTTTATTCCTAAACAAAAACCGGCTCAGTTTGAATACAATGAGACAAGATATAGCTTCCTTGATATCGCTGTGCTCAAGCCCCAGCCAAGACATTCATGTAGACCTGTTTTGTTTTGGGTTACATCTTATAGAAATTTAACGACTTGCAGTCAAATAATTTGACTGCAAGTCGTTAAATTTCACATGAAAAGTTAATATTAACAACGCAGTTCGTCATGGAACAAGAAATCCAGGAATCTTATAGAAATTAATGTTCACAAATTATCTTATCAGGAAGAAAGTAATCCAAATTCACATTTTAAATATTACAAAGTATTTTATTCCATTTTTATTTTGCAATAAAATTCAAAAATTTCATAAATTTCCATGTACAGTACTGATACAAATACAGCCAACTCAGCTCAGCTTATAGCAATCTTATAGCAACGCTCATAGAGTTAACATCTTAGTAGTTTAGTCACCATATTGTTAGTTTTTGATAACAATTGAACAATCATCAAAAGTGAGTCACTGGAACATAATCATACAGCTATCGTTCATATAACTTCATCATTGGATAGATGAGATCACCAACCAAGCCACCTGATGGACTGATCCCAGAATTTGAGGAGGAAGAAGAAGAGAGCCTTCCAGGACGTCAAGGACGCAAGGCAGAAGAAAAAGCCTCATTCAAATCAACACATAAAATGGAAAATATAGAGCAAATAATGAGTAAAGAATTCACCAGAAACATTATGGATATAAAGAGTAGGCTATTTATTCAGAGTTCAAACAATGGGCAACATCGGATTTAAAAAGAAATAAGGTTTCAAGAGCCGAGTATGATAACTTTTTAGAATTAGTACAGAAATTAGCATTGATAATCATAAGAGTAGAAACGAGAGCAGAGCTAATCAGTCAAATAAGTGATTCCCTAGGAAACCCAAAAATTCAAGTCATTGCAGGACATAAACAAGTCGGTTCAGGAAATTAAAAATAAGGACAGGCCTATCAGTTATACAGACATGATACAACTACCAAAAAAATTACTCTAAGCGTCTCCCAGCCCAAAAAAGTCAGGAAAATTCTTCCTAAGGAACATGTAGTTCTAGTAAAACCCTTGAATTCCACCAGTAATGAGAAACAAGACAGTGAAAAAGATAAGGGGAACATTGAAAGCAAATATCACAAAAAAGACAATAAAAAGATAAAAAAGACAGTAACTGTCAGAGGAAGAGGTAGAACTACAATGATACTTCTATGATACAACTACCTACACTAATTATTGTTTTTGACTCTCTAGAGAACAAGAAGAAATTATTGAGAAATAAAGTTGTAAATGATGATCAAATCAAGATTTCAGGACCACAGAATAAAAAACCTAAGATAATTGTTTATGACGTTCTGTCTGATCTGAGTAACAAAGAAATTGCTGAGGAAATATACCGGGTCCAGCAAAAAAACCTCCCCGGTTTGAGCAAGCCACCACATAAGTTGTAGTGGGGGTAGAGATGTGGAGGGTGTTTTGTTCCATAGCGGCGTACGTGCCATTTTCAGTGTTCACCATGGCTTGGCTCGGTGAGTATTGGGCGTTTGTTGTGGAGGAGTTTATTAAAAATGGCGGTTCCATGATTTCTATTCAATGAGCATTTCAGATTTGATTCAAACTTGGCTGATGTGATAGAGTTCCTGATGCGAAAACGATTAGACTGTGGGTGTCAAACTTTAGACAAACATGGTCAGCACTAAAAAGAAAACCAACTGACCGACCTCGTACTGCAATAACACTGGAGAATGTGGCGCAAGTGAAAACATCCAAAGCGTTCAGCGGTTAAACATGCAGCTGCCCTGGGATTGTCAGAAAGGAGTGTAAGGAGAATTCTGCATAAAGAACTTCATCTGCATCCCTACAAAATAATGGTTGCTCAAAAGTTGTCTGAAGAAGATTATGAAACTCGCAGGGCTGCATGTGATGACATTTTGCAAAACATTCCCCCAGATGCTGTCTTCATTTCTTCTGATGAAGCCCACTTCCACTTGTGTGGAACTATTAACAAACAGAATTTCCACTACTGGGCTGCAGAAAATCCTAGGGAACTTCACCAACAACCACTACACAGCCCAAAAGTCACAGTTTGGTGTGCCATTGCAGAATTTGGTGTGTGGGGACCGTACTTTTTTGAAGAAGATGGACAAACAGTAATGGTCAATGCTGATTGCTATTGTCACATGATAGAGACATTTCTCCAACCCAAGATCAACCAGTTTGTTTTAGACCATGAGGGAGAAGAAGTTTGGTTCCAACAGGACAGAGCCACAGCTCACACTGCTTGGCGGTCAATGGAAATGTTAAGAGAGTTGTTCCCTGGACGTCTTGTTTCTTTAAGAGGAGATATTTCCTGGCCCCCAAGGTCACCCAACTTATCACCTTGTGATTTCTTTTTGTCGGGCTACCTAAAGGCTGAAGTGTACAAACATTGTCCCAAAACTCTTCAACAACTAAAAGATGGCATTAGGCAGGAAGTGGCAGCCATTCCAAGGGAAGTTACACAAAGAACTATGGACAACTTCAGGGAAAGACTTTGTGAATGTCTTAACAATGGGGGACATCATTTATCGGACATAATTTTCAAAACCAAGTAAAGTGTAATAAGTATGTAAAATGGCATCATATAGGCTATTCACAAATATAAGTAATTGTTATGTATGTTTCTTATTCTTTTTGCAAATGCCTAATGAAATAAGGGAGGTTTTTTGCCAGACCCTGTATAATAAGAATTTCACAAATTCAGGCATTGGGAAACAAAAGTTTGTGGCAGGTTGCCAGCCAACATCCAAATTAGGGCCAAAAACCAAGGATATTGTGCATTGGGTTGTAGAATGTTAACCAGAAATTAGGAAAACAATATTTAATAAGAAAAATATATTTATAGATAAGAA
The DNA here is from genome assembly GCA_948455865.1 of Conomelus anceps. NCBI lineage: Eukaryota > Metazoa > Arthropoda > Insecta > Hemiptera > Delphacidae > Conomelus > Conomelus anceps. The sequence continues at coordinate 25,751,260 of OX418217.1, forward strand.
TTCATCATGTAGGGTTAACATTTACATTGCAGCTCAAAGATGCTAAATGTCAAATTTATGGGCACATTAGAAAACATTGTAAAAAAGAAGAAGACCTCTGTGGTCACTGTTCTGTCACAGGACATAACATCAAATCCTGCCCCTTCAGTATGTCTCAATTGCAAGAGAGCAGATAAGCTGGCAAACCATAAAGTCAATGATTCAAAATGTCCCTGCTACTTGAAAGCCTTGCAACAATCCATACCCCTCAAACATAAAAATAGATATTCAAGATTTTCTATCATTTATTGAAAGAACAAATGAATCGCTGATTGCAAAAACAACCTAAGTCCAATTTTTGGCCATTTTCATTTTATGTTATTTTCCTATGTAATAGAGGTAGACTCATCGATTGAGTGCAAAAACAACCTTCTAGCACTGTTGGAACATTGCCAACTCAATGCACTTATAAACAGTTGAGTGTAAAAACAACCTAAGTCCTGGACTACGGTTGTTTTTACACTCAGTGTTGGCTAACCTGACCAGTCACTATTCAGCTGATCACAAGTTCAGTATTGTGCTATCGGTATTTTGAGGTTAGTTTGTGATTGTGACTTGTTTTTGTGAAAAAATGAATTTGGAAACTGATAACATTGCTCGTGAACCGAAAAAAAGAAGAAATAATTCTACTAACTACAAGAGGAATGTTATAAAAAAAAGCAAAATTGCAAGGTATTGAACATATTAATCATGTAGGTAAGTCAGTTTCAGCCAAGAAAACCGGTGAATCTTGCTCCTGTAAATTGAAATGTTTCAACTCTATATCAGAAGACAATCAGTTGGACATTCTTACAAATTTTCTAAATATACCAACAAAAAATCAACAAGACTTATACTTGCAGGGATTGATTGAGTGTTGTGATGTAGAACGTCATCGAAAGAGGAAGAACAGTAATAGTGAACGTAATAAAAGTTTCATCTACCATGTTATGGTTGGGGATGTGAGGAAAAAGATTTGTCGGCAAGCATTTTTCAGTTTATACTCAGTAACTAATGAAAGGGTTAAAAGAATAAGACGTCTTCTATGTGAAGGTAGAATTCCAGATGACAAAAGAGGCAAACAGTCGAGTATTAATGCAGTTCCTGGTGAAAAAATTCTTCTTGTTCACAACCACATATCTTCATTCCCAGTGAAGCAGAGCCATTATTCTGGAAGAAACATCCATTATCTAGATAGTGAACTGACAGTAAAGAGAATGTATGATCTATTCAAAATATCTCATCCCAAATCCATCATTAAATACGAGTATTATAATAAAATTTTTAAAGAAAACTTCAATTTGACTTTTGGCCGCCCACAAGTAGATACGTGTTGTGAGTGCGAGCAGCTATCAGTGAAACTAAAATCAAAAACTCTCAATGATGTGGCTAAGCGGGTAGCTTCAGCAGAACTAATGGTACACAAGAGGAGATCCAAAAAATTTTATGCTTCTCTTGAGGATGCTAGGAAAATTTGCAAAGAAAAAAGTGACACTGTGGCTCTGTGTTTTGATTTCATGCAGAATGTCAATCTGCCAAAAATACTGGTTCAGGACTTATTTTATTTAAGAAAATTAACAGTATCAGTTTTTTGTGTCTATAACATGAAATCAGAGCAGCCTGTTTTGTTTATTTATCATGAAGGTAATGCAAAGAAGGGGCCGAATGATGTATGCTCTTATTTAATGGAGTAGTCTATATTGGAGAATACATAGATGATAATTGCAAAAACCTGATTATTTTTAGCGACAATTGCCCAGGGCAAAATAAAAATCAAATTATGGTTCGATTCTGCATGGCCCTAGTTGAAACTGGGAGATTTTCGTCCATTGAACATTATTTCCCCATTAGAGGACATTCGTTTTTACCATGTGATAGGGTTTTTGGGGTCATAAAAAGGCATCTTAGAAAAATAGATAGGATTTACACAATAAAACAACTGATAGAATGTATAGTCCAATCCAGTGAGAAGATGAATTTCATTGTGCATTTAATTGAAGCAAAAGACATTATTGACTTTAAAACTTGGTGGTCTCAGTTCTACTTGAAAAGTTGTTTGTCATTGGAAACTAATAAACATGACATCCCACGAAATATGCGTGTAAGTTTCAGTATATCAAAATTTCATTATTTCAAATATGATGGACAAAGGCCAGGCGTAGTTACTGCTCAAGAATATATCGGCGGCCTAGCAAAACATACATTTCCAATGAAAATTAAAGCAAACATCAACGTTGTTTTGCCATCTGGTAGAGCCTACATGGAAGAACTTCCAATAAATGACAAGAAGATGAGTGACATCAAAAAGTGTGTTAACTATGTTCCAGATGAAGAGAAGGGCAATTTTTGGAATGAGATCTTACAGTGGCCTACCAAAAGTACCGAAGAATGTGATGATTAGTGTTAGGTTAGAGTAGGTTAGGTTAGGTTAGAGTAGGTTAGGTTAGGTTTAGTTGAATTTACAAAACAATTTACTGTTGAATTTTCATCAAAATAATCATCTAGGAATAAACATAATAACATAAATTGAGGTGAGTAACTTATTTAAATTTTGTAATACCATCAGTGGTTGTAAAAACAACCTAAGTCCATCACATTAATTTTTTCTTTAAATAATATCTAAAAATAAAAACTTAGTTCTGATACTACTAGCTCATTCCAAATGTTATTATAGGTATATAGGGATTTTACAGAAAGTGGATCACTACTCATTCATTAATAAAAATGTTTTTCTTGATTCCTGAACAATTGATCTTTTTGGACTTGGGTTGTTTTTGCAATCAGCGATTCAAATAATCTAGTTAAATAATCAGCAAAAATTAGGAAATCATTGATTTTCAGCTTGTGAATTTATCATTTTCAGATGTGAATTTATCATTAGCTCAATGAAAAAAAATCAAAGACAATGCCAAAAAATGAGACAAGCCAAAGAACAGAAAAAGGAGTTTCTGGTTGAAAAGGTTATTGATAAGAGGATTGTTGATGGGAAAACTGAATATCTTCTTAAATGGGAGGATTATTCAGAAGAACATAATTCTTGGGTGACTGTTCAAAACATGAATTTTGATGTCCTGATCCTGGACTTTGAGAGAAAAAAAGCAGAAAAGAAGAAGGCCAAACCAACTTCTTCTGCAAAACAGAAGAAAAGGAAACAAGCATGTGTTTGATTTTGTCTCTATGCTCTCTTAAATCGTTTACACATTTCAGAAGGCCTAGCACATTAAAAAGAAAATGCTGAGTCAAGAAGAATTCAACAGCTTTCCTCCTTCTGTTTATTTATGAAACATAATTAATAGCTCAATCTGTTGTCATGCTGTGGAAAAATCGTTCACTTTGATATTAGCTGAAAATAATAACAATGCATCTGAATTGGAACTCAGTGACCTTCTACTTGCAAAAGACAAATATGCATTGCTGAGCAAACATATTATTACAATTGGAATAGATTATTTTGACATTACTACCAAATTTTCATGTCTGGAGCTATTAAGTTCAGTAATTACAACAAAGAACTTGAAATATGTATTCTATTATAGTGGAATAAACAATTTAAAATTCCTGGATATACACATGATGATGATAGCTTAGAAGATTGCCCAAAAGGATACTTACTGGATGATACTATTCTCAATGATTATTTGAATAGTATGATAGAGCTTTGGAACTTTATTCAGCAGTATGATGTTCTAAATTTGATAATTTATAAGGGAATATTGTCATCTCTGAGAGCCAGTAATATCACTTTGTCAGCAGCATGTATTCAAGAAATCAGAAAAAATTAGATGAACATCTATGACACTAAAAGCATTCCTGTGGCTGACATCCACTACATATCCAATGGGTTTCTGCATGGAGAATAAAGGCAAATAATATCATGTTATTCCATTTCCATTTGATGAAACATCAAAAACATTTTTATCAAAAGAAAAGTATATTTTGGTCAGTAGAGACACCCAAATAATGCTGAATTCCAAGCTACTGAAGAATCTACTAAATATTGACATATCAAATTGTAAGATGCCAAAAATATATTGGATGGATGGAGTACCTGGGTCTGGTAAAACACACTATATACTACAACATATACCAGGTAAAGATCTAGTTCCAGTGTCAGAAAAGAGCTGGAATTAGCGAAATCAGGCAAGAAGTGAATAGAGTCTATAAGAATAAATATGAAAGGATAATAAAACAGGACAAAAGAACAGTTTCATCTTTCATAATAAATAATGGAAACAATAAAGTAAGAATCATCAACCAAGAACATTGGTACTCAACAGCAGCCCCCTATTTTACTTTTCTCATAGGATTCAACCAGAGAATGAAGGAGCTAAGAGCAGGTTGTAATTCCCTCCAAATACCTGGAGGTACTTCTGATGCTGAACTGTACAAGTACAGCATCACTGCCAATAGCTTCAAAATTGCACACTGTGACCTCATGGAAGGCATTTCCCTCCTGAAAAGAAAGGAAGTGTGGCGCAATCATTAGGAGTTGGGACAGCAATCCTAATGGCACACATAACCAGGAATCAAGAAGAGAGATACAGGAGGAAATGGAGGGAAGCTGTCAGAAGAGACATGAATCACATTCCTGAAATTGACAACATGGTCACTTGTCTAATCAACAGCCCACCAGAAGGTTCCCATAGATTAATAGGAAGACTAGAAGATGCTGCTTTGGCCCTTGGCAACAGAAGTATACATCAAGCATTCTTCCCTGCAGAGTTCCTAACTTTTGGGTTGTTAGAAGAAAATGACAGGAAGAGTGCAATAGAACTGTTGGGTGCACATGCAGATGGGTCTTTCCCGACTTTCAAAACTAACATCATCATTGATGGTAATGAGTTTCTGCAAAAGGGCACCTTCAGTCAATCAGGTCCAGGGCTTTTGAATGTTATTGGCTTTCAAATGAAAATAGGCAGTTTAAAATGCCCAAAACCTGCTCCACAGACATCATGGAACAAGCAGCATTTCATTCAGTATGGGTTACTTACTGCAAGGACTTGTCTATCCTCCCATTTGTTACAACAAAGAAGCAATGGGGAAATAGGGCTAGCTTTGGGAAATTTTTTGACAAACTGGGGGTTACCACTGAAGTGATGACCTTCAATTTTCCCACTATTGTAGCAGCCAGTAAATTAGCTTCATCAAACATGTATCTCCCAGAAAGAAGTGGATCCAGGACCATTCTTCCTAATGTAGTTTATAGGTAAAAGAACATTGTCAATAAAGGAGAACATTATAGGTCATCTCTCTTCAAGAGATCTTTGGAGAAAATAGTTGAGGCATTAACACAATTGGGGCAGTACCAAAACGAGTTGCAAGATATCTACTTTTAGAGGATCCTCATGGATACACTGGACATGCATTGAGAAGATCATCAGCTTCAATGATAGTAGAAGGTGGAGGTGACTTACTTACTTTGAAGAGACATGGAGGATGGAAGTCATCTCACATTGCTGAAGGATACCTGGAAGATTCCATTAATGGTAAAATTGCTGTGTCCAAAAAATTATTCAACTCAACAGTTACCAGTGCCAGTGGTATTTCAGAGCAAACTGAAGATGATAGTAGGCCAAATACTGAGAAAGTTCCAACTTCATCATATACAAACAAAGAAAACTTTTCTTCAGTAGTAAATAATAATGCACTCCCCATCAATGGAATAAATACATCAAATAACACTAACTGCACTTTCAATTTCACTTTCCATAAATAATAAAAAACATTTAATTATTCATCATTATTTGTATTTTTCTATTCAATAATTCCTGTTGAATTAATGATTGTTGTTCCCAATCAATGTTTCTAAAAATTTATTTCAGGCTTGTATGATGAAAAAAATTGTACATAACTCATCTGGGAAGATGTTCACTATACTCGTATGATAATACCACACTCGACTTCGTCTTGTGGATTAACTTATCATACTTGTACAGTAAACACCATTTCCTGCACTTGTAACTTAATATACTATTTCATCCTGCACTGCAAGGGTGAATAGATTTTTAAATCCGTTATTGACAGATGATAAGGTTCTTCAGAAAGAAAAACCTCAAGAAATTTTCTGAAGTAGTGAGTGCTGATGGATGTTGTGATGACTAAATGACTAGACAACAGAACTGTAACCCTTGCTTCAAATTAAATGGACAAGAGTGATAAAGATACTGTTCAATGATGGGACTAAAAACATGAAAAGATTTGTGGACTTTTTGGGCCAGAAATTATAAAGAGCACAATAATACAATGGGGGTGTGGACCTTTCCAGCAGATTCATAAGTTTCTACAGAGTAAATATCAGGTCAAAGAAGTGAACATGCCCAATTAATTTTTCATGCAGTCAATATGGCTGTATGCAATTCCTGGCTTGAGTACAAAATTGCTTGTAAAAAGGCTGGTGTTTTAAAAACGACATCTTTGATCTTTTAAAATTTCATTTGGTTTTGTCAGGAGAGCCAATAAAAACTGTCAAAAAGTCAAATCATCTAAAAGAGGCTGGCCATGGTCTGACCCTCCTCCTGCACAGAAACAACAAAGAATGAATGCTCATGAATCAAGGCCAACAACTGAGGTGAAATATGATAACATGGACCATCTTCCAATTCATGACACAAATGAAGATCCAACAAGATGCAAGATGGATGGTTATGGGAAGTACAAAACACATTTTTTCTGCAAATAATACCATGTACACTTGTGTTTGAATCAAAAACGCATTTGCTTTCTTCTTTTTCATACAAAGAATTAATGAAATTTATACTTTCACAAGAAGAATAATTTATATTTTATAATTTATACTTTCACAAGAAGAATAATTTTTATATAAAGCATGTAAAGGTATGGATTGTTTATAGTCCTGTTTATGTTTAAAATAATTTTTTCATGGAATTTATCAAAAACCATTTGACCAAGGCACTGCAAAGATTTGTACAGTATCCTGTACAATTAATTACTGAGTTAAAATGCAGCTAGAAAAAATAATTGATTTTGCTTGACATTGTTTTAAGTGAATAATACAGTAAAAAATGTAATTCCAATTTTTTCAATAAATACTTGACAAGATAAACTGATTACATTGTACACTATATTGTACAATAGAGTAAGGAGGTTAAAGCAGAATGCATTATATGTCATTGAAAGGAAACATGTTCTTATGCAGAAACAGATGTGATAGTTTTGCTGTAATGCTGTAAAAATCCCTCCTACAGCAGCACATGGCATAACAGCGATCAGCTATTTAGAAGCACTCCATTACTTTGCTCCTTTTTTGAGGTTAAATTTGCTCCATCAACTGCTTGTGGTATTGTCTTTGTGTTTTTAGAAGTTTATTTTGAAGTTATAAGTTTAATTACCATAAGTAAAAGAAAAATAACTAAAAAATCTATTTTATGAGGTGAATTGGACATCAGTGCATACCCTGGTAAATTAATTGATGCCAAGACTACAGTTCCAGACTTGAAGTGCAAGTTTGAATGCTTCTCACATATTAGTGAATATTCATGTTTAAAGATATTAGGGGACTTTCTTTGCCAGATGTCCATCTCCAAGGACTCATCTGACATAAGAGAATAGAACAGAAACGACTTAGAGAGAAAGAGAGAGAGAGAGAGAGAGAGAGAGAGAGAGAGAGAGAGAGAGAGAGAGAGAATGACATAAACCCAAAATTGCTACATTTAAGTATCTCGTTTTGGATGGAAATGTATGTAAAAAAGCATTTATCAGTATTTATTGTCTTTTGAATAAACATGTTTTAGTTTATTAAAGCTGTTGGAGAATGGTAAGACTCCATTAGATGAAAGAGGGGTGAATGAAAATCCTAAAAAGACATCTGATGGAATAATAGAACAAAACTAATCCATAATCTTATCAGTATAGCTTCCCACTGAAAGTCACATTATTCCAACAAGACAATACAATACCTTGATGCTCACCTAAATATTAAAATTATGTTCAATTTATTCATTGAAAAATATCCAAATGTCCATGTAAAATATGATTATTCTAGAAAATACTTCACAGAAAAATTCAAACTAAGAATTGGTCATCCACAAGTTGATATGTGCTCTCATTGCAAAGAACTAGATGACAAAATGAAGATTCAATTTCTATGTGAATCTGCTAAACTGGCTGCTAAGGCAGAGCTGCTTATCCATGAGAAGAGGGCAAGCAAATTCTACAAATCCATGAAATAAGCTAAGGAGATATGTTTGAAGGATAATAATGTGTGCACCATTGTATTTGATTACAAGCAAAATCTGCCCCTGCCTTCAATCCCAGTTCAAGGAATATTATACATGCACCAATTATGGGTAATTAATGTGTTTTGCTTTCATGATCTAAAGACTGATAAGTGTTCTATTTGTGTACAATGAAGGACAATAAAAAAGGTGCAAATAAGGTTGCTTCATTCTTATATAGTTATGTGAATGAATTTTTGAGCAAAGATATCACTGAATTACTTTTATTTTCTGACTCTTGCCCTGGACAGAATCGTAATCATACAGTTTTGAGATTATGTTCAGGATTAGTTGCTTCCAAAAGGTTCAGTATAAATATAAATTTCCTCTATGTGGACATTCTTAGCTTGTGATAGATTTTGGTTTTTTCAAAAAGAAAAGTTACAGAATATATAGGGGTGACAAAGGGAATGGCACCATACAGGGTTATTCTGCCATCCCACATAAATAGAGAACAAGAACTGGTAGGTATATCATGATTAGTGCTGCAGTCTTGCGACCAATGGGAGAAACTGTCTCAGTTTTGTCAGTGCTCTGACCACAACAGTTTTCCTTTTATTTAAAAAATACAGCTTTTAAAAAAATAATTGAGTTTTTTACAGTTTTGTTATAATTTCAGGCATTTAAATAAATCAAGGTGAGGGGTTTCCTATGTAATTGATAGCCATAAGTAATATAACCATGAATTATACATATATTTAGCTACATCTACATTTCCCTGTAAATTAGATTAGATAAATGGATTTCCCTGTAAATAGAATCATCTGCCATATTGTCCTACTGGGGTGCCATAATGATGCCATAGTGAACAGGGCATGGTGGCGGCATTACTCCATACCAAATTGCTTGGGAACTGTGGCTTACAGTGTTTTTATTTGCCATTTCAGATGCCTAGAGTGAGAAAAAGAACAACTGAAGGACCAAATGGAGTCAGGACCTGAAAGCAGCAATAAAAATGGTTACAGAAGGGAAATCTATAAAAAGTACAGCTTTACAATTTAATGTACCAAGAACCACTCTAAGAGATTGATTAAAGAGTTCCAACATTTCAAATCCTAGTATAATAATAATAATAATAATAATAATAATAATGTGACCATGCTTCAATGACTTGATGTTACAAGCTTTATTATCACTTACCCGGTGGTTCGGAACCCACCTAAAACAGTAGGTCCAACATGTTCCCCGTAACATGGCACAAACGGCGAGGTGGAACTACCCGTAAGGGTCTCCCCACCATTAAAAGCCATTCGGTACGCTTGTTTATTTGTTTAAATCCTAGTATGGGAAGACCCGCAGTTTCTACTAAAGATCAGAAGGTGTTGGCCAACAGAGTTAATTTGTTAGCTAATCTATTCTATGGAATCACAATTATTACAGATTTAAGATGGATAGTATTTAAACTGGCTGAGGAACTAAATATAAAGCATGGATTCAACAAGGAAACTAAAATGGCAGAAGATTGGGTGTCTGGGTTTTGTAAGAGGAATCCCCAAATAAGCCTATATGTGCTGTATGTGCATTCATCACAATGGGGGTGTATGTCCCACCAATGTTTATTTTTCCTAGAAAAAGATTGTCACCTCAACTTGAAAAAGGTGGACCCAAAGGGACACTATACAAATGCTCTCAAAATGCATGGTCAAATAATGAGCTCTTCCTTGAATGGCTGAAACACTTTAAGAAGTTTATAAAACCAACACCAGATAATTCTACTATTCTACTCATACTGGACAACCATGGCAGTCACACAACTCTTCCTATCTATGATTTCTGTCAGCAGCAAAGCATTCATAAGATTTTGATTCCCCCACATACATCACATAAACTGCAACCTCTTGATGTGACGTTTTTTGGACTACTGAAAAAAGCTTTCAACAGAGAATGTGATAAATTCATGAAGTTGACTATTCATAAGAGGATAATGCCTAATGAAGTTACCCACATATTCAAACAGGCCTATATGAACATTGCCACTATTGAAAAGGGTGTTTCTGATTTCAAAAGTACTGGAATATACCCTGTAAATCTCAAAAGATTTAAAGAAGAGGATTTTGTTCCCACAGAAAACTTACAAGCAGTTGTAATTGACAATAAAGGGGAAGAGGAAGTCAAAAACAATGATACTATTGACCTAGAGGCAAAGAGGCTGACCTTAATCAGACGTTGTGATTGGCTGTCAAGTCACGCCCCCTGGTGGGAGGAGTAACAACGTCCGATTAAGGTCAGCCTCTTTCTCTCTAAGCCAATAGTATCATTCCATGTACAGTTTGATTGAGATTGATAATGGTGAAACAACCGAAACTAGTTTCTCGAAGTTTCAATAAATGTGGTTGTGTTGTGACAATTTCGTCTTATTATTCATAATGGATACCTTGCACAATCACCTTCGCCATTACTAAGAAAGTTAAACAAGCGAGTCAAGCAGAACAGGTGAAGTTATATTTCAAAATTAAACTGAAGTTTGGTTTAGCAGAGAGGAATATATTTTTCAATAGACAGTGCCTTAAATTGGGATTAGTACCGAAGTTTGTTTCAATAAAATCCAATAACAAGTCCATAATTGCGCAAAAAAGTATTGAACAAGCACAAAAATATTGGATAAAGAAGGAAATTAGCTGGTGGTACAAAAGAAGGGATAGCTTATCGTTCTACATTTTCATCTTACATTCGCAACTGACGAAAAAACTACACAAAACTGAATAGGATTTCTTAGACAATAAGTGCAGGGACGAAATCTATAAGAAATTGAAAGAAAAAACCGTTACACAGAACTTGAAATTACAGAAGCTTGTTGAAGAACAACGTCCAAAACCGAATAATACAAATCATCACCATAAGTTTGCTGATAGAGTTAAAAATTTCACTAACGTTGTGTTTTCACCTTCAGAACAAGAATTGCTACCAGGCGCGGCTGGTTCCAAGTGTTCAATTGTTCAATGAACCCCCAGTGTAAAATATGTTTGTCAGTAATTATTTGGATATTGAATAATCTAAGATTTCCATTGTTTTATTACCCTATATTACACGCTGTTTGATCTACTGAGAGGCTTGAAACAGCGCTGCCATACAGAACTCATAGCGCTCATGGGTAGACATCGTAGGAGACAAGTCTCCAAGTGGTATAGACTGTGTAGTGGTGGATGTACGTTATGGAGGAGGTTGAGGAGGCTTCTCAATGCAAAATTTAACAGCAAACGGAGACTAGCTGCAAGTTGTCTCCAGCCACGACTCCAACCGAACCTAGCCGAGTCCCGCCGAATGACCACGTGATCAGTTCAGAACGGCTGCTTACCAGTTGCCCTACCCGTCAGTTGACCGATCTGTCAACTGGTAGGGTCGTGCAACGGACAGGTAGGGCAACTGAAAACCAATCGTTCAGAACCAAAGACATTGTAATACTATACTAGACCCACTCGTAGCGCTAGTGTAGCACTCCAAATTGAACAGCCTGAAGTCGGCCATATTGGCGTCAACATCATTTGCTTATGTTTGCGATGAATATTGTATTATTAGTTCATCGACTCATTAAATTTATATAATAAATTTACATTCTTCACATTCTTGAAGAGATTTACCTTCAAAACGATATCTTTCAAATTGCAAAAGCAGTTGTTGACTTGTACTTGACAGTTAAACTTAGCCACATAGCAAAGTCAAAGAATAGTTTATTGCATAAGGAATCTATCAGGCAGCATTGCAATAAGACAGTATACTGTTCATGAATCAGTAAATTGTATTTAATACCTTTTTAGGATCAATCTAACAGTGGTTTTAGTCTCTTCAAATTCTATTTTTAACAGTGTTTTTTTCTATTCGATCTAAATCATTAGCTATAGAACAAAATATTGAAGCATTCTAAATTAACTGGTCTTGTACAGCCCATTATACACTGCTAGTCATGTTTATTTTTATAAATTATTTGTGATAAGCGATCATGGCTAAGCCAAGCACTTGAATAATCTCTCTACTACCTTGGGTTTCATTTATTCCAAAATTATCATCATCAATTCTATCATCATTTTATACTTTAATTCTAGTAGGAAAATTTTATTTTAAGTTAATGTCAGTTTTACTTGTAGATCTTAATGAACTGCATTGTTTTATTACAATTTATAATCAAGTTTTCTGTATAAGTAATGGAAATGTTTTTACTGTGTTGATTGATTTTCATAGGTTTAATATTGTGATTAAATTAGTAGTTTACTACATGAAAAATGTAGAACTGGTAAGCTTATTGTAAGATAATAATAATTATTATTATACATTCATGTATAATTCTTATTGTTTTCTTCATCAACAAGACCAGATAACTGAAAAACGATCATACCAATTAATTTTAATTAACATGAGGCCTAAATTTAATGTGCAAAAATCCTACAAGTACAATCTTTTACAGAATCGTTTATTCCCAAATGAGTTAATTAGCATTCTGACTAAATAATTTTATCAGGCGTCATAGTTGGCTAGATATATTCAAGCAGCTCCCACAGTTTGTGTCTCTGTTGAAAATATTACTTGGAATTCATTTAGAACAGTGCAGTCATCATAATATTCACGTTTTTAATGATTTTAGACTGGTTTTCATCAAGATAATAATATAAAATGCGTTTTCTAAGAACACTTATTCACAACTCTACATAGTTGTATACACTAACTAGCCTTAAAATTCAAAAAGGGCGCGTGAAGTTGACGCCAATATGTCCGCCAATGCTCTGTTCAATTTGCATTGGGCGACGACTGAGAATCACATACAGTTGTAGGGCCTTGTTCAGAACAGTGACTTCGGCAAATTACGGCCGACTTCGTAATTCGTGAAGATTATCAGATCACAACAGTTGCGGCTTGTGAATAGTTGTATTGAAATATTCAAATTCACTGGACACTTGTTAATTTCCAATTTATTTGATAGTGAAAATTATTTCAACTTCAAGGAACATTTTCCCGAACAAATACTTGATGACGTTCTCAAATTTTTTGGCCCATACTTTGATAAAAACAAATTCAGAACAGAGTTGAAAATTCTTTATGAAAAAGATGATTTCAGAAATGTAAAAAGTTAATGATTTACTAAGTTGTTTAGTTGAAAATAATTTACAAGTATGTTTTGAAGAGGTGATTAAAGCACTCAATATTCTTGTTAATATTCCAATGACTATGTCAGAAGCTTAACGATGCTTCTCTTCTCTCAAGAGGATTAATACATTCCTCAGAAGAAGATAGACTCACTGCCCTAGCAATGTTATCAATAGAAAAAAGAATGTTCATTGAGTTGGTAGACTTCAATGGGAGAGTTATTGGAATTTTTGCAGTGAAAAAGGAGAGAAGACTTGAATTTGTATACAAAAGTTCTGTTAATACAGCAGGTTCTCTGCCATAATAATATTATTATTAGCCTATTTCTAAATTTCAAAGTCCTTTTTAAAATTCTAAGAACTCTTACAAAATCGAATTAGGAGTAGGCCTATATTTTTTTATTTCCTATAACTTCAAAATCTTCATAGTTTTTATTTATGCCTATTATAAAAGTGTGATGAGTGTGATACGAAGATAGTGCTTGTGAATTAGATTTCTTAGTGGAAACAGTTAGTACTTTATAGCTGTAGTTTGGTATATTGTATACTGTAATGATGGTGGTTGTGGTGATGGAAAGTCTACTAATGAACATCGAAAAATATTATCATACATGGAGCTGGTGGAGCATCTCGATTTCAGACATTACAAAATATTATTCTTGGATTTCTTGTTCCATAATATTAACATCTGCGTTGTTAATATAAACGTATTGTTGTATGTTTAACGACTTGCTGTCAGTTTTAAATTGTGAATATATAATAAATGTACTCACACTTGGCCGAACGTTTTCGAGTTATTGAATCTCATCTTCAAGGCATCCTAGATCGGCGATTTTGGTTCGTTGATTAGAGAAAATTGTGGTTTTTGTATAATGAGGTCAAAAGGTTTGTGAGATTTAAAATTTAATTGTTCATTGAGGATGTTTTGTTTATTGTGTGTGGTGAGTTTGTGAATTTCATATTGTTCCAAGGTCTTGTGTACGTGCCTACATCGCCGATCTACGATGCCTTGAAGATGAGATTCAATAACTCAAAAACATTTGGCCAAGTGTGAGTGCATTAATTATATTTTCACAATTTAAAACTGACTGCAAGTCATTAAATTTACAACAAAAAGTTAATATGAATTATCAATTTCCAGAATTGGCAAGTACTTGAGTATACAACACTATTCAAATCAAGATAATCTGTGGCGAAATATTATAGCTTTTGAAAAACCTAAGAAAAACCCTTTACAGTTATTAAGTGGTGGCATTTCATTTGGTAGTCACCCAAGAAGTTGAACCCCCAAGATGAGAGTTCACGAGCCGCCACTGATTGCTACGACAAGGGACTAAATTCAACAATTATAGTAGTTTAGGGAGCAAATAAGCAGAACTTCTAGCATGCAGCATTGATAGGAATTGGAGAGTGTCACAGAATCGTATCTTAACCAACAGATGTGTGGACATAATTTTACAAGAACAGGCAAGACAAGCTTTACCCAATATTCAACGTACAGAGGACATTGTGAAGAAGATTAAGAAGAAAGTCAAAGACAACGACTTGATCATAGTAAAAGCAGACAAAGGAGGCACGGTTATATTAGAGAAAACTGAATACATAGGTAAAGTTAACGAATTCATTTCAGATAATAATTTCATTGAGATTAACTCCAATCCAACCAACAACATTAATAAATTAGTTAAAAGTAAGCTGGCAGGTATCACAAAGTTAATTGATAAACAGGAAATCAAATATTTAACAGTTATGAACCCATACCCACCCAGATTATTTCGTCAGCCCAAACTTCACAAGAATAATATTCTGATAAGACCAGTAGTGTCATTTATTAATTCACCATGTTCGAAATTGGCCCACAAACTCAACAGTAGCTTCAGATCGTTAACGGGATTCCAACCCAAATTTGGAATCAAAAATTCATTGGAGTTGGTCAATAAAATAAAAATTATTCCTGTTCATTCATCTTATAAACTTGTTTCTTTTGATGTAACTAATCTCTTTACAAATATACCAACTGAAGAAAGTCTTAACAGAGCTGAAGAGATCATGGAAACTACAATTGTTCTTTTTTGAATATTGATTGAATTTTAGCCAAATAAATGAAGAAATATGCTTTCCAAAGAAACTGATACAAT
This sequence comes from Conomelus anceps, assembly GCA_948455865.1. NCBI lineage: Eukaryota > Metazoa > Arthropoda > Insecta > Hemiptera > Delphacidae > Conomelus > Conomelus anceps. The sequence continues at coordinate 25,766,725 of OX418217.1, forward strand.
TTTATTTGAATTTTCTTGACATAAAATATATTCTAAATTTGATTAATTGATATAAGCCAAATTATTTTCTTCTTGATGATATTAATAAATAAAAATTTTTTATGAAATTGGATGTGTTTTCATTTTTTCTCATAAAACAGAAATTAATTAAAGAGCTTGATAATTAATTATAAACTAAAAAGAATACTCATCTTTCCCATGGAAGATTTTCATCAAAGACTCGATTCTTTTATTCATTCTTCTCTGAATGAATAATGTATGAATTAGATAATTTTGCACTCCCGACGTTAATTTAGATAATAGTTAAGAACATTTTAACAAAATTGGAATCTTAAATTCATTTCACTAAATTTTACTGAATCTACGAAAATCAGTTTTCACATTTTGATCTTTTAATCATGAAGTCCCAAAATCAACTCCTAGTTTTTATCGGTATTTGATTTCAGATGTTTTTCTAAAATCAAAAATTTAGTTTATCATCTGGAGATTTGAAGGGAGACCAAGATGAATATTCCATTTTGTCTTTTACAAATTTAGTAATTTATATGTAGTTAATATTAACATAATTAATTATGATTATAAATATATTAAATGTTAAAGTGGAAATTAGTACAATACAAAATTATTTGAAAGTTCTCAAAAGTTGATTTGGCGGCAAATTTGTAATATTACAAATAACCTGCTCTCGCTAATAAAAAAATATGTTTTTTTTTTTAATAGTTTACCAAAGTATATGACAATCTTAGGAAAATTATAGCAATTAATACAGAACATTAATGAATTCTTAATCAAAGTTTTTTTTAAACAGAAAAATATATTTTTTTTTAAATAGTTGGAAACTTTGTTTGCCATTAAAGCACAAAAAATTACAATTGGAAACATAAGATACTTTCATAACATAATATACACAATATAAGATAATATAAGAAAAGAAAAACATAATATGGCAAATGTACTGTGCGCAATCAAAATAATTTGATGAAGTTATGTACTGAATATAACTATTTCAAGTTTGACAATAAATTTTATGAACAGAAAGATGGGTTAGCGATGGGTTTACCCTTTCACCACTACTAGCTGAATTATTTATGGATAGCCTTGAACGTAGAATTTTTGTAAATAATCATTTTAAGGATAGGATTGCTTATTGGTACAGATATGTAGATGATATTATTTGTTTGTGGAAGGGTAGTAATAGACAATTAGATAATTTCCTTAGCTATTTGAATCGTTTACACCATAAGATTAAATTCACCATAGAGTTAGAAGAGAATAGTGTTTTAAATTTTCTAGATTTAAGAATTGACCATAGCACCGGAACCCACAACTTCTCTATTTTTAGAAAAGTAACTCATACCGATGTAATCATACCTCATCACTCATGTCACCCAATATCGCACAAACTTGCAGCTTTCAATAGTATGATTTATAGAGCTTTAACCATTCCAATGAGCAATCATCACTTCGAAAAAGAGATTAGTATGATTAAACAGATAGCTATTACAAATGGATATGAGGAAATCATTGTCAATAAAATTTTAAATAAAATAAGTAGGAGACTAGCAGTCAGTGCTAGCATTGCTGTAACTGAAACTGGGGAAAGGTCATGGATAACGTTGCCTTACCTTGGCCCAGTTTCTGATAAATTAGGAAAAAACTAAAAAAGAACGGTTTTGATGTAGCTTTTCAAACCAAACCAATTTTAAAGAGCTTATTTGGGTGTAGTAAAGACAAAATTGATATCTGGGATAAAAGTGGGGTCTATAAATTGAATTGCAATGATTGTAATGCTTGTTATGTGGGTCAGACTGGTAGAAATTTCAAATGTAGAGTAAATGAACATATCAGGGATTGGAAAACCCAAAAAGGAGATTCAAATTTTGCAGAACATCTCATTAATAATGGACACAAGTTCAAGGCTGAAGAAAATGTTGAATTTCTGCATTTGATTGGCAAAGGCAGACAATTGAACATTTTAGAAGCTTTGGAGATAACTAAGTTGGTAAAAAACGATTCCATAACTAATTTAAATGACCAAATTTATTTTAACCAATTCAATACAACTAACTTGGTTTCATTATAATTCCAGCCTATTTTAAAAAGCAGTTCTTATGTGTATTTCTCAGTTGACCTTGATTGCATTTCAGTGAGCTTCTAATTTTTTTTTAAATTTTAATTTTAATTTGATTAAATTTTAGCCTTATTACAATTTTTTTGTTGCTTTCTTGATGTTCAAAGTGTTTAGTTATTGATTTGACTCGTATTTTTGCTTGTTACTCCTCCCACCAGGGGGCGTGACTTGACAGCCAATCACAACATCCGATTAAGGTCAGCCTCTTTCTCTCTTAGCCAATAGTATCATTCCATGTACAGTATATATAAGGCTTCTCTGTACTTCAGTTTTCAGTTTGATTGAGATTGATAATGGTGTAACAACCGAAACTAGTTTCAATAAATGTGGTTGTGACAATTTCGTCTTATTATTCATGATTTGTAAAACGTTTGCTTTTTCAATGCTTATAAAAAGTTGTCTTTTGACAAAATTCAAATTGCTTACAGTTTATTGTTTCTCATTTTATATGTAGTTAATTTTTTATATATTTGTAACTGAATGGCATCATTACCCCAAGAGCATGGCAGAATTATTACCCTGGTACCCTGGGTAATCCCACCACAGTGTAGAGGTTTGACAATTTTTTTAAAAATCAGGTTTCCTTTACAGCTACAATAACAATTAAATTCATACAGATTATGAAGAAAACTATCAAGCTTCAGTCATTTTTCCATTCAAAAATAACAATTTTTAGAAGGTGAAAAAATGGAATTGCCTTAAGGTGGCACTATTCCCCTGGGTTTCTCCTACACCCCATGACTATTTGGAAATTCTATGCAATGCCAAAAACTCCAGAGCAATAGTGAAGTTTATTGACAGTAAAAACATTCTTAATTTTGATAGATAGTGGCCTACATATTAAAAAAAGAGCCTATTCCCTTGAATATAGTAATTTGGAGACACCAATATCCAAAAGACAGGGACTCACCCCAACCAGTTTCAAAGAGTAAATTTTTTAATCCAATCACCCTGGAGTTATCAAAGCATGGCTCTAAATAGACAGCTTTGTGAACCATACATTTAATAATCTGGGAAAAACTTCAAATCTGAAATCTGTTGCTACACCCTGCCAGAGCTGGTGGCAAGGTGATTCACATAGTGGGGATTCACACCACAGTCATTATCATGGTGATTGACACCACTAAAATTTCAAGCATGGTAATTCACACTAACAATACATTGTATACTATTGCTTTATTATTTTATTGCTCCATTCTGTTACTTGTATTTGTTACTGTGCACCATACAATCTGTTACTTGTATTCTTTTACTGTATACTGTAAATTCAGTTATTTGTATTTTAATACTCCCAACAGTTCATTGGATAAAGCTCAACTCGCTCTTAGAGAAATGTTGCATTGTTATACATTGTACTTAAAAGTTGCTTTAATAAACTTGATATTAGTTTCAAGTACCTCTCAATATTAAAGTTAATCTAGCTAGATTATGTGATAGGTGAGCTGTTGCTTATAAAAAGTTGTCTTTGATTGAAAATCCGGATGATTCTCAACTTGTTTTCTATCAAATCAATCTGCTTGCACCATTTGAAAAGTGCAGCTGCAAGTCTGTCAGCTGCTGCACTCTATTGTAGATGAAAAAATGTCTACATTGATTAGATTAAGCCCAACAGCATAGTACTTGAATGGCATTTGATTTGATTATCCGGGTTTTTGTGTGTGGTTGGCCAATCTTATTTTTGTTTTAATGTTGGTGATACGTGTGAGATTTGAGCAATTATTGTCAAGTATTTGTAATCCAATTATAGTTTGTCATAAACTCAATTTGATCAATCAAAAGAATCCACAAAAGTGCAGTGTACCGAGTTATTTAATTATTGGAGACGAAGTAGAAGGAACATCTGAAAAGTAGGTGATTTCCATGGTGGTTTATCCTGTTTTCCTAGTCTTACCTCAACAACCTAACACCTCATACCACAAAAATCACTACTACAGTGGCAATTTGTCTCCTTTGGGGTAAGTTTTGCAATTTTATTTGGCATGCATTTTGAGTGGATTCTTCCAACAGGTAATTTAAAATATATTTAGCAAAATTCAATACAGTTCACTCTTACATACTAGAACACAATCAATTTGAGAAAGTGTCAGATTTTCTCAAGTGCTAGACAGCTAGGCAGTTCTACTGTCAGCAGAACTATGAAATATTTTTGGAAATTGGGATTCAGTATATCAAGTTATTCAATGAACTTCCAAACTCAATTATCTATCTATACATGTTTGCCATAGAAGTTTCAAAATGGACTGAATATTCCAAAAATACATTTTCTGAGGATGGTCTTTCTCAACCAACTTTCTCTCCTCTCAACTTCCCCATCAGTTTTAGGTGGGTTCTGAACCACCAAGAAGTGATTTTACAGCAGAGTACAGTGTGCTTTTTGTTGGTCAATCTAATTGGTCACCCTTACAAAGAGTGCCCAGGATAATGCAGCTTATCCCTATCTGATTGAACAGCTATCACTTCCCTTAGAATTCGCAGATTATATGGTTGACCAATGGCTGGACAATTCAAATATGCCAGTCATTTAGTGGAATGTTTTTGAGAAGTGACACCAAACAACAAATGCTGGTGAAGGTTGCCATAAGAAAATTAACACAATGATAAATAAAAAAAAATCTGAAGGAAGAAGCAGTGAATGCCACAATTGAAGTCAAAAAGCACTCCATTGGCATTCCTTCCAAAAATAGAAAACAAAAATACATGGAACTGGAGAAACAGATGAAGAATATTATTGAAATTTATAGAAACTTGGGATATTTGAATTCATGTTTAAAATCTTTTTTTTGCAGAAAATGGATTGACAAGATTGATATTGATAATGGTAATTTAGCATTACTAAAAATGCTACTTCAAACAATATCAAAGACACCCTTAGACCAGCAATACACATTATGGTATACCAAAGAGGTTTACCTATACAGGCATAAAAGATTATTGGCACTAGAACCTCTTCTTCTTCTGGTTTAGTTTGAAGGTCTTTCCTCCTCTTTTATTTTTCCCCCTTATTTCAAGTTTTTCACATTTTTTTTTCTTTTTCTTTCTTCTCTTTAAGAAAATACCGCCTGGGAGTCTGCTGGTATCTGTTCCTTGATGATAATTATTTATTTTGGAATTTATTATCTTTCAATCATTCATATATTACCTTCTGTAATTTTATAATTTTTCCATGATAAATTTAATATTTTTATTCTATCTCCCTTATATGGATCCAAAAGTACAATAATTTATAGCTAATTTGTAATTCATCACTACGTTGTTCTGTTAAATTTTTATTTTTTCTGTTCAATCTATTCATCAAATATTATAAAATCTATTTATTAAGCAATCAATCCACCTGGAAAATTAAATAGGCGATTATAGCCTATAAATTGGATCAATAGAACTATATTGGCTTCTCAGAACTCACCCCTACACACAGACGTATAGTCTTGTAGGGGTTTTCCAGTAACTATGTGCAAGTGTAATATTTTTTTAAAGTAACGTGTATCTTTTGTGGAATAAAGAATATTTGATTTGAAATAATTATTCAGTTCATAGTTTCCCTGGTAAACTCAATATATGTGATGGAATAAGCATTTTAGTAAAAATATTTATAAAGTTGATTTTATAAACTTCAACATACTCGAAACAAACTCTTTAATACTAAGGATTTCCATACCAAATTACAACATTTAATCAATCATAGTTGCTATTGTCATGGATCAAGAATTTGAGCCTCATAATGATGAAAAAATATCATATAAACAATAACTTTCCAAATCAGAGAAAATTTTTCCAAGACAAAGTTTCCATCCATATGTGGACCCTAGAGCACAAGGGGTCCAAGTGACTTTTTTGTGAAAAATGAGTTAAGCATGGAATATGATAGTAAAAATGCCTTTCTATTGAGTGGTGAAGAGATCCAAACAGATTTCATGACAAGTGCTGCTATCTATTGAGTTGCCCCTACACTAACTAGAAATTATCAAGCATTCCTTAGAGCTCAAGAGATCTAGGTGGCACTTGGATCCCTCCACTTCTCGGCTGAATGGAACACATCGAACGATCGAAGATTGATTATGGACTTCTCTGAACAAAATGTTAACTTAAATGAAAACATCAGCCTTCATGAATCAGGTAATGTATTAGAAAGTTTATTTTGTTATTATAGGCTCAATTAAACGTTAAATGGCTTTTATATTTAAGTTGGAGATATGAAATTATAATGAAGTGAGGTTAGGCCTGTACCTAGTAAATCCATTCTTGTTATGTGCTACCAAAGCATAGTAGAACTTTTTTAATTCTGTGAATGGCGAATGATTGTTGAGAGACTTGATATGTTTGTTTTTCCATTAATTGAAGTTAAAATTAAAGTTATTTGCTGCGAACTTCAAGAGCAAAACTGGAAGCTATTTTAAAGACATAGGATATTATTAAATTTGCATGTTCCAAATTGTTGTAGAGCAATGTGTAATGGGGTTTAACCCACCAACCTTTGTTCACCAGCCTAATATGGTGTTTTCTTTTTTTTCTGTTTCAGACTCAGCTTCTGATTGTAACCAGGGTTCATTTGGTGATGACTCAGACAATGACAAGGACTACAAGCCTAGCAGTGAAACTGATGGAACAAGCAGCAATACAGTATCAGGTAATTATGTCATTTGAACGGCGGTGGTGAACAGTTGTGTTAGGGGTGTTATAGAGAGAATGTGAATAGGGTTTTAGAGAGAGAGTATGGAAGCATGGGAAAAGTAATATAAAGTATGTAATTAAGTTAAAAGTGTTTTATTTGTCAAATATTAATTTATTCAAATACAGGGTCCAGGGCAGCAAATACCGAAACCGCTGCTAACGCTCGCCACGACGGCTACACGTGCATCTCATGCTTCTCTTCAAAATGTTTGTGTTTTTTTTTTCATTGTAATATGACACTGAGAGGAGTTGAGTCTACTCATTTTCAATTGAATTACCAAGGGACTAAAAGTTGGTCTTATTTTTTTTCAGAGAGTGGTGAAGAAGAGGGAGAAGAGGACTATGCAGTGGACGACCTTCCTGAAAATGCCATTCCTCCAGAGCCTCAAAGAGGAAAGAAACGTGTTAGAAGAGTGCACACTTGGAAGCAGGCTAAAATAAAGAGACTGCGAAATTCAGGTCAGTCATACGTTGACAGGAAACATAACATCTATAAAAAAGAGAGATGAAACCATACAATCACAACTGCTGTTACAAATGTACAAATAATATTACACCAGAACAAAGACAAAGTATTTTTGATAGCTATTGGCAGCTTGGGAATTGGGAGCTTCAATCAGCTTTCTTAAATGGAGCAATTGAGCTCCAAAATGTGAAAAAGAGCAAAGCAACAGCAGTTGTTAAAAAAAGTATGTCATGTGTATTCCACTTGGGTGGTAACAGAGTGTGCAAGGAATATTTCCTTAGAACCTTGGACTTGTTGAATAAGAGAATACGAAATATTGTCATAAAAAACAAACAGAAGAATCAGGGGTCCCATCACGAGACAAAAGGGGAAGAAAGGAGCCTCCAAACAAAATTCCAATCGATAAAATTGAAGTAATAAAGGAACACATTAATAGTTTCCCGAAGTATCAGAGCCACTACAGCCGGGAAAAGTCGCCATATATGAAGTATCTTGATCCCTCATTGAATTTAACAAAAATGTATGATTTGTATACAGTATTTTGTAGAGAAGAGAAAAATATGGAGCCGGAGAAGGAAAGTTTTTATAGAAAAATTTTTCATACTGAATTCAAACTAAGTTTTCATAGACCTCGAACAGATACCTGTGTGACCTGTGACAGGCTGCAAGTGAAGATAGATAATGGCACAGATGAAGAGAAAAAAACAGCAGAAACTGAAAAAGAATTACATCTGCGAAGAGCTGAAGCTGTAAAAAAGATAAAGAAGAAGTACTCTGAAGCAAATGACAGAGAAACAGTATCTATTTGTTTTGATCTTCAGAAGATGATGCCTACCCCTGATGTGACAAATTCAAAAGCTTACTATATGCGACGATTATGGACCTACAACCTAAATGTTCATGATTTAAACACTAAAACAGGGAATATGTTCATGTGGCATGAAGGGCAAGCTGGAAGAGGATGCCAAGAAATAGCCTCCTGCCTCTTGAAATATGTCTCTAATCTGCCTCCCCATGTGAATAACTTAGTAGCCTTCAGTGATAATTGCAGAGGCCAGAACAAAAGCCATCTTATCTCAAAATTTTGGCTTTATCTAGTGAAAAATACTGGACTTGAAACAATCACACACTATTTTTTGATGTCAGGCCATTCATACAATGAATGTGATCAGGACTTCGGTCTAATAGAGATAAAAAAGAAAAGGAATAGAAGAGACATGTATGTTCCAAATGATTGGATAGACCTTGTTGCATCATCAAGCCGAAAATTTATAGTTACAAAGATGGAAGATAATGATTTCATTGATATCCTGCAACTGAACTCTCACTTTCCTAAAACGGTTAAAGGAATCCGAGCTATGCAAGTACTCCATTTCAAAAAGTCATCCCCAAGTACTCTCTTTTACAAAAATACATCAGGAGATATTGAGCCATTTAAAGAGTTGACAATGGTCACCAAAAGGTCAGGTCGGCTTCCAGCACAATTTCCATGAGAAAAATGTTGAAGAGGGAGATGGATCATGGGGTGAAAACGTTTATGATACAGAATCTGCTGGTTAGGTGCATAATGCACATAAAAATGTCTATTTTATCATTCTAATGCATATTATTATTATTATTATCACTACTATTATTTTTAGAATTATATTTTTCTATCTGTATGGTTCAAAAAGAAGAGCGTGAACTAAATGATTTGCTCACGTTGTTCTTGTGACTTGTCAACGTTTTTATTAACCAATTTGATAATATAATTCTGAAAATAATAGTAATAATAAAATAATAATAATAGGCATTATAAATTTATAGAATGGTTCACTAGTTGGTCCATTGATTCATAATACTAAAGTCAGTTTTTTTCACCTTGTAGTGTTCGAAAATAATATTGTTTTATAAATTAATTTAATAATTTTGATTTATTTGCATTATATTATTCTGATTTGTATATGGATAAAATAATTTGGTGAATAAAACATCTTTTTGATATCATAGAACTGTTGCAATGATTTTATTTCCTGTTCTACTCAGAAGTCAAGAGATCCAAGTGGTATCACTTAGACCTTCTGACTTCCATGAAAACATTGTGATAAAATTCATAGGGTCCAAGTGCAAACACAACTTTTTAAAAATGAATTAATACAAGAAAAATTAAAAAAATATAAATGAGGTTTAAACTGGAATTGATAGTTAAAAACCTGAATAAGACTTTGTGATACACAAAAGTAAGCAAACCTTCAATTCTGTATCTCAAACTTTGAAGCCGATTTACTTAAAATTAGCAAAAAGTCTCTTGGACCCCTTGTGATCTAGGGTCCACATAATATATTGGTGAAAGTGCACTTACTTACCTATTAAATATTATTATTGTTATGTGTTATTGGCATGTTCGTTTATGTAAAAAACTAAAAGAATCAAATATTTGTTCATTTGTTGGGTGATATAACCCATAAAAAGATTGTAAAACTCAGAAGTTTGATCAATGCCTAGAGCAGAATCTATCAGACAGCCTTCATAATCATACTGTCTACATCAAACAAACTAGCATAATTTGTATATTGTCAAATATTGAGATAAATTTTAGCAAAATATATTTTCATGCAGAAATAAAATCAAAGTACTCACCAAAATAATACCCAGGAATTGTATCAACAGTCTCCTGTTTTGAGCCTATTGATTCATTTATTGTTTATCTCTTTTGTCAGATTATGACAAGATATAGCACCATTAATTATTTTTTGTCTTTCACAGATTTATTTCTTTATAATTTATCAGAAGTAATATTTTTGTCAAATTAGTTATTAGTACACGGTATTATGAGATGCACACTACTTCACATAACTATGTACTCTGGTGAGAAATTATTGTACTCATATCTAACACATACAACTCACATGCAAATTTTTTGAATATGCACTCTTTAGATTTAGAAGGGGATTGCACTTTGTGTTTATATAATTCATCCCATTACCGTGCTTCAATGACTTGATGTTACAAGCTTTATTATCACTTACCCGGTGGTTCAGAACCCACCTAAAACAGTAGGTCCACCATGTTCCCCATAACATGGCACAAACGGCGAGGTGGAACTACCCATAAGGGTCTCCCCACCATTAAAGGCCATATGCTTATTATTATTATTATCCCATTAGCTACTTTATGTATGGCTAATATTAGTTAACCTATTACTCAGCTAACTATTTTTTGTGATGTTCAGCTGTTGATCCTGACATCATTCTTTTTGATATTATTTTCAGCCAACCAAATTGCACCATTCAGAAAAAAGATCTAGAATATTTGATTGAATTTATTGATCCTTCTGAAAAAAGGAGATCCTAAGAGACTTCTGGAAGTACAAGACAAGAGAGATGACCTAGTCATAGGTGTCCACTTTTTGTTAATCATGTAACTTGTATGTTTAAATGTGAAGTTAAATGTGAGTGAAGTTCAGCATCTGGATCGTTTTAAAACAGTTAAAATAATTAAAATCGGTATTGTGAATAACCAGTAATGAATCATTTTTGTGAAAAAAGCAAATTGAGGGAAAGGAATCACCAGCCTAAGCCTTAACAACTGACTGCAGCCCGGTGTCCATGAAGCCAGCATGAAGCAAGCAGCATCGGCCAGCAATGCACGGTAGTCAATTGTGCACCTCTCCCACTACAACCTCACTCGTTTTTGGTCATCCAACATCATTACCAGTTCATCTAGTGACACATAAACATGGCTAATATGATAGAATCTCCCGCCAAGTGTGAGTTGCAAAGTGTTATTTGTTTTTTGCAAGCTGAAGGGTTATCCACAGCAGAAATTCACCATAGAATGAAATGAGTATGTAAAAATATTATTAGATATAATATTCTTCTTACATCTTCACAGATGTTTATTCAAGCTTGCTTATTTATCACATGCAAACTTTTAATGATGAAGTCATGTTTTACTGAAGGAAGATTGGAATGTTAATTTGGTATTTATTGAGTATCTGAACTTTTCGAATTTTTCAACAATTTTTTCCCCACACACTCAAAACACACTAGTAAGTAATAATACACTGATATTTTGCGGGGGCAACGCTTATTTGGCATTTAAATTAGAGTTTTCTGATGGAACTATTTTTCTTCCGCGTATGAATACTTCCATCACACTGTAACACTGCCAGACTAGGCAAGGTTAGGTTAGGTTTGGTCAGGTGGAATCATCTAGTTTTCTTTGGTCGGTCAACTGGTAGATCTGAGCAACGGAAAGGTCAGTCAAGTAACCAATCAATCTAAAAATATAATAGTTTGAAAACATATGTTTTCTTTGAAATGCTATAATTTTGTGTTTGGTCAGATTGACAATTATTGTTAGATCACATGGAAAATATTTTCGGCAAGAGCTGATTGTTTTAATTTATTCATTACGTGAAATGTGTGATACAGAGTGCAGCCTCAAATTTTTAGAATCTGTACACCTTAGTGAAAAGGAGGTGATCGAATTTTTATTCAGGCATGGTATTTTTAAAGAGATTACAGTGTGTTTGAAGTGTGGTGCAGAATTAGTTGTCAATAAGTCAAATCTTAAATTTCGCTGTCAAAAAAAAATTCGACATGGGAAGAAGGCGGCTGCGGTTTGTGGGTTTACTGGCTCGGCAAGGGTGGGCTCGTTCTTGGACAATTGTAGACTCCCAATAGAAAAATATTTCTATTTGGTGTCAATACTTTTGCACCTAAAGCCACCCCGACAAACATTTATTTGTGAAGAGCTGGGAATTTCGACAACAACAGTGGTTGACTGGTATTCATTTTGCCGGGAAGTTTTTCTGTTCAATTCAGAAAAACTGTCACAAAAGTTACGTGGACCAGGAAAGGTTGTCGAAATTGATGAGGCGAAGTTTGGGCAATCGAAGTACAATCGTGGGAGACAGGTGAGGGGTCAGTGGGTCTTTGGTGGGGTTGAACGTGATTCCAATAAATCATTTTTTGTGCCTGTTGCAGCCAGGGACAGCGATACTCTTTTGAATTTGATTCAAGAGTGGATCCTGCCTGGCTCCACAGTAATAAGTGATTGTTGGAAGGCGTATCAATCCCTCAACAAAGATCTGTATGACCACTTGACTGTCAATCACTCATTGAACTTTGTAGACCCAGAAACCCAAGCTCACATGAATACGGTTGAGAGGAGTTGGCGCGAAGTGCGCTGTACGATTCCAAGGTTTGGAGTCAAAAAAGCGCATTTTGCCGGCTACCTTGCTGAGTTTCAGTTTAAGCACCGATACCAGCGGGAGGAGCGTCTACATTATTTTTTTAAAGCGGCTGCGGAGTTGTATCTCCCGATGTATTGAAAGGTTAGTAAGCTTAGTTTTCTTCAGATATGTGATTATTAATTTGATTTATATCGTTTTATGGTTTGGAGTTCATAATATGTTTGCAAATTATGAATTTTTTAAATGAAAGATAAAATTTTCATCAAAAATTTTTTTTTCGAAAATTTAAATTTTTGTGTGAAAAAGACGCAACCCCCAAAAAATTTCAATGGATTATTGCTTCATGGGGTGTGTAGATGTCACAAAAAAAAAATTGTTGGAAAAATCGAAAAGTTTGGATACTCAATAATTACCATTAATTTATATCGTTTACTATTGAGAATTTTGTTATATAATTGACATTAAAATTGATTTTCTTGAGACTTAGAAAATCGTTTTAGTCATTCAATTCAAGATAATAGTAAACAATATCATAAATCAATTTTTTGTCAAAAGAAGATGCCAGCTATGGGTAAGCATAAAAAACTTCCTATCTTACCATTGATTGATATTGAAAAGAAATTTATATTAGAAAAATTCACTGGAAGAAACCTAAACGCAAAAATTTGGTTAGAAGAGTTTGAGAAAGAGTGTATTCGTTACAATATTAACACAGACAAAGGAAAAATTCAATGTTTGAGGTTATTAGTACAAGGCAATGCTGAAGATTGGTATACCTCTACCAAATATAAATTGGAGTTTGAAAATTGGAATCTGTGGTCGAATGCATTTCTTAGGACATATTCTAATAAAGGTTGGTCAAATGTTCGCTATGCATATTCATTCAAATTTATTGAAGGTCATGGAACTATAATAGATTATGCTTTAAGGAAGGAACGTTTATTGCTTGAATGTGAAAGAGCAATGACAGATGAATCAAGAATTTCACACATTGTTGTTGGACTTCTAGTTCATGTTCAAAATAAGCTAGATAAGGATAATATTGAAACAACAGAAGATCTTATGAATGAAATACAAAAATATGATTCTTACAGTGAAAGCTTTATGAGTGACAGTGCAGTGTGTGATTGGTGTAGGAAATTTAAAGATGGACGAGTTGACATTCTTTATGAAGGGGGCCAAGGATGGAGGTTGGTCGCAAATGATAACCTTGTTGATTGAGTTGACCAAACTGTAAGAAGCAATTGGAAGTTTACGATTACAGAGCTATCCAATCAGTTTGCTGAGATTTCAAGGTCAGCCCTATACACTATTGTAACTAACCAGTAAGGCTACAAAGAACTTTGTGCTCAATGGGTGCCAAAGATGTTGTCTGATGACCACCAAGCTCAGCAAATGGCATCAGCAACGTCTTTTCTGAACTGTTATGAAGCTGATGGTGATGATTTTTTGAAAAAAATCATGACAGGAGATGAGATATGGGTTCTGTACAACACCCCAGAAACGAAACAGTCCCAACAATGGATGCATTCAAACTCTCCAAACAAACCCAAAAAGTTCAAAAAAACGTTCAACAACAAAAAGATTATAGCCACCATATTTTGAGATGAAAAAGGTGTTTTGCTTGTAGAGTTTTTAGAGCCAGGGACCACAATCAATGCAAAAGGATACTGCGGTATGTTACAATGTTTGTGGATAGCTATCCAGAACAAAAGGAGAGGAATGCTTACATTGGGAGTAGTGTTCATTCATGACAATGCCTGTCCTCACAGTGCTGCTTTGACAAAGCATCTTCTTGATGGGTTTAAATGGGACATTTTTGACCATCCAGCATATAGCCCTGACTTAGCACCGAGCGACTATCACCTTTTCCCAGAACTGAATAAGGTGCTAGGAGGGCAGAGCTTCCAAACAGACAATGCACTGCAAGACACCATGGAAAACCATCTCAAATCACTGCTGGCAAACTTCTATGAACAAGGTATTAAGAAGCTTGAACCCAGGTATGAAAAATGCCTCAATTTAAATGGTGATTATGTTAAAAAGTAACTAAATGTGACTAACTTTTGATAATAAATTTATTCAATTAATCTCACTAGTTTTTTTTAATACCACATCAGAAGTTGAAAAAAAAACAGCCCTTGTATATTGATTTAGATTTATTAGTTAAACACATGGCTCAACCCTTCATTTTCCACACAAGCACCCTGAGCTCAATGCTCTCAATTTAATAAAAATATTAATTACATTAATTAAAAAAAAAATCAATTCTATTTAAAATTTCAGACACTGCAAAATAAATCAATTATTTGAGTCTATCACTTAACTTAGAATTTTATTCCATCTTTATTATATCTATTATAATGGTCATTCAAATTTTTCTGTTATTTTGTTTTTTGGCTATTGCCAATATAGTCAGTTATGTTATTAATTTCTTGGTTATTATATATTTCCCTTGCTTGACAGTGTTATGGAGTATTGCCTATATTGGAAATGTCATTTCCAGAGCATTGAATCTCATCAGACTAGCTGGGATTATTTTTTGCCAGAATTACAATATAAAGCAGAGAGTATTTTGGAAGAAGCAATTTTAATTTGTTGATTGGGAAAATTACATCCAAATTCTGAACTACATCCCATTATACCTTCCTTTCAACTGCAAGGCAAGCATGAGATGCACCATTGTGCAGACACAATTTCAGCAATTATTCATGAAATGAAATTCATTCAGTGAGGCATATACCTTGGTCATTTGAGGTGTTTCATGTGCATTTATTCAACTATTATTGTGGAAAGACAACTGATCTAACCGAGAGTTGTGAAGAACAATCCAGGACCAGGGATTTCCTTTATTGTCAATATTGTTTCATTTCAAATATTGAAGCCATAATATATTTGTTCATATTTCACTCCAATCACCATACTTCTACCCAAATTTTGTGTGATTCATTCCATTTTATGTTGGAGAACAGTACCTGATTTTTATTTGTGCCCAGAGTGGCCTACTTTGGTAACAATAATTGTTACAATTTCAGTATTCTGCTACTCCAACATATCATCACACAGAAATTTGAGGTATGACCATATTTAAATAAAAATAAACCTCACACTATATACAGATTACCTTCCACTAACCTATTCCAGGAGTGGAGTAAGCTATGAGTTTTCTCAAGCATCATAATAATCTTTTAGCAATGCTGGCAACAAAAGTATTAAGAGAACAAGAGCTATTTATGATACAAATGAAGAGGTTCTGAGGGGGTATGTGAAGAACTTAGGTGAAACTTGTGTTGGTGTCCCAGATGAAAACTGCTGGAACTTTGACAAGACCAATTTAACAGACAGCCTTGGCCAGAAAAAGGTTTTGTGCAAGAGAGGAATAAAATATCCAGAAAGGATATGTAATACTTCAAAAAGTAACATTTCTCTCATGTTTTATGGCAATGCTACTGGAGATATCCTGCCTCCATTATGTGGTCTACAAAGCCCAAAACCTCTAGAATACTTGGACTGAAAATGGGCCACAAGGTTGTAGGGGTGATGTCAGCCAGAGTGGTTGGTTTTATGCTACATGCTTTGAGGATTGGTTTGAAACGATTTTGTTTAGAAGGCTCAAAAAGCAAAATGGGAAAAGGTTTGAGGTGTGTGATAATTTATCATCACACTTCTCTGTGAAAGTCCTACAATTATGTTAAGAAAATAATATAGCCTTTGTCTGTTTGCCACCAAACAGCACACACATGACTCAACGTCTTGATGTGGCCTTCTTCAGGCCAATGAAGGCACCTTGGAGAAATATAGACTAATCTCCAACAGGAAGGAGACAGCTCAATGAGGTCATAGTCACTCATTGGACAAAAGTTGATTTCCCATGTTGCTAAAAAAACTTATGGAAGACATACACTTGAATGGAGGCAAGAATCTAGTTTTAGGCTTTCATGCTTGTGGTATTGTACCTCTTGACATTGAGCATCTGTTGAACTTACTACCAGGGGCAAATAAAGAGGAAGCCAGTACTAGCCTTGAAGAGATTGATACATCTTTTTTGGAAACTTTGTGTGCAAAGAGGAGTGAATTAACAAAACCAAAATTTAAAAAAATAAAATAAAAAATAAACTTGATGTAATACCATGAAAAGGTGTCAGTGCAGGAATTGTAACAGATGTTCCAGTACCTCCTCAGGGCAAAACAAGTGCTAGTACCAGTACAATAAACAAGGCCCAGAAAATAAGAAAAGTAACCCTACTCTTCAAAAAAATCTAAGTTTACCCCAGGTACTGGTGATTCAGATGATGAAGACAACTATTTACAGCATGAAGCTGAATTTCAACAAGAATTTGGATGTTTCTAAGTACCTAATATTCATTTTTTTTATACCAAAAAAATGAAAAGTACAACTGATGGAACTGAGATGTAGAAGTTGTTTTTAGAGGAGAAATTCAGGAATGCCTATATTGGGTGAGTACTCCACAATGAATATCACTAACTGTTTAATATTGTAAATTGCCTAAGATAGTTAGATGTTTTTATTTTTCTGTCTCTAATTTTGACTACATTCCTGTTTCATTTCTGATCCTCTCATCCAAACAGTCATTTCTTTTCATTCCCCTTCCCATACTTAATCATCTGCTGCTGAACTCAATCAAGCCAGTCTTTGCTCATAATGAATCGAAGAATGCATCTCATCCATGTGTCATGAAATAACATATGGTAAGCCAATTTATTTGTTTGATGCACTTGCATCCCATACAAATTTGGTCCTCTAAGTCAGACAATGAATCAAAAGGCTAAAAAATTACATCCCATATTGTAAAACATTCAGTGTTTGAATGCTTGCCAAGTTACTGCATTTCCACAAGTCCAGTTCATGAGTGAAATTGTGCATCCTCTTGTGTTCTATCATGTACAAAGACACACTGGTAGAATTGTATTGAAATTAAAATGTATTAATTAGTATCATTTATTGGGTGATAAACATATTGTATGTATACATATAAATTATGTTTTACAGTTTAAATAAACAGCTAAATTACAGTTTCTTTGTTATTGGATGCCATTTCCAAGTCAAATGTGAACCAAGTCTTAATATCAGACTAGCAGATCAATCATTAACTCTACTAATTGGCCAAACTTGAATTGAAATTCATTGTTTTCATTCCTTGCTTCCTAACCTCTTTACCTTATAGCATTTCCTCTCTGCAGTCAAATTGAACAACAGTTTAGAGGAATCCTCAACTTAGGAATCATCAGAAACCTTACAAATGAGCCTGAATCTAGCAATCTGCAAATGACACAGACTGCATGAAAAACTTACAAGATTAAACTGCACAAATGACTCATCAAACTGCAAGGTTTGATGTGGATGATATAATAGTAGAACTGATAATGAAAGATTTTCAATCCTTTGAAGCTTTAGAACATACTATTGATAAGCCTGAGAAACTTAACAAAGATGAGCTTTGAAAATCTGATTAAGCCAAATTTAAGTGATAGCAGCAGAGAAGGATGTAGGGGAAGGTCGGCAGATATCGGACAGCAGCCGGTATCGGACAAAACCAGTTTCCGGAAAGTGCCACTAGGGGCAGCACCTGTCACGCCGTCAGTACAACCACCTAAACGAGCAAGCCGGGCCATCGCCATATTGGACAGTTGTTGTACACGGTTTTTGTTGTGGTTCGAGTTTTATGTTTTTTCTAGTGGAGACACGTGCATGGACATAGTTTTACCAAGCTGCTGCATCAATTGAAGTAAGTGATATTAGTCATAGTTGAGTTTAAAATACTTAGTGTACTTTATATTAAGTAAATACGACGTTTAGGTCCAGTCGCATGATTGCTTAGGGCTTGAAAGCCATTCTAACCTAAGCTGTCTGGCGGCTGGTATCGGACAAAGTGCAATCGGGTGGTATTGGACAATATAATGACCGCTTAAATTCATGGATTTTAATAGATTCTTTGGTTTTTTCAGGGAACATGGGGAAAATAAGAGGAAATTGGAATGAAGCGTCTATGAAATTGGCTATAGACAAAGTTTTATCTAAGGAAATGACAATACGAACTGCAAGTGAGAGGTTTGGTGTGCCGAGGAGCAGTTTAGGTGATCGTGTTAAAATACTTTCAAATGGCAGGGAAACCATACCTAAACCTTGTTGCTCAGATAATAAAGGCGTATTAAAGAAAACATTCAGTGACGAACAAGAGGCTATGCTCTATAAACATGTGAAGACTTTGGACAGTCAGATGATGCCACTAAGCAAAACGGAGTTCCTGAAACTAGCCTACGACTTAGCTGAGCGGCTAAAAGTTCGTCACCGATTTAATAAAGATAAACGCATGGCAGGCAAAGACTTCTACTACGACTTCATGAACCGCCACCAAGACTTAAGCTTGAGGACAGCTGAGTCAACAAGTTCACAGCATGCTGCTGGTTTCAGTAAGGATAGAGTTGACCGATTCTTTGACAAGCTAACTGAACTTATGGACAAATACAAGTTCAATGCATCACGTATTTTTAATGCAGATGAAACTGGGGTGTCTGTTGTCCATAACAATAACTTAAAGGTAATGTCAGTGAAAGGAAAAAAACAAGTGGGAAAGTTGACGTCTGCAGAAAGAGGAAGAAATGTAACTGTACTTCTGGCCATCAATGCGGCAGGAGACCAATTTATCCCACCTTTGTTTGTGTTCCCACGCGTTAGGATTGATAATGATTTGAAGAAAGATGCCCCCCCTGGAAGCGTTTTTGATGGACAACCCAGTGGGTGGATCACTAAAGAAGGATTCTTAAAATGGTTAAAACCATTTGTTGACAGGGTTAACCCTAGTGAAACGAATCCTGTATTGCTAATCGTAGATGGGCACTCTAGCCACAAAGATCTTGATGTGATCCTTTATGCCAAGGAGAAACACATTCATATGCTGAGCCTCCCACCACACACTTCCCATAAACTCCAACCGTTGGATCAGTCAATCATGAAGCCATTCAAGAATGCCTACAATGAAGTGTGTGGATTGTGGATGAGGAAATACCCAAATATGAAGATAGCTCTCAAAGACATAGCTGGCCTGGTGAACTCAGCTTTTTCTAGAATCTGTAGGATGGAGCTGGTGCAATCAGGATTCAGCTGTACAGGAATTCACCCATTGAACCGGAATGTATTTACTGATATTGACTTTGCAGCTGCATTAGAAAGTCAACCATGTCAAAACAGTGAAGCAACAACAGCTAATCAGATTGCAACACATAAGCAGACAACAGAACATGGACACTCATCCAACGTGCCTGTGTCTGCAGAACCTGGACCCTCATCCGATGTGCCTGTGTCTGCAGAACCTGGACCCTCGTCCGACGTGCCTGTGTCTGCAGAACCTGGATCCTTGTCCGACGTGCCTGTGTCTGCAGAACCTGGACCCTCATCCGACGTGCCTGTGTCTGCAGAACCTGGACCCTCATCCAACATGCCTGTGTCTACAGAACCAGGGCCATCTTCTGCCGAGCCAGCGTCTTCAACACAAACATTTTCTAAGGACGAAGAAGAAATAATTGACCTGGAATCATCGGCAACAAAGCTAATCTTGGAAGATATTTGCCCCTTACCAAGCAACTCAAGTATTAAATACCAAATAAGAGACAAACGTAGCGAAAAAAGTGAAATACTGACGTCTACGCCATACAAAAACCAACTTGTGGAGAAAAAAGCTCTTGATGAAGAAAAGAAAGTCAGAGCACAAGAGAAAAAATTGAAAATAGCAGAAAAGAAACAGAAAATGGCAGAGGAAAAGAATCTAAAGCAGTTGAAGAAGCAAATTAAGAAAGAGAAAACAGAAGGATGCAATGCTACTGAAGATACAAATAAAAAGAATCAACCTGTAAAGAGAAAATCCCAACATCTACCTAAATCAACAGCGAAAAGGTTTCTTAACTTCGATGGCAATGTAGCCTCCACAAGTTCAACCTCTACATGCTGCATCATTTGTGGAGAATGCTTTGAAGAAGATTGGATCCAGTGTGGTATTTGTAAAGGTTGAGTCCATGAAAACTGTGCAATTTTGGACGACTCTTTGTTTTATAATTGTGACATTTGTAAACAGAAAAAGAATTAAGTATCTAATGTGTTGAAAGTTTCAGTTTTTTTTAACTCTGAGATATACCTAAATATATGTTTTAATTTGGAAAAACCTTTAGAAAATAAACCATGTTGAAAAATGTATTCATTTGTATGATTTAATACCCGCCAAACATAATTTTAGTACTATTTTAGGTCTGTCCGATACCACCCTCCATAAATTGAAAAGTGTATTTTGTAAAAAGGTAAACTTTTGAAAAAAATAGTATGTTGTTATTGATATTATTCTAAATAATTTAAGCCCATTATACATAACATACTGTAGTATTATTTTACGCATAAGGTTGTTATTTATCATAATCCTTAAACTGGGTAGTTAAAAAAAAGCTAAGGTGTCCGATACCTGCCGACCTTCCCCTAACTTAACCAAAGATTGGTTTTATAAAGTTCTCAAAAATGGAGAAAAAGTAGAGAGATCATGATTATGCTATAATAAAAGTAATAGAGCTTTATATTGTGTTCCCTGCAGGCTGTTATCACACTTAGCATCAAACTGTCTTACACAGTTTAAGAAAAAGGAGTCTCACTGGAAGGCAGTAGGCAGTATTGCACTGCATTATCAGCAATGCTATTCTAAGGGAGTCTATACTGAGGAACAAGTGATAGCTGTGAGCCATAGCAGGTATCTGTTCAATCAGATAGAGATAAGCTGCATTCTCCTAGACACTCTTTGTAAGGCCCACTGATTAGATTGGCCAGCAAAAAAGACACTGTGCTCTGCTGTAAAATCACTTCCTGGTGGTTTGGAAACCACCTAAAACTGTAGGTCCAGCTCATCAATCACCATCATCCAACTCATTACCCACACACAGGTCTCAGACCTATGTGGGCTTCAACCTTCAAAAAAAAAAAAAAAGACAACTAAGATATCAGCAACCTATCCAGTGGAAAGTTCTTGAACATGGTAGAACTTATATCACAAAAAATGTCTTTCTTCAAAAGCATACTGAGTGGCATAAGTAAGGGCAAATCTTGTATTTCTCACATAAAATACTAGATAAATTCCTTGAAGTTATTGTCAATAACATATGGTGGAGGATAATACATTTTGGATGTGAAATAAAATTATTCCTCAATATTTGACTGCACTCCAGATATCAGTCACAGTGAGCAAATTACTCAAGTAGTTTATGTCAAAACAAATTCATTAGAGATAGAAGAAAGTTTTACTGATTTTTTTCCCAGTTAGTGACAAAAACAGGTGAAAGTCTCAGCCAAGAAATCTTAAAAAAATTAGACAAAGATGGACTAAACTTAGAGAACTGCAGATACCACTCCTACAACAATGGGGCAAATATGGCCAGGATAACAAAGAAGTTCAGTCCAGACTACTTCAGAACAAGCTAGCTTATTTTGTCCCCTCAATTTAGTGCTAATACAGCCAGTGCTACTACTGAGGCTTAGATTTTTTTGGAACTTTGAATAGTATGTATTCTTTGTTTGTGCCTTCAACTTCAAAACTGATATTTGCCCCCCACCCTGACAAATCCTCAAAGGATTAAAATAATCTTATTAAATAGTTATACAAAGGCTAACTAATACTAAGTTAATAATACTACGATTCATATTGAATAAGGTAGACTACTCCAGACATAGACTTTAAGCACATTATGAAGTGCAAACTGAATCTCATTTATTTCATAAAGAAGCTAATTCAACATATTCGTTATTTTAAATAGGACAACTCTCTTATCTTGTCAAGGGGAATATCTCAGGCAAAAACCCATGAATACTGATGGATTATTCAACTTGACTGACAATAATCCCAACTCTGTTGAAACTATGCCACAATTGACTTGATAGTTTAAGGTCCAGATTTGACAATCAAGAAGACAACATAAGACTTCAAATTCATTTGAAGAAGATGAAACACTTGGATGACCCTGCCACTATTGCAGATCCTTGTCCTATTGAACAGAACTTTTGTCAATTTTTTCAACCTGAGACCTCAGGCACATTATTTGATTGAGATAATGACTTTTCATCTGATTCTTTCAAGAGTGACTTTTTAGTAAAATCAGTGAATCTGATTCATTGAAGGAAAAATTGGGCCATTAAGTTACATATAAGTAATCTTACTTTGACTGCCTTATTAATGATCCTACAACCACATAGTTGCTTCTCCAATCTTCCAGATAACAATAGAAAAGCTTTAAGCACACCTAGAAAAGTGTCTCTTTTTTTGTCAAACCTGGCCACTTTGCATTGGTTTGGATTTGGAAGCAGGATTAGAAAAGATGCTGAATGTTATTAAAAAAAAAAATTTCTCATATTGATTTGCTTAGAAACATTGATGGTTTACCTTTATTCAAAAGCAGTACAAATGAGCTGTGGCCCATACTAGGATCAGTAAATAATGTTCCTTCCCTGAAGTATTTTGTTTATCCTATTGGAATCAATTGTGGTGAGAGCAAGCCTTCTAACTGTTCAGACTTTCCACACTATTTTGTTGAAGAGACAAAAATATTGATAACTGAAGGAATTTTTTTTAACAGTCAGATTTTAACTGTTTATATTAAAGGTTTTATCTGCAATGCTCCAGCCAAATCTTTCATCTTGAATATTAAAGATCATACTGGGTCACAACTCATGGTCAAGGTCAACACAAGGTCACAGCTCATGTACAAAGAGTAATCAGTATGGAGCCTGGTTGAATCGTCATAAGACCTTGCCTCTCAGTGATGCCATTCCTTGTACAGATGAGGCATTTTTGATGCAAGGAGAAGAAGATTTTCATTTTGGAAATAATCCACTTGTTCAAATACAGGAAATAGATTTTACATTTCATTTTTTACATTTAGTATGCCTTGGGTTGTTTGTACTCTTCTTTATTTGTGGGCTTTTGGTTCAATGCCCTTGAAATTTCTGTGTCACCTAATAAATTCAATATCATTGAAATTGAATTCTTTCAAACAACAAATGTGTATTGAGTTCAATCACAAGTCTCTCTTATTGAATTACTTAAAACGGTGGAAAGTAACAGAATACTCTAGTTTTCTTACTCTATAATGGCCCTATTGGATGTTTTGAAGGGAGATTTGAAACCATTATATGATCATTTTCTAGGCCTTTCAATTTCTTTATCAATCTTGTTGAGTTCCAACCATTGTACAGATATCAGAAAGTGGTACACAAAAACTCTGCTAAGGCATTTTGTTGAATCAACAAAGATTTTGTATGGTGAACAATATATTTCCCATAACTTGCATTGTTTGATTCATCTCTGTGACAGTATCTCCATTTTTTGTTGTCTTGATCAATCAAGTGAATTCTCATTTGAAAATTTTCTGTGGTTTTTCAAGAGAATAATATGTAAGGGAGATAAAATATTCCAGAAAATTGGAAAAAGATGTGAAGAAATTATGTCATCAGACCTGCTTTTACAATATAAATTGCAACTTGATTGTAGCTCTTACAGATTCATCAAATGTCATGATAATGGACCACTTCTTGACTGTTCTTACTCCTCTCAGTAATATTCACAGATGAAAGTTACTTATTTCACATTAACAATAAAAACCCTTGCACATTTATACCTAGCACCTTTGTTATTCTTTGTAGGCAGTTTCGTTCAAAGATTGATTTCTATGGTTAACATTTTATTTGTAGTTCAGAAATAAATATATGTGTTTTCTCCAATTTATCTAATAATCCAGAGGAAAAGCTTGTATTAGAAAAAAAGGTATTACTTCTGTATTGAGATAGAGAAGTTTCTTTTCCATTAATCCACTCTATTTAGCTATTCTTTTAAATTTAAAAATTCTTTCAACTATTTAACTTTTGAATATATAACCTATTATGACACACCTATTTCCATTCAATCTATTACTCTTGTGCTTGGAATCTCCTGTCATCTAATCATATTGATCATACAAGAACATAAAAATAGCAGTTTGACTTCTGCCTATATTTTAAAATGCAATTTTGAAATGAGAATTTATTATTCTTTCATTTCCTACTTGCATATTTGAAAACTACAGTAAATTTGAAGAAAACTATAGTAAACTTCTATAAATTAAATATTAATGGAGAGCATACGAATCACAACCTCAATGAATCTACTCAAAGAACTGTCATGAATAATAATTAAACAATGAGTTTTATATATGGTATTTTTGCACTAGAATTTCAAGATTGCTTTCATTCTTTAAAATTGGAAAAATCTTAAAGGTTCTTTCAATTTCATATTGATCATACAAGAACATAAAAATAGCAGTTTGACTTTCTGCCTATATTTTAAAATGCAATTTTGAAATGAGAATTTATTATTCTTTCATTTCCTACTTGCATATTTGAAAACTACAGTAAATTTGAAGAAAACTATAGTAAACTTCTATAAATTAAATATTAATGGAGAGCATACGAATCACAACCTCAATGAATCTACTCAAAGAACTGTCATGAATAATAATTAAACAATGAGTTTTATATATGGTATTTTTGCACTAGAATTTCAAGATTGCTTTCATTCTTTAAAATTGGAAAAATCTTAAAGGTTCTTTCAAATCTGAAAGTAGAAAAAATGATTGACAACAATATTGTTCCCACATTTCCCATTTTTTTCAATGATTCTACATTTTGTACTATGACTGCAGAGAGATGTTTACAATTGTAACATTCCCAGAGAATAACGATGGTCCAGCTATGGTTACTACAAATTGGTTGGATAGGGACAAAACATTTCTCTGAAAACTGAACTTCAATAATCAAGTTTCTTGTAGGGAAGGAGGAGCCTCGCCCAGACTGGACTGTGCCAATATTAAGTAATTTCGTCCCAATTTTTTGCTTTTCTTCTCTGTAGCTGAGTTTGAATAGAGTGCCATACATATTTGGTAGGCGGTGCAGTGAGTGTATGTGTTGGCCACAAGGGCTTAGAGAAACATTTAAAATCTGCCAATAGCATAAACAATTATTTATTTTATATATGGAACTATCGAATACAATAATAATCAAGAGGAAATAATAAATTTTTCTTTTGAATAAAAAAAGATATGGATTGGGAAAATCAATCACTTCAATTTTAAAATGTGTAAGGTGGCCGTTACAAGATAACCTAGTGCAAGTCCCAACTGGATTGCAAGGGTCGTTTTGCCCTTTTGTTCTTCTAAAATTTGGAATGGCGTGATTTGAGCTTTGACTTGATTTGCTGTGAGATTTTTTTAATATGTGAACCTTTTCCTTTTTTTTTTAAATCAAATTATGTAGTTGCAAGGATGGCCAGTTTTCAGTATTTACGTTTTTAGAATTTAATTTAGCGACAAATCTCTCTTTTCTTTTTTAATTTCAAATGATGCCTATCACAACTGTAAAGACGTAGGCATAATATATTGTAATGCTGTGAAAAATAATTATAACTTCAACCGCTATTAAAAGGTAACTATTTTTCTGACTTTATTATTATTTGAGATATAGAAAATATAATTAATGTGTACAGAAGTTTACTTGTTTAACTCTTCTGAATCAAAATCTTTCTTAAGATAACTGTTATGTATGGAATGTTTTAACTGAAGATATGAGTTGTAAGATCTAGAGATCAAGCTTAGTATTTCATTGTAGAACTAATATTATTTTGTATTTGGAGTTAACACTAATGAAGGAAAGTTTCCTTAGAGTTTTAATTTACGAGCATATAGGTGCTAGTTAGTTTTGTGTATGTGTAACCTAGCTTTGTTTTGGGATTATCCAAGATTATGTTAGAAGACTCAAGTTGTTATTGATATGAAATTGAAAGCTGAGGGGGGTCACTCTAGAAGATAATAATTAATTTGCAAGAGTAGGCCTAGGTTTAGTTTTGGTTCTGTAATTGATTATAGAGTTGTTGTATTGGACTAAAAGAACAGTCAAGTTTATTTCAATTGAATTTGAACTCTCTGGAGTTCACACCAGCTTCACTCCAGAAGAGAATAAGATCTTATTATTTTAGCAAATGGTAATTACTTTGGGGTTTTATTAATTACAGCGGTCCAAGAATCTAGCTCCAAGGATCTAACTTCAAGTACCAAATTTTACTGATTGACCTGGTGGAATTCTACAACCAAATTCTATGTTACAAGTTGTGGGATGGAGAGGATAGTACAGAAGTTCCAGTGAGGGTAACCTGACATCAAAGTTTTCCAACCATAAGGAAGTGCAAAATTCAGAGGATGAATTCCTAGTCTAATTTTTGGGTGATGACCTGCAATGTAAGGTAACAAATTATCATTTTTAGTGAGTGGGCCACAGACTCCAAAAAGTTGAATGCGTTTGGGATAAGAACTTTAATAGGGGGCATATTTTTTTGGATGAAGTTAAGAAGTTAAAATAAAAGACTTATGCGAGGTTAGGCAGTCTATCTAGTTTTAAGTATAATTATTTCAGTTATTTCTTTCAAGAGGTGGCCACTAACTTGTAGTAATTCTATACTTCTTGTGGGGGGAAACGTTTCTGTGATATTTTGTTAGATTGATATTATTTTTTTGTTTTAAGATTATCAATGATGACCTATTGTGATATTTTATTTTTTTGAGATTTATTTTTATTATATTGAGAGAATTTGAAGCTATATCGTTTTTCATTGGTTTTCGACCCAACTTTACTTTAGATGAGAGTGATTAATTATGTGTTCCTCAGTGACTAAGATGTGGATTTCTTTTTGACTGAAGAACCACTCAAAATTCTATCTTTAATTTGGACCAAAAACCTTGTGCCACTATAAAAATTTCAGGTATGGTACAGGACTAAGAGTCCAATAAAACGGTTAAGAAAAATTGGTAAGATATTTATAATTTCAATGAAAGGTTTTTAATTAAATGCAGTGCTCTTTATAAATATATGTGTTGTAGTCATATTTGACTAAACTTTATGTTTCAAGTTGTATTTACACTATATAGTACAGCTAGATGTAGATATAGCTGTGCTAGAAGTTGAAAAAGCATCTTTGAAAATCTGCTTTATAGCAGCTGTGTTATTTAATGGAAAATAAAACTTGTAGCAGCTCTAGGAATAGCATTTGGCACTATAAGTGCAGTACAGCATAGATACTTTAGTATCTACAGTGTGGTAGCTGTTTGATTGTCAAGTCCTCCCATAAGTGTAAATTCAGCTTTTAATTGATTTTAATTTTATGTTTCCCATCTAGTGCACCTAAACAAAGGCAGAAGTTCAATTTTTTCAAACTCATCTGCTATAATTAGCTATTCTTGTTCATTCCTTGGAAGTTGCAACCAAAATAAAAAAAATGGAGTTTTTCATAATAAATTTGTTATTAATTAGAAATTTGTTATCAATTAAAAATTTGTTATTAATTTATATATAATTATATTTGTTATTTGTTTTTTCCAGAATTATACCCAACTTGAAGAGCCTGAGGATACAAATGATGAGCTGGTTGAGGAGGTTAATTGTACATCCTCATCGCCCTTAATGTCCCATGACCCCTTCCACATTCCAAAGTAAAGGCAAAAGAAACATCCAGATTTGGATATCCAGGCTATGGTGAAACAAATGACAGCAGTAGGGGGCATTATGATGAATAAACAACCAAGAGATGAATCTGGAAGTTTTGGTGACTACATAGTCAGTCAATTACAGAAATTATCTTCTCTACAATATGCACCAACATTGTTAGAGGCCAGATAACAACAGATAACAACTGCATTATATTCTGCAGAAAAGAAGAAAATTAAAATAGACAGTGCAGTTGTAGCTTCTAGTGGAACCTCTGTTGCCTCACCATTTGAGCCTCATGCAGGTTGAAATTGAAAATTGATGTGCCAACCAGATAGAACTCTATATTTATCAAGATAGAGCAACTGTTACTCATCAGAGAGGCCTTGTCACTAACTATAACTGATTTAACAACAGATTGAGCTCCTGAAAACCTATCTGGCACAGAATGGGACACATTGTGAGATATTTTGCCAGTTTTAAAGCCATTTTTACTGTTGATAGAAGAATTTAGTGCTGAAAAATATGTGACATGTCATCAATCATCCCTTTTATACAAGGATTACAATTATCACACTATTATTAATTATTATTATTACATTTAAAATGTTGAGACCAACACAACTATAGGTTGTCAACTGAAATTGACATTGCTTGATACTGTGTCATGGCGACTTTCATTTCTAGAGGGCAACAAAATTGTAGCAAAAGCAACATGTCTGGATCCCAGATTTAAAGTGATTGGGTTTGGCATTCAAGATAATGCTAAAAATGTGTAGCTATGGTTAACTGAAGACTCACCTCACTCATTAATTCCACTCAGTCACAGTCAGAAAAAATGTGGACCTTCAAAGCATTACAGAGGATGAACCCAGCAGTGTACACACCAAAACTAATTTTTGGTAATTTTTCAACAAAAAGGTTTCCAGTAACAAAAACTTTGTTACACCTGGTACAACAGTACAGGTAATGAATGATTAAGCAGTATTTAGAAACTAGTGTCATTCCTTGCAAATCATACCCTTTTAATTTTTTTGGGATGATTATAAGAAAAAATTTCCTGAACTGTCTGTGCTTGCAAAAAAAATGTATGTGTGCCAGCTACATCTGTACTGTCAGAACGTTTGTTCTCAAAGGCTGGCTACTTGATCAGTGAAAGAAGAAGTTGTTTAAGCTGAAAAAATAGATCAAATATTATTTTCAAATGGAAATTTAATTCAAGTTTTAAAATCATTTTATTTTTAATTATAATCAATTAATGAAACATTTGTAGTTACAATTCATGGAAACGTCATTTACACATTACTACTTTACAGTAAAGCAGCATTTACACAGCAGTTTGCAACTTTTTGATTTAAAAATTTTTAGTTTGAAACTGAAAAATGTAAAAATGCTATACACAAGTTTGCAACAAATTTACAAATTTTATATTTATAATGTATAGAAATAAATGGAAACTCAGTTAGAGGCAGGATTTGCACACTTGTACTATAAGTTTATATGGATGAATCAGATTTTAAAAAATCATCAGCACTTATTAAAAAATGTTTTTGTTGTTTGCCAAGAATTGCAAAAACGATACTTGTGGGGTTTTTACAATCACTCAATCAGACCACAGAACCAACCATGAATTCTACTATAGATGACCATGATAAAGAACCATCAATCAGCATGAGGATAGGACAACAGAGGAAATCTACACATGCTCAATCAAAGCTAGAAAGCCTCTTGGCTTACAACAAAGGAGAATCTGGAATTGACTTGTCAGATCAGAAGGGCTCCCATCCTACAACTCTTTGCAAAGGGATAAAGTGGTATAGGAGACTTGGAGTGGAGCTAGTATTAGACTAGGGATTGCTCTAGTTAACACATGGATTTTCTACAATAATGCAACCAAAAGTAAAATACTCCTCTTCCTGAGGAATTCAATCAAACATCTTCACATGAAGAAATATGAACTGAAAAGAACAGATTTCAATTTACATCTACAACTTTCAAAACATCTCACTTTCATTGCACATGAACTTGTCCTACAATCCACCAATTCATTCATAAAGACCAAACTTGCCTAGATTAAAAAACGCCTTAACTTCGAAGTAAGGTCAGTTCTGCACAGCAAGATTCCACATATTAATAGTTATAATGTAGTTTTCAAAAATGGATATTAACAACAATTGATACAAATAGAAATTGCTGTGAATTGCTAGTGTCTGAACTTCTATTTATTGAAGACAAAGATAAAGACTGTCATACAGAAAAATCAATGCACCATTTATTACAACAAAAGAATGATAATGGGAAGAGAATAAGGCGAAAATATTCTAGTTAATATGCCAGGATTCAGGTAGGGATGAAGCCAGAAAAAGCTAAGATGGTTACTACATATTGCAATACTTGTCCTTGAATCCCTCAAATTGTCAATTGTGTCTGGATTGTTTCAATACAGTGCACTAATGAACAGAACAATGTGAAATTGAATTAAACAGAAATTAAATTATCTACCTGATTTTACTTTTTTGCTTTCCAGATTGAGTTTCCAACTAAGTTTTCCAGACAAGGAACTCATTTTACTTAATTCTACTTTTTTACTATTATTTTAAATTTTTTACATGATATTGATGACTTACTGGGAGATATTTTCAGAATAAATATTATCTTTGCAATGTTTACATTCACCTTGGTAAATACAAAGTTTGTATATATTTTCTTGAACCACTGTGCAGTGATATGTTTGTTGAGGGCAATGCTATAATCCTGCCATTTGAATTGTACATGGAGTCATTCATGAAGAGAAAGACATGGCGTGTGTTGCAATTCTGCCTGTCATTCATGAATTAATGACAACTGTTGTTGAAATGTAATTGTCATTCAATTATGAATTATGTGCACAGAGCTATTTCAACTACAACTGTCATCTTTATTTTACTTTGGTCCATGCGTCTATTGTTCTTGTATAACACATTCAATTTTCGTATTATTAAATTGAAGAATAATTATTACATGGTCTCTGTTTTATTTCAAGCTCCTAGCTTATTACCTAATTCTGGTATCTCACTTCATCTCACTCTTTTTGACTCACTCCTATTACAGATTGAGGCCTGGTCCTCCAAATTTAATTTTTAACCCATGTTTATGTATGGTGTTGCACTTTGTACTTGTCCACTGCTCTCCTAGCGCAGCATTATACAACAGCAGTGCTAATTATTCACTTTAATTACTACACTTTGATATTGGAAAGTATCTATGTTAAAATAGAATTGGAGTGTGATTGAACTGTTCTAGTGGAAATGGAAAAATAGCTCCCTAAAATAATTTAGATTGATGATACTTCTGTTAGTTTACATTATGTTTCATGTTGGCTTGTTTACACATTTCGCTCAGTTTTCAAAATGCCAAGATCTACTCCGAAAGTTTGGAGGAAAGTGAGATACAACTGGAAGCATTCACTTCACAATGGGTAGTGACCCACACATAACAGAGATACAATAAGTTCTTCCACTAAAACACTTTCTAATATGGAGAACTATTTGGAAATAAACACTTGTGTTTGGCAATGAGATAATAGATTTAAATATTCTCAATAACACTTAAAAAATAGTGTTTTCTGTGAAATACATCAAGGAGGACTTACTTTGAAAGTTGGAAAATGAGTTGGATTTGCGCTCAAGATAACTTTTTCCTGTAAGGTATGTGATTACAACTGTAATTTCTTCTCATCAATGCTGGTCATGTAATAAGCACAATTTTTGGTACCTCTACTATTTGGGAGATAAAGACTCCAAGGCCTACAAGACTGTGAATGAGATGGCAATTAATGATTCAAACATTGGCATAACCAAGCTTGACATGTTCAAAAAAGGATTGGGTCGAGATTGAGAAGATTCAAAGCATCAATGAAAAATCAAAAGCTTGAAGTTGGAAAATCACTGTAAAGAAAGAACCATCTGACTGAGACTTTGATTGACAAAATTCAATTGTATTATGGACTGGCCATCTGAAAGTATGTTGACAGTGTTGAGATAATGAGGAAAGTGTCTGGATGAATTTCCCTTTATGCTCTCAAGATAATGATCCTCAACATGGTCTATGCCCCCCAGGTCCTGATAGCTGGTGTGGGTTAAGGAAGTCAGAGGCAAATGTTGACTATAATTATAGTCATAAGCATAACATCCCTCAAGCTGTGATGAATGCTGTGAAACCAATCATCAGAGATCTTTAATCACCACAATTTTAACAAAAGTGCACTCATGGACATACTCAGAACCCAAATGAGAGTGTGAACAATGTTGTGTGGTCCCAAATGTACAAAATATTCAATGGTAAGCTGACCAGCTGATTTATTCAAGTTGTTTATATTTGATAAAGAAGTTTCATTATGTTTTCAGTTCTTGCCTAGTAAAGTTGTAATGTTCTATTAAATGTTGAGTGATTAAAATTCTACACAGTTTTTAAATCAATTTATTAATTAGAGCAATTGTAACAAGGTTATGGGCCCAGCATGGTGGAATTCAAGATTGCAATAGATAAATTGAATAGTAAAAACTACCAAACATGGAAATATAAGGTAGAGTTGCTGCTAATAAAGAGGGGTATTTATATAGAAACGTTACTTGTTGAATTTTGTGGTGATTTTTTTTGTGACATCTACACACCCCAGGAAACAATAATCCATTGGAAGTTTTTGGGGTCGCGACTATTTCACATTAAAATTCAAGTTTTCCAGTGGTACTATTTTTCTTAGGCACAAGAAAATATTTCCATTTGTGAAAATCCGCAGTGTCAAAAATCGTGTCTTTTTCAAGTTTGAGAATCAGCTGACTCACTAATAAAGAACTCTTGTTTGAGGCATGGCTATGAGGCATGCTTTGAGGCATGCCTTCTCTCAGTTCTAATGAATTGGAGAATTTGAATTGATTTGTAGCAGCTGTGTTTCCCTTTTGAATGGAATCGATTTTTCTTACAATGTTTAAAAAAAATATTATTTTAAATAAAATCTGTCCTATATCTTTTGCAATATTCTTAAAATATAAGTCAATTTTTTTATAATAATTGGTAGTTTCTGCATAAAAGTTTAACAAACAAAAAAAAAAAAATCTTTTTCACTTTTAATGATTTCCGGGAATTAAGTTAGTTGCATGCGGTTACTTGAAAATGAAAAAACCTAGTCATTCTTGTACTGGGTGTCATGGTGAACAAATCTGTTTTTGTGTGTTTGCTCAAGGTATTGTTGTGTGGTAATTTATGGCGTGTGTGAAGTGTGAAGTGACTTTTCTGGAGTCGATAAGAATGAATGATGAAGAAATTTTAAATTTTTTAATACATCACAAAGTGATAAAATAAAAAATTGACTGTTCGAACTGTGGAGATGATCTCTACATGAATCAGGGCACTCTCATGTTTAGATGCCAGAAGAAGGCAGCAAGGATGCTTGGCAAGAAGGCAGCAAGAATTTGCGGGTTTGCCGGGTCAGCCAGAGTGGGGTCTTTTTTTGAGAACACCAAATCACATTGAGAGGGATGGACCACAAGGTTGGTGAGTGTTGCTCTTTTATATATGCATATAACAGTGAATTCATGATAGCAAAGGTTAGGCATGTGGTTAGGACTTTTGTGAAGTAGTTCAGTCACATCTAGCCTAGGTTAGGTTAGGTTAGGAATTGTTATATTCGCAAAATTCAACAAGTAACGTTTCTATATAATTACCAAAATAATAAAGGTATGAGGTGGTTCAGTCACATCTAGCTAGGTTAGGTTAGGTTTGGTTATGCGAGCTTTGCGCGCACTGCGTTTGGGGAAGGTAGTGTTTTGGAAATGTTTAATTCACTTGGTTTACATTGTTTCAAGATTTGGAACTCCTCACATGTTTGAAAATTATGAATTTTTCAAATAAAAATATAAATTTTTATGAAAAATGTTTTTTTCGAAAATTTCAATTTTTTTGTGAAATAATCGCAACCCCCAAAAGATTTCAATGGATTATTGTTTCCTGGGGTGTGTAGATGTCACAAACAAAATCACCACAAAATTCAACAAGTAACGTTTCTATATAATTACTGATTAAAAAGGACCTTTGGGATGTAGTGAGTCAAGTAAGGCCTGGTGAAAGGGAGCAAGCAAATGCTTAGGACAAGGCAGATGGATGAGTAAGAGCTACTATAGGCCTATTATTAGAGGACTCTCAAATATTACACGTGAAAAGGTTGAAAACTGCAAAATAATATTGGGAAGCTTTGCGAACATATCACAAGAAAAGTACATTAACTAGCAAAGTTTATCTGTTGAAGAAACTGTGCAGGAAAACTTTAGAAGAGGATGGAGATATGGAGGTTCACATAAATGAGGCAATTGATTTAGTTGATCAACTAGCTGCAGTGGGTCAAGAACTTGAGAATCATTTGGTAAGTGCACTCATATTATGTAGTTTACCAGATAGCTATAGCACTTTAATCACTGCCCTTGACACTCGCCCAGAGCAAGATTTAACTTTGGAACTTGTAAAAAATAAATTACTTGAAGAATATACAAGGCAAAGAGATTCAAATGAAGCAGGAATAAGTTATCAGGGTGAGGCTGCATTCAAAAGTAAAAATTATAAATCCAATAAAGGTCCAGAAAGAGGACATGTGAAAAATCAACATTTCAATTATAATTCCAAGAACAAGACAGGTTCTTTTATATGTGGTGAATGATAATAATGTAGCATTACAGTGGTGATAATAATCATTGAAAAGTCGATTGTCCTCAATGTGGAGGACACAAAGACAACAGAAAAACTATTCAAAAAGTCAGTCAAGAAGGATAAAAAGAAACTTGTGGCAAGGTTCAAGATCCTACTGCAATTGGTCTTGGTATGTGGATTCTGGGGCAAGTTCCCACATGTGTAATGATCAAAAATTTTTTCTGGATTTGAATCATGTTTTACAGATGTTTACTTGGCAAATGGAAGAAAAGTTTACTCTCAGGGCATTGGAGAAGGGATATTTTATTGCCAAGGAGTACAAACTAGACTTTTAAATGTTTTGTTTGTCCTCAATTAAGCAATAATTTACTATCTGTAAAGAAAATGACAAAAAAGGGTTAGATATCATATTTTTCAGACAAGAATGTGTTATTAAAAAGGGTGATGCAGTCAAAGCTCAGGCATATCTTCATGAAAATGGGTTATATGAACTGAATATTTCTGAAGTGAGTTGTGCAACAACCATGAACTTGGTAGTTTCAAGTAAATGTAAAGGATGCATTCATACATGACACAGAAGAATGGGCCATAGAGATCAGAACCTAGTCAAACTGCTAGGACATTCAGACTTAGTTAATGGAGTTGAAATAACACAATGTCTAGTTGATGAGCCTTGTGTTGTTTGCCTCACTGCCAAAATGTCAAGACCATTATTTCCTAAACAGTCTGTAAATAGAAGCTCTAACCTTTTAGATCTTGTTCATAGTGATCTTTGTGGGCCACTAGATGTTACACCAGGTGGAAATAGATATGTAATGACTATAATAGATGATTATAGCTGGTTCTGCACAATTTATTTTGTCACGTGGCAAAGCCGTGACGGGGGAATAAATAATTAATTAATGTATTTAATTAATTATTTTGGAGGCGTCCGGCAAAAGTAGAGAGGAGCAGCCACCGGTCGGGGCACAGAACGTTGATAACAATCTGGACCGGTGGAGTGCTCACTACTGCGTCGAGGCTTCCCCCACCAGTTCCTCACCGTTTTTGGAGGAACGGCTCTCTGATGGAGCTGTCAGAGAGGATTCTTCTTCAAGTCTTCGAAGGGTTTACTTCGAGTCTTCGAGAGGCCTTCTGATCGGTCACAGTGTAGCAGGAGTTTACTGCAGTCAATTTTCACTCCGTGAAAATTGAACACACACAAGTGTTGGTTGTGTGAACTAGTGCGCGAAGTGAACGTGTGTTAGTTCGGTCAGGGAGAAGCACAAGCGAGTGCTGACCCCTGAAGTGGTGATCGCGGCGCGGGTCACGGATTATCGCAATCCGTGAACGTGGGTTTGGGAATTACTCCTTCCCAAACGGTTCGTAGTTTCGAACGCGATCCCGTT
Organism: Conomelus anceps; assembly: GCA_948455865.1. Lineage (NCBI taxonomy): Eukaryota > Metazoa > Arthropoda > Insecta > Hemiptera > Delphacidae > Conomelus > Conomelus anceps. The sequence continues at coordinate 25,802,785 of OX418217.1, forward strand.
CCCTTCCTTGATTCCCCGTGTTCCTAAAATCCCCTATCCTATTTTCCCCGGTTAGCAGAGGTCGCTATACCCCCGCCGATATTCGCAGAGGGTAGAATAGCCTCCACCAACCTCCGCCATCCTCCTAGATCCCACCCAGTCGAATCTATAATCCTGAGGCAGAGGAACAAAGACCCGCGCTCTAACCAGGCAGGTGATTTGTGCTCCGCCACTTCCTTGTCACCCGCCATTCCTTCCCTTACCTTACTCCTTAAACAGGCAGGGGAACCAGGAACGGCTAATAGTAGCAGGGTCTGGAACTCCGGCCGTATCCTAGCAGGGGGTAATAGCTTCCGCCCCCTTTGGAAAGTGGCAGAGGCGTACTCTTCCGGCTGGATATCCTCCTATCCCCCTCACCGAAATTCCTCTTTCCCCACCCGCAGCAGCAGAGGCTACCGTCTCCGCTGGTAAGGGACAGGAGTAGCCATATTTCGGCCCTTCCTTTCCTATTCCCCAAAAACCACTCCTTTCCCCTTTTACGCCTCCACGAAGGAGCAGACATTACTCTTCGCAAGGCCGCGGCCGGTCCGCGAGGCCGCAGGACCCCGAATCCGCGACACAGAGAACGGGAAAGTTAAACGGTGCCCAACGATGGTATTTCCAACCGGTGAGGCAACCCCAAGCGCGGCGGAGGCCTCAGAAGGAAAGGTCGACCTCGTCGCCTAACTCCGACCACCCGCCGACTAGAGCTAGTTGGCCCGGAGCGACACCAGGATTATCACGTCAAGATCCAGGTAACAGTTTTGCACCTAATAAATTAGCGCAGAACATGGAGCTTGCTGATAATTTATTGAAGAAAAAGTCTGAGACTATCAATAAGTTCAAGGAATATGTGCAGTTGGTGGAAAATAAGCTGGGTTGTGCTCCAAAGATTTTACGCAGTGATAGGGGTGGAGAGTATTTCAACAATGAAGTTAATGTGCAAAGCTATTTAAAAAATGAAGGTATTGAGCATCATGCTGTACTGTCAAACACTCCACAATTAAATGAAGTTGCAGAGAGAAAAATTGGAGATTGATGGAGATGGTTAGATGTATGCTTGTGCAAGGCGAAATGGACAAGAAGTTCTGGGGGGAAGCAGTTATGACAGCAACCTACTTACAAAACAGACTTCCTACTACATCTTGTAAAGTTACTCCTTACGAATTATGGAATGATACAGGACCAATTTAAGTCACTTGAGAGAGTTTGGTTATGATGCTTATTGAATAATACCTAAAAGAGGAAAACTTGATAATAAGACTCAAAAACTTAAGCTGGTAGGCTATTGATATGGAGGGTACAGATTGCTTGATGTGGAAACAAATAGGATATACACTTCAAGGGATGTATCTTTTGTAGAAAGTAAATGCCAAAAATCAAGAAATGAGCAAGTAGAAATAAATGTCATAAACCCAAAAGTGAAACAGTTCTACCAATATTGAATGAACATAGGAATCAAGACATGTATGTTCAAGAAGATAATGCAAATGAAAATAATATACTTGAAGGAAGGGAAATTGAAGCTGAAGTAGATGGAGTAGATATAATTTTGGAAGATGTTACTAAAATTAAGCTAAAAATGATAATTCAAATATCAAAATGTTCTCACTATCTATGCATAGATTTGGAACATAAATTGAGGAGTTGGATGCAAGAAGGGCTTGGTAGTCCAGACGCCCTTCTTGCATAAAACGGTTTAAACTGATGTTGTATACAATCTGTATTCTAATCAATCTGAATTCTGTACCATCTAAAAAAAAATTATTCATTTATAATGAAAATAATTGAGCAAGATATAAAAATAGAATGTTCTGCAACCGCCCTTTTTTCATAGAAGGAGCTATAAAAATTGTATATCCATAAAAATATGTTAATAATCTATCATAACATTAATATTATCTTGGAGATTCAATATTTCAGGTTGGTATCACTTCCTTTCAAAATCAACAGACAAGCTGCTTGTTTTGTTAAGTGTTCGGTACTGCTATTTATATAAAAAAATATACAGGGTGGGGGAAATGTTTGGAAACGGCTTAATATTTCATATACAAAGGTGATTTTGCGGTAGGTATGATTGAGGATCCTACTCAAATTGAAAATACTATTTTACTGTGACTTTAAAAATCTGGTCCGCCATCTTGGAACCGCCATTTTGAATGTAACTTTTTTTTAAATAGGAAGGGGGTCATGCGATACATGATTTCAATACGGAATTTTAAGACAAAATGAATGCCGAAAACCGCACATCGATATGTCAACCCGTTTCGGAGATATTTACATTATTAATCGATACCATGAAAAGCAGAAATGAAATAAATAAGTACATTAAAATCTTACCTATCAAATTTTTTGTTAATAGTGTTTGCTAATAAACATTAAAACCCAATTATTTTAATAAATGTTCAAACTGTTTTCCTTCAGCTGTTTGACAATGTGCTAATCTTAAATAATAGCCATCAAGCACATTTTGAATCATTTCGCGTGATGAACATCTGACTCTGGATATCATAATATCAACAATAATCATGATATCAACCTAAAATCATCTGTAATAATCCAACTGATTTAATGAATTCTTTTTCAATCATGAAGTAGTGAGTGTGTTTAAAGTCGTTCGCAATGGCATTTTTAAATGAAACCGCACATTTTGAATCATTTCGCATGATGAACATCTGACTCTGGATATCATAATATCAACAATAATCATGATATCAACCTAAAATCATCTGTAATAATCCAACTGATTTAATGAATTCTTTTTCAATCATGAAGTAGTGAGTGTGTTTAAAGTCGTTCGCAATGGCATTTTTAAATGAAACCGAGAGAATAACTTTGTTAATGATGCGCGGCTATGGAGATAGAGTACGGTCTTACCAAGAAGTTTCTGATTTATTTAACGAAACATTTCCCAACAGAAATCCAATTAGTAAAAGTGTTGTTTTTAAGACAGTAAAGCGGTTTCAAGAAACGGGCAAAGTGACTGATCGTGCTCGCACTGGAAGAACAAATACTGCCACCAACAATGAAAAATCTTTAGAGGTAATGCAATCATTTGTTGAAGATCCGCATACATCAACTAGAAGCGTTGCCAAGGAACATGGTATGTCTACTCGTTCTGTCAGAAAAGTTCTTAAGGAATCTCATTTCCATCCGTTTAAGCTTCATGTATTACAAGAACTGAATGAGGATGATTTCGACCGCCGGGTAGAGTTTTGTGACATAATGATGAACAAGTATGACAATGATCCAAACTTCTTTAATAATGTAGTATTTTCGGATGAAGCTACGTTCATGCTTAACGGCAATGTAAATAAGCAAAACTATCGTTTCTGGACCGATGTCAACCCATACTGGATGAAGGAGGGTCATACACAGTATCCTGAAAAATTAAACGTATGGGCTGGTATGGTAAATGGTCACATTGTAGGACCATTTATTATCGAGAATAATTTAACAGGTGCCATTTACGAGAACATGTTAATAAATTTGATCATTCCAGCCATCCAGAACATCAACGGACAAGAGTTACATAACTTGTGGTTTCAACAAGATGGGGCGCCCCCTCATTATGCATTAGGAGTGCGGGATATATTGAACCAAACATTTCCCCAACGCTGGATAGGTCGTAGAGGTGCAATAGAGTGGCCCGCTAGGTCACCTGACCTCTCTCCACTTGATTATTTCTTTTGGGGCTACATGAAAGACAATGTGTACAAAAAGAAACCAGCAACAATTAATGAACTGAGAGAATGTATAACTGAAGTGGCTAACAGAATTCCACGCGAAATGATTCAAAATGTGCTTGATGGCTATTATTTAAGATTAGCACATTGTCAAACAGCTGAAGGAAAACAGTTTGAACATTTATTAAAATAATTGGGTTTTAATGTTTATTAGCAAACACTATTAACAAAAAATTTGATAGGTAAGATTTTAATGTACTTATTTATTTCATTTCTGCTTTTCATGGTATCGATTAATAATGTAAATATCTCCGAAACGGGTTGACATATCGATGTGCGGTTTTCGGCATTCATTTTGTCTTAAAATTCCGTATTGAAATCATGTATCGCATGACCCCCTTCCTATTTAAAAAAAAAAGTTACATTCAAAATGGCGGTTCCAAGATGGCGGACCAGATTTTTAAAGTCACAGTAAAATAGTATTTTCAATTTGAGTAGGATCCTCAATCATACCTACCGCAAAATCACCTTTGTATATGAAATATTAAGCCGTTTCCAAACATTTCCCCCACCCTGTATAATAAAACGTGCTGTGAAAAATGAGTGATATTGATGTTACTGATAGTAATTCTTTAAGTAGTGATAGTGACAAGCCGCAAAGAATCATAAAACAAGGACAAAACGTTCTTTAAATACTAATCAGTGGAAAAAAGTCAGCAAAAGAAATAAACAATCTGGTAAAGCTTATGAGAACAGTTCTGGTGTAAATTTACAGGAAAATATATTTGAATATGTACAGCAATGCTGCTCAAAACTATGCTGCAAGACTCATGATGACCAAAAAGGAATATTTCAGCTTTGTTAAAGTGACAATGCAACTCAAAATCTCTTCTTAAATAGTTGGCATAGACAAAAAGCATAAGAAGACTCAAAAAATTGACTGTTTAAAAGTTATAAACAATATAATGAGAATACCCTATTTCTCTGTCAAGTGGAAGGATTAGAGTATGTAGAAGTTAGTTTACTGCTGTAACTGCTTCAAATCTCAGAGAATGCATTAGTGTTACAGAATAAAGGCATACAAGGCTTACACATTTTTTCAGACAATAGAGACACATTCAAATAGGCCCAATAAAATAATGTTATGAAATGACAGGAAGAAGTCTGAAATATTTCTCTTCCCTTTCTGTACTGTGTCAATCATGACTTCTGCTGAAGCAATAGCTGACACTTTTGTTTACTCCCCATGCTCACCCTTGCCTTGCATTCATCTAGAGTTCCAGAATGGAACATTATCTGTGTAAATAGACTGTTCAATTTCCTGAACCTGATTTCTCTCTCAATAAAATTGACATTATGCACCCTCTTCAAGATAATCCAAAAAATAGTAGCATTATTGCAGTAAAACTTCCAAGATGTACTGATGCTATAGCCTTACTAGAACTTTGTAAAAAACAAAAGGAATTATTCATTTATTTATTTATTTATAACATAAAACACAATCAAGTAAAGATACAACAGGCATAGACCATTAGAGGCTTGGGATTCAATACTGATAGTGTTATATACATTAATCCATCACTTACAAAAAAATAGACTATTATTCAAAGATGCTCAACTCATGAAAAAGTCGCATCACATGAAATATATTTGGATACAAAACAGCAAGATCCTTGTGAGAAAAGACAGTAACAATTGACTGAGTATACATCATTAATACCAGAGCTGATTTAGATGAGCTTAAGAAGAAATATGAACTTGTTGAAGAGAAACTAGTTTAGATCTTGTTTGTAATCTCAATCATTGATGTATTTGGTTATTTTTCTTTCTCTCTTTCAGGAATGTAATCCTAATTATGCAAATGTCATCAGAATGCCCTATTGGGCAAAGAAGATGAAGAAATCATTCCTGTTCAAATTTAAATTTAGAAACTAATATAAAAATGGCTCAATTTTCTCAGAATTTTTCAAAATTTTATGCATTTTTTCAATAGAATGACATGTCTATAAGTCTTTGTACTAAATGGTCTATTCTTTCATTTTTTAAAATGTTATACCATATGTGTTCTTTTTAAATAAAAATTTAATAAAATAACATGAATGATATGTCTAAAAGTGTTTGAACTGAACAATCCATAGTCCATTTTTGAAACTAAGTTAGTTTGCTTCACTTTTAAAAACATACAAAATTTCTATAAAATGGCATTTCTTAGTTTCAGAAATGGACAAGTCCATACCTCAGTTTCAAAGATGGATAAGTCAATTATTTATTTGCGAATTGTGGTCTTTAACTGCATTATTTATTAACTAGCAATTGAAAAATCAATGTCATAGAGTATGTAATTGCCAAAGGAAAAAAATTCACTTCATTACCTCTCATACTTTTTAAGATACAGATTTTGGGCTCTCCTGATAAGAAGTGTGAAGTGGACTTGTCCATGTTTGAAACTAACCTCCTTAGTATTTGGAGATTGTTTTTATGTCAGATAATGCTGGGGGTCAAAATAAAAACATCACCATGGTTCATAAATGGTTTTTGTACATTTCTTGCTAATTTGCTGAATGTTCAAATAACAAAAATGTTTCCCATCCATGGTCACAGCTATGGCCAAAATGACAGGAACTTTGGGGTCTACTCTAAAAAATAGAAAAATGTTGAGACTATTTTCACTGGTGATGACTACATATTGGTGATTGAGAAATTTTCTTAGTATTCTTCAGTAGTGTGATTCTACTTTGATGACTAGGCAATTGGGAGACTTTCTTAAAACATTCACCTTGGCTAAGCCAACTACTAACCTTCACAATCCAGTCATATGTTAGGCTAAAGTTTAACCAGCAAGGAATGGTTATGACTTAATCTAGCTATTCAGGAAACTATATCCCCTTCAAGTTTTTTTAAAGAATGAAGGGGGTACAGTCATAAGAGACATTCAATGTGTGAAGAAAAATACAATCAAGAAAGCCAAAAAGAATGACATTTGTAGTTTGTATTGTTTCTTTGAAAACCATCATGTACAGTGGTATGAAAAATATCAAATAATATTGATGAAGAAGTACAAGTTATGAGGCAGTATGAAGATGAAGTAAATCAATCCCAGTCAGAGTCAAGTGGAGAAATAGAACTTTCTGCATAATATCAAACTTTAGAAAATAAATATGGAAAAGAACTGGATGAGATGATTAATACTGTGTTGTAAATAAATGTGCTATTAAAATAGGGTTTCTCTTATATTCTTTACTTTGATTTCAAATAATAAAGCAAATCCAGAATACTACACTAAACCCAATCTTATCAAGTTAGCCTAAAGTATTTTTATTCCATACCTACATTTAAAAAACATATGTAGAGTTTAGAATATTGATACATTAATTTATTACAAAAAAATAAGAAAACTGAAAAAGCTACAAGGTATGGAAAACGTTGAAACAGTTTTTCTTGAAATCATGTTTCATGACCTGTACCCTTCTTGCATTCAACTCCTCAATTTTTTCGAGGATGAAGCCTACATAGGTCTTAAACCTGTGTGGTAGGCTTGGCAATGATGACTCTTTTCAATGAGTTGTTCAATCGCCCTCACTCTTATAAGTGAGTTGTTCATTTCAACTAGTTCAAAAATGAGTCATCAGCAATGCTCATGCTCATTTACTACCATAGCTTGTTCAGACACTCAGTGGTCACTGAGCACTCATACACACACAACAATAAACAGCCTTGTTGTATGTCTGATGCCTCAATATAGACAATTCTCAGAATCTGAGTCATCAGTTTGATATTCCAGAGTACAGAGCATATTATATTTTTCAGAAGTAGTCAGCCAGGTTATGGAGCTGAGAGAGGTGAGAGTGAGCGAGCAAGCTGTTGTTGTAGTTGGTTCACTTCACAGTTCAAAATGCTTGTGGAGTGGGGAGGTGAGTGCTCTTGTCTAGCAGGCCGCTGCACTGCTCTGCTAATTCAAAGAGCAGTCACTGGATGAAAACACAAACACAGCTCAAAAATGAACTAACTACTTTCTGAATTTGAACTACTAGTTCATAGTTCATTTTAAAGAGTCAGTTACTTTGAACGACTTGCTCATTCTGGTCACATCTCTAGTGTGTGGGTAATGATGACCTGTGCATTGGATGATGGTGATTGATGAGTTGGACCTACAGTTTTAGATGGGTTCCAAACCACCAGGAAGTGATTTTACAGCAGAGAACAGTGTATTTTGCTGGCCAATCTAATCGGTCACTGTTACAAACAGGTCCTACAAGAACACAGCTTATCTCTATCTGAGTGAACAGATACCTGCTACAACTCTCGGCTATCACTTGGCAATTGCCTTGCAATCATCAAATGTTTGAATGCAGAGTTACATAAATATGAATTCAAATTTGGCTCCTGATGTCACAAACCAAAATAGAGGGTGAGCATACCCAATCTTTATACTTATTTTCATAACATTGTCATAACCTTCACCCTCATCACCAACAAGCTTGTGACAAACTTAAAGCTTGTCATTGACAAGAATGGCCCAAGGTTACAACAACCTTAAAATGTTATCTGGGTGTAGGAAATATAGGGTTTTGCTTGATAAATTGTCACAAACTCTCTTGAAACCTCCTCAAGAGAGGGTGACGACTTCTCAGATGTTGCTCCTGTGAACTCAGTCGGTGTAGGTTGGGGTAGAGGAGGTCGGTCCAAAATCCTTCTAAGGGTAGGTCGATCCCTCCCTTGGAAACAGTTCCCCTGTGGAAGGTGGGTGCAGTCTGAAACTGTGATTGACAGCTGGCCATCTGAAACGGCTAGCCCAAGGGTACAGGGTGATGGGGTAGGGAAGGACTTTCTGTCTGGAACAGCAAGTAGGAAACAAGCCGTCTGCAATGGCTTGCCGGTATGAATTGGGTATGCAGTCTGGAACTGCAGTTGATGACTGACCGTCTGTAACATCTAGTCCCAGGGAGTGAGGTATTGTGGTTGAGTAGGGCTCACTGTCTGCAACAGCAAGCAAAGGAAATAAGCAGTCTGAAACTGCTTACTTGGGGTTGAGGATGGGAGCTTGCTGTCTGTAACAGCAAGCATAGGAGACAAGCTGTCTGAAATGGCTTGCCATTAGGAGTGGGGTATGCAGTCTGGAACTGCAGTTGATGACTGGCTGTCTGTAATGGCTACAAGGTCCCAGGGTACGAGGTACAGAGGTTGGGTAGGACTTGCTGTCTGCAACCACAAGTAAAGGATGTGAGCTGTCTGAAATGGCTCACCAGCAAGGGTTAGTTATGCAGTCTGGAACTGCAAGTGAAGGAAACAAGCAGTCTGGAACTGCAAGTGAAGGAAACAAGCTGTCTGAAATGGCTTGCCGAGGTCAAGGAAGAAGAGGTTCCCCAGGGTGACCCTACTGGGAGCTCGCCTCAAGAGTGAACTCACTGTTCACTTTTGGAAGAGCTCCTGGGAAGAAGTGTTGATTAGTCACCACTCTGCAACTTAGATACTCCCCTCTGCGGGTAGAAGGAAGGGGGGGAGTGGCGACAACGCACCCCAAGCAGGGGTGGTGCAAGTCAGATGCATGGGCGGTACCATCCTTATCTCTGCGATCACTTGGCAAAGTCAGAAGGTGAGCGCAATTTCCCCCCCCTCGTCACAATCACTTTGTGACAAAATAATTGATAACTTTCAGGGTTTCTATGGTGATATTCAATTTAGACTGTCAAACAGGGGGGTGCAGGGTGGAAAATCCCCTCTGCTGAGTGTGAGTTAATAATAAGACCATGATTAACTATGTACTAGTGTTTTTAAAACTACTTCATTATTCTGAGAAAAAATTCTGTTGTTATTTCAGGAAAGAAAAATAATTTATCAGCCATAAATAGAAGATAGCTCGCCTCAAGAGTGAACTCACTGTTCACTTTTGGAAGAGCTCCTGGGAAGAAGTGTTGATTAGTCACCACTCTGCAACTTAGATACTCCCCTCTGCGGGTAGAAGGAAGGGGGGGAGTGGTGACAACGCACCCCAAGCAGGGGTGGTGCAAGTCAGATGCATGGGCGGTACCATCCTTATCTCTGCGATCACTTGGCAAAGTCAGAAGGTGAGCGCAATTTCCCCCCCCTCGTCACAATCACTTTGTGACAAAATAATTGATAACTTTCAGGGTTTCTATGGTGATATTCAATTTAGACTGTCAAACAGGGGGGTGCAGGGTGGAAAATCCCCTCTGCTGAGTGTGAGTTAATAATAAGACCATGATTAACTATGTACTAGTGTTTTTAAAACTACTTCATTATTCTGAGAAAAAATTCTGTTGTTATTTCAGGAAAGAAAAATAATTTATCAGCCATAAATAGAAGATAGTAGACAGTGGAAGTGATGAGTAGGAAGAAAGGGGACTTTGAGCTGCTGGGAAGACAAATTGCTGATCTATCTGAGTGTTTTGAGCAAATGAAACATTTGGACAGTCATGGCCCTTTCAATTGTTCATTTAAAGATCTGGAAGCTATTTCAATTGTTCATTTAAAGATCTGGAAGCTATCAGGAAGACACAGGTAGGGCTAGGAAGTGGTTTCATTGTCAAATGCAAAATTTGCAATACTGTTGAAACTATTTGGTCCAAGACAGTGAAAAACAACAGAATCAACATCAATACAGCAGCAGTCAGTGGGATAATGACTATGGAAGGTTGCCATGCTCAGTTGGAGGAGATGCTGTTTATCATGAATATTCCTCCAATGAGTAATAAAGCATACACCAAGTATGCATATAAATTGTAAAAAGGGTTGATGACTATAGCAGAGATGGTGAGGAAAGAGACTGTAGAAGAAGAGGTATGGATGGCCAGGGAGCATGGTGACATTGACAAACATGGTACCCTCCTCCTCATCATCATCATCATTGCTGCCAATGAACCTGGTGTAAACGATCCTACCACACCAACTACTCTTCATTGTTTGGTGTAGTAAGCACCAAAATTCTCTCACTAATAAAAATTGATCAGAACTATATCATCTAGGCTAGCTCACACTGCTGTACTACACCGGCTGTTACATTTTATCAATTTGCATCCAGTTTGAGAAATCACATTCAAGTTCAAGACTATTGATCAGCAGATCTGAGGTTTGGATTGTTGAATTGGCAAAGTTTTTTGGATGACAATTTTAACCTGATAAAGCATCTTTTTAGAAGTGAAATGCATACCTATAGCATCCCAATATACTGAGTAAAACAATATATAACAGAGAAATACAGTGTCAGTTTAAATATTAGACAATTTTAAACTTCAATGACTTTTTATTACAATATTAATTATTATAATAATAAACTTCTTGGTATTGGTGATGACAATATTGAGGAAGATATCTATAATAAGAAATGTTGTCCAAACCACTTTAATTGAAACTCACAAAATAATATAGTTTCAACAGTTACATCATTATCAATCTCAATAAACTAATACATCAAAACACAGTAGCCTAATTTATACCCTTCTTAGACAAATGCTATTGGTGAAATACTAGGAACAAATTTCAGGTCAACTCTATAGGGGAAGTCTGTCAAAGGCTGATATTGAATGCCCAAAAAGTATAAAAATGGCTGACCAATATTAAACCCAAGTTCACAGAAAGACATGGCAGGGGTGAAGTTTGTTCTGCCTTGTATAACATACAGTCAAAGCCAATTACAATTTGCTCACACTGCAAAGTCTACCTTTGTTTGAATGCAAAACCAAGCCCTGCACTTTCTATTATTAGGATTTTACCACTGAATAGCAATAATTATGAAATTGTATGGAACAGTCTTTTAATTACGTATCAGAATAAAAGAGGGCTAGGTTCAAATTTATTAGAAACTCTTTTATCTTTCAAGCACATTCAAAAGGAGTCTATTACAAATGTCAATTTATTTCTTTGTCACCACATTGAAAGCTCTGAATATAGATGACTTGAGTGAATTTATATTGACTCATCTTGGATTACATTGCTTACTATTAGAGACCCATAAACAATTTGAACTCAAATCCAATTCTCATGAGCTTCCTAAATTTGAAGTCTTAGCTAAATTTATTCAAAGACAAGTACATGCTTTAGTAGTTTCTACTAACTGTTATGATATGAGAACATGAGTTAACTGATAAGAGTGCTTATTAATGTCTGCCTAATAATTCGATAAGGGTTTTTACATCAACAGCTAATAATACTCCAACTTCTTCTAAAACATGTTCATGTTATTCTGGTAAAATGTGTCCAGTATCCAAATCTGGTGAACATTACATCTATGGTTGTTCTGCATACTCAAATATGACTGACTCAACACAAAATGTTTATTAGATTTAAAACATTGCTTCAATTGTCTGAATGGAGGTCATATGGTCAATTCATGTCCTTCCATACATTGTTTTTCAATTTGTTCATTACATCATCATACTACAATGCATCCAATTGCAGTAGTTGATGATAAGGATTCCTGACTAGGAGTTTAGTTGGAAATATAGAACTTGATATCCCTTGAAAATATAGGATAGATTTACTAAAAATCAATTTCTACTGCTCCTGCAAAATTTCTAATTTGTGGGATACAATGTTGTTTGTGCCAAATATTCAATTATTCAAAAAATCTTTGCAAATGTGCCAATTTGTGCTTGCCACTTGAGACAAAAAGACTTGGGCTTGCCACTTGGGAAGGCATACTTCCTATTGGTGCTTCTTTCCCATCTGAGCTAGTAACCATGTGATCAAGCCTTTTCAGTTGAAATAGGAAAGATTAAGTGTTTGAATTCACAAAGCTATTATATGTTGACTTTGAGTTCATTTTGTCCAGTTTTCCAGAAGTTCTGTTGAATTGACTCTGTTTATTACACTTGCATTGGCAGTAAGGTCATTCTCAACCTTGAAGCAAACAAAGAGCTAGTTGCAAACAACTATGGAACAGGAGAGTCTCAGTGACCTCAGAGTTAGTCATCATTCAACAGGAAGTGTCAGAATTGGATACCACAGAACTAATAGAATGATTCTCCAAAATGAAGCAAAGAAGGAATGTGTTTTAATGAATTATCTTATGTGAAAAATAGATCTATAATATAAAAAATGTTGTTTCATGTCTATAAAACATACAGTACAGTCTCTATAATCTGGCCATGCACTAGTACAGCACATCCAGTAATCCAGCACTGTGCGGGCGCCAGTGATTGGGTCAATGACCTTTGTTTTCATGTCTCTGCAGGCAGTTTTACTATCATGTTCAATTGGTAATCTTACTGTATCCATTTTATTGTTACTTTTATAATTTATTAATTGTTCAGTACTCTTGTATTGTAGAATACAGTACTGTACAGTTCTAATATATTTACTTTAATGTGTTTTTATTAAATTTCAACTTACATTTTCATGTGTTTTGAAGGTTTTTTACCCATACATCCACTAATCTGGCAATTTCGGTAATCTGATAACACCAATCCTGATATAGTGCCAGATTAGCAAGATTGCACTGTAGTTGAATACAATAGGGCATCAGGAGATCAAATGCTAGCACTCCCATGGAGAAAACATGTACTCTAAGAATATAAAAATTGGCTGAGTGCCTTATATTTAAATTCAAAAAGACCTCACTTTCAATGTATTTATTATAAAAATTATTCATCTTTGAAAAAACCAAAATGCCTAAAACCTTAAGGATATGTTTTGGAGTTGGTTGCTGTAACTTAACTCCTATCACAATACTGAAGGAAGAGGTAAGGGAGAGTGGGTAACAGTGAGACGCTTTTTTTCAATAGCCCCCAAAAAATAGATAAATTAATTTCTTGTCAGTTCAAGTGTTTCAGTTGATAGTATAGGCAATTTACTTTAAAAAATCAAACATATCAAACATTTTCATCAAATTTACAAATTATAGAACAAAAAAGGTCACATGACCTCAAATGTCTCATTGTTCCCCACCAATGAGGTACACTGAGACAGACCATGGGTAACAGTGAGACAGAAATTAGTATGCAAGAAAAAGGGTATATTATAACAATTTTATTTCAATTTATAAAAAGCAAACCATTATTGAAGACATTTTTTTACTTAAAACAGAAAAATTTAGTGAACATTAGTGCCAGAAAATTTTATTTCAAAAGCATAATAGGATTGCTGGCGTTTTGTTGTACCAGTGACTTGAGGATTCGGTAAGATCAAGACAACATCCTTCAATGACACAGAAGCCAAATCTGGAACATTTGGCATACAAAATTTGTTTTGAATTTTTGCACTTTTTCTTAAATAACTCACTTCCATTCATCATTATCATCCTTGTTCTTGATCACTTTGCCAATGTAGTAAATTTTTGGGCACTTTTTGGAGTCAAATTCAACAAGCACATAATCTCCTTCTTTTGGATCTCTTTCCAATTTTTTGAAAGTTATGGGTTGCTCTTCATCTTCCAAATCCAAACTATCAGATGAATTGATATATGTAGGATCTTCTTGTTCTTCTCCAGAGCTCTCATCAAATAGCTTCTTCTTTATGCTCTGTTGTTTTTTCTTGGACAAACCTTTAGATTTAATTTTATTCTTCTCCATCTCTCTTCTTTCCTCTCTAGCTGAGTGTCTGTAGCAATCATACTCTTACCTTTTTTCCTATCTTTCCTTTTCTTTTCATTGTCTTCAATAGTAGCTTTTGGATAACTTCTAACTTCTTCTGGAGACACAACAAAAGGCTTGGTTTCAGAATTCTTACAAGTGGATGGTGTGGATAACTGATGACTGGTTGAAGCAGTAGACTGAGTTGCAGAAGTAGTGGTTTCTTTGTTGGTTGACATTGAATCTGGAGGAGGCTTATAAGTTACATAACTTGATAAGAAGTCAGTCTCTGTGAAAATTTGATCATCAAAAGGATAAATCCCTGTTTTTTTGAAAGCACCTGTTATGCTACTAGGTGTCATTGCCTTTAAGTGAGCATCTCCAACACATGATGCAATGTCATAGATGGATAGGTTTTTCCCAGGGTGTCTATTCATCCAAGAATATATTGCAGGATTGTAGGCAGTGGTGAAAGGTCCAAATACTCCAACATCTAATTTTGCAATTTTGGAGTTGAATGTGGTGGAAATGTAAGAATAGTTACCCCATTCTCCTTTGCCAAATCAAGCACTTGAATAGAAAGATGACTTTCATGATTGTCATAGATTAGAAGAGAAGATTAGGTCGCTTTTGAACTGTGAGAATGTTTAATAAAATTATGCATTGTTTGTACAAAAAGTTCAGATGTCATCCATCCAGAAGGTGTTGCCAACCCAAGAGTTCTAACTAGGGCACCAATGAGCATGTGCTCCTTGAAGTGAACATGAGGGAATATAATTACAGGGGGTAATGCATTACCTGCAGCATTTTTTTTTTTTTTTTTTATGGGGAATTAGAATAATGCTATTAATTGGAATTAATAGCATTATTTATGGAGGTGCGATTGTGGTAAAGGACCCTAATCCTTTAGCTACCACAATGGGTCTTCTCGGCACCAAATTTCCACTTTCCATAGACAGAGAACAGGCAGAAAAGTTTGCAATTCCCAAGGAATACATGCCGGAAAATTCAGAGCTTGCAGATGACAGGCACAAGTACAAGAGAGTGCTGGCCAAACTAGACACAATTGACTGGTTTATCAACATGGCTGAAGAGCCAGGGGAGGAGCAAAGAAAGGTGATAGACATACTCAGCAGACAGGCCAAAATTGAGCATGACGAATACTATGGCATCAAATGGAAAGGTTCCAAGATCAGATGGGGGCAAACTACATATGAGAGAAGGATGGTTAGGACCAGGACTCCCCTATTTGAAGTGGCTCATTCAATGAGGATACCATCCATGATAGAGGCCATGTTCCCTGGGTTCTCCCTGCCGAATCGCAACATGACAAAGTACACTATCAACAAATTAAGAGACATTGCCAAACTCAGCCTGGAATCAAGAATAATGCTGGGCAAACAAGCTAGATTGATAGTGAACGCGATGGACCCAGCTGAGCGTTGCCTTCCAGTACCACCAGGAGCTGAAACCAGCTTAATATCTTTAAAGCATGCCATATTCCACACAAACTATGTGGTAATTGGGTACAGAAGAGATGAGGTAGTGGATAAAGACAAAATGGAGGAACTCGTTATAAACGCAGTGAGGGCAATGATCCATGCAGGAAAAGAACAAAGACTGTCAAAGGACTTCTTACAAAAATGCATCAGAGTAATAAGGATAGAGGGCATCCCGTTACTATCTTTGGTCGCAGAGTCAAACTTCAGCAACAAGTTGGAAATAAAGTGGCTGAAAGCAATGATAGGAGAACATGTAAACCTAGAACATGAGGTGGGGAGACTGACTTTATGTCCCACTGACAAGGAGATGAGAATGGCAATTGTGGTGAACAGAAATGGTGCAAAGAAAGAAACCACATCTTATATATCCGAGCTATCATTCAAATGCGGAGATCATAGAGGGTCATTCAGCCACTTGGCAGGAACTTTGACCAGCCTATACACCAATTTCACTGACAGGGATGGACTAGTAGAACTTCTAGTTGAGCTTGCAGATTACATTGGATATGGGTGGCAATCATCAAAAGGGAGCTTTCAGAAAGCCAGGGAGAGCATAAGGTCAAGAGTCATCAGATTCCCTTACAGGATATTAGATCTGACTAAGGAGAACTTTGTCCAATTACTGAGATACGATGGAGTGGATGAATTGAAAATAGGGAAAATAACCCTAAACAACAGCACCGAGTATTTGGTCGGCCCAAAAGTGAGAGCAGGAATAACAGAAAACATGAATCTTGTTTCAGAGAGGGGAACAAAAATTGACATGGATGTCCCAAAACCAAAACTCTTGAATGAAAGCTATGAAAGGTTGCCCACCCAATTCATGAAGTATATGGGTCTCAGAAATGCCCTGTTCTGCTTAGTAGAATATTATGTGACGTATTTTGACAGACTAATGACTGAGATAGAGAAAGGGAACTTTTACTGGAAGAACCAAGACATACAAAAGTTCATACAGGCGGACAGCTCAAGGGTCAGTACTGCGTGCCGAACTCTCATCACAATGGCAATTGAGGAGGAGACCAGAAGTGCGCATTATATCTCATTCTTCTATTGTTTCTGCTTTGATGAACTGACAAGAATAACCCTGAATCTGACATCGTTCACTCTTGAAGGCAACTATCTGGTGGATCCTAGTGCCCAGCAGGGAATCTTTACTTATGATAGTGAGAGCAGGGGGTACAGAATCTTCGGGAAGAACATAAGAGACACATCAGTGCGAGTGGATAAGAGGAAAATGGTCTCGAGTGTTCTCAAAGGGTACAGAGTGGAGGAATTTGAGCCCAGCTATAAAAGAAAGTTCATAAACGCTAGATTCCTCCAGGAAAAGCGCGGAATGATCAAGGAGGGCACCGTCTTCACCACACATATCTTTGGAGAAAAGGTCACAGCCATCAAGGACTCTACCATAGGACATCAAATGGCTCAGTCAGTCACCAGGCAGACAGAGGAACTAACAAAGGACGCGACCAGGAGCATGAAGAGAAAGTATGAAGAGCTGGGGATAATAGGAAAAGGAGAGGGGGAAGAAGTGGATTCTGGAAAGAGAAGGAAGATTGACACTGAAGAGGAAAGACAGGATATAGACTTCTGCACAGAAGATTGGGCAGAGGGATGTGCTAGCGACATTGACCTTATGAACGAAGAAGACATACATTTATTATGCAACAAGTTGTTACATGAGTCCCTTTTTCCCCACTTGTTGCAACATTCACTTGCTTAATGCCCTTCTCAGCAATGACCTTCTGTGGTCTCTGTAATGTTGAGGTGCTGGTTTTATCTAAAATGAAAACACATGTTCCATCCAAGAAACATTTGAAGTGAGAATAAACCACTTTTAAATTATTAAAAAACATTCCTGCAGTGTGTTTATTGAAGGAGATTGCCCTTGCCAGACTGCAGCCTTCAGGAGTTCTGAGAGAAATTTGAGGATGCCTATTTCTGAACCCATAAAACCATTCAATAGCAGCCTTTTTATTTTTATCCCAAGTTGCTGGATATTTCAATTTATTTCTCAATGCCAATTCATATGCAAGTTTGCAACAGTCATTAATTGGTAACTGATAAAACATCTTTGAACATGTAATTAAATAATTTGTCAACATTTCCTCTTGTTCAAGAGAGAATACCCTATTCACTGCATAATTTGGTGTCATTTTCAATTCTATATCCAGATTAGCTCTATGGTTCTTCACATATCTGGCTAAAGTCTGAAATTTCAATTTTTTTTCTGTTGCAACACTATTTATGCTTTGACCTAGTAGCACTAACTGCACAGCCTCCCTCATTGCAGTCTCCAAAAAGCTCCCAATTTCTGTTTTTTGTTTTGAATTTTGTGGCATTTTCCACAAGTTGTTATCTATAACAAACAAAATTAGCCCCAATCAATTAATTTTTAATTCAATTTTTGTCTGAGATATTTTCCATAACAAAATACTTGATGAACAATCTGTTATAAAACTGACACTGCTGTATTTCAATGTTTAATATTGAATTACTCACATTTAGAGTCTCTGATGAAGCTTCTCTTTAGTAGCAAAATGTATCTCTCCAGTAAAAGTGAGTAATTTAATATTAAACATTGAAAATACATTGAAAAAAATTGAAATACAATGTCAGTTATATAACATATTTTTCAATTTTTATGTATTGGGGAACAGTGAGACACTTCAGCATTGTCTCACTGTTACCCATGCTGCATTACTTAGCTTTTTTCTAAAATAAAACATAACCTCAAAAGATTTCCAAGCAAATCACATCTTGCTTTAACCAGCACAAATAACTGTATTGAAAACATAATTGTTTGTTCTCATATTTCAGAAACTCATATTTATAGAAGAGAAAAACAAAATGTAGTAAAAATAATTTTCTTACCTTCAAAAGAAGTCAAGCTTGCATTGAAAACAAAATGTCCTCACAAAGGCATCAAACAGGAATGATTCATCTGATACTTTAGTAGAGTACAGTGCCACTACAGTGTTTCTATTTTCAATTACACAGCTTGTCTTACTGTTCCCTGTGTCTCACTGTTACCCACTCTCCCTTATTATATTTTATTCTTTTCCTGGGAGATCTTATGAGAAGGATAGAACAGAAAAGTGGGTTTCTAGTATTAGAAGGATCAAGTAAGTTATATTATTTTTAATCAGAAGCTTATTAGTTGAGACTATTATTAAAACTATATTTCCAAGCTTTGTCATCAACTATCTATGTATTTGATGATTCAAAAATAGGCTAATCTTTGCAAAAAATTACCTACAGATAACCTGCAAAGATAATGTTTTGTAGAAACCGATATTTGGGTTAAGTTTTAATATTGTTTACTATAGGTTTACTTATTTATCTATTATAATTAACAATTCATGGCAATAATAACAGTAATATTGATGTTTCAGAAATCAACATGCACTCCACCATGAACTTTTTATGTAATTATCAAGAACATTTTTATTGTGATTGTAAGATGAAATGACAACTTGAGTATTAGGAATATCATGTAAATGATAATTCTAATTCCCATAAAATGGGGCCTGTTTAATAAAACTTATAATACAAGGGAAGCTGATTTCAATTACATGCACAGAGCATGTAATTGGATTATGAAACAGGCCTGTAACTAACTTTGGTACTTTTTTGTTAACACCACTGCAGCAGATCATTTTTAAATAGCTATCACATGAATCTTTGTGTGAATGATGATGATAATTGGTGAGTTGGGCTAACATATCTAAGTGGGTTTCCTATATGTGGAAAGTGATTAGAAACAGTTAAAAGCACCAACCACTTCTCAAATTGCAAATAATTTGTGAAGGCAGTGGTTGGCAAGTAATTTCTGGAAAATTAATTTTGAACATCTCCTCCTATCATAATTCCCTACTCCCTAGCAAGAATAAATCAATTCCTAAAAAATTAAGCTAATGATCTACATGACTTGACTAATAAATCATGTAAAATTTGTTTCAGTGAAGACAGAACTCTATGGCAACCAACAAAAAATAGTGTTTGCATTGAGCACTTCATTAGCGAAAAGAAGAATGAACATCCAGATTATGTGCCTTCATTATTTACAGACTGTTATAAAAAGAGAAAAGCTGATGGTGCAGAAAGATTTTATAGACTCCAGAAACATAAAAAACTTAATTTTGAGGATGCAGGTCCTCAAAATTCCAGATGCAGGTCCTAATCTTCCAGAGATTGAAGCTTTCAAATTGTCTGTTATTATGCCTAAATACATTAATTGTGTGTGTAATACAGTATAACTTGTCTGAGCCAGATCCTTTGAAAGCTGGAATGCTGTTTAAACTGAATGTTATACATCCAGAGCCTGTTTCATAAAAATTTAGCAGCCCTGTAATGCAGGATAAAAGTGGACTCACACCAGACATATGAATCATTTAAATAGAATGTATTACAGACATCAAAATTCTTATGAAAAAGGCTTCTGGTCTTGAGGGACTTTTTATACCTTCACCACCTATGTAAGCCAGAAGCCTGCCAAAACATACCTTTCAGTCCAATTAAGTTCAGTCTTATGCTGCATTTATACATTGCCAGTTGACTAATTTCTAAAATTTTAGGTGTAGAATGCTCATTTACCCTTATAAATAGTACTATAAGTGACATTATGGTTTTGTAAATGACATTATTCTTTTAAATTATTCATAAATTCTTATAAATCATTATTTTCAGTAAGCCTAAGTTCAGTATCATGACACAACACTTGTAGTGCAACATTAAAATTATTTTGTTTCTTGTGTGTCAATCACTAATATGAACCAGTCTTGTTAACTCTTGAATTCACATTTCTATTTACATTAATCTCATAGACTTACATTAACTGAAGTTGCAGATTATCTCTTGGTTGATTTTAAATCCTTTTCTTTTCCACAGGCAAGCTACGTTTTTAAATGTGACAAATTTGTATTTTCTCTGGAGAGATATGAAAACTCTGTAGTAACTCCAGTGAAAATCTTCTTTCATACAAGGACCAGCATTCCAATACAAACTTGTGATGCAGCTACATCCACAGATGAGGGAGAACTAAAAAATGGAGGGTTTTGTGGACTAAAGTCAATAAGTGATGAAAAGCAGTTGATAAGTTTAGGTGGAATATTATATGCAATATTCCACACCCTGCTTAACATGATAAGTACAATGTCAAAACAAAAAATTAGTAAGGAAAATATACTTTTATTATTCCTAATGAAATTTAAGTTCAGGCCTGTCCTATTCATCTCTAGGAGTATTGTTCCAAGTCCATTTGACAACAGCATCTTCTGTTTTCAAACAGTTGACTAGAGAAATAGCATGGAAAACAAAAAACTTAATCTTGTGGCCATCATGGTTTACAGTGAATTCAACAATGCCTTCCACATTCACATTACCCTGCAACTAGGGTAATCATAGATTGCATGGAAATGAAATGTGAGCAACCAATAAAAATAAGTCACAGAAATTGGTTATACTTTAATATTTATTATAAGGGTTGCTATACAGTGAAATTCCTAATAGGAATAAGTCTGAAAGGATATATTTCATTTCTGTTTAAATGCTATGGAGGTGGAGCTACTGAAATAACAACACACCTAAAGAAACCTAAGCTATTCCTAACATCTAACAATGGTCTGTTGGCTGCTGCTAAACTAATCAGACATTTTTTTAATGTGAATAAATGAAGAATTACAAATGGTTAAAAGGCGGTATGAGTTCCAAATTTACATGGATTATTCTATTGATAAAACATTTATTTATGGTTTTGTCATTGATATGATAAAACATATGTTCAGTTTGAGTTACTAAGATAATGTTGTTGATTTATTGCTATGGTATAGTCAAGAAATCAAGAAAACTTGATTAAAGCTCAATGAAAGTAAAGAGATCATTTATTTTAATTTTAAAAGCCCCTCCACATACATAAATTCTATTGTAGAAAATGAAAACAAAAGTTCAAGTGAATTTTCCTCGAATGTTAATGCAGTAACTTGGAATTGGCAGACAACATTTACAGAATTCCCTGGTACTTGCCAACATTGTGGTTACAAAAATCATTCAAACTCTCAAGTGTGTCCCACAAAAGGAAAAGTATGTAATAAATGTTGTCAAGTTGGAAACTTTTCCAATGTGTGTAAAAGTAAAAAGCTTAAAGAAATTGAAACAACTACATCAACAATCACTGCTGCTGGCTTAGTGATCTTTCTAAATCTACAATTATCATTATGGTTAATGGCATGAATACACTAGCTCTCATTGATACTGGAAGTGTCACAAGTTTCAATGATGAGCAATTTGCAAAAAGAAATCATTTTCAAACTCTTGTTTTATAGGATTAGCATCTATTGAACATAATACAGCTACAAAAACATGTGCTTATAGCAATTTTGTTTACAAAGGAAATGAATACAACGATATTAAGCTCTTGGTATTGAAAGAAGCTTTTGCAATTTGATACTTGGTCACATTTTTTTGAAACATCACCCTACAATAACTCCAACGTTTGTTGGTGATAAACAGCCTCTTGTAATAGACAATTCTATCACTGCACCCTTAAAGGACTGCTCCTTAGTGGAGGCCATGATAAAACCATGTTCTCTTTTTAATGACTTGACTTCAGATTGCCACCTAATAGCTACCCAATCAAGAAGACACCCACAAGACAACTATGAATTTATGAAGAATGAGGAAGAATTTCGATTTGGTATCAACAGAATGTACGAATTAATTATAAAATACATTGTTCAACACAAATGGAAACTTTAGATACAATTTTATCAAAATGCCATTTATAATTCCTGGGAAAAGTGTTGAGATGTCAGACTTCCGAGATTTTTGCTAATCTATTCTCATTAATACCATTTCTTGGTTAATATTAAAACTGAAAAATTACCAGTTGACAAATTTCATGTTTTTCAGTAGTTTTCTTCAACATTTAAACAATGGTGATTGCCAAATTTGCCTAAAGCTTTGGTATTCTGACATTTATTCTTCTTCAGATGGAAAATTGAAAAGCCAGAAAGTGAAAGTGAATGACTCATTGATAGCAAACACAAAAAATACTGTCCATCTCTATGTGGGTGTTGTTGTGAAAAAATTTAATGACAAACTGTTGATCAGCTTCATGGAAAAATCAACCAGCAAGTTATATGTCTTCCCAGAAAAGAAGGACAAATCACATGTGGAACTGAAGCACATAGTGAAAGTTCATAATCCTCCAACTGTGAATAATAGAGGACAGCACTACTTTGAAGACTTAAAAAGTTGAAACATTTCAGCTTGATATCATTCACTATGTTAGAAAAAATTGACAATAAATATTACTTCTTTAGATAATTAAAAATATTGTTTTAAATCCCTACCCAACCCAGAAATTCAAATATTTAAATCAAATCTCACCTCTGTTAATATAAAGCTCATCTTTGTAAATACACTAAATATTTTTTCTCTGAAAAAATGACATGTTCTTGTGACCACTACTGTAAAACTAATCCACTTCATTTACCATTAGAAAAATACAAAAATTATTGAATTTTATGAAAAATTAGAAAAATAAAATATGCCTGATTTTAAGAATGGCCCACACAGAATGCTTTTTGAAAATGATGACTTGAGTGATAACAGTAAAGTTAAAGATGACTCTGATGTAGACCTAGACTTTGTGCTATCTAATGATGAACAAGAAGAGGAGTACAACAGCAATGAGGATCACACAAGGATGGAAAATGAAGGTCTCCAAGAACAAAGGACAGCAGCAGCTGAAGTGGAAAATTAAGAAGCTTTTTCTGACAATGAGGAGCAAGCTTAGGTTGAAGGTGAGCCACCCAATATTAACCTAGAAAGTCCAGTTCTCCCAGAATACATATTTGGTAGGCTTAGAAAAAAGAGATGCCAGCTTCTGTAGGCCACCTTCTTGCTGGACTACAAAAGAGCTGCCAGCAAATATTTGTACATAGGAATATTATAAGAGGTGGCCTTCCTGGTTTGACTGCAGCTGCCAAATAGCTAGGTAACAGACCTATAAAATCAGAAGTATGGAATATGCTGTTTGATGATGATATTATGGATAGTAGTGTTAGGCATAAAAATGTGAAACTTATGTCTTTCAGAGATACATTAGGGCCTAATACTAACAAGTTGAACTATAGAAATACACATGAAATTGAAATGACTGCATTCATTGGTTTGCAGCTGCCAGCCATTATTTTGAAAACAACTAGGGAAAGTATGAAATCAATGTTTTAAAAAGACATCCCCAATCGTCAATACTTTAGAGCAAAACTGTTAGAGAAGTGCTTTGAAATATTGACTTGTTTGAGATTTGATGATGTCAATACATGAGAACAGCAAAAAGTTGTTGATAAAGCAGCAGAAATATTCAAAAACTTTGTTTCAAACTCACAAAAAGCATATTGCCAAACAGATTCAGTCACAATAGATGAGATGCTTGTACCATTTCATGGCATTGCAGCTTCAAGGTTTTGGTCAAAAATCCAAGGTCAAAAATCCAATGCTTATGTGATGCAAAAATATCATACTTGTACAATGTATACATTTACACTGGAAAAGGTTCAGATGGCATTTGGCTATCATAAAATGACCTACAACTTCAGAAACCAACACAGACTGTGGTCTGTCTATGCAAGCCGATTTTTGGATCAAATAGGAATGTCACAAATGACCATTTTTTCTCATTGATTGAGACTGCTGATGTTCCAAGCAGAAATAAATTGACATTTTTGTAGGGACATTGTGGGAAGATGAACTATTCATTCCTTCAAAATTTCGAGTTGACAAAAATGACAAGAAGGAGCATCATATCATGTATACAACAATCAGTTCTCACTCACGTCCTATGCTCCATATCTAAACTAAGCTGTGATACTGCTCTCCACAATGCACCAAAGAGGACACATTGATGAGGAGAAGAAGAGGTCAGAAATAATTTGGTTTTATAATAAAACAAAGTGTGGAATAAACCTCATGACAGTGGTAAATCCTCAGAGCATGTTTAGCATGTGCCACATGCCTAATGAATAATGGACAAATAAAAGAGAGAATATAATTTCCAAAAAGTTATTTTTAAAATTAAAATTGTCTGACATTGCATTCGAACATTGTTGATGGAACAGAATGTGATAGTGTTTGAAGCATGGAGAACATTTAGTAACATTCAACATGATACTGTATCTCTGTATCATACTGTATGTTGCCAAGCCTTCTACACAAGGCTACTGCTTCTATTTGAGCATGCCACCCAAAGCAGTTTACAGCAATGAAAACATGTGCACACATTTCCATACAGATATATAGACCGGCCTGATTAGACTAGGATTGTATGAATTTAGTTGAGTGTATTCCTAGTTGGTCTTGTGTATTATGCCTGGAAACAGAACAAACAGCTGCTTCTGCATTGGTGTTTGAATAAAAACCGTGCCATTCTTAAATGATTGATTGAATGCACTCCCCAACCAAATAAAAGAAGTTGATAATATTGATACATTTAAAAGAAGACTTAGTGAATTTCCAATTGATTTATGTCCTTACAGACTAACTGACTTCCTGGAGCAATGACGTTTGTTTGATGTCTGTTTCTTAGTGTTAACCAGTATAAAACTTTGACATGTCTTATGCTGCTGGAGCATTGCTCCCTAGCTGCGGTTTTGTGTGAACAAAAAAAATAAAATTGATGTAGTATGTTTTCTGGGAAAGCAGGAATTACCTTTCCATGGTCATAACAAGTCTGATGATTCAGATAAAAAAGGAAATTACATTGAATTATTGCAATTGTTTCATCACTATGACCAGTATTAGAGAACCATTTGAAAACATCTACAGTTTTTTGGAGCACATCATCTGCAATTCAGAATGATCTAATTGCTTCTATATCTGATGTTGTTACAGTCAAAATAAAGTTAGAGTTGGAACAGTCTGAATTTGTGTCTTTAATTTTGGATAAAACATCAGAGATTATTAACAAATCACAACTGTCAACTGTTCTTTAATTTGCTGATCAAAATGAAAATGTTCAAGAAAGGTTATCTACTTCAGTGATGTTAGCAGTGATCGATTGGCTGCAGCTCTTTTAGAGCAGGTTAAAATTGTTTTACAAAATTTCAATTGTGGTGACAAACTTGTTGCACAAACCTACAATGGTGCTGCAGTGATGGCTGGGCAAGTCAGTGGATTTTTTTTCCTGAGGATGAATATTAAAGTCAAAGAGTTATACCCCAATGCAATTTTTGTACATTGTTACAGTCACATGTTAAATTTAACATTGCAACAGTCATCTTCAAATATAAATGAATGTAGAATATTTTTTCAAACACTTGGGACTGTCAGGTTTTTTTTCTGTGTCTACAAAACAGACTCATGCTCTACAACAGTTTGTTGAGAAAAAATTGCCTCTAGTTGCCTTATGTATTTTTTATCAGTGCATGCTCAAAGGTTTTAGTCAGCATTCGCTACTGCCTCATGAGTATGAAATGCTGAATATATTCATCAGGTAGAGGAACTCAATGATGGCCTTATGCTATTTTCTGTCAAATTCTAAATACATGCTAGCTGTGAATGCATACATTGTCTACTTGTGGTACTTGGAATCACGAGTGGTTTCACAATTTCAATTCCTCAGAAAGCTGTCTAAGGAAGTGATTGAATCTTACTTGAGATGGCAGCTTGAAATTCCAAACCTTCTTTAAGATAACCAGCAGGAAAGAATATGAGCTCTTGGTGCCAAAGTGAAAAACCTAACCTTTACATGAATTGCAATTCAACTAAATTGTTTTATTCATCTGCATATGGAAGTGTATTCCAATGAGGATTTCTGACAACATTTCTTTGGAAATATATGTGAAGTTTTTAGATTTTGAAGCAAAAATGAACAAGATGCTATAGGCTTCCATTGAGTGCCTACCTATTAGAAGAAAATGTAAGAACAACAATGATGATGATGATGATGATGATGATGATGATGGAAGTTCTTCAAGCAAGCCAAAGCAACACTCATTCAAGTATTCATTGTATACAAAACAAGGTAAAATAGAAGTATACAATAAACGTTTCTTTCAGCACATGGTATAACATCTGACCAAGTATGAAGATTGTTGGTGGAAAACAAAGTTCCAAAAGATTTGTGAGGGAAAAATCCTTCAGGTAATGCCAAGCCTGGCCATGTTGTGAAGGCAATAACTGACCACATTGCATTGTTTCCTCAAAAGGAAGGGTACATCCAGAACTGAAAAATATAGTTGATTACAAATATTACTTGAACATTTTTCATGATAACTTTCCTACTTGTTTTTTTGGATTCCCTCAGGTAGACCCATGTTGTAAGTGTGAGGAAAATTCAATTAAAATAAAAAGTCACGCATTAAATGACACAGCAAACAATGTTTATGTAGCTGAACTCTTGGTGCACAAGAGGCAGGCAAAACAATTCTATGATCAAATCAAAAAGATCAAGAATATGTGTTTGGATGACAACACAGCAGGTGGTATATGTATGGATTACATGCAAAACGTGCAGCTCCCACATGTTCCTGTACAAGAAATATTTTACTTATGTCAGCTTAGTCTGAATGTTTTTGACATCCATAACTTGGCAGATGAAACAGGTATGTTTATGTGTACCACAAAGGCTTGGCAAAAAAGGACCAGATGAAATATGTTCATTCTTAACAAATTATTTCAAGGATGTACTAGACAAAAATATTAGACATCTTCATGTTTTTTTCAGATGGAACAGGTGGCCAAAACAAAAACAACACAGTCATTCAGTTGTTTTTAGCTCAAGTTGAAACTGGCTGTTTTGGTACTATACACCAATATTTTCCTATAAGGGGTCACTCCTACTTACCCTGTGATAGGGATTACAGTGTAATAAAAAGGAAGATAAAAAAGACTGATAGAGTATACTCTGTTAAGGAATATACAGAACTAATAGTGACATCCACAGTCAAACCAGACAAGTTCACAGAGAATTTAGTTGAACACAGCCATGTTAAAGACTTTAAAACTTGGGCTAATTTTCTATAAAAGAAATGTAGTGTCAACAGAAGCACAAGCTTGAAACATTTGTAGAGATCAGAAACAACGTTTTTTTGTGTCTCATTTCATGGAGTTTGTTTATTCTAAAGAGCATATCAGGGAAGTCAGAACTAAAACATTCATTGGTGGTTTACAAACACACACATTTGACTTGAAAAAACAAACTTAAACATTCCATACTTACCTGACACTAGATCATACCCTGATGAAAAGTTGCCCACCAATAAGGCAAAAATAGAAGATCCAAAGAAGTTTAAAAACTATGTACTAAGTACAGTGAATTTTATAATATTGATTTTATTTTGTGGCCAAAAAATAACAAAGAAGACCATGAAAATTTGACTGAAAATCAAAATGTAGTCAAGTATGTCAGAGATTTTTTAATATATTAGGGACTGTTATCAATTTCTTCACATAATCTTACTTTTTCTAAAAATAAACCAAGTTAGGACTGAAAAAATATATTTTATTAACTATTTTCATCTCAGTCATTTGAGAAACCCCACATCTCCAGACTATAACAGATGTACATGTTACATGGTTGTGAACTGTGTCTGGCATTCGTGGGCGTCATGGGGGGCTGTACACTCCTTCATGCCCCATGATGGCTTGGTGCCAGCCATAAAGAGAAATAAGATACTCAAAAAAAAAATAAAAAAGAATTTAGAGGCACTGAAAGTGAGGGCAGGAGAGAGGAGGAGGTGGGAGGCCAAAGTGCAGGAGGCAGTGGATCTTGAGCCTTTATCAAGATTCCAGCAAGTACAATTGCTAGCAAGGGTTGCTGCAGATGGGACCCTGCCCCTCCCACAGGCACTCAATGAAGAGGAGCAGCAGGGCAATGGAGAGAAAGGGGTTGCTGCCTTCTGCTATTTCCTTTCAATGTTGGAGGAAGTTGAGGAGGAGGCTGTCCCCACTCAGCAGCCCCCACGCCATCTGACACCCCCTCCCAGGTGCAGCATCAGAAGACCTAGAGATGATGATAATGATAATGGCACCCTGGTGGCCAAGCAGGCCTGGGCCATGAGCAACAACAACAGCAACATCAGTCTGAGTTGTGAGTAGTTGCTAGAGGTGCTGGGATGGTAGTATACAATTGTGGCAGTTTTGAAGCTATTTCTAGGGATTGCACATGATCAAAGGCAGCATCAAGAGTGAGATTTTGATTCTCTAAGGCTAGGTGCATATTGAGATGTGGCTGGCACATGTGACACAACATGACACTATTGCACTGCATGCATAGCATTGTGAAATGCATATTGCAACACAGTTTTTTGGGTGAACACTTTCCTGTTAGATATGTTTTTTATTTGTTTCAAAATTAATAAATCACAATTAAAATTATGTTTATTAGATTCTGATTAGGATAGTGCTGCTGAAGACAAGATGTTATTGCTTTTATTAACAGAAATGAAACTGAAATCTCCTAATAATTTCATTAGGAATGAAATCTCATTTCATCTTCATTAGGACTTATCAGTCAAAGCAGTAGCAGCAGTTTAAAATTAAATTTTTCTAATAGATTAAACAAATTTTTGACAATATTTAAATTTTCTTTTATAATTTTTCTTGTCTTTGAAGAGAATTTCATTGAGCTTTTGTGGTTGAAACTGGCAGAAATAACTTTGATACTAGAACCAAATTATTAGTAGCAATACTACAATATCAATATTACAGTATAGAAATAATATAGATATTAAAAAGTTTTAAAAGAAAAATCTCTCAAAGTTACATTACTGCACATATTTATTATATCCTGCAAGTGATGTACTGTATCTGTACTGGTAGATGAATCTAAAACTGAGCATTTGATTGGTCTAAACATATTCATAATTCCATGAGAAATGTGGGACATGAGATGCATGGCACAAAATGTCGCCTCTTGCAACAATAGCACTGCATTGCATCATGTTGCCAATTTGCACTGATACAATCCTTTACAAGAGTTACAAAAACACGTTGTGCCACATGCGCTGGTCACATCTCAATATGCACCTAGCCTAGTAGTCACTGTCTAATATGAGTGGATGCAAGTCCAGTAATGAAAGCATCCCTGAGATATTCATCTCTGTTTGTTTCCATAGTCACCACCTTGAAGTTACATTCCTGGCCCAATGCCCTCAAAGCAGTGAGAAATTGGGCTACAGACTCTTCTCATTGCTGTCAGTGTAGCAACTTTGTGACATGCATATACCTCATTGACAGGTTTACCAAATAATTCATGTAAGATTCCAATAGCCTCAGTAAAAGTTCAACAGTAGCTTATGTGTCCATATAAAGGAGTAGAAAGAAAGAATGTCAGAGTATCTAATTTATTGGCCTCATTCACCATCTTAGTTCTCCTGAAGTAAATTTCCAACATTTTAAACCAGTGATTCCATGTCCCAGTAGAATCAGTAGAATTTGGATCTCTTTCAAAAGTTGCTGGTTTCAATATTGTTTGGTGATCTTGATCCACCATTAAATAAATTTTATTTAATAAATTGAAATATCTTGCATAGAAGTTTTATTAAACAAAATCAACACTAGTAATCCATGATAGTTTCTACTGAAAATGAAATTATTAGAATGTTCTTAGTTACAGAATCAATGTAATCATCACTTGTTATCAGCTGATAATACCACACAGGTTATTCATAAAGGCAGCCATTAGATCCTTTGGTTGGACATCACCTTCATATGTGAATAAATTTTGAGGCAATTTGAAGATTTTCTAAGCAAGTAGGATTTAGTAGAAATTTTTAAATCTTAGAACTGTGCCCATTCATCCATTGACATTAGACAATTTTCATCTCTCAAAAGAAGGCTATAAGAATAAACAACCATTCCTAGCAATGATGTGTTTTCTACAATAGCCATGAAGCATAGGCCTGAATCAAAATTCAAGCCATTTGCCTGTTATTGGTGTGGTTCACTCAAGCCTCACAGAGCTAATGTATGTCCAGCCAAAGAGACAATTTGCTACAACTGTAAAAAGATGGGTCATTTCTCTAAAGTTTGCAAATCTAAAAAAATACAATAGTTTCTAATAGTAATGATAACACCAGCAACAAACATAATGATGAGCATACATTAGATTTGATTGCAATCTTGAAACTCGATTCAAAATTCGAATCTGTGCCTCCTTTAGAATTAAAAATCATGATTGATGTTATTTCAATAGTTTTAAAAATTGAAACTGGAGCTGACATACATCACATGCATACCAGCAACAATGCTACCAACTCTAAGAAAATCCCAGAGTGATTTACAAGAGTTTGATGGAAAAATTGAATATGCTGGTAGAGGAAAGCTCCAATGTATTGGCACTTTTAATGGAGAGCTAAAAATGTGTTCTGGTACCTCATCTACTCAAACAGTTTTTGTACTAAATGATTTAAAAAATCTCTTACTGGGCAGACCCACAATATACTCTCTAAAACTACTCACCATGTCAGCTGAAGATCATAAAATTAGTAATGACAGACATGTAGAGGTGGATGAAGAGTTTAGAACATGTAATATTAGTAGGAAGAAACCATAGACAAGTCAAGTAGAACGTGTATTTATTATGGAAAACTCATTTCAATCAAAAAGCAATCTAGCATCACTTCATGTTGTCCAACACAATCAATTTTATCATTAATGAGATTGGTCAACAGATTGAAAATTAACTGTTTACAAATTGAGGCCAATGACATTAAGATTGAAAATGTCAGAGAATAAAAATAGGCCTTTTTGCATATAGAACTCTGAATTTCAAAATAGATTATTATAGACAACAGAAATTTAAATTTTCTTTGCTTTTTCAAGGCATCATTTGAGATAAAATGTTTATACTTTAGAATCAGACAACTTTCCATGAGACCATTATTATTAATAATCATTATTGATAGATTGAGTGGACTTTGAATGGAAATTAAGCACATGTTTACTTTAATAAAAGGGCAGACAATTTCAGGAAATAGAATTATAAGAGTTAGGTGATGACATTGTTTCATATCATAGCATCAGTTTCCCATGCTTGCTCACAAATTTCAATACATGAGAATCAAGTTTTCCTATTGCAACACTGTCTCTTACTCAACTTTTCACAACTTGGAATTTAAATAAAAATTTCAATATCATTAAATTTAAATTTCCGAATCAATCACATATTCTAATATTGTAGCTTAAAAATTGCTTTCCACTAAATAGTTTCTCTCCTTTGGCCAGAAATTATGATCAAAATTAGGAGTTACATTGCACAATGTAAACAGTGATCAGATACTTCAGTGAAACTTGAGAATTGCATTGCACTATTTTCTTACAATCACACCTTTTGAAATAACTTGCTAACTGCAATACCCTATCAAGCTTCTGGCACAGACAACATGATGTGATGCTAGATTGCTTGTTCATTGAAATGAGGGTTCCATAATAAATACACATTCTACTTGACTTGTCTTTGGTTTCTTCCTACTAATATTACATGGTAGGGGAAGGGTCCCTACCAGCCAGCCATGGTAACAAGGGACCCTAACAGCCACAACTGTTTAAAAGTCCGAACATTCCCAATTCACACAATGCAGGATGTACATGTCACATGGCTGGGAGACCATGCCTGGCATTCGTGGGTGTCATGGGGGGCTGTACACCCCTTCATGCCCCATGATGACTTGGTGCCAGCCATAAAGAGAAATAACATACTCAAAAAAATAAAAAAGAATTTAGAGGCACTGAAAGTGAGGGCAGGTGAGTGGAGGAGGTGGGAGGCCAAAGTGCAGGAGGCAGTGGATCTTGAGCCTTTATCAAGAATCCAGCAAGTCCAGCTCTTTTTTAAAAGGCTATGAATAAACTTAACATGCTATAAAGCATGTGGTGAGGACGCTTCTTGGGAAACCACCCCACCATCCATGTAGAGAGCTATTTAGGGCACTGAGAATTCTTCTACTAACCTGCTTGTATATTCTTGAGGTTAGTACCTGGACATACAAGAACTTGGACAAACTGAAGACATTAAATGAGAACCACAGGTACAATACAAGGCATGGTAGTAGATTGGCAAGTAGCTCCCATAGAACTCAGCTTTTTGAGAGCTCTCTGACCTATGCTGGTCCAAAGGTCTTTAACCAGCTTCCCAGTAATTTAAAAAAAATTAAAATAATTGATAATTTTTAGGAGGGGAATTAAAAATTGGCTTTTAGAGAGGACATTCTATTCAATGAATAAATTTTTAGAATAGACTCAAAATATTTATGTTCAACATTTGTATACAGGCCAATATGACTTATTGAAACTTTCGTTTTTTTAATATTAGTGTTAGTACTGTAAGTATTATACTTAGCCTATTCTTGACTTGTCCCCAGTCTCGCAACCAGATGTTTGGGATGTTAGATGATAATAACAATAATAACTTCATGGTGATGCTAAACATGTTGCACACAATAACAAGTGTACTACTATTCCAGAACTTATCACAGTATTAAAGAACAATTTTGCAGACAGTAGGTCCATCCCTTAATTGATGACTGAACTAGTAAATATGAAATCAAATTACCATGAGCATCCTTTATCTTTTCTCAATAGACTCAAAGCTAACAAACAACTATTCTAACCAAATACAAACTTGAAAATGTTGAAGGACAAACTTTGAAAATGTTATTAGAGCAGCTAGATACTCAGGTAGTGAATGTGTTGTGTGATGGGATACCTATTTCTCTTGGAGTTCACCTACAAACTCTACAAATAAAGGACTTGAATGATGCTAGAAATAGTTGATCAATCACAGTAGTTTAATATTGAAACAGCTTGGTTTTCATAATGATGACAAATTTGAATTAGAATGTTAGCAATCCTCACAACAATGCACAGTACAAACCACCCTTCCAAAATCAAAATCACCAATACAAAAATCAAGGTTTCAAACATGATTTTCACAAACAGCAAAATTTTCACAATAAAAAAAAACATTATTTTCAAAAACAATATCAACACCAATATAAGCAATCAAAAGCTTCAGGATCTGGTCAATTTAGGAAACAGTAGCCAAACACTGACGTTTCAATGAGAACTGTATCAAATAATCAAAAATTCAAACCACAAGTGCACACTACTGAAACAGAGCTAGGCAGGAAGGACCACAACCCAGAATAGTTGTTGAGTTAAATTCCATGCATTTAGAACTACCTTATCTTTTGAAGAACAATCTAAAAATACTAATAGACACTGGTAGTAGATACAGTCAAACCTGCCTATAATGGAAAGGCATGGGACCAGACAAACTTTCCACTTTGGACAGGTTTCCGTTAAATACAGGTCAAAACTCAAAAATAAAAAAATGTTGCAAAATTACATACCTTATACTGTACTGTATATTGGCTAATCCATTTTGTTTGGAGAACTGTATCAAGAGAAAAACAACCTATTCACACTTCACTTATTTCACTGAAGTACAGTATATAGGCTACTGTATTTTAAAAATTCATTACATGAGGCCTATGTATGTGAAAATGAATTGTTTTAATATTTTAGGAAAATACATTGAATCAGAATTTTTGGTACACAAATTTCCTCAAAAATATGATGTTTGATTAGGCTATGAATTATTGCAGCAGTTAGGAGCTCAAATCAATCTATCAGCCAATTGCCTTAGATTTGATTCTAGCATATTACCATTGTATGGAAAAGGCCCAATAAAAATAAAAAAGGGTTGGAATAATTTAATTATTCTATGTTAAAGTAAAATTGCTTGAAGTAAGTGTTAAAGTAAGTTAAGTAAAATGATGATTTAGATTTTAAGGATATTAGTTTAAACTAGAGATAATATGATAAGTGTTGAATTGCATTCTGATAATTTTAAGGAGACTAAGCTAAAAAACTTTAAATTAGAACCTGTAGAGATATTTGTCAATGAGTCAACCAATTGTCCTCTCACTCATGAACAATTAAATTTGCTTTTTTAACTGATCATATGAATAGTGAAGAAAAGAAACAAATAGTGGACCTGATAATGAAATATCCTGGAATAATTTAAAAGGATGGTGAACCATTAACAGCAATAAATATATTAAAGCATAGAATAATTACAACTGATGATGAGCCTGTATATACAAAGAATTACAGATATCATTAAGCTTTTCAGCAAGATATCAAAAATGAGATTGACAAACTTTTAGAGGATAAAATCATTGGAAGTTCAAATTCGCCATACAATTCTTCTCTGTGGGTTGTTCCTAAAAAACCTGATGCTTCAGGGAAACTTAAAGTGAGATAAGTGACAGATTTTCGCTAACCTAACCTTAGGACAAAAGATAATCAATTTCCCCTACCTAATATTGAAGACCTTTTTGGTAAGATAGGCCGCACAAATTATTTCTCTACTATTGACCAAACATTGGGGTTCCATCAAATAGAATTGGAAGATGGCTATTCCAAAAACTGGCTTTCTCTACAGAAATGGGACATTACAAATTTTTATGCCTACCATGTTTCCAATGAGCCATGAATTTAATTTTTGTAGACCTTCCAAACGTTTTAGAGTACATTGATGATATTATAGTGTTCTCTGATTCTCTAAAAGAGCATAATTATGAGACATTTGGAAATGGTGTTTAAACAATTGCAAAAATTCAATTGTAAAATACAACTTGACAAGACCAAATTTTTTCATAGAGAATTATTGTTTCTAGGCCATATAATTTCAAGTGATGGTATAAAACCAAACCCACTAAAAGTGCAAGCAATCAAAGATTTCCCGATTCCTCAGAATCAAAAGAATGTAAAACAATTTTTAGGACTCTGTGGATATTATAGAAAACCAATAAAATTTTTGCCAAAATAGCTCAACTGCTATCAAATTCTCTAAGAAAAAATGTAACATTTAATAACAAAGACAAAGCCTTTATTAATTATCCAAATACGAATATTACCTTAAAGTATTGCGCTGTTATGTTCTGTTGTTGTTGTTATTATCCTTGGAATATCCAAGGATAATAACAACAACAACAGAACATAACAGCGCAATACTTTAAGGTAATATTCATAATGTCAAAATTACTATTCTGGTATCTCTTTGCCATGCAGTCCCTGTGCCTTCCAGGCCAGAACGCCAAGAATACAGCTGACGGTTCGTCAATCGTCGCGTTTGACTGCCATGACCCGAAATCATCGACTTGGACGGTATCTCTATTGACAACCCCTGAATGCTTGGATCCGAAGAGCCCGGAAACATCGTCAACAGTGAACATACAACTGGTTCAGAAATCACGATATCACAAAGTCCTCTTCCTACAGTGCTACATGAAAAGAACTACTGTTGTTAAAGGCTGCAGGGTTCTGTATTACTACACGTGGGAACTTCCAGGCGGATATGATGAATCTATCCTCTCCGTCCCGAAAGATGTTTGCGAGAGAATCCACAGAGTGATGTCTTTCGAGTACTGGGGTATGAGAATTGATCACCTTGTCCCTAATGGAACCGTGAAAGACTTCCGTATCGCGGCTGGATCCTTAGCAAAAGACGGGGATTGTTCAGGGGCTGATAAGTTTACACTGAATGGAATCACTTTCGAAGACGTCATTGCCCAGGAGTTCTATGAGGTCGGTTTATAGTCCGGATATGCGTCGGTCGATCTGGATGCAAACCACTTGCATCTTCCCTCGGGAGTCACTACCAAGTATACGGACGGTGAGGCTATGGATATGGTACGAGGACAAACAATCTGGGACACGGAAGACAAAGACTGTATCAAGAGTCATTACAATGTGCTGTACCAGGGTCTGGCCAAGAAGTCAGAGGGTGTCTTTGATAGTCAGGTTAGAACAGTAATCACTGTTGAGCAGCCCAGTGTAATGTTTGCCCTTGAGGTCAAGAAACCGACCTTTGTCTGCACTGCACAAGTATACGAGACGGAGCATCCTCAGTTGTTCATCTATATATCGACACATGGTGACTATGTATTCCCTCAGAGTAAGCTGTCCCCTCAGAATATTGACTTCTCGGCTTATGTCAACACGAAATTTGTGTATGTTGAAAAACATATCAGGGGTCAGATCACTTCTCTGTACCGTGATGTGCTAATCCAAAAATGTAAGGTAGAACGCATGGCACTCAATAACCTTCTGACTCTGGAACTAGTGTCAGAAGATGAATTTGCTTATATGTACATGGAGAAACCTGGTTTCACATCCATTGTTCGAGGCGAAGCCACACACATCATTAAGTGTGCACCTGTACCTGTGTATCTGGCAAGGTGTGAGAGATGCTATAAAGAAGTCCCAGTGACCTACCAGAACAAAACATACTACTTGTCTCCTAGGAATCGTCTCTTGCAACAGACTGGTACAGAAGTGGAGTGTCATCCTCTTCTCCCAGTCCTCTTCAACTTTGACGACAAGTGGTATTCTGTTTACCCGAAACCTGTCCTCACTGTTTCTCCGAATGTTCTGAAACCTCTCGCTGAGCAGATGTTCCACTACCAGTCACCCGAGGGACTAGCAACAAGCGGCCTGTATACAAAAGACTTAGATTCGTACCAGCGAGCGGTGATATTCTCCGGAGAGACTTCAGCTGCAGGACAGTCAATGACCCGGGCTTACATGGGGCAAGATGTAGATCTATCCCATGGACATCTTGAAAACCTGCTCAATCCGGCAGCTGCCCAATCAATCTCCGCAGCTGTGATTGGTGGGGTCTTCGGTTGGGCTACTTACTTTGGAAACTGGATATCTGCGATTATTGGAGCATGGTTTTTCATCAAAGTCCTACTGATTCTCCTAAACTGGCTCATGAACTGCTACAGTCTTCATGAGACCTTTGGGCCATTGAGATATATGTTAGCATCATTTTGGGACTCTCTCACTCATCATCTAGTAATACAGCGGAAAACATCAGTGCCTCCTACAGCTCTGTCTGAGGATCTTCCATCTAACATGATTCCTCTTGTCACGTCACAACCTGCTCCTTCTTATCCCCATCTTGAACAGGATACCCAGCAACAAGACGTGGGGGGATATCACTCACATCCTAAGAACCCAATGACCTGGCTCAAGGCTCGCCTCCCAGACCCTCTCAGACCTCTTGAAAGAGTGTGAGTATTGGACGACCAGAATGTGGCTGTATCCTCAGAGCTCTAGAGGTAAGTCTGTACGAGATAGTCCTACAGCTCTCATACGGAACCTGAAGGCGTACTATACATGTCCAACCCGATGAATCGAATTATACGTATATCTAATTTCATATATTTTCTACTTATAGCATAGTGTTATTTACAGGAATATACTATTAAGGTATTAGACTTAGGAATATGCTAGGATAGAATAATTGTGCGTCAAATGTAGTCCTCCAGCACGGAGTAGGTTATTAATCACAAGAGGTCCTCCTTATTAAAGGCTGTACCCGAATTACATAGTGTAGTTTTTAGAGATAAGTTCTTCATCTAACTTGTGATGTTGTTTTGTCTATAAAACGTAATTATTAGGTCGTATATTCAGTATTCGGTATATATATCCATTGTGTGCTATTATTCTCATCATATTTATCTGCTGATATAATCTTGTATTAAAAAAAAAAAAAAAATTAAAGCATTCAATGATCTAAAAGAAAACATAATAAATGCTCCAATTCTCAGATTACCTGACCTAAACAAACCATACATTTTGACAACAGATGCATCTAATGTTGCTATAGGCTCAGTTCTCTCACAGAAATTTGATGATGGTGAACATCCCATCTCATTTGCATCTAGAACTTGAACCCAGCTGAAACAAACTTGTCAACAATAGAAAAAGAGTTACTTTCTGTTGTCTGGTCGATTGAGCATTATTGTCCTTATTTATATGGAAATAGGTTTACTGTGAGAACTGATCACAAACTGTAAGTATGGCTCCATTCATTGAAAGAGACTAATTCAAAATTAGTTCACTGGAAATTGCTCTTAGAAGAATTTCAATGTCGAATATATCAAAGGCAAATCAAATGTTGATGCTGATGCTTTAAACAGAAACCCAATTAAAGTTCAAAATAAAGAAACAGATTTAAACCTGCAACTTGACTTTAGCCCAAATGAAATGTTAAACGAATTACTAGACAATCCCGAAAGAAGCCCTGAAATTTATCAGGAAATGCTAGAAGATTTATTCAGAAATAATCCTATGACTTCTACTGAACAAGCTAACAAAAATAATGATAATGATAATGATAATAATAATGACTCAAATAACAATAGTTGTTACAGTACATTCACAAGAAAGCTCTAATAGAATCCATATCGCAGATGAGACAAGACCAATAAATATTGAGCATAATCAATTAAAAATCAAGCAAGGAAAGTCCAAACCTAGTTATACATTTTTTTTGGTAAACAACAAATTACTTTCTTTTTCACAAATCCTGACAAAATTGGAGATAACATTGATGAGATAAAAACATACTTAAATCCAACATTGACCTATGGAATTTATTGTTATGTTCAAGGAGAAACTCTCCAAGAATGGAAGGATAAAATAATACAAACTCTTGACAGAAAAATTAATTGATAAATTTGATAAAGTAAGATTCAGAATCTACAGTAAGAAATTGGTTGATGTGATTGGTAAAGACAAACAGCTTGGCATAATTCAAAGATATCACAAAGGTAAAACGTATCACAGGGGCATTAACAAAAACTATTCTAAAATAAGAAAGGAATACTATTGGCCCTCTATGTACAAAGATGTTAATAATTTTATTGATAAGTGCAGTAACTGTTTACAAGTGAAGTATGATAGAAGGCCAGTCAAAGTAACTTATCAAAAAACACCTACCGTACACCTTTGGTACCATTTCAAGAGTTACAAATTGAAGTCCTCTCTTACAGGCAACAAAATCTTTTGACAATAATTGACTCTTTCAGCATTTTGCTTGACACCTATATTTTAGAAAACTTATCAAGTGTAGCCATGACAAAAGCACTCAAACAATATTTTGCAAGACATCCTCTACCAAAGACAATTTAAATGGACCAAGAAAAGGAATTTGACAACACTCTCTACAATTTTTGTCAATTTATGAAATAACTCCATATTACATATCATCAGGTCATCTAGATTCACAAGGCACAATAGAATATGCACATTCAACTTTGATTGAAACACTTATCGCATTAGAAATTGATCATCCCAATTTAACCTTAGAAGACAAATTACTATTAGGATTAATATCTTATAACAACTCAATTAAAAAGAATTTCAATATGACTCTTTTGAATTAACTTTTGGACTAAATAAATTTGTATCAGATTTACAATTAACAACAGCAGAAATTACTGAGCATAGTGCCAATGAACATTTTAAAGAATTAAAAAAAGTTACACAAAATAAATAAGAGTGAAAATTGAGAAGGAAAAACAGACTAGAACTGATAAATTGAATAAAACCTGTGAAAAAACTCCAGAATATGAAGGAAATGAAAGATTTGTAAGAGATATTCAAAATAAAAAACATTTGCGAAATATTTCCCAGCTACTAAAATAGCCCAAAATAAATATCAAAGAAAAAGAGGAATGCTTAAATTACATCCAAAAAGACTTGAGAGACCAAGAAAAGTAATTAGATCACAAAATATTGTTGCAGATGCAGTGGATATGCATAATTCTGATAATTGTTTGCCTGCCAGCTCTAGTGTTCACATATCGATTGACTGATCTGAAAATTGACTGAAGATTGACTGATCAGTGGGGATAGTACCAATTAAAACAGACCAATCAACTATTATCAATGAGACTTATTCTATAAAATAATACATTATTCTAATATCACAAATTTGCAGTATGGGCTTCTTTCTCTTCAAAATTCAATTAAAAATCTTGATAATACCTCAATTACAACTGACATTGTACTTTCTCTTCACAAACTGGCTAAAAGATTGTATATGACATTAGACTCTATTACTCAAAAAGAAGTATCAGATTTATCTTTAATTAAGTGAACAAAAAGAGGCTTATTTAATGGATTAGGCAATGCCATATCATGGGTAACATGATATGATGACGAGCTGATGATCATGAGCTGATGACAGCCAATGATAAGGAGCATTACAACAAAATTATTGATAAGATTGAAAATAACAAACTTCATCTTGTAAAGAACGAGAAAACTCTTAGCTCTCTATAGCTCTATAGCTCTTAATAAAAACTTGATCAAGAAATTCAATAATAATGTTAATAATATTAATTCAAACAATAAAATAATGTTGAATAAACTGACTAGCTCTGTAACACATGAATTACTTGAAGATGAAATTAATGATATTCTTGATTTGATTATGTATTGTGAAGAAGGTAGACTTCACCCTTCGATTTTATCAATTAATGATTTAGAATATGTAGTAACTAGATATAATTATTCCTTAGCTAGTAGTATTGTTAAAATATTATGGGAGATTAGTAATAGCACTTGTATTTTATTGGAAAATTTATTAACTTATGTGATTCTAACACCTACAGCTAATGTGATGTTTGACAGATACAATCTCTTATCATATCCTGTCCAAAATGGTTCTAAAATATTTACTATGAAATTATCAAATAATGTTTTTCTGTTTCAAAAGATAATAACATATGGAATTTAATGGATTGCATCGATTTCTCATCCAACTCTTATTGTAAATGTATTGAAGCAATTAATGATGAATGCACAATTTCATTGTTCAAGAATGCACATTTAGAAAAATGTAAAAAGATTGAGCTAATTAACGTAAAACTGTATTTGAAATCTACAAAAAAATTCAATTGTATAATTGGTTTTAAAATAACTCAATTAATATCAATAATGTCAAAATAAATATGTTAAATTTAGAATCTAAAGATATCATGACACACATGCAATTGCCATTGACTACTATAGCTACTTTTGTTCAAAAATTATCCTTTGTTCCTGAAGTAATTCATAAACAGAAAATTGATATGAAATATTTAGAGAGAATTGAAAACATTGAAATTTCTGGCAAATATGATGATGAAGAAGAATTTGCAGATTCTTGGGTTATCTACCCACATCATATAAGTGTTATTTGAATTTTAATAATTGCTTTGATCATTTTTATTATTATGTATCCTAGATTTAACAAATGTTTTTGTAATACTACTGAAAGTAATCATGTTATTCAATTGCCTTCAACTGTAGTATATGCTCCTCCAGCATTGTCAAATTTGTAATAATATTTTTTGGAAGTTCGAGGGCAAACTTAAATTTTAAGAGGGAGGAGTTATGTAGAGGTTTTATCTATTGAGTGATTAATCAGCAAGATATTAGTTCCCATGATCATTGTATTGAAATGTATTGTTTCCTACCAAC
The DNA here is from genome assembly GCA_948455865.1 of Conomelus anceps. Taxonomy (NCBI): domain Eukaryota; kingdom Metazoa; phylum Arthropoda; class Insecta; order Hemiptera; family Delphacidae; genus Conomelus; species Conomelus anceps. The sequence goes on from OX418217.1 coordinate 25,844,845, forward strand.
TGGCGCTTCTACCAATCGGTGCTGAGATCTGGTTGTGTAAACATCTAATGAATAAAATTTCTTTTTAAAAACCCAATTCGTTAATATGTTAATTTAACTTATGTTTTGGTTAAGACAAGACAGTCAAAATAAGCTGTTTTACATAAGCTGTGATTGGAATAGAAATGTTACTATTATTATTTGGATTTATTGCTAAACATAATCTTCTATTCATCCATTATTCTAGTTGAATTTCTATTTCTAATTCTTTCTTACTGGATAAATATTAATTTATTCATTTTGAAAGTATTTCACTCATTGAACTGGGTTTTTTTTCAGTTGCGTAAAAAAACAAATAGATAAGAAAGATAGACTTCTGCAGCAATAAATTGACTTCCCATTTTTGACAATTAATGTTGATTTCAATTATAAAATCTATTCCAGGGAGAACGTTTACTTACATTATATTGAAATAACAATAAAATTCAATTCTATTGAACAAGTTGGGGTTAAGGTATTTTTTTCTGCAACCACTATTTAGTATTCAATGTTTGGAGCATTCTATTAATCTAAAGAAATGTTATGATTTCAGTTGAATATGAAAATGAAGAAATTGTGATGTTTGATCTTGCTGATGATCAAATCTAAAATGAGGGGGATTAATCACACATGAACAATACTCTCAATTCTGATGAAGGAAATAAAGAGAACCAGACTTGCAACAGAAATCTGTCCTTACCAAAAAGAATAAACCCAATACCAGTTCAAACGGTCCAAAACACAATTTTGAAAGTGATATTAAGGAAAAATAGAATTCAACCTACAAAATCAGTTTTTTTTAGAATTCTCAGTTTTACCAATTCGTCATTTATACCTTAAACATATCATATTGTATTATAAGAAATTTTCACTTTTTCAATTTATAAATAGAACTACAATCACAAGACAGGAGGAGTCAGGCATGGTAACTGTGCCCAGGTTATCAACAATAATTTTTAGTTAATTATTATTTGTATTTTATTACTCTTCAAGTTCAGAGTTAATTAGAAGGATAAAAATTTGTGTATTATTCACTGTAGCCCGCCATAGTAAGGTGGGCCCTTCCTCAAGCTCGAGCTTGCTCTTTTGGGGGAGTAATTCCTACATTTTCAGTTGTTTTTTTTTATATATGACAGTGTTTATGTTTATTTTCTTGTATTGGATTTTAATTTTTTATGAGGATTTAAAAAAAAGATTTAAAAAAAAATACCAAATGTAAGTAAGCGCAAGCAGCAAAGCAGACCTGCTGACACTTTTCTCAAGCCAGGGCAGGACATTTTGAAAGAGGAGCATCATCAGAAAATGCATCTATAAAAAACTATATAAAAGAGAAATGGAAATAAAAGATGAATTGTTCCAAAAAGAAATCGAATCAAAACATGCTTTGCTTCAACAATGTAAAGAGCAAAGGGCAATGGCTAGAGCCAAACACAAAAAAGAAATGGAATTATTAAATAACTAGATTTTTCAAATATTCAATAAATATACTTCTTTGTTGTTTCTTTCTTAGAAAATACGTTTTTAATAGAATATCATTCAACTTTCTTTATATAGTGGTGAAGGTGATATTGTGGAAGATATCCATAATGATTAATAAGACAAAATTGTCACAACCACATTTATTAAAAACTAGCTGGCCCGATGCGCGTTGCTGCAATCTCATAAAAAATTCTTAATTTTAATATTTGCCACCTCCCACTGAGGTTACATTTCAAATTTCAACCTTCTAGGACTATTAGGGAAGAAGTTAGTCCTAGGGCTCTTCCAGCTGATCAGAGAGGCCTCCTTCGTTGTTTTCTTACACAGTAAGACCACCTCACCACCTCTCAATGAACATTAAATGTTCATTAAACTTCAAAATTTCAAATTTTGAAATTTAAATCCCTATGACTATTAGGGTAGAAGGTAGGTTTTTGAATTTCAAATTTGTAGCTGCATTGGTTAACAGATGTCATCAACCCGGCATAATTACATTTCATCATACCCAGTCATATGTTTCCTACATAATGCAAGGCACCGACTGCATGGTAGCCTACATGCAAAGTCTTTGCATTCCAGACAGTGTAAATAACGCCACTAAGGGGCCATATGATTAAAAACTGTTGACTTCTATCAGCTGTTCCTTTAAGCTGTTTGGCTGGCAAGTTCAGTAAGTTAGGTCTGTAAAATGGATTAATTAACACGTTCAGTGCCGGTGCCGTGGATATGCGTCACCGGCCTCCAATCCAGAGTTGCTGGTGATGCAGATCTGCGTCAATTTACAATATACTTTTCAAAGCTCATTCCTTAACTGGCAGATCACGATTTGAATAGTTTTCACAGCTGGCAATCTTCTAGACAATCCAGAGAACAAAATGGTGTTGTCGGTTTTTAGTTAGAGGTTGGTAGTACTGCAAGTTTTGTGCAAAGTAGGTTAGTTCTGTATCAAGATATTCATTGTTGTTCTTCAATTTATTTATGATGGAAGCAAAACCCGGACCTTCAAAAGTGCCAATTATCATTAGTAATTGAAGTAAGTGAAGTTAGTAGTAATGCAAGTTTTGTGCAAAATAAGTTAGTTCTATATCAAGACATTCATTGTTGTGCTTCAATTTATTCATGATGGAAGCAAAACCCGGACCTTCAAAGGTGTCAATTCACTATGGACGTTTAGATAATAATCAAGAACTCCTTCGTCTGATAAATGATTTACAATCTGATGAAGAAATTCATTTTGATGTCGATTTACTTGAAGATGGTGAGATTGAAGGTGGAGCAGAAGAAGAAGATGACACCAATGACAGGGTAAATTTGGATATGTTGATTGAAGAAGAATTATTTTTGGACAGGGATGATGAATTAACTGGAGTAGACCTACATGATGATAATCTTGAATTACCTCAACAAAATCAAAACATAGGACAAACTGCTGGAGAATGGTCTAGTGACAATAATTTGAATAAATTCCCTTTTACAAAGAAGAATGAGTTTCTCGGTGCTAATCTACTAGCTGGTAATGAACCAATTGACTTTTTTAAATTATATTTCACAGATGATTTTCAAGAAATGATTGTGAGAGAAATGAATGACTATGCAGAAACATTATTCCTTAGTGCTGGTGTAAGTGATAAGTCACGAATCACTGATTGGAAGCCTGTGACTATTGAAGAGCTTAGGGTGTTTTTTGGTTTATTACTTCACACAGGAACCATAAAAGCAGCAAGACTAACAGACTATTGGAAGAAAGGCCCCCTTTTCAATCTGGGTTTTGGGTCCTATATGGGACGAAATAGATATTTTCTACTCATGAGGTGTCTTCATTTCAAAAAGAATCCTGGTCCAAATGACCCACCTCCATTGGACAGACTCTATAAAGTGAGACCTGTTGTTGATCACTTCAATGAAACAACAAAGAATTTGTACTACCCTTCAAGGAATCTGTCTATTGACAAGAGTGTGATGCTATGGTGAGGACGATTACATTTTAGAGTCTACATAAAAAACAAGCACCACAAATATGGTGTAAAATTCAACCTACTAACAGAACCGAATGGTTTCATTTTGAGAACAATGTTGTATTCTGGAAAATCAGATGCACTTGGAGGGGTAGGCCATGGTGAGAAAGTTGTTATGGCCTTGATGAGTGACTTTTTGAACAGTGGACATAGCCTTTTCATGGACAATTATTATAATAGTGTTGGACTTGCATCAAAACTGATTGATCTCAACACGAACTGCACTGGAACTCTTCGTCAGGATAGGAAGGATATACCTACTGTTGTGAAAAATAAGGTCCTCAAAAGAGGTGAAATCATTGAACGTTTCAATGAAAAAGGTGTCTGTGTGGGCAAGTGGAAAGACAGAAGGCCAGTGATGATGATTTCCACAAAAACAACTATGGAAAAATGTGATGTTATTACAAAATTTGGTGTGACTGTGAAAAAGCCTAAATCGGTGAAACTATATAATAAGTTCATGAGTGGAATTGATTTGCAAGATCAACTTCAAGCTTATTACAGTTGTCAGAAAAAACAATGTGGTGGTAAAAAAGTAGCAATCCACATTATTTTGCAAATGCTGATGAACTCTTATCTTCTATATAATAAGTATTCTCAGAATAAAATCACACTGGATGATTACAGACTGAAAGTAATATATTCTCTAATTGGAGAACCAAAAACTGTTCCAAGACCTTCAGTGAGAGGAGAACATCATGAGCTAACGAAGATCACAAAAAGGAATAGCAGAGGAGAAGCAAGTTGGAAAAGGTGTAGTCTGTGCACAAAAACCAAAAAGAGAACTGACACTACTTTTGAGTGTAGGATGTGCCTCAATCAGCCAGGGTATTGTGTTGAATGCTTCTTCAAAGAACATAAGTGTTTATTGGCCTGAAAAGTTGTAAATAAGTGCAAGTGTAAATATGAAACTAAAACAAAGCTTTTTACTGTATTTAACTATTTAAAATATCAATTATTCATAGAAAACACCATTCTTTCATTATTCCTAGTACTTTTAGTTCCATGATTTAGTATTATATTCATTCATATGAATCAAACATTCATTCAATGTCTAAAAACTAGTTGAAGTGTACTGTTTTATGAGTGCAATATTGGCTTAGTACTTGCGCATGGCCGCATTACGTGGATCCGCGTCAAGAGCTAGAGTGAGCATAATTTGGACCAGCCACACAGGTTAGTAGCACTAAATCCGACCAGCACTGAACATGTTAATAATAATTATTAGCCCCCCCCCCCCCCCCCCCTATTAAAATTTATGGTCAGAAACCATCCCCAATATTCACAAATGTTCCCAAAGTTTCATGCCAATCTGTAAAGTAGTTTTGAAGTCTATAGGGAACATACATACATACATACAGACATTCATTTTTAGATTTATATATAGAGATTTTTTTAAATAAATGTGGTTGTGACAATTTTGTCTCATTATTCGTTATTAATATCATTTAATTTTCATGAATACAATTTACATAAACAATTCTCAAAGATTCAATGACTTCTCTGCTCAAAAAAAGGAGCTTAATGGAAGAAGATGTAAACAGGAGGAAGCATCAAATGTCTTGAAACTTGAATTACTGGAACACATTTGAAATCATGGATTGTTGTACCACTCCTGACACATTAGACTGTTGTCCTTCAAAAATACATAATGGTTGATCAAACTAGTAGGCATCTACATACATATTCATCAGGCTCTGGAGGTGTTGTGTCATTGTTTTTCAGGCACATGTTGTGGAGGATAGCACACTGTGATAACTAGATATTGTCATCAAACCATATCACCAAACAAGCATCTCACAACAATGACTGCTAGAAGTGTACTACTAATTTTAAGACATATAAAAAATGGTCACACTGAGATACCTCCAGCCAAAACTGGAACCTGTTTCATAAAATTTAAAATGACTTACAAAGACAGCTGATTTTACTGCCTAGGACAGGAGCATGTAATATGAGTAAATTTTATTGGTAATAATAATCCTGTATTGCAGGACTTTTGAATTCTATGGAACAGGCACCTAATAATACTTTTGCATAATCCTTTCTAGGCTGGTGATACAAATTTGTACCGAATGTTTAGCAGGCTGTAGAAGAAGAACTGTTTACTGTTTTGTATATTTGGAGGCTGATGGTACAGAATTGGATCATTGAGAATGCATTACAGAAGTCAGTTTCATATTTCCTGCCTGTGATAACTAGATACTGTCATCAAACCATATCACATCACTGAATAAGCATCTCACAATATCTCATATTTTCAGAACATCATTGAAATAGTAACTTGTTTCAAAAATAGTGCTTTTCCTTATCAAATTATAAATAAAATAATTAAGTCTGTTACACACTACAGGGATGCTCATGCTCCACTCACATTATGCTAACACTATGGTCAAAATCCAAATAATGAAAATGAAATAGGAATGTGCACTCAACTTGAGCTCTGAAATCATGGTCAAGGATATTTTGAGTGTCAGGTGGTGAGCTCATCGTGAGCTGAGTGCTAGTCTGTAGAAGTTGCACATGCTCATCCTACGGCCAGAAGCCCAGTTCTCATTTGTACTGTAAATTGATATTACAACTATATCAAGTTCAATCAATATTTATCATTATTATATCAGTATTATCATATTCAGTTCAGATTCAATTCAGAATCATGGAAGAAGAATTGATTGAACTTGCCTGCAAACATCCCAAACTGTACAACTTATTGCATAAATTACATAGTGACAATTTTCATAAGAAGAAAATATGGGACAAGATTGGAAAAACATTACAAAAACAAGGTACAAAGAAACAAAATTGGCAATCAACAATTTTGGAAAGTAGATCCTCAAACAGTTCCCTAGACATCCTAAAGTACTGAAAAAATTTAATTTCGTTTTTGAGTAGCTGTGGAATTAGCTTATGAACCCCCCCCCCCCCCCCTCTGTAGATCGCCTAGCCAAAGACAGATGTACCCATTTTCTTCTTTTTTTAGGTTTAGGCATAGACAAACCATCACAAACCTCCCTGATCCATGGTTTAGGTTTGTCCTCATCAAGCAATAACCCCATAAGAAAAGACAATAACCCCATTCTGTATAGACACATCAGATTGATTACACTACAATGAGCATGCTAGTGTAGCTACTAGCAAGTGCGCCATGAGTGCAAGTGTTGCTTGAGTGACAGTGTGAGACAACCTTTACAATTCCTTTGAAAATAGCCATGTACATTTATATCAATCCAGTAATTAGTTATCAAAAATATTAGCTGTGGTACAACTGTTATACCATCAGCTGTTGGAGGCAGTTAGCTGCAATTAGAGACTAAAGAAAACATTTGATTGAAAGCATTTGTAAAATTACAAAAAGTTTTCTGGATTATTTTCTTTCCTAAAATTCATCATTACAGATAAGAAAACTTCAACATGTGATGAAATTCTTAAGGAAATGCTATTTAGTGACTTACCAGATGTAAATTGTGATTCTGAAGTGAGTGATAGTGAGACTATCACTGACTAGAATAAAAGTGTTCCAGTTTCCCATTTCACAATTTGTTGTTCTGAAAGTCCAAATTTGTCATTTTATTATTCTTAATCAGAATAATAGTTGGTTTCTTATTGTGGAAGCCTACCAGAGAAGATATTTTGAACTGTGATGTGGTGTTTAATAATATAATTGAGAGACGATAATTGAAGCAGATGAAGCTGATATTTCATTCAATGACTCTGTTCCTTCAATACTAGAATCACAACCTTCAACCTCTGCAACTACAGCTGCTAAGCCAAGAAAAAGGGGAGCAGCTCATTTTCCAACCATACCCATAAAAGAAAGCTAAGACCCCACAAAATAAAAAAGAGCCAGATATTGACAGAAGACGGAAAAAGAGACCAGGAATCATTCAATCCTGAATATTGTACAGGAAAAATAAGTTTCCTCATATTATACCATTTGTGAGAATTTTTACTATTGATAATCTGTGATGAGTATATTGGAAAACACACATACAAATCTTATGTCTGGACCATCATGGACATGTTGTCATTGGTGTGTATTTATGCAGATATCATATTCCTTATGTTATAATGATATCCTGCATAGTAATATCATTTTTTCTTTGTAGGCATGGTAAAGTAAAGTAAATTCGTATGGCTTTTCGTGGTGGGGAGACCCTTACGGGCAGAAGCCAGAAAAAGTATCTTCGAGACCTTCATTACATCACGGGCTAAGGCTTCACCGCACGTCGATTATACGCAACCTGGTTCGCCAGACGAGCTTTTGGCTATTAGTGCCACGTTTTTTCTCATAATACTCGACAAACCTAATTGGATACGCTAAGTGGGTTTCTAACCGTTCTCGCGCGCCGTGTGCGCTGCTTAACCATGGCTGGGGATCCAGCCGGTACTACCGATCGTGACTACAATCGATGGTGCCACAGACTTGATCAGAACATTCTACTGGCGGAGTTAGATCGTGTTCGCGAAGTGCAAAATGAACTCGAGCGGAAGAATACGGATTTCACGAACAATCCCGGTTTTACTGTGCACCGGAGATATTTTGCTTTGGTACGAGAGCGGAATCTGCGTGAAGCGAAAGAGAAAGCAGCAATTGCTCATGCCAGAGTGAATAGGGTAACTCTCGAACCGAAATCAAGTGGAACCGGCACGAGATGTGGTACAACTTCCGCGGTGAGTGGTAACAACGCGGATCCTCGGGCGCCGATGCTGCCGGCAGCGGACGTATTGATGTCGGTGGCCGAGGTAAACATTCCCTGTGATCCGTGTATCAATGTTCAGTGTAGTGCACCTGCGGCGAAGACAGTATCTTCTGACGATACAGACATTGGTTCGTCCAGTGATGGTGCTTCTGCCTCACCTGGGTGTACAGACAATACCTCCGACCTCCTGGAGTTCGGTGATTACCCCAGGTGGGAGCAAGCACTGGCTAACAAGTGTGATCTACGTACCTCTATGATTGTAAATAGTTCAACTAGGGTTAATATGGCTATTGCAAATTCTATCTTTCACATACCTTTAAGTGTAACCAATAGCTGGGAGTGCGACCCTAGTATTCTATCATTGTACAGCCTTTATAACATTAGGACAGACAATGACAAACAAGGGCGGACGGGTGATCCTGGTAGAAACACACCTCCTACCAGTGATGGTAGGAAAACGTCTTCGTCTAAGAACAGGCTCTATACAAGAGCTCAAAATATAGCAAAGAGTATGCGTGGCGACCTGTATAGGTTACGCAAGTTTATAGAAGCGTCACATTCAAACCTGCCATGGTGTCGGGCAGTACTGAGAGCATTTCAACGCCTCTACCTGACAGCTACCGGCTCCATCGATATGTAGGCATGGTACCAGGATTCTTTGAATTAGGTGATACTGCAGTTGAAGCATTCAATGTTTTCATGGAGCCAGTTTTGGAGGATATTGTTTACCAGACCAACCTTTATGCAGTACAGAGCTGCAAACCAAACTGGACACCAGTTCACACACTCCTGACATTCATTGGGATTAATTTTTCATGGGCTACCATGTACTTCCCTCAATTTACAAGTATTAGGAGCCAGCAGATGTTATGAATGTTCCATTTGTAAACAGCAAAATGAGTCGAAATTGGTTCAAAAATATTTTATTGTTTTGCATGTCAATGACAAATTAGCCATGCCCAAAAATTACCATGATAAACTATTCAAACTGGAACCAATGATTGATAAGCTCAATGAAAAATTCAAAAAAGTTTATCATGGCACACAGGAAGTTAGTGTAGATGAGTTAATAATAAAATGCAAAGGCCATAGCTCACTAAAGCAGTACAACCCAATGAAACCTGTAAAGAGTCAGTATAAATTGTGGTGCATTTGTAAAGTAAAGTAAATTCATATGGCTTTTCGTGGTGGGGAGACCCTTACAGTGCATTTGTGATCAGAGAGGGTACAGTATGCAATTTAGTATCTATCAGGGAAAAAGGAGAAATACAACAGCTATATGATGGGTTTGGTTTGGGTGGAAAAGTTGTGCTGGAGCTTACTGAGTCAATACAGGCAAGGTACACATAAATTAGTTTATTTTGACAACTTTTCACATCCATCCCATTATTGAAGAAACTTCAAGCAAACAAAATTTCAGCTTGTGGCACAATCAGAGCCAGTAGGAAAGGCATCCCTGTAAATTTCAAACCTGATATGGAAATGAACCAGGGTGATAATGACCATAGATTTTCATCTTTCAACATTGGTGTGTGGAAATGGCATGACAATAGGATAGTCCAGCTTTCTTCTAATTACCATGGGTCAGAGAGTACAACTGTAAAGAGGACTAACAAGGATGGCTCAAGATCAGATGTACCTTGTCCTGTTGTAGTGACAGACTAAAACAAATTCATGGGGGTATAGATCATGCTGATAGGCTCAGGTCTCTGTACTGTGTTGATAGAAAAGGGAGGGAATAGAGGCATCATCTTTTCTTTGGACTGCTAGACGTCGCTTTTGTCAATGAATTTTTGTAGCCTTCAATGTTATTAACAGTGAAGAAGGTGGTGTGAGTGTTTTGGAGTTCAGAAGAGTACTGGTATAGGTGAGAAAAAAGTTATAAAACAGTCCCAACTTGTCAGGAAAAAAGGAATATCTGTTTCTAATGATATAAGAAGAAGCAACCTTGTTTTTCCAAGTTTACTGAGCAAAATTGTCATAGTGAACTCTGCTCAGCAGTTTATGGAATTCAGTCAAAACTAAATACATTTTGTTCCCACTGTAATGTGTATTTGTGTTTGAATGCCAAAAAATTGTTTTGTACTATATCATGAAGTGTGTGCTTAGAACAGTTCAATGAATCCTAGTGATAACTCATCCATTACCCTCTTACTATACAAGCTTTTTTTTTGTAAATATTGTTCATGTATGTATGGATATATATTTGTAGGGATATGTAAATGATTTGATTTTATATTTGAACATTTCATGACTCATATTTTGAAATCCTTGTAAATTATTATATTTCCAATTCATTTCAATTATTATTTGTGTCTTATAAATTCACTTTTTTAGTATTAGTATATTAGAATAATATCAAATAGTGGCTACATATGGAACTTTGATTTTTACTGTGGTTAAATGACTTAGCCACAAGATTGTTAGGATCTTAAGCAGGAAATGGATGCACTCTATATGCAGACCGATTTTACACTGGGCCAGCCCTAGCAAGAGGACTGGAAAAACTTGGAACAGGACTTGTGGGAACAACAATAAGAAGACAACAAGGTTCACCACCTGAAATAAAGGACAACAGAAGGCTGAATAACGGAGAACAAACTGTAGAAGTGGAAATGTAGGCTACTTGCCATGAGATGGAAAGACAAACATGATGTTTACATGATCTCCACCAGACATGTAGCTGAGATGGCTACATACAATGACAGGTTTGGCAGGGAAAAAGCAAAACCAGCCTGTGACATTGGATGTAATCAATATAAATATGTTACTGATCTATCAGATCAGAGAATATCATATGGAGCATATGGGCATAAGACAGTAAGGAAGAAGTTGCTATTCCACATGTTTTTAATGACTATTGTCAACTGTTCTATTTTGGTACAACAAAGTAAAGAATAAGAAATTGAGCACAACACAGTTCATGAAATTGTTGTGCCCAGAGCTTGCAGTTAGTGAAAATGAATCACCAAGGTCAAGAATATGAGGAAGTCATCTGAGCCAGCTAGCAACAGGAAAGAACTTCGTTGAAAAATTCCTTTACCACCAGGCAAGAAAAGGTGTCAATAAGTGCAAGGGGTGCTCAGAAAAAGGTTTGAGGGAGACAGGAACAGCCATAAGGAAGGACACATCTTATCATTGTTGTGAGTGCAAAGTAGCTCTGCACAAAGAACCATGCTTCAAAATTTTCCATGCTAAAAAAATATAGATTTTAAGTAGCCTAATCTTTTTATAATGGTACAGAGAAGTGGAACAGACAATGATAAAAAAATATTCTATTTCATAAATATAAGCTTCTGAAATATATTTGATAAAAACACATAAGTGGTATTGATTTAATGATACTGATGGAACTGCAGGTTGAAAATGTGTTCCAATTACTTTTCTCAATGAACATGAACACCTATTAATAAAAAACAATCATTTCATTAAGGAATTGACTCTGGAATATTCCTTTTTATCTTTGTTGTTCATTTTTCAGAAATATTCTTGATAGCCAAGTTACCTGGTTTTTGTTCTTAGACCCTCATTTGTGCAATAACAACTATAATGGGCCTTCTACTGGAATGGAGAGGGACATAATATTAGAAGGGTTCTGCTCAAGCAAAGAGAGTTATGGCCTATTGTAAAAATACTGTACAGGCAATTAGAATTCAAATGTGTTGGCAAAGATTCAAGAAGGTTGCACCTATGAAAGATACATAGAGAAGATAGAATGTGCTAACCATGTGACACAACACATTGCTTAAATGACCACCTTCACAAGCTAGCTGAAAACACTAAGTTCCCCCTCAAATCACAGCATGAAGCCTGCTCCATGTGAGGCTATTAGCTGCCTAGAAAGGCTTATGAAAGAACAGCTATTAAAGTGGCTGAAGTGAGTAGAAGCAGCACTGACCTCTCCAATAATATGCCAGATAGGGATGTCAATCCGAATCCCGGGATCCCGGTCCATTTTTGATACCTAGAAATCCCGGGATTATTCACCATCAATCCCGGGATTGACGGGATTACAAAAACCTGAATTTCCAATTGTATTTATCCAATAATAATTCAACATAATCAATTTATAGCAATAAGAAAGATTTCTAATATTGTAAATGTTTGTTTCAGTTATCTTATCACTTTATTTGGCTAATATTTCAGTTGAGTGAACAACTATTGTAACAACTATATAAACTATGAGTAAACAACTATATAACTATGTATTATTTCCAACTCCAACATTCTAAAGCTGAACAATGTCTTATTAATGTTTTTGCTCACACAGCACACAGCACGGTTGCCAGGCTGCCTTATCGCAATATTTATTTACAGTATTATGTATTTCTCAATGAACTCATCAGTTTTACTCTACACTTCTACACACACACAAATACACACACTCTCTCACACAAACTTAATTTCCGCTTTGCCTGGAAATAGTAAATAATATACTTCTAGTAGGTAACTTATAGGTATATTATTGTCTCTGTAGGTGACTCATTATATGTCTTATGTCTAGTTCTTCAATTTTCGAGTTCAGTCGTTGAACAGCAACAGCATTGAACGGTCAATGCCAGTTAGCCTGCAGATTCTGTATTCTTGCAACGTTGAACAAATAATTATTGGAGTTGGCAAAGTGTAATACTACAATTTAAATTCAATAATTTCATCAGCCGTTTTGGGGTGGATTTCAATTTCAAGTGATGGTACTGTGAATCTTATTTTGTCATATTTCTGGTCATAATGGAAGATAACATTTTATTTATTTTGCACAAAAAAGACTCTGATCTGTCGTCAGTTTGGCATCATTTTCTACCTTTGAGTGATGGGAAAAGTGCACAGTGTAAAGTGTGTAAATCAGTACTTAAGACATTGGGTGGATCAACCAAAGGACTTCACACGCATTTGTCCAGTAGACATAATAAAAAAGTACTGACTGAAGACACCCTCGCCCTCACAAATAGGCCTTCAACCAGTGATGCTGCTTCTGCTTCTGCCTCTGTTCAACCTATAAAACATGAAGGTAAGAGTAAAAGAAAAATTGATGACTTTTTTAGCAGTGGAAAAGACTCATTAGATGTAATTTTAGCTCGTATGACAGCATTGGATGGTTTACCTTTTAGCATCTTTATTACCTCTCAAGACCTAAGAACACTTCTCATTGCAAAAGGATATAAGGACTTACCATCATCACATGTTACAATTCGGAATAGAGTAGTGAGCTACAGTAATAAGATTAGGGATGATGTTATAAAAAGTCTCCATAAGTGTAAGATATCCGGTGAGAGATTCAGCTTATCATTTGATGAATGGACATCAACTAGCAATAAACGTTACATGAATGTTAACATTCATGCACATGATCAAAATTGGTGCTTAGGCATGTTAAAAATTAAAGGGTCTTTGACTGCAGAAGCTTGCATGCAACATCTTGGAGGATTCCTGGAAAGGTACCACCTAACTTTAGAAAAATATATTGTTGCTATTGTCACTGATGGTCCCAATGTCATGATCAAAGTAGGGAAAATACTTAGTACTGAACACCAGTTATGTTTCGCACATGGAATTCATTTAGCTATTTGTGATGTTCTTTATGGGAAGAAATGCATGATGAAAGATCCAAATAAAAATGTACCAGAGCCAGAAGAGTCAGAGTCAGACAAGGAGGAATATGAGCCAGAAGCAGCTGAGATCCATTCATCAGAAAATGTCTCATTCATAGCTGACAGTCTAATAGGTTCAGCAGAGCTCACAAATGAACTAAACCTGAATGAAATTATATCAAAAGTTCGCAAAATTGTAAAATTTTTCAAAAGATCACCAACAAAAAATGAGTCTATTCTACAAAAATACGTTAAAGCAGAAAAAGGAAAAGAACTGTCTCTCCTTCTAGATGTCAAAACTTGCTGGAATAGTCTTTTAACAATGCTGGAACGTTTCGTTAATTTGAAAACTTCAATAAAAAAAGCACTGATTGATCTCAATAATCCTATTGCTTTATTGAATGAAGAAGAATTTACTCTACTTGATCACATCGTTGATGTACTCACACCAATCAAATTGACAGTTGAAGCTCTTTGCAGACGTGATGCTAATTTAATTACTGCTGATGCTGCAATTAAATTCATGTTCAACTATTTGGAAACAGATTGTAAATCGACTGAGTTTTCAGAGAAAATTAAAGTAGCTTTACTGGACCATGTAGCTCAGAGACGCAACATTGAGTTGTCTGGTGTACTGATCTACCTTCAGAAACCACGAAAATATGAGGAAGAAACTGATTTCATAAAACGTCACTTTGCAGCTCCCAATCAAAAAACAATCTGCAATCAAATTAAAAATTTGATTGAAAGATTGAATCATGATAACAAACAGAAGAAGATATATGGGGATGGGGATGAAGATAAACTGACTGAAGAAGAGGATGGCTTAACAACACAGAAAAAACTGAAGGTATCCAAATCAATTTCTATGTTAAAAACTGTTCTTCAAGAACAAATCCAAAAAAGTATGGAAACTGCGAATCCTGAGACTCAAAATCAAGACTTGAATGCTACTATAAAAAAAGAAATGAGCCTTTACGAAAATGGCGGAGTGAGAGGACATCATTTGGAGTTAGTTTACAAATATTTGCTCACAGTACCCCCTACCAGTGTCGAGTCCGAGAGAGTATTCTTTGCTGCCAGGTACATATGCAACAAACTAAGGAGCCGGCTCGAGGATGAAACACTGAACACTTTAATATTCCTCTGCCGACACTTCCAAAAAGTGAAAGAGTGAAGTCTAAAAGTTGATGAAAAGAGATTAGAATCTCAACCAATATATCTTTACTTTTTTTTCAATAAGTTATCTTATAATTTTCATACAATATCAATTTTATCAAATCTTATTAATCAATTATCAATTTTATCAGATCTTATGAATCAAGTATCAATTTATCAAATCTTATCAATTTTCTTCTATGAAATATCATTTCAAAAGTGATGTTGAATTTGGAATATTATATTTTTTCTTAATATTAGTTGTTATCAATTCAATTTTTCCTTTGTCATTTCTATATGTGCACTTCTTACGCACTAATTCACTAAATTGTTGTAGTGGATTCATGCTCATACATTTCCATCTGACTGATCTGACTCATTGCAGAATCTGATAGTTGAGTCAAAAAATACAAAATAGGGAATCACATCATCACATGTGTTCACCGGGCCTTGGTCAAGCAACTTGACTAAAGTCGTTTTGACTGTTCATGGATGTGGTCGGCCTTATAACCACAAATATTATTGTTGATAATGGTTGTTGATTATTGTTGTAAGATTGTTGTAATTGTAAGACACCAAAGATTAGATTTATCTCGTTGATGGATTTATTCAATTGGCTTTGGCAAGCAAGGCAGGCCAAAAACTCTAAAGCACTGTTAGCCAAAAACTATTTAGCATCAATCAGGCAACCGCACAAAAATGAGGTATTGTACCAGCTTTAGATGATTAGTGGATTGAAACACCGCAGATCACAACTATGATGACACACTTTCGGGAATTCTTATGAGTGGTAGAGTTTCTTTTTCCTATTCATTCGAATTCGTTGAGGTGTGCCAAGGTTTTTCATGTGGTCTTCTAATTCTAAGTGAATTTCTAAGTAAAGAACTTCAGAAAAGTCTTCAGCATCTAGTAGACAGACTAAGACCACATTTCTTAGGTAAGCCATCAGTCAAAGGAGTTACATATTATCTAGAAAAATTCAATAAATCAATGAATGAATATGTAATGCAACAATACATATCAATTTTATCAACCTAAACCTATTTTTTTCAAATACCGGGACCAGTCCCAGGATCCCGGGATTGGCATTGGACAATCCCGAAATCCCGGGATTCAAAATCAGGCCCGGGATTGACATCCCTAATGCCAGATCATATGCTTGGCAACCATGATAACTGCAGACTTTTGTCAAAGAAAAAACAATGGTGAAGAAAATATCCTTTACAAGTTTGATAAGGAGTTTCTGTGCAAAATCCGAACTCATATTGAAAACTTGGAGAGTAAGGCTAATTGCACACTGCATCTGGTCCAGTAAATCTGATCTGGCGTTTTTTGCCAGATCCGGCCAATTTCCACACACTGCTTCAGGCATTCCAGTTCAGGCGATCAGTCTATCAGAGGACAGCAGTACAGCAAGTTTGAGAAGTGCTAAAAGTTAATTACAGTCAAACCTGCCTATAATGGAAAGGCACAGGACCGTTAAGGTCTAATTTTGTAGAAAAAATTTCATTTTTGAGTTTTGAGTAGAAACCTGTCCAAAATGGAAAGTTTACTTTAATACTGTACTGTATATTGAATAATCCATTTTGTTTGGAGAACTGTATCAAGACAAAAACAACGTATTCACACTTTACTTATTTCACTGAAGTACAGTATGTACTGTATTTTAAAAATTCAGTACATGAATAACATATGTATGTTATTTACTGCCAAAATTCATTTTTACTGTACATACTACTGTGTATGTTCTATAGATAGTCAATTATAGTCCACTTAAAAAAAATAAAAAAAGCATCAATTCTATAATATCTAGTACTGTTACTGTATTCTTTCAATAAAGTTAAACACAAACAATGTCTCCAAGTAAATGTTCAGTGTAAATTATTAATCGATAACTCATTGCCTACATCTGGTGTCCAGTCACTGTTTACATTCATGTACTGAATCAGTAGAATACTGTAGGCCTACTAGCCTACAAAATAATCTTTGTTCAGATTCCTGTTTACTACAAAATCGTAGTATTTGGTTTTGTCTACTGGCGACAATTTTATCACTAATTTTCCATTATATTTCATTCCGTTTCCACATTAGACAGGTTCCGCTTAATACAGGTGAAATTACATTACCTGGGCTACATAAATGAACGGACCAGGAAAATTTTCCATTGTAGACAAGATTCCGCCTATTACAGGGTCCATTAAGGACAGGTTTGACTGCATTATAATTATTACAAGTCAGTTAATAGGTACTCAAAGCAATGAGTGACAGTGAAGAAGAGATCTTTTTAGTGGCAGCAGTTCTTGCCTCAGAGGAGGAAGAGCAACAATGGCAGAATATGTTATGGGCAGATAGTATAAACTCCAGTAGAACAAATGAGGGAGAATTTCATACCTTGTTTCCCCATTTGCAAGAGATTGGTACCGGGAAAGTCGCAAACATCAATGAGAGTTTACAAAATTTTGAAAAAATGATATTTTTGAAAAACAAATTGCCAATTGATAGAGCTCAAAAAACTAAGCATAAGTTATGAGATGACACTTTTCTAAAATACTACCCCCTCTCAAGTGGGGAAATTCACATAAATTACTCATATTTTCTCTCAGGCGAGCAAGCCAAGAGAGACCTACTGTTCACAGAACTATTTGTTTCAATCTAATCATCAAATTCATTACATGTTCAATTTGAATTATAATTTGCTATGATATACACCCTCTGTACACAGCCCAATACATGAATCACCCTGATTCATGACTATGTTCCATTTATTCAGTTATTACTTAATTATTCATTAATTCCAAAATTACGGTACCTACTTTGCTTTCTTTAAAATTACTTTTTTGTATGGCATATGGGGTTGTGCCCCTGATACACAAAAACGTTTGCTACTACAAAAGAAGGCACTAAAAATTATTTCTGATACAAACTACTTGGATCATTCAGGGTGGCCACCTACTGCGAAAACCGGGAGAACCTGGAATTCCTCATGATTTTACATAACCAGGAAAAAGTCCATGAATTTTTCCAATTACTCATGAATTTTTCATAAATGCCAATTAATTTAGTAAAGTGTACTGTAACAATAAACTCAAAATACTCAAATAAAAAAAAACACTTGATGGCTAGCAATAATAATTGGCAATGTTTTTGAACTATCTAAAAACATTGATGTTTTTGGAAAATATCAATGTTTGAATAACATTGGTTTCCAAACATTGATGTTTATGAAACATTGGTCTCCAAACATTGATGGTTTTTTCCTGTTTTGCCATAACTAGTATTGTTGAAGGTATATTTCTTGTTATCATTATGTCAGATTTAGATTAGTAGATTTTTCTTCAAGGTTACATTAAGTTTTATTGAATCAAGGGAAATTGAATAAAGTCAAATTCTTTAAACACCTTCTTGATTCAAGAAAAATTGCACTTTAAACTTATTGCCATCACTAGTGTTATCGCCTGTACAGTGCCTTTTTCAGATCATTGAAAATTAAAACAAAAACCATCATGTTGTGTTTTCTTTGTCTCATGAACTCGTATTATTTGTTGTGATTGTGATGAAATCGTGATGTGGTTATTTGTTTCATTTGAATTATTTCAAGTGAACTCAGTTACTGTTGTGGTCTGACGATTTGATCCCTGGCCGATTATTCCCCTTCTCCTGCAACTCTCCACTACTGTGCATTGCAATAGCATTAGCCCTGGACGCAGCTAGGCTAGTTGTCAAACAACACTCAACTTCTCAACCAACAGTCTGACGCCTGCACTCACCCGACAAAAATTGCATCTTCTCATATTCTGAGAGTCTAAAAACGAATTGATTCTAATGACATTCTCGTATTTTTTCTATATAACTAACCCAACTAAATATAGATATAAATCCCACAAATTAATAGAAACATATGAGGACAAAAATTATATAACAAATCAGTATAATATAATTATTGGCACAGTTAATATGCTAATCGAATTTCTTAATAAATAATTCAAAAGCAGAAATTTAAAATAACAAAAAAGATGCAATTATATATTTTTTTAAATAGTGGACTCACCTATGCAAATTAATATTCTTCAAATGCTAAGGGACGAAAGTATTCAAAGAACAAATCCTCACAACCTTCCTCATCAGAACTGTCACATTCTGCACTTGAACTGTCGCTGATGTCATCCTCACCAAGATTGATGATGACAGTCTCTATTACAGCATCTCTGACCGAATATTCCTTTCTGATTTTAATTACATGATTGCAGTAGCCGTTCCAGTCATGAGGTGTCACAGATTTTATTCCAGATGAAATTAATGCTTGAAGTCTTGAAATAGACATGTCTCCAGTTGCATTATTTGTTCTTATGAACTGTTTGCCCTTAGCTCATGCCAATGCTATGGGATTTAAATCACACATATATGGCAGAAGTCTCAAAACACTGTGTCCATGACCTTTCAATAATTCGTCCACTTTAAACGTTTTATTTTTGGGTTTGATTTGCTAAACTAGTGAGAACAGTTCAAATTTTCTCATGCTCTCATCACAAGTGATGTTTGTACTCTTTAAATAATACATCATATATTTTTTAAGAGAAGACTTTGTGGGAGGTTTGTCCACTTGTTCACAATGATATGGAGCATTATCCATTACTACTACAGACAGGGTTTTTAAAGCTGGAATTACAATGTCTTTCATCCACCTGAAAAAGTTGTCCGCGTTCATTTGCCCATGGTAATCACCTTGAGATGTCCCTGCCTTGAATATCAGTTCACACCCTTCCACGAAACCTTGTTTACCACCAATGTGAACAATAAACAAACGATTTGAATGACTGGTAGGCTTTAAAATTCCCAAAACATCTTCCACCTAGCCAAAATTTCTTAAACGTTAAATCAGTGTCTGCCCATGTTTCATAAAAATACAAAATCTCTTTGCACTCTTCTCAAAGTGTTGATATACATTTCAATTACTCACATTTCCAGTTCACAATACTTGGTCTCTCCATCAGTATTTTCCTCTTCGATCCACATTTCTTCCATTTGAATCCCAAATTGTTCAAAAGGTGACCCAAAGATCTCCATCCCCATCTGAATCCAATCTTTTCTTAACACAGGGAGTATTTTTTTTTTTTTTTGTATTTGGCACAACCTGTTTGTTGACATAAAACTCTTCAATTGTTTCTTTAATCACTCGTTGGTCAAAATCATCAATAATTACATTTCTTTCATCAGGACACTTTCGACTATTTCCCGGTGTTGACAAATACTCTGAATGACCACTATCAATCTTTTGGACTTCATTTCTGATCTGTTTTATAGTGGCTGTCCCTACATTGCAATATTTGGTGGCCCTTTCTGTTGCTTTCTTCAAAGGAAAATAAAGACACTTTTTATCAGCTTCTTCATCACAAAATTTTATCACGCTAGAAATGCACTGTCTTTCTAAACTAAGAATGGTCTTACCTTTTTTTCTACCTGCAGACATAATTATTATTATTTTCAGGATAATTATTCAAAGTCTATTAATTATTTATTTCCTATTACCTTTATTTCACCTTTTTTCAGTTCCTAAAATAGAATAATATCCATCATGACATAGCAGTGAAAATTCTATGAGAAATAATCAATTTACGAAATCAATGAATTATAAATTTATAAAAGTAACTATTCATATTAATTTATAAGAAATAATAAATTATTTCATACAGAATTCAGACAGCTATGTCATAATATTTATCAGAAATTAATAATAGATAAGACCTAATATTGTCACAACTCTTTAATTGAGATTGATAATAGAGTCAACATCAAAACTTGTATCTTGATTTTCAATAAAATTGAGATTGTGACAGTATTTAGTATTATTTATTGTAGATATCTACTGCAATCCACAATATCACTTACACAAATATCGAGAAGATGTCATGAATCAATTAATTACTTTTAAAAAGAAACTAGCCTACAAGGAACTCTGTACTAGTCTACAGATAACTCTGCTCCTATTCAGTCGAGTCGGGATGCTTGAATAGTGAGGACTGATTAGTGAGAGGCTCTGTCATTTCAGTAAAAAATCGTTGGTTAAGTTGAGATTACAGTTATTTTTTTTGGTGAAAGTATAGAATCGGGATTTGTCTATCATATGGTGCATTGTTTTTCTCGTTTTAATTGAAAGCAGCGGAAATATTGTAATTTTATTTCAATTATTTTCGCCATTAAGGAACATTTTCGACAACTGAAATCATGTGCTCAACAAGGTTTGGCTTATCAGGAGCCGATAAGAAAGCAGCACCAGTCAATCCTTTGGAGCGAGATAGTGATGGCGAGCAAGATAAGAGTAGGCCTGTAGTTCAACAAACCATAAGTAATTCACTGGCTGAAGATAAACTGGATATTATCATAAAAGAGTAGAGAATAATAAAGGCGAATATTGAGACAATTCGATCTGATCAAAAGGACACGATCAAATCAATTTAACATTGTTATTCATTGATCTGAGAAAATAAGCAATCAATTGAAAAACAACACGAATTAGTGAATGCTTGCTCTAAGGACATTAATTCTTCTAAAAATGAAGTTAAAGGCTGAACTTTCCAAAGTGAAATTCGATTTGGCTTTGTTGCAGCATTATAGTCGTAAAAACTGTATAAACATTATAGGTGTACCTTTCAAGAACAATGAAAATATTATTGATTTGATAACAGCATTTCAAAGGAACATCTCTCATCTTTAGGACACCTAATGAAACAGTTAGGTTTGAAAATTTACATTCCTAGACTTATACATGGGCTACTGGAGGACGACCCTGATTGTCAACTGCAGTTTTGCAAGATAATGTTAAACAAGGAACTACAAGGTGCTGAAATTATTTAAAAAATTCTATGGAGCAATGAGGCTAATTTTAAGCTTTCAGGTGCCATTGATAGACACAACTGTGTCTATTACTGTTTTGAAATCCACACATGACATTTCTTGAACAGCTGAATCAACCTGGAGTAACAGTTTGGGCTAGCATTTTATGAAAAGGTGTTATTGGACCTGTCATTTTTTCATAACACTGTAGACTAACATTCATACAAGAACATGGCGACTGACATTATACCACAAATAAAAATCCAGCAGGGTAATGATGAATTCTACTTACAACAAGATGGAGCTCCTGCCCACTATGCAACAATCATGCATGACCTGCTAAATTGGGAGATTCATAACACATGGATTGGTCAGAGGACTGGTTGAATGGCCAGCAAGATCTCCCAATCTGACACTAATGGATTTTTCTTTTGGGGAGTTGTCAAAGACAAGGTGTTTTTGAAGAAACCTCATGATCTTAATCAGATGGTTGAATCCATTTGCCAAGCTTGTCAAGACATAGATGAAAATAAAGAACTTTGCCAAAAAGTGTGTTTAAGCGTAACTACAAGGTTACAGCAATGTGTTGACTATAAAGGCAAACAGTTTGAACACAAAAGGAAGTAAGTGTATTGGTCAATTACAACACTTTTAAGAGTTAATTTCTGTTTCTTAACAATCTTAAAAAATATTGTAAAAGTTTAATTTTTGTATAAATAGACCTACTTTTTCTATAAAATATTTCATTACTGTATACATACTTTGGCACCCCTCTGTATAATGACGACTTATAGGCATAATGACCTCATAATTATATGAGGACACATTGATCTGATAAGAGAAAATTAATCCCACCAACTGGTGATGTTTTTGTACTTTATTTAAATGATAAATAGCACTTAAAAATTTTTTGAGAGCTATCAAATAATTCTTACATGAGAGGGTTATGGGGCTAATTAATGAGACCGATGTCTAGACAAAGACATGGAACCTATGATGAACCTGAATCAAGCTGCCAGCAAGCCACATATCATGCTACTTTATGTAATGGGAAGAAAGCGAAGCAACTTTTATGGATGTATATGGAATTCTTAAATCAATGGTTACAGCCATTATACGAGTAAGTGCTAAAAAAAGAGGTGATGTTGTTTTCAAAGGAAAGAGAGACAAAAGAAATAAAAAGTATTATCCTGAGGACGAACAAGATATTATTGATCATATAGTCTTCCAAAACAAAAACAAAAACATTACACATGAGCCAAAAATGATAGAGATTACTTAAGTCGAGATTAAGATAATTTAGTTAGTAAGATAAGTCGAGACAAAACCCTGGTGTAACCAACATAAAAATCTTTTAGTGAAATAGAACAATAGACTACCACACAAGTTTAAAAAAAGGATAGCCTTACAAGACCTCAAAAGCAATCTTCACCCTTTAGGGACGAAAAACAACATAAAATAGGACAAGAAAAAGGACACAAAGAAGATGATTCCCTTTTTGTAAGAAGAAAACAAACAGTGCAAACAAAATAATAACAAGACAAACTAAAAAATGTCAATCTAATTCATTGTCTTCACTGTCGTCATTATTAATTTAAGACCTGACGTTTACTGACTCTGCACTTAGCTTGTTATTCCATTTAATTATTGGTACTTAGCATGGTTTTCATTTTCCTAAGCCTAGGGCATGCCTCATTTTGTACAATTTTACACAAATAGTACTAGTATTCCTGACTATATATTTCTTTTAATTTTCTTTCTGAGTCTCAATGGTTATTCATCATTTATACAGAAAATACATAAAAATGCTTTAACAAAAAAAAAAAAAATATTACAAATTTAAATAGTTTTTGTTTGATATCTCAAAACGAACTTTTTGGAACTTAGCAGGGGTTCCATTTCTTCTCTACATAAATATAAATATACATTGATATGAGAAAATGTATTGGGGAAGCCTCCTAATGAAGAAAACGTTCGGGTGCGCCCTGAATGAGATTGCAAGATTTGAGGGGTGAATACTGTAAAATGAAGACCGTTTAAGGAATGATTATTGATAATGATTGGATTGATAATAATTCAAGTTACTAAGTTACTTTAAAAATTCAACTTTCTCCAGTTTATATACGCATTATACAAATATAAAAACGGTTTAGGCTAGCAGATTTCAATACACCATATGAAGCATTTTCATAATTACTAATGAGCAAACAGATTAAACCTTCTTAGATTATTTAGGCAGTGTAATGAATTTGGAACATGTTATAGCAATATGTATAAAAAATAGAGAAATAATTTAGAAAAATAAATTATCACAGCATACTCATAGTCTCTATATCCTAACTCAATACTGTCACTGATCACAGACTGAATTGAGTCCTGGGCTCACTAAGTTTTTAAATGATAATCACACAAAATATATCTATAAAAATTAAAATGATGGGAAGATTCTCAAGTCTTTTACAACTACAGCAAGGGAAAGGAATCATGACGTTTGAATTTGAAGCACTTAAAGTACCACCAGCCATGTAGTTCTGACCATTATTTTTCGAATCTGGCTAACAGTCAAACAAATGAATTCTTTCAGGACATAATGATCTGCATAAGAACAAGCTAGAACAATTCATTTACATAGCCTACTTTTGAATGATCTCACTATTATAAATATAATTGGCTATTTCAATTATTGGGTGACCTTATAACAAGCAAACATAATAGAAAATAAACAAATAAAATAATTATATCGGCTTACGACTAGTTTACTCTGACTATTGAACGAGTTCCGAGTCGAAGTTCCTTTAACTGAAACAAAAAAGTCAATAAATTATAATGGAATTAACAGAAGAGAAACTTTAACATTTTTAGTTTTTTTTTTCAAGAAATAATTATACAGTTATTGAAAATAACAGTAATAATTATTATCAGTAACTGATGAGATCTGATGAGACCTTGTCATACATGAGAAATATAAAATATCAATTGAATTATCATCACTTATAGTCTGTTCAACGAGCCTACGGAGTGACCCAAACAAACTTTGTATGTGTGTGAGTGAGAAATTCTGAGAATTGTATGGCATCGGTTGGTTGGCCTATTCACACTTATTGCCATCTACAGTTCATTTTTAACAGCTGTCGCACTTCCAGTTTGTGAAATAATTATTATAGCATTATTTCAAGAACATATTAGATTTTAAATTCAGTTATCAAGTCAGCATTTTCATTTCAAATGTATAGGTAAATTAATTCAATCGACAAATTTATGAACAATTCTAATGATAGTGATACCAGCGATTGCTGAATGTTTGGATACATTACGTCAGCATTGAAGGTAATAGTTATCTTATTCATATAATTCATTAATATCATGTATCTATCTCCATTTACAATAAATAGCTGTTTATCCAAGTAGCTGTTTGAAAATGATTATTGAAAGTCGTTTTCAAAGGGTAGGCCTGTTGCCTGTTCGATGCGTTTTGAAAACTAGGCTATCTGTGATTCGGGATCGTTGAGTCTGGGCTTGCAAGCACGCACATGTTTGTTTACTCCACTTCGTAGGCTTGCTGAACAGACTATAGTTCAATTGAATAGATTGCTGAACAGATAGTTCATATCAATTGAATAATACGACACAAAAAGAATTTATTTTGCTATTTCTGAGAATGGAACGGTGGATCGAGTATGATAAGAGTAATGAGGCGATACGTGCACACTTGATTCATGTTTCATGACAAACTGAAAATCACAGTAAAATTCACAATTCCAATCGAAAACTTCCAAAGATTTTGAATAGTGAATTTTTTTAGTTTTTACTGATAAGCTAATAAATATAAATTATTTTGTACTTTGATGAAGGTCTACAAGATTTGCAGGCCTAAAGGACCAAAAATGAGTAATAAGTACAAAAATATATTTTTTTTAATTGTTATTGACTACAGTGAAAAATAGTTGACACAATTTCTTAAACCCAATAGCTTCACATCACAAACCACGATTGAAAACATTCTTAAATAGATTTTTCACATCCTGATTTGCAGCTTTTTAGATAACTGGCAGCACAATCCATCTATTTTATTGCATTTCAAGGAGTAAAACGAGATTTATCATGTATAGAGAATTGCAATGAGAAGTTTGAACACACCTTTTTCATTATCGCTGCCACACAGTTTATAACTGATTTTCGTCTTTCGCTTTGAGCTTGGTACATAGCCAGGGATGAATATACTGGGCGAGTCTAGTCTTCCAGTCGAGAGAAGGCGACTGAAATCCTGTTCCAAGGTATTAGCCATTGGCCCTGAAAACCAGATTCAACAAATATAAGAAATACAAAAGATAAATTAACAAAACGTTCTGTAACCGAACTTAATTTGGAGTTAACTAAAATGGAAAGTCAAAGGATTCAATTAATGATAGCCGAATTTTCAAATAAGAATATTGTGATTTCAGGATAAGATATAAGAGTTTAGCTTCTTATTAGAGCTTCATTCCAAGCCCACTTCCATCCAGAGCCCAACTCATTTTTTTAATGTGAAACAAAACTATTTTTTATCTTCTGGAATAATTATGTTACTTATTTTGTTGTGGAAAATATTGAGTGTACTACTGATTTGTAGAGAACGAGTTTTTCATTTGGATTAAGAAAATTTTATTACCCGTTCTGTTGGAATATGTTGATAAGAATTGTCAAACAATATTCTGTTATAAACAGGTTAAGGAATGACGAACTTTCAGATGATTTTGTAACATGAAAATAAAAAAGTGATGAATACCTTTAAAGTGGAGGAAAAGTTGTATGCAAGCACTATGGTGAAGAATCTTTGTTTTTCGCGTATCAACGGTTAAAAACCATTCAGGAATTCCCATTACTTCATGTATATCATCCAAAAATTGAGACCTGGAAATTGCAATCAACATATAAAATCGTGCTCGATATCATTATCTTATGATGAAATCAACAACAATGATTATGAGATAATTCATTTCGAAATTGCTTTCAATATTATAAATTATGCTGAAGGCATCCGCTACTGCAAAAATTGACAACACTGCATTAAGTAGCTTTCAGATACATTCTTTTAGATACCAAGAATCATAATGAACGAATCATTTTTCATAAGTAATAAACTATTAAATTGGTGATATAGGGTATCCGGTCAATAACTGTTTTCGCCACACTAGGACGTAATGAGCTGTTTTTTGTGCGTCATATGGAGGCCGAAAGTGTTCGGTTTCCGACGAGGTCTGTAAACGTTTACCGCCCTAGGGCGGAAAAGAAAATTACCTTGAATGACAGCTGATCGTGTCTGGATACAGCAGTCATGATTGTAAAAATGAATCCTTCCAACTTTTATTTGAAACAAAAATATTTAAACTGTCAATAAATGTTTATTTTTTATAATTTAATATGTACGTAGTATTTAAAATGTCAATAAATGATTACTTTTTATAACTTAATATGTATTATTTTGTAGTTTTGATATCAAACAATAGAACCTTTTTATCCAACCTACAGAGCTCTGGGTGGGAATTTTGTCAACTACTACAACTGTTGGTAACCTCTCACCAAAAGGTTACTTGGTTAGGTTTTTTGTTTTTAGGAATTTTGTCAACTACTTCAACTCTTGGTAAAGGTTACTGTTGGTATAGAAAGGTTAGTTGGTTAGGTTTTTGGTTGTTTTATGCAGGTTTTGAATCAGGAACAGGAATAACAACAAAAAACCTTACCAACTAACCTTTTGGTGAACAGTTGTAGTAGTTGACAAAATGCCCACCCAGAGCTCTGTAGGTTGGATAAAAAGGTGTAGCCGTTCCTTGTATTCTTGCTAGTACCATAGCCTTAAAATTTCGCTTTCAAAATTTCCAACTTAACATTGTTGTTTTTTTTTGTGGTGTGGCGAAAAATAGTGTTCGCAACACGGGCAAAAATGTTTTGCCGGCTCTCAAACGCTTCAAGTTCTCGACTTCGTCTCGAACTTGAAAACCGCGATCTCGAGCCGGCAAACACACATTTTCGGCCCTAGGTGCGAAATATACTATTATCAATGCAAGATGAAGTAGCATGAAGAAACTGATATCATACTTACACAATAAAATTTGGCGGCTTTCTCAGATTTACATATTTTATCAAGTTTTTATCTGGTTCGATGTTTGCACATGCAAATCGGTTGTGGCCAAAATCCTGTTCTAAAATGACTAAGGATCGGCCCAATGCAGAAACATCCCCTTCTGAAAAAAGAATAATAATTGTATGAATATTTCCAAAAGCTTTACATGACTATGATACAATAGCACAAAGAAGAGCGTTCAATGCAATTTTCAAGATGGAATGGAAATAATTATATAAGTAACTTTGATCTGCCTCATGCATACAGTGGTAACATTTCATTCATAATTTAAGATAGTATTCATCTTTTTCAATTCAGAATTCTATCCGCAACGACAAAACCAATAAACAACACATTTGAAACAAACTGTTAGCAAAGTTTTCCACTATTACAGAACGATTTGAAATAATATAGTCAACAAACTTACCAAGAGGAAAATTTGGATCTGAGAATACACTTCTCTTGCCTCCAAGATCAATAGGTCCAAGTCTGCCTGACAGATCACCAACATAACATCTAAGTGGGTGATCGGAGCCACACTCTTGTCTATACAAATCACCCTGAAAATTAAGAAATTGTAATATCAGATGTGTAAAATAATTTTTACATTTATTTTGAACTAGCTTTTTACCTAGTCTTGCCCGGGAAACCATTTTGGAGTTTCTCTTTGCTGGTAGATAACTAATGTTTACAATAACAAAATTACGAAAATGGGAGGAGTGTTGCTAGTCATACAGTTCAACTGTTTGAAAAAAGAAGTGCACAAATAAGCTGCGTTTTTTGATGCTGGGTAGTAAGCAACTTTAATATTGATACAGAACTAATCTGTTGCTTTGCCTTGTGACATATCGGCGTATCTATATCAGCATCATAGTGACGCACCCCAACTTAATCTTATATAGACAAAGTCTATTTTAAGCTGGATGACATGATAGCTGATTAGCTGAATATGAGTCGATAATGCTTAATATTAAATGTTTTATTAATGATAACTTTACATGTTTAAATTAGTTCTTAGAAGAGACATTCCGATTGCTATGGATACTCATTGAAAATATTATAGATTTAATCTATGAAGAAATAAGATAATTTCAATCAATGCAATTTTTTTGGGAAGAACTAGATATTTATTAAAATGATGACTTTTACTTCACGTTTTGACAACGATTGCATGGGCAACTATGGCTTAACTGGTATCTGTTCTTTATCGTGCCAATGTTCAATTCACTATAAAAGTGTAGGAGCTCTGTCCATAGCAGAGGTGATATTATCAGTAGTCTTGATATGAAATATTTTGATCCAACAGACATAGAAATGACGGACCAGAAGTGATTAGAAGTTGCATTATTTATTTTACACGGAATCAAATAAAAACTGATAATTTAATTAAATTGAATAATTTACAAAATTTGAGGATGAATAGCGCCTTACATTTAACGGATCCGCCAATTGGGTGAAGTAGGGATTCCACACATAGCCTCCTGCAGTGCATCGTGTTCCTAATATTTTAACAGTGGCATCAACACTCACAGAGTTCACGTAGATGGCCCAATTATGATTCTTCGTCTGCAAACATCAAAATAGTCCATTCAAATAATGAAAGACAATAAATATAAAATATTATGCTTTCATAATAATACAATAGAAAACTAACATGATGAAGGCAGTCCTGGTAGCGCAATCAGTTAGGGGGTTGTCTCTGACAGCACTCTGGCTGGCTGCTTCTTCTGCGGCCTCGAGTTTGAATCTTGTTTAGCCTTTAATGTTTTCAGCTTGTCATTATTCACCTCATTACCAACGCACAAGTCTCAAACTCATTTGGGCATCATTATACTAAAAAATAAAATTATTTAGCCATGCGTCTATGTATAAAATAACTTTCCTAGTACATTTTTTGTTCAGAGATAATATTTTGTTTTTATTTCAATGACACTTGCGGAGTATTTCTAAGAGTTGAGAGTTGGAGAGTATTCCTTTTAATTAGCACTTCCTCTAACACTAGCATTCCAAATTATAATATGAAATAATAAGAAAATATGATTTCATGGCAAAGATAAAATATTCTGCATTCAATGAAATAACACACAAATGATAAATATAATAGTTTATTCGCCTGTAGTGCTTTAAAACATAACAAAAAGCGACAACTTACTAAATTGCGATCCATTTTTCCAGGATGACGCAGTGTCACTTCAATGACTGTATCACTTTTGCTGTTATCTGAGTGAATCAATTGTGTCTGGAAAATGGAAAACAGTACTGCTCAGTAATAATATCTGTGACATGTTGATATTAATCACTCAATTTAATATTTTAATACAGTATTTATATTTCCGATATATCTTTTTCCTCAAAAGTATTTCATCCGAAAATACAGTGGAACAGGACTTGAATGGGATCAAATCAAACTAATCAATAAATAAAAATCAACGTTAAAATGGTCTAAAACGATTAAAAATTATAGAAATAAACTGCACTGAGGTTCAGCTATCACTTTTCAATCCATCTCTTTCATGCAAATTGAATTAATTCCCTAACAGCAGAGTACAGAAAACATGTAAATTATCCCATGGAATACAGCTGCCGAAAACACAGCTTTACTATTCGAATAGACACGACTGCTTCCAGCGGAGTTAAATTCCCCTTAGTAAGGCACACTTAGCGATTATCAACCGAACCTCACAATTGATAAGTTTGACTTATGTTCTAATATTTATGATGTGTCTGAGAATATTAAAGTGAATGTCAATGTTTATTTTCGCATTCATTTGTAATGAAGAATCCCTTCAGAAATTCATACTGGTACTTACTTTTTCAATTCATGCCCTTAATATCGGTCACCCAGTGTTTTACTAAGGGAGAGATACTTAGTAGTTGGGGCAGAGAAAGCGCATGGTTTACATTTCCCATGTTATCTTATCGACGAGACTATACGGACAGAAAGTCAGCGTTTACTCTACTGCGCTTCGTCTGCCCGTATAGGGTCTCCCCAATGGGCAATCGCTTGAAAAATCGGAAAAATTTCATACAAATGTCGGGAGATACATCCTACAAAATCCATAATTTCTTAAACTTGATAAGCACAAAAAATGAAAAATTTCCTGTTAACCAGCTTGAAAACTTGAAGCAAACGTTCATTTTTCAAGAAAAAAGAAAAGTTATCTATATTTTGCAGGTGGCCGATAATTGGTAGGTTTACTTTCGCTAAAGTCTATCATGTTCAACATATTCAGCTAGTCTAAATATCATTAGCTATTTAATAGCTGAAGTCTATATTAATTATTTTAATACCTTAGCTTGCTGTATTACGCTTATGGGATACAGCGCTGCAGGTTGCCCAATACCCAAGCAAACCAATCAAGCGGTCACGTTTTTAAACAGTATATGAGTGGCAAAATATAAACGGAAATGGTAACAGCGTGCTCAGACTCCCATATGAAATAGCATTGCCATAAGACTCTGTAATGCATTCTAAGGTTCACAACCTTGTTTTTCTGTCACACTTTGGGATAATGTAAAATAATATTTTAGAAGATGAAGTTAAATTCACATTAGAAGATTACAAAGCATCAATAAGTTTAGTAAAGCATTAATATGTAATAATTAAATTAATAACAAAATTGCTGTAATCCTAATTTCAATAACATATTTGAAAACATATTTAACCTCGAACAACCATAACTGCATCAATGAAACAACGCTGCAATGGAGTCACTTTAGCGCAGCGGAAAACGGCATGCAATTTTTTACTACCCCGCTCGATGCATAGTACGTTTTCGAGTTACTAATGATGAGTTGTTCATCATTTGTAGTTTTGTGTGAATGATGAGTGTGTGCTGAATGTGTATGTTTGAAAAATTGATAACAATGTTTTACTAACCATACGAACGTAGCCCCAGGCGAAACCAAGAGGATGATGAAATGAAGCAATGGCTCTCAACTCTCTTGCCTCTGAAGGGGCATATCCCCTCTCAATTGTTCCGCATGTCCATCTGAATATCGGAATTAAAAAAAGGTTATATTCCAAGAATATTCAAAATTTTCCAGAAATATGAAAATTAGTTCAATAAGGATTTAAAAATAAATCTATGTATTATACAGTGCGCTCATTAAGACGCGCACATCAAAAAGGTTATGAAATAATGTATTTTATTTGTTATTTATTTATTATTGTTATAGATTTTATAAACATAAGTTATGTACTTATTTCCAACATTTTATGTGACATATGTTCAAAGTGGCTGCCTTGTTCATTAATGAATTGGTTTGAATGGTTTGAATTGGCATGAATTGGTTTTACCACGTTTGTTGACACTTTGTGGAGTAAGTCTACACTAATATTGTTATTCTCCTTGTGATTTTCATTTTCAGTTCATTCAGTGTATGAGGCCTATTTTTATAAACCCTTCCTTTAAGATAACCCCTACAGGAAAAAATCTGGAGGCGTTAAATACTGGTAAAATACTGTTCAAGAAGGAACACTCGTTGCTCTTGGGAAAATGAAATGTTTACCTTATCGTAATCTAAACAATACTGCAGACCTGTTCTAACCTTTACACACAATAATGGGCTTTACATATGTTGTTTATATGACCAGTGGTGATATCTTGCGATAGCCACTAGAACTAATATAAAAAACCTACTATTTAAAGACTTGTTTATTTGGATATGCGCGACTTAATGAACGCACTTTATTATTTATGATAGACATTAATTTGACTAAAAATTATACACAGAAGCAGAGGAGCAGTATTGTAGCACCTGACAGAAAGAAATGAGTGAATGCGAAAGAATTAAATAATACAAATTTGATATCCATTTGAAATTCTATTTCTATACTATTTACATTCAGGAGACTGGCAGCCAGCCAGTAGGCCTGAGCCCTTTAATAGATGTGGTACTGTTATAATAAGTATACACACATACATTAAGAGCTTTTGAATTATTGAAATAACTGATAGGTACCTGCTAAGATCTTTCTTATGTAGGACGACTGAGCGCCCTAAAATACTTTGCTGTCCGAAAATCTGCATTGAAGAGTCATTGTAGGACGCCTCTTTTATGGCAGTTTTATTGTCCAACAAGCCAAACTTGCCGCCAAGGTCACCGAGAGGGTACTGATCAGGAGTTCCCTCGCCAGGGAAAGGAATGGGCTTTGTCG
The DNA here is from genome assembly GCA_948455865.1 of Conomelus anceps. Taxonomy (NCBI): domain Eukaryota; kingdom Metazoa; phylum Arthropoda; class Insecta; order Hemiptera; family Delphacidae; genus Conomelus; species Conomelus anceps. Next base: position 25,877,895 of record OX418217.1, read on the forward strand.
CCGTGTTGTATGGATCATACTGCGAGTTCAATGCTGACTGCTCACAGGGAAATTCTAGTTGCTCTTGAACAGGTATCTGGAAATAGCATAAATTAGATTGGCATTAAAATTACAAGAATAACATTGATAAGATTGGTTGATGATTAACAATCATACTGAAATAGTTCTATTACAAAATCTTGAAGATCGCAGAGCCCAAATCTCTATCTATAAAAGGATGATACCCTGACTCACTCATCAACGCAGAGCCAAAACTAATAGGCCTATGAACTTGAAACTTCGTATGAACAATCCTTATAGGATTTCACCGTGCAATAAGAAAGGATTTTTTAAATTCGCAATTTTAGGGGGTTAAAGTTTTGCCTATGCAAAGCACGGGTACATGGCTAGCTAGCTTACTGGGATCTTTTAATCATATGGGAAATAATTTGAAATTTTTCGATCTGCTGTACACGCTGTTTCGATGGACAAGCTGTTTGTGTGTTTTGCAAATCATCATTCACTTAACCTACTGAACTTGCCGGCCAAACAGCTTACAGGAACAGCTGATAGAAGTCAACAGTTTTTAATCATATGGCAGGCCCCTTAGCGGCGTTATTTACGCTGTCTTTGAACAGCAAAAGACTTTGCACTTTGCATGTAGGCTACCGTGCAGTCAGAGCCTTGCAGTATGTAGGAAACATATGACTAGATATGATGAAAATTATGCCGGGTTGATGACATCTGTTAACCAATGCAGCTAGAAATTTGAAATGCAGCCTCAGCGGGATGTGACGAATAATAAAATAAAAAACCTAGCTTCTACCCTAATAGTCGTGGAAGGTTTAAATTTGAAATGCTCATTGAGAGATGGTGAGTAAGGTCTTACTGTGTAAGAAAACAACGAAGGAGGCCTCTCTGATCAGCTGGAAGAGCCCTAGGACTAACTTATTCCCTAATCGTCCTAGAAGGTTGAAATTTGAAATGTAACCTCAGTGGGAGGTGACAAATAATAAAATCAAGAATTTTTATGAGAACGCAGCAACGCGCGTCGGGCCAGCTAGTATTTTATACAAAAAGTAATATTAAATTTTCAATATATATTAAGTTTTTTTCTGAGGGATTCCTCCACATGGAACCTGTGCGTGGGAATTGAGTTGGATGATGAATTATGAGTTGTACCTACTGTTTTAAGTGGGTTCTTTACCACCGGGAAGTGACTTTACAGCAGAGAAGTTTTTTTTTGTTGGCCAAATCATTCACTCTAAAAGAGAGGTCAAGCGTTGCCTTACCTTATCTGACTGAAAGGATACCTGGCACGGCTTGACTATATTTCTATATCAAATTCTAGCAAATTTTTAGAAAGAGTGAGAATTTGAAAAAATGATGTAAACGGGATCTGGAATTATAATTCCGATACACTTCAACATAAAACAGCATGCACAATGTAAAAGAGTGAGTAAATGACTTGATTAAGAGACTTGTATTTTTTCCAAAGTAGATGATAAATGACTAATAAAGAATAATCATGATTCAATTCGACTGACTGATCTATAATTTTTGAACCAACCTCCTATAGAAAAATTTGCACCTATTTTAATTGCTTAAACTACCCCATTTAAATAAAAGATCAGTCAGTCGAATCAGTCAGTCAGTCAGTCAGTCAGTACCCATGGACTAAGAGTGAACAACATGGAAAATATAGTGGGCTGTTGCACTTCTGTTGAGCAGTTCTTTCTTTATTCAATTTGCATTAATATAATTTTTTTTAAACCAACAACTAAACCTAGTAAGAAATAAGTGTATCTCTAATACATAAGTTTACTCTATTATACATGAGAATTCAAGGAAGGATCAATACTCCTTATTAAAGCGATTGTTGGATACTTTTATAGTTAACTTTGCCTTAATATTAAAGTTGTTATTTCATGTCCATAAAACTGTACAATATTTGGATGTGCGAATTTCCAATATATATGCGTATTATTACCACAACCAATAGTATATCTACATACAATAAATTAATATTATTTGTTGACCATGCTAAACGCAGAAACAAAAGAATGTTTCAATTTCCAACAATCATTTTTATTAGTTCCCTACAAAAGAAGTGGATTGAAATGTATATGAACAGAAGAAGCATGCGGAGAATAAAGCAATAGAGAATATAATGATGATTGATGGGATTGATGAGCATGAAGAAATAGGATTTACGATTCTGTATGTACAAGACTAGCCTGAAGTAGCGTTAGAATTGGAAAGTATATTATAAAACAACTTGCCTTCTCTTCAATATTAATTTATTACTGCTTATTCAGAATAGAACGCTGGCAAGGGCATTGAATGAACTACCAGTATGATCTATGAACTGGTATATTATGATTGCCACATATACTCATTGTAACGCCCATGCTTTTTACAACAAATACGTTTCTGAGAGAAGACTTTAGAGCTTCACCCTGGTTTCATTGGAAATAAAAAAAAAACATAAATCTAGCTTCTTCATGTACAAGTCTTAATGAGAGGCGAATTACATTCCTCTTTGATAAGAATGACATATCCTGACTATGTCTACTGTACCCTATGCTGTACTTACTGACAATAAACTGATTGATTGATTGATATCTACTCTTTTAGATCCTTTTAAACATTTCCCTGTTGTCTTTAAATGAAGCTAAATACATTTTTACAATGGAAGTTAGGTGAAGGCCTTTTGAAGCTGGTTAAAGTTCATAATAATTATCATACAACGAATGCACATAACAGAGTTTAATTTAAATACATAATTTATAATTATAATTTCAAAAACATTTTTTATATACAAAAAATTAATACAGTGCTGAAAATAAGTTGTGTGTTAATTGACGTAGAGGCCGATTTATTAAAAGTTGATGAGAATAGTACATCCAGTTGAATTTTTTACATTATAAAAATGATCCCCATCACCCAGATTGATACGTGATGGCTCACTTGATGTATATTGTAGGCAGATATGCCTTCTAGGTTTTCTATGTTGAATTCCATGTCAACAACATCGTACTCTGTTTCCTGATAAAACTCCATCTTACCAGTAACTGGCGTTTCTATTCCGTTTCCATACCAGTCACGAATTACAGCTTTCCGACGAAATATGCCAGTTATTCTAAATGAAAGAATTGCAAAACGCACATTACAGACTAAGCGTAGAGATAAATCAAGAGTTCTGATTAAACTAAGTAATATTCTCAGTAATCAAAGAGATATATGATAAACATGAATGAAAAACTGAAAAAGCGAACAAAATTATCATTAAGCGTCACGACCAAGTAGAAGTAATAACTGTTGTGGATGAAAATTGAATGAATATTGTATACTGGATTACATTAGCAACTAACATAAACTCGTCATACCATACATTTTAGAAAGCAGTATATACTACCATCGAATTTGACAGATGTTACACATTTTTACAGAAGTACAGACAACATTATGCAAACTATGGTCTATATTATACAAGTTGAGTCCTGAGCTCTCCGCCAATAAAGTTGCCAAATTGGGTAAAATTTCGACCTCAACATCATGTGCAATTGAATATCTGTGTCATGTGTATTCACTGAAATTTAGCAACGTTGGCCTCGAGTTATCCAACACTGATGCCAATTTCATTGGTCAACAGATGAGATTAGGCGAAAAGCTCAGTGCTACACGTAAAGCTCAGTGCATACCAAGGTAATTAGAGCCTTCTTATTAACTTGGTACAGACCATGTCTCACACACTGCAAATGAAATAATGGTTAAAAAAATTATGTTTTTTTTTATTGGAGTTGATCCAAAATAGATTATTGGTTGAGATGTGTTGAAAATAATCAATTTTTCATCGGTTCTAAACTATATGAATCTTTGGACACTCTACGTTAAAATTCCGAATTAATGGAGTATGTGTGACTATCTATAGCGATTTTTCCAATATCTATTATTTTGTTTGGCAAGTATTGTAAGTGAAGGAGTGTGCACGGTGAAGCATTAATGCTCGTTGATACTTTAGAACCACAGATGCGAAATCAAATACATACTGTGAAATACATACTCGGTGGTATTCGAGCTATTCCAATCGGTTTTATGTCATTCCAGAATTTGTTTGATTTCGGATTCATGATAGCTACATGCTGCATCACAAAACATGCTGTGGGATAATGAATGGCATATTGAAACATCGTGGCTATTCCAAAGCAAGTGTTAGATTACGCATCTATGATTACCATCTAGTATTTATGCTTCACTTAGCAAGTACCCTAACCGACGCTCAATGGCAACGATATGGATAAAGTTGAAATATGATGTAACTAGCTCAATAACGGCCATCAGAATCGATAATATCAAATTAAGAAGATCTAAAAACTGAAATTATGAGTTGAAATCATCTACAGTAGATCCCCGATTATCCGCAAGCGGATTATCCGCGAGTGCCACAAAAAAAATGTTTAATTAAATTTTAATTTTTAAAAGCAAGAAGCAAAAATGAGTAATCGATTTTTTTTAGAAAGGCGTAACTGAACACGTTTTGTTAACAGTACAGTATTGTTTTCTGTCTACTGTTCTTTATTTTAGTGATTTAGATGTAGAGCAAATGTTTTTTCTGTACTATACATATTTTAAAAGTTTTACAGTGTTCTTTGTGCAGTAAAACGTAGTTTTTAAACTGAAATATCTTTTTAACCTCACTTTTGCCCTTTTTTGGGTTATCCGCGTTTTTTGCTATCCGCGGTGCTCTTGCCACCCAATTCTGCGGATAATCGGGGCTTTACTGTATATTGGAAAATGAAATGTGAAGGATGTGGAAGGAAAGTATAAAAATACATCACCTGCTGCATGCCAATCTATCTCCTCTTGCTTTAGGGCCATGGTCATCATAAATTACAAAAGATCGTCCCACTACCGAATTCGGCCCACTAAGAGGCAGATGATTATCAGTGAAGAGCTTTCTAGCAATTTTGGCATTATTCTTTTTCCTTCCAGCTATTGACATAGACCCCAATCTTTCGGAGAGAGCACCTACTCTACAATAGCCAGGTCTGACACCCTCAACACATTGAGAATCGGATGTTTTGTTGATGACGTAGACCTACAAAAAAATAAAAAGAAGCACTTCAATGAAAAGAATATTTAGTAATAATTAATAATTGTTACCAAATTGACCATACTACAAACTTTGTAGTATACATACTATAAAACCTACTACATTACATTATTATTATTATTATTATTACTGAATTATGCGAATATGCGTTAACAGTTAGATTATTGACTTGGTTTTTTTTTTCGTTTTTTCTACAACAGAAAGCCTCAGTTACCGAACAATTCTCGATAATTTCAATACTGTAAATTATTTTATTCAGATGTGAACTTTCTTTTCTTTTTCTGAGGATGAAGCCCACATAGATCTGAGACCTGTGCGTGGGTAATGAATTGGATGATGGTGATTGATGAGTCGGACCTACAGTTTTAGGTGGGTTCTGAACCACCGGGGAGTGATTCTACAGCAGAGAACAGAGTCTTTCTTGCTGGCCAATCCAATCGGTCACCCTTATAAAGAACGCCCAGGAGTTTCGTAGCTTATCTCTGATTGAACAGATACCTGCTACAGCAATCGGCTATCACATCCCTTGCTATCACTATTTATTGGTAAGATTATTGGTTTTAGGCTTATAAAAAGTAGAGAGCACGCAATACAAGTAAGACGGCACAAGCACTCACATGGAATGGATCAAAAGTAGCACCAGCAGACACACATCTGGCAGTCCAGTTATAGAAATCTTTTCCCGGCGAGTGCTCTGTCACACCCCAGCGATGCTCATGCGTGTTGTTCACTGATGTTCCATCCGAGTACACAAGCTGATCAATCAGAATAGTTGTATCAGCAACCCAATCTTCAGCTGGTTGTCTCAAAACAACACGACCGGCTAATGGGTATCTATGAAGAAAAAACAAATTATAAAACAATTATAGTAGATACATAAATATGTGTGAATAAATTTAATTGAATACAAGTGTGCGGTAATGATGAAACTCATCCACCAAGCGTCTAGTATAGTAGTTTATGCAACGATTTTATTTTGACCCTTATTAAAGGACGAGTTAGATGTAAGTTATAACACGAGCGAATGCGAGTGTTATGAATATCTCACGAGTGCTTTAATGGCCAAATAAAATCGTTGCATACAATATTTTATCTACGACCACTAGTATACATTTAATTAAAACAATTACATTTTACCTGTGACTGTCAGAGATACCTAACCTCTCATCTCAAATTCGAGAAGTTATAGTAGATTGTTAGGTTAGCAGCTTAGTTAGCAGTTTGATCAAATCAGCTGATAGTTTCAAAATATTGAATTACGATATTGATTCCATCAAAAATGCTTCTGATTGGTCCAGAACCCGTGTTATAATGTACAACCTGTACTATAATGAGCTCATTATACAACAGGTTTCAAAAAGCATTTCGAAAAGACAGCTGTTTTGGCATCAATTGTGAAACTGTAATGTATACATTATGACATGGTCGTAGATAAAGTTACTAACTATACTAACCACACTTCTATAACCTTGACTAACCTCTTTTAGCAATTAACTCAAACTTCTAAAACTTCTAACTGGCATTCAGAAGCTTCCTAGAGGCACAAGACAGCATGATGACTCAATATATGCAATTTACGATTGAATCCATTTATGCAGTCCACGTATATACTACCCATACGCCTTATGATACACTTGATACCTCATAAACATTTCATGAATACGCACAGAACAAGCTAAAATTTAATGAATACAACAATCTATGTTGACTAAATTGTCGATGTTGACTGTTAGATCAAGAATAATTCATTCTATTGTGGCACAGACTACATTTCAATATGAGAAGTCCAAACAGTAAAACTAAGTAGTTGAACGCTGAACATTAACTGGCGCGCAATCGAGGTGCCATTTAGCATGGCGAAATTGTATGTTTCATCAACGTAAACAACAAAGCACTAATAATAGTGCTTTTCTAATCATAGATAGATTAAAATAATATAAATGGGAACATATTGAAGATAGTCTTAAACACAGCGCATTTCGTGGTGACTGAATGCCTTTTCACACATTTGGCAACGTTTTTATTCATTTTCCGATTTTACCGCAGCAGAGTCCGTGTGATCCAAGTTTTTGATTATTCAGTCCACATTACTTTGGTTAAATGGCTCTACTATAGAACTAGTTTAGAATGAAGTAACCACGATGTCCTCTGATTACTACTTTAAACAAAGTCTTCACAAACTTTCTTTTGTATTTCATACTTTTGAAACTCTTTAAAATTTTTATGTCAACATCAACCTTTCTCTCTTCCCTATTTAGAGGTATGTCGAATTATTTCATTATGAATGTTCTTATTTCAATATAGTCCAGAAAAATTAGACCAGCTAGATTTTTCTTCAATCAATTTTAAGGAAACGTTCCCTACTTTCGTGACGCTTCTTGACTGTGACACGTGACTTTTGTGGTGAAAACCCCAAATTATGCACTTTTCAATTTTTGGCCAAAACTACCCAATTGAAACCATTGACAGAATTTCGAAGTTGACAAACCTGAAAAGAGCTTCGACGGTTTTCATTGGAAGCTTTTGTTCTTGCTCCACATGATGATATCTCACTAACGAAGAGCATATCCAAGGCACTTCTGAACCATCTCCATTCCTATAAAACAAACAGAAGATTCAATAAAAAAGGGTGGCGAGGAGGGGGAAGGATTTTATTAGTTTATTTAATGACGTACTTTTATCCGATATTGTAATATAATAGCAATAATTATCAATTATATTGATTAAGAGCATCATTTCAATTATGTTTTAATAATAAGAAAAATTTTCCACTTCAAATCAATGAGACTTGAAAACTCTGTAAGTTAACACAAGTAATGTAAAAGATATTAATTACCCGGTAATGTTCCAAAAGTTTTTTGTTGCGCACTATTTTTAGCATCAATATTCTGTGCAATAATTAAATAATAATAATAAATAATGAATCCTAATTCCAATTCTATCAATTGCATTGCAAACGTTCGATTTACGAATATTGAAAACAGTAAATAATATAAGTAGGAAAAATTGGATAAATGTAATTTATCTCAAAAATCTTGCCACAGCTGCGATCCGAGCCCGAGACCTTCCCTATCGCGAAGAATGAATAATCGCATTCATTTTGATATTAGACCCGGCTGGCAAATATATTAATGGAATTAATCCTTAGACAATACATTGTGATGTCTAAGGATTAATTTTGCCATTAATATAATTGAATGCATGAACTAATAACATTGGCAATTCAATTTTGGCATAAATATGTTGAATTGAACTCGTTTCATATAATTTGCATTATTCTCATGAAATAAATATAATCTTATTTTATTTATTAAATTTGGATATACACGGCAAATTTCATTTTTCTAGAAAATTTAGTAACTTATTAAGCTAAATGTTTTCCGTTTTCCATCAACTTACCTGTAAATTACAAATGATCGATGTGCCACACTATATCGCCCTCTCAGTGGTAGAAAAATATCCCACGATTTCTCTCCATCATAGCCAATTTTACCAGATAGATCCCCGACGGCATATTTATCTTGAGTTCCAACACCTAGAAAAATTTATAAGAACAGTTCAAAATATAAAACAGCAACATATTGTAGAATATGTCAATCAATCACTACAAAGTGAGAGATTATTACGATTCCTTTCAGTTGAATGAGCACTGTTGTGTATGGGAGTTGAAAGCTTTATTAGAATTCAATTTTCATAAAAAAATACAACGGATATTGAATCAAACTTATTTGAAAATAATAACAGTCGGAATCACAGATCACAGAAAAACTTTTAGAAATTCATAGTGGAATTATTGTATAATGCAATTATTAAATTGTCAAGTATATTTAATTAATTGATATTTTGCCAACGGCAGTATATGGGGCAGAAGTTTGGGGTTTGAGTTGTATTGAACAAATAGAGAAAGTCCAGCTAAATTTCTTCAAGCGACTTTAATTTCTGGATAAAAGGACTGCTAATTGGGCATTACGTTTAGAGACAGGAAGAGTCAAAGTAGCAAATTTAATTTTATTCAAAAGTTTAAGTTGGTTGATTAAAATATTAAATATGTCAGATAGCAGATATCCAAAAATTTGTTTAAGAGAACTAATGCTTCTTTCTAACAATCAGCTCTATCCAAGTAGGAACACTCTTAACTGGGTAAGTTTGGTAAAACAGCAATTAGCTTTGGCTTCTTTTGATGATAATTGGGAAGAAGAGGAAATTTCACTGGGGAGGCTAAGCAGTATAAAATGGGATATAGCTTGTAGACATAGTGTAGCACTTCATGAAGTAGACAAACATGAAGCATTAAACTCAATTTCGTGCCCCGATTATCAAATTATAAATCCCAATTTTATTCTGGGTGACCAGCTTCAACTAAGGTCGGCTTTCAAATGGATTAGATGTGTTACTCAGTTGCGTTTGGCTTCAAAATATGGATTCTACCTTTATTTAGAGAACACAGGGATCTACATAGACTGTGCTGAGTACTGTCCGATTTGCAACTTGCGAGAGGACGAAACACCTACTCATATTCTTGTTCGTTGCCCAATGTATTTAGATTTTAGACAGCAGTTCTTGGCAAAGTACATTAAAAATATTATTAATCATGAGGATAAAGCCAAAGTGCTCCTTTCAAATGTAACTATCGATAAAATAAAAGATGTCTACAATTATATGGCAAGCGCTATAAACGTGAGAAATTACATTTTAGAGACTACAGGATGACTTTCTTAGCTGGTTGATAATTATTATTAAAAATTATAATTATATATTATATGTATATTCTAGGTTTCGGATGGTATTAATTGGTAAAATTATTGTTAGATATAATGTGCTTATATAATTTCATGTATTGTATGTTCGTTTGTTTTTTGTTTTTGGAAGACATTTATTAGGTCTTCTAGCCATGAATTTTTTAATATTGTTATATTTTCATGTCGATGGCAACTCGATTTGTGTGAGTGCTAGCTCGTAAACAAATAAAATGATTATTATTTAAATTAATTGATATTCGAAATTCCTTTTGACGCTATAAATCTCACTGAAACACGCATTTCAGAATTTGACAGTATTAAATATCTTCATGGAAATTGATAAACGCCATTCTACAAAAATGTTTTAATATTGGAATCGAGCACACACCTTCTCATTTCCAATGAGGTGCTCGGAACCACTAAGCCACAATGACATCTCGGTAAATAATAGCTCATAAAAATATTTTGAAGCGAGTTATCAACCTTTATTTACGATAACGTCACATCGTCGCCTATGCTTTACGAATTGGTTGAACACATAAATATGAATAAGAAGCAATAAAAAGGTCAGTATAATGCCTGGATTTGCAAAAAAGTTTACATGAAATCAGCAATTGAAAAGTCGACAGAAAAAACCAACGACCAAAGTCACTCTTCTCTGTGGGTGTATTCTGTATATGAAGAGTACAAAAAGTAATGGCATTAGCTAATGTGATGGCTAAACGCTGCTCTAATACACATAAAATAGATAAGGAATGAAGTTTATGTATTTATTGTGACAAAAAAAAATAGTTTTCAGCAAATCTTAAATTTTTAGTCTGTGTTAACCTCAATGTTTTGGTCAATGGGAAATATTCAAAATTTGTGAAGGGAACAGTTTTGGACTTGAGTCTGTTGCACCTTCACACTCGTAAATTTGTCACAATAAAAAAATAAATAAATAAAATTACAATAGATGTGAAGGCGCAACAGACTCAAGTCCAAAACTGCTCTCTTCACAAATTTTGAATGTTATATAGTCCAAAACATTGAGGTTAATTTTAATCCTGACAATTTAGATTTCCAAAAATATTCCACTCAAAAAATAATAAAATGATTCAATTACACTTGAAGGCAATTAATTTGAAATTTCACTCAAAACGAAACAATGAAAACCGTAAATAATATCAAATTTTGATGGAAACTTTCCAGCCAAAAAATTATATCGTTGAAAATGTGATAGTTATGTTGATAACTTTATGAAAATGTGATAGTTATGTTTGTAACTTTATGAAAATCAATGTGATAGTTATGTTTATAACTTTATGTTGATAACTTGGAAAATATAATTACGTGAAATAAAATTAATCGCACAATAAAACTTTTACTTATTCAGTTTTTTATTAGATCAGTTTGCTAACCTGATGGCAAAGCGTCGGCTCCAATAGGTAAGTTAGAAGGATTGTAAACATCTCCAATGCCATCACACAGGGACAGCTTACTCAATCTAGCAATAGATGGAATTGCAGGCAACGAGTGTATCCTGAAGCCACCAATTGTTTCCTTTGTACTGCCAGTCCACGACCAATTCAAAGATATGCTTGTAGGAGTGAATGGGGATGACTGCTCCATCATAACATGTCCTTTTAGTCCATTCGATTGTATGAGTGCTCTAGAAATATGTAGAAAAATCAAATAACCGAATTAGGAACCTATAAGCTACATAATGAGTGACAACAATAATAGTTGCCCTACAAATCACACCTTTTAGCCAACCTGTTCACCAAATGGTGCAATGTATTTTTAGTCATATCAATTACCTGGTGGTACGGAAGCCAACTAAAACTGTAGGTCCATCAATTTCATGATCACCACACACGGAAAAGTATCAAACTCATGTAGGCATCATTAGCCCAGAAAAAATGTGTATGAGCACATGCAGTTGCAGTGATATATTTATAGCGAAAGAATAAGAACAATATTTGCAAACAAGCGTTATAATCATAATTTAATTTACAAGTAGTTAAAAAACAATTCTCATTGAGTTTCATAAAAATTAAGTTTTAGAAATAATCGCATGGAAAAAATGTTAAGCTCTAATTATTAGTTTATAATTGAGTTTAAAGAATATGAGAGAAAAGAAGATGAAATATTAATAAAGATTTATTTAATGAACATCTGAGAAGGAAAAAATTTGAGCCAGAAGGGGGGAATTTTGGAAGCAAAATTGGAAGCAATAAATTGAAGATTAAAGAAAGTGAGAAAGTAATCAGTTACTGTTAATAAAGAGGAATGATAAATAAAATATGTTTAATTGATGGTCATTGGACTCAAACTATCTGAGTTTATTGCTTTAAAGTTGTAGATGGCACACAAGAAAAAAACATGAAACACTGCACATTAGTATATTTTAATTTGAAAAACGTGTTGATTTGATTCACACTGAATTCTTAAATCAAACATTTAATAGAAACTCACCACATACCGGTACCAGACTTAAGGCAGTTGTAACTTACTTGAGAAAAACAGGCTGCAGTTGAGTTATCCTCGTGCAAGATAGGTAAGCTTCTACATGTCTGCTATCATACAAAACAAGATACAAATGACGCTGCTTGCTATTGAGATCAGGAAGCATAAGATCAGGATCTCTGTACATTTCTTTAGTCCCTACACTCACTGGTCCTAATCGAGATGATAACTCTCCTGATCCTTTAGAATCTGGAGAGTAAATAACTTGAAGAAAGTCACAGCTTCTCCTCGATTTATCTAAAAAAAATAATAAAACAGATGAACCAAAATTTTAGTTTTTTTTTATTTCTGGTTAGTTAGGTTTCTTTCATTTCCTTTATGTTAATTTGTAATCTTTAAATTATGTTGTTATAAAGTTGTGGCAATAAACAATTGAATTGTAAAATTGAATTAACTAGTTCATTAACTAGGAGAGTTTCGTTGGTCAATATTACAGATTAATAATACATTGACGATTTGTACATAGAAGCAAATATCAAATCAAAATCGGCGCGCCAAGCCTCAGAAATAACTTTTGAAGGTTCAATAACAAAAATGAACCTAGTAACCAGCAGTCTGTTGATTGAATAACTTCAGAATTAAAGCTTATTTTCCTAAGATATCACGAAATTGCCTTGTTGTTGTTGATAAGATGCTGTTGCATTTCTTGTTGCTTGTGCCTGTGCATGCTGTTGCACTTTTGTTATTGTTATATATTTCACTCACAGTTTAATAATAATTTATAACTGCTATTGTTATACAGTACTTTAACATTTGTATTGTTTTCTTAAATATGTAGTAACGGTGTAATAATCCGTTGGAATGTCAATGAATAAATATTGCGACTTTAATCAATTTATCAGTTTCTAATTGCAATAAAAATATGTTTAATTTCAATTCTCAGATAACTCACCAGGTTTCTGATTGTAGAGCTAATAATTATGATTGATTACACTGTACCTGTTTCAGAGTCGAGGATATCAGTTGTGAGAATTTTCCAGTGATGCTGTGTGATTGGCGATCTTTGTTTTGTATGATGGAGATCTACAAATATTAAAGCATCAGTACTACCCGTCAAACTACTGCCAACCCATTCGAAATAAACTGAACCAGACACCGGACCATTGAATCTAGCCTCAGCTACTTTTACACTCGTATTTCCTGCCGGCTGAAGAGAAACATATAAAAATATTCATATAGGCTAATTGAAATTAGGGATTTCGGCAATCAAAATTGTATTAAATTAATTTCCCAACATATAATGGCACTTGGAAAACTAAATCGCGAAAATCGAAGAGCCTGAATCAATTCTACCCAAGAAACCCAATTCCCGAGATAATACTGTAAGAAGTTGGCTGCAGGCTATATTAAACAAGTTTTAAATTATATCTCAGATATTTGCTATGAATCTAATATCTGATATATATGGAAAAATCTAGTTAAGATCTGATATTTATTTATTCATTTGATACAAAAACACAATCAAGTAAAGATACAAAGTTTTAAAGGGGCACTGTCAAGACAATTCGAGAAGGAACCCAGGAAGTTGCTGATTGATGGCTGTCCTTACTCGCTGTTGAGTTTTTTGAGAGACAAAATGTTAAGTAGAATGCATCTGTTTTTATAGATGAACGAACGTCCGATAAATCGGTTTAGTTTGAGTGAATTGATGTGTCACATGCTGCGTGAGCCTAGCTCGATAGCTGCGGATTAACGTGACTAATCTAATCTAATGAATTATTTACGCAAGAGAGCGTAAAAAAGCAATTAAAGCAAGAAATCTGGAAGCTCTTCACGATCACGATTGATGAATTTTCAAACTCCGCAGAACGGAAAATAAGTAGATAAATCTACACCATGTCTGAAAAATTGTCCCAATTCTACTTAAAGAAAAAGCATAATGCTACTTGAAATCAGGGAAAGTAAGAATTTCAATCTATAAACCATAATACTGAAAATTTCATTGAAACAATTTGAACTTACAACCAAGGTTGAGCATGCCAATACTCCAGATGAACTTTTGATGTGCATACTTCTTCCCCATAGACCCTGAGTCCCAATAAGGGGAAGAACATCCACGGACCCAGTGAGATCAACTGTGTCATTCACAATTGGTGGCCCAATTATAGTATTCAACTCGACCATTCTGCAAAAGAAAAGTAATTCATGACGAAAATACTTGAAGATTTGAATGCCATTACAATTCGGTAGCGCTACTTTAAAAACTGAAATTTAGAATCAAGAAGTTTATAGTTAAACCACTGTAAAGAAGACATTAATAGATTAATAGATGCGGAGAATAGATCGAATAGAGAAAAGGAATATGCATTGTGCAAGTTTATTCGAAAATAAGAACCGTGACAAAAGGAACGCAGGATTGACGCCTTTTTGTTGAAAACAAAAATCGATCACAAGATCCAACACTCAATTTTATAATATGGAAAGTCTAATACATTTCTGTGCACCACAGAAAGTTACCTTGTCACGCACCAAGCCTGCATTTTTATTTGTGCCGAGTTCAAGGGCTGTGGTGCACTATATGGGCTTCTGTCAATAGCTTGTTGTCAATTGAATAACTTGGACGTTTACAATTATGTGAACACGGGAAAGAAAACATACTATGATTATACTCATTTTCAGATGGATATCTAGTCGGATAAAGACATAATTCACTTAATCGCGTCATTTTTAAGAGAAGACTCCATGGGAGTGCAGTATATAAATCAATTCTTAATCACAATCGAACCGAATAACATTGCACCTGCTTCAGGTTTATCAGCGTGAGATAACGGCGCAGTTGAAAATAATATCCATTCTTTTTATCCATTCCCCACCTCAGTTCCTGTAATTGAGTGTTGTTACACCCATCTTGAAAAAGCAAAATTCACTATAACTAGATAACATTAGACCGATTAGTTTGCTGTCAGTTTTTTCAAAAATAATAGAAAAGATAATAAAATTAAGATTAACAAGCTTCTAGGAGAAATTGAATTTTATAAGTAACGAGCACTATGGTTTACAAAAAGGTAAATCAACTGAAGATGCATTGATCGAAGTGACGAATGGTATCTATCACAATATTAATAATAAACTAAAAACTACTGGATTGTTTGTAGATTTTAAAAAAGCTTTTGACCTAGTTGATCATAAAATTCTGTTGAAAAAATTGGAACATATCGGAATTAGAGGTGTAGCGCTGAATTGGTTCCGGAGTTTTTTAATAGGTAGAAAGCAACAGGTTCGCATTGGTGAGCATGTGAGTGAACCACTTGTCGTAAGAATGGGCGTGCCCCAGGGATCGGTACTATCGGCGAATTTATTCTTGGTGTTTATCAATGGTCTTCTAATGCAGAACTTTAAAGGTAATGTTTCTGCACTTGCCGATGATATTGGTATATTTTACTCCAGTAAAAATCCTCAAAATATTTATGTTGAGGAAATGCAGGACCTTGGATTGCTTAATAGTTGGTGTATGAAGAACAAGATGGAAATCAATGTTGCGAAGACAAAATATATGAATTTCAATACCAGTCCATTTGATTTCGACTTCAATTTGATTTATCATAAACCTGTCTGTGTAAATGACTCAAATTGTTGTTGTCGTCAGGCGATTGGAAAAGTCGATCATTTTAAATACCTGGGGATAATATTTGATGGAAAAATGAGGTGGAATAAGCAAATCAATAATTTACATAATAAAATGAAAATGTCCATTAGAAAATTCTATTATCTAAGAAATTTCTGTGATAAAAAAATATTAAGAATGTTATACTATGCATTGGTACATTCATCTTTACAATATGGTATAGCATGCTGGGGCGGGACTTTCAAGACACTGATTAAACCATTAAGGACAACACAAAATCATTTTGTAAGAATAATATTGAAATGCAAGAAAGCTCCTTTCCACTATACAGAGAAATGAATGTTCTACCCGTTCAACACTTGTTTGTGTTCAAGGTGTTGCGCTCATTTTATGAAAAAAGTGGGAATAGAGGGACAGAGAATTCAACATACACTACAAGGCGAGCAGATATATACACATTTTTTCAGAACACCAAAGGTTAATGCTCTGTTTTTCAAAAATTCTTTTAGTTACTTGGGATCACAATATTTTAATGGTTTGCCAACTGAAATCATAAAAAGTAATACTAAGAATGAATTCAAGAAAAATAATAAATTATGGCTGTGGATCCACAATGATGTTGAGGCTTTAAGGATTAACCCAGTGTAGATATTTGTTGCATTATTTTGTTATTTGGAGTTTATGTATTGTTATAGAAATGTGTAGTCTCTATATTTTTATCTTTTTTATTGATATTTTAACTTCTGTCAATAAAGGTTAGGTTAGTGTTAGGTTGAGTTATGATTTTTTTCTGGCAACGAAATTGTCCAAGAACAGGATGTCTGCTGTAATCAACGGACATAAATTCCATACACTCTTGACACTTTTTATTAACCGCAATAAATTAATCTAGTCACATATAGAAATTCCCGCAATGAATTGTTATTTGCACATTTTTCGGATAATTGAAATAAACTTACGGGCCGCAGTTTTGAAGATGACATGATTGGAGATGACATACACGTTAACACAGTTTGAAAAGAACCGGGTAATCTTGCAACGCGCGTTTCGTGTTCTGTTCCTAGTTCCATAGAAATGGGAATTGCCGGAAACTGAACCGTTTAACAGGGGATGAGTGAAGCCCATTTACTGAACTATGGGAGTGCAGTAAATGGGCTTCTCTTTTTTGTTTTTTTAGACTATATATTCATCTGAAAATGATCTAAATCGTAGTAAGTAACCTCTCCCGTGTTTACGTAATCATTAAACGTACAAATTATTCAATTAATTCATTTTATTGACAGAAGCCCATATAGTACACTTTCTCAAAGTTCATGTGATGGATAATTACAAGCTTTGTAACTAGCCTAAAATTATTTCCATTTGGACACGGATCCAATTACATAGATTCTAAGGCATAAATTATTTACAGTTATCAGAGCAATTCACTACTTAAGCGATAAGCAACATAAATACATCATTCTCCAGCCAAAGAGAGTACCTGAATGGTACAAAAATAAATTAGACTACGGAAATAAAAGCGGGGTGAAATTATAGACACAAATTAGACACAACGCGCGGTTTGAGATTCATAAATTACAATCACAGCAAATAAATATATTTTAGGTTTAGTTCAAGTGCATCTAAAGAAAGGTGCTAATTAGCAATAGGTATTAGAAAAATCACAATAAATTCACAAATTTCACTTACAAATTTCCTAGTTTTTTATCATCGCATCGCTGACTAAGTCCTGTATAATCAACCGGAAATTGGCGAATAGTCCATTCCCAAGTCACATTTTCCAAGTTACCAATATAATTGAGCTGCGAATGAATATAAACCAGACTGCTTCCCTTGTCTTGAACAAGTATTACCTCACCTTCTAGTTCATTTTGAGAAAATCGGGCTGACAGATGAAGACTATTGCATTGGGAAATTGTTAATGAGATAACTGAAACAATACAAAACAAAATTTTAAGATACCAGACAGACTGGAATTTTCTACCGTATGTTAGGTCAGACTAATGTCTATTCCAGTCGTGGATTTGAAACATGTATACAAATCTCACATTCAAAATAATATTAGATTGAAAATGCAAATTGGTTATGTTTTCTCGTGGAGATAATTGAATTTTATGAGACATAATTATACTGAAAGATAATAGCGAAAAACTTTCTACTCACGAAGCAAAGTCTGTATCTGGGTTGAATACATTTCAACTGTTTCTTGTCGATTTCAGAAGAAATTTGATTTTAATTGAGCTTTCAAATATTTCTTGTATAGATAACGGCACACCATTGCTTGGAAAAGCTCAAAAAAGAAATAATAAAAAATTATTTATTATCCTGTATTGTGCACATGCTAAAGGACACGATACAAGAGGACAAGTTAACCTCAAATCAACGAAATTGTGATGAAAGGGCGCTTCGACGAGTAGAAGACCTAGTAGCATAGAGTGCCTAAAAAGCATTCATAGTTGAGTTCATGGGAGCCATATCATTTACCGGTAGATAAAATTTTTTACCGCGAACTAAGGCGTCTGATTGTGATTGATTTATTCAAATTTTTTAGCATAGTGTCTAAAAAGCATTCATAGTTGAGTTCATGGGAGCCATATCATTTACCGGTAGATAAAATTTTTTACCGCGAACTAAGGCGTCTGATTGTGATTGATTTATTCAAATTTTTTGGAAGTCTTTGAATATGAATAAATTAATCAGACGCCTTGGTTTCAGATAGAAAAATTCTATTGATACAGTAGTAAACTGTCTCGCTTCACATTTAAACGTCATGTGTGTCGTTCATCCGACTAAGGCCCATATGCAGCTTTGACGCGACAGATAAAACGCTGACGCTGATAACAAACGGAGCTGTTATACGAGCAGAAAAAACGCCGCGTCGTTGACGCAAACGCTCAGTGGTGGAGTTAAAACGAAACTTGACGAAGGCCACAGCAATAAAATTACGCAGTGGCTACAGTCACGGCAGCCGGGTCTCCATTGGGGTACCGGCAGATTGATGACGTCACTGAATGTGGACATTTGCGCATGCGCCTAATTTCCGGAACCGGAAAGCCGAAAGTCGTTTTCTAACCTAAACGTGGTCTTCGCTTTAAACGTGATTACGTGAACGTGTTCTTCAACCATGAAATTTTCAACGTTTAAGGAGTTACAAGTATATATTAATGAAAAAGAAAAAAGGGATTTTATCCAGTGTTGGATTTGTGACTCACGAACAATAGAATCTGCAAGGAAAAGGGTGAAACGATTTCTCAAAGATGAGCTGGTTTATTACCAAATACAGTTCAAGTGTATACATAGTGGTCTCGTCAAAAGCAAGTCTAAGGGACATCGACCAAAACAAAGGTAAGTTTTGTACACAACTGATTATGCTCTTACCGTTTTTCGTTGTGGCTGCAAGCCATATCAAATAGCCTGTGAGTGCAAAGTGCGTTTATTGATTGATTACTGAAATTGTGACTCACGTTATGGCTTGACGGCCGTTTCACTCTGTTGTTAAGAGCATCGTTAGACGACCCACGGTACACTGATTTAAGGCATGAGTATGAGCTAAAAACTCATGATTAAAGCTCAAACTCATGCCTTAAATCAGTGTACGTAACAACAGAGTGAAACGGCCGTCACGCCATAACGTGTGTTCAGTTTTATTTGATTACTGAAATCATTAAACCAATCGGCTTAGGGGGCTAATTACTTATTCGTTTATACCAAGTCTAGGTAGCTTACGTATTGTAAAAGTAAGTTATGCTTTTTTAAACATTTCTTAATCTTGGGAAATGACCCCCTGATGTGATGTTCGCATGTTATGTAAATAACCTAACCCGGGTCTCTGGGTGTAAGTATACTTTACTGGCCACATCATAGGCCCACTTCTCAAAATTTCTTGTAGTCGATTTTTCTGATATTAAATCAATGAAAATTCACGGCGGTCACTTGCAGTTAATTCGAGTTCAGAATTCTTGAATTGCGGTTGGGACTGTGCTGTTTAAATTTTTTAGTAAAGTCAGGTAGACGATTTTGTTCATTTCCTGCTGTTCTTTGTAAATATGATAAATTGATAAAATGAGTTGAAAATCTAGAACTACTAAAATAATGTAAGTAAACTGTAGTTTTTACTATGGTTATATTTTCTGATGTTGAAGATCCATCTTGTTTCCACTAATATGTAATATAAACTTGATAAAACAACTTTTGAATGGAAATTAACTGTGGGTCGTCTGACGATGCTCTAGACAACAGAGCGAAACGGCCGCCACGCCATAACGTGAGTTAATTTCCATTCAAAAGTTGTTTTATGTTATATTTTCATTGAATGTAATGTAGGCTACTCTGTTTTTTTTTTTCTCAATAAAATTTGAATTTTTTACAAATCAACTAATAAATGACCGCCACTTAATTTTCATGGTTTTAGTGTCTCAATGACGCCAAATCCATTGCAACCTTGAATTTTGAGAAATCTGGGGTGGCCAGTGAATATGGCCAATTATGCATATCAAGGGAGTCTGAAGGAAATCATTTGAAACCTTTACTAAATTGTTGTATTATGTCTCCTATTAACAATTTTTAAGGGGTTTCTCTTGCTCTGTTCTTTAAAATGATCTATTTGACATTGAAATCGGTAATTTTGCATGTTAAGGGTGTCATCTTCATCTTCACCTACCCGAGCCCTAAAGCGTGCCTTTGGCATGACACAATGTCGCTAGTCATGACGCAACATTTTGTATTTATATGAAATAAGAACAATTTTCTATTTAATACAAGGTGGATTAGGTTTCTTCTGACTCTTAATACTGTATGCATAATTACCAATCATTGGTGATTTTTGAAATGATTGTCTCACTCAAGTGTATTTTTACAGCACCTACAGACAAAATTGCCCATTTGTCATGAACTTCAGGGTTTCTTCTGATGGCAACACTTTGGATTTAGTATCCAGCGTTGACGACCACAATCACGATCGAAATAAGGTAGGCTAATCTCAATTATAAATTGTGTTTAGGCCATATAAACAATGACGTAATTACGGGTTAGCAAGGGGTGGCAGTTGCCACCCAGAATTCCCAAACCCCTTTTTTGCCGCCCAAAAGTGGCGGTAAAATATCAGTTACTTGCAAACAAGTGAAAAATGAAGTCTATAAATGTGGCACAATTTTAATTCATTGTTGAACTTGTTTCAGAACATTTCAATTAACACACAATTATTGCTTTCTTGTTCAAAATGAAGGTGTAAAAGTAACAAAAATTATTCTCTTGAATAATGAGACTTTTAGTAAGGAAGGGATGGGATTTTCACTTGGAAAATTGAAAAGCCCTGACAAAAAGCCGATTTTTACAGAAACGTCATGACACTACAAAAATAACATTTTCTGTACAAAGAAATTGGCCAAATTTTTAAGTTCCATATTTATTGATTCTGTGTTCTTTTAAGTATTCTATATTCTTGGATTGTTTGTTCCATAACGATCTGCGTTGTTAATATTAACTTTTTATTGTAAATTCAACAACTTGCACCCAAAACCACACTGAACACGAATAAATATGATCTCCCAGGGATCTGCAAATTGCATTGCTCTGATTGTTACAAATTTTACATAGGACAAACAGGCCGCGGATTCAAACAATGTTGTAAAGAACATTGACAAGCCTTAAATATGAAGACCGAATCGACTTTTGCAGACCATATCATTCAAACTGGACACACTTTTTCTGACGTCACTACCAACCTGCACATTCTACATATAAAATCTAAAGAACATGAACTCAACACCTTGGAACAATTTGAAATATACAAACACCTCACTCATAATAAACAAAACATCCTCAATGAGCAATTAAATTTTTAATCACACAAACTTTTTGATCATATAATACAAAAACCACAATTCTCCTAACCAAAAACCCATCTAGGATGCCTTTGAAGATGAGTCTCCATGACTCGAAAACGCTTGGCCAAAAGTGATTAGAGTAGAAATATTTTATTTATTCACAATTAAAATTGACTGCAAGTCGTTGAATTTGCAATAAAAAGTTAACTATTTTATAATTCTATTTAATCATTTCAATTACTGTATTCTTCTAATCTGTAGTATTTTTATTAATTTTCAATCTGTAGCTATAGTCTATAGAAAAAGGTCTACATTCTTGGCAGGATTTTTGCAGTAGAAGACGACTGTAAAATGCCCAATGCAAGTACGTTTTTTAAGAATTTCTCCCCTACCACTGGGGAAAGTGGAACGCCGATGTAAAACGTCCATAAATCATTGTTTATTTTATTATAATGTTTTCTTAATTCAAAATTAAACTAGGTCACGCATTCAAATGATTAAAAACAGACCAAATGTTACAAAGTTGTTTATGGATGATATTCATTTATCAACCGATTCTATGGTAAATTTAATCAAACAATAGATTTACTTAAAAATGCTCAAACTACATCATTTTAACATCAAATTTAAAAAAATTGTCAAAACTCCTAGCCCAGGCATCCTCACTATGCGGGGCCGCGGGCCGCATGCAGCACTAGGGCTCAGTGGGCCCTTGAAAACTTGCGTTTTTTCAAGCTGCATGCACGCAGCTTGCGAACGCCGGCGGTTCAGCGGTAGATGAGTTCTAGTGAAGAAGTACACACTTGAGCGGAGCAAGTGACTTGCAAGCGGCGTGCACGCGACTTGCAAATTGCGCACGCAGCTTTCTGCCCAACCGCCGCGTGCACGCAGCTTCCATAACACTCTGGGCGGTCTGGCAGGTTGAAACTGCTGAAAACACGCTCTAGTGTGTATTGAAGAGAAAAAACAAGCGGCGTGCACGCCACTTGAAAACACGCAAGTGTGCACCGAGCCTAGGAACGATTTTTATGAGGCTTAAAAGAATTAACCGAACTGAAGGATTGAAGAAGTTTCAAAAAGCAGAAGTTTATAAAAACAAGTACAATGTAAGTTGAAGAGTTGAACACATCTTCAGAATTTCTGTTTCTTCCCAACCTTCTAGCAAAGATGCCATATTAGAGAGCTTTGATAGATTTGGCCATCCACTTCAAAGAATCATTAAACATTTAGTTATTCCTTGAGTTTAGCTGAAGTCATTTTCATACCTTATTATATGCAGAACAGTTCATTTATTTTAGTTGTGGAAAAATCATGTTATTAATCATACTGTATGTGAGTTGTTAACTCTTAAGGATTCTACTATCAAAACTAACACTGTATTTCTATTTAATATATGATTTTCACTCACTTATACTGGAGGGATGCATTTCACTTCTAAAGAGAAGCTTCATCAGCCTCGCAACGCAATTTTCAATGGATCATGGATCATTATATAATGGCCACTCATCCAATTGTTTTGTTGTAACAAAACATGGCCCCTAGCAGCAGGCTGATGAAGCTTCTTTTTAGAAGTGAAATGCATCCCTCCAGTATAAGTGAGTGAAAATCATATATTAAATAGAAATACAGTGTCAGTTTTGATATTAAATTGGTCAAGTATTTTGTCATGGAAAACATTACAGTATCTAAGGAATCCTAGTGAGGACTCCTGTCCTAGCCCCTACTCTCATACCCTCGGCAAGCCTTGCCACCCCAGTTGAAAAGCTGAAATTATGCCCATGCCTATAAATGTTTCTTATAGGCCATATAAACCCTAGTTTCAATAAGTTATGATTAAAGAGGGTTTTCTGTAACATTTATACTAAATTGTGTACTTGGATAATTTTTTTCAGTTCAAAAATTTAAACAATGTTTTTTTTTCACAGGAAACTTATTCACTCCTTCCTCGGCAGCGTCAGCTAGACATCAAATCTAAAGAAATGGTGCAGCATATGCTGAAATTGAGGGTGAACAAGAAATTACTTCAAGCAGAACTTCTCTCCTCCAAGAAGGTGTTGTTAAAAGACTTACACAACCTCAATGCAAAGAAGGATTCAGAAGACAGTTTACAGGACACCTTAGATTATCTTCAGAACAAAGATGGAAATATTGTTGAAATTTTGAGTAATGAAGAAAACCAATTGCTGGGGTTATTTTACCAGGATATTGAGATGCAAAGAACATACTCAACTTATCCTGAAATGGTGTTTGTTGATGCGATTTACAAAGTATCAAACTTACGAATTCCATTGTACATTTTTCTAGTTGAGGATGGCAATGGCAATTCAGAAATTGTTGCTTTAGTGTTGCTAGCAACAGAAGATGCCCTCACCATTGATAAAATGGTTGAAGTTTTCAAGAAGCATAACCCTGCTTGGAAAAATACAGTTACAATTATGACTGACAAAGACTTCCAAGAAAGGAAATCTTTTAAAAAAGGGTTTGAAAATGCAGAACTGTTGATCTGTTTATTTCACACATTAAGATCATTCAAAAGAGAAATTAACTGTGAAAAGATGGACATTTCTAGTGGAGAAAGAGTTCTGTACCAAGAGTATGCACAGAAATTGACCTATTCTAAAAATGAGGATGAATACAATTCCATCTATGACGAAATTAAAAGATTAAAACTAACAAAGTTTATCAATTACTTTGAAAAAAATTGGCATCCAATAAAAGACGAATGGGTCCCAGCTCTTCAGACTGCAGTTAGTTTTGGAAACCAAACAAATAACCGCTTGGAATCTATCAATTCCAAAGTTATGCAGGTTGTTCAACGACATTCACGGCTTCCAGATCTTTTCCAAAATCTTGACTGTTTGTTGCTGAGTTTAAGAGCAGAGAGGGATGCAAAAGCTGCTAAAGTTCAGTTGAAAGTGCCTTTGAATATTAATATTGTGCATGAAGATGAGATTCATTACTTGCAGGTTCTAACACCATATGCTTTTGGTTTGGTGTATGATAAATTTGCTTATAAAGATAAAGTTCAAATAATTAGTCAGGTTTCAACTAATGAATTTCAGATTGCATCATCACAAGGACTCCTAACCACTTCAGAAAATAAATGTACCTGCAGATTCTTCTGCTCCTATAATCTACCCTGCCACCATATCCTGCATGTGAGAGAAAAAATGGAATTATCTCTCTTTGACAGTATTCTTGTCCCACCAAGATGGACCAAGGAGTTTTATTTGAACAATAGTCGTTTGATGTTGACAGACACCACAGAAAGTCTTGCAGAGACTGTTGTTACTCAGTCTTTTGTGTCTGCAAAAAAGGTTTTGTCGCAAAGTGATAAATACCACATTGCCATCACAAAAATTCAAAAAATGGCTACACTTGCATCAGAGGCATCTAGTAGACAGTTCACTCAAAGGATGCAAGTTTTAAGTGATGTTATTAGACTGTGGGAACTTGATAGAGAAGTTTCTGTATTGGAGGTTGATAACTTGGGTAGCAGTCTTGATTTTGATGAAGTGCCTGTTGTAGATCCACCTGAAGAAATTAATCAGGAAAATCTTAAGGAGTCATCCTTAATCATCAATTCACAAATTTTGGACCATGATTATGCTTTGCGTGAAGGAAAAGCATGTGTCAAGAAGAGGTCAATAAATATGGGACAAACAATCGAAAGTAGTCAGGCAAATAATGTGTTTGTGAGAAAAAACATTTTTCAAGAAATGACAGTTCAAGTTGACAGTGGCAGTTTTGATTTAGTTTACGATTTAGCCATGGAAATACCTAGTGTAGGTGAACTCAACAAGGGCCTACTAAACATGCCAGTTAGTTTGACAGACTTACCTGTGATGCCAAAAAAACTTAAGCGGAAGGGAAGACCAAAGGGTTGTGATACAACTGTTGTAGGCCTACCAAAGAAGAAGGGAAAATTGAGTAGAATGGTGCCATTTGAAAAGAAAAAAAGTAGAGATCGACACCTTATAATACTTAAGTGGTTCATTTCGCAAGATAGAGCCTTCCTCGCACTTCAAGGACATGTTATTGAAGAAGATGAAGTCGAAGTGGATGCAAATAATTTGAGTTCTAGATGTTTGGACAGTAGATGTGACATAAGGTGTATAAGGAGGTATTTTACCTCAGATGCTTGGAAAAGTATTGAAAGTTTCATCAAATTTCAAGAAACAAATCTATTGGTTTGTTCATTATGCAAATTAAAAACATTTGAGGATAGCATATCATGCAGTGGTTGTTTGGAGAACTTTCATGTTAGGTGTTGTGGAATGAAGGCTCTTTCCAAATCTAAAAAATGGTACTGTAGGCTTTGTTACAGCGAAGCATGATTCAGAGAAGTAGTCAACACTTGTACAGTTGCAACATGGGTTCATGGCATAAAAGCCTCCAAGTACATTATTTTTTTATAAATGCCGCAAATAAATAAGTCAACATCCTACAAAGTACATTTTTCATCCTTTTTTTTAAAGAAAAGCCACAAAGAAATATAATATTCAAACGACACTTGTGTTGAAGATTGAAGTTACTTGGAACAGTTTTATGGTTGATTATGAGCATTTTATTATGCAGCTACTATAGCTGAAGATGAGAGTTGTCAAACCTGCTATTGTATTTTACAAACAAATCCTTGTAATGTGCTGAAACATGGAATTCAAACACGTGGGTTGTATATTGATGGTTGTGGGATAATATAAGTTATAGATATTGAAATTAAGAATAAATAATGTCATGTTTCGTTTGGAATATGGGGTGTAGTGTTCTAAGAAAGTTATTTTTTAATAAGTGAGATGTAAATATAGTTTTTTCGTATCTTAGTATTTCTGAGTAAATTTATTTGTTTCTAGATAACAAAAATTTTACAAAATTGTATATACTTATTGTGTATAGTGTATGTAAGTGAAAAGTTTTAACTATACAAATTGGCTTACTTTAAATAAAATAGGAAAAATACATTTTCATATGTACAGCCATATGTACCAACCAGGGACCAGTTTCGTAAAAATACTAGGCCAAGTTGTTAATTTGGTTGATTGCCTTGGTATTTCATAACAGTAAACCTCTCAGTAAGTTGGTTTTTATGATTTAATTCTGTGAAATTATGGCAAACCTAATCTAAGACAATTTCAATATCTAAACTCTTACCAATACCTGTGGACATAATTATATAATAGTGAATTTAAAAAGTTAATTTAATTGTAACATTAAATTCATTGAGCAGTGCCGGATTTAAGGACAGGCAAATTAGGCGCGCGCCTAGGGGCCCGCACCACCAAAAAAATATTTGAATTTTAAAGAACCTGCATACTAGCATACTAAAATCAAATGGTCACACAAACTGTGTTTATTTTTCAATTTATTCTGTCTACATTGTGTAATGTAATCAGATCATAATTGCATGGACACGGCTGCGTTGACAGAGACAGATAGTCCAGTAATTTTAGGAAATTAAAAAAAAAAAATAATACAAGCAAGAAACTTGGC
Organism: Conomelus anceps; assembly: GCA_948455865.1. NCBI lineage: Eukaryota > Metazoa > Arthropoda > Insecta > Hemiptera > Delphacidae > Conomelus > Conomelus anceps. Next base: position 25,905,117 of record OX418217.1, read on the forward strand.
ACATATGTACTACTTTTCATATGTGCCAAGTTTCTTGCTTGTATCATTTTTTTATGGCCGATTTTGATCTAAAATTACTGGACTAAGAGATGTACATTTTCAATAGAATTATTTGAAAATCTATTGAAAAAGTTACAAAGATATCTTAGAATCTATCTTAAATGATGCGATCAACCGAGTTGTCTTACAATTTTATATGAGTTGTTATTGTTATATTCAAATGCAAGTATTTGATTCAATTTACTGCTCATGAATGTCCTATACAAACTATATTTTTGTGAGTTGATATTTAATTATGTTTTCGTATATTCAAATATATTCCTGGATTTCTTGTTCCATGACGAACTGCGTTGTTAATATTAACTTGTTATGTGAATTTAACGACTTGCAAACAAATATTCATTAAGAATAAGTAAATTTTACTTACTCTGTAGGCCGAGCGCTTCCGAATCGTTGAGATCCGTTTTCAGAGGCTTGTTCCTAGATCATCGATGTCAGTTTTTTGGTTAGAAGAATTGTGGTTTTTGTAAAATGTGATCAAAAAGTTTGTGTGATCAACCTACACATTCACCAATAAAATCTAAAGGACACGAACTCAACACCTTGGAACAATTTGAAATATACAAACACACCACACACAATAAACAAAACATCCTCAATGAATAACTACATTTTAAATCACACAAACTTTTTGATCACATTTTACAAAAACCACAATTCTTCTAACCAAAAAACTGACATCGATGATCTAGGAACACGCCTCTGAAAACGGATCTCAAAGATTCGAAAGCGCTCGGCCTACAGAGTAAGTAAATTTTACTTATTCTTAATGAATATTTGACTGCAAGTCTTTAAATTCACATAACAAATCAAATATATTGTTGTTCCAAATTATATCAGAAATAAAATAAAAACGATTTGAAATAGACTTAAACTTTGTCATCTAGTAAATTTTGAAAAGTGTCTCATCTATTTTTTATCAAATGATGGGATTTTTATATTTTTTCCAAGACATGTATTTTTCATAAAACCAAGTAGCCTACTTAATCTATTAGTAGAAAATTTGATTTTTTATTGTACAATATAATACACACAATTTGTTTGTCTTGGATTGAAGGTTTTCAAGTAACGACTCTATCCTAAATTATTAAATTGATTCAATTGTAATTTGTACCTGTATTCTTTGTGTAATCAATTTCCATGATAATATTAATCTTTTATTATTTTATAAAATAATATATACCAAATCACCAAATGATATACCAAATAATTATACCAATCTTATTACTGTTCACGTGGTTTTTCTGTGAGTACTAATTGATTTTTGATAACAAAATATCATTATAATAGATAATGATATGTCTGTACGGTTCCTACTTTCTTGAGAAAAATCATTTACCAAAAAAATATGAAATTTATGAAAAAATTATCTAGATTACTACTGTATTTTTTTCAATACTACAGTATTTGTAAATAATATTTGGCTATGTCCATTCATATTATTATTATCATTACTATTATTATTTTACCGTTGTTACAATAATAATTTGACGTACATACTTTGTTTGAGAGTGGCAGTTAATCGTAAATAATTTTTGGTTTTGGCAAATAAAATATGTATTGACTGAAAATATGCAAAATACTTAGACTAGATCAAGTAGTACGTATGTGTGTTACTCTATTTCAAATTATTTAACTCTTTTTTTCAAGTATAGATTGTAATTTTAAAAAAATGAGTTGTATAATTTTGTATATTTTCCCAATCTCAAAATGAACAATCTCAATCTCAATAAATCATCATGAATATTTTTAAAACTTTCTTGGATTTGCGATTTGTATTTGTTTTTAAATCTTAAACTTAGTACCGAATTGGTTTTATCAATATTTTATGCTCAAAAAATAGGGATTTTCTCATTCAATGGGCCACAAAAACTGAGATATAGGTTCAGTAAATCTTATTTACATTTCATTCATCAAGAATAAGAGATCTACAGTAGTATTTATATAAAAAAGCATAATCAAGTATTTAGCTTTACTTTGAATTGTATTGAATGTATTTAATTGTATGTATGTTCTATAAATAAATTAATATTATAATTATTATTGCTTGTTACTCAACTTTTTGTACAGATTAGAAATCTGAAAGAATTTTTCTGTATCTTCATCCTTGGATAAATTTCGTGTTCTGAGAAAGAGTGAATAAAATACGTGGAAGTTGTCAGAACCATATTCTTTGAAAACCGTGAGATTCTAGTTCCGGTTGTTACATTATTATCAATCTGAAACAAACTAAAAATAAACTACAGTGTAGCATAATATACTAAACAAACAATACTTGTTTGGGATTGATAATGGTGTAACAACCGAAACTAGTTTCTCACGGTTTTCAGTAAATGTGGTTGTGACAACTACAAGTATTTTTATTAATTATGGATATCTTTCACCATATCACCTTCGCCACTACAAAGAAAGTTCTGAGAAAGATATAAACCTATTAAATTAGTGTATGGTACTGTTTTCAAGAGACAAACAAAAGTCACACGCCCATACATAAATATACTAACATAGTGCGTGTTTTCCTGACTTCTGTATAAAATAATAGTATATTATTATTTGTGGAAGTACTTAAGAGGTTGATGACCTTCAAATAATATGTTCAAAAAAATTACTAATTAAGAAAACAATAAATTTTCTTGAACACCTCCCATTTTCCATCAAAACATTTCTCTTTTTACCTAATTATTATTGAGAAGTCACAGTGCTGACTAGAAACAGTTCATGAGAATTCGATCAAACAGAATAAGGGGTCCATTAGAAGAAATTCAAGAAAAACAACTAGAAAAAATTACGTAGACTACCATATCCACCTTAATTGAGAAACGGATACCTATTGTCATTTACACTCTTAATGACTATTTTTTTATTTGAACTGTAATAATCCCAGACTGCAGGTAAGCTTGAGCTAAACTCAGCTTTTATTTGTTTTTGAATTGCTATGACAACCCCCCCCCCCCCCCCACAAGTATGGGACTCACTATGAATTTAAAAGAAACTTGTTATAATCAACTTGTATGATTGCATCAGAAGTTAGAACCAGAACTAAGATTGGTTTACAGATTTTTATCTGATTCAGTTAGTTTGGTGTTCTGGACTTGTTCCGAGCTTGAGGGCCAAGCTCAGAACAAGTCAAAACTGCCAACTCTGGTCTCTAAACTAAGTCAAAACCAGGTTGGGTTGATGGAATGAGTTCTTAACAAGTCCAGTGTGCTGTTGGGAACAAAGTTCTTGCAATTAAAAATACAATAATGTGAATTGCAAGTTATCATTCACTAATAGGTTAGACATGAATGTTTGGTAAAGCAGAAAAGCCTTGAAAAAAGAATTTTTCTCGATTAGGGGTTTCAAATGTTGAATAAAAAAGTAAACAAGAGTGTTCAATGGTTCTGCTCTAATGATGCATGAGGCTTTATAGAAATGATGCTTTCTAGATTCGAGGAAGGCACGAATGAGGATAGGTACTGTAATAATCAGATAATATTTATTATTGTATCGGCATTAAATCTGCCGCTCTAATATATGCTGTATTCAGATACTCTACGCCAAAATTAATATATCCCGCTCCGATATATGCTTTATTTAGACAAGCAATGCTCAGGCATTGAGTGCTATGACGTCATGTCAGTGACGTCACTAATCTGCCGGTACCCCAATGGAGACCCGGCTGCCGTGACCGTAGCCACAGCGATAAAATTATGCAATGATATGAACCAGTACATTGTCTTTGGTGAAAGCACAGATAAAGAAATAAAGTTAGTTTGTCTGTGGTGAAAGGTTACCAACAGTTGTAGTAGTTGACAAAATGCCCACCCAGAGCTCTGTACGTTGGAAAAAAAGGTGAAGTGTAGCAATACCTCCTAGATGTACAGAAGCATGTAGGATGTATCTGTACATCTAGGAGGTATTGAGTGTAGCCTCTCATCAGTTTGCGCTCCTTCCATTTTGGCGGGTGGGGGGGGGGGGGGTTTTACATATTATTTTTGATATTTTATAACCTTTTTTACATAATTGGGGGGGAGGGATTTTTGGGAAGGATTATTTGTTCTCATTACATTTTAGTTCATCACTGTGTGCTGCATTTTGCTCTGCAATTTTCATAGATGGCTGCCTGCTAGCCAGCAGCGACAGGTGATACCGTTGATATGAACCAGTGAAGCAGGAAACCCACTGGCCCGGCACCGGCGGCGCCCGGCGGCGACCGATGCTTACCGGCAACATTGCTTTGCGTTGTTTTCATTGAACAGCAACCCACTATATCTGTCCGTCACCGGCGGCGGCCGGCGGCGACAGAAGCCTTCCGTCACCGGCGGCGGCCGGCGGCGGCAGAAGCTCTTGGGGGCATTCTTGCCGGGCAGCCTATCCGGCATTTCTCTAGTCGATGCCAGTATCGCAAGTGTTCTGCGTGAACGGTACAATGAGTTCTTTATGTGTCGCAGTGTGTGTTGAAGAAGAAAAGTCAGAAACGAAGGAAGCAGTTAATAAAAATAAAAATTAATTAAAAATAAAATAATAAAATAAAATGATAAAAATAAAATAAAATAAATTAAATAAAAATAAAATTAAATTAAAAATAAGATAAAGATAAAATAAAAATAAAATAGAAATAGAATAGAATAAAAAAAAGATAAAAAAATTTTAAAAAAATTAAAAAAAGAAATAAAATAAATGAAAATAAAATAAAAATGAAAATAAAAATAGAAAAAATAAAATGAAAATGAAATAAAAATAAAATAAAATAAAATGAAATAAGAATAAAATAAATTAAATAAAAAATTAAATAAAATAAAAATTAAATTAAAAATAAAATAAAGATAAAATAAAAATAAAATAGAATAAAAATAAGATAAAAAATAATTAAAAATGAAATAAAAATAAAATAAAATAAAAATAGAATAAAAATAAAATGAAAATAAAATGAAATAAAATAAAAATATAATAAGAATTGAAAAAAATGAAATAAAAATTAGTTAAAAATAAATAAAATTAATTATTAATTAATAAAAATAATTTCATGTTACTTTTTCAATTTAATTTGAGCCAATAACAAAAATTTTCCATGAGATCGAAATTCTTTCGCTGGATCGCCTTTTGTGACTTAAATACATTCTAATGTATTTCTAGTGAACAAATAAATTTGTTGATTTGTATCTTATATTCTACTGTTTTGTATTTTGGAATATTCTTGTGAGATTGTGTATGTTGGAATGAAAATAAAAATTGAAAAAATTGAATTGAAATTTTTGTTATTGGTTTAAATTAAATTGAAATAGTAACATGAAATTATTTTTATTAATTAATAATAATTAATGAAATAAATTTTATTTTTAATTAATTTTTTTTATTTTAATTTAATTTATTTTATTTTTAACTAATTTTTATTTCAATTTTTAATTATAAAAATAAATTTTTATTTTTATTTTTAATTTATTTCAATTTTATTTTTTATTTTTATTTTTAATTCAATTTTGTTTTTAATTAATTATTATTTTTATTAATTGCTTTCTCAGTTTCTGTCTCTCTTCTTCAGCACACACTGCGGCTATCACAAATAACTCCTCTTCCAACGAACTCTCCATTGCAACTGCTGTATTTCTTCTGTCAGCTCCGGTTTCTGCCGGACAAGTGGGTTAATTGTTGTAAATTGCCGGCCGTCGCCGGTTATCGCCGGTCGCCGCCGGTGCCGGGCCAGTGGGTTTCCTGCTTAACTGTGCTAACCTGCTGTTGCACTTCCCGCACAGATCTTTGCAACCAGTAGCAACAACTTTGGGGGGAGGAGGGGAATATCATTCCAGACCCTAAATTCCTCCCCCCCCCCCACAATATTACAATTATTGTACAGAAATAAGCCTTGTCGCTGTATACAGAATCCTTAATATACCTATAGATGAGTTTCTCAAAGAGATTAAGATTACATTAGATAAAATGAACTATGAGAATTCCATCATAACGGGTGATATGAATATCGATTTACTTGAATGCAATTTGTTAGTAGATGAATATAAATTTATAATGTCAAGTTAGTTTGAAGTGACTGACAATTGAATAAACTGAAAAATATACATAAACAGAATTTATTAATTTCAAATTCCTTTAATTGCTATTACTTTATACTGAAGACTTCCGCAATGGCGTATATTGACAACAGCATTGAACAGCTGATGGGAATCGATGTCTTCAGTATAAAGTAATAGCAATTAAAGGAATTTGAAATTAATAAATTCTGTTTATAATGTCAAGTTTCGGTTTTTCTAATTGCGTTAACGAGCCAACCTGAGTGACTAATATGTCAGCTTCTTGTATAGATCATCTCTGTTTCCGTTATTTAGCTGCAAAGTATTCTTTCAATCCTACCACAATAAATGAAAATAATGGAATTACTAATCATTGCTTGATAGAGCTGTATATAGATATGAAATTTAAAAAAAGAAATATTGATAAATCCAACACAACTTCCGACAAGAACCACAACGTAATTGACGTCGAAATTCTTAATGGTAAACTCAATAAGATAAACTGGTCATTTGTTCTTGAACACATAGATGTAGATTTGGCTTTGGATGAATTTTTAAGAATTTTTGATGAGTGTCTCAAGGTAGCTTCTAAAGAAAAACGTGTTTCAAGGAAAAAGTTTACCCATCCACCACATAAACCCTGGCTTACTCCTTATTTGCTAGGCAGAATTATGTTCCTGGATTTCTTTATGACTAAAAATCTGTTATATAAAAAACTACCAAACAACCATACAATCAACAACTGTGAATTATTATAGAAGGTACCGTAATAGGTTGAGGAATGATATTCAGGAATCAAAGAATAAATACTTTCACGAAACTTTGAACAATTTAAAAGGAAATGCTAAAGAGACTTGGAGAGTAGTAAATACACTATTAGGGGAAAATTGCGGAAAAGAGGAAGTTAAACAGATAAAAACTAAAAATGGAGAGACTCTCCTAGACAAGGAACAGATTGCGAATGAACTCGATAACCACTTCATAAATATATCTAGTGCTAAAAACTCGAATCAACATGAACTGGATGACAATGATATGATTACCTATGCTATAAAACCCTTTTCCATAAAGCAGCCCAACATGTTTTTCCATCCTGTTACTAGCTAAGAAATAGAAAAAATCGTAAACACAATGAAATCTAAAAAAGCTCCTGGTTATGATAATATACGAATTGAACTAGTGAAGAAAGTAATAGAAACTTTATCTAGTAGGCTATACTTGCTTTTCTATACAACCTCAGCTTGGCTACTATCCCAAAAAAAAAAAAAAAAAAACTAAAGAACGCCATAGTTGTACCAATTTTCAAATCTGGTGATAGAGACAATCCGAATAATTACAGACCAATCACCCTTCTTTCAGTTTTTGCTAAATCTTGGAAAAAATTGTAGAATAAGACTAGTGAGCTTCCTATCAAAACACAGTTTCTACAGCAAAAATCAGTTTGGGTTTCAACAAGGACTAAGTACTGAGGATGCGATGCTTAAATTGATTTCTGAGATATATTTATTTATTTATTGTGAAAAATTTACAACGAGTGTGAAGGTGCAACAGACTCAAGTCCAAAACTGCTCCCTTCACAAATTTTGAATATAAATGTTACATTGTCCAAAACATTGAGGTTAACACAAACTAAAAATTTAAGATATGCTGAAAACCTTCACTCGGAAAATAATAAAATTAATCTTCTCACTTGACCACTATTAATTTAAAAGTTCACTTGAAACGAAACACTATATAATGGTATAAATAATAATATGAAATGTTCTGGCCTCTATCTTGATATTCGAAAAGCCTATGATACTGTGAAACATGATATTCTAATGGAAAAGCTTGATAATTCTGGAGTTAGAGGTGTGAAATCACTGGTTCCAAAGCTTTTTAATGGACCGAACACAACAGGTAAGGGTGGGTGATGCCCTCAGTGAGCGGAAACGAATTGATTCGGGAGTTCCTTAAGGGTCCGGGCTATCAGCGGAGCTGTTCCTGGTCTATGTTAACGATCTCTGTAATGGTAAGTTCAAAGGCTCAGTCACAGCCTTTGCTGACGACACTGCCCTTAGTTATTGTGCAAACGACAGGGAACAGCTGATCCAAATGATTAATGATGACCTATGAAACTTGAACTTATGGCTACACGTTAACTCACTTGAGCTCAACGCAAGTAAATCTAATATCATAATGAACAAGTTGAGGCCTGATGAATATGATTTGATGGAGATGCCAGTGCATACTAGAGATTGTAAAAATCCTATTGGCTGTGGATGTGAGAAGATATTGGAAACAACTCATGTCAAATACTTGGGAATAATAATTGACGAAAAACTTAATTGGAATCAACAGGTACTCAAACTGAAAAGAGAGCTTACATCTACATGTAGGAAGTTCTATTTTATCCGAAACCTTTGTCCCCAGTATGTAATGCGATAATTGTATTTTGCGCTTGTAAATAGCAGATTACAATATGGAATAGCTATATGGGGTGGAGCTTATTTATCTAGCATTAAACCAATCATCACAGGGCAGAAATATGTTATGAGGACCTTAGATAAGAAACCCAGACTATTTAGCTCATTGCCAATATTCAGAAAATGGGGAATCCTCCCACTAATGTATTTGTACTTTTTCAAAGTGTTAACAATTTTCTTTCTTCGAAGTGGGCAAATGAATATTACTTTTACAGATTATAATCTTCGCTCCACTGGAAACACTGTCATACCCAAACCAAAAAAAGAGATTTACAAAAGATTCTACCAATATATAGCTCCAAAGTTTTACAATAAGATTCCAGAGGAGATAAAAAACAGAGAGATCCCCGAAAATTTAAAAATATGTTGAAGAAGTGGTTATTAGATAAACAGGACATAGAAATATTTTTTCATGGATTTCTTGTTTCATGACGAACTGCGTTGTTAATAGTAATTTTTATGTGAATTCAACGACTTGCAGTCAAATATTCAATGAGAATAAATTCTATTTATTCTTAATGAATATTTGACTGCAAGTCGTTGAATTCACATAAAAATTAATATTATAAAATTCTATTTATTCTTAATGAATATTTGACTGCAAGTCGTTGAATTCACATAAAAAGTTGAATATTTTTTGTTGATTTAGGATAAGAATAGAGGTAGCAATTTCGTAAATAAGTCATGATTGTTGAAATTCTGTGGGCATAGATACCAGACGGAGGAATTCCATAATGACAAACCCGTTTAATGATGCAGTGACATAATTCCTGACTTGCCAACGTATTATCAAATCATCTTTTATTTGTATGTTTCTTTTTTCTTTATTTGACTGTACCTTGAATGAACTATGTTTATGTTTTCTTAATGATTTGAGTTTGTAATTGTTTGTTTTGCTTTGGAAATAAAATTAAAACTTTTCTTGCTGGTCACTCCCAAATAGAATTATCTCGGAGTACCTAATTTCTCTTGTCTTGGAAGAATTAAGTTTAGTTTGAATTGTACTTTATTTTTATAAGAGAAATAAAACATTTATTTATTATTTATCTCATGTATAAGTTGTTATTTGTGTATTTCATCATTTTTAAGCTATGATAGAATGAATGCAGGTACAAGAAAAACAAGATCATCTTACTCTAAATTCATTTAAAATTACATAAACGTTAAATACAAATATTTTTACAGTTTAATTACAAATGCTTTTGATAACATGAACGCTCACAAAAAAAAACTAAGTGAGTGTAGATTTTCATCACGGATAATGTAATGTCTACAGTTAAATAAAACATTAAGAACACAATTTTATATGAAGAAACCGAGTACGGTTAAGTTTTAAAAATTAAGTACAAAATATCACATGACAGGCGACAGAAGAAACACTGTGTTAAAAGCTTTTCTATATAAAAAAAGAGTTGTTCATAGTATTCAACTCGAATATTTGCTCATTACTTTGTTCATACAAAAAATTGAAACTTAATCCTATAATACTGAAGCACAATACCGTGTTTTGTAAATGGGACTAGTAGGTGAATAAATTTTTAAAATAATAATAATAATATTGTGAGGGTAACAATGGTAATAATCCAAGATTATTGTTTTAACCAAGTTTTTTTGCAGTAAGATGTTATGTCATTCTCTGATTGGAGGTACGAGGCACCCTTGTATGGATGACAACTCGCCGACTATCAGCCGGATAGTAAAAGTCATCAGTTTGCTTCCACTTTGATCGCTTTTCTTCTCTGCGCAATCTTCTCTTATCTACGTAATTGATCAGGCAACTGGCAGGTATCCAGATCATTGCTGTTATGAGAATAACTGTGCCAACAACATTATCTCTCAGGAACAGGAGAACCTTGTTTATATTAATATCCTCGATGATATCCCAGAAACGTTCAACAACATCCTGAATGGTTTTTTCGCATACTCCCTGAAAAAAGCAATCAGATTGATCATATAATGTAAAGGATTTAAAAAGTGAAGTTGCATGTTTTAGAGAGAGGACATGTGGGACTAAATCATTCTGGAATAATTTAAGAATAGGACATTAATTACACTATACTTACATAAAAAATACCTGTAGATTTTAAAATGAACTTGCACAGAATATGATTATTATTGTAAGAATACCTGGGGGGAAAATCATCTCCTCAAACCTCACTTATTATTCATAAATTTTGATCACCAATGATTTTTTTCACTTATTTCCGCTGTCAATTATTGTTACCAACGGAAGAACTCAGCTTAAAATTAACCCCAACGTACACTACTTGAATTCATACATTTGTACTAACTGTTGAAACAAGAATAGCTAAATAAACCCAAATACTATGGTCTAACAAAATTAAATTTTCTGTTGATAGCTTAATTTATTTACTATTGCTGATTGTGTAAATTTTAAATGGTTGAAAATCCTTTCTGAAAAGAGCTGACAAGAGTCAAAACAAAGTTTGCCTTAGAATAAATCCTCCAAATAAACACGAATGAGAAACGTTTGAAAATCTGCAGTAACTTACAACAAAATGAATTTATTATTTGAAAATGTACTGCTTTTGGGTCTCTCCATTGAACAAAATAGGTTATACAGAGCTAGTCCATCCAAGTCTTGCGACTCAAACTACCCACAATACGAGCGTAATTTCTTTGATGATGATACAACACCATAATGTTTTTTCATAGCATAGTAGTGAGACTGAATAATTCTGCAATTACCTAATATGAAGAAACTAGACCACGTAGTTGCTACTAGTGAATGTGAAATGGGTTTCTGAACTGTTATCAAGTATTTAAAAAAAGACATAAACTAACCTTATTGCAAAATCCTTGAATGCAGGGTGTACCGTCAGGGAGAATGTCGTTCGGGTCGTAAGGCTCACAAGAGTCGTTGAATGTCATTCTACAGCACCTCTTGCAGGCATTCGCAACTATAAAAAATTAATAACGTTCATCAATTATACCACAGAAATACAAAACCCCTTAAATCTTTAGGAAAAAAGCTTTTTAATAGAAAATCAAAAAGTGACAATAACCAATTTTTGGCAGAATTTATGAGAACTGGTTACTTTTGCATTACATTGCACACATAGAGTTCGATCATGACATTATTATTCAAAGTATCATGAGAAATACAAGAATTTTACTACTCCCTTGGAAACCCCATTGCCTTGTATTAATACATAAATGTTTTGTCAAGGATTTCAAGCGTAACTTACATTTAAAATGGGAGAAACATGGCTTTGAAAGAAGCTGCTAGTAAATAATTAGATAAGAGTGAAGCAATCAATTGAAATAACTTGATGGAAAAATGTATTAAATTGAACAATGTTAAGAGTGATTTTAACATATTTCTTTAGAACAATATATAAATTGTTCATATTACAATCATTACATTACATTCTTGTAATAGACGTATTCCATGTTCTATTTGAAGAGCGCTATGGAAAACGCTATTTGAGGAATTCCAATAGGCCTTAGATATTTCATTAATGAATGAAAACGCAAATAATTCCAAAGATGGTACGAAAAATCACAACCCTACGAAAATAACTTAAATTCATGCAATCAAACATTTTTTTGATTGTTACATTGAAAAATAGATTCAATTCCATTCGCTCAAAATAAAAAGTGGATGAAAAGAAAATTATGAATGGGTTAGTTGGGGAGGTGCATAAATTACAGTGATAGAAACTTCGTAATCGTAGAATGAAGTTTGACAAAAATAAAATTTAACATAACTAGTATAAATAGAGATAATGAATAGAATATATATGAAAATAAAAAAATGGAACTGAGAGAATGAGACACTTACAAATGGAGAAGAAAATAATTTTAAATTGGAAGAAAATAATACTAAAATTATAAGTAAATGGAACTAAAATTGAGAGAAAATAAAATGAAATGCAATTACCATTCGCACACAAACTTACTGGGAGAATACTTACTGACGTCGCACATACAACTCTGCCTACCCAACGTTTCACAGAATGGAATGCATTTACCATTACTGCATTTGCCTTTTTCCAGACAACCAGTACCATCACTCATCGGGGGAGACTTCGGACACTGCGCACTGCTGCCTGTGCATCTTGACTCCTGTTCGCAAGTGGCGTACTGAGCGTCTCTGCATTTGATTCCAGCTGCCATAAACTGACAGTTCTGGCAACAAGGCGAGTTTTTATCACTAAAAAAGATGAGTTGCTCCAATTAGCCTACTATACAGTGAAAAATCAATCTACAAAATTAATCTACGACCTATTCACTTGTAACTATAAAAAATAATTAAATAACTCTACTGATAAAATGGTGGAAGTTATAAATATTTTGCTTGTACGGCCACATTAGACCACTTCAGTCAATCATATCTTATCTTCCTCCGTAAGTTTTCTTTCCGAGCCGCCCAGTAGTTTCGCATTCGTTCTGATCTCTGTCGTTCCTCGTCAGTGAAAATCCTTTGTATTGTCTGTCGTTTGTCTACTTTCGGTTTGAATCTTATTTCCATACCTTTTAGTTTTTCAATATTTCGTGTTTTATTTTTCAAATCGTCCAGTGTTATTCCTAGTTCATTCATATCCTCTCTAATTTCCTCAATTCATCCCACTTGCTGCTTCATATTCCATAGTTTCTCTATGATTTTCTTTGATAGCCTAGAGTTTGGTTTCTTTATTATATGACCAAAAATGATATTCTTGATATATTGAAACTCGTATTTATTTATTTATTGTGACAAAATTACAATGAAGGCGAAGATGCAACATATTCAAGTACAAAAACTGTTCTTCACAAATTTTGAATATGCTATATTGATTGATAAAAATTGATTTAAAAATAATCAATGTTGTTGCAAAGCAGTGATCCAAACAACTTTTTAAAATTACAATGTGATGTCTTCCAGGTACCTTATACTTCAAACAAGTCTTGTTAAAGAATAACATAATCTGTCCTATTACGAATAATGTGACTCTCCGATTTTTGTTGCAGCCCTTATCACAATGTTTTATCATAACGAGGATCTATATAAGATTGTGGGAGAGATGGCTGCTAGCCCAGCGTGGTGTTGGGGCGATCGCGATGCTCAGTCACTAGTACTGCTCGGTACTGCGCTTGGAATAGTGACCAGCAAAAATTAACATAAGTCTGCTGTATTATCTCATCACTTATCTGGAGGTTTAGAACTCACCTGAAACATCATCATTCCATCCATCCATAACATCATTATCATTCACTCATTACCCACGCACAAATCTCGGACTCATGTTGAGTCTGTATCTTCAGCACGGGAAATGTTAGCTGATCAATTACTCGAATCAACAATGGATTAACAATCCTAATCAATTTCTCAACCAGTTAAAAACATAATACAAATTACTTGAAAGAAAATATAGTTTTGGGAAAGATGTTTTAACAAATTAAGGGAGATAAGAAGAATGTTTCTTTTGAAAAAAGGTTTGAATTTTACAGTTCACATTTCCAATAGTTCTGTTTTTTTTGTGTTTTATTCACTCATTTTTCTATTATTCCATTATTTGAGAAAATAAAACTATTGAATCAATAATATTGAGCTTCAACTACATGTGCTTTGTAGTGCCTAAATTCAGGTTTGGAAAAACTCAAATGTAGCCCATTCTACAAAAGAATGTATTCCATTTTGAATATTTTACACTTTGTAATTTTTTTTATTAATAGTATACTATAACTGTTTTGATTTTGTAATTATATGATTTTCGGAATGCAACAGTGATATCATTTTGTGATATTGTAAAGATTTATTTTGTAATTTTCAAGATGTTTAAAGATAGGTAAATAAATTTATTTCATTTATAGTAGTACCAATTCCCATTTCTTTCAATTTTCTTGACATAATTGAATGTAACTACATTGCCCAAAAACCTGATTGACAAATACGGTTTCAATTGAGGAAGTGCATTATATTCTGGTAATAATCCAATCTTCCTCTTTCATGGTTAATGTAATGCTTTTTTTCTACTCCTCCTTCAATTCATACCATTCCGTATTCCCTTTATAATCTTGCATTCCCATCAATACTTTCTTTCTCACTGTATTATTTTTCTCATGTTATTGTTTTCAAGTTCTAAGGTGAATTTTAAATTGGGATGGATTTTATTGAGATTGGTGTGGAATATTTCAGTTTGTGAATTGTGTTTGAATATTTCTGACAAAATCATCAGCTGGCACCGATATGTTGATGACATTCTAATCCTATACAAAGGAAATAAAAGGCAAACTGAAATATTCCACACTAATCTCAATAAAATCCATCCCAATTTAAAATTCACCTTAGAACTTGAACACAATAACAGTATCAACTTCTTGGACATCACTATAACAAAACAGGAACATTCATCCAGGACATTTAAAATTTACATGAAGCCTACAACAACTGAGACAGTAATACATAACACATCAAATCACTCAACCCAAAATAAACTAATAGACAAACTACTGTACAGAATAATAGCAAATCCAATCACCAACACCAACAACAAACAGGATGACAACTCCCATACATTCATCACACTTACATACCTCAACAACAAAACTCACAAAATATAAAACTCAAATATAAAATAGCTTACAGAACAACTCTCTCGCTCAAAAAACACCTGCATTCTCAGACACAACTTGACCTCAAAACAGATACAATAGATCTAGATATTTATAAATTGTAATGCAATGACTGCAACAAGTTCTATATACGACAAACTGGCAGGACGTTTACCACTAGAACACAAAGAACACACAAGAGCCATCACACTAGAGATGTGACCAGATTGAGCGAGTCGTTCAAAATAACTGACTCTTTAAAATGAACTAAGAACTAGTAGTTCAAATTCAGAAAGTAGGTAGTTCATTTTTGAACTGCGTTTGTGTTTTACGGAATACAGTCAACACACCATCTAGTGAGCGCTCCTTGAATTAGCAGAGCAGTGCAGCGGCCTGCTATAGGCACAGCTAGACAAGAGCACTCACCTCCCCACTCAACGAGCATTTTGAACTGTGAAGTGAACTAACTACAACAACAGCTTGCTCACTTTCTCACCTCTCTCAGCTCCACGAGCTTTTTGAAATGTGAGCTGAACGAACTACAACTAAAGCTGGCTGAGAAAGCTCATTGACTAAGCTCTGTGCTCTGGAATATTAAACTGATGAATCAGATTCGGAGAATTATTCATATTGAGGCGCCAGACATACAAGGCTGTTTATTGTTGTGTGTGTGTGTATGAGTGCTCAGTCAGCGAGAGAGCACTTAGCTGCTGAACAAGCAATGGAAGTGGATGAGCACGAGCATTGCTGATGACTCATTTTTGAACTAGTTCGAATGAATGACTCACTTATAAGAGTGAGGGCGATTGAACGACTCATTGAAAAGAGTCATTATTGCCAATCCTACCATCACACACCCAAACACACATTCCACTTTTCCTGAACACATCATTTCAACAGGCCACAGTTATACAGACATTGACACTAATTTAGACACACTATACTTCACCCACAAAAGCCAGAAACTCAATGTTTTAAATATGAAATATGAAACAATATGAAATTTATTAAGCAGCAACTTGACAACATTTTAAATGATCAACCTTCTTCTCACACACCCTTTTTGACAAAATAATCCCAATTTCAAACCTCCAGCTTACTCATCCCCCCACCCCTTCACTTTTCAAACATCCATAACCCTTAAACTCATGCCTTAAATCAGTATACTGTGGGTCGTCTGACGATGCCCATAACGGCCGCCACGCCATAACGTGAGTCACAATTTTCAGTTAAAATTGTTTTAAAAGTTTTTATTATATTGGTTTTGAGTATAGCGTTCATTTTTTTGTGCATATTCAATCTACTTCTACAAAAATTAATAATTTATAACAAGGAGAAAGACACACACACACACACACACACACACACACACACACACACACACAATGTAAGTTTGAAGCTTCTACTGTACTTATGTTTTTGTTTAAACTCAAAACCTATGACAAGCTCTGCGAGCAAAGTTTCCTAGAAACAAGTAACTGGCTATCTTTCTATGCGAACCCGTCCTTACTGAAAATATTCGATAATACTTGCTTATTTCCAACATTACCATCTTTCTAAAACTGATTTTTGAATGTGATGTATATTTTCATATGTATGATGCATATTTTCCCAAATTGAGTACAACATACCTACAAACTGCACCTTGGTTGTGACGTAATTTACAGACTTTGTCACAGCAGGCATCATTATCTTCCGTGCCCAGTAGACCAGCATCACATTCTTCGTCACCTTCAACACGTAGATTTCCACAGAATGATTCTTCTGGCTCTGAAAAACACCGGCCTGACTTGGCTTGCAACACTTTGCGAATCGATCGTAAACTACAAGGAGAGAATCTCTGAAAAAATATGTTTGAATAATTAAATGCATAAAATAGAACAAAACGAATAGAGTTTCTGAACAAGAAGATAATATGTGGAGGAGAAAGAGAATTCCTCAACAAAAATATAACGTGTTGAAGAGAAATAGGAAAGAAATGGGTTTGAAGAACCATGTGTAAACTTGTTATTATTCGCACATCAACAAATGAATTGAAACATTTCTACAGATAAAACAATATCAAAGATTCCAATAGAATCATTAATGCATCTTATATGACGATATATGGGGCGGAGGTGTGGGGGTTGGGTTGCTCGGAGCAGGTGGAGGGGGTTCAGCTTGGTTTTTTCAAGAGACTGTTTTTCTTAAACAGACGGACCGCAGGCTGGGCAGTGCGGTTGAAGACGGGAAGGGTCAAGATAGCAAATTTAATAATGTTCAAATGCTTGTCTTGGTTAATAAAAATATTAAACATGCCGGAGATCAGGTACCCAAAAATTTGTTTTAAAAAACTGATGCGTTTGTCTGTCAATCAGCTTTATCAAAATAGGAACACCCTCAACTGGGTAAACTTGATAAAACAACAATTAGCTGTATCTCCCATTAATATTGATTGGAATCATCAGGAAATCTTGATAGCGAGGCTTAGTAGAATGAAATGGGATATAGCTCATGGACATGGTGCCGCACTGTACGAAGAAGACAAATGGGATCCACTTAATTCAATTTCATGCCCTTCTTACCAAGCTTTAAATCCAAATTTTGTTCTGGGCGACCAGCTTCAAGTAAAAACTTATTTTAAATGGACAAGATGTATAACTCAGTTGCGTTTGGCCTCGAAATTTGGGTTTATGTATATTTAGAGAACAGGGAAATATACATAGACTGCACTGAATACTGTCCGGTTTGCAACATGCGAGATGACGAAACTCTCACCCATATTCTTGTACGTTTTCCGATGTACTTAGATTTGAGACAACAGTTCTTGGCCAAATATATAGAAAATATAGTTAACATGAAGATAATACTATGGTTCTCCTTTCAAATGTCACAACGAATAAAATGAGAGATGTTTACAAATATATGGTTAATGCTGTGAATGTGCGACATTATATCCTAGAAACTACAGGGTGATTTTTAGGAGCGAGTCAATACTTCTATCTGTGACTTGTAATCTTTGGTTTAGATGTGCTGTCTGTTTACATTATGAGCCCTCAAATTTCCTGGCCTATATAATTAGGTTATATTTAAATATTAAGTCTTGAATTTCTTGTCTCCTATATTAAGGTTCTCTCTCTGATATATTGTTTTTATAGTTATGCGGTTAATATAGATATAGTTCTATTACATTTCTCAATTTTCTATATTGTTATATTGTTATGTTTCTACATTGTTAAGTGCCTACCTATTTCTTTATAATTATATTGTAGTACAGTTATACATTACTGTAGTTACAGTGTTGTAATTGTTATATCGTTAATCATTTATATGGCTCTTTTATGGTTCTGGATTTCCTATATGTTGGTATATTTGCTTAACGTAAGAATTTGAAACTAGTCACCTTATTACTTATTATCTTGATGTCTATTATGTTTTGTTTTGTAGTTTTGTTGTACCTGTGAACACTCGTGACATATTATTGAACTTTTGAAATACCTTTTCTTCTAACGTTTAGGTGGATAGCAACTCCAAACCTATGAATTTGTATGAGTGCAAGTTCAATAGCAAATAAAATGATTTATTTATTTAATGCATCTTATTATTTTTAAAAAGAATTAGGCTACTATTATGAATTTATCATAGAGCCATTTTTCATATTTCACAGCTATTGTAATTCGCAGACGAGTTAGCTTGATTAAGTTGATGAATATTGTAAATTGTATAGAATAAATTATCTTATTTGAAGAATTACAATCAAACAGTTCCATAATGATGCTATGAAATTTTAAACAGTCAATAAATTTATTGGGAGCACTTTACACATTGCTATTAGAATGCCAGGGAGAGGAAATTTATTTATAAATAAGAACATTTAAATAACTTTATATGATTTTCAAAGTAGACACATATTTAGAAACAGGAACTTACTCAACATGGAAAAAAATCTAATGGTTTCATCTAAGACTATGTCAAACAGCAAACGAAATGGATGTAAAGTTGTATCAGCCAATGAAAATGAACAAGTGTGGAAAATGATAGACTTCACCCATTATTACACTCAAAATAAAAATTGATGATAAAAAAGATTTAAAAAAAATCCAATTGGGTTTTCAGCGAGTACAACGATAATAAATTGAAGTAAATTTCTATCCAGTACTGTAATGTCTGATCTACCTTTATTAGACCACCGATTGATGGTGGTTCTAATCTATAATAAGGGTAAGAGTTTACACAAATAAATGTGTAAGGAGTAGGAATCATGAATCTAATAATAAAAAAACTTACCTTGTTATTGACATCATATCCACTGACACTGTACGTATACATCAGGTACGATCCGCCTTGACTAGCACTTGGACTGCATTCGTTAATGTCAGGGTCGTGTTCTGATCCCCAGTTATGTCCGAATTCATGGGCAGTAACCAGATCTGCTTCTCTGGTTATAACTCTTTGGCCATAATGGTTACGACTAGAACTCAATCCCGAGTTCAAATATAGTGTATAGCCATTTTTGAAGTATTCTGTAAATTAAATAATGTTTTATAGCAACTGAAATCTTATTCCGAATTGTCTCTATTAGTTTCAGTTTTAGAACTCTACTCCTATGGTACAATAATTAGATTATAGTACTGTAGAGAATCATTTGTGCAAGAATGTTACAGAAGTTGAATCAATTCATGTTTGTTATGGGAACTTGGGAACAAATACATAGTTTATATCTCCAGTCGTCTACATTTCACTTTAGGTTTATAAAAAAGATCACGATAATTGCGTTATAAAATTAGTTCTCTCTGTATTAATTACTCTTTTACGCAGGGGGTTGCTACTTTTATTAGAAAACTCATCCCTTAAACTAGCTACCTAATACACAGATTGAAAAATGTATACAAGAATATTTTGTCGAACGAAATTTATGCTTGAATAGTATTGGCTCTATTGGTTATACTATCCATCACCGATATAACGATATTGATAACGAAAAAATATACAACCAAAATTGGGAGGGAGTATTTGTTACCTTACATGTTTGAGAAATCATTGAAATTTGGTAATAGCTTGGCATGTGAAATGCAAATTACCCGATTGTTAGTTGATTATTTAAATCAACCCACAAAGCCTTCATACCCTAAAATAAATCACAATCATAGTTTGAAGTACGCATAAATTATCTTATTATATAAGTACGCATAAATTATCATATTATACAAGTACACATATTCTCTATTTTATAAATTATCTTTCTGAATAAAGCTTTCAGCTTTCTTTCAGAAAAATATATCTGGAAAGTTATCAGAAGTTAGCTAATTGAAGTTTGAATACCGAGTTGAGCATTTGGGAAAATAAGCCAGCATTGGCATTCATTGAGATCATTAAATGTGAATCTATGAAAGTATAAATCATCAAATGTGGAGTGAAATGAATTTGTTCTTCAATTTGGTCTTCAAATAATGGTGAACGAACAATGGAAGTGGAGTTTATCGAAAAAATTAAGAATAAGCAGTAATAAGCCAGTACGAAGTAAAATAGTGAAGTAGATTTCTTTTTATGACATAAATTATGTCGCATGGATGACTTGAATTTTCAATAATAATAATATTTTCGATAATACTTAAGAATCAATATATAATCATAGATATGAACATTTATACACTGCATATGATGGAAAAAATAAAAAATGTATTTGAAAAAATGTTTGTTTTATAGAAACAATTAAATAACAATTGGTAGTGTACTAATAAGTGATGCAGAAATATACGGTACCCCTGTAAAAAAATTGTATTGGGGTTACCAAATCATATAATAAAAAAAAGAGTTAAGCCCGGTACTCCACATAGCATAGAAAAATTAATATTACATTTTGAAACAGATAAAAATAAAATCTTTAAGGAAGTGCCTTCAACCCAATTGAAACTAGAGACCCAAGACCAGTGACGTACCGATAATGGAGCGAGTGGAGCAGTCGCTCCAGGGCGCAAGGCTCTGAGGGGCGCACCGTTCTTAAGAGAAAATTAACTTTTACTTACAAAAAAAATGTATTACTATAATGAAGGCCAAAAGGGTGAAATGCAACACAATTTTAAAAAACCGTATGTAAACATCGCTGCGCATGACTAAAAGGAAAATTCATGTCAAATTTAAAATAAATCGGTTCATGCGGTCAGCCGTAAATGCGTTACAACCAGACAGAATGCAAAACGGTCGAGTCAAAATTAGAAAATAGTCGAAAGTAGCAAAGCCAAAACAATTTAAATTGGGTGGCAAAAGGTATAACAAATTCAAGTAATTGAATGAATACTTTGAATTTATTCTGAAAAAATAAATCCACAAGAAGTTCAATGGTTTTTATATTAAGAACAGGACTGAAATACTTCACTTTTGAATCCTATTTCCAAAATATAAAAAAAATTTCATAAGGATGACTTGCAAAATGCGAAAAAATAACTGCAAATAAATTTATAGAAAAGTGAAAAAATCCAAAACAAGCTGTTTGGAAATTGATAAAAGCAGAATTTGGCCTGGCGAAAAATCATTCCTTGGAGATTCGCATCTCTAACAAATACGGCATAGTTAGAGGCGGAAAAAATATCCGCTGGTTCATTAAATGACCACTATATTAATATCAGCCCAATCGGGTGGTTGAGTGTAAGACTGATCGTTAGACACTTCCGCTCCAGGGCGCTTAAAACCTCGGTACGCCACTGCCCAAGACAACATTTATTTGAAGGAATAGAAAAACAATGTACTGTAATTCATATCACATTTGAAACAAACGATTCACAGAATTATTAAAGAAGATTCTCAATATTACTACACTTCACAATTATCCATAATTTCAGTTACAGGGCCGTATTTATGAACATAAGTTGAAGAGTTCTTACCTAAGCACGACTTGGAAAGGGTCTATTATATTGAACATGGTCCCAAGTTAACCTAAACTCTAAGGTAACTTCAGACAATAACAAACTTAAATTAACATAGATGAAAAGCTAAAGATAATGCACCGTATGTAAATTTACAGTTACTGTTATGTAATTAGTAGCACACCAATATCCTTTACATCAATATTTTCTGTTTTCGAATTTAAAAAATTATGGAATTTTAATAGTGTAGTGAACGCTATCTGACAGCAGACCAAAGAACATCGCGTTTACTTTGTACTCCTGTTAGCTACATCTCGACCATTTCATCCATCCTATTTCTTTATCCTAGGTGAGAAGAATAATGTATAGGTTAGATGTCAATTTATATAAAGAAAGTGAAAATTGTTTCAAATAGGTCAAATAAGCAGTGAAAATTATATTGCAATGGTGCAAAAATTGAATAATGTATGATGATTCTATTTTATTTTGATGAGCCTATGCTATACTAAAAAATGAGGCCAAAATATGATACAACATAATCTTAAGAACGACTTCAAGATAGCCCTCTACCTAGTTTGGTTAAGAACGGAATTAAGATACCGAATTCAAGAAAGTCTTAACTTTCAAGTTGAGAAGATCTTTAAGTTAAGTTATTAAATACGAACTTAAGTTGAAACGTTGATTATACTAGGCGAATTTACTAGCTGACAAGTCAGGTTACAAGCTGACCCAGCCAATACATTTATGTAGTGTAAATCCTTATATTGGTGTAAATTAGTGTTATTTAATGTAAATTATTTATCAGGAGGGAACTGGGTTGGCTTTTAGTGTTTATAGCTACTCGTTGGCTCGTCACTTTGTGAACTTGAAAGTGTAAGGATGACTTAACGCTACTAAGTAAGACTTTCTTTGATAAGAAACGTTCATTAATACGACACTCAATATTTATTCAGGTTTAAGAATATGGATTAGAAATTGGGAAGTACATTCGAGAAGGTTGACTGAATATATCTGATTCATGGGATCAAATTAAAATCAATCAACTTCCATTCTAATAATAATACGTTTTCAGCTGAAATTGATTTAAAGAAAGTATATGGTGCGGTATCGATCGAAATTATAAATAAGATGGAGTGAAAAATTGTTAAACTCAGAGGAATTGGAATATCTGGAGAGAATGGTAGGGCAAGTCATTACTTTTACTGTAATAGTTTCATGTAGACCAACGAAGACAGAAAAAAGAACAGTCTAAAAGCCTTTAGTGCTGATGATATCAGTTTTTTATATAATAGAAAACATTTATGATCTGAATTGAATGTATGAGGAATTCGCTACTAATTACATTACGTGAACAGTGAACAGAAAACAAGCAGTGATGAGCCAGATACCTGGAGTGCAGATTCCACCAACTGAGTTGCGACGTGGAGAACCAACATATGCCAAACCAAGTATGCCCCCTTCAAACTTCAGGTCAGTGAAAAGGTGAGCCAGGCAGAAATCTTTATGGCTGTATTCCCGGCTGAACACCTAGCAAGTACATGCAACCACCACCTCAAACATTTTGCACATTACAACAATCTCAATACTCCAATAGTCAATTACACAGATTTGGATTATGTCGAATATAATTCCAGATGACAGGATGAAACAAGACATTGAACCAATTTTATGATAAAATCACTTTGAAAAATACAATATTGTATGGGGAAAATTTAATTTCAATTAACAGAGCCTGACAAAGTTCCATCAGTTAATGTTGACTTATATTTTGAAAATTAATTCTTACATGTTAGTCCATGATTATGTGAATATTCAAATTTATTCTATTTGTGTAAAACGTGTTTAAAATAAGTGGATTAATTGATATTTGCTTCAGCTAATGAGATATGAAAAATGGTTAGAGATTTCCAATTTTATATTTGAAAACCCGTGCTTGTCTCATATGATAATAATTTTTGAAATCTGAATTCAATTAATTTCTATTCGTATAATAAGAGAAATAGCGGATGGATTTAATTCCACCATTCTTGTCTCATAGAGTAGGCATCCTCTTTTATGTGAGAAGTGATCAAGAAATATTCAAATTGATAATAAGATTGAATGAACCTTACCAAGAATAATTGTACAATAGATTGTGAAGAAACGAAACAGTAAAAGGACACAGTATTAAAAATGAACGAAGTTGCAATAAAAATTTCTAACACCATCCATTTTTGAGAAATACACAGTATTTTCAACATTTTATCAACTCAACGTGGGATACCAACCACCTGATATGCCAGAGAAGCAACTAGCCTAAATATTAACATGCATGATTATGTCAACATGCTTACATCTGTTATCTATTCTTGTAAACTCTGCATAAATTTTCAATTCAAGTCCAGAGAATTTATGAAGCGTATGATGCATTATTAAAAGCTTCATGGGAAGTAGAATTTAGCAGAGATTTTTCAATTGAACAACGTGCATTGATACACAATATTTATCTTTAATTTGGGCATAATATTAATATGGGCGTTTAATATTTAATTTATCTGGGCGTAGCTTCAAAGGATTCGACTCTATATTTCAACTCCTTTATTTGCCAAGTTAGAATTCCATGAACAAGAATTATTAATTTAATTCACTACATATCAAGTTGGAAACAAGACTTTAAAAACAATTAATCATGATCGAGACATTAAAGTAGGGTAAAAAAGGAATGCGAAAGTATTCCCAAAGTGAATTACATATAAAAATACTGACGGCAGTAGTTGCCCTCACTATTGTTCAGAAACAAATCGTTTTAGTAAGTCATATACCATAAAGCATAATGCGAATAGAATACAATTGTAATCACGTTTTCCAGCTCGAAGATAAAGTTATAGCCAGTCAATTAACTAGAATTGAAGAGGGAATGGCACTAGATTTATTGGGAGAAAGAGTTGATTGAGATTTGTTGCTTTACACCAATTTTGTAGAAAATAAATAGGATAAAATCGGCCATAAGTTAGATTCCCGTTCAGCCTGGCATATTTCGTGTAATTATTCACATAATTACCAATGCACAAATCTCATTCTAATGTTGAGATATGGGCATGATCAGCAAAAAAAGAACTGCTCATCATTAGTTACAGTACAATTTTTTGTGTAATACAACTTTCCACTACAGTCCAGTTCAGCTAGAGATGACCAACATTTACTGGTTAGTGCGATTTTCTCTAATTGACTGGGTACTGCTGCAGTTATGGTATCGATCCCCATTTTAGTGACATCATTACCACGCACAAACAAGTTTCAGACTCGTGTGGGCAACATAAAAAACCTAGTTGATTTTTTATAATTGGAATTGCTACAGTATCAATATGATATTGACTGTACGGAATTTATTAGAATTTTGTCATGCACTTGCCAATTAGGGAGGATTATGAGTATTATGTTAGCAAGTGCTCAATACAATCAGTGTATGATATGAAATATTTCTGTTTGTTAACAGTACTTTGTCATTCCTCATCTACAACCTACAGCCATCACCGTCAAATAATTTTAGAATGTTATCTGAAACGAAACAATACCACGGCTACAAATGCCGCCAGTTGAGTAGAATCGAGGAGAAGAAATGTAGGCCAAGCCAAGAACTGACGTTTCTTTTGTTCGGAACTGTTGATGTGTGAATAGATGCGCCAAGCAAAATTCTTTGAGAATTGCCACTCTTGAAAATACCTGTACAAGTTTTCGATACACGATGAGAAATATGATTTTAATTTCTAATCTAGAGGAAACAAAAAATAATGAACAAACAGTATATGTGATGTGGACAAGTACGGCGCGGTATGAATAAAATACCAAATAATAGACAAGGTTTTCAATAAAATTAGAAAAACCATACACACTCAAACACATCAAATGCACACACAGTAAAAAAATATTACGATAGTTTAGGTTGAGCGTACTAGATTTCTGTTCATTGAGTTTGTAGCTTGCATTATAATATTGAATTACAAATAAATCTGAATAGAGCTACGAATAACCAAACTATAAGAATTGTGAATATTCCAAAACAAGATACCTAACTGCCGGTTCCGTCTGTGTGTGACTAGTTGCGTTTGAATAGCAAAAAAATATTTTCTCGTGACAATGAAGCAACAAACAGATTTTACGGAATAATTATTGATATATTAATTTTGATTTCTCATGATTGAATTAGTATTAAATTATTATGCCTGCATATAGTAATTAGTCACCGATCATAGTATGAATACCTAAAGAATGGCGAAAAGTAGGAGACAGGAGTCATTAACTCCTTATAAACTAACCATACTGGTAGAAAGAAGGAATAGAATAGCTGTAAGAATTTAAAAAAATAATATTGACCTTTAAGTAGTTTCCAAACATGGGTGATCAAGTCTTACGCAGACAATAACTATTGAAAATTAGTTTAGGATTTTAAGCTTATAGAATAATAATTGTATAATTTTAGATTATGAAATTCTCAACTATTATTACAATGCAAAAAATTAATAAGGAATTTCTATTTACAGAAAAAGAATATTGTCAATTTATTTCAATCGAGAAATATCCGCGGTTCTAGGTCAATAATTCAATGCTGATGAGCCGATTACTATCTACGAAAATAACAAGATTCCAGTTTTCCATGAACAGTCTAAATATTATATATCTGCCCAAATCTGATAGATATCAATCACACGAGAACAATTAGTGCAAAATCAATAGCGAATTTCGAATGTACTAAACAAATAACATTAAACAGACACACCAATAAGATTGAGAACAACTGGTAAACAAAAATCAGCCAATAAGAAAACAAAGCCAAGTTCAAAAACTCTTAGGTGGTACGCGATTGATGTTTTCGTTTGAAAGAGGCGAAGTACTTACTTCCAGAAGATTTCTAACATCCCACTTTTCTCGAACCATGTTATAATGTGCCTCTCCGCCACGTACCCGAGTGGGCTCAGAATGCACAACTATTTTCTTGATCACGAACCCCATTCCTTTGAATCCTTCTTGGTCTGACCGATCTTGCCAAGTTGTATCATTGTAAATCTTATGTACACGATCAATAAGACTAATCTGGAATACAGAAATAAAATACTGTATATCTTGAAAATAAAAGGTGGAAGCAAAATGCAGTAAATAAACGTCTCCTTTAGTATTTGCAAGACGATTCAGCTATTCAAATTCAAACTCCAAGGTTTAATGACAACCGTGCATAAATGTTCTTAGATTAATTATTGAGCATGATATTAATAATGTGCTATTAATGATGACGATAACGTTGAAAATTATTTCAAATAATTACGCAAGATTACTATTTTTATTATCATAAGCTGATAACACTCAGAAAAATTATTGACCAAATTAATGTGTACTAGATCGGTGTCCTCACTATTTACCAAATAAAAATCATAATTAAAATAGAAATATAGTGCTACTTTTGATATTTGAATAAATAATACATTTTATAATATTAATGTCGTCTTACTCATAAACTTTTATAGTTCAACACACAAAATTAAAAATGTATATCTCCAAAAATACAAGAACAAATCAAACAATATACCAATAAATACAGTCAACAAACACAATATAGAAATATTCCATTTTAGCGTAATTTATAAAAAATGTATCAAATGAAATTTGACACCAGACCTCAGCCAGCCAGGACACATGATATTATCATATTGGAACTTGAAATGGTAAATAACTTACCAAATAGTTAATTGTAGTTTTAGTATTACTTCCTCCCATCTCTTGATAAAATCTATAGTCGGCAACAAGAAGAAGAGGACATCTAGTTTTTGTTGGTGTGTACTCATAAGTATCAGATTGTCGTTTTGCTCTGACTTTTACATCACTATCCTGGTAATTTTCGAAGAGAATCTCATCATCAACTGGATCATTTTCTAATTCCGTTTCTGAAAGAATAAAATATATTACTATTAATAAAATATTCAATTATCAGCAATGATGGAAGTATAGACGATGACATCTCAAGCCGGATAAACACTGGATGGATGAAATGGAGAGAACTAACCGGTGTACTTTGTGACAAAAAAATGTCTGTGCAAGGGTAAAGTGTACAAAGCTGCAGTGCTTCCAGCAATGCTGTATGGAGCTGAATGCTGGCCTCTGAAAAAGAAACAAGTGGAGAAACTCCATACTGCAGAAATGAGAATGCTGAGATGGGCAGGAGGAGTCAGCAGACTGGACCACATTAAAAACATTCCTGTCCGTGGAAATTTTAAAGTGACACCCATTGGTGAGAAAATCATTGAGGGAAGACTGCGCTGGTTTCGCCATGTTAACAGACGCCCAACCGACCACATGTCCAAAACAGTGCTGGAGATAGAGGCACAGCCAAGGAGCAGAGGCAGAACCGCCTCACAAAGATGGCTCTGGTTCATAGAGCTATGAAGCAATCAGAGCTTTTACCCGAGATGACCCAGGATCGTACACACTGGCGACTAAGATCTAGGACAGCCGACCCCAAATAATGGGAAACGGCAAAATAATAAATACTATTAATATTTAAGAGAAATATTTATTAAAAACTGATAAAGTTTGAAATATTTTGAATATATATAGATACAAGCCTTTCTGATTCCATTGATGGTATCAAAACACCAATATGATCATTTAGGCTCTCAATAATCATGAGAAAGCTTAAAAGTTCGTCTATCTTCCTTTCTTCAATGGGAGGTGGTTCGGAACCCACCTAAAACTGTAGGTCCAACTGATAAATCACCATCATCCAACTCATTACCCACGCACAGGTCTCAGACCTATGTGGGCTTCATCCTCAGAAAAAGAAAGAAAAAAAAGAAAAACGACAGAATCTTTAAGGGCCGTATTTATGAACGTAAGATTTTGATTTGATCCCGTGAATCAGATATATTCAATCAACCTTTTTGAATGTGCTTCCCAATTCCTAATTAAAGTTCAATATTGAGGGACGTATTAATTAAAGTTCAATATTGAGGGACGTATTTATGAACGTTTCTTGTCAAAGAAATACTTGGAGAAGTCTTACTTAGCGGCAATAAGTCTTACTTACACTTACAAGTTCACAAAGTGGCAAGCCATTGAGTAGCTGTAACACAAAAAGCCAACCCAGCTCCCCTCACAAAGGTCTGACTCCTGATAATATCTGAACACTAATATTTACTTCAAATAACAATAATTCACATTAATATGACTTTTGATTGACAAAGTAAGACAGGGACAGCTGGGTCGGCTTGCACCCTGACTTTTCCGTTAGTGAATTCACCCAGTATAATCAATGCATCAACTAAATTTCGTATTTATGAACCTCACTAGAAGATCTAGAAGATTCACTAGAAGATTTCTTGGGTCATTCCACGTCAAATCAACACACTTTTTCATTCACCATCTTACATTTTTATGAAGTTAGGTAAACTCACATTGAGTGATGAGACTAACAAAAATACATAATATTATATTTTTATTCCAATCTGTTTGCGAGTTACAGCCATTCAAAATTCCAAAAAATCCCAGAATTGGAAATACAACGTTGCTCTAGCAGCTGGTGCAATGAAGCTAGAG
Organism: Conomelus anceps; assembly: GCA_948455865.1. Classification (NCBI taxonomy): domain Eukaryota; kingdom Metazoa; phylum Arthropoda; class Insecta; order Hemiptera; family Delphacidae; genus Conomelus; species Conomelus anceps. Next base: position 25,934,613 of record OX418217.1, read on the forward strand.
GGCTGTAAGTAGCACCATTTTGCAGAATTTTTCTTGCTATTTACAGTAATATGTAACAACCTAGAATACGAATCACATCAAATGTTCGATTCTTTCAAGTTTCTTGTTATCTCGATTGAGATGCGATTTTCGATAGAAGATATTCAATGGAACTATGAAGACGTTAAAATTTCTTACAAAATGATTGGTTATATTTGATTATCCGACCAGTGGTTCCGAAACTAAAACGCGTCAAAAATCAAATTTGGGAATTATACAAGTCTTTCTTTGATATGTCCATAAATACGACCCCAAGTGTCTTTGAAGAAACAAATAAATGCACCGTGCATCTTTCTCAATATTGTGAAACTCAATTTTATTCCATTTTTTTTCTCTCCATATAATTTATTCTTAACAATCCATTTTGCTTTGCTCTTTTCATTCACCATTGTTCATATTCTATAATGTTTCTTTGGACAACTTGCAACCAAAAATAAATTATCCTTGGTCTTGACCTGTTTCTTCTCTTTCTCAATTCAAATTCTTTATATAGGCTACATACTTTTTCTGAATATACTTCGCCTTATTAGTCTGAATGTTTTACTGTATTAAAACACAAGCCCAAAAAACCCTTACAAGTGATCAACTGTAGAATTTCAGAATCAACGTAAGGCTTAATGCAGATAATACCTGTACTTTACTATAACAAAAGAGGTGGATAATTAACATAAAACTTGAATTATTTGTATTGATGTATTCATTACACTAACATACAATCTATGTAAATATAGGCTTCAGTCCTAAACTGCTTTTCACAAAATTTCAAAGTTGAATAAAAATCCTAGTTTAGGTCTGTTTCACTAGAAATTTCACCTTCAAGCACAATTAATGAGCCTTTTACAGGAAAAATATTAATTTTTGTTTTAACTTTTAACAAATCACTATCACAATCCGAAAAAAAATTATATAATTTTCAATTTTGGAGCCAAAAATCTAGGTAACATTTGGCTAACATGTTGAAAGAGACAAGCTAGTTTTCGTAGCACTAGTGCTTTGCATCGGAATAAAAAACTGTTTTACAACAATAGGTAACATTTGGCTAACATGTTGAAAGAGACAAGCTAGTTTTCGTAGCACTAGTGCTTTGCATCGGAATAAAAAACTGTTTTACAACAATTGGACAGCTACAGTAGAATGCTATAATTTACTATTACCCTGAACAATGTAGTGAACCACCACTCCCAACATTGGATTTTGAGAATCCAAGGGGAAAGATTACTATATATAATTATGTAATTTCAATAGTTAATATTTCTGATTTGAACATTTTGAATGAGAGCTAATAATTAAATCTGATATTATTAATATCTTATAAGTTTTTGTATTAAAAAAGAATGCTTACCATCATCATCATCATCATCATCATCATCATCATCATCATCATCGTCATCATCACCTTCTTTGACATGGCCACATGGACGATGAGGGGTCTGACCTTGGTCCCAGCTGAATTGAACATCTGATGCTCTATAGGTGACCATAGTTTTATTATCAAGATGTGGCAGATGCCTCCATGATGGCTAGAAAATAAATGAATTGATTTGATCACAAAAACTGAAGAAAAAAAATGGAATTGTTTGAAAGAACATTAGATCGAGTACTACTATATACTAGAAGTTCTGTGAACAGTAGACCTCGCGCTCAAGAAAAACTCAAGTTTTTGCAATAGGTTTGTCCAATAAATATAAAAATCCAAATAAAGAATGTGTGACAAACGAGATGGCGAGTGCTTTTTTTAGAAAGAATTCTATACAGTCTATTTGTCCCAATATGAATTTGAAAAAATGAGTCTTTATGATTGCCAGGAAAAGTATTAAAATCATATCTGACAATAAATTATGATCACCATTCACCGATTTTCTATTCTTTTTGCTGTTGAATCACCATCTCGTTAGTCACCGAAAATTGATTCGAGGCGCCTCGCGATGTCGCGAGTCACTTGAAACAGTGTCAGACGCCTAGTGGAAACGAACGTCGGAAACAAAGTTGTCCGCGCATATTTAACCTCCATCCCGTGTATTGTGTGGCCGGCAAAGGTTTGTTTGTGTTAGCTAGTGTCACATTTCCCTTTCAAATGTCAACAGTAGAAGGTGTAGACGAATTAGTAGATGTGGACAAACTTTTGGTAATGGCAAAAACGTTTTATACACTAAAATATTTCTTTGCCATCATTACAGATATGTTTTTAGCTGCAAAATGCCATTTTCCGGCCATGAGACTGCGCCAACAGGGTCCATAAAATATTTCACAAATTTATCTCTTTTGAAGCTAGCTCTAGCTCGTGACGGTCCATCTGTTCGTCAGTTTTGTTTATCAAAACGTCTCTTTGACGCAAGCTATCACACACTGGAGGAACAAACTGTCGAAATGCTTCCAACGTAATCTTATAGTAATGCTTCCAACAAAATGACTCACGACGCTTGGTTAAAGCACTTTGCTCCTCCAGTGTGCGGCCAGCCTAACGCATCTCGTTAGTCACTTACAGTCTTTATTTGGAATTTTATATTTATTGGCCAAACCTATCCCAAAAAGATGAGTTTTTCTTGAGCGCGAGGTCTACTGTTCACAGAACAACTAGAAATAAGAAGGCATGAGGCTAAACAAACTAATGGTTATACTAAAAAATTCGAACTATCGAAATCCAATGCTGAATCCATATGATGGTTGAACCCGGTGAAGCCCAAGTTCAATCACAGGTCTCCAGAAAAAAAGTCCTGTGTTCCTTTACTTTTTCTCCTTTTTATTATGCTATCAATGCAAAACAAATTTCAAAATTCTTTACACATAAATAGCTGAAAAATATTAAAATATATATGCAAAATTTCATCAAAATCAGTTCATGCATTTAGCAGTAAACGAAAAGGGTTTCAAACAGACAAATGCAAAACGGTAGACTCGAAATATAGACCTCACTTAGCTCGGTCAAAAACAGTATTCCCGCTCTCAGATACATTTTATTCAAATTTTTGGGGATGTCCTTCCAACAATTTCTTATCTTCACGTTGTTGAACATGTTGATAATGTGGTCCCAAAATGGTTATGACAAATCTACAACTGATGGAATAGAACATAGTGGATATAATTTCATTTCAGAAGTCTCCAATGGATATCATGCCAACAAAGACAAGAAAAATGTCAATACAATTTATGAAAAACAAGAAATTAAAATTTATTACAGGAAAGGATGGAATAATATGTGTAATTAACTGATGAACAAACTGGCTAAACAAACCTTACACAAATTATACAATATTACACATTTTTACATTATACTGCATACATAAGTTATGCATTAGTTTTTCATGTATTAATTTTTTTTGCTGAATAGAACATTTTCTTTGTTGTTTTTTTTTTTGTTTTCTATTGAAGTTGTCCAAGTTCACGACCAACTAGTTTGAATAAATAATTCAATTCTTTCCATGGAAAAAAGTGATAGTTCTTTACCTCGATATGATATGTTTCATCAGGTACTTGTATTGTTGCTGTCATCAATCCATTATCCATATGAACACTGGCATCAGACCATGTCTCGCCAAATACTCTTCCATCATAGAAATTTTCATGATCTGAAAAGTATGTGGTTATTTGAAATATCATGGGAAAATAAGATAGAGAACTGAGTATTTTGAAAGACGCTTAAAAATTTCCAAGAAGTTCATGAACTTCCTTATTAGTCGCTGCATTGTCAGGGACATCTAGGAGTTCTTTTCTATCGAATATTAGGTACATTAATTCAACTTAAATTAATATTATTGAGACTATGTAAGCTGAGGCGGTAATAAGATAAGAATAATGACTGCTGCAGGTAGGTAGAAAACCTTATGAAATAGTTTAATATCTGTTAAATTATTTCTTGGTATTAGTTTCAATTGCAACTTTGAATACAGTAAATCAAATATTTAGTTTTGGATGAAACTTTATCATTATTCTAAAAATGTTCGACATTTTTCATAGTCCTGGAACATTGATCGATGACCTCTTACAGGTCCACTTAAAGAGAACGACTCCATTAAAACCTAATCCAGTCACCGATTTGCAACACTTTCGACCAAAGACAATCAATATCAAAGTAATTATTATTTTTTTTGCTGAACCTTACCAATGAAAACAGGTTTCTCCTTCCCATCACCGTCAACACTATAAGCTTGAAATTTTGAATGAAGAACTCCTTTTCTTGGAGTAAGGATTATTCTGAAGTCTCTGGAAAAAAATAGTTTCGAAAAATAAAATATAAGCTAATAGAAGATTAATTTGTACTTGATTAGTAAAAATTTCTAATACCATTGATGCAAATTTGCTCATGAATGTTAATCTGTAACATAAATGAATGCTACTTTGAATTTAAAGTAAATCAGCTCAACATTTATTTTGATACATGGGTGGCTTCATGAATTTCGTCTTTCAATGATAAATAATGAACTAGCGCGGTAGACGCTATTGAATGAGATGATTGAAATGTGATGAAGGCAAAATCAAAAAGGTAGGTTAAAAATCCAAGAGCACTCAGAGAAAATATACTATTAAGATGCTCTCCCAATCAAAAAAAAAAAAAAAAACGATATAATAAGAAAAATAGAATAGCCTACATCAAAAACAGTAAACCCTACAACATCCTGATCAATGAGGTGACAGACCGATCCGGATGTCACTAGGCCATTTAAAAGTAGCTGTGAAAGGTCTGAAATAACTAGTTTGATGAGTTGAGCTTTTATGAATGTTTACATCGTTTGAGGCATTTAATATTAGTACTAAAATGCAGTAATGTACATCGATGTGAAAGGTAGAATCACAAACACTATGGCGATTTCAAACTGTATTTCTGCCTGACTTCTGCTATGCAAAAATTTAAAATTTGTTCCGAGGTTCATCCGGATATTAGGGAGTCCGGAAGTTGCAGGGTTAACGGTATATTGTAAGAAAATAACTGAAAATGAGCTCACTTTCCCAAAGTATTGAATCGAACTTCTTTGATTTTATTGTATGGATGATTGCTTTCCTTCAAACCACGTTTCACTATTGAGTGGCTTAGTTCAGATGCATGGATTGTGTCAAAGTGTTTGACGTTCTTGTAGATGGAACCTATAAATAGAAAATATATTATTTTCAAGTTTGTGTATGAGATGTAGCCTATTATGACATGGGGTTTAATGAACATAAGAAAGCTCCATTTGATATTCTAACTTCCTCTGTGAGGACCGTGGATGGAGTACCTCAATACAATTGGAAAATTGCAAATTTTCCATACAGGTCAAAGAGCTTAGAGGATTTGGAGAAAGTGCACTATATGGGCTTCTAACCAAACCTAACCTAACCTGGCTAGATGTGACTGAACCACCTCATACCTTCATTATTTTGATGCATAAGTGCCATTTCATGAAAAGTGTCTAGTTCCTTTTTTTTTAATTTTGTGATAGAGAGTTCCTTTTAGTTTATTCTTATGTCTAAATTTTGTTGAAATTTAACGTTTTATTATTATCAAAACTTTTTCATCCAATTAATGAATATCATAGTATTAATGAATAGCCTAATACTAATAGTGTTTAAATAATCATAATCGTCCAAGTTATTCAATTTAAACACTATTGACAGAATACTTCTCTTAAAAATGACGTGATTAAGTGAATTACCGGTATGTCTTTATCCGACTAGATATCCATCTGAAAATGAGTATAATCATAGTATGTAACTTCTCCCGTGTTCAAATAATCATAAACGTCCAAGTTATTCAATTGACAACAAGTTATTGACAGAAGCCCATATAGTGCACCACAGCCGAGGATTTATTATATTTTGTTACATCTAATAAAACCAATATCTGAAAAAAGCTGTTGTATTTACAAAACAGGAAGTAACATATCTTTCATTTTACTTCAAATATTAAAAGCAAATTTGATCATTCATTTCAAGGGATCAACAGTTATAGCGTATACCTCGTTCGTCCCAAAATCCTAGCGAGTCAAAAGTCTGTTGAACACAACATTAGGAGATTCATCTTTTTAGTCCTGTCGCAAATAGAAGCGCAGTTCTTGTGGAGAAGTGCAGTTCTTCATAGAGATCAAATGTAACTCTCATTATTATTTAGAATCATAGAGTTAGGTAACATAAGTTGTAATAAACATATCAATTTTTGGCCCATACGATTCTATCCTGAAAAATAAGCGTTTGCTCCAAGTCTTCAACAGTTGATGCACGTCAGATGATTCACACTTTTTTGTTTTTAAAATAACATATCGTTAAAAATTAATGACAAATTACGGATTTTTGAGGTTGAAATTGAAAGGGGCCGATGATGTCTGGTAGGTGGCCGATAATTGGTATGTTTACCTTGGTACCTTTGCTTTCAATGATTCTTAGGGTCAAATGAATTAACTCAACACAGAGTGTCCCTGAGTACATAAATATGAAGAATAATTTTACAACAGTTGAAATACTGTTAAAAAAAAAGTCAAATAAAATAAACATTTTTAGGTTAGGTTTTGGTTTATTATAGACATAACTGTTAACAGCAAAAAATAATTGTTTTTTCCGCCAGCAGACAATATTCTCAATCAACAAATTATAAATATACAATAAAAATATTGTAACAATGTTTTAGATTGGTTTTAGTGAATATTTATGGTAGTGATATCGGAACATTCTTATCTGTAATATCAACCTTGATATTTTGATCGGAGTTTTATTCCAATATTTCATGTTCGTCCAAACTTGAGGAACAATAATTAATTGTAATTGATATTCATGGTACATTAACTTTATCAAAACATAAATATTGCTATAACCTCAAACGTTTAAAATGAATGCAACATAGAATACTCACAGTTCACATTTAAAATCCACAAAGCATGTATAATAAATATAATTCCAGAGTTATACGATGATTGTAACATGATAAATAATATTGAATTCAAATCATTTTACAATTATTCACAACCACAAAGAATAGAAATCATCAATTACTCAACATTTCAGAATTTTCGCGATTCGATACGCAGACGACAAACGTTCAAGGCCTTCTATATGAAAATAGCTTGAAACAATCAGGCCTGGCAGCCTGACGCATTTTATACGCAGTAGCCTACTGGAACGAAACTCCTGTGACAAGCAATAATTCCTTTCTTTGAAAAATCAAATCAGATACTACAAATAACATAATGCTGCATTGAATTCAATGATTATTCATCAAGAAAGTTTCCAAAAAGTAGATTTTTTGCAAAGCTTAGCAAGAATTTTGAGACGGGAGGGGTTATCGGAGATTTGGTGCCCTTCCGGGTACCCTTCTCCTATCAGAGGAAACTATCAGTTTCCACTAATACACAGGAGTATCAAATATTTAGTGATTAAGTAACTTTTTTATTTTAATGAGTCAATAATATGTTTCAAGTTATTGGCTGAGAAGTATAGCATTGTCTTTGAATTTATAAATTTTTAGTGATTCTAGATCTTAATGTCTAGAAAAGCTTTAAACCATTCATTCTAGTTCACATTGTGTGAAAAAGCAAAGGCGTAAAAAAAGGAATTCTGTGCAAGTATCTATTAAAATTGAGTTTATGAATTGGGTGAAGTGAAAACTATAATTTTATATATAATTGCTTCCATCAATCGTTTGCTTAATAACTTAAACCAACTTTTATTGCATTGTTAGTTCAGTAATTATAGTTGTGAACAAATTTTAATCTATGAAATATAAGAAATACTACTCTTATATTGTCAATTTTACAAGTGATAGTGGCTTCAAATTTTTATTACAATCAGGGCCACCCAAAGACCTTTTGTGGCCAAGGGCAGGAGGTTTGACTGGAGGCCCCCTTACCCATTCACCATTACCAATTTACAAGCAGTGACACGATTTTCCAACTAGCATTAATTAAGTCTTCCAGCTATGCCTATAGTTTCCTACTGTACTCAAAAGTATATGTGTAACCAATTTGAATTGTCTTTTTAATTTGAAAAAATTCGAGTATAGACCAACTCTGGAACCATTCAATGAAAAAGTTGTGGAACCTAGGGGAAAGGGCACTGACGAGTGACACCAGAGAGATCTGTCAGAAATACAATAAACTTCTCTTCTATTTTTGTGTAATCTCATTAATTCACATCGAACTATATTTATTTACTAATACCTAAGGTGACCAAACGTCCCATTTTCAATGAGACAGTCCCATTTTTGAGAGGCATGTCCCATTTTCCCCACCATCCTTGTCGGGACACCCATTTGTCCCGTTTTGGCAGTATATTAGTTACTGAAAAACTAACTTACTTCATGAAATAGGGGTTTTCTATTTATTGATGATTATTATTGCTCTAAATGATCTAAATAAAGCTAAACTTGGGTTCTAATTACAATTGCACATTAGCTCCATAATCCCTTGTTATTATGAGCGGACTTTTATTATTCTTCGGTCGTCTTTGGATGTTGAACATCGATGGAAACTTCGGTCTCGTTTTAATATAAGATGTGCGAGAATGACTACAAAAATATCTTTGAATAGAGAAGAAATAAATTTTTTTCCTATTTTGTGATCAATTTTCAATCCCCCCCCCCCCTGGTCAATACGTCCAGTTGTCCCGTTTTGGGGTTTCAAAAATCTGGTCACCTTATTAATACCGATATACCGTACTGGAATAACTTATGGAAAACGTGGAAAAATATAAAAATTATTATGACTTTGAATAGAACTTGATTCAACATGCAACTAGAGAATTTGCAAATCAATCAACATTTTTAATTTTTAATTAATAACACATCCAATTCCAGATTCTAACTTTTAGTGATTTCTCCCACAGAGAAAAAATAGTTTTCTAGGTTTTGACAGGGCAAGTCTAGCTTTTTTGCGTGATCAACCTCTTCCCTCATATTTTGTTGATTGATTCATATTGTGCGAAAAAATTTTATGATCACAATAAATTCTATGAGGTGTTTGGGCACCTTTATTATCAATTAAATTAGATCAAATCTGAACAAGAACAGGAATGTGCATTCAAGGGGTTTGGGGGCTCCAAAAATACTGGGACACATCAGCATTGTGGAGCCTTTGAATAAGGTCCAAAGCTGAGGTAATAAGGGGGCCCTGGTGTATAATGGGAGTAGCATAGTAAAGAATGAATCTAATAAATTGGAGGCCCGAACTGGAGTGCCTTAGGGTTCAATACTATGTCCATTGCTTTTTTTGTTATATGTCAACCATCTACCTAAATAATTAATTAGTGGGAGAGCCCTCTTATTTGCAGACGATACATCACTCATTTTCAGTAATTCTGTTCTAGAAAATTTAAAAATAAGTGCCCATGTAGGTGTGCAGTCCATTGTCCCATTCTTAAATCAGTTGAAATTTACAATAAATAGTAAAAAATGCCAATACCTTCAAAAACAAACATAATTCAAATGAAGATAGGGCTCGTATAAACGTATTTAAAACGATAATAATAAATGGATAAACGTATTTGTAAACGATATAATAATCAATTAGAACAGGAAGAAAACCTGAATTGCATTTCTAAGAGTTTTGTTAGACAATTGACCTGGGCTCCATACATTGAGAGTATATGTGGTAAAATTTTATCTGGAGTATATGTCCTGCGACAGGTTTCTGAATTAAATGACAAAAAGTGACTTTTTACAGCTTACCATGGGCTCTTACTGTCACATATTAGGTATGCTATCTTAGTATGGGGTAATAAATCAAAACAAAACCTTGATAAGATCCAATAGAAAGCTGTTAGGTGTATGGAAAGAGTTAATAGATTAGATTCATGTAGGCTGTTGTTCAAGAGACTTGGTCTCCTAACTGTACACTGCTTATATGTGTATGAAGCTACTTTGTATGTAAAAAAGAATGATATTAACCAAAATCTTTACGTACACGATTATAACACAAGAATCCGAGGAGATTATCACTTGGTGAGTCACAATAGTAGCTTATTTAAACGAAAACGTAGTTATATTGATAGGAAACTCTACAACAAGCTACCACAGTTTTTAAAGTCTTTAAAATATAGAAATATTAAAAAAACAATTGAAAAAATATTCAGTTGATAAAGCTTTTCATAGAGTACAAGAGTTCTTTTCACACAGTGGCGGATCTAGGAGGTGATTTGGGGGGGCAAACACCGGGGGGTTTGGGGGGTATGGAATATTTTTGGATTTTTTAATAGAAAATGGTGTATTTTGACATAGTTTTTAGTGCCCTCATAATGTTGTCATGGATAGCACTGTTTTATCAATATTGTTACGAGTTTACCTAAATAAAACAGTCAGAGGCGTTTTAAACATGGATTTTATTAAAGAATAACTTTTGGAAAATTAACACTTGAACTGCTTAACACGAACTCAACTATTTATTCTTCTATTGGAAAACCTTCTCAAGCTTTCAAACATTGCAAACATTATATTTGCTATTACCAGCTGATTTTTACATAAACAACTTGTCACCTGGCCGTAGCACTGCTCCCTCCTTAAGACTGTTCTGTCCCAGAACAGTTACAGGTCTGCAGATTGGGGGTGGCCTTACTGGATACAACTGACTAGCTGCCCATGGAGCAAACATGCAAACTGAGATGGTAATCCCAGTTTCTTTGAAGATTGTTTCAATCATTGGCCTCACGATTTTCCAGTCCAACCCATCATAGCCACAACCTAATCGGGGAATTCCAAGCTGCTTCACTCCCAGAGTTTGAAGACAATTCCGCAGATGATTTAGGCTCTCCCACAAGGCTTGATAGGTGGACTCCTGCTGAGGTTGATCTTTTGTCACCAAGCAGAAGAGCTGTTTTCCTTGCCTCTGAAGGTGTAGTGTTCTTCCAACAGCTGGTCTCTGAAGTTCCAGATCATTCAGTCCTCCAAACTTTTTCCTAAATACTGTAGCAATACCCCGAGAAGCTCCAAGATTTTTAGCTACACAGTGAGCCAGAGCATAGTCTTTTGGTAGGGTGAACAAATCTTGATAACAGACTTTTGTAACCTCAGCTTTCTGGAACATGTCCAAATTGGCCATAAATTCTTCAAAGTTGGGATCAACTGGTTGAATAGTTCTCACATCTTGGGCATTACCTGCAGTATTGTCTCCCTGGAATGGTGCCAGTCGATTGAAGTGGACAACTCTTGGTTTTCCTCTAGGTTTCTTGATCTGGTAGACTACATCATTGATTCTAGTAACCACTTCAAAAGGTCCATCCCAGGAAGTCTGTAATTTGGGGGAGTACCCTTGACGTCGCTGTGGGTTGTAGAACCAAACTAAGTCTCCAGGCTGGTATCCACCATGATCTGCCTTGATATCATAGCGTTCTTTCATCTTGTCACTGGTTCCTTGGATGTTGGTTTGAACAATCTCATGAATCTCATCCATCTGTTTCCGAAACTGGGTGACATAGTCCTCTCCTACCAAATCCTCTCCAGGTGTACATCCAAACTTTAAGTCACAAGGCAGTCTAATATCTTGCCCAAACACTACCTTGGCTGGTGAAAGTTTTGTAGACTCATTGACAGAGCTTCGGTATGCCATCAGGAATAGGTGAAGATATTGGTCCCAGTATCGTTGATGCTTGGATACAACTTTTGACAGGTATTTTCCCATGGTCCTGTTCATACGCTCCACCATTCCATCTGACTGAGGGTGAAGGGGTGTTGTCCTTGTCTTATGGATTCCCAGCACCTCACATATATGGGAAAACACTGAAGACTCAAAGTTCCTTCCTTGATCAGAATGTAACTCTAATGGGATACCAAACCGACTGACAAATTCCTTGATTATTACATCAGCAACACTGACTGCTTCTTGATTTGGCAAGGCATAGGCTTCGACCCATTTGCTGAAATAATCCATCACTACCAGGATATACTTATTCCCACTGTCAGATAATGGAAATGGTCCAGCTATGTCAATGGCTATTCGCTCAAAAGGTGCTCCGACATTGTATTGTTTCATGGGGGCCTTCTTTCTATGCAAGGGGCCATTTGCAGATGCACAAACAGTGCAATTGCGACACCAGTTCTTGACATCTTTGCTTGAATTTGGCCAGTAAAACCTCTCTCATACTTTCTCCAGTGTCTTATGAACTCCAAAATGGCCCCCAGAGACTCCATCATGTATTTGTCTCAGCACTTCAGGAATCCTTTTCCTGGGAACAATAATTTGCAGCCTATGCTGATCACCAGCTGCATTCTCTAGCTTCCTTTTCAGGATTCCTCTGTCTTCCACAATAGAGTCCCATTGTGCCCAGAGGGACTTGACATGTGGTGGAAAAGGTGCTATTTCTTGCCAACTAGGTCGTCTTGCAGAACGTTTCCACAACCAAAGGTGCTTCAGATCAGGGTCTTCTTCCTGATCCTTAAGTAACTCAGCACCTTGCCAGTGGTCATTGGCAAAAGTTGTCCTATGTACCAAAACTTCCTTCCCATCCTGGCGTGAGCAGTGTTTGCAGTCCTCCTCACAGGGTCTTCAAGAAAGGGCATCAGCATTCAGGTGACTATTTCCAGCTCGGTGTACAAATTTAAAGTCATATTCTTGTAAGTGCTGGATCCATCTTGCCACTTGTCCTTCAGGAGACTTGAACCGGAGAAGCCATGTCAAGGATGCATGATCAGTTCTCAGCAGGAATTGACGTCCATATAAGTATTTGTGGAAGTGGCTGATTGATTTCACTACTGCTAGCAGTTCTCTTCTAGTAACACAGTAGTTACACTCAGGTTTTGACAGCACCTTGTGAAAATATCCAATGACCTTTTCCTCCCCATCTTGCTCTTGAGAAAGTACTCCACCAATTGCTGTGTTGCTGGCATCAGTGTCAAGAATGAACTTGCCTTCAACTCTTGGGTAAGCCAATATAGGTGCTTGGCAAAGTGTCTCCTTTAGTCTGTTGAAGGCCTGCTGGCAATTTTTGTCCCAGAGAAAACTCTGTTTCTCCTCTGTCAGCTTGATGAGGGGTTTTGCTATACCAGAGAATCCCATCACAAACCGTCAATAATATGTGCAAAGGCCAAGGAAACTCCGCACTTCTGATTTGTCTTTGGGCACTGGCCACTTGGTTATGGCTGTTACCTTCTCAGGATCCATAGACACACCTTTATCAGATACCACATGCCCTAGGTAATTAACCTGTCTTTTAAACAGATGGCACTTCTTTGGGTTGAGCTTCAGGTTAGCTTGTCTTAGTCTTTCAAATACTTGCTTCAAGTTTTCCAGCTGATGTTGGAAAGACTTTCCCAAGACAATGATGTCATCCAGGTAGACCAGGCAAGTTTCCCATGACAGTCCCCTCAACACATTCTCCATTAATCTTTCAAAGGTTGCTGGAGCATTACACAAGCCAAATGGCATCACAGTGAATTGCCAAAGACCTTCTCCGATTGAAAATGCAGTCTTTTCTTTGTCCTTAGGTTCAAGTCCAACTTGCCAGTATCCACTTTTCAGGTCCAGAGTCGAAAACAACTTGCAACCTTCCAGGCTATCCAGTGTGTCATCAATTCGAGGTAGAGGGTAACTGTCTTTTTTGGTGACGTCATTCAGAAGACGATAGTCCACACAGAACCGGAGTGTATTATCCTTTTTTTTTTACAAGCACCACTGGTGAAATCCAAGGGCTATTGGATGGTTCAATTATTTTCCATTTCCTTAATTATTTTTCTAGGTTCCTCTCTTTTAGCCAGAGGTAACCTTCTAGGGTTCTGGCGGATGGGTTTGGCATTTCCAGTATCTATTGCATGCTCAACTATGTTGGTTCTGCCTTTTGGGCCCTCTCCTATATCAAAAATATCCTGATAATTAGTTATGAGGTCCCTTACTTCATTTTGTTGTTCTTTGACTAGATCTTGACAGGATACTTCAACAAAGGCCTTCAGCTTCTCTGGGAGACACTTCTTCTGTGGTTGAGTTGTCTGCATTTGTTGTATGACAGATGTGACTGGTGAGCAATGTCCCAAAGTACTACTTCTCTTCAAAGTAACTTCATAATCATTCACATTCATCAAGAGGACAGGGAATTCTTGGCTAGTAAGAAAAAGTGTCCTAGCCACTAGGACACCATGACCAAGCTCCTCCTCATGAATTTCTGGCTCTAGCAACACATTAATCCCCACAGGGACATCCTCCTTTGTCATAGCATGAGTCACAATCTGGCTCCTTGCTGGTATTGTGATTTCTTTCAGCAGTTGTATTTGGGCTATACAGTCTTTTCCAGAGTGTAGAACAACTTCTTCTCCACCAATGGTCAATGTCTTCCTTCTAAGATCCAACTCTAGGCCAAAAGTAGAAAGAAAATCCAAGCCTAGTATGACTTCTTCACTAATCTCTGCCACAAGTACACAATGTTTAAAACAGGCCTCACCAATCTTGAAGGTGGCAATCATCTCTCCACAGACACTCACAGGCCCACCTGTAGCAGTTTTCAGCTTCCAGGTTGTTGGTGAGATATCTTGCTGGTTAGCCACTGTTTTGGAGTTTATTATTGTCTTAGTGGCTCCAGTATCTATAAGTAATTTATAGGAGCTTCCATTCACCATTCCATTAATGTAAAGACTGTGGGGTTTATCAGATAACATTGCAATGACTGGTTTTGTACATGGGGAGAGGGTCTTCTGTCTACAGGTTGATGGTTGCCCCTTTACATCAACCCTCTTTAGTTTTCCTGATTCTTCTCAGTGGTTGATTTATTTGGGCACTTATTACGCAGGTGCCCTCTCTCTCCACAGCACCAGCAACGTATCTCCCTCCTTCCTGTTCTTAACTTTTCTATGACTTTCTTCACCAATTCTTCCAGAGACTCATCACTCCTATCCTCTGCTTCAACAGCCCGGACTCGGGCATTACCCTTCACTGATTGTCGTACTGCTTCGAATTCCAAAGCCTGGGTGAGGGCCTCACTGAGTGTCTGAGGGCGAGCCAATTTAATAGCTTGTTGAGTTTCAGGTTCCCAAAGACCATCCAGGAACCTCTCAATGGCTAGAATCTCATATACTCTATCATCCACAGATGGGTAGGCTTTTCTTACTAGGTGGGCAATATCACTTTCGAACTCTTGGAGTGATTCGTTTGGCTTCTGGATCCTATTCTTGAGTTGTGAACGGTAAAGTTGATCCATGTGTTGATGGCCAAACCTCATTTCTATGCGTCTCAGAAGCACATCGAAGTTCTGCCTATCAACCATAGGGATTGTTTGGAGAACTGCTAATGCATCTCCACGGAGTGACAGGCTAAGCATTGCAGCTTTCACTGCAGGTGTCCAGCCATGTATGTCAGCAGCTGTCTCAAGCAAGGAACGGTAATCTTCCCATGGCATCTTTCCATCAAAAGTGGGTAGCCCAATTGGATGACTTGGCAGGATGATAGGTGCTTTTTGATAACTTACAGAAGTGTCTTCTCTAATTTGATTAACAGAGGCAACATCAACCATAGAGATTGATCTTTCAATGCCATTATTGTGTTCCTGTAGTTTTTTAAACTTCTTTTCAAATTTATCTTCCATGTTTTTCATTTTCTCTTCCATGTCTTTCATTTCATTTCTTACAAAATTATGATTTTTCTCAAATTTATCTTCCATGTTTTTTATTTCATTTCTTAAGAAATTATGGGTATTTATTGAGTATCCGAACTTTTCGATTTTTCCAACAATTTTTTCCCCACACACTCAAAACACACTAGTAAGTAATAATACACTGATATTTTGCGGGGGCAATGCTTATTTGGCATTTAAATTAGAGTTTTCTGATGGAACTATTTTTCTTCCGCGTATGAATACTTCCATCACACTGTAACACTGCCAGACTAGGCTAGGTTAGGTTAGGTTTGGTTGGTCGGTCATCTTTAGCTGAGCAAGGTCGGTCAAGTAACCATTCAATCCAAAAATATAATAGTTTGACAACATATGTTTTCTTTGAAATGCTATGGTCAGATCGACAATTATTGTTAGATCACATGGAAAATATTCATTCATATTTATTCATTACATGAAATGTGTGATACAGAGTGCAAGCTAAAATTTTTAGAATCTATACGCCTTAGCGAAAAGGACGTGATTGAATTTTTGTTCAGGCATGGTATCTTTAAAGAGATTTCGGTGTGTTTAAAGTGTGGTGCGGAGTTAGTTGTGAATAAATCAAATCTTAAATTTCGCTGTCAAAAAAAAAATTCGACGTGGGAAGAAGGCGGCTGCGGTTTGTGGCTTTACTGGCTCGGCAAGGGTGGGCTCATTCTTGGACAATTGTAGACTCCCAATAGAAAAATATTTCTATTTGGTGACAATACTTTTGCACCTAAAGCCACCCCGACAAACATTTATTTGTGAAGAGCTGGGAATTTCGACAACAACAGTGGTTGACTGGTATTCATTTTGCCGGGAAGTTTTTCTGTTCAATTCAGAGTTGTATCCCCCGAAGTATTGAAAGGTTAGTAAGCTTAGTTTTCTTCAGATATGTGATTATTAATTTGATTTATATCGTTTTATGGTTGGGAGTTCATAATATGTTTGCAAATTATGAATTTTTTAAATGAAAAATAAAATTTTCGTCAAAAATTTTTTTTTCGAAAATTTAAATTTTTGGGTAAAAAAGACGCGACCCCCAAAAAATTTCAACGGATTATTGCTTCATGGGGTGTGTAGATGTCACAAAAAAAAAATTGTTGGAAAAATCGAAAAGTTCGGATACTCAATAATTACCAAATTATGATTTTCCTGCAATTTTTCCTCAAATATATCTCTGTTCTCTTCTAATTTTCTTTCCAAAGCTGACTTCAACTCACCATATGGGGTTTCAAAGAGGAATATGTCCGGATCCAAACCTTCCTCAACCAATGCCACACGAAGTCGTTCTTGCAGAATAGCTTTAATACCACTTATTTCAAGATCTCGTTCTTCTAATTCTTGTTTTAATTCACTCACTTTCAAACATGAAAGTTTTAAACCTTTTCCAGCCATTTTAAATCTCAAACCAGTATAACTGTTAAAAGTAAACACAAAAAAATGGATGAACGAATGAATAGTTGAAAAACACTAATAAAATCACTTTTCGAATAGATAAACCCACCTCAAATGCACTAATCCCACTTCTGACACCAATTGTTACGAGTTTACCTAAATAAAACAGTCAGAGGCGTTTTAAACATGGATTTTATTAAAGAATAACTTTCGGAAAATTAACACTTGAACTGCTTAACACGAACTCAACTATTTATTCTTCTATTGGAAAACCTTCTCAAGCTTTCAAACATTGCAAACATTATATATATTGTTTTGAAGGTTAGGACAGTGGCCTCACACATTAGCTTTAACAAAACTTGCTTAAAACTAAACTTAATTCCTACTTATGCTAGAATACAAGTGAAATTACCTAACAAAGCTGCTAAAATTACACAGAAAAAAGTACAAACAATTTACATGAAAGAATCAGTAAGACAGTTACATAACAAAAAAGACAAAATCAATCAAGAACTCTACAAACTTCATCTCAGAATAGCTTACAACCATAACAATCAAGTCATCATGAACCTAATACAGAATACTAATTCCTGGGTGGAGCACAAATTGAGAAAAATTCATGAAAAACATAACCTCAAAATCCAAAACCTCCAACCAAAACAGAAACTGATATTAACTTCCCACAAATTCCACGAAAGGACAGTAAACCTTACACAGATACAATTCACTCCTACAGAAAAGAATCTCCTCAACAAAGGACTAAAATATAACCTACCTTCCACACAAAAATTCAACACCATGGTGAGACAAGCTATAGACTCTGAAACCAATATTCAACAAACAATAGCAGAAGAACAAGATAACCTAAGACATGATGTTTTAAAAATCATCAAAACACCGAAATACATACAACAAAACTACACCTCTGAAATCAAGACAGCTCAATCACTACAACAAAAAGCAGAACTACACAACCTAACTTACACCAAATCAGACAAAGGCAATAGCACAGTCATAATCCACACTGATGATTTGAACAGAAAAGTAGATGAATTCATACAAAACAACAACATCCAACAAATTCAAAGAGACCCAACACCCAAATTCCAGAGCACAATTAAAAACATTATAAATAAAACAAAACACCTCTTTAATGAAACAGACAAACGATATATGAAGCAAATTCACCCTTCTGCACCAACTCTTCAAGCCCTACCTAAAATACACAAAGTAAGCACACCAATCAGACCCATCATAAATTACAGAAAAGCACCAGGATACAAATTAGCCAAACAGATAGATACTCAACTACGCAGACTCATCAATATCAATCATCCATCTCATATAAAGAACAGCACAGACCTCATAAACAAAATAAAAAATACACACATCCCACATAATTCCACACTAGCATCATTTGACATAAAAAACCTGTATACAAACATTCCTGTAACTGAAACCATTTCCATAATAGAGAACATACTCAAAGCACAAAACAACCCACCTGAACACACAAAAGAACTAATTGAGACATTAAAAATCATCACATCACAAAACTACTTCACCCACAATAACAAGTATTACACCCAACCAGAAGGACTACCAATGGGATCCCCAATCTCCAGCATCCTAGCAGAAATATTTTTACAGCACATAGAGAATACTAAAATACTAAAAGACACCAAACACTCAAACAAAATTATTTACTGGCACCGCTACGTTGATGACATTATTGTACTTTACAATGGAAACCAAAGACAGTGTGAACAACTCCTAACACAATTGAACAAAACCCATAAAAACTTACAATTCACAGCAGAATATGAAACAGACTACACCTTGAACTTCTTAGATCTCACTATCAAAAAACTAAATAACATGCACAAATTCAAAATCTACAGAAAACCAACTCTCACAGACACACTCATTCACAACTCATCCAACCACCCAAATCAACACAAACTTGCTGCTTTCAACTCCATGATCCATAGACTCCTTAATGTTCCACTATCACAAGCTGACCACAAAGAAGAAATCAATACAATCAAATATTTAGCACAACAAAACGGATACAACACCAATCTAGTAGAAAAAATCATGAATAAAATGAAAAATAAAAATCCAAAACCTGCAAACCAAAACAGATTTGTCACACTCACATATCTCAACAAAAAATCACACAAAATAGCTTACATCTTCCAAAAATCCGGATTTAACACAGCATTCAGAACAACAAACAACCTGAAACACCAGATCCAACAAAAACCAGCTCACCTAACAAACAGCACAATTCACAAATTCAACAAACCAGGCATATATAAGCTTAAATGCAACACATGCCCCAAGTACTACATAGGACAAACAGGCAGATCATTCAACATAAGATATAAAGAGCACATCAAAGCACTACATTCCAACTCTGACTCAACATTTGCAGATCACTTAATCAACACTGGGCACTCACACAATAACATCCAAACTGACTTGGAAATTCTACACACATTCCAAAAAAGCCACAAACTAAATACACTGGAACAATATGAAATATTCAAACACCATAAACAAGATAGAACAAACTTACTCAACGACCAAACACAATTCAAATCAAACGCAATTTTCAAATACATAATGGCTGCTCATCCTAACCCAAACAGAGCATGACCCCTGGCGGCAGGCTGACGAAGCTTCTTTTCAGAAGTGAAATGCATTCCTCAAGCATCTCCAATATATGTGAGTAAAACATTATTTAAAAGTGAAATACAGTGTCAGTTTTAATATTAGATTATATTTGCTATTACCAGCTGATTTTTACATAAACAACTTGTCACCTGGCCGTAGCACTATGTATGTACAAATTTGTATTTGTATTGTTAATTTTCATTCCTTACCGTTTTACCTGATATCTATTTATGTCATTGCATTTTTTCTTATAAATTAAGTTTTCAAGTTGTTATGTATCAAATTTCAAATGAGTTCTCATCCAATTTACTAAATAATTATTGAGCACATTTTTTTAGATATAAAAATATCAATGAATAAGGTAATCTATATCTATAAAAAGGAATGTATGTATGTATGTTCCCTATAGCACAGATTACAGAACAACTAAGTTTAGTTATCTGTGCCTATAGACTCCAGAACCTCTGAACCGATTTTTATGAAATTTTCAGTCACAATGTAGAATAGTCCCGAGATGGTTCCTGTGAAGTTTGGGAATTAAAACGTCCTCGCTGAAGGACACAAAAGGAGAAATCTATCCTTAAACTTAAAGGAACAGCTGATAGAAGTAAACAGTTTTTAATCATATGGCAGCCCCTTAGCAGCGATATTTATGCTGTCTGAAACGCAAAGACTTTGCATGTACCGTATAGTCGGAGCCTTGCAGTATGTAGGAAACATATGACTGGGTATGATGAAATGTAATAATTATGCCAGGTTGATGACATCTGTTAACCAATGCAGCTAGAAATATGAAATAAAGCCTCAGATTGAGGTGGCGAATAATAAAATCAAATACCTAGCTTCTATCCTTATAGTCGTAGGTTTAAATTTAAATGTTCATTCAGAGGTGGTGAGTAAGAAAACAACAAAGGACCGGAAAACTGAAGGAAACTATGATCACCTGGAAGAGCCCTAGGACTACCTTATTCCCTAATAGTCCTAGAAGGTTTAAATTTAAAACTTAATCTCAGATCTCTCTCTGGGAGGTGGCGAATAATAAAATCCAAGAAGAATTTTTTATGAGAACGCAGCAACGCGCGTCGGGCCAGCTAATGATTTAACAAAATATGAAGCATTTTGAGTGAAAAATTGTATTACAAACCAAAGAAGTTATCTAAAACCATTTATTTGTTCAAGGATACAGTATTCTTAAAGATGCAACTTTTAAACAATGATTTCCAACTGAATCCTTCTTTTGCCTCCCTTAGCAAAGCGTTCGATCACTCTTTCTTCATTGTCTCGATGTATGTATAGAAGACATAGCCCATTCAACCTATCCTCAACCATTCTTGATCGCAGCCAGGACTTCACAAGCCTGAGGGTGCTGAAGGATCTCTCAGCGCTTGCTATGCTGACAGGTAGAGTCACAAGTATTTGTAGAAGTGTTCTTAATGTTGGATAAAGATCTTCATCGCAGTGTTTTAAAGTGCCCAACACAGAAATTGGAAACAGCCAATTTTTGTTGCTTACATAATTTCGTCCTAGTTTCTATTAGATTCATGCCGTTTTCTCTTTTTCTCTTGGATATCGGGGGGGGGGGGGTAATTGCCCCCTTCCCCCCCTTGGATCCGCCACTGTTTTCACATCAAAATTAAGCCTCACCCGAACTAATTGATATAGTAATTATGGTAACTAGTGCATGAGATTGTATAAATGTAAATCCGACTTGTCTCATACTCCTTATCTGGAGTCTCAAAGACATATAATCTACAAAAATAAGGAGTTGTATGAAATCTAATATTGTACTGATATTGTCAGGAATATATTGTTTTCATGATATTATTTTCCTAGACAAAATTCCCATGCATCTGCAATATTCTCTTATTCTCTCAAGCATTTATTGATTTTAAATCATGATATGCATATGAGAATTTCTCTCTTTATCTAAATTTCAATTACGACAAAATTTGACAAATACGGTACCGTACCGTACACAGGGAAAAGATATCCCTGTCCCAATAATTTCATATTTATGTGGATCTGGGCCAAAAATTGCATTTTTTTTTGTCAAGCAGCTTTCTCCAAATTGAGTTCCCATCTCCACATAATAAGAAGATATTGAAGTTACAATCAAACTTGACTCTTGTAGTACCTATATTTTAAAGTAGAATACTTTTAGAGTTTTAGTCACTTTGCATGTTTAAAAATTCACGCGATTGAGTTTTTAATTTTATATTATATTATATTATAATTGTAAGCTCCATAACATGGTGTATACCTTTTCTTCAGAGGATGAAGCCCACGTAGGTCTGAGACCTGTGCGTGGGTAATGAGCTGAATGATGTAGAATAATGAGTTGGACCTACAGTTTTAAGTGGGTTCCGAACCACCTCTTATATGTTTTGGAAAGTTATACAATCTCGTTTTCACAGAGAGAAGATTTTCTTTCCATAAGCTTAATGTTTTACATTGATGCAGAAAATCTAAATCAGATGTGTAAATGAATGCACATAAGAGCATTTTAAATTCCAATTCATATTAGCCTACTGTCAATATTACACATATGGCATAAGCTATTCTGCGTCTATGAGGTAGGCCTATAACTTATATGGAGTAGCTTTAACAAGCTTATACAGTCAAGCTTAACACGCTTATATAGTCAAGCTCATGAGCAATTTCTTTTGTGTATCTTTTTAAAAGATTTATTAAGAATTTCTATTATTTGTCACAAACTTCCTAGCTTCTGTTACAGCACACACAGCTTTTCAAAAATTGCAAAAAACAAGATTAATTTCTCAAATTTGAATCAAAACCACATATATACCGCGAATATAAAAGGAACAAATATTAAAAATATCTGCTCAAACCCAACTTTTATCAGAATAAGAATTGATTTATTGATGGCATGAGTGCAGCTAGATGTGAAGAAATTTATCAATTTTTCCAGGGCATTTATCAAGTTTCAACCCTCTCTGATTTGATTCTACCCATCGAAATGTAGTGAAGTACCGGTATATTAAAAGTAGGTATATGTATATGAAGTATATTTTATGTCTCAAACTGATTATAATAATGAGAGGGAGTATCACAGTTCTTATCACTGAAACAACAGGGATGAGCTTGTTTAAAGCTACGTTTAAAGTATATAACTTTGAGACTAAGCTCAACACTCTTTGCATCTGCCTGATTCACGGCATCTTGATTTTAGAGAAGTCAGATGCATAATAGAGTGTTGAGATAGAATTATTATTAACTTCAAGATAGTTTTGGACAATTTCTCTATTAGGCTGTATAAGACATAAACTTTTACGATATGATGAGACATTATAGGGAATGATGAATAACAGAGATTCGTGATATTTTACTGGTAATTAAAAAAAATTGATTAGTGATGAACGCATGGACCTGGTGAGCTACTCTTCCCCTTCAATCACTGAAACATTTTCTTTGACTGATAAATTAATGAATTCTTGAAAATATCTTGTAGGTTCTGGTGATTTATCAAAAGTTTCACCTAAGTAAGTTTCATTTCTGTACTTTAAATTTAATAGCTAATTCTTTTTATTGAACTAGATAGTTCAAGAAAAGGTAACTAATTGCTAGTAGAGTCAAAGGAAGAACAGTTTATATATTAATTTCTTCATGATAGAAACTTTGTCAAACAGATGAGGAATTCAAGAGAAACGTTCTATTGATATTTGACAAGCTGCAATTTCAATCATGATAATTAGGAAACAAAAGAAAAGCAATTGAAAAACAAAAATTCTATCACAATAAATATCTACTACTGTATCTAAGTTCGTAGCTTAGGAACTTATTCTAACCAAATATAATGTTTGGCAATATTGTAAATATAATGTGATAATGCATTATTGTTTCATTTTTCTGAAAGTAAAATTCAGTAAGCTTATCAATGAGTTATACTTCTATGATAATTGAAAGTTTTCAGTTCAACAAAATTATTAAATGAAAAAGGGTATTTTGGACTTTTTCATTAGCTATATTTGTTTATTTTGATAAAGTTTATTGGAATGATAATGTTCCTTATGTTTATAATTCTAATTTTTGATTTTCAAATTGACAAAATTATAACACTACATATGTATATGTATGCTATCATCAATGGAGCTGCTTTCTATCTATGTAATAGTATATTTAATTTTTGATTTTCTGAGAACTCCAAATTGCTTTTAGGAATATAAAATTCAACATTCAACATAGTGGTTGAGAAGATGAGATTATTTTCTCTAGATCTAATAATCCGTTTTGTCTATTCAGAGAGAAATCAGTCTCCTTTCGAATATTCAATATCACCTATAATTTCCCTTATTCAATCATTGTTTGGTAATCAAAAAATACCTATAGGCTAATCTATTTTCAGCAATGCAGGTAATAGTGCTAGTTTGTAGACGATTTAGTCATTTGTCAGTTACAAATACCCACCTCTGAAAATTTACCTTCTCAAGTGTAATTAATATCCACTGGGCACTAATTTGTTATTCAATGTTACCTCAATGTGTATTGGGAAAGCCAGCTCCCTCGTAGTGGAAACAAATGTTCAGTCATCAATTTGAATTACGGTGGCCTATGAGAATGAGATTCAGATAAAAAATAGCACGGCTACCTCCTCTAGGACGAAACCTAATCACTCTCAGCCCAACGAGCAAAGTAAAGAAGTGAGATAAATCAAACAAACAATCTAATAGGAGAGCTTTGATTGATTTACTGGAATGGAACGCCATTCTCTTCACGGCACTGCATATAAACCAAGGGCTAATCTGTCAAGCTTTCGATATTGCTTAGCTAAAAATTTTCAATCAATTTCGATCGCCTTTTTTTAGTTTCTGGTGCCAATAACAGCAATTATGTTATCGATTCGTTTCTTAGCTGATATGAAACTCATTTTTATATCTTATTTATTGCATTCCAAACATAAAAAGGTCTACTCTAACAAGGCTTCACATTACACAAAATGTTCACTACATAGGCATAATTATGATATGGATGAGTGAATTCATAAATTTTTTCGGGGGTATATCAACTGAATTTTTTTTGGAGGAAACAGGATTTCCTGTAAAGGGTCCTCATTCCCATACAACACTCAAATAAAGTTTCCTTTGTGTCGGTTGTAAATTTCCGGGAGGGGATCCTACTGTATTGTTGTATAATTATGATATAGCTAGAACTACGCATTACATACCATATTGTTGATATTCAATCGACTGCAATAAAAACTAACTTATTGATAAATCAAATCATTAATTTATACTTGCAAGATAGCCTTTTTTCTGTAATAGAAGAAAATAAAGCCCATTATTTGACAATCTAATATAAAAACTGACACTGTATCTCTAATTTAATATCTAAGTTTCACTCACTTATACTGGAGATTATGGAGGGATGCATTTCACTTCCAAAGAGAAGCTTCATCAGCCTCCATTATTTATACTATTTTTTGAATTGTATCATTACATTTGCACATAATATTCGTACTGTAGAAAAATGAACAGTGTATATTGTTAATTTAAATAGAATAATAATGAATTTGATAGATGGATAAAAAAATATTGTTCGCATGCCCAAATTATTCACGTTTGCATTTTGTTTAGACTTAAGATTAAAAACTACTAATTTCTCTGAGAAAATTTCTAAAAAAGTTAATTCTAAAGAACTATACTGGAAATAACCATCTCATTATTTTTTACAAAGGGGTTAAATGCATTAGAAGTAGTTTATAATAGTCTAAATTAGAAAAATCCTTCAAGAGTCACCTTTTTTCTTTTTCAGCTACCGTTGGAGGGGCTGCTCTGCAACTTGGCAGTTTACAATATATTTTTGAAACCTTATATTTCTGAGAAATAAAAACGGATTTTTTGTACAAATATTTTAGTATGATGTTATTGATTTATTTGGTCTAGCCTTGTATACTATTCCGGTGGAGCTATATCTAACCTTATTAATAATATCGATTCAGGGGTCGCTTATCTATTCACTTTTATCCAGAGATGTTACAATTTATCTCTGCGTTTGAGTGATGTGTGCTTTAGTAATGTAATGTTGACTAATAGTCAATTATCATAATTTTGTTGAAAATATTTGGAAATACTCAAGAAGTAAACTAGGCCCTTTCTGTGTTATAAATGTATTGTTGAGCTAATTCAAATTTCTAGTAAGATAGGGAGGAGCTAACAACGGATATAATATTGCGTAAAATACTCCTTTCGCCAGCGCATAGCTTAATTTGCATATCAGATATCTCAATGACTTGGCTCGAAGCAACTTTCCTGTTCTGAAAAGCCATTCTCATATTTTCTTGTCTCTTTAACAACCATATCAAGTTTTCCTCTAGAGCAGTTCTGTAGATACTGGAGCATGAACACGCCGGTCATAACCGAAATGTTTTCATTTCGTTAACATAAACACAATGATGTGAAGGGTTGGGCTCGGCTTCTTTTTGATACTGCGTACTAAATATTTATCACCCTTTCTATCAGGATAACTACTCAGCACTTACCAAATTTATTGCAAAAGACCGAGTAATTTTCTCCGAAATTATGATTTCTCAGTTAATGAAGACTAGACAAGAGAGGAGCACTTAGTCATCTGACTTACAATGTTATAAATATAACTCCTTTGAGAGCTTGAGTTACTAACAGGATGCTGAGTTTTGAAAATAATTGTGGTTCTTTAAAGTTCATAAGTCTATAAAGTAGCCTATATAGGAATACACAAATATTTTTCATAATAAATCATCAGCCAAAAACAATGCAAACAACTCTATTCAGAAGTATAGCGATGTATAACGTTTATTATACACTATTTATATTTTATAATGGATCAATATATTATATTTCCTGAAATATATTATATTGTTGTGGACAAGGCAAAGGAGAAAGAAGTACAATTATCTTAAGCAAATTTTTGACTGCATGTCGTTAAATTTCACATGAAAAGTTAATATTAACAACGCAGTTCGTCATGGAACAAGAAATCCAGGAATACAATTATCTGCCTGTGTCAATATTGTTTTCCAGAAGCAATCAATATTACTCTCCTCCTCGCCTTGTAGTTTATCTGTGACACCTGCAGAATGTTTGATTACAACTTCATGGAATTTTATCGAAAGTTGTAGTGTCTTATCTGTTTATTTTAGAATTCGATAGAAGTTGATAGAAAAATGGAAAGATATCTTGTTCTTTCTTTATTATGGAATAATGTATAAATAGGAGAAACTCTCGTAAAAGTCAGTCAGTTGTGATACGATCGTTATGTGATAAGTGGCAGAAGTGACAGTTCCTGTTTCTGCTCATACAACCCGTATTACCAGTGATTGCTTATACAGACCGTGTTAAACAAGCGTCTGCTGTTAAAGTGATAATCGCAAAATATTATGACAGATTATTAGTCAGGCTTACTTAACAGTTTATACAGTGACTCGTAAGTGCTTATAGAGTTTCGACTGTTATGTTTTAGACGTTTCTGCTTGAATTATTGAAAATTTTACTGTACAGTTATTATTTAATATTATATCGGCCTTTTGACAGTTAGTGATTGATTTTTGTACAATATTATTTCAAATTATTTTTTGCCACACTAGGACGTAATGAGCTGTTTTCCGTGCTTCATATGGAAGCCGAAAGTGTTCGATTTCCGACAAGGTCTGTAAACGTTTACCGCCCTAGGGCGGAAAAGAAAATGACCTTGAATGACAGCTGATTGTGTCCGATGACACAAATCATAGAGAGATGATCATATAATATTAAGGTAATAAGCTATATGTATCATAGTATTATATTTTTACGGGTTCTATGTCTAAAATAACGCTGGCAACACTTAAATTTATCACTCGCACTTTATTAACACAAATAATTCACAACTCACACTGTTCAGTAATTTCTTACAGAAAAATAAGCAATTAAAAACAGATAACACGATATTGTTCAACTGATAATGAGTTTCCATTGAACTGTACACGAATCAATCACTAAATGTCAAAAGGCCAATCTAATATTATATGATAACTGTACAATAAACTGTCCAATAATACTCGAAAAGAAACGTCGAGGAAGAACAATTAACTTACGTAGCACAAATCATAGGTAAGAGAATTATCACTTCAGACAATAAAAGTTCCTTAGATAGTTTGTAATAGCACCAACGGGATTGTACTGTTTGTATTAACGCGAACTGTCACTACTGCCACTTAATGTAGAACAATAACTGAACTACTTAACTGTCACACTTGTTTATCATGACGAATTTTCAAAGACAACTTAACTCATTTACAAGAGACTTCCTCTATTTATATAAAATTTCATAATTAAGATATCTCTCGAATTTTCTGTCAACTTCTAAATAAATAAATCAGAGAAACTGGAACTTTCTACAATATTCGATAAGACTCCATTAATTTCTAATCAAACAACTAGAACATTCTACTAATTACCAAGTAAACACTATAAAAGTTTCAAAAGCAGTGTAATTAATTGCTTAAAAGTAAACATTTACATAGCAGATAACGCCAAGAACCACTGTGCCTTCTTCCTCTCTACTTTCTGCAATTTCATATTTGCTACAATATTTATAATATATTTTATAAATTATGTATTATCCTGTTTATTTTCATAACCTATTTTCATAACCTCAACAACATTGTATTCTTGCTAGTACCATAGCCTTAAAATTTCGCTTTCAAAATTGCCAACTTAACATTGTTGTTTTTTTTTGTGGTGTGGCGAAAAATAGCGTTGGCAACGCGGGCAAAAATGTTTTGCCGACTCTCAAACGCTTCAAGTTCTTGACTTCGTCTGGTACTTGAAAATCGCGATCTTGAGCCGGCAAACACACATTTTCGGCCCTAGGTGCGAAATATACTATATTAGCTGAACTTTGTCGATTTATCTGTTTCTGATTGCTTTATTATGTGTAAGACATTACTGATTACTGCGAGTTGTCAGTAATTTGTGTTAATAAAGTTGCCAGCATTATTTTAGAGATAGAACCCATAACAATACGAGTATAATTATTGTAAAATATATTTTTATATAGAGGTGCTCAAAAAACGTGTACTCTCGTTGAGAGTGAATGTCTTCATTTTAAACATTATTTTACAAGAAGATATATGGACTATCTGTTGGCTAAAAATTAAACTACTGAAATGTATTTTTAAAAAATTGGTTTGAGTGCCGAAGAGTTCACTGCCAAAGATTGTATATACTATGGATGAAGTTCAAAATTACAGAGCATTATATAATACTATTGTTATGAAATGCTAGGAAGAAGAGACAAATACAATAATTACCATTTCGTCAATCATTACTTCTGTTGAAAGTTTTGTTTACTCCCCCTGTTCTCCCCACAACTTGCAATCCATCCAGAAGGTTCCAATTAAATATCTGTGTACATAGATTTTTATAGAATAATCTCAAAAGATATTGATTTCTCTACTGTTTTCTAGAATGCCAAAAACTTATATAAAGCGGAAGCTCTTGTAAACATTAGTTCAGTTGTTATTCCACATTCGTAACGAGTGGCAGTGTCCTGTGATAGACAATACAGACCGTTTCCGGTGAGCGCTATTACAGACAGTGTTATATGAGCGTATAATATAAATGCAGAATACTGTGACAGATTATTATGCAGGCTTCTTTAACCGTTTATACAGTGGCAGACTGTGCTTCGTAAGTGAGTTAACTGTTATGTTTTAGTTTTAGACGTTTCTTTCTGAATTATTGAACAGTTATTATTTAATAGTTGATCGGCCTATTAACAGTTAGTGATTAATTTTGGAACAAAAGTATAGCAAATTGTTTATTAGATGAACATTATTGATTCATTCGTTTCTGATTGATTTTTTTGTGAGACATAGCTAATTAGTGCTTGTTGTAAGTAATTTGTATACATAAAGTGCAAGTGTTAATTTTAAGTGTTGCCAGAATTACTTAGAGATAGAACCCGTAACATTATAAACTTTTTTCGGATTCCTCTGTACTTCTTATTATGATAGGTGAAGAACTATATATAACTGAGACTTTCCAGTTTTGATTCTGTATCTTGGAATCAAACCTGGAATCAATAAATTGGTAGATATCAAAGATGGTATTTTTTCGATTATTTTGGAAAGTAATCAGGAGGGCACGATAAGAAACTGCAGGCTCAGACGAAATAAACTTTAAAAAAATATTGACATAAAGCTACTAATTTTTGTGTATTCAATAACAAGTCAAAAGACGTGTTCATTTAGTATTGAAATGCTCGTCTATAAAGAAAGTTAATTTTGAAAAATTTAAGAGACGGCATTTGCTAGAAAATAAAATATAAAATTTATAATCGAAAATAGACCTTTCCTATTATCGATTATAGTTCAGCAAGCACTCATCATACGATACCTTGACTAGGTGATGTCAAAAAAATACAAGTGATAGTTGGAATCCGTTATAATATTATCCAAAAAAAATTAAATTGTACCCTTCACAAAATATCAAAAATAGTGCTAAAATGTTACATATTCATACTATATTACGAGGACAAGTGATGTTTTAGTTACTTAAATTTTCAATACTATAATTTTGCAAGACAGTCCAAATTAATTTAGTTAAATATTTAATTTTGAAATTGATTACGCCGAATTATTAGAGTATGGGCCCATCTCTTTATGCGAAGATTTTCGTAGAAAAATTTATGCGCTGGTTACCTTAAAACTGTGAAGTTCTAGTCGAAACCTTTTTGTTAATTTCACTTAATATCACTGAGAACGTAGTATACTTTCGGTATTTAATCCTGGATGTTCATCCTCAGAATTGAAATCGATGATAATACTTCATCTCCTAGAAGTCGGACAGGCCTGGATAGTCAGCCTTGACCCAGTGATCTCCAGGTACTGCATTTGATAGTCTGGGTACCACGAAACCTTGATTACATGATGCTCTAGCCGGTTACATTCACCGCTGTTTGGAAAGAATACAATTCCCGAATAATTTCTTGTTTATCTAAATTTGAGATGTCCGGAAACGGACAGTAACACATGATGACAATACTCAATAATTTCACTAGATGTTCATTAAGTTTTTAAGAAAAAGCTTTTAAATTCTATCGAAATTGTTAATTGTTTCAAAATTTATTAAGTTTTATTAAAATGCTAAACAAAGATGATCAACTAGAACTTTTACTTTATCATATCCTAATCGATTTTCTCAGTCAAAAATAAATTTAAATTACATTTTTTTTTGTATAGAAAATTAATTCAGTAAACAGTCATCATAGTTTCAAAGAAATCTACTTCAATTGAATCTAGAATTATTGTTAACCTTTACGGTTCTACCTTTCCAAAGTTATACAAATACAGATAAGAAATTTTTTTGGTTACCTTTTAGCGGATTTTGTGGAACTATATCCTCTTCATGACGAAACTACATAACACTTAAACTGATCAAAAAAAATGAATGGGATTCCGACTATTTCATTAAAAAAATTAATTATCAAAAAACTACTTTACATACTTTTCCCAAGTTAACGTTACATTATATTCAAAAGTTAGTTCTACATTTTACTATCGGAATTCCTACAAGTTGTCGTAATGACAAACTGATTCCGAATGAAGTGACTAGTTGATTTGATTTTTCAGAAATGACAAAATTGGTTTCTGCGTCGGTGCGAACTAGCGGATGACGTCGTCTCGCTAGTTCGTGATTGGCTAAGTATTTTTTTATTCTTTTTCTTTTGCTCATTAGTAGCAATCCCGTGAGAATATTTTCCAACAGACAACAATAGTACTAGGATAAACTATAAACTTGATAATCAGGAGTAGTATGACAATGTGTGCTCGTAATTCTGTCTCTGTCTATCAGTTATCGATGTTTTCTTTGTACAATAATACAGTTACTCTACATTGTTACTTAGTAATAAGAAAATGGTAATACAATGTCTTTTCATGCTCAAAGAGCTTACAATTTCAAAGATTGTAGTAAGAATAATGATAATGAGAAAATAAATCTGTTCCTTCTACATCGACATGACTGAACATAACTTTTCTTCAAAGGAAATTATATTTTATTTGATGAATAAAATTGTATATTTGTTTTAAATGAAATTATAATTATATTCTGTAATAGAGATTTTGGGATACAAACCCTAAAATCGTTACATACTCCCCCTTCTTCTAATGTGAAACATGCCTAAAGTTTACAATACAATCAGTTACAATTACAATACCATGACAAATTTGTATATCAACATCTGAAATATCCTATATGATGCAAAAAAAATTTAGAAATAAGGTACCAAAACATAACTAATAATAAAATTTTCTAAGTTGACTAGTAACCAAAGTCTAGTTGTATTATCATCAACTTATTAAGTCAAAATGTCTTGAAAAACCACAAGTCGATTTAGATTCAAGGCATTCTAACGAAACTTCAAGTGATGCACAACAAAATAAATTCTAAGTGCTGTCTAATAAATCAAGTCCAAGAGTAATCCAAAATTTACTAAATTTAAAGTTCTTCCAGCAATTTCCATAAAAAAATTTTTGTACATTCGACTATCATTGAGTGGCCAACTACAACTACAATCTGGTGTACTTCAACAGAAGTGCAAATCATCCAGTACTAAAAAAAAGGTAATAGGTATGCTAGTCATATGCGTCCACAATCGTAGCTTACAGTAAAAAAAAAAGGTTTATCTAGATAATTTTTGATCTCAAACGATGAAAACTAAAACGAGAATTAAAGGTGCATCAGTATAAGAGCATCTACTTGATAAGAGAACATCAAGTGTAGTTGTCTATCATCTAATCAAAAAAAATTCTTTCACTTCAAAAAAAAAATCTAAGTTCCTTCTTAAGTTCAAATTTATAATAATTACACTAAGTTGATAAGTTCCATTTACATAAGGGAATATTTATCTAATTTCATCGTTAAATAGATTAATCAACTACATTACAAGTTTAGTTTCACATACAAGGTTAATTATTTATGGAGATTCTAGAATATTTCCTATACATTCTCAGAAATTTCAAATTTCAGAGTCAAAAATTATTTTATTACTTACTAATATATCTTTAAAAGATTATTATTTTATTAATTAAAGGAAGGTTTGACAAGTTTAGATGGTGGCGCGCCTCACCAGTTCTAAATTGTAAACAAACCACGTTCTGCTACCATAGCATATACAACAGTGTGTTGCTGTTATGAAACGCGTTGCGTGTGTCAAGGCAACGGAACGTTGCAAAGGGAGCTTCCTCAGATTAGCCTAGCTTACGGAGCGGTCTACTGCTACGAGTGTAGCGACCCTCGGTTGACCTACTTAGCGAACTCAAGGCTTTGCTCGGTCGTTGTGTTATTATGCACAGCTGATCGCTGTATTTAGTAAACAACAATTCTTACTCTTCTTCTCCATCATCTTCTTCTTCTTCGCTTTCTCGCGGAAAGAATTTCTTAAGTTGAGACACATGTGTTTTGTGAATAACATCCTCACTGTCGGGATCTATTAATTCTACGGTGACGTCCGTGAGAAATCGCCCGATTTTGAAAGGTCCTGCCCAACGCGGACTTAATTTTTTACATATCTTTTTTATTTTGTCGCTCAAAATATGGGTACGGGTCCAAACAAAATCATCTGTTTTGAATGGGACCTCGCGTCGATGTTTGTCGTAGTTTAGTTTACGTTTATTATGCGCTTTTGTGAGACTATCTCTCGCCTCTTTCCATATCTTCATGGTGTCGTCACCGCTCTTGTTTGGTAACAATTCAGAAATGTTCCAAGCGTTTGACAAGGGGTGATTCGCTTCGTATCTGAACATAATACTGAAAGGAGTTGCATTTATGCTTTCGTGCTTTGCTAGATTAAACGCCAGTGGCAACCAATTTAACGTCTCGTCCCAGCGGGTTTGGCTGTTAGAATGAAAAGCAGTAAGGGCGCTCCTTAAGTTTCGGTGTAGCCTTTCTACTTGATTAGCTTGAGGGTAGTAAGGGCTAGTGTTAGCCGCCTTTATGGAATTTTCAAAAAGGAAATTTTTAAATTTTGAAGACGTAAAAATAGAGTGGTTATCGGAAATTACCGTCTTAGGGGTGGAAAAATTTACGAAAATAGTTTTTAGAGCTTTAATAACTGAATCCGACGTAGTTTTACGAAGTGGTATTAACCACGAAAATTTTGAAAACACGTCAATACAAGTAAATATATACATATTTCCTTGTGTGGAACGAACTAATGGACCTACTGTATCGATATGGAACATTTCCATGGGTTTTTGTTGAACTTTTGAGGAAAGGAAACCAAAATTAGTTTTTTGAGCGGGTTTACTTAGTCCACATGGAGCACAAGATTGAACAAGATAATGAATATCTTTTTTCATTTTTGGCCAATAGAAATTTTCAAAAATTTTAGCAGTAGTTTTACTGACACCTAAGTGTCCTCCAATAGCGGAATCATGGTAATATTTAAACACTAGTGGAATTAGAATTTTAGGCAAAACAATTCTTAATTTTTCTTGATTTCTTATTTTTATCACTAGCACATCTTTAGAGATGCTATAAGGGAACTGATTTTCATTGTTAGAAATTTTATTCATTATATTCGAAATAAATGGGTCCTTTTTTTGATGAATTTTGATGTCGGTAAAAACGAGTGGGAAATCAGTAATTTTTAGGTTATTTACGAAATTTAAAAGATTTTCATTTTCAAATTCAGTTTCGATCAATTTTTGTTCTTCTTGACTTATTTCATCCTGAAACATCCTGGATAAACAATCGGCGGTTACATTTAACTTGCCTGGAATGTGTTTTACATCGAACTGGAAAGATAAAAGTCTTAATATCCAGCGACTTAAACGACCTACCTTGTTATCTTGTTTCAAAATCCATGATAAGGCACTGTTATCGGTCAACAAAAGAAATTTAGCATGTTGGAGGTACAATTTGAATTTTTCCATGGCGAAAATTGCAGCATAACATTCAATCTCATAAGTAGAATACCGGCATTCTTGCTGAGTCAGTTTTTTAGAAGCATATGCTATGGGCTGCAAAATTCCATCTACTTCTTGTGACAAAATTGCGGCGACCGCAGTAGAACTCCCGTCTGTCTGTAGAACAAACCTTTTTGAAAAATCAGCTGTTTTTAAAACTGGCGGGTTCATGATGGCATACTTTAATTTCTGAAATGCATTTTCATGTTTATCTTCCCAAACAAATTTAGTATTTTTCTTTCTTAGATCATTTAAAGGTGCAGCAATTTCTGCATAATTTTGAATATATTTATGAAAATATCCGCACATGCCGATAAATCTGGCTATGGCCTTAGCATTTTTTGGTTTAGGGAAATCTTTAATCGAATTCGTACGATTAGGGTCGATAGTGATACCATTTTTGTCAACTAGGTTGCCAAGAAAAGAAATTTGTCTTTTAGCAAAATTAGTTTTTTTCAGGTTTGACAGTGAAGCCTGCATTTTTAAGCCTTGTTAAAACTACCTCTATGTGTTCGAGATGAGACTCAAAGTTTTTGGAATAAATCACAATATCGTCGAGATAATTTAACACAAATTTGAATTTAATATCCTCGAAAAGGTTGTCTAAGACTGATGTTAATGCTTGAGCTCCAATGCTTATTCCAAACGGAACGGAATTGAACATGAAAGTATTTCTACTTGTACAGAAAGTTGTTAGATGTTTACATTCTTCTGCCAAGGGCATTTGATAATAGGCCTGGTTCAAGTCCAATACCGAAAAATATGTAGCGCCATGAAACCAATGAAAAATATTTTCCAAATTTGGGAGAGGAGTCGAATCTAAGGCTATCCTTTTATTTAGGGCTCTGTAATCCACGACCAATCTTTGCCCCCCGTCCTTTTTCGCGACTAAGAAACATGGGCTAGCATAGCTTGAGGTTGACCGTTGGATAATTCCTTGTTCAAGCATAGTTTTTATTTTGTCTTCCAAAATTTCCATTTTCATAGGATTTAATTGATATGGGCTTTTTCTTACCGGTTCGTGAGAAGTTAAACGAATTTTATATTCTACTAAATTTGTTCTACCGAGACGATCTGTAAGAACATCATTGAAAGTATTTAATAATTTATCTAGTTTACCTTTTTGAGAAACAGTTAACTCATCTTTAGTGTCATCCGCACTGATTTTATTCTGAATTTTAAGTGATTCGGTTTTCAAGTTGTTTTCGAAAGAGAATTTAAATTGAGGACGAAAATTGAAGTAATATCTTTTATTAAATAAGTCTACTACTAATTGTGTGTGGTGAATGAAATCACACCCAAGAATGATAGGCACCGAAAGATTTTCACAAACGTAAAAACGAAATTTCCAACTGAAATTTTCGATTTTTATTTTTATTAATATTATTTCTTTTAATTCAAGTCGTTGTTTATTGGCGGTCACACAATTAAAATTTTCCTTCACTACATGGAGGTCAGGATTTTCAATTAACAATTTATCAAAAGTATTTTTAGAAATTATACTCTGGGAAGCCCCAGAATCAATTAAAGCTAGAGAATTTATTGTATTATTTCCTAATTCACAACTTACGAAAGGTATTACCTTATTAGTTAAGGCTTTAGTTTTTAATCTATTGAAAGGTTTCCTAATTTTTCTTTTTGAAATATTATTTAATTTACGTTTACTTACTGATTCTTTATTTTTGGAAAACTGGGCTTGGTATTTTTTACGAAGGGCAACAGGTTTTAGTGAATTTACGAAATGGTTTTTATTAGCCTCCGATTTACTAATAAAATTTTGTGATTTGTTTTTTGCAAAATTGACTCTTTTGTTTTCGAAAGATAGTCGTACTTTTTTATTATTGCAATCATTAGCGTAATGACCTAGCTTTTGGCATTTGAAGCATTTTACTGTGCTCAAATTTCTAGTAACATTATTAGTTTTCGAATTTTGATTACCATTTCTAAAGGTATTTCCGCGAAAATTTGTACTATTAGGGTTTGATCTACATTCTTTAGCTATATGGCCTACCTTTTGACAGTGATAACATTTCTTAGGCACTGTACCCGTTTCATTCCATGGTCTAGTTTCTTTTCTAATAGGCATAGTTTCAACTCGATTTCTTTCTATGTCTGCAAATTGAATGTTTTGAGACTGGACACACAAATCATTTAGGTCCCTAAAATTTCTAGGTCGAAATTGAAAGACTAATCTTGACCTTTCTTCGGGATTCAGGCCGGAACAAATAGTTGAAACTATTTCTTCCTCGGACTTATTTAATCTTAATAATTTGGCCGCATCTTTAATTGCTACTAAGTAGGCTGCTAGAGGTTCCCCTATCTGTTGTAGACGCCCATACTGTTCGCGTTCGATAACGGAGATTAGTCTCGTCGGAATGAAATAGGTCAGGATATCATGGTGAAAGTCATCAAAAGAACTGCTAAGATTTATTGCTAAATTTAGTCGTTCTGACAAAGGTCCGATTGTCGAACTGTGAATTAAATTGAAAAGTTGTTGGTCTGAAATATTGCCTCGTTCTTTGATCTTCAAAGAAACGCTAATAAATTTAAGTAAATTATCGACAGAAAGTCCATCGGTAATAGGCAATTCTTTAATTAAATTTTCAATAGGGTTAGATAATTTAGTGAAAATGTTGCTAAGTGCGGAATAAGATGTTTGGTGCACGCTCGACGTATGTCCAGGAGCTACGGAAAATCTATTGTTTTGAAGATTCATTTGAGGGTTAAGAAATCTAGTAGTAACCGGCTCTCGATTAATATCTGAATTACGCTTATCGACATATTGAAACATACTGTTATCCTCAACAACAGTAACCACGTTTGACATAGGTAGTCTTACTCCTAAATTTCTTTGAGCCTTTTCAATGTCCAAACTTAATTTGGGTTGTCCTATTGGATTGACAATTCCGGAACTACTCGCCTTTTCCGTATCGTGTACTTGAATACTAGGGGGTACAAAATTCGGTGTTTCAAAATTGTCACCCGCTGGCGAAGTGGCCCTACTTCTAAGAAATGGTTTTAAGTCAATTAGCTGGGTGAACACGGCTTGAGCCGACACTATCGAATTTTCCAACCCCTTAATCAATTCCTGATCGCTAGTCTCCTTAGCATACGTGAGTAATTGGGTTATACGGTTCAAAATATGAAAAAATATACTGATTCCTTTTTTGATACTAGCACTTCTATCCACATTAACTTGACAAGGAACGCCAGACAAATATTCGGCTTCTTTTTTCAATTGGTGTTCAATTTTAGATAAGGCAACCTTACTACTTTCATCATTATAGATAATACGAGATATCTTGGGATCGGACGCGCTCACAATTGTTCTGTATTTACCACGCAATGTGTCTAAGTCATACTCTGATAACGTCTCCGGCGGAATGCCGAGAGTTTCAAGTTCAAACACTAAACATTCTTTACTGATATAATTAGGATTGAATTTAGCACTAGGTATTAAATCAAAATTGAACACACTATGTACCTCTTTCCTGGTTTCCCAATAATTGATCGTCTTACCTTCCATCGTGTGAGGTGACGCTTGTTTACTTGGTGATACGGGATTCATGTATACGTTAAGCTAACCTATATTGAGTTCAGCCTATTTACGAAAATCTTGCATTCTCTATTCAAACCACTTTTTTTTGTTCAAATCTTATGTCATTTTACGGTTACATATAAGTCAAATTCAAGTTTCAAACACACTAAATTCTACGTTTAACTATGTTATCTTGATTGTCAGATTATCGACCCATATAACCTCTCCTGTCATGGTCTCGTGAGATGAGTACTTTTGCGTTTCCTACTTTAAGGTTAGTTTTCAGTTAAAAAAAAAATTTTAAGTCAGAGATGGCGTAGTTGAATTTTTACACCTTTTAATTTTTAATTTTGAAGCCTATTTTCAGACAAAAAAAATTTTTAAAGTAGCGCGTGCGCAATTGAAAACGTCACCTTTTTGTTTTATTAATTTCAATTTTAACAGCAGAGTGGCGCAGTTGAAATGCTCGTCTATAAAGAAAGTTAATTTTGAAAAATTTAAGAGACGGCATTTGCTAGAAAATAAAATATAAAATTTATAATCGAAAATAGACCTTTCCTATTATCGATTATAGTTCAGCAAGCACTCATCATACGATACCTTGACTAGGTGATGTCAAAAAAATACAAGTGATAGTTGGAATCCGTTATAATATTATCCAAAAAAAATTAAATTGTACCCTTCACAAAATATCAAAAATAGTGCTAAAATGTTACATATTCATACTATATTACGAGGACAAGTGATGTTTTAGTTACTTAAATTTTCAATACTATAATTTTGCAAGACAGTCCAAATTAATTTAGTTAAATATTTAATTTTGAAATTGATTACGCCGAATTATTAGAGTATGGGCCCATCTCTTTATGCGAAGATTTTCGTAGAAAAATTTATGCGCTGGTTACCTTAAAACTGTGAAGTTCTAGTCGAAACCTTTTTGTTAATTTCACTTAATATCACTGAGAACGTAGTATACTT
The DNA here is from genome assembly GCA_948455865.1 of Conomelus anceps. Taxonomy (NCBI): domain Eukaryota; kingdom Metazoa; phylum Arthropoda; class Insecta; order Hemiptera; family Delphacidae; genus Conomelus; species Conomelus anceps. The sequence goes on from OX418217.1 coordinate 25,973,696, forward strand.
TCGGTATTTAATCCTGGATGTTCATCCTCAGAATTGAAATCGATGATAATACTTCATCTCCTAGAAGTCGGACAGGCCTGGATAGTCAGCCTTGACCCAGTGATCTCCAGGTACTGCATTTGATAGTCTGGGTACCACGAAACCTTGATTACATGATGCTCTAGCCGGTTACATTCACCGCTGTTTGGAAAGAATACAATTCCCGAATAATTTCTTGTTTATCTAAATTTGAGATGTCCGGAAACGGACAGTAACACATGATGACAATACTCAATAATTTCACTAGATGTTCATTAAGTTTTTAAGAAAAAGCTTTTAAATTCTATCGAAATTGTTAATTGTTTCAAAATTTATTAAGTTTTATTAAAATGCTAAACAAAGATGATCAACTAGAACTTTTACTTTATCATATCCTAATCGATTTTCTCAGTCAAAAATAAATTTAAATTACATTTTTTTTTGTATAGAAAATTAATTCAGTAAACAGTCATCATAGTTTCAAAGAAATCTACTTCAATTGAATCTAGAATTATTGTTAACCTTTACGGTTCTACCTTTCCAAAGTTATACAAATACAGATAAGAAATTTTTTTGGTTACCTTTTAGCGGATTTTGTGGAACTATATCCTCTTCATGACGAAACTACATAACACTTAAACTGATCAAAAAAAATGAATGGGATTCCGACTATTTCATTAAAAAAATTAATTATCAAAAAACTACTTTACATACTTTTCCCAAGTTAACGTTACATTATATTCAAAAGTTAGTTCTACATTTTACTATCGGAATTCCTACAAGTTGTCGTAATGACAAACTGATTCCGAATGAAGTGACTAGTTGATTTGATTTTTCAGAAATGACAAAATTGGTTTCTGCGTCGGTGCGAACTAGCGGATGACGTCGTCTCGCTAGTTCGTGATTGGCTAAGTATTTTTTTATTCTTTTTCTTTTGCTCATTAGTAGCAATCCCGTGAGAATATTTTCCAACAGACAACAATAGTACTAGGATAAACTATAAACTTGATAATCAGGAGTAGTATGACAATGTGTGCTCGTAATTCTGTCTCTGTCTATCAGTTATCGATGTTTTCTTTGTACAATAATACAGTTACTCTACATTGTTACTTAGTAATAAGAAAATGGTAATACAATGTCTTTTCATGCTCAAAGAGCTTACAATTTCAAAGATTGTAGTAAGAATAATGATAATGAGAAAATAAATCTGTTCCTTCTACATCGACATGACTGAACATAACTTTTCTTCAAAGGAAATTATATTTTATTTGATGAATAAAATTGTATATTTGTTTTAAATGAAATTATAATTATATTCTGTAATAGAGATTTTGGGATACAAACCCTAAAATCGTTACAGTATCATGAAGGCCATCTGCATCAATCTGGAACTTGGCTTCCATCTGAAATCTAAAATCTAAAACTGTATCTGATATTGACTGGGTGGTTCTCTTATCGACTTTTTTATTCAATTTTTTGACGAATAAGAAAAATTGAAGCTGACATCATTTCATGAGGGTTTGCCACTTTTTAGACAGTCCATCCACTCGTTAGTGAAGAGATTGAAAACGATCAGTCGCCTTTTTCAGTTTCTAAACGACTTCTTGATGAATTCTGAACTAATTAGCTTGGCTTAGATGAAAGCTGATTCTTATTCACTCTGCTGCCCTCCTCACTAACCAGCTTCATCTTTTTCGTGCCTTCTCTTTCTCAAATTTGCAAATAGAAAATACTCCTTTCAAAGTTTTCAATCATTAGCTTTCGTTACTACAAAGATTAATTAATAAAGTTCCTTTCTTCAAGAGACGAATGTTCTGTGTTCTGAGATGCCTGTATTGGAACAGAATTGATAGTTGGGTGAGAATTTTTTATTCTACTCGTAAGATTTGGTATTTGATGTATTTGCTATACAATGATTTTCAATAAAATAATCCTCAATATTCAATAGCTATCATATGTCTTGGAAATGCACAGGCTACACCATGTTCTGTCTAAATGTGGGGTCATTATCGAAGGAATTTTTCGTTTATTATAGAGTAAATTATATGCTTCTTGAAAAACTAGGACACAATCTGTTGAAAGAACAACGGAATTTACGCTTAACACACAGAATTTTCTATGACTTGAATGGAATCAATATTATTTTCTTCTCTCTGATACAGTAACAAAAAGATATGAAAGATCTTTCATATGAATAACATTTTCTCTTCTTTATAAAGCAATCAGCAACAAGTTTTCAATATGTTTTCTAGCCACAGTATTGTCATTGCATCCAGTGATTATTGCTAAGATAATAAAATGATCTATGATGAGATAAGATGTGTGATGTGTGTAAATAAATGAATGTGGATCAAAACAAGGCATACATCTCGTTTCCAGTATATTTATTGTTAGCAAAAGTATTAGATTTGTGTCTGATTAGTTATTATTATGACTGAAATTCATTTGATGTTATTAATATTTCACAGTCGATGTATTTTTTCAGGTGTAGTGCCGGACCCACCCAAAAAGTTGTTCTGGAGCCATACACTTTATCATCATCATCATCATCATCATCATCATCATCATCATCATCATCATCATCATCATCATCATCATCATCATCATCATCACCACCATCATCATCATCATCATCATCATCATCATCATCATCGCAGTAATGGATGAAACGGAAATTTATGTTTTGTAGTCATTTCTCAAGCAGTGTGCAAGACAAGCAGTTGATAATATGATAGAAAAAACGAAGCAACATTTGTTTTTTCAATAACAGCTTACAATGCAGATTCAATCCACTGGTGTAGAATGATGACAATGATGGTGATGTGAAGGAGGATAGGGAGTAGGATCTATTTTATTGGGGTTGATGTATTAGTCAACAGAAGAAATGTCGAAATGTAGCTGGGATCGGAATCTTGAAAAAGAGACAAGAGGATAATGCTTAAAAAACTGAATTGAATTCCGAGAGAGCCCGCCCGAGCTGCAAGGCATTGGTAGCTGCTGTGTTGTCCTGGCTGATGGGGGAACAGTGTGGAGGGGTGAAGTGCGGGTTGCGTTGCTCTTCTTCGCAGGAGTGAAGAAATTGTGAGAAGAGTCGTTCATCTTGAGTCGACAGCCACTCTGCTCTTCTCTTAGAAAAAGCAGCGGTCTTTATATTTCGAAGCGTGAGCATTTCTCTCCGGCTGGAAATATTTCAAGTGATTGAAGTTGAAACCATCGATCTCCATTCACGAAACAGCTGTACTCACAATAGACAACTACGACGAGGCTGTTACACGACACTCCAATTGTACTCCAGATAAGATTGAGTTTTTAATTAATCTCAGGTAACAAAACGCATCAGCCTTAACTTAAGAAGCTGCTGAACGTCGCATTCCCAATATGGCTGCCAGCTTTCAAGAAATTGGGGGGGGGGGGGGGGAAGAGCGTAGTATTTCAATACTGGAAACAGATATCCTGATTAATTGCAGTAGGCCTATGTAGCCCACTTGCATTTTGAACTTTCATACCAGTTAAAAATTTATTGAGAGTTACACTCATCGCGAAATGAGAAGACTACGCAGTGCGCATCTACGCTGCAGACTCACCATAAGTGATGTGCATAGTTTTTATATGTTTTATTGAGAAGTATGACTAAACAATCACGTTAGCGATCCGTGACTTTGCAAGACTCGAATATGATACACTGTGTGAATGTACGGTATAACCAACTCGTTATTCACCGTCCAGAGATATATTCACCATCTAGAAAACTACGCTAACGATTACTAGACTACTAGACAACATCCTGACTACTAGATTTCTCTGAATGCAAGATGCTATAGGTATAGAGCAGAGGCATACAGTGCTCAGGTTGGAATTAACGTTATCGTTAGCGTAGTTTTGCTCAAACTCTCTAATAATTTACCTGGAATTAGAAGATTACGCCGTGCGTATCTTCGCTGACACTCCATTTGTGGGTCTCTTAGGGCCCCGGGGCAAGGAATAAAAGTGGTGGGAATCCTTTTTTAAAGTGTTGAAGTTTTTTGCAAGTTTGGCCCTGGTCAGATCTCTTTTTATCACAATATAGTAAATTCAAACAACTTTCTAGGTTTTACATTTTGTAAATTTGGTCGCCTTTGTAGAAACAATCGTCTAAAGTAGCGACGATGTACTAATCCAATAAAAATTCAAGATACATTCTAGTTTTTTACAAGTAAACAAAAAACAGAAACTAAGAACACTAGTAAAGCACGAAATACAAGAAAGAAAAAAAAACAGTGGAATTGGAATATGGAATATGTTTCCAACCAGATACCTGACTTCACAAAGAAGTGTCTCAAATAATTTATTCATGTTAACAGCGCTGATCATCCAGTGCTGTGAATTTTTGCATTGTTGATGTGAATTTGCCATTTTCGAACATTTTTATTGATGAGCAACATATTTTTCGCTTCCTTACTGATGTTTCCCACATGAATCTGGTAGCTTACTTGTTCTTGGGTACTTGATTAAATTATGATAATCAGATTTTTATAATGAAACTCTGGTGGACCCAGAGTTTTTCGTGGGTCCAAACCGCTGGGTAAATGATAATAGAGCCGATTTCGTCACGTTATAGCTGCCGGTTACCCATCCAAGTGCAGTCTCGAGAGTCTGGGACAGTATTCTAGTTCCCACTCAATTTCATGGTCGCTCCTCTAGTTTCCTTTACTTGGGTTTTTGTTGTCCTTTTACTTGTTTCTATTTTATTTTTTCTTCAGTTTGAGACTATTTGAAACTTGCTTGAGTCTATTGTACAAGTAGAAAAAAGAAAGTTTGTCAAAAAACCACGATCTCATCAATTTCCAATTGGATTCAAAAGATAATTGAATATTAGAGTTCAGGCGATTTTCCAATAATCATGGGAGGATCAAACTGCTTATTCACTGTGCTTAAAGTTCAGTAACCGACAGAAATCTAGTATGCATTATAATTTTTTTGAAATAGAATGTTTTGGGGATGGATTGAATGCTGGTGAGTTTGAAAATTAATTTCCGATGAAGGATGCTGCTGCCGTGTTGGATAGAAGCTGCTGGCCTCAAAAGGGTGGAAAAATACGAGAGCGTGCACTGCCCTGAAGTGACATGTGTGTCACTCTGTGAGCGTTGCCGGAATAAATACGGTGGGATTAAGCCTTGCCGAGCTCTGGCTGCGATAAACGAGCGGAATTTTCAAAACTGGCCCATCGGAAATCCTCATTTGGATCGAGGGTCACAGTTGAGAGCCGTCATCATAAAGCTTCAAATTACCCGGGGATTCGGGCCAATGCGAACACTCATCCTGACCAGCGCGCACGAATTAAAAACAGAAATATTGTTATTAAACAGGCCTGCATCAGATTCTGGCGCATTTATTGCTTGTGCAATGGGATTCAATGAATTAGCTTACTGTATCTCACTATATCTAGATGAATTGGATGTGTCCTAGGAATGATCAATACCCTTGAAATGTGGAGAACCAACTCTAACTCGTTTCAATTTATTACAGAAAAGTGAAGCAGCAAGACTGACTGAGAAACTGAATGACTGTATGAGTACAGATGCTTCCATGCTTTCATGCCACAAGAGTATATGTTTTATAATCGTCTTACAGAATGAATAAAGCAAAATGTGATAGACATCTATGATCATGCTAAGATAAAAATGAAAAATGAAAAATGAAGATGAATATATTTTTGAGTTGTTGTGCTTAAGTATGCTGAGTAGATAATGAATGCTGTGTTAAAGGGGTCCAAAGACTAGCTTAAAAGTTTTGATGTAAGACAATATTGCAAAAAGCTTGTACGTTTTATAAAATACAAGATAAAGTGTACAAGATCAAGATGATAGATACCAAACATGGATTCCAATAAGAAAGCACACCGTATATTATGTCAGTTACAAATGCTAGATACACGTTTCATTAATTTACAGCTGCTGATGATGATAACAATATTGTAGGCCTTCAGCAATCTACGTTTTGTGTTAGTGCTGATTAAAAGAGTGCAAAAGTTAATAGACTATTTTGTGATGTTCATTTATTTCTTGAAATTTTTTGAAAACTGTGAGATAGTAGTGCAGTATTTTTCCAAAGATACGATGTTCTCGTTTTTTTTTGTATTTTTGTGTGACATTGATGAACACAGTCATAATGGAATGAATCTACCACTCAACATGCTTCCATTCTAAAATTCAGGATGTAGCTGTGCTCTGCTCTTAGGCATTATCATTACCAAATAAATATAAAGTAGATATTCACAATTCATTACAAAAAAGTTGTCAAGTCAGTACTACTACTGAAATAAAACATGTGATTTCACCCAAAGCAGGAATACAACATAGCAAATCATGAAGAGACACTCTTGATAAGAGGAGTCTTACGGTATTTCAGCTGGAGATATTCAGAATAGAAGCTTAACCCACCCATGCAAATGGGTCTTGTTTGATTTACCAGAATTTCTTTTCATGATGCTTTTTTAAAGATGACGTTTATTGCTGTTCACTTCTGGAAGCTCGTTCTTATCTTTTCCTTTTTCTTCATCGCCCTATTCCACCACCTGTTAACAAACTGCTCTTTATCTTCATTACAGAGTCATCGACACCTTTCTCTACCACACTTCATATTTATGTTGTGAGAGTTTCCCAGACTTCACCACCTTTTTAGGCTGAAAAAATCAGTTTTTTCCATTATTGGGATAAGAGAAGTCCAAATGATTCCATTTTGAAACGGGTTAGACTGTCTGTATACACTGGAATATTCAACTTTTTCTAATGATAATTTCAGTTGAGGAGAAAAGGACTGAGAAGGTTTGAAGAACCCTCATCTACAGCTTCAACCCTCGTGGTTGGTTTGATTCAGGTTTGAAAACCCTTCAGATTTCAGAGGAACTCCAAGAAAGAATGCATTTCATTTTGAAAATTTCACACTATGTAATCATTTTTTTAAATTGTGTACTGTAATTCTTATGATTCTGTATTCAAATGATTTTTGTAATTCAGCAGTAAATAATTTTGAAACTTCCACGATACTATTTTTCAAATTTGTTGAAATATTTGTGAATACGTTCATCTATTTATTTACTTTCTATGCAGTGCAAATCTCTTTGAAAAGAGGTCTCGGCTATAAAATATACCATCCAAATTAGCCTACAAATGGAAGAAAGTTGACACACAGTCAGACCTGGGTAATATCATCTCATATAGAGTGAATTGGCACATATATTGCCTGCACAAAGATTTAAAAAACAATTCGAATAATTTCCAAATTTGTTCAAATTTATCATGGTAGTCAGAATCAATTTATGCATTGATTAAATAATTTCGAATTCGACACTTGAAATAGAGTAAGAAGATTCAAAGTATGTGGAATTAATTCTATTTCTCTAATGATCCTGGATAATATTATTAATGATTATTATGATCTTGGAATGGATTAGTGTTGATGATTTTGATTTATTGGTCACTTCCAAGCTTCAAACCCCCTCTGTACATTGATTTTCTTTAGTACTCTTCACTGATGAAGGCGCATTAAACTGAATCTGGAAATTAAGATGAGAAACAGTGGAGTAGTAATTTGAAAGAATTAATTAGGTACGTAATGTTGAGGGACAAACTACGTTTGTAGTTATTTGGAAGTTTTTAATAGTATGATTTCAATAATTACTCAAAATTTACCACCCCAAGAAAAGATTGGGAGTAATTATTTTACCAGGTTGAAGAGTAAGTAGAGTGGATGAACCGTCTTTGATGATAAGTTTGATAGCATCTTGGTCTTTTAAAGAGCTTTTGCAGCCGTCATCAATAGACAGTATGAACTTTTTTATTTACAGCTTTGACTAATTACGAAATTCCTCGCAGGTTCTGACCGTGAACAGAGAAAATCGGAAATTTCACTCCACGAAGCCATGAATAATTTAGTTTGAAACGTTTTTGCTTCGAATAGTCAATTAGTAGGGAAGAAGGCTTACAGGAGAAGCTCATACCCTTTGTAAGGTGGCCGGGTGGCTCCGGATTAGCGGTAGTAGGGTTTTGTAGGGGTGGGGAGGAGAAAGGTTTGAAAGTTATTTAAAATTCCTCGACCCTGGAGCTCGGAATTCGCCTGAGAACTTTAATTTAGTCTGGCGAGGTAAAATCGAACATTCCTCAGCTGATGTATGTTACTGGTGATTGCAGAAATCGGAAGAGTTCTTGTCTTGAGCGACCTTATCAGTTGTAGCTGATAAATGGCATGTCAGCTAGCTGCTTCGTAATTGCCACTCTTTGTTTCTGGACGGACTCCGAGCTCGGCTCATAGCTACTCCATTCACCCCGCCCCCGCCCTCGTCATGATACGGCTCGATTTTTTCTCGACCTCACCTCTCGATAAGTCCATTCTCTTCAGACAATTCCCTCAGCTCTCGCACTACTTCACCGCCTATAAGAAAAGGAAGCGATTAATCAACTCTTCAGTTTTCTGAAAGGTGCGAAACAATTTTCTACAAGCATTGGGGAAGTATGCTTCACGGGCTCCACACGAGTTTTATGATGTAGCAGTGAACAATACCAGCTTAAGTCTATCTCAGTAACATCTACTGGTATCATGTTTTCCACGAGATAAATAACCAACGGCTTTTACCAACCAATAATAATTGATTGCTTTTCTCTTCCAACTCAGATCACTTTAATACCTTAAATTTTCATCTAAGTCTACGGAGGAAATATTTCTTTCTCTTCCAATTTCTACTTCTATCATTTTACAAATCTTACCTCTTGATTTTTTTCTTGCTGTGATTTTTCCATTCCGATCAATATATGAAGAAGGTGTTTCTCATGAGATCAATTTCATTTGTATCCATGAGTCAAATAAGCAATTCACCTAATAGTCTAGGGGTAAGTGTTACAAAATAGGCTTTCCTGGGCCCTTTGAGTATACAAGTGTGAGAGTGGTGTCAATCTCTTCGTTATGACTATCAAGAATGTCGATGGTGATAAGTTCAACTCGTACTCATTCGCCTAAAAAACAAGATGGTGGTGAAAATGTGCAGAGCTCCACTATATCAACTGTAATTCGGCAATCGTTCAAGATATCTAATTGATTCTTTCACGAAAATTTTTATTACAAATTTTTCTACAACCTTTGACTGAAAAGATTTCTTCTAAAATGCTTATTTCACAAGTTGTAGAATTTCAAATACGAAAAATTATTTTTTTCTGGCTTGAAATTCTCGTTTTTTCTCCTTAACATTTTATATTCGAGATACACGAGAATGGTAAATGAAAATGTTTGGGTTATATTCTCGAGCTTTAAATTAAATTAATGTGATTTGTAAGACTGTAAGTCTTAATGTTGGCTGGAGCGTCACCGGAAAGGCTTGCGCGGGGCGCGGCACCCCCTTTTACGCCGTAGGCCTAGAACGGAAAATGAGTTTTCTTGTGGCTCCTTCGTGATGCAGACATAAGAGTGGTGACAATCTCTTCGTTATCACGAACAAAATAAGGATATGTGTGATGAAAAGCCCAAAAAACTTTGTCACCATCAAAAAAACAAGATGGCGACCGTATTTCGCTAAGCTTCACGTTATGGTAATTGTTACAGTCATTAATTCATTTTTCTTCACAATAATTTCTCTTCATCTTTTTCTCATATCTACATCTTTTATCCCAGAATGCATATTTTATATGTTATAAAATTTCAATTACAGAAAAACTGAATTACTGGAGCATGAGAATTCTGTTCCTTCTCTCTATGTTTTTATGGATATTCGACGAAGGGCATAGGTCTAAAGTTCTTGTCATTTTTTTATGCTTTAAAATGATATGGCTTTTGAGGCTGTAGGTCCATTAACGTGAGCTGTCGAGTCAAAATACAATTAATCTAGTTCATAGAGCAACGAAAGTATGTTTGGGTGTTATTAACGAGGTACTCGCGAAATCAAGATGGCTTAAATCAATAATAATAATAATAATAATAATAATAATAATAATAATAACTTAATAAAAAAAAATTATAATAATAAACCTTAGATTTTTAGGCGAGTGATAGCTTGATGAAATGTTTTTGCCTATATTGAGTGAGTAAGATATCTATGATGTGTAGAAGCTTGACAAGGTAATAATCTGGCCCCTTTGGCAAAAAATAAATTTGCGTCTACTCTCCTCTAAACATACAGATCGCGCAATTTATGCAGGCTCAAGGCGTCGGCCGCTGATCAACTGAAGGGTGGGGTGAAGTGGGCACTTCTCTAATATCATTTTGCAACATTTTGCTTTAAATGTAATGATTTATTTACTTACAATTTACGCAGCTATAACGCAAATAATTTCAATATTTTAACAATAAGGACAATTTATTGTAACATTTTTAATATCAGTTTCAAGAATGGTTTATTTTGCAGTATCCTATGCTATCCTATGAATAGAGTTGTGGGGGAATAAGAGTACACAGCACTGTAAAAACCTTTCAAAGATATTTAAACCACAAAGAAGAACAGTTTGACTGGACACATGTTCTAATTAGACAAAACTGTGTCAATAACTAGAATATGAATATGGTTCGGGTGAGTGACGGATATATTTCTGGCATTAAAATTCATATTTTTTCCATACGTTTCTGTGGTATAACTTAAATGGAATTAAATCGACTTCGGGAGAAATCCATTAATAAAAACATGGAGTTTTTTGGGCGATAGGGTGGGAGGGGCTCAGAAATTAAGCCGGAAAAAGGATGGGAAAGCTTTAGCGGCGATCAATAAGAGCACCGCGGTCTTTATCTCATGAAATCAATTTGCTGTTATGAGACGAGCAATGGCGAACGCCGATATTGGCGGCCTGTCGATTTATTGACATCGGCACGGCAAAGCAATGCACGCCTCTCACCATCGTGGCGGTGGCGGTGGTGAAGGTGGTGGCGGCTGCTGGCTCAGATAATTCATTTTCCTTCCTAAACTTAACTAACTGAAACGCGTTATCAAAAATGAGTGCCATGTATTTGCAATCTACCAAATTGGAATCAATTTTGTTATTCTGCTGATAGATTGGAAAACATCAATATCGATTGATGCACCATTTTAAAAACAGCGTTGATGGATGACCCTTGCGTCAAGTGTTGCTTATTGTGTAAACAATAATGTGCTAGATGGAGTTTAAAAAGTAAGCATCTGATGCTACTGCCTGATGAATAGTTTGAATGGTATTTTTCGATTAATCACTTTTCACCATTCAAATTCAAGAACAGTTCACAGTATTTAGTCTAAGTGCAAGGCTATTTAGATCTCAACAAACCTTTATTCAAGGTTGTTTAGCTATCTTTAATCAGTTATCACTTAATGTGGTTATAGCTATTAGGCTATCTGTTGTTTCAGGGATTTAACAGTATAACAGATGCCAAGAAGGACTGAATTGTCTTTTCTGGAATTCCAGTGTGATCTATGTGACAATCAATGTGATGAGTATCATTTAATACTATACATAATTTAATACATGTAATGTGCTTGGGATGGATTAAGCTTCAGCTCAGGCCTAAACACAATACAGTAACGTGGACTCAGCAGTGGCGTAGCCAGGGGGCCCATGGGGCCCAGGCCCCCCCCCCCGAAATTTCATAAATAAAAATTCTTAAATAACTAATAGATAAGGACTTATTAAAGCCGAAGGGTTCTATCTGTATTTTTGGATTATAACGAACAGAATTCAGAAATCCTGATTGTATAATAGAATATAGCTACAGTTATAGTCAGATTAATGTATCGTTCAAATATTGCCTCAATATTTACTCATATAGAAACTTCTAGAATCTTTATTTAGGTGCTCAAATGAATAATTTTGATTTCAAATGAGCTGCGAAAACGAATAAAACATGTTAGAAAACTGTAACTACCATAATTAATAAGATATTACATTAAATAAAACGCAATTTTTCAAGTTCGAAGTGGTTTAACTTCGTTAATTATTGATAAATCCCCTTTTTGAATAAATTAATTTTGTAGAAAATTTAGTTTTGATGTTAAAATTCCGTATAACCCACTAGTCTAAACGCACCCAAAGTTCATGAAATCGGGATTTTATAAATGAAAACACACAAATAAATGCAAGTTCTATGCAAGCGTGTAAAATCAGTGTGTTATAATCAAAAAATTCCATTTTCAAATTTCATGAACTTTGGGTTGGGTGCGTTTTATGCTAATGACATATGTTATATGAAACTTATAAAAAGGTATGTTTTCTTCATGTTTATTTGAATTGTATTTTTATAAACTTGAAATGCAATTCATTATCATTCTATGAATTTTGAGATTCAGTGCATAAGTCACAATAGCCACAGATATTAGTAAATCAAACCTAATCATTTCAAACCTGGCCACCTAGGTTCTTGGGTAGTAATTTTTGAAAAATTTCTATTGAACTTTAGAGCCCAACAAGTTGTATCAATTAGCATTTTACACTACTATATTTTAAAAAAATCCGGACCCTCCTATACCCCAGCCCCCCCACCATTGTGAGCCCCCCCCCCGAAATCTAATCCTGGTTACGCCACTGGTGGACTGTAGATGCTAGATGCTTGTACTCAATTGGCACGATTTTTTTCAAAAGAGTTCAAATGCAACTGATGGATAGATAAATAAAATTATAGTTTATTTACATTATAGGAGGTCTCTTGGTCTCTTTTCTAACAGAAGATATGAAAAAGGCGTATAATACTGATTGCGAATAGGTGATCAATGTATAATAAATAGTAATGAGTTCTTCAATAACAAATAATGATGACAATGACCCACACGAATAGACAAACCATAAATATGGAAGATAACGTTAAAAAAAACATTGAAAAGAAAGGTCTGGGTAGGGTGTGGAGTTGGAAAACCTTCCCAACTACTTGCTAGGAAACAGTTTATGGAAATGTAAAACTAGTGGCCTTCCTGTAGTAAGTAGCGTAGAAGTAATTTGTAGTTTGCAGTAGAAATCTACCATTTCTAGTAGTCTGTTATTACTCACGACGTAGTTCTTTTATGGGTAATAAAATGTAAAGTTACAAATTCAATTCTCATACTGTACCTTTTGAAGGAAAATGGACTCAACAAGGTCGAGTAAAGAAAAAATGGAGTCATCTCCTTCTACTTCTAAAGTTCTCACTCTTCAATTTCGAGTTTCAAGCACTTGCACGTAGAGAATATCATTTTTCACCTTTAATCGTGTTTGTACCTATCTTAATTAGGATCACCTGGAGCTGGTTAAACTCGATTAAGGCGCAGTTTTTTCGCTAGGAATTAAAGTTTAGTATTCCGCTTATCGTGTATGAGGAGTTTGCCCAGAGACACAAAAGCCGGAGAGAGCAAGCAGATGAATGCAAAGAGAATTCATTCTTTAGTAGTAGCTTGGAAGAAAATGTTTGCAGTGGTATGGCGGTCGCTCTCTGAGCCCCAAAGTCGGCGAAACAAAGAAACGATTAAGTTTTTAAGCGTGTTGTAAAGCGAGACGTATGGTTAATCTTCTGGCTAATCAGCATCGGTCTGTTTTCCTTCTCACTGCGAATTTTTCTTCTCTTCTTTTGCTTTTCCCTGTTTCCGTTCAGAGCCCGTTGTTTTCCATTTACTGCTCTCTGCTCCAGACCCCAAGTTGATCGGCCAAAACTTTTTCACTCAGGTTGGAAACGTTCAGTTGCCACTAAGGCAACTCTTTCTCATCAACTCTTGGCTCTGAAAATGAGAAAAAAACACTTCTAATTATTTCCTTATGAACTTTCTATAGACTGTCTATTTTATTTAGACATGAAATTTCATTCATGATAGATTTCAGGTACCGAATTTTCTTCTCTATAATCCGATCAAATTGCAGCCAACGGTTTGAGCAAGAAATCAACTTCTTTCCAAATGCTTTCTCACTTCTTGCTTGTTTGGCTATTTAGTTCTTGCTTTAAATTCAGTTTCCTCACTTGATAGTTGTAACATTATTCGTTAGGCAGTTCGCACACAGAGCGTTTGTTAGGAATAAAGTAGTTTCTCCATTGGAGTAATGTCCACGCATCAAATAAATGACTGTCATTGAGTGATTGTCACTGATCGTGCCGGCTCAGTCAATGCCAGTAATTTCTTTGAAACATGGTGTCGACTCCGCGCTTGACAAACGCTCAGTGTGCGGACTGTCCGCAGTCAGTCACATCCATTGATGATAGTGACTGGAGATCACTGATAATAGGCAGTGATATTGGTGATACTGTATGAATAAGATTCAGTTGATTGATGCATAAATTGATGAATAGCCCTCAATTACATTATTAAACTTTAGACGGACATTTTTGTATCACTTCTCTAAGTACTATCAGAAGAAGAAGTAGCATTTGAACAGAACAGGAATTAGAAGAGAGGAGGTTTGGTAGAAACTGATTAACGGATTAATATATTGAAATTCTAGCAAAAGTACCCAATAGTCCAAATAATGTAGAGAACTCGTAATTATCATAAAATACAAACAATGAGGATGCGTTATTTCTTCTGTTTCACTTGCTGATGAAGCTCATAGGAGTCAGAGGGGTTTGCGTGAGTATAATGAATGATAATGCATATATATATATGATGAACCATTAGTTTTAGGTGAGTTCCGAATCACCAGGTAAGTGATAATGCAGCTAATAGCTTCATGTCATCGCGACTGGTCACCCTTCCAAGCGCAATCTCGTGCGCCCTTGACTGAACATCTCGATATTCCTAAAGCCATGTCCAGATAGCGGCCAATCATTTGCTGATTTTGAATGAGTGTTGACTTCAATCAATTAAATCAATTAAACCTCTAACGAAAAACTGTTAAAATACTATTTGGTCCGTTTAAACTGTTAATGATTGTTAATTGATTGGACAAGAAATTGTTCTCACAAGCTGAATTTCCAGTAGTATGCAAGCGCAAGGTTATTCTTGAAAATGACATATGAAGGGTCACTGAATTTATCAAATTTCAGAGCAATCAGCAGATCGCTGATAAGGGTTTCAAGACAATATAAGCCATCATTCTTCTGTTGATGAACACGTCTGATGACGTAAATATCAGTTACGCTGATCGCTTCTATACCCTTCCACCTTCTACCACTTTCCCTTTACAATTCCCACTATAATAAAGGATCCTGTTCGAAATGAGTTTTCAAGAAGAGCTCTGCTTGGCTCTTATTATTTTCATCTTGGCAGTAACAGTAATTTGTCTAGAATCTCTCGGGGGGCAGTTGAATACCTGTCTGAGAATAATGGTACAGATTAATTAAGCTTTTAGCTACTGCTGCTACTTCTTCAGAGACTTTGATGTTAACAGCCTATGAAATTCACTTAGCGTTTCCATAAATAAATAAGACTCAGGAAATGAAAGCTCAACTTCCATCGATTGAATATTTAATAATTCAATGGTTCTTTATTACAAAGAAGGGCTGTAATTGAATTTGATGTATGGTGTACTCAACCCACTTTAGTAAGTTAATATCATTGCTTTCGAATATGGATATAAATATGATAAAAATACAGAGAATATTCATACATCAATAATTATAAAAAAACTGGATATATGACAATAGAACTTATTCATTTATCATTTAGACCATTGCTTTTAAGGCCGAAAATTTTTATTCATTCATACAGATCTGCCCCAACTTATCAAGCAGGAGTTTGTGATGTTTGTGTTGGACATGATAATTGTAATATCTCGTAATTGCTCGTGTACCAGGTGTACTCATTCAGACGCATTGTACAATCGACAAATTTGAATGTGAAAAATTAATTTTCACAGTCCAAATAATTTTTTATACTGTTAAGGATTCTAAAATGGAAAATAATGATGGCAACACTTGAAAGTAACCCTCGAACTTCATTTACTCAATTAACTCAAAGCAGACACAAATAAAATCAAAGAAACAAACATATCAATAACTTTAAACTATCAATGAATATTTCCATAACAAG
Organism: Conomelus anceps; assembly: GCA_948455865.1. Lineage (NCBI taxonomy): Eukaryota > Metazoa > Arthropoda > Insecta > Hemiptera > Delphacidae > Conomelus > Conomelus anceps. The sequence continues at coordinate 25,989,621 of OX418217.1, forward strand.
ATTAATCACTGTAAAAAAAAACTAATTGATAAATGTTAATAGGCCGATTAATAACTCAATAATAGATGTTAAATGAACTGTCCAAAACTCACTTATAAATAGTCAATAAACTCAATAATAAACTAAGAACAATTATTGTCGTGGCTGTAGTCATAAAAAACGTTGAAATTGAAATTGAAATACTTTATTCTCCAAAATTAGCATAACCACAATAATTACAATTGGAAAATACAATATATTGGAGGCTCCTCTTATGGGCACATGCCTGAATCACAATATTAATGTGTCTCCACCTTACTATTGTGATTGCATTGCGTAGTACTGCCACAAAATCAACTGTCATTCACATACAAACTGGTTGAGATCTGAATAAAAACTAACCCACTGCGGTCAAACACTGCCCTCTTTATAAGTTTGTATTGTTCCAGAGAGCTCTTTTACAAATATTTCTATTGACACAATATTGTCAAAACCGATAAGCTGTTATCTAGGATACCCTCGAAAATACTAGAAATCATTTGGTCTCTTGGTCTCTTCAAGGGTGACATTACAAGCTATGCTGGCGACACTGCTCTTACCTATGCAGCCAATTACACAGCTGAACTCAATACTATGATGTAGTATAAATAATAGCTTGAAATTAAACATAAATAAAACAAAGTTCATACATTTCAACCTTAGAAATACAGAACACCAAAACTCACCCCTCTCCGTTCATGCTCCTGAATGTGACTCACTTAACTGCAATTGTGAAGCAATATCGCATACAGACACTATAAAGTACCTGGGTATAACTGTAGATTGTAACCTACGCTGGTCTGAACATATACTTAAAGTTAAGAAACAGCTCAACATAGCTTGTAGGAAGTTTTATTTAAGAAATTTATGCCCAGACTATGTCTTGAGAATGCTATACTACGCTATAGTGGAGAGTAGATTAAACTACGGCTTGATTGGGTGGGGAGGAGCCTACTCTTCGGGAATCAAGCCACTTTTAATTGCACAAAAATATATTATTCGAGTTCTGGATAGGAAACCCGTAAGACACCCGTCACTACAATCATTTAGAACCTGGGGTATGTTACCGCTTAGATATTTGTATTTTTTTAGGGTTATCCAAAAATTCTATTTAGGATGCGGTAATCGGGAGGATGGGGGAACCAGAAGACAGACCTTAAGGTCAAGAAATCAACCTGTACCACCAAGACCCTATAAAGAAATTTTCAGGCGGTTCTACCTGTACACAGCACCCAGGGTATTTAATTTGATACCTAATGAAATTAAGAACATGAAACAGGTGCAGTTTAAAAAGTATCTTAAAGAGTGGTTATTCTCACAGGAAGATATAGAAGCTCTATTCTCAAGACTTGAGTGACTTACTATGTGTATATCCAAGAGAAATAGTCGGAAAAAAAATAAAAATTAGATGAAAAGGCACGTATGACACTGCTGGGTGAGTTCTTTTATGTTTAATGCGTGATAAACCAACATTATATTATCCAGCAGTGCTACAAAATGTATTGGAATCAAGTAGTAAATCAAATAGGTACAATGTAAAATGATAGAGTTTAGCAAGGCTGCTCGGCTACAGCATAAAACTAACTTATTTTTTTTTCAATTATGTTTTTTTGTGTTTGTTTAAAAGTTTTATTTTATGGTGCCCCATACAGAGTAATCTCGAGGCACCTACTTATAACTTTTTTTCTCTCTTTTTACAGGGCACAGGTGTATTGTATTGTTCATTAAGTATCATGCTTATCAAAATGTACTGTAAACTTATTTTGAATTTTCAATAAAGTTTCAAAGTTTTATTGATTTTCCTGTGTGATAATCACTGTTTAATGTTTGTTGTAAGCTAACTGTGTTAATAAAGTTCTAGTGTTTTACTTTCATTTTACAAATAAGAGACAAATAAGAGTGAGACAGAGAATTGAAAAGAAAATAGAGAAACAACAAGCGCCTCGTCTGTTATCTAAATGTAAATAGAATTGTGGAAGCAACTGTTGACACAATGCAACGCATGAAGGACGCTCTCCTCTTCATTTCATTTTCCTAACAATACTTAATTATCATCGACAAATTTAATGGAAATTAGAAGCATAGCTATTAATTTTTATAGTTAGGACGAACCTGATTTGTTTCTTTGGCTATCCAATTAAACAACTAGTAGTTGCGAGCAAACTTATCCACTTATCCCGTGTGAAGTGTTAAATTACCAACTCAGCCTGGAATTTCGTATGCTCTTGGGCTATATCACCTTACTATTCTCACTGAAAAATTATCTGCTGCAGCAAAAATATTCCTATTCTCAATGCTGTATTGTGTCTTTGTCTTACATCTCTGTTGACATCATTGTTCATTGTTGACTCACTACTTGAGTTGATAACTTTTTCAAGAAAATTACAAATTACAAATTACAAAATTTCGTATTTTGACTATTCTTGATGAATTCTTGACAAATCTATCAAGGAACACTTCTCTAGAACAGCATTTTATTCACATGATAGGGTTTGTTGAGTAAACGCTTAACTGTATCGAGCTTCATTTCAGGCATTTATGGCAGGAAAATAGCAGATCAAATAAATTGCGGTGATGAAAAATTATTGCATGATTGAATCAATACAGTTGTTGCAAAAAAGCGAAGCCGTGTTCGGTTGGAATACTCGAATGCCATCAGTTAGAGGCGACCGGCGATACGGTAGCATCGTTATGTCAAAGTTGCGAGTTTAAATCAGAGAGTTATTAGTTGGAGCGGACAGCAGCAGCAAGCTAGCACCGCTCGCTGCTCAGGTGCTCGAAGGCCCTGTGAGATCGGTCCTGCCAATGTTTTCCTGCTGCAAACGACTGATTTACTGCTCTACAGTCGTAATGCGTGAATAATTTATGGTCATTCTCAGCGACGTTTTCCACTTTAAGTGCGTTTTCGTTCTCTTGTAAGCTCACACAATGTAAGAGCCAAATCCTTTCCAGGTAGATCTCAATACGAAACTCCAATAGAATTGTGTAATTGGGAACGATTTGCAGATGAAAGGAGTATTGATATTGTATTGATCATATTACTCATTCATTCATTTATTACAAAAACACAAGCAAAGATGCAACAAGCTATTGCCCACTACTGCTTTCTTCACAAATTTTGAACTAGAAAATTCAAATTTTAGTATACATGTAAATTCAACTAGAAATTGTTGAATATATAATCATTACCCATTCTTTTGAATACAAGAATATCAATTCATGAGCTCACTAAAAGCAAAGTACTGAAACAGTCCTAACAGATTATAAATAATATAATATTGTAAAAAATCTTTATTCTTGTAATTTCAACTGTATGGGTTCTGAATACAGCTGCATCAGTTAATCAGCTACTTTGGTTAACCAATCAGTTTATCGACACTTTTGAGAAAATTAATGCAATATTAAAAAATTATCGGTTTGATATTTCTTCTTCGGTTTGGAGAGTTGGGTGAAATAGGTTCAATATTGCTTCCTAAAGTCCATTCAAGTATTAATCTCTACTCCAATAAGGTTTCAAGTCACAGTATACTCAGTATTGTCTTAACAGAGAATGAAATTTTCAAAGCAGTACCAAGAAGCCTACTCAAGAGATTATTAACGTTTCATTTATTAACTTTTCCGCATCAATTTGAACTATATACGTTTAAAAAATCTCAATAAATAATTCTCTGTGATTGAGTGACGTTTTAATTCTTTGACTAAGACGATTTTATTCGTATCTGGATGTGCGTTACTATGCGACTCTTGTTTATATATATTATAATTATATACATATAATATATAATTATGTGTAGTAATTCTTGGGATGTGAAGAATCACCAAAATTGCACTTTGAAAAAGGCGAATTACCTATTTGAGGAATGGGATAATCTGTATTCATTGAATCTAAATAGTGCTATTCAATATCACAATAGTAGTCTACCTGTGACATTGTATGTGGATATTACTAGCTCAATAGATGCTTTATGGTGTAATAAAGTTACGTCTTCTCTCAGTCTGAAGCCATTGTAACATAAAGTCTAAAGATGTAGAACTTCGAAGTGACAGTAAAAGAGCTTTAAAGTTTGCTATAAACAACCATTTGCATGCTTTAGATTAATATCATGAAGACTCTGAGTGGATCGTTGAACTAAGGGACGATCAGGTGTAAAGATGTTGAGAGGCTCGAATGTTTTAATGTTTGTATCTGATTTTAATTTTTTGTTTGTATTATTTGTCGATGGCAATAAAATGAATTTGATTTTGATTTGATTTAATTATATATTTTGTGATGGTAGCACCATATTAGTCGCAAAGTATAGAGTAATAAGAAATACAACATCTTCAAGAGAATCTGCTATAACATATTTTCACATCAATACTGTTATAACTGATTTATTTCTTTTTGAATGTCAATCTTTTACGGACCAGAGGAAATTACTACAAGTTATTTAAATATAAAATTTTATTTTAATTTAAGCCTTCGATTAAATTCATGTGAGTAGAAATCATTATAGTGGATGACTCTGAAAAATAACTCGAATAATAGCTTAAATAATATGAGCAAAGTAAAATAGCGGAAAGCTGATAACAGTTTAAGAAAACAAGGAGTATTCCAATGCGTACGATATGGTAATCATTGACCTGATACATTCATCATTATTGTCAACATCTTCCATTTCTTATTCCATCATTCTTGTTATTTTTTAAAAGCGATATAAAGACTATTTCAACTGATACTATTTCACTTAGTAACTTCCAGAGAATGATATCTGAAAGATAAAACCATAGAATGCTCAATGGTAATAATAATCAATGATGATTACTTATCTGATGTTAAACAATTAGATAAAAGATTTGCATTTTTTTAAATGAAAAATGTATTTTTGAAGTCTTCTTGAAAGACTTAAAAATTGAAGACTTGATTTGAAACTCAAAACAACGTTTTTTTTCAAAAAAGTGCAGTGGAGTTTCAGAATGCCATTGGTGTAATAATTTATGAAGATTTGTGATAATTCTATTCCAATTAAAAAACTGCTATTGGATTAATGATAAGAAATTGATTATTATGCTATTAAGCCTGGCTACACTATTACAAGAATAATTTTTTCCTGACAAATTCCAATTGCTCTCATTTATGGGTTGTGCACAATTCATTACACTCAACTGATTGCAACAAGAGCAAGAGACAGGAGAAAACAAATAAGAGTCCAGCTGTGAATTGAATCAAGTTGCTGTGGCCACTGCAAATGTTAGAGAAAAAACGAGATGGAACTGCAGCTACGTGTTCCAAAGGGGGGAAAAGGTTCTCCTGTAATCAGACACACAAATAGAATATTGGGTTAAAAAGCTGGAAAAGACAATAGTGAGTTTGAATAAATTCTTAATCATCTGTAAGATAATTACTGATGAATTTGAGTAAGCTTAATTGGCGAGGTGAAACTGTAAGGAAAATATCTGATTGTTTAGATAATTTTGAACAATGATAATGAAGAGTGAAGGATTATCTGTTGAGTGCTTTTGTAACTGTTTCATCAGGAAGTTTTGGATAGAGTCCAAAAGTCTACGATAAAATGCAGAATGAAAATTTCGCAATTTATGAGTTGATTTGAAACCTGTTGCGTGTATGCATGACTCAACCCAGCTCGGTCTATTCACTTTTTGAGCGACGTCTGCTTTTGTTCATTGAAAGTCTATTGCGCTTCCAATTAAGTGATAGAAATAAAAAAGTATAAATGGGAATGGATGGCATAGTGAAACTAGGTGGTCGAGAGAGATAGGAAATAATACAGAATCGTTAGCCAGTATTTCCACGACGAAGTACTAGTAGTACACGCTGTTGAAAGTGCTGCAAAAAAGATCATACTTGGTTTTAAAAACTATCCGACCTCCAATCGGAGGTGCATTTTGAAGCTCACTCTATGATTTTAAAACTGTAGAGTGAACCAAGTTAATTTAACAGTAAAATATTTGTTGATGATATCTATCAAAGTCTACAACCTATCAGAAGATGTATCTACTGATAGGCTCTTATGTAAGGTTTTACAACTTTAGGTAAAACCTAAAGTAGTTAGGTAAAACTACAGATTACAGAAACAACTGTTGTTGTCTGTAGTAACTGTGGTAACTGTGGCAACTGTTGTTGTCTGTTTAGTTGTCTGTGGTAAAACCTAAAGTAGTTAGGTAAAACCTTAAGTAGTTGGGTATAACTTTAGATACTATACTATGACTATAGAAAGAAGTTGACAACTTATTGTTGCATACATTTTTTATGGTTATAGAGATGAAAGGTTATTGAAATTTCTCGGCTTCTACATGAAAAAGTTATAATTATTATCATTCATTACATCTTACTCTTTACTTCTCTGTATCCATTCATTCTCTTTATTACTCTTTACATCAGTTTTTCATGTGAATAATATCGATGAGTTCCAGCACAATAAGCAGGAAAATGATTAATTCGAATACTCAATTCACATAAATTATTGCTGACGAATTAGAATACAATCATTTTTTTGCAGTGAATCGAATCACTTCATACAATTAAACTCCATAGCTCGAACAACTTCGATAAGCCTGATGGAAACATTATTCGATGAAAAAAATCCAGTTGATGAAGATGATTAAGTGGTGGTTTGAATTTACTGTTGATTTATGGAGCTTTTGGTTCAGTGACCTAACTTTCCCAGCAGAATTAAACAACTGCAATCAAGCGGTAAATTTAATCCAATCGGCAGAGCGAGTTAAATTTGTTATAGATAACTGTAGTAATACAAAATACCCCGAGCAAAGTTAACTAGAAATTCTGAAAGGTCCAACCGATTGTATAGAATATTTCGGGAGTTTGTACAGAATAATTATACGGAAGTTGTATCCATTTAATGATCTCTGATGAGAGACGTTACAGATGACATGAGAGGAAGGAAGTTCTATCGAATATATACATATTTATGAATAAAGCTTGAATATTCTATGGACTGTGCCCCCAAGAGATCAAATCTGCGATAATGTGCCCTTCGAAGTGAATTATACATTCGTGGTTGTGTTGTGCAAATCTATCGACAAGCTCACGACTTAACTCCGACTTGTTCCAAGTTTGCAGAGTCGAGTTCTTATCCGCACAATTCGAGTTGAATTCTCCGATCAATATTAGAGCAAATATCAGTAGCTCGACACATTCATAAACTTTCGGCAATTATAATACACACACATGATAAAACTTGCACTACTAGAAGCTGCGGTTACTCAACAAGTTATGGTTTCCTCTACATGAGGCTTAGCTTCCTCTTTGTAGGAATAAATAAATTTTGTAATGAAAATGTGATCGACTATCGGCTTCATACAGAACACACGATTTTCTATCCACTTACTTGGGCCATTCACATTCAAACAACATTTGGTATTGTTTTAATGGCTTGTATATTGAAAAAATCTACTTTTATAAATCATATCTGGTTTGAAATAATGCTATCAAAGCTTATTGAAGTCTTTAGGTATGTAGAAATCTAAACACATATTGTTTTGGAAAGATCGAAGTGATACCGTATAATCGGCTCATTCTTAAATGATGTGTATTAGGTTTGATAAATAATCAGTCCCATAGGACCATGCTTCAACTTAAGCCAGGTTTAGCTCCGCACAAAAGGTCATATTAAACGTATTTGTCTACGCACAAAGCTAAAGAATTGTGAGGGATTTGGCTCAAAATTATCGTATGTTCAATTGATACGTACCGTAATCTCAAGTCAGTTCCCCCTCAATTCTTCAGCTTGCGTCTGCCAACTCTGAAGCGTAGTGCGCTGCGCAAAAAAATGCAAAGCTAGGAAAACCCTGCTTTATTATGTTCTATATTTATTTTGAATGTCCTCAATCGATTTCCAGTTTTCTAACATTTACTGTGAATCATATACATATGCATAGCAGTGTAGAAACTATAAACTTTGGCACTGATCTCTGACTCATATAAAGAAACATGAATTTCTCAACGGAAAATGTATTCTATAATTTGAACTTAATTTATTGGAGTATGTATTCAGTGTTCCCTGAAGATGAGTCTCAGGTCCTGAAATATGTCTGATACTACTCACGAATCTACTCTTGATCTGTTATTATACATTTGTCTATCATCGATTATTGTAGGCTTATATACTAAAAACATTGGACTCTTCTCTTCTGCACCAAGCATTTATGATTCGACAAGTCTATATTATTTTGGGATATGAAGTGGTGAAAGTTTATTATTTTTATTTTTAGATATAAAGTGGTGATGAATGTTATACTTGTTGCTGACAATTGTATTGAAAGTTTATCTGAAATATTTCGGGATACGAAGTAGAGAAAGTAGCCAATTTATATATATTGTCGATATTTGTATTGAACGTTTTTATAGGAAAGGTGTGGGAGGCCAGCTCTATTGCAAGGAGAAGAGATGGGCAATAAATATTCTATTGTGAAGTCATGTTTTTGCCCTGGTCAAGCTTTTCTGAGGTGTGGGCAAGCAAACGAGCCGTTTGGTGCGAGACAGGCGAGTTTTGCTGAAAAGGTGATCGGTTGAAGAGTGAGTGACAAATTGAGAAAATCGAGTTGGTGCGTTTTTCAGCGCACACGTTTGCCAGTGTAAGGAAACAGTCGCCCTGAGGGAAATCGCAAAGGCTGAACGGATTAAAGCCGTTAATCTTGTATCTCGCCTCCAGACAGAAACTGTCACGGCCGGAGCCGCCTACATAATATAGTAACCGCTTCCAAATTTAGAAAGCGCGGCGCGACGCGAGTGGAGGAGAGACCGCCCAAGAACAGTGAGCGGCAAACGTGAGACCGGCGCTTGACGCTTGCCGCTCTTTTGTCTCGCACCGCTTGGTCTTGAATTTCATCCACATCATATCCACATTTCAGCACAAACTCCACTATGCTGCACAGATTTTGCATAATTTATGTCCCTTGCTACACGGCGAACATCCACTTTTTATTTCAAACTCAAGTAGTGCTGTACGCTTCAGTATAAAAATTCTCATCGTGTTATTTCTAGTGCGAGGACTCTTATAGTTCCAAAGCTATCTGATGGGACAAGTGGCTTAAGAACGGAAAGATGTATCATACTTAGTTCACTTACAAGGAGTCACTTCTGCTGGCAATATTAAAAGTTATGGGAAAACGTTCAGTTCGTTGGAAATTTTCCTACATTTTTTACAAGACATGTATCACTCCACAAAATCTTTTACTTATTCACAATTCACCAAGAACAGGAATTTTATAAGAAATTTTCCCTGTTATTTATATAGATCATTATTTCCTTGTACTTGAAAATTTATCTTATGGCCTTAGAACTAAAAGACTAATAATAAAATGACAACGTAATCGTTTATTTGTTAATTTCTTTGAGAAATCCTGATTGTATTAAGGCCTTGGGTCAGAAACAATCAATCGACATTGATGCTTCCTTTTCTCGGAGGCTTAAAAGTCCTCACACTGAATTATTTTCAAGTCTCCCTTTAACTAAGGAAGACTTACTCCCTGTGAAACCTAGATATCGTGCCGTTAAATAGCCTAAAAGGCTCAATTGTTCAACATTGATTCAGAATCTATTGATGTAGAATCTAATTCAAACTTGATTACAACTCATCAAATATCTTTGCCTATTCGCATGAAATTAAAACATTCGTGTGAAAAGTTTAGAGGACTGATTACCTACTAAATATGACAGATACGTGAGTACTTACTGCACATGAATTGATTTTGGGGTCCTAAAAATAGCTTGTTTGAATGAATTGAATAACTTCAGCCTGTATCGATCAATTTTGAATGATATTTGGTAGCACAGCTGTAGTTGGAAAATTGAGCTTTGAAGATCAGTTTAGTGAAATTCAATCATTCGTGATTGATCGAAACAATTAGTGTTTCTAATGTTCCTGAATTCTGCTGCATTAATGGAACAGTCTTTATAATTCGATTCATAGAGTTCCCAGCAAAATAACGTGCGTAAATAATGGCTATCTTGATATTTGGAAATGAAGGGGAAACAAATCTTTTCATGCAGGAAATGAAAGCTACCAACACATTGAAAGCGAGCCACACAGTCATCCAATACATGGAAATGGGAGGGCATAGAAATAATTCATTGTTGTTCATGAAAAATGTAGGCTTCTGCAATATAAGTAACAGTCACTGTGGTTAATGATGAATGCTCCCCGGTATTGGCATCTGCTGTTGTGGAAAATAGACGCAGCTAATGGATTTACTGTGATCGCAAAACGTTCAAAGGCCAGCATCCAAAGAAAACTCGTTTTCCTCCCTTCCTTCGACTAAAAGCCAACACAGCAATTTTTCATAATCTCATTTGTTGATAGATGAACGTGGTGCAACACTTTATTGACATTTTTCGCACCGATTCAATGTACAGAATGTTTTTCTCACGTGCGAGAACATAGCCATGACTCAAGTATCCATAAGCGCTGAAATAATTTTACGATGATATTTCAATACTCAAATCAACTTATCCTTGTTAGAATTTCTGATGTGTTTCACTTAGTGAATTTCATGTCATCTTTCAATATTTTCAGAGCTGTGTGATATGTATTTTATGACCTTCTAAACGATTAATCGCACTTCTTACTCAACCATCGAATATGGTGTGGTATGATTTTTCACAGCCTCTCAGTTTTTCGAATTTGTTATAAAGATGACACACGTAGTGGGATTTTGCGAGTGTTTATGTGTAATGAGATGAAATTTGATCAAAAAGACAAACAACAGACCTTGAATCTCTTTACTGATCGATGATGGAATGAATTAAGAATAAAATAAATATTGAATGATAAGCAATGGAATCCAACTGCCCTTGTCCAGTTCGCCGTTCGAGTCATGCTATAAGGAACAAAGAGGTTCTATATTTTTTTGAGGATGAAGCCCACATAGGTCTTAGACCTGTGCGTGGGTAATGAGTTGGATGATGGTGATTGATGAGTTGGACCTACAGTTTTAGGTGGGTTCCGAACCCCCGGGAAGTGATTTTACAGCAGAGAACAGTGTCTTTTTTGCTGGCCAATCTAATCGGCCACCGTTACAAACAGGTCCTACGAGAACGCAGCTTATCCCTATATGATTGAACAGATACCTGCTACGGCTCGCGGCTATCACTTCCCTAACAACAGAAGCCCACCATTTGATGCCAAAATGAAGATAGAATTGCGAAATTCATTTCTTGTTTAGAAACATATATGAACGATCATATGTGAATATGCCATATCAGTCGAAATCTTCAGCTTTCAGCAAAGAAGTAAATATATTCTGATTAGTTGATCATCGTTATGATTTGGAGGTACTTTGTTCAAGTTTTCAGTAATAATTAGAAATTGGTTGCATGAGAATTGTTCATATTTATCTTGATTCTATTGATTTGGCCAGCTTTTAGGTCGATTGGTCGATAGAGATTTTAATTTATCGAACATTCCATATAGGTTGAGTGAAGTCGAAGTGACTTTGAGCTTCAGACAGATAGGCTATGAGGAGTTGGGAGTCAGACAGGGATAAACAGCAACCGTTCCCTGGAATCACTCAACACTTCTCTTATCGAGTACGAGTGTCTCTGTTGCCAGCTCGATAAGTGGCGGCCTTGAATCTAATCAGAGACAGAAGTCAAGAAGAGCGGACAAGTGTGTCTTGAACTCGAGTAAAGTGAGCTTATTCAGCTTTCCAAAGCAGACGAAGCGTTTTGTGGGGCCCAAGGGGTTACATCTACATAATTATTCCGTGTTACTGGCGTACTGAATAAACCGATAACAAAACCATTCAGCTTTTCAGGAGTATCCCCTATAATGCTCTCTCGCTTTACTGCTTTCCCGTTCGTCCTTCAGCTGAATCAAGTGTACTTTTCTTTTATTCCTGTCCTTGGTCCTTTTCTTTTCCATTTGTCAATCAAGTGTTCACTGTTCTGGCTTCTTCTGAATCCACATACAAATCTGAAGTTTCAAAATCCTAGACTCACCAAGCATCCGCCAGCCATTCTAGAAAAAGGTCTAATTATACAGCCTGCTCTTAGATGGAGCAGATACTAGATACTATTGCTAGACCGATACTAGACTGAGCAATTTATTACAGATACAGTAATGGAATGAAATATACTGTTACGGGTTCTCATGGCTAAAATAAGGCTGGCAACACTGAAGTTCACGCTTGCACTTTATTTACACAAATTAGTCAATTCACCCACACTAATTGTAGGTTCAATTAATAAAGAAAAAACAGATCAACAAATGACAGGCTAATACTTATTTTCAGTAATTATTTACAAGAATTAATGAATAATTAATTACAGGCTGATCAATAATAAAAGGAATAAGGGTTCATTAAACTGTACAATAATGTAGAAAAAATGATAAAAAGAGCAACTAATCACTTAGAAAACACAGTCCAATTCGTTATTTGACAGTCCAAAATAATATCACTTAACAAAACGTCTTTAAACTATTAGTAAGCTGCACAAACAGTAAACAATTGTCTCTGCACTTGACACTGGAATCGTGCACTGTTTACTCCACTGGCACGAGATCTGTAACACAATCTGACACGCGGGTTTTTAGACTAACTGTCATGCAAGCTTTTGTAAGACTCATTTCAATGGTTCATATGAGCTCCTTTGTATACGAGATAGTTGTCATAATTCCAAGAACTGGAGGCCACCAGACGCTTCGAGAAGGCCACGGAACATAGTAGTATACGACCTCGATTGTTCAGGAAGAATGTTGAATTGACGAGAAGATCAATTGAGTGCAAGGGACGCAAATATGAAGAATAGGAGTGAGAAAGACATCTAATGAGAGAGAACGAGAAGAATCAGATTGCAAGCTGTGTCTGTCCATGAAAACAATGGAATTACATAAATAGAACAAGTGCGTGAATAACTGCTTTGTTTGCTTTTGTGACAATACCACATGTCATCTTTTTTCGTGATAGCATAGTTTTATTTCATGATAATAAAGACCTAGTATTATTGTGATATCACCATTCAAGCAAGTCTCAAGTTTTGTTCTTCCATGAGAAGTGAAATTGGGCGCTTTCCACCGGTCCATTTCAAAATCAAATTCCACAAACCAACCTGATTCCAAAATCAAACATGATTCATGTTACTAAGTTATGGGAATTGCTAGTCGAGTGCCTTAGCACAGAGTTTCCCAAAGTGTGGTCCGCGAGCCTATCCCAGGGGGTCCGCGGACTAGCCTGAGAAATTTAAAAATAAACATTTAAAAGATACATTTTTCTACCCAGTGCTCTTTGATAATTAATGAAATGTAGTTTCCTCAAATCTAAATCATATTGCGAAAGTAGCAGTGTATAGTGCTACCATCATGAAAATTATATGTTATTTACGCCTCTAAAATTGGTATGTCAAATTCTCGTTGTAAAATAGTAATACTATGTGGATAGGATAGGCCATGAGGCAGGGAAAATATAGGGGGTTCGCGAGGACGGCTTGGCTTTAACGGGGGTCCTTGGAGCCAATGAGTTTGGGAAACACTGCCTTAGCAGGTATCTGTTCAATCAGAGATAAGCTACGAAACTCCTGGGCGCTCTTTGTAAGGGTGACTGATTGGATTGGCCAGCAAAAAAGACTCTGTTTAATGCTGTAAAATCACTTACCGGTGATTCGGAACCCACCTAAAACTGTAGGTCCAACTCATCAATCACCATCATCCAATACATTACCCACGCACAGGTCTCATACCTATGTGGGCTTCATCAAATTCCAGGGCTTCAAAAAAATCAAATTCCAGACATGTGATTAATAATGTCGGGATGTTCAAATCCCTAAATGTGAGTCTCTCTCATTGTTAAATCGGATACAATACTCGAAGTATATTCTGGAACCAGAACTTTCCAATGAAGTATGTTGGAGAGTATTGTCTCCCAAATACGTTCTTTCAAGTTTGGTGAGAAACACTGTTCGACCTGTCTCCATTCCAAGCCATTACCTTTCAAGCATCTCACAAGAGAAGCCAACACTGTATTTCGGTGGAGGCCGAATCGATGTTTGAATACACACACCTAGCCCATATATTGTATGTTGTGTGTGCAGAAAGCCATCCTTTCCTTTTCCGTGATACAAGGCGGCTGTCTCGCTTTTGTCGAACGCCTTTTGTTCACTTTTAGCTGTTTATTACCGCAATGCATCTCTCTTCCACTCAGCACTTCAGACTAATTTCTGAAACTTTTCTCACTCATGTATTGGAGAGCTTGATAGACGCCTCTGGAAACATAGCTGGTGAATCATGTGTAGTACATCAATGAAATCTCTCAATTGTCATAGATAGCACCATTGAACTGAGAACTGCAGTACTCTTGCGGTATCCGCAATCACAGTTTGAAAGGTTTATACACGAGTGAAGTGATGAGATAGTACAGTGACATACTGTATGAGGTTGAACACGTGCTGCTCTGTCGATTGTGTGTACTATACTATTATTTAAGAAAAGTACAAAAATGATACTATTAAATTTTTACTATTATATTGTAATTATACTATTATGATGAATAGTATTGCAAATTATACTATTAAACTAGTATAAACTAGTAATTCTACTATTATTTAATTAAATTATTATATACATGAAAAATTATATATAAAAAACGAGAGAAATCTACGCAAATTTAAAAATATTTCTCAATAATTAAGAGTCACAAGTTTTAGGGTATTGTTATTTCTGATGGTTGCTAGGAGAGCTAGTTCATAGTGAGACATCTGGAGAGGTTTGCTTCATGCGACGTGATGATACACGTATAATTAGTTGGTCCACGAACATACCCGACATTAGAAATCTAACATTCTATATTACGATTACTAATGCTTATTTAATGTCAGTTCAGACGTTGGAATACATGTTTCGGGAAGTTTACGTTCAAATATTCGACCAGTTTAAGGATTCACAAAGACACTAGAGTTTTGTAAAATGTCATTGGAGATCACAATACAGTAAAATGAAGCATTAAGTTGGAAATTATTCAAGAGAAAAACAAGTATCAAATGATAATTGACAAGAATAAACTTGAAAAAGCTGAGTCAGGAAAGCTATTCAATAAATATTACAGACTAAAAATGGGTTTCCAATATTGCTGAATTCAATAGAACTAGAGAACACTGATGTCTCTTGATACCTGAGCTTGATTTTTTCAAATAATTATTCAATTTATGATAGGAGGTAAGAAATTATTTTATAACTCTAATAATGTTCTTATCAAAAGGTTATGATAAAAATTCTTGCATGCTCTCTTATCAAAAGAAATATTTCCAATTGCATTGACACTGAATTTATGCTTCTATTAAACATTCTGGTAGCAATCCAGGCAGCATTGAAATATATGGTTCAGTTGAAATATCACAGAGGTTCAAATTTGAACACTTCTTCAAAACTACCAAATAGGTGAATGGATTTGTTGTTTGTTTAATATTCATAGAAGTTTATTAGATTGCAATAACTAGGTAACGAAATGTGATGATTGAGAAGTGTGATGTAATCGGTTGGAAATTGTTAAATAGAAAAAATGATGAATTTGGTAGCCTAAAGGAGTTTATTTCATGATCCTATGGAATGCGAATTAATGGCATATGGTCCTGAATTGAACATTTTTTCATGTAATATGATACCGTATATTGGTATATTATTCATCAATAATAGTATATGGAGTGGTATAAATTCGAAAAAACCACTTGACAAGTAAAAAGTTGTGACATCGAAAGTTCTATTCAAGCACAAAGTGAACATTTTCCATAGGCTTGAATTTCAGGCACACTTTGCTTTTCACAAAGATTTATTTACAAACTTTGAACATAAAGTTTGTAAAGAACTTTGGGATTATCCCGGAGTAGAATTAATGGAACCCAACTTCTCAAGAATTATTTCTTCTGTACGAATCAATCGTATTGAAATGAACTGATATTATTTTCTGACAGAAAAATGAGGAAGCTGTTTAAAAATTCATGGTAGGTTACATTCTTCTGGTCCAATTGTCCTTCACCACCATCAATTTTATCTACCCAAGTTGTTTCACTGAAATCCGAATCACTTTTCTTAATACAAACTTTTCTTATTGATCATTTAAAACTTACAAAACAAAGATTTCTTCCCAGTCTATTTTTAACTTTTGTTTGTGTTTATTGTTTAAACTTATAGACGGTCTGATCGGGCTGTTCACGCACAAGTATATGCCTCATTGGGGCCTAATTATAAAGAGTATTTACAGTTCATCAGATATTCAGTCATTCAGTTCATTCTCATTCAAAATTTCATTTCAAGTAATTCATGTGTGCAAACCAGAAATTTTGAGCAAATGAATGGTATGTAGGAGTAAATATATTTGAATGTTCAATGAAATCGATTATGGTATCGATCATTGAATTTGTATTCTAGTATTGTATCTGAAAAGAGAACAACTGGTGATGGAATATTGAAAATAGGTTGTAAGTCATAGAAAATAAAAACAAACTATCCTCGAAAGAGGCGTTTATACAGAACATTATTTTCCAAATTGAGATCCATTGCTCTTAAAAAATACAAAGATATAAAAACACAAGAAACTCAGAACTTACAGAACGATAAAGTCATTCAGAAACTCATATAATTGTTCATTGCTGCTGAAGCCTACATAAGACTGAAATTTGAGCGATGGTGGGTTTATACAATAATGCCAGGTTGGTATGGAATCCAGAAAGTGAACGAGGTCAGATGCTTCAATCACTACTCTACGCGGTCGCCATTAGAATATAAAACTTGAGGCATATTGACGGTGTAATTGGTTATCTGTGATAATAGCGTGCGATTCCCGTTCAGTCTGACCTGTTTCGTGTCTTCTGTCATCATTACTCATGCAAAAGAGTCAACATTATCAGCAAAAGACTCTCCTGCAGAAAATTTTAATTTTTTTTATTCTGGGCTTGTACTTTGGATTGTATTATAACTTTCAAAAGAATACTCACGAAGCTTTCTGCTATGTAGTCTGATTACTGAAAAGCTCTCACAAATATATATGAGACACACTTTTTACATTCTAAGGAGACTCATCAGCAAAAGAAGTTGAGAAGTCTGTACATTCTGCCCAGTATGAGATTGGAATTTTGATTATCTTGCGCAGTTTTCATAACAATATTCCATGACGCATTCTCATTCATGAGGTGATCTAAATATTAAAAAATAAGATCCCTAATGAATGTATGAGACAAACTTTCACGTTTGGCTGTTGATGCTATTAGGGATCGATCGTGAATCTGTATCCGGCATCAATAGATTCAGGCATCAATGCGACATTGAATAGGATAGATTGTGATTGTGGTTTGAAGTTGTGGACAATTTCGTTGGAGTGTGGCTTAACAGCCGGCACCTCGACTAATGCCGATGCCGACACTGGTGAGACGAATTCGATCTTGCTTATCAGACCACAAAGCCGCAGCACTTCGTGGCAGCCTCAACTCCGGCTCCAGCTGCCTCCTCAGCTCAAATTCAATAAATAATTATTCTCGAACCAGCTGAATTAATTCCAACAGAATATTCAAGTTGGAGCGCACGCATCCTTTGAGTTTTGCAACCCCTACAGCCACTCATGAAATTCATGCAACCTATTTGGCAACTTTGAATCAACTCACATGAACTAATCCACTATTGCTTTACATTATCTGTAGCCTAGAATTTGAACGAAGAGGAAGAGATAGAGAGAGAGAGAGTTTGGTTCTCCGCTGTTCTCAAAATCAAAATCATCATTTTGACAGACAGATAGACAGACAGACAGATAAAAAGACTTCAAAAAGACTGGTTAAAAATGTTTTGATAGGTTATTAATAATATTGTTGGTAAACATGAACTATGATCATTGATGAAGGACATGAGGAAGAAAAAGGAAACTAATAGGGAAAAGAAAAAGAAGAGTCAGAAGGGAAAAAAATAATAGTAGATAATATAAAAAGGAGAAGAGAAGAAGAAAAAAAGAAGGAGGTGAAGAAGAAGAATGAGAAGAAGATAAAGATGATGAAGAAGAGGAAGAGGAAGAAGTAAAAGAAAAAGAAAATGAAGAATGAGAAAAAGAGAGAACTATAGGAATGGGAAAGTTTATTTTATTTCAAATTTGAAAGAGGAAATTCCACTGCATTTCACTATAGAATGGAATGGAACCAGCTTGGTGTGCTTGCAAATAATAAGGTTGAAATTTACATCTTAGTTGAGTTTTCATCTTGGATTTTTGAATTACTGGATGAAATCTTTTGTTACTGGACGAAATTCTTGTGATATCTGAGGGAGAACGACAACAACAGTGGAACCTTCTCATTCATTCCACTTGATTAGAAGGAGTCTCAAAAGAACAAAGTTGAATGTTAGGGAGGCACAATTGGGGAAAACCACGACAAGAGAAATATCATTATTCAAGAATGAGACTATTTTCCTGACAAGAACAGACTGCAAGAAAATATAAGAGCTCACTGTTGCTGAAAAAGAGAATTAACTATCATTTTTCACAAAGCATGGTTCATGAAAGTGACATTTGAATATACTAATAAAAGGACTGAAGCGAAGGTTGCTTGAAAGTTCCACGAGGATCTACCATGGAAGTAGATCCCATGATCAACTACCTGATCACAAAATTTTAAAAATCATGAGTTCGTACATCAAAGACGAATCATTACAGATTTTGACAGAAACCTCTTACTATAGAGAGAGGTAGGGAAACTCATGAAATTGAGAAGCTCAAATGTTTGATATAGCATCAATATTATTCTACTGTATACAATAAAGAGTATTATGTGGATTGAATAGGGAGCTCCTGATGCTCATTGATATTGTTTGAATGAAATTGGATATATTGTTGGATCCCTCAGCAGTTACAAATCATAGCTGTGATCTGTCATGAGAGATTTTAAAATTGGGAAGCTTTTCAAACTCTGACACACGAATGAATCAGAAAATTATTCAATATATATTGGATTCGACTCACTCATTTTGAGTGGATTCAAACAATTATTACATTTGAACAAATTTGAAAGCTTTAACATTGGAAGGTAATTGAAAAATATTAGTCTATTGGTTGTAAAAAAACTGATCCATCATCGGAATAATATTTTCAAATTATTCCTAATGTGCTCAATTCTTGATGGGTGAATAAGATTGAATTCTATAGCGTTCCAACAACAAATTAATTAAATTCGGTCAATATGAATAATATAGATTGCTTTAAACACCTTAGCACATTCTTTATTTTTTAAAGCTAAATATTTGAAATGATATCACAAAAACTTCATACGATAAAACGAAAACGAAACGAAAATTTGAAGAGAGTCCGACTACACAAAATTCCATTACTTATCCTTCAGTGTCAATAGCCGTCAAAGGATGTTACTAGTAGCTGGAATCTAAAAAATTAAGTTTTAAGATCTAGGATGATTGGCATAGCCTTACCATACCGTTATCCATCTGCTTTCTTCTCTTGATAATTGGTAAAATATTAGAGACTAGCAGCTACCCGTCCTTCGTACGGATTATGTTTAGAAATAAGACGAAATATGTTTCGGCTTTTTTGATAGCAACAATCATGAAGTTGTTAGCAGCTTAGTAAACAATTCAGTGACAGTTATCAGAGAGAATATTTGAGAACAGCTGATTGATATATCATCATAAATTACGTGATTAGTTGTTGTTCTTATGTGGTAATAATACTGCTACCTGGCGAATTCCCAAGAGCCTGGCACAAACCGCACCTTCCTAAAATGTTAATTTTTGATATATATATTATTTGATATATCATGATAAATTACGTGATTTGTTCTTATTCTTATGTGGTAATAAAACTTGGAAGAAATGTATCCAAAATCGCACAATACTTGGTTTTTAAACGTTTATTATTCTGTTAAAAAAAAGTTAATTTAGTTTTTTATAGCTAAAGACATTGTCAAAAAGGTTTTCAATACTGATAAATAACTTAAATCCCGATCGATGCTCTCGTTTTTCAGGAGAAGGCCGCGTAAAATGCCTTTGGGGCCGTGACAGACAGACAGAAAGTGAGATTAGACTATTTTCGGCTTATTTGATGTATAAAACGTAAAAATAACCAAAAAATATATAATTCTGATAAATGTACAGACAAAACTCTAATTTTATTTATATAGACTAGCAGCTACCCGTCCTTCGTACGGATTATGTTTAGAAATAAGATGAAATATGTTTCGGCTTTTTTGATAGCAACGATCATGAAGTTGTTAGCAGCTTAGTAAACAACTTTGAATGTAAACAATTCAGTGACAGTTATAAGAGAGAATATTTGTCAACAGCTGATTAATATATCATGATAAATATGTGATTTGTCCTTATGTGGTAATAATAGTGCTACCTGGCGAATTCCCAAGAGCCTAGCACAAACCGCACCTTCCTAAAATGTTAATTTTTGTTTTGATAAATTGAAATTAGAAAATTTTGTTTTTTTTTCAGCAAAGAAATAATTGATAAAAAATAAGATGAGCTTTGATTCACCAGACATATGTTTCCTAAAATACTGCAATGCTCCGACTTCACAAGTCTGCAGACAGCGTAAATAACGCCGCGAAGGGCCCACCATTTATATTTGAGAACAGCTGATTGATATATCATGATAAATTACGTGATTTGTTCTTATTCTTATGTGGTAATAAAACTTGGAAGAAATGTATCCAAAATCGCACAATACTTGGTTTTTAAACGTTTATTATTCTGTTAAAAAAAAGTTAATTTAGTTTTTTATAGCTAAAGACATTGTCAAAAAGGTTTTCAATACTGATAAATAACTTAAATCCCGATCGATGCTCTCGTTTTTCAGGAGAAGGCCGCGTAAAATGTATCCAAAATCGCACGATACTTGGTTTTTAAACTTTTATTACTCTGTTAAAAAAAAAGTTAATTTAGTTTTTTATAGCTAAAGACTTATTTATAGAATTTTGGTTGATGTTGTGGAACTCCATAATAAAAGAATAAAACACTGTTAAATGTTGTCAATTCCACTTCTTTATTACTACAGCACTGGACCGCGGTTTCGTGGCTTCACCAGTCACATTTTCAACAGTACTAATACATTGTTTATAAAATAATGTTAACTAATCTTCAAAAGTCGATAGTCACTCAAATCGATATTTATAGTATCGATTATGGCATCAATATCAAATGTAAAAAATTGAAGTATAAGGTATAATTAAAAGTAAATTAATAGGTATAATTGAAGTTACTAATCTTAAATTAAGCCTAATTAAGAAATATATATCTAGTAATGGGCTAACCTCTAAATTGTCTTAATTACACTTAAAATAAAATTATTCAAAATACTGAAGATAATCATAATAAAAGACACTATAATTTCGCCGAGAGGACAACATTGATCCATACCTACAGGAACACTCGAATTAAGGTTATGAAATCATCCCTTGCCATATCATTCAATCACATTTGCATCCATAACCAAATCATCCCAAAATATGCAAGAATTTATTTAAAAAGCAACAGCATACCTGCTCAAAAAACTGTGAAACAGGCTCAATTATTATTCATCAAAAACAGCATACAGCATCTACACAGACAAAAGAATGAACTCAACAAGAAAGCATATTATTTACATTTAAAACTCAGCTCTATTCTTCACTACACTGAACTACAAGAAATAATCACATATACAAATAGCATAGTCAATCTCATGAGCAAAAAATTAAAAACCAAACATAACCAAAAAATTGCACAACTTCAAAATGCACAGACCCCATTAATCACCACAGAACAGAAATTTCATAAAAGAACAATGAATACCACACAAATCGAATTCAATAGATCTGAAATTGAACTACTTGATAAGGGACTAAAACACAATATTAACACACAACATGACCTCTCACAAAAACAATTGACTGAAACTATAATAGACACAGAAACTGCTATACAAAATACAAATATCCATGTACATGAATACCTGAGGCAGGACATATCACGCAATAAAAACACTTTCAAAGTCCAATCCAAAACCAACCCAGATTTTATAACCATGAAAAATATTAGGAAAAAACAGAAAGAACATAACCTGATCATAACCACAGCTGACAAAGGCAACATCACAGTCATTATAAATAAAACAGAAATAGACACAAAGGTTCAACAATTCATTACTAAAAATAAAATCATGGAACTAAAGAATGATCCCACTCCCAAGTACCAAACACAAATAAAAGATGCCATCAATCGTACTCAACACATCATTCCTCACAGCCACAAAAAGCACCTCAAGCACATAAATCCATCAGCACCAAAACTAAATGCCTTACCAAAAATTCACAAAGCAGATATTCCCATCAGACCTCTCATAAATCACACACATGCACCTGCACACAAATTAGCAAAACTCCTAGATAAAACAATAAGACAGAACATAACATTCCATCAGCACACAGCAGTAAAAAATAACATAGACCTGATAGACAAACTACAAAAAATCCATATACCACACAATTCCACACTATCTTCTCTTGACATTACAAATCTGTACACCAATGTACCCATACAAGAAACACTTCTTCACCTTAAACAAATGCTCATCCAAAACAACACACCACCTGAACAGCTCCAAGAAATTTTAGACCTCACAACACTAGTTACCTCACAAAATTACTTCACATACAATAATAAATTCTATTCACAACCTCATGGCCTTCCTATGGGTTCCCCAATTTCTTGCATCCTAGCTGAAATCTTTGTCCACAATATAGAACAAAAACATATCCTACATAATACAGACAAAATCATCAGCTGGCACCGATATGTTGATGACATTCCAATTCTATACAAAGGCAATAAAAGACAAACTGAAATATTCCACACCAATCTCAATAAAATCCATCCCAATTTAAAATTCACCTTAGAACTTGAACACAATAACAGTATCAACTTCTTGGACATCACTATAACAAAGCAGGAACATGCATTCAAAACATTTAGAATTTACAGGAAACCCACAACAACTGATACAGTAATACATAACACATCAAATCACCCAACCCAACATAAACATGCCGCTTTCAATCACATGCTCCACCGACTAACAAACATTCCTATGTCACAAGAAGATTACAATATAGAATTGAATACTATAAAATACATAGCACAACAGAATGGTTACAAACACACACTAATAGACAAACTACTGCACAGAATATCAACAAAACCAATCACTCACACCAGCAACAAACAGAATGACAACCCCCATACATTCATCACACTTACTTACCTCAACAACAAAACTCATAAAATAGCAGCTTCATTCAGGAAACTCAAATATAAAATAGCTTACAGAACAACTAATTCACTCAAAAAACACCTGCATTCTCAGACAACATCTCAAAACAAGTACAACAGATCTGGAATTTACAAATTGAAATGTGATGACTGCAACAAGTTCTACATAGGACAAACTGGCAGGACATTCACCACTAGATTCAAAGAACACACAAGAGCCATCTCACACCCAAACACACATTCCACTTTTGCTGAACACATCATTTCAACAGGCCACAGTTATACAGACATTGACACTAATTTAGACACACTACACTTCACTCACAAAAGCCAGAAACTCAATGTTTTAGAACAATATGAAATTTACAAACATGCAAAGCAGCAACCTGACAACATTTTAAATGATCAACTTAACTTCTTCTCACATACTCTATTTGACAAAATAATCCCAATTTCAAACCTCCCACCTACTCATTCCCCCACCCCATCACCATTCCAACATACATAACCCTCAAACTCATACCTTAAGTCAGTGTACTGTGGGTCGTCTGACGATGCTCTAGACAACAGAGCGAAACGGCCGTCACGCCATAACGTGAGTTAGTTTCCATATAAAAGTGTTTTTTTCAAGTTTATATTACATATTAGTGGAAACAAGATGGATCTTCAACATCATAAAAGACACTGATTATAATAAATTTATCTTACATTAGAATAAAGGGGGTTGACTCTTACTAATTAAGAAACAAAATTCAACTACATCTAGTAATGGATTACTTGAACTGAACTAACCTAATTTGTATATTGACAGTGAAAATGATACTGATAATGGAATAAATTAATTATTGAACTTAAGATGCATATAAAGGTAAAATACAATGGGATAACAAATGTTATTTAGTTGGAATGACAGCTGGAAAATTGTTTCTGGATTCTGGAAATTGTTCTGCTGATTTTACAATTAACAAATTCTTCTTGTTCATTTAAACTGATTGTATTCTTATCTTTTGTCAAATTGTCTATCTCTACTGCTTCAAGAATATTTAGTAGTTTTCCTTTCTGTCCTATGTGAAGATATTGGGTGTCTGTCTGGCTATTGAAGTTGTGTCCTGTTGCTATTAGATGCTCAGCAAATTTGGAGTTGTCTTTATTTTTCTTCCATGCAGTTATATGCTCTTCAAATCTCTTCTTGAATTTTCTACCTGTCTGTCCTATGTAGCTGGCATTGCAGTCTCCACAATTTAGTCTGTAGACTCCACTCTTGTCTTCTATATTGATCCTGTCTTTGGTTGAGTCTTCAGTATTTCAGATATCTTCAGTATTTTGAATAATTTTATTTTAAGTGTAATTAAGACAATTTAGAGGTTAACCCATTACTAGATATATATTTCTTAATTCATGTTTTCATTCAAGTTAAGAACAATTCCCATTATATGTAGGCTTAATTTAAGATTAGTAACTTCAATTATACCTATTAATTTACCTTTAATTATACCTTTTACTTCAATTTATTTTACATTTGATATTGATGCCATAATCGATACCATAAATATCGATTTGAGTGACTATCGACTTTTGAAGATTAGTTAACATTATTTTATAAACAATGTATTAGTACTGTTGAAAATGTGACTGGTGAAGCCACGAAACCGCGGTCCAGTGCTGTAGTAATAAAGAAGTGGAATTGACAACATTTAACAGTGTTTTATTCTTTTATAGCTAAAGACATTGTCAATAATGTTTTCAATACTGTTCAATAACTAAAATCCCGATCGATGCTCTCGTTTTTGAGGAGAAGGCCGCGAAAAATGCCTTTGCGGCCGTGACAGACAGACATACAGACAGACAGAAAGTGAGATAAGACTATTTGGCTTATTCAATGTATAAAACGTAAAAATAACCAAAAAATATACAATTCTGATAAATGTACAGACAAAACTCTAATTTTATTTATATAGATAGAGAACTGGATGTATTCCACAAAATAGGTGTATTTCTTTCAGTTTCCAAATCTTCAGTTCAAGTCTTAATTCAGCAATATGCGAACCTTCCTCTGCTTATTAATAGTGTGCTTTTAAAGCATGACATTGGCATTGATTAATCATTCCAGGGGTCATGCAACCTGGAATAGAATAAAGAATTCACAGTGATGGAAATACAGAAGCTCTCTCACTCATACCAAAGAAATCATCTCTTAGCTTGTGAAGACAACTGAAGAGAATGAATAATTTGATGAAATTCGTAATAAAATACAGACAAATTTATGAAAATCAGTAAGGATGCAATGTTCCTTCATATATTTTATGAATAGAATGATTTTCATTAAATCCTGGAAATTTATGAACTTTGAATGTATTGTCTTTGTCCAATCAGTTAATTTTTATTACCATTTTATTCTCTGTTTATGATAATCATAATGATAGTCAATTTGAGTACCCAGACTTTCAGCAACACTCTATGAACTTGGATTCATAGATGCAGCTGGGTGCATTATTGATTGGTTTCAATCTAAATTTATTAGTTTTATAGCTAGTCGAACTGAAACCCATGCTGCTGGCTTTCTATTGAGTAGTTGATTCAGTAGTTATCCGATTGTCAGGTGAAATAATTATTTAAAAATCATTCAACAATGAAATAGATTCGAGAATTGACTGAGCATGATTAATGAATGAGCGAGAAGTGCGACTTGGCAATTTGCTAGGGGAATATAGATGGAGATGTACTGATTGTTGCAGCAAGATGCTTGAAGACAGTAGCAAGTCGGTGTCGGAGGGTCTCAGTTTGAGAACAAGCGATGAGATGGGAGCACAAAATTGAATAAACAAGTTTTAAGGAAGGTAATTGGATGTTGGCTGTGACAAGAGTGGCCAGCCGAGCGTTTTAAGCAACGCAAAGCCTCGCTTTCCGCCACACAAACAATATCCGAGACATAATTTAATAACACTTTTACAGACTTCTATAGAAGCAAAATTAACTCTAACTGAGCTCCCATAAAACCCTCCTCTGCTTATCGTTTCCGCTCCAACTCCACTCAAACATTATTCAAGATTACTTTTCTTAAGGCAAACTCAACCTTTCCGGGTGTTGGATTCTCTTGATCTGGTTCTAGTTAGTGCTTTGTTTACACACTCTAATTAATATTATTGCTGAATAGTTATTGGAGCATACAACTAATTCCTCGAAGAGACTGCACAATATTCGAATTAATAAAGGTTCAAATAATACGTTGGCTTCAGGCTTATCTGTGTAAACTGGTTACACGAGCGTACATAACCTAACAAATTTGTATGTATCCAATTAAAAATGTGGCAGCGTGCTCAAGGTTGCTCAAATTGGTAGCACATCTATTGACCTATAACGTAGATAGTCATGGCCGCGCAACCAAAATTGAAGTGCAAGCGAGCATGCGACCAATGTATTTGAGCTTTTACTGATGTCCTTCTGATTAAAACCTTTACAAATAGAAAATATCACGAAGAAAGTCGTATTGATGGAGGATACCAAAATAATTGTACACATTTCTGACTTATTTCCACCTAAAGAGCCTCTAGGTCCGTAATGCATATAAAAAATTATTGCTATTATTTTGTATTCATGATTGTATGAGCATCTTAATCATTTGCTCCATACATGCTATATCCAACACCACAATATACATTTTACAATTTTTTGCAAAATTATAATGTTGAAGATTCATCTTGTTTCCTCTAATATATAATAAAAAAGTAAAAAACACTTTTAAGTGGAAATTATGACTCACGTTATGGCGTGACGGCCGTATGACACTGTTGTCAAGAGCATCGTCAGACGACCCGTCACGGCCTTTACGCCATAAAGTAAGTCATAATTACCACTTAAAAGTTGTTATTAAGTTTTTATTATAATTTTTTTCAATTCTTGTCATACTTGAACTGTTACTGTTATTGTTAAAAACTGAATCTATCTCCATGAAATGTTATCGGCTTGGCTGAGATAGTTCTCCACTCATTACTCAATTCAAGTGAGTGCTCATGGTTGGTGTGACTGTGTCATGTGATAATAACTCACAGTTTTTAACCGATGCTTAAGAAGTTCCCGACTGGATGAAAGAGCGTCGATTATTTTTTCATGTATTCTTTCACCTAGATTCCTGGCCTTCCCACTTCAATTTCCTGAACATTCTTCAAACTTTTTAGGATGACTGCGCGAATGTCAAGTCACTGTATGTGACACGAGCTTTCTGACAAATGATCAGCTTTTGACAACGGGTTTCTGTCGACAATTGATAGCCTCAGTCCTATTCGTTGAATAATCGAATCATGCATTGTGTCAGATGCAGGCGAAAGACACATTCTGCACGTGCTTCTATTCCTCTCCGCATATTAAACATTCTTGTCTGAAGATAGTAGAGAAATAATTTTTTGTATCTCATAACAGATAAAAACGCTTTCTTATCAAGTTGAGTGTTCAAACATTAAAACATTTTTGTCTAAAGATAGTAGAGAAATCATTTTTTGTAACTCCCAACACATAAAAACGCTTTCTTATCAAGTTGAGTGTTCAAATTATTATCGTCCATCATGTATGTAAAACGTAAACGAATTACATTGTAGGAGCTCCTAATGGTGTACGTGGAGGACTGTTGCACTAGCTAGTCGGAAACTATCGCAACAGTAAAAAGGAACAAACTATTCTCATCTGTACAAAAAAGAAAGGTTTGCATCTATTTGATCAGATCTGATTTTTATTATCATCACCAATATTTGAGAAAGCCCAAGAAAGATTTTGGAATATACTTTTCAACACATTCCAAATTCAATAACTTGAATTCTGTCATTTCTACTAGAAGGAAATACAAAATGGGAAATAAGGTTTGTCAATCTTAAAACCTAATAAATCATTTTCTTAATGAATTTTGTAATTTTTATATAACTGTCAATGATTTTTTCTCAAAAGAGCGGCAAATTCTTGAGGGCGGCAAACCAACGGATCCATTACATATCTTTACATTAAATTTCTACCGATTAAAAAATATCAGAGTAGCTTTAATAGAACTAGCAACGATTGCAATGAATGGCTATTTGATACTTGAACCCTTTAAAGTCATAAAGCCGGGCTTTATGTTGAATGGCGGAAGGGGCGCAAAACTGAGTACTTGCCCTGGGCCCTGAATAACCTAGCGATATTACTGCGGTCTAGTTATAACTTCAACCACCAACGAAGAGCTTACAAATCACATTTCAAACATGACGTTTTATGGTAACGAAAAAACCAGAACATTTATGTGTGTCACGTACTGGAGAGAGACACACCTATCCTGCTGCAAAGATATTATGGCGCATGAATAACAGAACAAAAGCGAAAAACTGCTGCCGAGAACTAGAGAAGAGCGGAAGTCTACATAAAACTACTTCTTGAGAGAGAAGCTGGATTATCAGCGGACTAAGTTTTCTTCCTGTCTCTTAAAAATAGAAACTCTATGGCGTTTCAGCCAGCTGAAAAGCCCCTGGCTTTCTCGATACACAAAAACGTAAGATAAGTCCTTTAGGATGGCATAGTCATCTACACCACAATACTTAGCTTGTTGCTTTTGGAGGCTGAGCTCAAGCGTAATATTTATTAAATTTAAGACTACTAGACAGTCAGCAGCAGAACAAAGTAATGCTGCAGTGAAGCGCTCTACAAAGAGCTTAGAAGACGATAATAATTCATGATTTTCTACACAACAAGATAAGTATTTTGGGAATGAAAAGTAATGCAAAACTTGAATAGCCTACATAGATTGACGCTTCCTATAAATACATTATACTATTAGATGGAGATACCATATAATGGATGGTTAATCACATACTATTGAAACATTAATAACTTATTCTGTACAAATATAAAATGCGACTTTCCTCCATATCATCTGAACTCTTTAGAGGCAGCTACTAACACATTTTTGATGGATGCATGGAACCAAAGACTACGTTTCTGAATTTAGAGATTCAAAATAACTAGAGTATCACTTGTATGTAATGAAACAAACATTTCTAAGTTCGGATAATCTTGGAAGTTGACTAGAACTAGGCTTATTCTGTTGTAGTTATACGTATTGTGTGAAACGTGTAGATATCTCTTGTTCAGGTATTCGAAGAGGCTCTTGACTTCGAAGTGATAAGAGCAGTGGTTACGTTATACTGAACATTTCTAATGTCATTATCGTTTATTAGATAAGGAGAAAGAAACATCAAGCTGTAACGACCAGATTTAGTTTTAGACTGTACTCTACTATAAGTTGATGTGATTTTAAAAGATTTTGTGAATATTGTATGTGATGCATTACCAAGAGAAAATTTATGTTTCTGTACTGGGACTATTTGCGACATTATGTTTACCCCGTATAGGTTGGTGAATTTTAATTTATTATTAATACATTTCAAATTGATGTGGTTATGCTGTAATTGTTGGATTATTATCATTATTTTTCAAGCTGTTTTCACTGGATATCATATTTTTCGGTGTCATTGAAGAATGTAATTTGTGATAGTTTGCATTCCGAGTTTCAAAGAATTTCTTTAGGAATGATCTATAATACCATGCTGGGTAATCAATCGCTATGAATTTAATATCATTAATTAACATTGAAAACGAGAATAGAGCCAAGATAGGTAGTACATCAATGCAAGATGCAAGGTTTTAGAGCTTATGCTATCTTGAAGTACATCTGATGAAAAAGTGAAAGTATTTTAATATAAGTGCAAGAAGCATTAATAAGTAGTGACATAATTGAAATAATTTATGAAATTCATAGAATTTGAGGATTTCAATAAAAATAATTATTGTATTATTGATATCAAATACAATTATTGTGTTTGAAAAATATAAAGAGTGTTATAAGAATATAAGAGCAAAATTGCATCGCATTTATCAGCTGAATAGAAAAAATATGATAGATGAGAAGGCTAATTTCCAGTTTAACCGGAAAGAAGGACTCAATTGTCTTAATTTTTTTTAAATTTGATTGCTCTTCAGTTTTAGATGATTTAAAGTTCAATTTCTTTCAGAAGAATCATGATAAGTCCAATAAAATATCTACATGAACACTTCACTAAAATAACAATTAATTTCAAGTCATAGACAAGATCCTGACATTACATTTCATCTGCAACAAGTTTTCAATATCCTATTGCCATTATTTATATCATTGGCGGTATTGCTAATAAATTGATTCATATATAACTTGTAAAGTCAACTGAAAAAAGGCTACACTTATTTATTTATTTGCCTATAAAATAGCTCAGTAAATGTGGAAATATATTATAATTTTATTGGAGATGAAACACATTGTGCTACCTACAATAAAATGTAATGTGCTACCTACACGATGCAACTATGCGATTCTATTATTTACTTCGGTACTGCTATAACAAGACATAAAGTATTACACGAGTACAGCTGTAAAATTGTCCACCTGTTGTATTTCAGTGTGTCCCAGTACTTCGTTCTGACAAAGCAACCGGACTAATATAATAAAAATATATTGAATTGCATGACCTTGATAATTTGTTGTTTTATTACTGTATTGAATACTATAAATTATTAAATACTTATATATTATGCTATAATTAAATAAATTCATGTCAATTCATAGTATTTAACCATTCTTGTAGTTACTGAACAATTCATCATAATATATAATATTAACGCCGATGTGGAATACCAATAAAACCATTTATAATTCATGTTTGTAAGTAGGTATGAAAATGATAAGCCGGTAATAAGTCTAGGTACTCCTGAAGCTATTGCACTATTATTCGGAGCCCAGCTAAAGATGGATTAGACCCATCGATCACCATCACCGCACAGGTCTCAGACCTATGTGTGTTTCATAAAAAATAAATGAAACATCTAAACGCCTCAACGTGGAGGCTACAGCTATAATTATAATAGAAACTCAGAAAATAATAAAAATTATCATTTCAAGGAAAATAAATATATTATCACAAAAATCGGCGATGAGATTCAAAGTTGGAAGAACCTGATAAAAATCAGTAGTTATCGGTACACGTATACAGTAAAAGTAAGAGTTTTCCGGATTCCTTCCCAAAATTTGTTCTTCCATTCAAGAAAATCAAATAAGAGGGGTTGCCAAATCGAGAAATGTTGTATACCTTACTGTTAGAGGTATTCGCATACAGGCGATAAGGCTGATTTTTGGCGATAAGGGGATAAGGCGATAAGGCTGATTTTTGTCTATACATTGTAAGGAATGTAAATAGCACCTGTATAATAATAGTTTATTGAAATTGAGTTTGGAGCTGGTCTTTGTGTGCCGAAATAGAATAGTTTGTTGAGAACACAGTTGTGTGACAGTGTAGGTGAAAGTACCTTCTGACTAATAATTGAATGAAACACATTCACAGTGTGCCACTCTAAGAACAGGGATATCGTTGAACGTAGTTCAATCTGCAGCAGCTTTGGCACCCGATCCTTCGCACAAGATTAGCAGGCCGTCAAATCTGTTACAGAATGTTATTAAACTAATCTTCAAGTATTCAGTTTCGTCTAGCTTGTGCTAGAATCAATTCAGCCTCTCGCCGTAGAAACTCTTCGTTGAAAGCCGAATTGAATCAATTTCAAGTCATAAAACTGTCGTCGCCTTCTCTTGCGAAGAGATTCGGTTTTCTCTGGTGCAGACATGAAAGTATCACTGCTGGATGAGATTATAGATTTCAAAGTTTCTGTTCTACCATGCTTTTTTTCTGCAATATATTTTCCTTATTCATCCAGTTTTGTTGATTTTTTGATTTTAAATTGATTGTTAAAATATATCTATGATGATCATAGTCAACATATTTATTGGTTAAATAAGAACTGGAAGTCGAATGTTGCCACCAGCGTCAACAATAAATTAAAAGCAACTTAAATATAATTATTTTCAAAGTAAAGGTGAATCAGGGATGGAGATAATCTATTATATTGGAATAAACATTATGGAAGTACAGTATATTATCTTTCACTTAGCCTATTATTTAAAGTCTTTTTTTGTAATGGGGAAGAGCGGAAAAGTAGTAACGCCTGACCTGCCATCAAAATGCTAATAAAATATTTATTTTTCAGGATATTGTAAAGTTGGGACTAATTATGCATCAATAAAGCAATTTCCATTTCAGGTAATATTCAAATTTATTTGGAATTAAACTTTTAGAGGTATTTTGTTTGAAAAACGTATTTTTGATAGTTTGTTCATTTTCATAACGTGGAAGATCAATGAGGAGCTGGTTCCTGGCCTAGGTCTACCATCACCAATAATAATTGATATTCAAACCAAATTGAAATTTAAATCTTCAATTTTGTTCAGCACACCCCAATAACAACTTATTGATAAGGCCAGCCGTTATTCATCTAAATTATTCATTAGAAATCACATTCTTCATTATTTACTTTGTGTAGTTTTTTGATTACTCCTATAATTTTCAAATTAATCAAATAAGTTAAATTTTCAGGTCTTGAAAACATAAACTAAAATCAAATGTGTATTAACTTCACGAAATTATTCATGTTAAGGTAATTAATATTATTATTTTTCGGAAGCGATTTGATAATGTACCCAGAATTATCCGGGAAAAGCATGCAATGGTAAGAGAGGATTCAATTCAAGTTCAAGGGATTGAATCCTCTGATTCAATTAAGAGGATTCAAGTTCAATTTCGCTGTACATAACAGGTTCACTGTATTATTAAAATTTTCAATTTATCAGTCTATGCTTGGCTATGCTTGTTGAAAAAAGTATTAGTACAATAAAATCTCTATAATATTATTCTAGGTTTCAGTTGAGTTGGACAAGACTCATTACTGTGGTGGTGCAATAGTGGGTGATCAATGGATTATTACAGCTGAGTCTTGTATTCCAGAGTAAGTATTAAATATAAAAATCAACAGAAAGCTCCCTTAGTATCTGTAATTGAATGCAGTCTAGGAATCTCAATCAAATTGAACATTTTGTTCCTGGATCATCATTTCAACACTAAATATCTCAATTTTAGTAGTATCTTTTCAATAGTCATAGTAATATCCCAATTCACAGTCGACAAAATTCATTCCACTTAAGTAAAGTCAAACTTTTATGGAAATCGAGTCATGCCATCTTGAATTTACTTGGTAATTTGACATTATTACTGGCTTGAGTTCCTCGAACGAGAATATAATGATTGTATTCAATCTACAATAATTATTGTAACAAAATCTTGTGATTTTGTGATTAGAATTTCTCCGCGCAAATGAACAGGGCAAGCACATTACAGGTTGTCACGAAGTTTCTGCATCGCAGTTTGATCACTTATCGATCACGCTCTTAGATTTGAATATGTGTCTGTGCATTTTCTTAGATATGTGTCTAGAGTATGAGGTTAAATGTTTGACTGATATCAGTACCTACAGGGAAGAATAGTATCGCATAAGGGCTAACAAATGTGGGGAGAGCTAAGAGTAATCTGTAAAAGACGAATCTATACAGCTATGTAGCGAAGCATAGTGTCCACTCAATTCTCATTTTGATTATAGCTCCAGATCACTTCGGAAAATCGAGTTTCAATAATGTTTGACATTTGTTATTGGAAGATAATGATCCATGAGGGATAATGCTGAGAAGAGTAGAATGTGGAGATGACATTTCAAATTATAGCCACTGTATCGTTGTTGCTCTAGATTTGCTTTCAATGGGTGGTTCCGCATATAGAAAATGTCAAACACACGATTCAACAGCAGCAAGAGCAGAGCATATCTCGACGTCCTCATTCCGTGCACTGTGAGTGGCTGAATAATATGTGGCAACCGATTCTCCTGGGGCTTCGTCTTCTGACCCTGTCTTTCGCCCTTTCCACTTTTTCGCCAGTTTCTTCCCTTCCACATCATACTTTATCTTCACTGTTTTCCCCCCTGCTTCTTGTTCGACCAACATCACATACAAACACACTTCCATCTGGCCGTACACTATTTCAGCGTTCTCTCTCACACTCATTCACTCTCTCTCACTCACAAAGCTACTTTTTCTTACTATTCCCACTCGAACTTCTTGATTTAATTTGACGTAAGTTGCCCGGAACTGAAGAGGGAACGTGTCTTTTCCTCCATCGAATGTATCTTTTCTGACCATGCTAACTCTTGACCAAGTCAAAAATCGACTGCGTATCCTCTCATGTACTCTATTAGACACTGGAGTGCAACTTGTATTTGAGTTACAAGAGTTCAGATTCATTAGATAAATAAAAAACTTACATCGATGCTTGTTCTAGAGAGATTCATTTGAAGTTCAAAATCATATTATTCGGACCGATGGGAAACCGCTACATAAAAAAATAATATGAAAAGAGTGTGAATGGAGTTCAATAGCGTGACAATAGTTATTGAAAAAATGGGAAGAGATATTATGTTAAAATATTATGCTGAAATGTTGATAAAATGATGCTGATATTCTTGGATAATTGATAAGGCTACATTTATGAGTGAGTATCTAATAAAAATAACAAATTAATTATAGCTCATGAAAACAGAATTCTTATTCATTGTACTATTTTTGCACTTGTCAAAAACTCCAAATGAACCTGCACATGTGCATGTATGCTCCGTATACAGTACATCATAATTAATTCACCGATTGAATTAATCTTTTTAACCGACTTCCAAAAAGAAGAAGGTTCTATATTCGACCTGTTTTTTTTATTTTTTTTTATGTTTGTACATAAATCATTCGAACAATATTGAACCGATTTCTATGAATTTTTTTTTAAATGGAAGAACATCGCTCAGCGGTGGTCCCATCCAAGTTTTGCAAGGATCGGCCCAATACTTAGCCCAATATTAAACAAAAAGGAGCATTCTTCGATGCCTTCATTTCAATCGAGTTTGAATAGGATAGTTCCACACATAACCGCCAATCGGATAACCGGTGTCGTTTACCAGGCTGATCATTGTATCATATGGAGCGCTTCACATCTAGACGATTTTCGAAATCATATGATGCAATGCAATTATGCCGGGTAAACGACATCGGTTACCCAAAGCTGGTTCAGTGTGAAACAAGCCTGTAATGTCCCGTTTTGACCAATCACGTGAACTTAATTTGAATCGAGAATAAGAAGAATATAATATTTCTCTTCATATGTTCATATGAAAATTGTAAATAATTTAGTTGATGTTATGGAGTCGTAGGAATAAGGTTATTTAGTTTCAATCATGAGTTGGAGTGGAAAAGTTTTTGAAATCGTTAATTTAAAAAAAATTAAACAATATTCTTCTAAGTTATTAATTTTTCTTCAAACTTGCCACATTACCGAGAATTTGGAAAACAGCTGATCTCAGAAGTATTTTTAGTTTCACTGCTGTGATGGATTAAGAATATTTATTTGCCATTAAATACATGCTCGTACAATAAGCTATTTTAAAGGTTTGATGATGCTTATTGTACTAGCTCATAGTTTATGTTTTTTATATTAAAAAAATATTTAAGACTAATATCACGAAAAATATCGTATGTAACTCGTCCGGGAAGATGTTTACCATACTCATATGATAATACCGCACTCGACTTCGTCTCCTGCGTAACTTATCATACTTTCAGTAAGTTAAACACCATTTATCTACGACCATGTCATAATGTATACATTACAGTTTCACAATTGATGCCAAAACAGCTGTCTTTTCGAAATGCTTTTTGAAGCCCGTTGCATAAAGAGCTCATTATAGTACAGGTTCTACATTATAACACGGGTTCTGGACCAATCAGAAGCATTTTTGATAGAATCAATATCGTAATTCAATATTGTGAAACTATCAGCTGATTTGATCAGCTGCGCCAGCTGCTTTAACCTAACAATCTACTATAACTTCTCATATTTGAGATGAGAGGTTACATATCTCTGACAGTCACAGGTAAAATGAAATTGTTTTAATTAAATGTATACTAGTGGTCGTAGATAAAATAGTGTATGCAACGATTTTATTTGGCCATTAAGGCACTCGTGAGATATTTATAACACTCGCATTCGCTCGTGTTATAACTTACATCTAACTCGTGCCTTAATAAGGGTCAAAATAAAATCGTTGCATAAACTACTATTTCCGCACTTGTAACATAATATAGGCCTACTTTTTCAGTGTAGGTATATTCTGAAAGGGACCTAATCAAAATGAGTCAAAGGCCATTTCACTTTTAAAAAGCCTTTCGCTATTATAATTTTCCTAAATACAATATTCCACATTGAATAAAGCGTTGTATAATTTTCCTTAGTTTATCTTTTCTTATAGGTGGATTTTTAGTTACTTAAGTTTGGATGTTATAAGTTAATTATTGGCTTGCTAATTCGATAAATATTTCATAATATAGGCTTTGAGAAATTTCTCATGTTTTCAAAGTATGAAAATTCAACTAAAAAGCTTAAAATAAAACAAATTTTAAAACAAAAAAAGAAACCGACTTCAATGAAATGATACTCAAACATTAAATACTCGCGTACTGAAAAGTTTAAAATAAAGTATTTACTTTAAACTGAGAAAATTTTTAATTTCATACAAGTAATCTTTTGAAGTCGGCGCCAAATTTCCCATAAACTTCTAAAATATAACAGAATTACTCTGTGATGTTTTCCATGACGAAATAATTTTTTTGTTTTTTTTTTGTTTTGTAGATTACGTCTTGGAGACTCCAGTTAAGGAGTATAAGACAAGTCAGATCAACAATATTATACACTAGATACCATAATTACTTCAATTAGTTGAGGTGAGGCTTAATTTTGATGTGAAAGGAACTCTTGTACACTATAAAAAGCTTTATCAACTAAATATTTCTTTAATTGTTTTTTAAATATTTCTATATTTTCAAGACTCTTCAAAAACTGCGGTAGCTTGTTGTAGAATTTCTAACCAATATAACTAGGTTTTTGTTTGAATAAGCTACTATTGTGACTCACCAAGTGATAATCTCCTCGTCTTCTTGTATTATAATCATGTACATCAAGATTTTGGTTAATATCATTCGTTTTTACATATAAAGTAGCTTCATACACATATAAGCAGGGTACAGTTAGGAGACCAAGTCTCTTGAACAACGGCCTACATGAATCTAATCTATTTACTCTTTCTATACACCTAACCGCTTTCTTTTGGATCTTAAACACCCTATCAAGATTTTGTTTTGATGAATTACCCCATACTAAGATAGCATACCTAATATGTGACAGTAAGAGCCCATGGTAAGCTGTAAAAAGTAACTTTTTGTCATTCAATCTAGCGAGCTGTCGCAGGACAAATACCCCAGATGAGATTTTACTACATATTTTCTCAATGTATTGAGTCCAGGTCAATCTTCTATCCAACATGACTCCTAGAAATGCAATTTTTTCTTCCTGGTCTAATTGATTATCGTTTACAAACACGTTTATAGCCCTATCTTCATTTAAATTATGTTTGTTTTTGAATTGAAGGTATTGGCATTTTTTACTATTTATAGTTAATTTCAACTGATTTAAAAATTGGACAATGGACTGCACACCTATATGGGCACTTATTTCTAAATTATCTAGAATGGAATTGCTGAAAATGAGTGATGTATCATCAGCAAATAAGAGGGCTCTACCACTAATTAATTCTTTAGGTAAACGGTTGACATATAACAAAAAAAGCAATGGACCTAGTATTGACCCCTGAGGCACTCCAGCTTGCACCTCTAATTTATTAGATTTATTCTTTACTATACTATTACCAACTACTGTAGTTAGTTCTACACATTGTTTTCTCCCAATAAGATATGATTCAAACCATTTCAGTTCAACCCCATTTACACCTACATTTTGCAGTATTTCCAATAAAGTTCTATGATTAACACAATCAAATGCCTTTGACAGATCTAAGAAGATTGCAGTAGCTTTATCACCTGAATCTATTATATCTATTAGTTTTTCAACTAGAGAAACTATGGCTGTTTTTGTTGATCTCCCTTTCTGGAAGCCATGCTGTTCATCACAGATAAAGTTAGCTTCTTGAAGGTGCAGAAGTAACCTATTTAGAACTACTCTTTCAAAAATTTTACTTATTACATTTAAAATACTAATGGGCCTATAGTTTTCTACCTTTTCTCTACCACCACTTTTGAAGATTGGCAAGATCCTCTTTTAAGTTATCTGGAAAAACACCTTGTTCTAATGAATGATTGATCAGATGAATCAAAGGGTCTAACAATTGATCTTTACATTCTTTCAGAATTTTACTGGATACCCCATCCATTCCTACAGTTTTTTTATTATTTAAACTATCAATGATATTTGACAACTCGTCATGCGATACTGGGTGGAATTTTAATTCGTTCTGAATCCCCTCAGTATTCCTCATGTTTGCATCACTAATACCTGTATTAAGAGATTTTTGAAGATCCTTAGCAACCAGTTGATAATATCTGTTAAAGAAATTACAAATGT
This sequence comes from Conomelus anceps, assembly GCA_948455865.1. Lineage (NCBI taxonomy): Eukaryota > Metazoa > Arthropoda > Insecta > Hemiptera > Delphacidae > Conomelus > Conomelus anceps. The sequence continues at coordinate 26,028,319 of OX418217.1, forward strand.
CTACACTATCATCAATATATTTGTTATTTTCGTTAATTATTCTGGGGACACTAGTATAAGCATCTACATGAGCTACTTGCCTATTTTTGTTTATTACATCCCACACTGCTGTGTTAAAGTACACACTATTATTCAAAATTTCAGCTGTTTTCTTACATTTTGCTCTTTTCACTTCTCTTGTATAATTTTTCTTTAGAGCTTTGTAATTATCTTCACTTAACATATTTTTAGATAGTTTGAATTCATCATATGCATCTTTAACCCTATTTCTTTTTGCAAGGATATCATCAGTTATCCACTCTTCAATCTTGTCTAATTTGTTCTTTACAGGGACTTTTTTAACTGGACAACTCATAGTAATATGAAACCTTAAAATATTAATGAAACTATCATATTTGTCATTTAAACTATTGCTATTGTAAACCCTACTCCAGTTTTCTTGTAGCAGATTCTGCTTCAAACAATCGATATTCCCCTGTTCACATTGTTGAATTTCTTTCATTACTCTACTCTTTTTAATTGCAACCACACCTCTAAGATTTGATAGTCATGATCAGATAGTTCCGAGCCGCCTAATCTTGTTTTAGAGTAATCTATATTAGTAAGGATGTTATAAATTATTGTTTGTGATGTTCTTGTGACTCTGGTATATTCATGAACTTTTAATTCCAAGTTATTCATGTATATAATATCCTTTAAATCTTCTGTCATTTTATTCTGTGTTGCAAAGTCTGTATTGAAATCTCCCGCTACAATAACGTTTGTAAAACGAGTAGTAGTAATCTCTAAAAGCCTATTGAATAGTTTACAAAAATTGTTCCATTCCCCATTTGGTGACCTGTAAATACCTAACACCGCTACTTCGAAATTATTGTCGATTTTTACTCTCAAACCAGTAACTTCTAAATCCATTTCCACAACAAATTTCTCTACATATTCTAAATTAAATGTTTGCATATTCTTAGCATTTTTAGTGAAGATAGCTACTCCCCCACTTCGATGAGATGTCCTGCAATACGACGTTTTCAATGAATAGTTTGGAATATTAAGTTGTGACAATTCATCTTCTTTTAATCCAGGCTCTGTGAAAATAGCTATATCAGGAGCCTCTTATTTAAAAAATACTTAGATTCTATCTATTTTGTTACGAATGTATTGAATATTCATTGAACGAATGTATTGAATATTCATTGAACAATCTAATATCAAAACTGACACTGTATTCCAGTAAAAGTGAGTGTAGGTCACATATATTTAATTGAAATACCGTTCAGTGTAGTTTTGATATTAGATAGAATTTCTTGTCAATCACTCTATTTCAGGAAAAGTGAGTGTAAATCACATATTTAATTGAAATACAGTGTTAGTTTTGATATTAGATAGAATTTCTTAACAATCACTTCCAGGTGGTTCGGAATCCACCTAAAACTGTAGGTCCAACTCATCAATCACCATCATCCAACTCATTACCCACGCACAGGTCTCAGACCTATGTGAGCTTCATCCTCAAAAAAAGTTAAATTAAAAATTAATATTTGGCGCCGACTTCAAAAGATTACTTGTATGAAATTAAAAATTTTCTCAGTTTAAAGTAAATACTTTATTTTAAACTTTTTAGTACGCGAGTATTTAATGTTTGAGTATCATTTCATTGAAGTCGGTTTCTTTTTTTGTTTTAAAATTTGTTTTATTCATGTAAGGTCTTCTGAAAGCTTAAATTCTCTCAAATCATTCAATCTGAGAAGATTCCTGGATTTCTTGTTCCATGACGAACTGCGTTGTTAATATTAACTTTTTATGCACTCCGCCTACAGAGTAAGTAAATTTCATTTATTCTTAATGAATATTTGACTGCAAGTCGTTAAATTCTGAGTAGATTGTTTCCATTGAATCTAATAGCACAAACCTTCATTTCATCCTATTATTTTACTTATAGCATTTTTTCACGATCCATTGTCCACTTAACACTATTTAATAGTGTTTCTAGTTCCCTGCAATTTTTTGCACAACTACAGAGTGGAAGCATGGAGATAAATGTAGTAGTCCTTGGAGGGATGGCCTATGTTCACTAGTTCCATATATAATAACATATATACGCAGCCAGCAAAGTTGAATTCTCATTTTCCAGAAGCAAAATAATATATACAGTATATGATGTTGATATAGTGGAACAAAACACACAACAGATAATTTATTCCATGGAACCTTAGTTCCATAGAAAATGCTGCTCACTTATTTTCAGATGCATTCGACATTATTTCCATATCCAACAAATCAGCTTATTTCCATATCCCATAAAAGCAAACCAGGGATATATTTCTGGACTGGCTGTGATGTCGCACACAGAACGCAATAATTGCGCTGCTCTGATTCATTTTAGTGGTCAGATAGAGAGGCTTCATTTGCAAGCCCGCGAGACAACTCTAAAGTGACACAGAAATTGTATTTGCCCCTCGAGACCAGCAATGGCTAGTTATTTGTGCGACGTGCCAAGCACGGCCTAAACATTGGATTTAACGAGCCAAGTATGTTTTACTTATGAACAATAATTGTTATACCATACCAATCCTGAAAGCTATCCATAACATTGGTTCTATTAGTGCTTTGAACTGATATTCCCTTCATCTTTGAAGATGTCAATAATCAGCCTAATGTTACATTTTTTATACAAATCAGGATTGTAAATTATTATTCAATTAATTAAATAGGTAGAACTTGGAGATTTAATGTATAATTTATGATACGATTATGAAGTGAGTTTACAACCTATTCCCTGGATATGAATAGTGACATGTTTTCTCAGAAATAGCAAAAGCTCCCTGTTTTCTCTTTTACCAATATTATTGATTGCTAAATTTGCAAATAAATAAATATTATTATTGGTTCGTGATTTCTGAAAGAGTTTTGATTAATTCTTAGAGATTCCTTTCTCACGAACGTATTATTACTGCCCTATTTTGTACTCATACATACTAGTGCTTTCCTCAAGTTTCTGTGTATAAGTTACAATTATTATGAATTTAATTGGCATAGCTAATTGAAAAACGAGACACGTATGATATATAGTCTTAATATTCATGTTGAAAAAGTGAGTTTACTTAAAAAAGTATCCTATCAACTAATTCATGAGACTGTTAATTAAGCATTTTTTTTGTGAGGGAAATATTGGTAATTGGTTTTGTGTGATGCCAATTCAACTGCAATTGAAAATAATGTAATAAAAGCAAGCTGTGTATTAGCTGACAGCTGTCATCCTCTCATTCTCATAGATGCCAGCACACAATGCGTTGATTGAGTGCTCTATAAGAAATCCTTGGTAAGTTATATCTAAATAAATAGCCTACTACTTATCACATTACATAACTAAGTGAAATAAATGAAAAAATGGGACAGCATCAATTTGATAAGAGCGTTATTACGTACCTAATGATGTTATACTTTCTGTGGAAAAGTACAAAATAATAGTCAAAATTATCATGACAAAAAGTTATCTAGGTTTTTTAAAGAATAAACAAGTTCATATTTCTCAGGAAATTTTCCTCAGTAATTGCTACAAATCATTTTCCTTTTAAATTTTACGAGTTTGTACCTCCACATTGGTTCTACAAATCTAATTCTAATTCAAATCTTTGAAGTCTTGTCATTCATTATATTTGCACAATGTTTGGCATAAGTTATCTTGATCAAATATAGTCACAGACTTGTCTGTAAGTAATAATCTCTTTTGGTACTCTTGATGGGAGTATTCACTTTTATGTTCTCTATTGCTTCTGAGCTGGAACAGGTATTGAGATGTTTGAAAAAAGCTAATTGAACAAAGAGAAATGTTGATGTTATTATCATGCGTATATATATATTATATTATATGATATATATTACATAATATATTATATATGTGCTATTATATTATTAAATATTGAAGTGAATCTTTTGAAAATTATGATTTAAAATTCGACCACAATGGTATCAATGTTACTATCCGACATATGGTAGGGGTATTTTGAGAGCACTCCCCGAAATCAAATACTGTAAAGTACTTATAGTTGTAGTTTCTAAAGTGATTCGCCCTATTTTCAAGTCTAAGGCAAACAGAAATTATTTTGTGTATATAAACAGGCTTAGTATTAGTGAAAAAAGAGCTTTATTCTATGATATAGGCTGTTATAATTGCTCACTTACCTAATAGTAAAGGATTACTTTATATTTAAAAAAATTTAAAGCAATGGTAAAATAATAGTAATTTTGAAAGTTATATTGCAAGGACATAGTGCTTCACATTGCTAACATGAAGAACGTCACTGAGTTTCTATCTCCCTACTCATGTAATTAAAATCAAGAAATAAAATTTTATCACATAAGTTACATAGAGAAAACGCCACTGAGTTTTCACCTCTTTACCTATATCCTGGAATAAAATCAATTAATAGTATCTCAATCCATAGGGTCTCTGAAGTGCGCTAATACAGCTTCTCTATCGTTGAATTCTTAATAGATTTTTCTTGAGCAATTCTGTTAGAACAACGCGAAATTAGTTATTGTTGGAAAAAGAATGTTCCATCTAGTCACGGTTGTTACAGAGGAAGATCTTATTAGGCTTGGACGAGAATAACAAGTGCTTTGAGATTTAATTATGCAATATTACTTGACGGAAGAAAAGTTGCGGCTTTAAGCCCATTCTTGAGTCACGTCACAATGACAATTAATTATAAATACTTTATGACTCTCTGTCGAGTCTGGGCGGCCGCGTTTTGTCCACTAATTAGTCAGCCGCTTAGCACCAAATGGAGACGCCAGGCTGCTATGCTGCTGCTATGGCTTGGCACAGCTGGAGTGAATATTAAGCAGACGCTTGCTTGCCTGCCTTGCCGCCTTAGCAACTCGACCGACGCCCGACCGTTTTGTCAGGTCGTTTCGCGTTCTGCCAACGACTCTGATAACTCTATTGCCAAGCCCCCGTCACCAGTCTCTTCCCCCAAGAAATCATAGGTCTCCACCCACCACTTCTCAAGCAATATTGTCAACGTTGTCGATTAAAGAAAGATGGATCTCGAGATGGAAAATTACGCGATTCACCCTGGATCTGGTGATGGAGAATAATTACTACGAAAATTGCAATTATCAATCAACTGATCATTTTCTGTCATATGATTTTTGAATAGTACTAGCAGCTACCCGTCCTTCGTACGGATTATGTTTAGAAATATGACTAAATATGTTTCGGCTTTTTTGATAGCAACAATCATGAAGTTGTTAGCAGCTTAGTAAACAACTTTGAACGTAAAAAATTCAGTGACAGTTATCAGAGAGAATATTTGAGAACAGCTGATTGATATATCATGATAAATTACGTGATTTGTTCTTATGTGGTAATAATAGTGCTACCTGGCGAATTCCCAAGAGCCTAGCACAAGCCGCACCTTCCTAAAATGTTAATTTTTGTTTTGATAAATTTAAATTAGAAAATTTTGTTTTTTTTCAACATAGAAATAATTGATGAAACATAAGATGAGCTTTGATTCACCAGTCATATGTTTCCTAAAAGACTGCAATGCTCCGACTACACAAGTCTGCAGACAGCGTATATAACGCCGCGAAGGGCCCAACATTCAGATTATATTTGTCGGAGCATTGCAGTCTTTTAGGGAACATATGTCTGGTGAATCAAAGCTCATCTTATGTTTCATCAATTATTTCTTTGTTGAAAAAAAAACAAAATTTTCTAATTTAAATTTATCAAAATAAAAATTAACATTTTAGGAAGGTGCGGTTTGTGCTAGGCTCTTGAGAATTCGCCAGGTAGCACTATTATTACCACATACGAACAAATCACGTAATTTATCATGATATATCAATCAGCTGTTCTCAAATATTCTCTCTGATAACTGTCACTGAATTGTTTACGATCAAAGTTGTTTACTAAGCTGCTAACAACTTCATGATCGTTGCTATCAAAAAAGCCGAAACATATTTAGTCGTATTTCTAAACATAATCCGTAAGAAAGAGGGGTAGCTGCTAGTGTGGTAATAAAACTTAGAAGAAATGTATCCAGAATCGCACAATACTTGCTTTTTAAACGTTTATTGTTCTGTTAAAAAAAAAGTTAATTTACTTTTTTATAGCTAAAGACATTGTCAAAAAGGTTTTCAATACTGATAAATAACTTTAATCCCGATCGATGCTCTCGTTTTTCAGGAGAAGGCCGCGTAAAATGTATCCAAAATCGCAAAATACTTGGTTTTTAAACGTTTATTACTCTGTTAAAAAAAAGTTAATTTAGTTTTTTATAGCTAAAGACATTGTCAATAAAGTGTTCATTACTGTTCAATAACTAAAATCCCGATCGATGCTCTCGTTTTAGAGGAGAAGGCCGCGTAAAATGCCTTTGGGGCCGTGACAGACAGACAGACAGACAGACAGACAGATAGACAGACAGACAGACAGACAGACAGACAGACAGATAGACGGACAGATAGACAGACAGACAGACAGAAAGTGAGATAAGACGATTTTCGGCTTATTTGATGTATAAAATGTAAAAATAACCAAAAAATATATAATTCTGATAAATGTACAGACAAAACTCTAATTTTATTTATATAGATGAGACTACTTGATCATTCAATAATACTTAATCTACCTTTCTTATCTTACGATTCATTGAATTAACATCATCATTTAATAAGTTACAAGAAACATCTCATTCGGGAAGCATCACTGAAATTGTTTATTGTATTGGTAACTTATAAAGCTTTTAGTAACTCGTACAATCTTATGAATGCTCACATAATATTATGCAATGTGACTTATATTTATTTTTTTTTAAATATTTCCGAGCTAAACTGAACTTGCATTGTGTTTTTTATAAATTCTATCAAGGATAAAACTTTAAACCTGAGTCTTCTATCTTCATCTCAAGGAACTCACTTAAAAACAAGCTATTGTCTGTAATAATTATTGATTTGCTAGCCGTTATTTTGTTGTACACATATCGTTATTTTCAGGCTCTCTTAAAAGTGGATATAAGCATTTGCATGTTTGTGTTATCTGTAGAAAAAAGTTTTCTGATTTATCTTATAATTCAGCGAGTGGTTGGTGTCTAATTAATCACTCAAATTTTTTAAGCACTTAACACAAGGTTTTATTAATTTTATTGATGATTAATAAACTTTCAATCACTTTATTGAACCAATTTAATTGAATATTAATAAATTGAAGCATTTCAAGATTTAGTCAAAATAAATCCTAGAGATATCACTTCATTATTCAACAGATTGACTGCTTCAAATTTCTGTTTCAACTCCATCGAATCTCATTTATAAGGAGTCATGCGAATGCACTCAATAATACACAAACAAATAAACTTAATTGAAATAAAAGTATGATACAAGACTATCAACGAAAATTCTCATGTTTAATTAGTCCTCTATTACTTACCAAAGACTTTGAAGAAGAAATAACAAAAAATGATTAGAGCTCCCAAGTTTCAGCTCTTGTAAGAAAATTATTGATAGATTTTTCAAGAATAAATTGTTTCAATTATTGTTTTTTCATTAATAGTAAGCTTTCATAAGTAACAAGAAGAATTTTAATTATTGAAACGTACAAAGATATTTCATACTGACTTAATTCTTCACTACTTATAGTAAATGAAATCAACTAAGATTAATAGAATATTGAAAATTCATGCTATATGGGAAATGTTATGCTTTGTTTCAATGGTTTGATTATTGAGGTATTAGAATTAAATTGAGTTAAAATTCAAGACTTGAATCGCATATGAATCCGTGAGTTACATATATATCCTTCCATCGTATTTCAATCACGTTTTAATTACATTGCTAATTAATTTCGAATCAATCTGTTCCAACTGACCATCTATTGAGAAATTAGGCTACAATCAAATTTCAATCATACCACGATCGTATTATACAAATCATAGTTTAATCGTTGAACTTTGATTAAATTATTTGGTCTCGATACTACTAATGAGCTGTGAAATAATCTATCAATTACGATAAGACTTTCACTGATGACTCATTCATATGAGCTTTGCGAATGAATGTTAAGTCCCTTATGCGTGGTGAAGCTCCCCCAATATCTCCCGCATCCATGAGCGGGTTGGCCTATAAAATCGTGTTATTAGTTGATTCTGCGGAAATTATTTCATGGACTGGAAATCTGCATCATTACTGTATGCATGAAGAAGTTTAGATATTTTTCCAATCAATCTGTTCAGCCGGCGGATTATCACTAATTACCAGCGCGATTTACTAGTTAGGCTACATTGGTCGGTTATAATTAGTACGGCCAATCAATAATGCCGAACGCTGTGTATGATTCTCGCAGCGTATGCAATTGTGGAGCAAATTAATCTGGCTGCTGGTTTGGGCGTGACGGCATAGCCAGCCCCTATTGCCTACTCTGTACTCTACACTGCACAAGATCTATGGCTGCCCGTTGTAAGCTGTGTTGTAAGTTGCTCTAAATGTCCCTGTCATTGGGCGCTGTTCAAGTTTCAAGCCTCGCTCTGCACCAAACTACTAGGCCTACGAACTACTCACTCTTCTGTTATTCAATGGAGTAGTAATCTTTACATGAGCGTGTGCAAGCTCTTTACTATTACTTTCTGCAAGCTCTATTTGATGTTCAATCTTAGTCTGATGTTCAGTTTCATTCTGATATTCAATCTCATTCTGTTGTTCAATTCTATTCTGATGCTCAATCTTATTCTGCTGTTTTATTGTGTTTACTTTTTGTTATGTTCAATTGCAAAGCATACTAATGCTTTATGATTAATTATTGGAATGTTTGACTCTCACATTGATTGCTATTTCATTCTATTAAACCGTATCTTATTCTTTATTCATCTTTCATAACAAAGAAACATATCAACATCAGAAACATAAAAATGATGTTCCATCTTATAATTCTGAATACTTATTTGCAATGCAATTAAACTTTCAGTGTGCTTGCACACCGTAGCATCCACTATTCGATGATAAAAATTAAACACTTACTGTAGAATGGAAAATTGGCGCGCGTGAATTTCGTACCATGAATTTGATTTCATGATGGTGATTATCACCGAGTATGAATGCTCTACTACGCAAGCACTCTTAGAAGATCTGTCTTACATACCTTATTCGAGGTAATAAATCCACTCATTCCTATTACAATAGGCCTATTGGACTTATTGAACCTAGCTGCTTTCTTTTAAAGTAGAATTCTTGCTAGAGTAACTGAAAATGAAATAACTGGCAGACACTATAGAGAGATAAAGTACAAGGAAGTATAAATTCAAGTCGTAATTTGGTGCAGCAGTAATAGTTGGTCATAATCGGAACGAAATATCTATAATACTCTGACCAAGGTGGAATATGGGAGCTAAGTCTATCCTCAGCTATGATTTTCCGTCCGCATTTCCTTCTCTGATAGTCCACATTTTGTAGCAATCGACTATGATCGATAATAAGGAATATTGATGATATCAATGAGAGTGAAATATGGTAATCATAAAGAGTCCTAATCACATAAAATAATAATCATAACCACATGTGCTTGATTCCATTGTATTTAATAATAATATACTTCATCATAATCAAGAGTGGTGATGGAAGTAGCTGCTAGGGGTTTCTGAAAGTACAGTATTGACAATTATACGAATAATAGTCTAATGAAATAAAACTAATGAAGCGATAAAGTAATATTTCAAAATGAACTAACAAATAACGAAATCCTTCATGTAACAAGTATTTTACTATCAATTCATGCTACCCAATCTTACTATTGCGGGATTATAATGTTACATAATGTTGAAAATATATTGATGATATAATTCATCGTACTTCCAAAAACTTCACATTTCTAATTATTCAACAGAAACATATCGACCACATTTATTTTAGTGGTGAAGGTGATATTGTGGAAGATATCCATAATGAATAATAAGACATGAAATTGTCTCAACCATATTTATTGAAAACAGTGAGACCTCATTGTTTTCACTGTCTCGCTGTTTTCAATAAATAATTAATATGGTTGTGACAACTTCATGTCTTATTATTCTTTATATCAATAACAATAAACTCATGCTTTCCACAAGATTTCATTCTTTCCAAAGTAAGTTGTTGATGGAAATGTTTGTATGGTACATTAGTAAAGGGTGGAAGTTGATTACCAAAGTGCTAACATAGAAATAATATCCGGGTAAATTATTTTTCAGGAGCACAGATGAGGTGGACAGAGTGAGAGTGCGAGCCGGCAGCAGTTTTCTCGCTTCTGGAGGTGCTTTTCATACCGTTTCCAGGCTTGTTAGATTCAAACAGAGCTCGTATCAATATAAAAATGCAGATTTGAGCATGATAAAAGTAAGTTCAGCATAATCTACTGCTCAATTTATTCATGACTAAAGCTGAAAAATTCAAGGCACTTAATTATTCAAGAGACTCAATTACTTAATTTATTAATTCTGCCGAATGAATGATTTTTATCAGAAAAAATTAGTCAGGACATAAAATTGTTTTAATTTGTTGAAAAATTGAGTTAATTTGAAGAAAGTTTCAAGGTTCCTTCTATTTCCACTAAAGATTTCTTTGAATTCGAATTTCAAGAATAAATGTTCAATTTATGAACGTTTCAAGTAGCCTATTTATTAGTTTTTTCATGTACTGTAATGTAATGTCAAATTGTTAAATTAAATTGAATTTGCACTCGAGAAAATTCAGTTGAATGAACTATCAACAAGTTATTTGTCCTGATATATCTAATAGAGGAGTATTTCGATTGCTTCGTTTAGAATTATTGATAGTATGACGGTAAGTTATTCTGATACGCTCCCAATTTAAAATAATTTTTTTCATAAAGGTTTCCTTGGAATGATGTAAATCCATGATGAATTTGAGGGACTAGAATGGTCCTATACGTTCCTGTGCGTTTTCAACAGGAAAAAAACTAGTCAAAAACATAGTATGCTATAACTGTCCAAGATTAAATATAATAAAACATTGACTTTTGAATATGGTTGGAGGTAGAATCCACACTAATGTTAAAATAGATAGATTATAATGATATAAAGTACATAACGAGATGATTAAATACAGGGTAGGAGAGTACCCAACAATAATAATATGTAAACAAAGAGCGAGAAACATGTTGACTAGGGGTGAGAATTTCGCAATTCAATTAATTACTCAGATTTACTACATTGGACGCAATATTTCTCAAGCTGAATAAGAAGAACTGTGGAGATTTTCACTCCATAATATTAGTATTGATGGTCGTAGCTATCCATAGCGAATAATTCAGATGTTATCACAGCCACTAGATTAAGTAGAATTCGAGATACTGTAGTCTTGACATCTACATATTTAATGATAGAACAAGGTTAACAGATTCCTGGATTTCTTGTTCCATAACGATCTGCGTTGTTAATATTAACTTTTTATGGTAAATTCATCGACTTGCAGTCAATTTAAATTGAAAATAAATAATACATTTACTCACTTTAGGTAAAACATTTTCGAGTCATGGAGACTCATCTCAAGAGTCTCCATGACTCTACAACTCTTGGCCAAAAGTGAGTAAAAGTATTATTTATCTTCAATTAAAATTGACTGCAAGTAAAAAGTTATATTAACAATAAAAAGTTAATGTTGACAGATTGGTATGGCAAATTGATATTATTGATATAAGGAAAACGTTGTAGACCAAAGTCATGGATAACAGTACTTCATCTTGGCTCAGTATCTGACAAATAAGAAAGAGAATTGAGGGAAAATGGTTTTGATGTAGCGTTTGAAGCAAAACCCATTTAACTATATTTTTTGGTTACAGTAAGAATAAAGTTGAACAAGAGTGGGGTTTATAAGTTAAAATGCGGGAGTTGTAATGCTTGTAATGTAGGCCAAACACTGAGAAGCTTAAAATGTAGAATTAATTAATAATATTTGAGAGATTGGAAGTATCGAAAAGGGGATTCAAACTTCGCTGAGCGTCTGATTATTGATAATCACAAATTCAAAGTCGAGCAAGATGTTGAATTTTTGCATTTCAATTAGAAATGCGTACTGTTAAACATTTTAGAAGCTTTGGAAATAACTGTCAAATAGAATCATAGAAAACAATTCTGCTGATAGTTTGAGTGATCGAATCCACTACAACAATATCGCTATCAACCCTGTTTCATCATAAAATGGTCAATGTCAAGACTTGCTTATTGTTTTTTATTTTTGCTTGACCTTCATTAAGTTAGTGACCTTCAATATTTTTCAAGTTTATTTTATTGTTGATTTGTATCTGGTCGCTAGGACCACCTGTTTTCTTTTTGTTTTTCATGGCCGTTCCGTATTGTTGGACTATTTCTTGATAATGGGCGGGTCTAGTATCAACCAATGACAGTGCGACCATGAGAGGCTCTCAGTCTATAGTAATCATCTAAGAAGGGTATACAGAGTGTTTCAGGAGGAAAGGTTTAAACTTCGGCAACTGATTCTACATCTAAAAATAAGAAAAACATTCATAATAAACATATGTCCGGAAACGCTTTGTTAGAGAGTTATACAGGCTGAAAGATTTCGTCCAGAATTCAGTACCCTCGGTAAAAGAAAATCATTCTGAAATTACGGGAAGGTAAATTAAGGACCAAATACAGTTATTTCTTATGGTTTTTGATCTGGAGAAACGAATAAAATAGGTCCCAGAACTCTATCTTTGGTAGTTTTTATGATATTATGATGTAAACAGAAAATTCTGTGACTAAAAACACGTTTTTTCAGCTTTGAATACACTAGCTTTGTTAAATTAATAATAAATGCATGAAATTTGAATGCAAAACTTGTAAAGAATTTAATTCCTTAAAAATTTGATGTAAATAAATCTAACAAAAAACAAATACATCTTTCAAATATTCGTCTCTAATGGAAACTAAACAAAGGATAATTGAACTGAAAACTGCTGTTTTGAAGCAACGTTCAACAGAGACTGAATTACCAACTCCTGTAACTTCCGTGAATGGTCAAAAGAGAATCTTTTTTCTTTCGTGGAAAGTAATTTTCAGAATCGTTCTTCGGTAAATGTTTGGTGTGGCCTCATTGATGATATTTTAATTGGCCATTTATTTTAGAGAATCGTATTAATGCAGAAAGCTATTTAGACTTTTTACAAAACAATTTGTTAGTTCAATTGTTAGAAGAGTCCCACTTTCAAAACGCATGACAATGTTCTTTCAGCATGACAGACCTCCAGACCACTGTGCAAATCGTGTGATAGAGTTGGTAGAGAGTGTGGTAGAGAGTGATAGAGATGAGAAGTTTGATAACAGATGGATTGGCCAAAGGGGCCTGTTAGTTGGCCACCAATGTCTGCGGATCTCACCTCCGTGGACTATTTCTTGAGGGGGTGGATGAAAAATGAAGTATACAAGGTAAAAGTTAATTAAAGGGACGAATTATTGATAGATCGTATTTTCATTGCTGTTGCCGTAATAAAAGAATGGAAAGATGCTGTTTGTTAGGTAACCACAGCAATTCAGGAAAGAGTTTTATAGTGAATGGAATCTAATGAAGGGATTTTTTAACACCTGCGTTAAAAATAAATTAACATTTATTATTGTGCTTCAAACCACTTGAGTGCATTCTGGATTTAATGTGAGTGAAAGTTACTATTTTTTATTTATTATTGTCCAAATTTACATTTTGATTATTCTGACAGAAGTTTTCAATCCAATTAACCGTTGTTTAGTTTTCATTAGAGACGAATATTTGAAAGATGTATTTGTTTGCTGTTAAGTTTATTTACATAAGATTTTTCAGAATTAAATTCTCTACAAGTTTTGTATTAAAATGTTATGCATTTATTATTAATTTAACAAAGCTAGTGTACTTCAAAAATGTGTTTTTAGTCACAGAATTTTCTGTTTACATCATTATATCATAAAAACTACCAAAGATAGAGTTCTGGGACCTATTTCATTGGTTTTTGTAGTTAAAAAACCATAAGAAATAACTGTATTTGGTCCTCAATTCACCTTCCCAGAATTTCAGTATAACTTTCTTTTACCGAGGGTACTGAATTCTGGACGAAATCTTTCACTCTGTATAACTCGCTAACAAAGCGTTTCCGGACATATGTTTATTATAAATTTTTTTCTTATTTTTAGATATAGAATCAGTTGCCGAAGTTTGAACCTTTCCTCGTGAAACACTCTGTATATAGAACTAATCTTAATTTAAGTTTCACTTTTGATTGAGATTGTCAATGACGTGACTGTCGAAATTATAGCATTTCGAATGTTGATTAAAAAAGTGGCTGTGACCAGTAGCGTAGCGAGAATTTTGTTATGAGGGGTTATCAGGGATCTTGGGGTCCCTCCAGGGGGTCTGGAAAATATGGAATACCCCCCAGGGCAAGGGTGGTCCAGGGGTCCTCGCGAAATCTTGAAATATATTCTCTCTAAAATCACATTTAAAGATATTCTAGACTCATGTCTAGAGAAGCTTGAATCTATTAATTTTAGTTCACATTATGGAGAACGTTTTTGATTTTCGATGCTGGGAATTTGATTTGGGGCTCAAAAACAGCAATTTCATACGGGAATTTATTAAAACAAAGTTTGTAAATTGGGTAAAGTGAAAGCATAAATTTAATAAATCATTGCTTTTTTGAATCGTTTGCCTAAAAACGTTAACCCAATTTTCATTTTTTGTTAGCTCATCAATTAATTGTGAACAAATTCCAATGTCTGAAATATGAAAGATGCTACTTTCATAGCGCTAATTCAACAAGTTTTCTAGTTCTTCAAAGTACAACTCTGAACATTTTTGTGGTTATCAACCTCTTATTATTTGCTGATTGATTCAACGCGTGACAAATTTTACGATTACAATAAACTCTATGGGGTGTTGAGGAACCTCATTTATTGATAAATAATAGCATCTGAATAGTTATAGAAATGAGCACTTGAAAAAGCAAAATTATAAGGAGACCTTTTCTTCTTTCAAGCCTACTGTGTCAACACCATTCAAGTGGCCTTTCAAACCCATGCTTGGGGGCTCCAAAAATACTGGGACCAACTAGCATTGTGGGGCCCTAGAGACTTCAAACTGAGACAATAAGGTGCCCTTGAAGGCCCAAAGCCCTGGTGTATAACCTTGAAGTTTGAAACATTCTAGATGCAACCTAATTTAGTTCTTGAGTTACTTCACATGACTGCAATGGCAATAAAACGGATCCGAAGGGCCCACGGCACCAGAAGGCCTCTATAGTCTGTTAGGCTTCTAAGGGAACTCTAGAGGTCAAAACTGGAGCAATTTGGGGCTCATTATTTTTTTTCCAAATGATGTGACCCCTTGATGTTGAGGCCCGGGAAATTTTCTCTTCAAGTATGAAAACTTTTTTACCTTTAGTAACCAATATTGTTGATTTTTTCATTAATGCCTCCTTTCTCATTTTTGGGGCCTTTCTCACAGGCTCAAAAGGGGATTGTAACCTAGACCCCCTCTATCAATACCCCAATGGTTGTGACAATATCTGTCCTATTTGCTATTTTCACACCAGTCACACGAGCGTAAACGCACAAATTAAAAGTTCACTATTTTGATGATTTCAGTATCCATGAATTTTAATGTAGACTGTTGAATGTTCAATGATCTGCACTCCTCCACTTATAATAACTACTGTTATCAATCTATTATCGTACTATATATTCTAACTATTGTTATTTATTTCTGTGGTGAAAATAAGACGAAAAATTCATAATTTTAAAGATAATAGGCTGATGAAAGGTTTTAATCCGTTCAGTTCGCCATATTATTCAAATAACCTGATATGACTATTTTCCACTTCAAAGCTGTTTTCACTGGCGGTGAGTTAGTCAATCAATATTCTATTGTCGCTCATGTACCACACGATATTTTTTTCGATAGCCATCAATGACAATGTCAATTCGTCTAGCCTAAGCTCGCTATACAATGAACAGTCTTTTCCTGTTGACAAACAAACGGTTTGAGTATACACACGTCAGCTAATATTCACTGACAGCATTGTGAATATGACGTGACAAATTTATAGAGGGAAAATAAATTCGATAATAGTCGATTCGATTGTAGAACTGGACTTGCAACTGTTAACTTGGATATTGTGAATAACGAGGCTTTATTCATAACTAGCTGGCCCGACGCGCGTTGCTGCGTTTTCATAAAAATTCTCCTTGATTTTATTATTCGCCACCTCCCGCTGAGGTTACATTTCAAATTAGGAAATAAGTTAGTCCAAGGGCTCTTCCAGCTGATCATAGAGGCCTCCTTCGTTGTCTTCTTAATCACCACCTCTGAATGAAGAATCATTTCAAATTTAAACCTCCTACGACTATTAGGGTAGAGGGGTAGAAGCTAGGTTTTTAATTTTATTACTCGCCACCTTCTACTGAGACTACATTTCAAATTTATAGCTGCATTGGTTAACAGATGTCATCAACCCGGCATAATAATTATGTAATTATTAAATTCGGTTCTTGAATTTTCGGGTACAGCCCAAAAAATTACCTGAGCACTGAAAATGCATGACCATTACAGATGATTGGCAAGCATGCCGTTTACCGGTTTGATAGACAGGATGTTGTTTTTAGAATGATGATTTGCCAAACACACAAACAGCTTGTCCATCGAAACAGCGTGTACAGCAGATCGAAAAATTTCAAATTATTTTCCATATGATTAAAAGATTCCAGTAAGCTAGCTAGCCATGTACCCGTGCTTTGCATAGGCAAAACTTTAACCCCCTAAAAACACTCCTAAAATTGCGAATTTTGAAAAATCCATTCTTATTGCACGGTGAAATCCTATAAGGATTGTTCATACGAAATTTCAAGTTCATAGGCCTAGTAGTTTTGGCTCTGCGTTGATGAGTGAGTCAGGGTATCATCCATTTATAGATGATAGAGATGATTGAAAACGGCAAGAACAAGAAGGAAGAAATGTTTTAAAATATTCTTTGGCACTATGTTAGATTGATTGAGTTTAGGCGAACTACTTAATCGTATTCTATTGTTGGTCATCATTTGCTGATCGTAGAATGATTGAGCTTGTATGAATCTTGAAGTATAAAAGAGACAATTTGGTACAGCAGGAAAATTTCAATGCTCTATGCTGCATTAACGGCTGATAAAATCTGCTTTCAGTTATCTACACATTCCATAATCCTGAAATAATTATGATGAAAAAACCATAAATTGATAGTGGATAATATTTTCGTAACTTTTTTCCTGCTTTCAATATTTAGAATACACTAATCCTGTGCATCATAGCCTTTATTTGCTCAAATGTGTGTCATGAATATTGTGATGCTTGTAACGTTACAGGTAGAGACCCCTTTCCACTACTCTCCATACATTCAGTGGTCAAATCCAAATCTGGAAGAGCTTGCTGCCAATTTGAAATTTACTGCTGCGGGTTATGTAAAAGATAAAGTGAGTATCACTCATCGAGATAATCGGTATCACGTGCTAGTCTTAGATGAAAGTACTGTACATTAAAATTAATACGCTCAATCATGTGAAAGCTTTCTGAAATGTAATCCTGAGTCATATTATAGGCTTAATTCATTATACTGTTCTGGAATTTGACTATAATGATTGATGTCTAAATTGAAACTCAATAATTGAGTTTCCGAATTTGAATAAAAGTCGTCATGGAACCAAGATAAAATTTGAAAAAATAATAATATTTTTTTATCCCAAGGATAATCATCATAGAAAATTGTTCCATAATTTACACATACAAGGATAACTGTATTATGACGAGAAAGAGAAAAGTTTAGAATGAGTATAACGAGTATAAAATAGTCAGCACGAAAATAGCCTTCTGAGGCTAGTGTGGTGATTCAATATGGATCTAAAGATTGAATTTAGGATAGAATTTTTGTTCCGTGTTTAAGAATGGTAGTTTTTCATTGTATCAGGCTACTAGGCTGATAGCATTTTGTCAACATCATTGTGATTCAACCTGATTTCTAATAATAATATCTCCAAATAGTAAATTGGTAGGAGGGTAAATATTGTGATGGATTAATATTTTGTGAAATATTGTAAAAACTGGTTAGAATTAATTAACTTTCCAGTGGTCCATTCCCTGATGATATTGTTCACAATTTTCGACGTTTCACAGATCAAATACAAACAATCATTATTACTTCATACCGTTTTACAGTTGTTTATTGTGTGATTGTTCCATTGTGATTTATATTTAATTTTTTAACAATTCATAAGATCGATAAATTTCTGTGAGGACTGAGATCATCTCATGATGGTTTTTCAGAAAAAAAGGAAAACTCGTCTACAAAAGGTGTCCCTGAAAAATCTGAGGAAAGAAGAATGTGTAGAAATTTTTGAAGGAAAAGTAAATATCACTGGAGATATGGGCTGCTTTGTTGGAGCTACAAAAAAAGATGATACCTGCACAGTGAGTATCCGTTAATAATGCTTGGCACTTGTATTTTGTATGGCAATTATTATTATTATTATTATTATTATTAATGTTATTATTGAACAAGAATCAAGACAAATAGCGAGTCTTCGTCGATAACTTATTCATGAGATCTTCCCCGGAGAAAGTCTTTTAGAAACTTTTCCCTGTTTCCATCTTATTCATAATGTCTTCACAAACTTTTAAAGAGAATAGAACATACTTCCATTTATCAATACATTTTTTCGCAGTTTTTAGTTCTTTTGCGGAATATGTCTTTGTGAACTAACTTTTAAGCTGTTTTAGAATATATAACCAGTCGAAATTTGCGAAGAAAGAAGTTTTAAACTTCAAGTTCTGTTGCATCTTTCCGCTCATTGTATTTTCATCTCAATAAACAAATAAAATGAAATATCCATCCTGCCTTCATATTCTTCGGAAATAGAATGATCAATAAAGGTTTTTTGCAGAGGAGTTCATCTGGAAAATATTTAAAGCACCCCATCGAAAGCTATTGCCTTTTCTTTGCGCAGGAAATATGTCAATATTATTGTTGAAGACTCAATAATGATTATTGGTAGCAGGAGGTTGGTAGGTCTGTTGGGGCTGAGCACTTTTGGAACTGGGTACACTTTACGTGGAAAAGAGCTGAAGATGTTTGATTGTAGGCGGCGGGGAGTGGAGGTCCACTCGAGAATGTCTCTGGAAAGCTTTATCGACTGACATAAACAAAAGGGTGTCTGCATTGAGTAGTTGGGCCGCACTTTGGCAGTACACCACACTGCAACACTAATTAGTTTCCCGGCAGTCGAGTGCCGGTGCTGTCACCACGCGATGTGACCGGTTGGCGGGGAAGGGGGGACTCACCAAGTGAGGGGGCTGAGGGCTGCGAATGTATAATGCAGGGAGCCACTCGTCAGGCCACTCTCCGGCTGTGCCGTGTGCTTTGCGGGTCTGCCTATCTGCCTCCTGCTCACTGCCTACTAAACAACGCAACAGATCATTGCTATGTTGTTTGCCGTTAGCCACTGTCCAACTGTCCACCCTGTCATATTCATTCGCTCGCCGCAAAAACTCTTTTTCAAACAGTTACTAGTCGATCTCACTTCACTGTTAACAACTTGCGCAATTCAACTCGATTCGTCAATTCAAGCATACCAAATGACCTACTCAATTGTATGGAAATAATTAACTATATTTGAAGCATTAAAAGGATTTTCGAATTTAATTAATAGTAATGTATTGACAATATTTTATGAAAATAACATTACAGTAGATCACCAGTAATGCGAACAATTCTTATTCAAGAATGCGGTGAATCTCAGCATTATCTGGGCCATATGAACAGAATTATACTTTTACATACACTTTAACGATTGACAAATGAACGATTCAACAAGAGCCATATCCTAATGAGAGTGGAGTGAAATAATAATTATGCTGTGTGAATAATCTATTATTATTACTAAGAGTCAATAATTACTGTGCCTCATACCTGTTTGTTTAGACAACTATTCCTAGGGTCATCAATAAATTATTTATGTCACAATGACCTACCTACTCAGTTATCATAATAGGATACATTCCGGTTAGCCTGTACGGGTCTTAGTCCCATTAGCTCGAATATCAGGACTCCTCTATATATTATAGAGAAGTCAAGTCGTCCAGACGAAAAGGGAGCTGATCTATTTTTTGGAACTCTGAGAGTCTGATATGTTTGTAATTCATGGTACAAAAATTTGTCTATGATTCTCAGGAGGTAATATTAGTAATAACTACAGTAAGAGTTTATTATTTATAAATTTTCCTGCAAATTATTAGCTTATTTATTTATTTCATCAGCTTCAGAAATATTATTATTTAAATTGAGCTCCACGAGTGATGTTCTTGCAACGTAGAACTAAGTCAAGGTTGATAGAGAATCTAAAACCTCAGGCAGGATTATACCTAACCTTGGAAATGATTATATCTAACCTTGAAAATGAGTAGCCTAAGTTATACTCCACGCATAAGCATCTGCGCATGTTTTAAGTGATTATCACTTCAATGATATCTTTCACAATGCTTGAAGGGATTCGGATGTAGTTTCAATTATAAAATAGAGAGACCATTTTCAAATAGAACTTTTCATAGTTTCCATCTTGTACATCATACTTCTATTTCTCATATTTATAGCCTTCTTCATTATATGCTTTTAAGTTCAGTGAATGAGAAGCTCGTTTTTTAAATAAAATAATTCGATTCTTTTCATTACAGTTAAACGTTGGTACACCAATTGGATCGGATGGCCTCATTAACGCTATTGTATTGAATAAAGATTTTTGTAGATTGGAAAGACATCCAATTATTGTCACGCAGCTTGAAAATTCCAGTGGATCCATTGCCCAAACTATGGCTGAGTTCATACCACGAACATTTTGAGAGAAATTTAATATTTTATCTAAAAACTTAAAAAAAACGTAATTTCATCAGTTGTTTGAAATTCATTATATAGTAATGTTTTTTCATAAGTTTGTCATTAATTTTACTCAACGAGTCAATGGCATGAGTTTTGCGATTTCCTAATCAACACAGTACTGAATGTAATGAAATTTAACAATAATTTTAGTCATATTTAAGTTAAAATAGCTGTACTAGGAAATAAGCTCAGTACTTTGGAGCCCGAATGGAAAACTTTTGGACTCCAGATACCGTGCCCTACCACTAAACAGGCATACCACTCACATGCATTGTATTGTTTGAAGATTCCCTCTGACAGTATTATTATCTATAATATTGAGAATAGAGTTTAGATTATTCAGCCGCTAACCACTTCTCTCTGTGTTATTCTAGGCGAATGTACGCAGAAGTTTGGTGGTAAGCTTATTGATCCTCTTATTAGAAGTTATTGTTGCCAGTGTGTCCGTTCAAATTTGTGGTTGAGGTTTTTGCTTCTGCATGTGGTAAAAGCGGTCTAGCCTAATCCTGTTCTAATGCATTGCTTGTTGCCTCCAGCAAATTATTCTCTCTCATTTCTGAAATAAATGTGGACTCATCCGTTTTTTTTTTGTCAACTTGCTGGATGATTTAGCAGAGCGATATTTCACCCTGAAGGCAGCACAATATAATACAACCATATCTTCTCTTTTTTTCAACGAACGTCTGTGGGAAACAATTATTACAAACATGATTTAGCAACTGCAACTGATGCACGATAAATCGTTATGTGTTCTGGACAAGCTTACTGGAAAAGAGAAAAACTGGAGATACTTTACATACAGTTACAGTCAAACTAGCTTTGTTCCTTTGGTCTACATATTTCATTTTACTGTATTTTGTTAGCCGTTCAGTAATATTAGTATTTCATTCTAGGTATATCAGCTGAAAACTTGAACAATCTCAATGTTTGTTTTTAACCTACAAGGTCTGATGAGGTTGTAACAATTCCTAAGTTTCCAAGTCTGCAATGGTTATACTAAAATATTCTCTGTAAAACAGCCAAAAACTTGAAGAATCTTATTTCACTAGCTGTTTTTTCTTGCTGGTGCATTGATCATGAGTGATTTCGTGGAAGGTTAGAACTTAAAAGTCATAGTAGGATAAGTTTTCTTCTTTCTTTGAATTTTTATTTTCAAGTTTTCAGCTAATATACCTAGAATTGAATACTGGTACGAAATTGCTTATGATCGATGCATCAGCTAGAAAAAACAGCTAGCGAAATAAGATTCTTTAAGTTTTTGGCTGTTATACAAAGAATAAAATTTTAGTATATCTATTGCAAACTTAGAAACTTAGGAATTGTTACAACCTCATCAGACCTTGTAGGTTAAAAAACATTAAGATTGTTCAAGTTTTCAGCTGCTATTCCAAGAATGAAATACTGGTACAAGCATTACAGACATGGAAGCATACAAGATTTTTTTTGGAAACAGAGATATTCCCCCATCTTCCCAAAGAGATAATGCGTTTAATTCTTGGGATCAGGCAGCTTAAAAATTTGATAACTTCATAGCATTCAACAAGTTCAATTCCAAAATAAGGATAAATGGCATCAAGCGTATAAGTTATTATTTACTATAAAAAGCTCCAAAATGAGCGTGCTATGTTACATAAATATAATGCGAATGCTATCAAGCTCATACGTAGAATCTCTATGAGAAACTATAGATATATATGCACGTTTCCAAATTGAGATAAATGCTTTCTGGAGATCGTTATAACAAGATGTTATACTTGTTGATATGCCTTCACTTGTTAGAGATAATAATATAAAACTGATAAGATGTGCATCAAATGTAACATAATATGTTACTTTATCCAGTTGAAACAAATATTTTGCACTCAAGGGGATGGAAGCAAATGTAATTGGAATTCGAAAAAAGCAGTGATGAAAGTTGAACGAGTGTTATCTGTCTTATGCACTGCGCAAACATCAGAATGGGAGCTAGGCGAAATCCATCAGACAAATGGCGGACTAGTGAATGACCATGGAGGGCAGATGAACCGAGTGTCCCGTGTCGACCGGTGAAACACAATCAAATGAATGAAGACCACTTTTATTGGGGAGGGAGCCACCACAATGCTATTGAAAGTGCTCTAATAAATCAGAAAGTGTCGGATACTGGGGTCTGCGTTGTAGAGCTGACTTGTAAGAACCGCCCTCATCGAAATACATTCACCCTGAGGCGATGGCAGGCGATAGATTGAACCAGCTGAGCAGAAGATCGGCCCAAAAGGGGGGGGGGGGGTGTTGTTGAAAGGGGAAGGGTACCAGGGCACGCGGTGCGAGTATAACACGCTTTGCGTATCACCTCCATTACATTAATTAGCTTTGCCGAAGTTCGTGTTAAAACTCTCTCTTCGGTGACAAAACATGTTAAATTAGTTTAGTCGAAAGCTATGTTTCTGAACCGTGGGATGCTGCTGTAACTTCTGTTGAAGTTTCATTAATAACTTTGCATTTCTGTTGGATAAAACGACAACCTGTCACCGATATTGAAGAATGTGGTTAATTGCAATGAAAGTGATACATTCATTCTTTCGAGGTAATGAATCAAGTTACTGGGCCCATTGGTATGAAATTCATATTGCGCTGGAGTGATGATTAGGAGGTAGAGGCTGGATCAGCTTCTTCATCGATCCAAGCTTCCACACACTTAGCTTTGTGTTGAAGAAATCGAAATTCCTCTTAGAGAAAAATTCAAGATTCAATAGTTATAAGGTGGAGAAACTTCTACAAAGTTCGTAAATAATCTTTAAGCTTGAAATACAGTGAGATATTGTATATTCTTAAATGGCATTGTGTATCTTCTTAATGAACAGAGTTTGGGATAAGAATTGAGTAAGAAAGAATACACAATTATCAATTATCAATAATCAATTAATAACTATTATCATATATCAATTATCAATTATCAAAGTATTTGAAGAATACTTCTGTCCTTATATTTATGTTAAATCTCATTTCTCAATCATTATCGTTTTTATTAGCTTCTCGTACATGTTCTTTATACCCCAATATGAAGGGCGGAAAAGTATGAATGCATATGGTTAGAGTTCCCCAAAAACATTACTAATAGAGTTATGCTAAAACTATCAAGTAATCTACTGCCCATACATGGAGAGGCTAGAAAGAAACTAGTTCTTATGAATCAAACACAGAAAAATATTTTCACCATAATAATAAGCAAAAAGCATAGTCCATACTATTGTCGAGTTTATGCCTTCAAATTTTTGAAGTTCAGGGAATCTCTTTTGTATCTGAAATGGTTCATGGGTGAGCGCCAATAAACCCCGTTATGTTCATTAGAAAGTCTAGATAAAGAAAGATGACCAATTTTATTTAATATGCCTATTAAAGAAACTAGGTAAATCAACGATGTCTGTGAAATTGGAGTGAGAATTTGTTATGCAGTCATAAAAATATCGAATGGATAGAGCTCTTACATGGTAGTGGGCTAGAAGAGGAGGTTATTTGTCCGAAAATTTCTTCATAAATGGAATTGAGAGATAAGATGGATGAGTAGATGTATCTTTCTTGTAATTTTTGTTGAAAATGCAGAGTTGCTCTATCATACATTTTATATACATTAGAACTTACGTTTTCTATGACCATTTTATAATATGTCAATCTCTCAATAGAAAGTTGTGTGAGGCGGATAATATTTTTTCAGAAGGTAGGTAGAAGTTTAGTGAGAGCATAAAGGCTTCCTCATGCTCAGTTTTTATGAGGTTTGCTGTTAACGGGATGCACTTTAATGGCGCAATCACCTGATCTATTGAAAATCATCGACCTTATTCCTCGTAAAAGTCCTTGAGTTCACATGGAACAGTTTATTTCAACCTTGTTTTCATCGAACATTTCCTCAAAGTAATTTTTGTCTCAATAGAGAAATCAATATATTATGAAATAGATATTTAATAATTTCAAACTTTGAAAAAATTACCAGAATACCTAGCACTTTTTCTCAGAAAAATAATAAGTCAATTATTTTTTGTCTTTCAAGATGCAAAACATTTTTTTCATCTGTTAATGTGTCTTAGATACAAGTCTGGAGTACCTAGAGTTCTAAACTAATACAACCGATTAACTTACATGATCAATGATTTTAGATCACGAACCATGAATTCTTTACTAGCATCCTCTTCAAGTGCTTATGATAACTATAATCAGTATGCGACATAAATACCTCCACATGATGAAAGAATAAGACGAATTAAAAAAATGAAAAAGTTTGATATCAGATTCATAGAGAGAAGGAAAATATTATGGGAGAACGAATTGAACAGTGAGTGATAAGAGGTGGCCGGGAGAAAGGCTCAGTGCATGGTACACATAGGATTCAGTTTTGAGTGAGGGATATAACATTTTGTGACGAGATGTACAGAGGATATGGAGGA
This sequence comes from Conomelus anceps, assembly GCA_948455865.1. Classification (NCBI taxonomy): domain Eukaryota; kingdom Metazoa; phylum Arthropoda; class Insecta; order Hemiptera; family Delphacidae; genus Conomelus; species Conomelus anceps. The sequence goes on from OX418217.1 coordinate 26,053,654, forward strand.
ATATTGGAGTGGAACTTCGAATCACTTGATGCAGTGCGCTTATAGGCCTATGCTCGGTTCGTAGGCCTACCTGTGATCCGCCAGCATGACAATATCCAGTAGGCTATAGATTGGTATCCAGCGTCCAGCTCAAGCCTTTTCCACTCTCAACTGAACAAGCGCACTGATTTAGAATTCAGTTTTTATTGGATAGAAAAACTCGGTATATCGAGATAGATACATGAATTTAGAAAACAATAGTTTGCAAAAACTATTGAATCATTTGCATTTTTCCGGTGCTGAATACTGGTTATTTTTGGAGTGATAGAAATTTCATATTCTTAATCTATATGTCTCAACTGGCATAACACGAATTAAATAATACGGGTATAGTATGATAGTTTAACAGTGTAGTATCCGATGTAATTGTAGAAGGCGTTCAAATTGATTTTCTAAATTAAACCTATGGTACGACTATGAACAGAACATGTATCGCCCACACTGGTGGTTCCAGCTGGAAAGTTTGTGGGGCGGTCACAAATTATTGGAATTCCACTGAACTTTTTTTGCGAGATCGCTCTTACCACTCTTCTCTCCTACCTCTTCATCAATCCTTATTGGAGATTTGATGACCTCCATTACTCCCCCTGGTATAGTCAGTCAACTAATTCTTGGCAGCGGTATGACTTTTTCCACGCATGTCAGCACTCTACCAATGACTACCACCTTATGCTTTGAGATGCTCTTACATACATCATACATCCATATTGGGAATACACTATTAGCACAGCCGCTTGGAACACTGTGTACGCTGCGTAGCCGTAAACGAATGAAAATGTTTTCCAGGATTTCTTGTTCCATGACGAACTGCGTTGTTAATATTAACTTTTTAAGTGAATTCAACGACTTGCAGTCAAATTTTTATTAAAAATAAGCAAAATTTACTTACTCTGTAGGTCGAACGTTTTCGAATCTTGGAGATCCATTTTCAGAGGCCTGTGAAAATGGATCTCCGAGATTCGAAAACGTTCGACCTACAGAGTAAGTAAATTTTGCTTATTTTTAATAAAAATTTGACTGCAAGTCGTTGAATTCACTTAAAAAGTTAATATGAAAATATGTTTCTGAATCAGTTGACAGGCTTATCACCCTTGGCTGCGTATAAAAGCCTATTACTATCTAATTGTGAACTACGCTATCTCACTTATTGATTGTCACTTGTAATAGTAGAATTTCGAATTGTACTGAATAATAATCCGCAAACTACTATATTTATTGTGATCTTTTAGATCATTTCTATCTCAATAAGATCGTAAATCCATTTGACTCCAATGCAAAAAAGGCCGTGAAAAATCAACTGCATTTGCAAATCTGAGAAGATTAATTTCTCGGAGTATATTCTACTCATGTTGTGTAACATTTAATATTACAGCTACAGTGTCATCAAATCCAGTTTCATTCTATCATTCGAAATGACAAAGAAATTTTTAATTTTGTAATGTAGATACGAATAACCCCATTGCATTCACTTGTCTTATTAATAGTTTTAATTTGAACCATAAAGTTTTATTTCCCGAACAGCTCTGGAATTGACAATTATTCAAGTCACGGTTTATACATACATCAGAGATGTGTTTTCATGGCCCAATGAACGGATGAGAGTATCTGTAGAATTCATTTGACGTTCGTCTTTATTAAAATTCTGAGCTTTCCGGTTGCTAGTCATTGTTCATTTTGTTGAATCTCGGATGGGTAGATGGATGGATGGACGTTCATTTATCGCAGTAGATCATAAACATTGGTTCGAGCACTAAAAGGGTCTCGAACAACATGACAATAAAATCCACTTGTGATAAAACTCCTATCTCCTTCCTTGGCTGTAAATATCTGCTATCTCTTGTAATGTGAAGAAATTAACTTCCTGTTCCAAGTGTGTGACTAGAGTCGAAAAGGCAACATCCAATTTTTTTGAACGGGCTCAAACATTCTTAAAAGAATTTATAAGTTATAGGAGGTAGGGCGAATAGAACCCTCTATACTAACTTTCTACATAGAAAGATTTAGAATAATTCCCACGCAGCTCAAAAAGCTACAAAAATTTTCTGCTCTCACCTGACGCTTAATTTTCAGAACAAAATTTCCTGGCTTTTTCCCGATCCAATGAATTTGAAGAACGTAATGATTAATGCACATGAATTTGGTAATCATTAATCTGAATATTATTGTAGATGGGAAATGAGTAAATGATTCAGCTGCTGGAGTTACCATCTTCCTAAACTCGTACCGAATTCAGTTTTGTGTATTAGATTTCTCTGATAATATTGTTCTGAGATTTATCATAGTGTCCAATCTACCAACATTAATGTAATGAATTAATTGAATGTTCAATATTCCCATAACTATTGAATCATAATTAAAATTTAAACTTATTAGAGATTGATAATCCTTTACGAATAACAAGATTGGGATTCTCCTAAATGATTTTCCCTAAAATAACATTCTTTAAGCTCAAAAAAGTAGATTTAGATCTCAAGAGGTTCTCAGCTTGGTTCTTATTCAATAAATTAATAGAATTGATAGTTTAAGTCGATATAATTCGTAATTAATTAATTTTTCCATTATTTATTATCAATTCAATCAGCAGTTTGTTTCAATTTTCTTGTGAGCTTGGCATCATTACTCTATGTTGATTCTAAGTGAACTCTGGGAGATCCCATCAGCTTGATTCTTAACCAATTGAATTATCAGTTTATGTCAAGTAGGCTGCTTCACATAAGGCGTTCTCAAGACTAAAGTTCAAGTAATGTAAAGTTGTTACCTTCAGCTGAAGTTAGTTATCAGAGTGGAGGTAGGAATTGAATTGTCTTCAGCACATTGAAATTGAAAGCGAGTTCATAACTCAATGTAGAGATTGCGTTGAGTCAGAGATAAAGTGGATTGACTGACGCTGCTTGTTATAATGCAAGCGCATTAGCTAGGAATCAGGATGTACTCTGATAATAGATTGAAGCAACTCATCTTCTTGGAGCTATGTTGTCATGTAATGCTTCATCGATATTCAGTAGAATAATTAGTTCAGCAGCAAGTAGTTGTTTCTCTTACTCAATTTTAATGAGGTTATTATTCACACCTTATTACAGTAGTTTCATACCTTACATGCTTCATTTGTTATCTTAATAATATTGATATATTGAGTTCTTACTAGTATTTTCTTATGTCCATGCTTCAAAGTTCTGCGTCTATCCCGAGCCATTATAATTAATTGCAGATATCGGCTGATGTTCAAGTTATACTCCAGTGATAAAGTGAGTATTATTTCTTCCAATCTTAGTGATTTATGTTTGGTAAGTATATTTCTTCAATATAGCAGCAATATATTAATAAGAAATCATGTTCACATAAATTGATGTCATTCTTAATATTAATTTATTATTCGTAATTCTATATTCTGGTCATAATCCATTTTACAAGGAGTAGAAAGAGTTTTGACATCACCTGATCTAATCCAAAGACTCTCAAAGACTAGTTTCACTGTATTTTTATTTTTTTTTTTTATAATAGAAGCCCTAGGTATTATAAATTATCGAAACTAGTATAATATAAATTTTCTCTCTTATCAAGTAATATATGTGATGATAGGCTTATTGAATAGTTTTTTTTTTTTAATTCTATAACTTTTAAAAAGAGTGTTATGAATGAAATCGCGGTTTTGCTATGAAGTCTCACTTTGCTTAGATGCTAATTTCTGTTATTACAGATTGTTAATACATTACTATGTTACGTCATACACCAGAGATTATCTTGTCATCACTTCTGATCATTTTATATCAAGTTTTCTTCATGAAATAGCAGATTGATTCCTTTTTCTTCGTAAAATGACATTGATTTTTATCCTGTAAACTTCATGAATGCAGCTTTGTAGCTTTTTGAGAAAGTGCCAAGCACACCTGATTAAACCTCTATTTCTCTCAAGCAGTTCATCACCATTTTCATCGTACCTCAATACCGCACTTAAAAAAAAGTAATATAGCTACAATTTCTGGATTCCATCATTTTATCACTCTATGAAAGCTGTGCAGACGCTATTTGGGAGTGTATAACTATTGTTGTGAGTGCGGCTTGAAATTAATTTGTTAGCCAACTGCGCTCATAAAATTGAAGACGAAAATATAAGTTATATGTTCTTGGAATTGTTGTCGGTCGAGCCGGGTGCTGTAAAAAGGCAAGCAGGCTTCGGTGATCTCTAACAGTGCAAAGAATTGCGGTCACATTAACACCGCCGACTTCAGTGGCGGCGAGGGTAGTTTTATTGCTGAAAGCTTTATTAAACCGCGAAGGAGGGTAGTGGGAGCAACAACAGCAGCAGCCCTTGCACCACGAAAATAGCTTTTCTTTCGGCCACTGCTGCGCAGCAAGATGACTACTGTCCGTGGTGAATTGTTTTCTTTATAAGCTCAACTAGAGTTGAACACAACGTGCTTCCAAACCATGTTATAAAACTTTCGATGCTGCTCTGCCAACATTCGGTCTGTTTTTGTAATCGATTTCAGCCATTTGTTCAACGCTGAGAAGTGCATTTAAAACATACATCTTCAAACTGGCCGAGAGATAACACATTTATATCAACAATCGTATTATCTACAGAAAAGCAACGGTATTTGTCAAATAAATAGAGCAAAGGATTGTAAATTCAATTGTTAACACGTGCTAGCATTGTGCTTCACATCAGTTAGCATCAAAAACATTCATGCTCTGTTTTATTGGGTCGAAAAAAAGTCAGATTGGAGATGTTGAACCTGGAAAAATATTATTGAATTCCGCTTCATCAATTTCATTTAGCATTCAATGAATAATAACATACTTTTGATAAGCTTCAATTCCAGTCTTTCTCCATGGACTTCATTAATTTTCCGATACAAAGTCGACTGGTATTTGTTTAACTTTAAGTTAAGTAAGTTTGAGTAGTTTATTAAATCTATGATAAGTAATATTTTTCATAAATCATCTCATCATCTACTATCACCTGAGCTCTACAAGCCGGTAGATTTTTCAAATTAAACATGATTGTGATGTCGTATAGGCTTCAACCGCCAATGCAAATACAATTTTAAAAAAATTATGGGATTAAGGGCTGCAATATTGATATGGAAAAATGTGGTGCTTTGGCTTGTGACTTGAAGCTTATTTGCATCTTGGTGACGTACCGTATCACAGATTACAGAAACAACATATAGTTCTATTGTCTGTGACCATAAATATCATTCTATGAGCTTCCTGTATCTTAACAAATTTTAAGACTGTACTGAATGGAGTTTAGTGGAAGCTTTGTGCCAAATTAAGTGTTACAAATCATTTCCGTTTTTGAGAAATCAGCAAGACTGACACACACACACACACACACACACACACACACACACACACAAACACCCCCCCCCCCCACACACACACTTTCTCTCATTATATAGATTATTGTATATGTCGCATTTTGAAGCTTCAGCACAAATTATAACCCCAAACTCAATGCAATTACAAATGAATCGGCTTAAATGCTGAAGAAATGATTGAAAAATTCAAATTGGTCACAGTCAAGAGTTATGGTACTGTAATAATAATTATTAATATTATCACTAATATTACAATTATTGAGGTAGTGAAAAAGCAGAAATCCATGTTGATATTACTTGTGCTGAAAAGATCTTTATAATGAGTCACAGCCTTATTACATGTTGGCTAAGTAGTTTAAAGAGAGAGAAAGAGAATCTTTTTGAGGAAAGAGAAAATACTTTTTGTTCTTGAGAGAGTATGAGAACAGGCTTGTCATAGAAGGTGATGTGGCGATTCTCGAGTATAAAACTAATTATGGATTTGTTCTTGGTTGCTGATGAAGATTTCTTTGAAGTCAAGATTGAAAAATTGAAGAAACTAAAAAGCGTTTAAGATGAATAACAATTAAAAAGCCTATTATAGCTATAATTGCCGTACAGTGGAAGTCAAACTACCTGTTGATGCAAATTTAATTTAGAGTAACGGTTAGTTTATATAAGACAAATTATATTGTGAAGTTCATTATAGTCGGCGATTTGATGTATTGCAATATTCAGTGACTGAATTATGATGGTACAATGCCGTTAATATGAGAAGATTCTCACATTATATTGTCACCTACATTGTTCAGTAATCTACTCAATCTACATTGTCTCCAATATTCTCTCTGAGCACGAAAAAGTCGGAATTCGTCGTTCAAGTGTAGTAGCTCCCTTTGTAACAAATAGTTCAGCGATAGCGTTCAACATGTCAAGTGTTTCTACATGAGTGATGTTCGTACAAGAAGTGCAGCAAGATGATGGATAACCGAGTAATGATTGAGTGGGTGGATTTCCAACCGAAATCCTACTGATCAGGAGCTTCCTCCGCTATTATTATTCTCTGTAGAGATTAGTCAACGCCTTACATTTATTAGAGCCGGCTGGCTTTCTTTGCCAGCAAATGAATAGCGAGAAAACGTCTCGGGCAAGACATTTACAAATGATGTGTCAGGGCAAATTTAAGCCGCAGTATGGCGGAGGCATCTGTCGTCCTTGTTTGAGAAATGTTATTTAGAGAAGATGAGATGTGTAGCCCAGCCATTGCAAATGTCTTCCTAAATATTTATTGTTTTTGCTACCTCGACCTGTGCCTTTCACCCCGACTCGGACATAAATTTGCCGCTTGTCAAGAATGGAGAGTCAGCGATCCTTGGCTTGGAAAAGCTGTTTCTTGCCATTGCACTTGCAGGCACAAATGAACTCGGTGTTTCCTTCTTATCTCCCAAGCCACCCCATGTGTTCGTTGTTGGCTGTGATGGGTCAATGTGTCCGTGAAAAAGTATTCAACAATTTGCCACTGCAGTGTCAAAGTCATTCATCCACTAAAATTTACTTCCATTTATAAATAATATCTATAGTACTTGGGTCTGAGATAATAGACGTGAATAGTAAGGTGAATGATGAAACAAAAATCCTAGGCTTTAATGACAATCGAGCTCAAGACTGCCGCAGCTACAGTACAATAATCGCATCACCATTTTAAAAAACAAACATTTTTCTCAAAAACATTTCTTGTATGTCAAATCAGCATAACTCACATTATAGAAATGGTTATGAGAAATCTATTTTTAATGGACTATAATGAGAACGATCTTGTACGTGATTGTTTAAAATGATGCTCTAATTTCATAGATGATATCCTCTTTTCCTTTTAATTATTGTATTTAGAAAGAGGTTTAAAAGAAGATCATGTCTTCCTCACACAAAATCTGATTAGCTCTATGAAAATTAAATTCTTCATGAAAAACCTATAATGCCACCAAAAGAATAATATTGGAATAAGATTATCAAATAAAGTTATCTCTGCTGAAAAAGTGTTTCGCAAAAATTAATTACGCATCGAGTCACATTATGTTGAATACTTGAAATTGGACGTAAAAGATTATGGAGATGCTATCAATTTGAAAAAGGTATCGTGATATCCATGACTAATATGGTGAGTCCATTTATTTATTTATTCCAAAACATTGGTGCTGGAAGTGACAATGATCCCTCCAACAAAGAACACGTCTTACCATCAAAGAATAAAACACACAGATATACAAAGTTGAAATATATAACAATGCAGCTGACTAAAGAAACACACACAAATGCATAAATATTCATGTGAACACAAAAAGGAAGATAATGAACTTCCTAAAAACATTTTTGATTTTTGAGAATTCTTATTGTTCCTTATTACAGTAATAAACATGTGGCTGAGTTGTCAAAAGTTGATAACAGGATGAATAAAAAATTGAAAGATATAGCCTATTTTTTGTGTTTGGAAAACATCTGAAACATTTTGAAATCATTCCACATAAATGGTAAAGCGACTTCAAGGCTATTTAAGTTTTCTTCGGTTGCAGGCCTTCTCAGTGAAATGGAAATCTGTTTGTAATACGCTCGAGCCCCTTTGTGCTGAAAAATTAGGTTTATTGAATCCCTAGAGGGAACCCTAGAAGAGAATAATTTGTACTCTTGTATTGAATTTTTCGAGTAGCGAATAAAAAAGATGATTGTCATAAGATATTGAATCATGGGATCGTGAAATCTGCATCGTATGATGTGAATGGGGAGTTGGATATTAATGCGAACACATCTTGAACAGAAGTTTAATAAAGGGGAGGTGCTTTTGAAAGCGTGATATTCAAAGAGAAAACTGTCGCTGGTGTATTTTTCTCTATTCTTCTCTCTCTCGGGAAAGCCCATTCGAATTTGAATCGAGGGTAGTGACGCGCCCCAAGGGGAAGTATTTCCAATATCTTAGTTATCTTTTTTCTTGTTCTGTGTCCGCCTTGGACTTGAAGAGCAAGCGTAAAAAGCGAACGAGTGGAAGACAAATAAGACGACGTACAAAGAGATCGTAGTATCAGTTGAGTCGATATTTTCATTGTAGAGAATATAATTTGCAACTTCGAAAGACTTTTCTCTGTTGGAGTAGGACTCTGTGATTCGCTGATAGGGATTGTCATTTCTCAGGCAGAATTGGAACGAGTATCACTTCTTGGAGATTATCGCTTTGCGTTTGTTCTCTTATTCTCGACTAGATCGTTGCCGAACACGGCAATGCACTTTGCCTCTTTCTGAAACTGGAGCTACGCAGCTCAACTTCCATTAAAGCCTTTATTGTTTTTTGTTGGCCGAACGAGATAAACTTCAACAATACAAAAATCGATGGATACCAGTACGCTATCCATGAACGAATACTCAGTCAAAAACTTCCCATCAGTGCCCTCTCCCTAACTTCTCCGTACTCTTGTCACTTTATTAAAGAAATATCTTCAATATTGAAACTTTGCAACCTCATCCTCACAATTCTGAATTCCAACCACAACTATTTCCTCTAACTAGTATTTTGCTTTTTATACAGTTGTGCTCCCTATTCAATGCTAAATGCCTGATTCTCTGAATCAAGCAGAAGCCTAAGACATTGAACAACACTAACTCTATCAAAAGTTCAATAAAAAAAAGTTAAATGAATCGGTGGCTGAATATGAATCATAATCACATTTTTCGGCTCAAAAGTTTTTATGAAAATTTAATATTATAAACCCAATTTTAACTGTGTTTAGTGTTTCGTTTAAAGTGAACTTTTAAATTGATAGTGGTTGAGTGAAAGATTCATTTTGTTGTTTTTAGAGTGACGTTTTTTAGCAAATCTTAAATATTTAGTTTGTGCCAACCTCAATGTTTTTGGACAATGTAGCATATTCAAAATTTGTGAGGAAAGCAGTTTTGGATTTGCGTCTGTTGCACCTTCACATTTGTTGTAAATTTGTCACAATAAATAAATAATAGCATTTTATTAAGATATTAGAATGATTCAGAAAAGGAATACATGCACTATAACTCATAACTTAATCATAAAGACCACTGAAAACTCCACGTTTTCTGAGAAACAATAATAATTATTCATAACCAGCATAAACAACAATTTATTGTTATTATCACAAAACAAAGCATTATAAATCAAAGCAAAGCATATTATAAAACAAAGCATTGATAATAGGGTGGAAAAATATCACAGCAAACCTTCTGCAAAAAATGCATGACAGTTCATTTCTTTAATAATATCAGGTATTGCTTCTATTATAGTAAATGTATATTGTGATGTGTCTGTTTTCATAAAGTTCATGTTCTGAACCATGACAAATACTCCAGGGAGCTCAAAAATATGAATTACATTTGGTGGAAAGAGTAAGTTAGTATCTACTTCTCAGTCACAATCTTATTAGTTCCACAATATACAATATACATAATTCAGGTAATATAATTGAGTTTCAAACCTAGAAACCCATAATACTTCATCCTTTCTCCGATTTTATCTCAAGTTTAACTCACTGTAATACTTGTCGTTGATCTCCTGTTCCTTCAAATATTCAAACATTTTCAAAACTGACAATAATCATTATGAACTATCAGATTTGGAGAAGGACAATGAATACTTGAACAAGCAATAAATTTCAACGTCAAATTCTAAGAAAATACATAACTTTAGCTCTGGTGAATATTAAACATCTCACAGCAGAATTTATTTATCAAAATAGTTGAGAACTACTGTACTTCCATTTTAACAGGTGTTCGATCATCAAACATCAATATAAAATCAATAACAAACATCAATAAAAAAAAAACATCTGATTCCAGATTGTTAGGCCCAAGAACGTTTTGATTAGAATTTGCTTGTATTGCCAAGAGGCCGGTAACTTTTGGATTGATGATTTTGATCTAATAAGAGACTTTGAAGGAAACTCAATTTGGCAGTATTGTAATTTCATGAGAAGACTTGTTTTTCCTATCATAATTATGAATGTGAATAATAAAGTTCAGTAATGAGTTGACATTGCTATAAAAAATCATATTGAATTGATTTTCATCAATTATAAACTCACATTTGAGCCATATACAGGGTGGGGGAAATGTTTGGAAACGGCTTAATATTTCATATACAAAGGTGATTTTGCGGTAGGTATGATTGAGGATCCTACTCAAATTGAAAATACTATTTTACTGTGACTTTAAAAATCTGGTCCGCCATCTTGGAACCGCCATTTTGAATGTAACTTTTTTTTTTTAAATAGGAAGGGGGTCATGCGATACATGATTTCAATACGGAATTTTAAGACAAAATGAATGCCGAAAACCGCACATCGATATGTCAACCCGTTTCGGAGATATTTACATTATTAATCGATACCATGAAAAGCAGAAATGAAATAAATAAGTACATTAAAATCTTACCTATCAAATTTTTTGTTAATAGTGTTTGCTAATAAACATTAAAACCCAATTATTTTAATAAATGTTCAAACTGTTTTCCTTCAGCTGTTTGACATTGTGCTAATCTTAAATAATAGCCATCAAGCACATTTTGAATCTTTAGAGGTAATGCAATCATTTGTTGAAGATCCGCATACATCAACTAGAAGCGTTGCCAAGGAACATGGTATGTCTACTCGTTCTGTCAGAAAAGTTCTTAAGGAATCTCATTTCCATCCGTTTAAGCTTCATGTATTACAAGAACTGAATGAGGATGATTTCGACCGCCGGGTAGAGTTTTGTGACATAATGATGAACAAGTATGACAATGATCCAAACTTCTTTAATAATGTAGTATTTTCGGATGAAGCTACGTTCATGCTTAACGGCAATGTAAATAAGCAAAACTATCGTTTCTGGACCGATGTCAACCCATACTGGATGAAGGAGGGTCATACACAGTATCCTGAAAAATTAAACGTATGGGCTGGTATGGTAAATGGTCACATTGTAGGACCATTTATTATCGAGAATAATTTAACAGGTGCCATTTACGAGAACATGTTAATAAATTTGATCGTTCCAGCCATCCAGAACATCAACGGACAAGAGTTACATAACTTGTGGTTTCAACAAGATGGGGCGCCCCCTCATTATGCATTAGGAGTGCGGGATATATTGAACCAAACATTTCCCCAACGCTGGATAGGTCGTAGAGGTGCAATAGAGTGGCCCGCTAGGTCACCTGACCTCTCTCCACTTGATTATTTCTTTTGGGGCTACATGAAAGACAATGTGTACAAAAAGAAACCAGCAACAATTAATGAACTGAGAGAATGTATAACTGAAGTGGCTAACAGAATTCCACGCGAAATGATTCAAAATGTGCTTGATGGCTATTATTTAAGATTAGCACATTGTCAAACAGCTGAAGGAAAACAGTTTGAACATTTATTAAAATAATTGGGTTTTAATGTTTATTAGCAAACACTATTAACAAAAAATTTGATAGGTAAGATTTTAATGTACTTATTTATTTCATTTCTGCTTTTCATGGTATCGATTAATAATGTAAATATCTCCGAAACGGGTTGACATATCGATGTGCGGTTTTCGGCATTCATTTTGTCTTAAAATTCCGTATTGAAATCATGTATCGCATGACCCCCTTCCTATTTAAAAAAAAAAAGTTACATTCAAAATGGCGGTTCCAAGATGGCGGACCAGATTTTTAAAGTCACAGTAAAATAGTATTTTCAATTTGAGTAGGATCCTCAATCATACCTACCGCAAAATCACCTTTGTATATGAAATATTAAGCCGTTTCCAAACATTTCCCCCACCCTGTATATAAAAATGTCAAGTGGCGTGTAGTTCCTGTGTGTAGCGTGTAGTTACACAGCGCTAGAGCGCAGCATTCGATCAGTATGACTGGTTCAATCTCGAAAATTTGCCAGTGAAATCTCCAGTCAAAAATTGGTTTTCACTTCTTGATTATCCCTTTTAAAACAAAATTGTCGTGATCTAGGATTAGTTTGACCAGTAAACGGGGATTAAATGTCGATTTGCGTTTGTCCAATCGGCCATTAGGGATCTACTACCCTTTCTACGTTAGTACCTAGGCTACAGCCATACAGTAGCGTGTCTAGAGGGGTGGGAGCACAGGGCAGGAGGCCGCTCATACGGATAGAGGATACAATAGATGCAATGCTACAGTGTAAAATAAGAATAAGAAAGAAGAATGTTGAATTGTAGACGTTAACTAGACATAAAACGAAAGGTGTGCTATAATAAATCAAGATAGCTAACGCTAAGAAATGAGTTCTTTCATTGCTAAATGTTATACAATCTCAAAAGCACACTTCTCAAATAAAATAAAATCGATCAGGTAATTGAGGCAGGAAACTCACTCGTGATTCGGAACGGTGTATATTATAAAAACAAAATAACAGTTCCTAAAACAATCACATATTTATCTTGGAAATAAACTCTACCAATATAAAACTAAATAAATTCTACTTATAGAAAACTAAAATAATTTGAACTACATAACTTATTTATCTCAGCATTCATAAGACGTTAATTAAGTCAAACAGGAAAAGGATACAACCAGTTAAAGTATTAAACTATTACGGAACAATAGGTTCAAAAATATATAAAAATAGAATAAGAAGTTACTCAGTAAAGCTTGTAACGGGATTTAGCAAGTAATTACTTTCAATGAAACAAAAATATAGACATAACCTAAACTTTGAGTATTTTTAATAATTACTTGGAAAATTAACAAATAAATAGTGAGCAAATACAAGTCACTGAGCATGATCATTTTTACTAGGCCCAAGCTAAATAGTAAAAACAATTATCAGAAAGATAAAATCATGTTTTCAAAATATAACCCAATGTTAACCCAAACAATAATTTCTCTTATGTATAACGATTACGAAAAGTTTCTAGTTTCTAGACATTATTTTATAAAGCCGACAAATAAATATAGTATGCTGTTTCTGAAATTACAACCTTAATCAATCTACAACACTTTGAAATTAGTTAACAATGAACTTATTTAAAAGTCTAACGGGCGGTTGCACGAAAGCCAATTAAATTTAATCCCCGTAGAATGTCATATTATGGAAATTAAACTTAATTTAGTTGCACAAAGGACAATTACAAGCGATAACGCCGATTCGGCTAACCAGCGTAAAAGATCTTTAACCGGCCGATCACCGATGATTAAACATTAAATCTAACTAATGCTCGTTAACTTACATTTTATAAGTTATGTTTATTGTACCAGAACACGGAGCTGCAAATTAGGTCGTTGGTGTTAAAAACCTTTCAAAATGAATAAAATCTATTAAGAATATAATAGTATTCTAAATAACTAATAATTAGGTCGTAGGTGTTATAAACCTTTGGAAATAAATAAAATCTCTTTAGAATATGATAATATTGAGATAGTTGAATAATGATTCAAATAATTCACAATGAAATGATTCTAATTCATATTTTTCCTTAACTTCAGAATCAGCTGTAGATCAAATTACAGTGTTGTCTGATTGTGCCCGTTCGGTTAACGAAAAATAACCAATGGATCTTTGTGCAACAGGAATAAAGCTGTTACACTTACGACAAATATTTAACTGACATTAACCTTCTTATTTAATTGCCTTTCGTGCAACCGGCCTTAAGTCTAACTTTAGCTTGCTGACTTGGGAATTCTGTTGCTTCATCAATCAGTTATAAAAGTATGTCAAGAATAATGTTCATGTACATGAACGGGTATAATCCAATCAATAGCAACGTATAACTGAATCCCATTCAATTCGACTAAGCAGAATAATGGAAATTAGTTTAACAACAATAAAATTAAAATAAATATTTAAATGAAGTTTATCAGTGGTGACCATGTAATATATCCAACCTGTTATAATATTTACAGGTTATCAATAAAATCAAACGGTCATCTTTTATAATTATTTCAATCGACGCATGTGCAAAAAGACAAAATTGTAAAGATTAAGGCGGTAATCTCATGTGGGTCTGTTCCATCAATGTCACATATCTTGTAAGTAGTTTTTTTGTTCTGTTACTCTTGTTTCGCTTGCTAGTATTTACTATTTTGTTAGTTATGGATATACAAGTGTTTTTTTTTTCTTTATGTACATTGAATGCTCATGCTTAATTTGAATGGTAATGGAATTCTTTACTTATATGAAATAATTTACAGTTAATTATTATTTGTATTTTATTACTCTTTAAGTTCAGTGTTAATTAGAAGGATAAAAATTTATGTATTATTCACTGTAGCCTGCCATAGTAAGGTGGGCCCTTCCCCAAGCTCGAGCTTGCTCTTTTGGGGGAGTAATTCCTACATTTTCAGTTGTTTTTTTTTATATGACAGTGTTTATGTTTATTTTCTTGTATTGTATTTTATAATGTTTTTTCTATGAGGAATAAATGATTTTAAAAAAAAGAAAGTGGAGGTTTGACAAAGAAATCGTTCAGCGGACAAGTCACGACAGGAAATTTGGTAAGCAATATCAAAAATCAATTGATGTTCTCCCTATTTCGATTTATAGCGCAAAGACAAAGCCAGACAAGAAAATTATGTACATCTTATATATTGGTATAACAATAATTAATGGTAAATAGCTCAAAGGCAGCACAATCCACAATAATCAATCTTCTTAGAAATTAGGAACATGTTCAATGTAAAGCTATGAATCCAACCTCATAACCTCATAATGCCACTTATGACCATGATAATTGAGCATCACAGAACACTTAGGATAAAACAAGTTGACTTCAAATAAAGCATTATATAGCGAAAATAATGCCCAAAAATTGTACAGATTTAAGAAAAATCTGTACTTACAAATACTGAGGAGTATTGATGAAGAATGCAGATAATTGATCAGTAGAGGGGCATAGGGGCACAAGTACCTTCAAATGGGAATGGATATACTAGATACGAGGTGTGATAGTACACTAATACTCGTACAATAGGAAAATTGATGAATAATACACTAGACACTAGATAGTCAGTAGCGGTACTATGAGGGGGGAGCACAGTGGCACGTGCCCCCTCGGACCGATAGTCGATACAATAGGCACTCTTGAGGAAAATAGGAATGCGGATAAAGAACATGAATGTATTATCGGTGAGTGTCACGAGAGGGGGGGACATGAAAAAGCAGTAGTGAGCCAAGGACTATTGTATCTTTGCATTGATAGCGTTTCTATAAAAAAAATAAAAAAAAATAAATAAATTAATTAATTAATGAATAAATAAATCTATATAAATAAAATTAGAGTTTTGTCTGTACATTTATCAGAATTGTATATTTTTTGGTTATTTTTACGTTTTATACATTGAATAAGCCGAATAGTCTTATCTCACTTTCTGTCTGTCTGTCTGTCTGTCACGGCCCCAAAGGCATTTTACGCGGCCTTCTCCTCAAAAACGAGAGCGTCGATCGGGATTTTAGTTATTGAACAGTATTGAAAACATTATTGACAATGTCTTTAGCTATAAAAAACGAAACTAAATTTTTTTTACAGAGTAATAAACGTTTAAAAACCAAGTATTGTGCGATTTTTGATACATTTTACGCAGCCTTCTCCTGAAAAACGAGAGCATCGATCGGGATTAAAGTTATTTATCAGTATTGAAAACCTTTTTGTCAATGTCTTTAGCTATGAAAAACTAAATTACCTTTTTTTTAACAGAATAATAAACGTTTCAAAACCAAGTATTGTGCGATTTTGGATACATTTCTTCTAAGTTTTATTACCACACTAGCAGCTACCCGTCCTTCGTATGGGTTATGTTTAGAAATACGACTAAATATGTTTTGGCTTTTTTGATAGCAACGATCATGAAGTTGTTAGCAGCTTAGTAAACAACTTAGAACGTAAACAATTCAGTGACAGTTATCAGAGAGAATATTTGAGAACAGCTGATTGATATATCATAAATTACGTGATTTGTTCTTATGTGGTAATAATAGTGCTACCTGGCGAATTCCCAAGAGCCTAATAATCTGAATGGTGGGTACCTTCGCGGCGTTATTTACGCTGTCTGCAGACTTGTGTAGTCGGAGCATTGCAGTCTTTTAGGAAACATATGACTGTTGAATCAAAGCTCATCTTATGTTCCATCAATTATTTCTTTGTTGAAAAAAAAAACAAAATTTTCTAATTTAAATTTATCAAAACAAAAATTAACATTTTAGGAAGGTGCGATTTGTGCTAGGCTCTTGGGAATTCGCCAGGTAGCACTATTATTACCACATAAGAACAAATCACGTAATTTATCATGATATATCAATCAGCTGTTCTCAAATATTCTCTCTGACAACTGTAACTGAATTGTTTACGTTCAAAGTTGTTTACTAAGCTGCTAACAACTTCATGATCGTTGCTATCAAAAAAGCCGAAACATATTTAGTCATATTTCTAAACATAACCGTATGAAGGACGGGTAGCTGCTAGTAGGTATATAAGTACAGTAGGTCTTTTTTGTGGAAAATAAATCTGTGTATCAGAGCAACGATGAACTTGAACTTCAAGTGGTAGATGTCTTCTGAATTTATATAAATAAAATTAGGGTTTTGTCTGTACATTTATCAAAATTTTATATTTTTTGGTTATTTTTACGTTTCATACATTAAAGAAACCGAAACAAGTCTTATCTCAATTTCTGTCTGTCTGTCTGTCTGTCACGGCCCCGAAGGCATTTTACGCGGCCTTCTCCAGAAAAACGAGAGCATCGATCGGGATATCAGTTATTGAACAGTATTTAAAACTTTATTGAGAATGTCTTTAGCTATAAAAAACAAAATTAACTTCTTTTTTTTAACAGAATAATAAACGTTTAAAAACCAAGTATTGTGCGATTTTGGATACATTTTACGCGGCCTTCTCCTGAAAAACGAGAGCATCGATCGGGATATCAGTTATTGAACAGTATTTAAAACTTTATTGAGAATGTCTTTAGCTATAAAAAACAAAATTAACTTCTTTTTTTTAACAGAATAATAAACGTTTAAAAACCAAGTATAGTGCGATTTTGGATACATTTCTTCTTTGTTTTATTACCACATAAGAACAAATCACGTAATTTATCATGATATATCAATCAGCTGTTCTCAAAAATATTCTCTCTGATAAAAAAGACGATTTCATCAATGTGTTGAGGTAGTACCAGAATCAACATGTAAAAATTTTTGTTACAAAATTATTTGTGAAATCAAACTATTTTTGGAATGTTTACCTTGCAAGTGCAGTTTGGAAGATGTTTGTGTTTCGAATTTAAAATATGAAAATGCTTGAAGTGTTTTGAGAATTGTTACATATGAAGTAGGTAGAAGAGTGAATGATTAGACTATAATTAACATGGATTGTCCGAATTGTGAATTTTGTATGAAAACAGATTCAATGAGTAGGCTAATTGGTCGACAATTCAGCTGAATAGAGATATTGATAGAATTACTGATGGTAGAGAGATAGTTTTGAACTCAAATCTCGAGAATCACCTAATGGATGGGCATGGAAGAATTAACACGCCTACTCTCACAGAAAACCACTTTAAAAGCAAAGAGCAAATTAAGAAAAATGTTAAATCAAGCAAAAGTAGGATTCCACTGCTTAAAAAAGCAAATAT
This sequence comes from Conomelus anceps, assembly GCA_948455865.1. Taxonomy (NCBI): domain Eukaryota; kingdom Metazoa; phylum Arthropoda; class Insecta; order Hemiptera; family Delphacidae; genus Conomelus; species Conomelus anceps. The sequence goes on from OX418217.1 coordinate 26,071,624, forward strand.
GAAGATTCCAGTTCATGATGAAGCATGTGCATCTAATTATTTTAGAACGAATTATTTTAGTAGTGGGGACGCAGAGAAAAGAGAGAGTAAGTCTCGACAAATTTACATTTTTAATGAAGATATTGAAAAACGCTATGAAGAGCTGACTCAAGAGTTAGGATTAATTTACAAAGAAAATATTACTGATTTTTCAGTGTATAATATCTTCTTCGAAGATGGAGTAGCACCGAAATTTTTCCATTTAATTTCGGGTAAGCTGATATGAATCATTGATTCCAAATTTAGGTCAATAGGAAATTCAATGGCATAATTTGAATTCGCCAGAGCTTGGCGGTTTCCGGTTTAATTTCATTTTTCTTATTGTAAACAGCTTTCTTTAGACTATTGAACTGTTTCAGTGTTTCGTCTCCAAAGTGAACTTTTAAATTAATATTCTTGTTTTATAAAGAATTAGTAGTTGTGCTTTCAAGTGAAATTTCAAGTTGAACTTCAATATAACCTAAAATTTGTATTTTCTTGTTCAAAATTTGTAAAGAAAGCAGTAGTGGGCTATGCCTGTTGTATCTTTAATTGATAGTGTTTCGTGTAATTTTAATAAATGAATAACTGCCACTGAATTGCTTACATTCTAAGTTGTTTACTAAACTGCTAACAACTTCATGATCGTTGCTATCAAAAAAGCCGAAACATTCTTATTTCTAAACATAATCCGTACGAAGGACGGACACAATAGCTAGTAAATAAATAAATAGATAAATAAATAAATGAATAAATAAATAAATAGATAAATAAATAAATAAATTAATTAAGTAATTAATAAGAAACCAAATATATATTTCTGAGATCGTGACACTCCTTGAAACAATCATGGAATTTACCTGTCTAGTTGGTCATACCAAAACAATAAAGAATCACTGTTTGTTCAGTTGCGGGAGATTAATAATTCTATTTTTAAGGGGATTTCAAGATAGAGCTCAGTGAGTTTCATTCAATACATTGCAATGATGCTCTTTCCAATTTTTCCAGCTTAATGGAATCTGTCCTAAGAGGAATAGTGAAATTGGTGATGAGAAGTGTTGAGTTGAATCATACCTCACCTGAACAGCTAGAGACTGTGGCAAGTTGCATCCATTGATGGTAGAATCGATACTCGCTTTGTGTGTGTGACCTCACACATGGTCCACTGCCTATATAATTACTCTTACTCCATGCTGCTACACATCATCCTCCCCCATTTGAAGCCCTTCCATTCCGCTTGACAATTCATTATCTTGCTTCACCGAACTACAATCCAATTATGTCCACCATGTTTCCCAATATTATTGCTGCGTGTTGGGATGTAGGTTATGAGTTATAGAGCAAAGATCCTCTGTCATGATCCTCCTAACATTGTGGTTTCCCATTCTATCAGCTTTCCTTAATTCCCTCAGTTCAAATTCACTATCTAGTGAGTTTGTTTCCAAATATTCGAAAGATTTAAAGAATTTTCTGGGTTAGGCCTAAGTATTTTCCACTTTGTTATTTGCAATCAAGTCTCAAGCTATGAGCCTCAAATTATCTCAAGCTTATTAGATCACCAGGGGAAGGAACAATCTGCTTTCAAATTTCTCAACTATGCTAATTCTCAAAAAATATTCTATTATATCTCTGTAAAACTTTTTAATGCATTACCTGAGAATATTAGAGGCATGCCATTGCACATATTTTTGAAGACAATTAGAAACTTCTTGTTATTTAATCCTTGTTATGAATTACAAGAGTTCTATGAAATTGTAAATTCTATGACCATACAAGTCTAGTCAATGTAATCTATTCTTTGTTAATTTATTATGTAATTATCCTGTGTTGGGCTACATTTTTTTGACTCTTGTAATATTTATATAACATCCTCATGTAATGCATATTACATCCTCTTGTATGACTGTTTTAATACCATTGATGTCCTCAAAGGTTTCTACAATAAAATGATTTTGATTTGATTTGTATTTTTTTAAATTTATTGGTTGCATTCATGATGACTTATTGATTCTATCCTGTATAAACTTTAATGTTAGTGACAGTTGAACAAGATCTGTGGATTTATTTTAATTTTTTGTTGCACAAACTTGATGTTATCTCACCTATAAATTATTTTTTTAAGTTAGCTAATACTTTTGCCTTTGATATTGACATACTCACCTCTACTCCTCAAAACTTCTATAATTTTGTTTAGTCCTTGATTTATTCTTAGTACCGTAGATGCATCCTTTTAGATCATATATCATTCTTATATATTATTTTTTCTTCTTTATTAACCTCAGCACATTCTCTTTATTTTAATTTTATTACTGTCAATATGTATTATTATTGTTTAGTTTCAGAGTAATAGGAGTATAAAACTCTGTTCTGCAACTCTCTAAAATAAGCTATTAAATATAAGCTTTTTTTTTGCTAGGAATCATTCGATTATTATTTAGATATTTAATACTCATCTTATTCAATCATTTTTTAGTAATTCTTAAACCTCTATTCTTCTTATAACATGTATTCAGCTCATGCCTCATGTATGTTTGACTTGTACATTTGAAGTTGCTTCATGTGATAAAATTAAGATAAAAATGAAAAGGTGATTTTTTCTGATAGAATTCGATTCCTCATCAGCCTGACATATTTGCATGATTATTTCCCACATGCCCGCGCATAAGTAGAAAATATCTGCCATTCTTGATGATTTATGTGGATGAGAATCGAAGAAAGCATTTGTTTCAATAGATGCAATAGAAAACGAAATGGTTATATCGGAAAAGGACACGAGTCTTTTTTGCGAATTCGACCCGAATCTGAATTTGCCATCTTGTGAGTTTAGTCCCGAAAAGCACCTCAGTTCTCTTGGGTACTTTTCTGCAGTGAGCAAAAAGTGATATGGATATTGAATCGGGTTTTTCACTATAAAATACGTATATACCTTTAAAGTGGAAAACAACTACAAACAACTGTACTATCCTGATAAAAGCCAGGTAGTACAAATATCTAAGCAATTCAGGAGCAGATGGAAATATTTCTATAAGTGATATGTGATGTAAGTGATAATAACCTCATAATCAATAATTGATTTTCATGGACAGCTTTCTCAAACCTATGACTCTGAACAACAATAATTAACTGGTAGTGAAGCAACTCAAGGTCTGTTCACACTAGACGAGCAGGGCAAGGCAAGGCAAGGACTCGGCATGTCTGTTTTGATCGCTCTGATGTAAAAGTAATATTTTCGTTCACACTCAACGTGTGAGCTCCGTTCAATAACCGTTCCTTGAACTTAACTTGCCGGCTCGATCGAAAGCAGAGCGATCAAAACCGGTCTCTGCCGCTTTCTCTACCCATTCTCACTCGTGCTTGCCGCTTGCTTCATACACAGCGAATTCTTTTCAGGGGTCAAGTTGTCAGTCTTCAGCATATTGAACGACTGCCTTACACGTCAAGTGCCCGGGCAATGTGAACACTCGGGATCAATCAAGGCACGATCAAGGCATTGCCGAGTCCTTGCCGTGCCTTGCCCTGCCTGTAAAGTGTGAATCGGCCTTAATATGTGTTGATCGGTTTTGATTAGCCCTGATCGATTTAGTGGATCCACATTCAATTTATTCGAAGCAGGATTTATTCCTTGTTGAATTCTGTTTGAAGAAGTGTGGTCAGTTTATATCAGAGAAGAATATTATGTCTATCATGAACAAGCAAAGATGTGGAATATTTTATAAAAAGATTTCCCCATTGATATCATGATATTGACTTTGAGAAGCCAGAAAAACTGTTCAATGCACTATGGATAAACTTGCAGCTTTTCCGGTAGGAGTTTCTCGATTCATATTACGCATGAATATAGACTTATCTGGATAGAAGTTTTGCTATGAGTTTTGCGAATTCTTCGCAACATGTAGTCTGTTTGTTATCCTTTTCAGCTCAACATCTGTTCCCATGGGAGATTCTCGATGTAAATGAGTTTACTGTTGAGGGCGTGCGAGCCGGATGAGACTTGTATCTGGAGAGTAGCCGATGATTTGTTATTCAGGGCACATATCAGGAACTGAGCTATGCAACCAACTTCCCAGAAACATGTTTTGATTCTTGTGCAGAAAACTGTTCGAGAAACTCCTCTGACATGCAGAAATGTTGCTCACCGTAAAATTTGAATGTGCAAAACGAAGGAAGAGGCTTTGTGGTGGAGTAGTAAAATTTTATATCACACGCAAACTCAACTAAAGCTATTAATGTATATGCTACTGTTAGAGTGCTTTATCCTTTATTATACAGAATTCTTTGTCATAAGATACGTTTTTGTTTTTGAGGATGAAGCCCACATAGGTCTGAGACCTGTGCGCGGGTAATGAGTTGGATGATGGTGATTGATGAGTTGAACCTACAGTTTTAGGTGGGTTCCGAACAACCGGGAAGTGATTTTACAGCAGAGAACAGTGCATTTTTTGCTAGCCAATCTAGTCGGTCAAAGATGACCCAGAACGCAGCTTATTTCTTTATAATTGAAAAGAACTATCGGCTATCACTTCCCTTAACGTTTATTATGAAATCTGTTTTTATATACAGTTTTGAAGGACCTTGCCAACTTGCAATTAACTCAACTGCCATATATATGACAATTTATAATTTCGAGTTAAATTTAATACATTATATTGTATGGTATAGAGAATTTATAGTTTTATTCTGTGAAATAGTCATGAATGTGGAGGGTAGCTAGATGAATGTGATAACAATATTCACTGAGTATTTTCAATATTCTATGTAAAAAGTATAATAAACAAAACAAAAAACGCAATTTTCGGAATATTTTATTTCATGTATTCAAATACATTATAATGTATTTCTAGTGAACAAATAAATTTGTTGATTTGTATCTTATATTCTACTGTTTTATATTTTGGAATATTCTTGTGAGATTGTGTATGTTGGAATGAAATAAAAAAATTGAAAAAAATTGATGCATCAGACACAAGCCTTGGTGGCGTCAGGGCACAAGTTATGGCGCTTATCTCTGACATACAAGACTCTTACTGGCTGCTCCTACTGCGGTCACGAGTTTGATTCTCGTTGCTTTGAGCAATCATTCATCTTGTTATCCAAGGACAATTAAGTATTATCTGACTGAGACGAAAAATGTAGTTATTTATTCATTTTACCTTATTATTCTTAAATAAGAATAAGATACCTCGTTTCATTCAGATAATATCTTATTTATAAGATTTCTCAATCAATGGAGGGGGAAAATGAAAAATCTGTATATTATTTCCAACAATCTGTTTGGGAGGGCTGAATATTTTCTATATCATAATTTTTCAATGTGAGAGTGAAATCAAAATACAGTAGTGGCCCGGTTATCCGAGCCCCGATTAACCAAAATTTGGATTAACCGAATCATTGGCCTGTAGGTGCGGTATAACGCCGCAAAATAGTATGTTTTGCTAATTTGAAAAATATAGAACTATTTACAGAGCTTTTGTAATCACGAAATATTTTCGAGATGTAATGAATGCGAGCCGTGCCAGGCATTTGTTCAGTCAGATTGCATAATAAATAGCTTGCACCCAAATCGGAATGGTGGCCGATTCGGTATAGCCAGCTAAATAAATTCTCTTCTCTGCTATAATATCGTTTCTCAATGGTTCGGCGCTTACCTTGAATTGTAGGTTCAATTCATAAATCATCATTTTATACATTTATCAGTATTTAGCTGTAAGTCTTAGAAAGTATAGTCAGAATTGTAAGAGAGGGTCCTAACTTCGGCCTCCTAGGAAATAAATAAAGGCAGCCAATCAATCAATCAATCATCATCTCACTCATCACCCACCCACAAATGTACAGTCTATGTGTGCTTCATCCTTGTAGAAAAATAGTTTATAATTTGAATAAAAGCATAATTTGAGGTTGTCTTACACACAGCGCAGTCCGACTTAGCAACCAGTGGAGATTAAAGAAAGGCCTTACACACTTTCGGCCACGTTCTTATCCATTCCCGACATTCTACCGCGGCCGGGTCAGTGTTATCCAACTTTTTGATTATCCGAGTTACTTAGGTTCAAATTAGCTCAGTTAATCAAGGCTCTACTCTAATATCAAAAATTAATTTTATTTCTGCATTAAAAATTTCAAGTTTGAACAGAATTCTGGACTGTTTATAATTCTTTAAAAGTGAAATTAAAGAGAACAAATGACAAAAAATATTTTAAAATTCTGTGAAAATCTTGAGAAGTTATAAAAACTTATAAAGGGAAAATGAAAACAACGGCTTCCAATGCTGAGTGGATCTGCAGGACCCGAATTAAAGTTTTGTGTGCTATGGTAGCATAGTTGGTTGGAGCGCTTGTCTTTGGATTGAATATAAGACTCCTGGCTTGCTTCGTTTCCTGCAACCGTAGGTTCGAATCTCATTCAGCCACGGATGTTTCTCATTATTCACCCACTCACGTCATTACCCAAGTAGAAGTCTCAAGACTCATTTGGTCATCAAGATAGTTATTTACGCATCGTGCGATAATTTTGGGAGAGTGATAAAGTTGCTTTACACTCGAAATACAACACTTTTCCTACAACTGTAGTTTTGAATGTCAGGTTCAATAATCTATACTGAAAGGTTGACAACACTAGCGAGCGTAAAGTAAAGCTATGACGTATGCGAGAGTAATAGTTATTTATGTATTAAGAGCGTAAAGTGCGACTTTATCGCTCGAGCCAAAACATTTACTGCGCGATGCATAGCGAAGCGCAGTAATTATGCGAGAGCGATAAAGAAGCTTCACGCGCAAATAGCATACAATATTTTTCCTACAACTGCAGTTCTGGATTCCAACATAATAAAAGCTTGTAGTTAGTAACATCACAGACCATGCGCGGATTTGGTTAGCGTTCGCCATTGTTGAGGTTATTTGAATTTTACGGATTCCGTGATCCACCGATGAGAAGACATTAAAATCAGAACAGAAGCGTAAAGAAAACAGCTAGCGAGTGTAAAGTACTTTACCGCTTGCGGAGCAGTAAAGAGCTATTTTACAATTAGTTTTCAGTACGTAAAGAACTACTTTACGAGCAGTTGTAGGAAAAATACTTTATTGCTTGCTCCTCAGTAAACAGCTATTGAATGATTAGTTTTCTGCATATTAACTAATTCTCCACGAGCAGTGGTAGGAAAGAAAATCTTCCTGTAACTGTAAATGTTCTAAGTAATGTCTTTATCACAATCATCCTTACTAAAGTTGTGTTCTACCCAAATCGTTTTTGATGGTATGAATCAAATTGTTTTTTGAATTGTTCCCTATTTCCTCTTTAAAAACAAATACATGGATGATATAGTTCAATAATCGTTCAATAATAGATGATAGTAGTCCCAAATTACCATAGAAAACACTAAATCGTGGTATATTTCTATTCAGTATTAATGTATTGGATATTCAATATTGATTATATCTCTATCATAGTCTCTCAATTTTTTTCAGCAGATGATAATTTTTTGTTAAATTTCCTGTTAAAGTGAGAATTAACAAAGGTTTCGCATTAGAATAAACACCATCGTGAGGGGTAGTGAATAACAATTCAATTGCATTAAAGGTATTAGAAATTTTACTATTTGTAAAAGGTTTAGACTATCACTAGCCAAATTGGCAAGTAACGTTTAGGTCAACATAATAACAATTATTGAACAGAAGGTCTACTCACTACTGATTAAAATTACGAAACATCATATCACTTCTTTCAATTTGTTTCAATTTAACAGTAATTGAATTATTCAGTGTAAATCTGTCAATACTTTGACGAACTTCCAATGACGTAATTAATGTCAAAACAATTATTTCTAATCAATATTCTTCTTTTCGAAGCCTTTTATCCTCAAAATCAGAATCCAATATCATTACGGTCGCGTACAATTATTTTTAACTTGGATGGGGTCGCAGAAATTCTCATTGGGTGAGCTACAAAACAGTTCAATCGAATAAAACTGAGCTGCTTTCAGAACTTATTCAATTGTAAATTGTTGAAATCTGAATGCCCTAGCGCTACTGTTATTAAAATCAGCTATCACCCCATAACGATAAACTTATTTCAATTATCGATGAAGGTTGGAAACTACTTTTAGTACGAATTAAAATCTATTAGTTGTGGAAGATTTTTGTGGAAGACTTTTCCATATTCGTATCAGATAGTATTCCAAATATAATTCACAATCTAATGAGTGTTGATTGATAATTATTTTTTCAAACACATGAACCGTATCCTCCTAATGACATAGCGACACAAAGAGGGCGCACACTATATAATGTCACAATATGCTCCTTAATTTTTCAGAATAGGTGACAGTGTCCAAATAACTTTTATTCATAATAATATTTGCCTTAATGCGACATTAAATGCGGCCTAAATCCAGACCTCGATGCGGTTATAACAATGTGAATTACATCTATAAATTAATTAATTATAAATTAATTTTTTTAGGAATAATCTGATTAAAATAGAAATCCTAATTAGCTAATAAAAATCCATGAGTACAAAATCAATGGTCCTTTGTTAATCCATTGATGCAACTTATTTTTATCAAAATTAAGATAATAGCAACTTAGACTCAATCATTTATTGCGTTAGAGAGAATCAATCTACATTTTCTAATCTTTACTTATATGTCATCATAGCTATGTGATGCCCAAAGTAGCTTTTTACCCTTATAATATTATAAATAAATCAAATTATTGCGATTTTTAAAACAAAACATTATGCGTTTAATTGAAATAACTGATTTAGAGCACTTTAATAATAAAGACTCATCACATCAATATTATGACATAATGATCGATCACAATAAACTATGGATAAAAGTTTCAATCGGGTGAGTGGAATACGCTTTTGACATTGTGCCATTGAGAGGATTGAATCATCTGGTTTGCAAAAATGTTCTGACACATAAGAGGATGTAAACGCATTAAAACAAAGTTTTTGTCTCGAGAGAAATGGAATATTGCTGGAGTCTAAGAGATTACATTTTTCCATTAACTAAATGTAATCCGCCTCCTTGATGGAGTTTTCCCCCAGTAGAACGAATAAAATCAATTTCTTCTCTCGCTTCAAAATTAACTGCATTATAAAGATGTCAAGCTCGGGACTATCCTTTCCTAAGAGCTGTGGAGCAGTTTACTTGTCGCTATAACAAATAGATTCTATGTCCATTTCCGATCTTAGCACTCCACCATTGTTCAAATGGCCTTGTCTAAGGAGTGTTTATATCCTGCAACTGGATTGACTGTTACTTTTTCAAAGGGGAAAGGCTCATTGAATTTTATTCTCGGATAATCCACGACTAGTGTTTGCCAACAGAATCAAAATGGATGAAAATATTTAACTCTGACAACACTTTTTTCTGACAATATTTGTTATATTAAATTGAGTTGGCTTATCGCTGGTCTGATAAGCCAAAGGTCCTGGGTTCGATCCCAGTTGAGTACAAGATATTTTTCTCGAGCCACTCCCGTGTTTCGGAGGACACGTTAAGCCGTCGGTCCCGGTTGCATATAAAAAAAAAAGCAGTCGTTAAAAAAAGCGGCGAGGTGGAACTACCCGTAAGGGTCTCACCACCACGAAAAGCCATACGAATTTACTTTTTTTTTTTATATTAAATTGAACGCCATTTAATATATCAGAAAGTCCTTTTCAAAAACCATGACTTTCTCCAATCCTATTTTTGCAATAATTGATCAAATAGCTTTTTCCAAATTTTGAATTTACTGTGTGAAAAATGTAAGTCCTCAAGTGGTGTCGGATAAATATTATGGATCAACTTATACCATAACTTCCCAAACTGCTAAAGAAGGTGAATCATGCCGAACAAAATTCAGAAAACTAAAATTATCTAAACTGTTCCTGGATTTCTTGTTCCATGACGAACTGCGTTGTTTATTAACTTTTCATGTGAATTTAACGACTTTCAGTCAAATATTCATTAAGAATAAGTATAACTTACTTAATCTGTAGGCCGAGCGCTTCCGAATCTTTGAGATCCATCTTCAGAGGCGTGGGTTCCTAGATCATCATGTCAGTTTTTTGGTTAGAAGAGTTGTCGTTTTTGTAAAATGTGATCACACAAACTTTTTGATCACAAAGTTAATATCTATATTGTCTATTGAAGCACTTTCTTCTCATGTAGGCTAAGTACTTCTGGTGCAATTTTGATTTATGTTATACCAGTGATGATTTTACATTGGCACCTTCTAAGAAACCTGTGAGTCCAAACATTAATAGGCTTGTATTATTACCTCGAATTCATTGTTTGATGCTATTTTTATTGTTGAACATAATAAAAAGTCTTTGCATTTTCTCATACAATTATATACAATGTATTCATTGCTATTCTAGTTGTTCTCAAGCATGCAATTAGTCAATTCAGCAAATGTGTGTTCATATTACGATAGTGTGTTGCGTTGTCCCACAAGAGTTCCAAATAAAATCGGTTATTTCACCCAGTTGTACTTCAGAGTTAATTCTGTGTGAAATTACATCAAGTCCTGATTGTTATTGTCGTAGTTTATGGGGCCTTGTTGGCTGAGATTCGGCACAGAAAGAGGATTCAACCGAGTGTGTTTCGAGTTCACTTCAGAGTCTTTGAGATGGGGAATTCATTCGGACGGCCAAGCGAAACCGAGGATTATTGGATAGCTCCAGTGGATTCTCTGATAGCTTTTCTTGGATAATAGAGCACTCTATGCAATCGATGTTGTGTGATATGTACTCTCTCAGCTCAATTTCCTTGAAAAACCATTATTATTTTTGACATCTACTCGAGCTGACCTTCAAATATTCGTTCCTTGTCTATTGCTATTTGAGATTATTTTTTTGAAAATAGTCATAACCTATTCACATTTTTATTCAATCTTACAAATAAGTGAGTGGGTAATCATCATACCATTTTTCATGTTAAACGCCTCATTGACTCTCAGTGCAGATTTCCATTTATCATTACTTTCAGATTTGAAAATATAAAATAATCATTAAAAATAAGCATGCCCCTCAAGCTCACATTTTAAAAATTTTGTCCTCCTATATTCCTAATTCTATTTGAACTTGTTATTTAGCCTCACCTCAACCAAACCTTATAGTGGTTATGGCAACTAGTGTATAAGATTGTATGCATTATCATGTGCAAAATGCGTACCTGCGTTTTGCCGTGACAGCCCGGGTGTCGCTCCCTATTCTGCATGAATCAAATGAGGATCCAACGCACATTTTGTGAATTGGTATAAAGTAAACTTAATTTTAGGGATACACGACACATTTTGGATTAAACACCAACCATACATTTATAATGTTATATTAAAGCCAAATACTGCTGTCTTACTGACTGGATATTCATGTCTGTTTCCTGAGAACCACGCGGACAACAAAGGTTTATATTTAGTGCACATGTCCAGTTCCAGTTTAGCTCTAGACACGCGCATAATAAATGTAATGCACTCAAATAGTGACGGGAATTTCTAGGAACTTCGTCTAACAGAAACAGTAAGTTTATTTTGACGTATGAAAGAAATCATCCAATAAATTCATGTATCGTGTAGCTAGTTACCAAAGCATAATGTTGTACATAAATTATCTACATTGAATCAGAATGTTGGAAAAAGTGAGAGACCCTGAAACTATAATCAATTCCTGATGCAGGAATTCCATCTAAGAAAAGTCTATTCCGGAATAGCTCTGAAAAATTGATAGTGTGTGAATGAAATTATTCATGTATCGAGTAGACTTCCATGCATGGAGTTGCTCATTGAATCAGAGTATTGGCTGAAGTGAAAGATCATGAGACTGCAGTAGATTCCGATCAATTTTGTGATGCTCGTCTTCCATTGGAAAAAATTCAGTTTCTGAGAAGTATTAATAACATTTAGCTTCTGACGCAGAATTGAACTTTTTGTGGTATTCAAGAAACCACGTGCCGATCCAATATAACGGTCCTATGAGCGGACACTTGCTTGTTACTGGAGCTACAGGCTGCTGGTGGAAACTTATTAACAAGTGGTTGCGGACACCAGCTGCACAATTCAATTTAAGATTAGCTCACAGAGAGCGAGTGAATGTGCAGCATCAACCCCTATCCTAGCCTTTTTCGCAAACCGTCCCCCCATACTACGAACCATGCGTTTGATCGCTTTAACGAATTATCTGCAAGCTGTAAACCATCGCAATACACGCTATTTTTTCTGAAACATCCATTCCAATCTGGTCTGGCCATAAAGTTCACTAGTAGAAATTACGAGTCTCGAATTACAAATTCGAATTTAATACTCTCTAAAGCAATGTATTTTTGTGATTGACAGTTCAGTAGAAGAGTAATTTCACAAAATAATATCTTATCAAGTCAGTGGAATGTCTTCTGTCTTAAAGATCGTGAAGTAGAAAGGCATAAACTAGCTAAATTTTAGTAGAGAAGATTCTAACAAAGGATATTCATCATCTGACATGCATTATCAATCGAATTTACTCAAACTCACAAAGTCTTTCAAATGAATAGATTTTACTTCACTCTCCTACAAAGCTGATTAAATTTATCCATCCAGTTCAACCCATTGGTTCAATGGAAAACCTTCATCTATGTCATACTGTAAGTCATTAGATGCTATTGAAACCCCGTGAGTGATTTTATGTTCGCAGCACTACCCACTCGACGATTCTAACGTACTTTCCAGAGGCAAAACACCTTATCATTGTATACTTATTGTAATTTATAATCTTAATTTGATGCATTGAACTTAATAGGCTGCTATCTGCCAGCTGAATCATTATCATTTGAGTGATTCGGGCTTCTCTAGAAATATAAGTCGATTTATCACTTTTTGATGGCACATTTTCAAAGGATATCTCAAATAATAAGAGCCGTAGACTTCTTTAATGGTTCAATTCGGCTCAATCATGCACCTCTCTCTAATCAGGCAGATGCCTCCTTGTCTTTATATGCTCGGTGCATCAACATTTTTCAGTGATACCCAATTTCCAATTGTTCTCTAATTTATTTTTAATGTACGTTGATGGTATTTAACTACACACATTCTGCTTAATGTCAAATCTCTCCAATATCATAAAATAGATTTATCAAGTATATTTGAAATATTATTATATAATATAGAGTTGAGTTTCATTCATACTGCTATATTTCACTGCCTGTTTTGAGCCTTCTGAGATATTCTTCTTTTCTTTTTGGTTCACAATCAATCATTTTTTTTGAACTTTCATGTCCCTTTGAAAACTCCCTACATGATCAAATCATGGAATGCTCAGTTGATATCCACATTCCGATATCTCAAACATCTAAGATCTTTCACTTTTAATATTCGCATTTCTGTTATGTTTTATTCACTCTATGCCACCCATGTTTCAGCTCTATGCAGAGTACTTGTAACTGCAAACACTTTCTAGAGCTTCAATTGCATTCCTCCTCTCATTACCATTCTTACCAACCATTCAATTATATCCATATTCACGTTCTAAAATCATGCACAGGTAGTCATCTAGATAATGAGTCTCTTTCGAAACCCCTTTTTTATTTTTAGTAAATCGTGTCAAGTTGAAGTGATAAATAATAATGTAATCTACCCGCTTTCAAGTTGACTGCACCCGTTTCAGCTAACAAGCCTGAACAATTCCGGCTCATATTGATTGGACAAGTGTTCATAGGCTATAAATTAAGCCAGCCCACTCAGCCATGCTATATTTGAATATTGCGTTTGTAAATTGTGCGTAAGCGAAGGCTGTCAGCAATAGATTTCGGCGTTCTCGCAGACTAATTCGATCAGTTTGAGATGAAACTCGAAGGAAGCAGCCGTGTCTTAAATTGTTATCAAACTATTGTTAACAGAATGACAGCTGAAGAGTGGGATGTTGATTAGAATTAGATTGGTTTCCTGCTAAACTTCTAAGGTGCAGGAATGAGTTCGATGTTAACGCTCGAACTTAATTTCTTGTTTCCTGTAAATGCTGCAATCGTTCTCTTCCAATTGAAAGCTGTTGCATCTGTCCTGCTTGAAAATCTTAAAGTATCTTACTGGAAATGAGGAATTTATTTCACAACTGGAACTATAATATTTAGGAAATTGGACAGGTGATTTGAATTAGCCGAATAATAGACCTGAAATCTATTAAGAACCCGATATGTATTGTGAAGTTGAATTTTATTATGAAAATATTACTGGAATAGTGGAACTACAATACTGAATTACGATTTGGAAAGTGAACCGACGAATAGATTGAAATTTTAAACTGTTTTTTCGATACATCCCTTATAAAACCATATTATGCACAATTAACATAAACAGAAAAAAATAATATGAGTTCTAGACCAGGCCTTAACCACTCGGTGCCACCTTGTTTCATCTATTGCGACACCTCTAGGGTTATAGGAATAATATTTGTTACTGATGTTAGTATGAGTAACCATTCCAAAACCATTCCATTCCATTGTTCATATTACTGAACTCATAAATTGATCATCCTATCATAATATACATGCGTTGCACAGATAGGATCTCATTGGATCATTTCCAAGTTCAGCATTTTTTTTAAAGTTCAATAAAGAATGTATTGTACAGCATATTCCGAGAATTCTCTAATTTAAAGAAATAAAAATTGGGCCTACGATATTTTTAAGAAAACATTGATGACATTGTCATTTCTCGAAATAAAGTTGTTTTTTCAAAAGTCTACAAAAACATATTCAATATACATTTCTCATCATAAGGAACGTTTACTATCTTTAGTATTTCGTATCAACAACTCTCATATATTCACAGAAAATGCTCAAGCAAACGGGAGAAATGGGATATATTTCATCACTGTCTGAAGAAATGATAAGTCAGGAACAAAATCATGGCCTATTCTATAAAAAACAGAAACATATCTCCTACACTGAGAATTTTGCAGAAAAATTCTGATTAGGGGTGCGGAAAGTAAAAGAATGGTAATCTTTTCTTTGAATCATTCGAGCTACAGCTACCACTGGACAAGAAGTCAACAAAATAAGTTAAAAAATATAACAAAACTGAAAGGAGAAGGAATTTTGCTCAATGCCTTTTTCCTTTCGAGTTGTTTGACATTTTCTTTCTCAACAAACAGACTGTTTCTGAACTCGTTCATTTTCCGACGTTGAAATAACATTCTTGCTACAAATTCTCTCGTACAGCTCTTTTCTAGGTTCTTGTGCCATTTCTTTGGTCAGTAAATGGGATACCCGCAAACAACTTAGGTAGAAAATATTGAACTTGAAAAACGATTCAAAGATTTATTTTGTAGGATAGGATTTTATGTAATAAATTCATCAACAATATTATCGACGGTTATCAATCATGCATTATTAAGATAATTATTAAGAAATTTAAGAAAGCAATATACAACTGTATATATTACGGGAAAATTAAAAACGTATTCAACGTTCAAAAATAAAAAGTAATTTGTCAATTGACACTGAGCTGTAAGACACAACAAAGCATAGGAGAGAATTTCACTGAAGAAATCAATGTTACATTGCAGACTTACTCCAAGGTACTAGGCATGAGAGTCAAGAAAAGACAAATTTTATCAGTGTACTAGTGCCATTTCATGGAAAAATAAGAATGTATTGTAGTCTCAGACTGAAGTTTCAGGTCAACATACAGATCATTACAGCATGAACAGCAAAAACTAACCATTATAATTATCTTAGAATCGGATAAACTCACATTGAATTGCATGTAATGAATTCAAACTCAAGTTTCGGATTAATATATCTATTGTTTATTGTAACATGTGGAGTGAAAACTGACAAATCATTGAATTTACTTTAGAATAGAATGAGCTCACATTGAATCGCGTGTTAGATGAGGAATTCAAACTCAAAGCTGAGACAAAAACTGAATACATTCAAGGTACGGTAAATTGGTTGCATTACTAAAATGGCTGAGCTATCAGAGAGTGGAAGAAGAGTGGGAGCATAACAACAACAGACATGTGCGCAACGTTTTGTGGAAGTGAATTAATCCCTCGGAGCCGGAGCCGTGTGTTAATGTTTACACGGACTGGCAAACAGAAAACTGGCAAGAAAAGCGAGTAATGCAGGCGAGAAAAGATGCAGCACGGGAGAGCTGGCTAATTGCTTGGTGGTGACGAACAGATGTTCTTCACTGTGTGCTGCGTGAGGAGAAGGCCTCTGTCTGCGTTGCGTCTCCCCAGGCGTTGGTGGCTGAGGGCCGGAGGCTAGGACTGAGGCTACCAAATTGCACGAAGCCATCCCCTGACGCCTCCACCGACGCGCGAACTTGCACAGGACAATTACCATCTTGCTCGACACAAAACTTAACGGTCTCTTGGATCCTTGATGACTACGAGAAAGGCGATCTAATTTTCTTTACTCTGACAAATGTAATTTATACATGACTGAGAAATTACTCAACCGGATTCCTCACATTCTGTATCAAGTAATCTAAACTTTCCAGCCTCAACAAGCGAGGTCTTTCTTGCTTGGAAAACACTAAATAAGGAGTTGTTATTCCGTGGAAATAATTGTACTATCGTTTTTGTTTGGTTTTCACAGTATTAGTTGAATTACAAATCATTTGCTTCATCATAAGACATGTTGAAGAATTACTCGAAGTGGAAAATCTTTATTCATTTTTCATTAATAATAATTAGATTAACAATAATTCATCCATTGCAAAACTTGGAACAAATACAACTGGTTGTACGAAACGTTGGACTTTAGCTCAACACAGCTTATACTGCTTTATTGTATCAAGATTTCGAATACTTGTAGGTTGTGCTTATGTTTATAAGATAAATTATCTAACATAATTAGAGAGTAGAAACATAAACAAATATCATTGAGATGGGCCTTAGCCTGTGCAAGGATATTGTCTATCACAGAAAAATGTAATTGCATTCACGGAAATAATTGTACTATTTTATTTTTTTAATCGTTTTTTATAGTAGAAGTTTGATCTTAAAACATCATTTGCTCCATCAAAAGACTGCTCCATGGAGAAATTGGAATGAAATATTTCAATTTACCAATTTACTTACTTGCATTTATCTATTTATTTATTGACGATCTTGGAACAAATACAATTGTGAAGAAACGTTTGATTTTCAGCCAATACTGCTGCTATTACTGAATTGTAACAATATTTTAAGTATATGTGTGTTTTGTTTATGTTTTCATTTGACAAAATATTCAACTTCATTATGAAACAGAACCAAGAGAAAATACTATTAAGATAGGATAAAAACTGTATGCTTTGGCTCTGTGTCGCGTGAATAAAATAAAGTAGATCTCACACATTGTTCAAATAATAATTTCATGCCCTAGATCTCTAGATTCAATATTGATCTAGCATCGAATTATAGAAACTATAAAATACTAGTTTATGCAACGATTTTATGTTGACCCTTATTAAGGCACGAGTTAGATGTAAGTTATAACACGAGCGAATGCGAGTGTTATAAATATCTCACGAGTGCCTTAATGGCCAAATAAAATCGTTGCATACACTATTTTATCTACGACCACTAGTATACATTTAATTAAAACAATTTCATTTTACCTGTGACTGTCAGAGATATCTAACCTCTCATCTCATATATGAGAAGTTATAGTAGATTGTTAGGTTAAAGTAGCTGGTGTAGCAGTTTGATGAAATCAGCTGATAGTTTCACAATATTGAATTACGATATTGATTCCATCAAAAATGCTTCTGATTGGTCCAGAACCCGTGTTATAATGTAGAACCTGTACTATAATGAGCTCTTTATGCAACGGGTCTCAAAAAGCATTTCGAAAAGACAGCTGTTTTGGCATCAATTGTGAGACTGTAATGTATACATTATGACATGGTCGTAGATAAAAAACTATATGTTACAGGTGTCTCTTAAAATATTTATCCATAGTTTCTATTTATTGATTATTCATTCATCAAAATCCTATAATCCTGGATTCGTACCTACTTTCTTCCGTCAAAAAGCCTACTGATATTGAAATTGAACTTAGGAAATACAGCCCATCAATGTCAATGTGACAATTTTCAATGTCAGTTGAAGTTTCAAGGAATCTGTTAAGATTATTGAATATAGTTAATATAGTACTATTGAATATAGTTAAGACAGAAATTGAGTTGGTTTGTGACTGATGAGCTGACTTCAACGTGGAACGAGCCTGTCACAAGTAAGTCAACAAAAACTGTGCCAATTTATAACTTGAGTGGAATGTCCTTCACCAACAATCATCCATATAGTTTGAGCTAGGTTCTCTACATATGTATATGGAAAATATATAAATATATTTCGGCTGTGCCAAAAATGTGTTATACACTTTATATTGTGAATTTTCTTATAGTTTTATTTTTGTATTTTGGCGAAATAAAAATATTATTATTATATATTATGTGTTCTTGCGGTTGGGGCCGGGATCGCTATTGTAAAGGTACTGTTAAAGCTGGAATTATGCTTGTGATAAGTATCTTAGTTATCGACAAGAACATCCACTTACATTGTAGCACAACATTTTTGTAGGTCAATTTTTCAGTTGAATTGAACAATTGGATAACATTTTGTGATTATTTCGATCTATATAAGCTTTCCCAAATCATGCAATAACGATGTCAAATGTGTTTAACCTGAAATAGGAAAATTAAACCTGGAAAATGTATTTTAACAAAAAAAATTCAATCACAATTATTCTCACACTTCCACAACACTCATTCGCATTTTTTCTTTGTTCTTAAATAGAGTTGCCGATGAAATGTGCCGATGTTATGCTCATGATGGTACACACACAATAGGAGAGTTTTGTATTGTATTTTATCATTATTTGAAAAGGTTTTATAAATTATTTTCATTATTATTTATCATTATTTCAAAAGTGAATTAGTGATATTGAATGTGGACTCTACTGCTTCAAGTGATTGTGGTCTTGACATGATTCTGACTAATAAAAAAAGAAGATTTGAGCCTTCAGAACCTACTCCTAGACCTTTTTATAATTATGCATTTTTGGCTGTGCACCAATGTGGTGGACAATGGTCCCTTATAAAGATTTTTTTATACACAGACTGTGTCCACCAATTTGGTACACACGTTTTAATTGTTTTCAACGATCAGCACTTTTCAGAAAGTACATCACACATAGAGCTAGCTCTTTTCTAAAGGAAACACAAAAATACTCTGGTCCACTGGTAAAATACAGTACATGATTTTATGGCTTGTCGTCAAAGTGCTAGTAGTTTCTACTCTATTTTCCCACTTTTTCTGTTCAAGTCAGACTGTATAACTTTTATTCCCACAATGAACTTTTCTGAGTATGCTATTACTATGAAACTATCCTATTGAAATATTATCATAAGCGAGAAACAGTATTTCGAACTCTACCGAGATCATAAACAGAAAAATATACAGAAATTGACACTTGTAGAACAATTTAAATTTGATATTTTATTATGACTAACAGTCATCTGGGACATCTGGAGCAAGTTTGCAAAATGTAGCCTACTCCTCCCTACCTTTCCAGGACGTGAATTGACTGAGAATTGAATTTTAATTGGATAATCATATTTTGATGGGCTCTGCAAGACTACTGGCGTTTGAATTATACGAGATTCCAAAACGATCGCTGTCGTCGAACAGTCAGCCATCAACAGACGCATTGTTGTTTGAATGATCGTTACGGGGTACTTAGCTTGTGCTTGCAGCAGGTGCTGCTACTGAAGTGTTGGATAATGTGTAATGGTGAATTTTCAATGGAACTGTTTTGCACATCACACAGGTGTAATCAAATCGACTTTTCCTGGTTCAATTCGATAATGTAACCTCATCTTTGTTGTGTTATACTATGAAATGATTGCAAATAGCGTATTGATCGTGCCAAAATTGTAGTGAGAGTTCAAATGCATGATAATGATGATTGATCATTAAGAATCCAGAAGTTATGGTTCAAATGACTGTTGATGAAAACACCATTCAATGTAATCTGCATGAAGCTGTTCCTTCATTATTTGATAGGAGCTCCTCTGTTTCAAAAAAGTTTAGTATTGAAACAAGGTTTATTAGATTTGTAACCTTGGAACGTTTTTAGCTTCACTGGATGGCTGCTTATATCCATAATAGCCCAGTCAAATGAGACAAATCGAGAGGAACAATTGATAGAGAAATGGGGTTTTCACCGATCGCTTCTTAAATATATAAATACAAGAAATCCCCAAGGGTAGGGGGTGAGATCGATTGAGAGGGGCGATGGAGAGGTACAATTATATGTTTTTTGCTTATAAATCAGTAACATTGAATCAAATAGATTTTGTTCTTCTTAGCTAAATTAAAGCTGATAAAATTCTCTACAAAAATAATCTCCTGCATTTTTTTGTCGAATCAACCGCAAGCACATTTCGGGCTTCCCAAATTAAGGGGTTGCACATTATGGCACAGGAAGAATGTTATTTCAGATCTATTCCGCTTTGAATGTTATTTATTATAGTTGAATTCAAAGTTTAGGTCGACGAACCATCATATCTTACCGTTTTATGACAGTGAAATCCAAATGAGGATTAAATAGCGGGGTTTGAAGGGTACTCACTATAAGCTTATTGTATGACAGGCAATTGAAGATTTATTTGCATAAATGGACTAAATTCACATATTACCATTTTTTAGACAGAATCCACTCATTCACTCACTCAAAAAAAGCTTATGTGTGTCTGTAACTTGATAAGCCTTTTCCTCATTTTTCGAAATAGTGTTTTGGGGTCTAGTCCTGTTTGACCCTCCCCCCCCGTTCATGCGCCATTGCCCTCAGTCTAGAGGCAATCGCATGTCTCAAGCGGCAAGGTGAAATTGCATTGCACTCAGTGTAGAGGCTCACGAGTGTCGTCATAACATACGATCAATATTATTGTTGATTATGATAACCAGTTATAACCATTTCACCTTCTATCTCAGTATCCTCATGGATCTTAATAAGGAGAATTTGAATTCAATTGGTAAAACTGAGATCACTTATTATTTACTCTATGGTTCAAAACCCACCTACAACTGTAAATTTACCTTGCTCACCATAATACATATATTTACCTAGCATGACTACATATTTACATTCAAAACAGCTCAAACTACTTATAAGTAAAAGCTATAATGATTAGGCTAAGCTACCTGAAGATCAATTACGAAGATGTTCATTAACCTATGCACAGACAACCAAATTATTTCATAAATTTAACTTGCTGTTGAATTCACATGATGGAACGGGACAACACAATTTCCTGCTATTCAACAGTATTTACTGCAATACCAACACACATTGGATACCTGCACATCTGACTGGACACTAATTTTAGTTCGTTAACAATGTGAATGAAGGGAGAGGAGACGGTAATAGCTCGATTGTGCACATCAGTGCGTATTGATTGTAGATCGATGAATGGGACATTGAATTGTACTCAGTGGAGGGAATAAGGTTTTTTGCAATAAAGTATCACTGTCATCAGTTAGTGGGATCGGATAGTATTGGGGTGGCGGTGGCATCGATGCCGAACCGGTCGACGATAGCTAAACAGTGTGCAGGGGGCAATTTGTACTGTTAAAGCTTTAACAGGGCTCACAAATTTGACAATCTCTGCGGCTCTTGCATCCAGCTGCGCCAGCATCACAAATTGTCTACATAAATCTCGGCAAGCCGCGTGCATTACAGCTCCTTGGATATCCTCGCCCTTGCTAGCCTTCAAATCCCTTCCTATTCCACCTCCACAGCCACCGAACGTATCCTACAATATAACAAATCAATCTTCTATGAGCTTAAACGCTGAAGTATCTGGCTCTTGCTCCTCCCACTTACAAACGCACAGAGCAACCAGTCTCGTGAACATATCAAACGAAAATTAATTATTTGCACACCAAATTCAGACAAAATTTTCTTCCTGTAAATAAATTGAGTCTGTAAGCCTCAATTTTGTACAATCTTTCTATCGTGAGTATTTTATGAAATGCATGAATTGTTTCACTCTATATCAGACTTCCTATTGCATGAGGTATTCGGTTTCTAAAATATTATACAATTTGTTAAACAGAATGAAATATAGTATAATATTTTAATAGATCAACTCTTCTCATTAAACACAATTGTCATGAATCTTGGATTTCTCTTGTTAATCAATTTCAATACTTTGGAAGATTCAGTTTTTATGGTAAATTTAACGACTTGCAGCCATTTTTAATTAAGAATAAATAAATAATTTATTTACACAGGCTGAAACGTTTTCGAACCGCCTGCGTTCCAGCCTGCGTAAGTAAATTATTTATTTACTCTCAATTTTAAATGACTGAAATTCGTTCAATTTACCATGAAAAGCTAATATTAACAATCCAGATCGTTATGGATGAAGTAATTCAAGAATTAACTTTGGAAGAGTGAATAATGATCGAGGCCAGTATGAGCAATCAACGTTTACACTGCGTTCAATCGAATTTTAGATTACTTAGAAAGGGTATTTGAATTACAATATTTGAATGTCTATTTGTATGTATGAATTATATTTATTACCCAAATGCAGATTTTGTTATCAAGTTGTTCAGTTTAAGATTAATTATTTCCAATTTAATCTAATTTTGAGTTATATTTTTTAACACACGATATACTTCAATATTGTGAGTAGACCTATTCTTGATAAAGCGCAGAGACAGAATAGAGGCCTCGAAATCAAAGTTGTTGATGACTTCACAAGACTAGGTCCGCTTTCAGTCGAGTCTTTATCTAATTATTAAGTTTATTGCTATTTGAAACAGTAAAAAGCTGATGGAATGCTCGCTATTGAAGTCATAAACGTCTCCCGATAGTGTGCACACTTTATAAAATTTTGTAAAAGTTTCATTTCATCAACTTTAATAGGTTAGAAAATGAATGATGTATCATTAATGAGCAACGATTAAATTAGTTGCGGAATAGAGAATTTATGTTCAGAAAAATTGTTCAGGAGAGAATATTCAAAGACTACGAATTATAGAATCAACAAGAGGAATTTAAAATGAAAGTTAATCAACATGAGATTTCAACGAATAGGCTTATAAGCTAAGAATAATAGTCATATGTTGATACTTATTTTGAATATTTTAGGAATTTCCTTTTATATTTATGACAGATATTCAAGAATAATGAGCGCTATTTAATCATCCGTAATTATCTTATCAATATTAAAACACAATAGTAATTATGAGTTTCAAATAAAACTAATAATTTTTCAACTGAATACTCTGTGTCGTTGTGCATTTATAATGGTAGAAGTCGAATGATCTGCTTCTAGATTTATTGATAATGAGCTTCCAAGATGATAACTATTCAAAAACGAAGTCCCGCGCGGCAATGACTGAATATCAAGATCGCCCTGATTCCATGCTCAGCCAATCCCTCCGCTTATAGTGGTAGTAATAATATCAAGCTACTATGAGAAAGTAACAGTATCAATAATTATTTCAGTCCTTCAATATTTTCTTCTCAATTTATCGGAATAAGAAAAAGGAAAAACAAATATGAATTATTATATCAGTTCTGGCTCAAATGGTATGAGGAAAATTAGTCTTATTATTGAAAGAAACCACACACTACACAGGTAACTTCAAACAAAAGGCATGAACAATGCTTTTTGAATAATAATTGAAAACTTCATTTATTCTCTCTGAAGGTTCTTTGTTCAAGTTAGCATGGAAGAAGGGATATGGTAATTTATAACTAGTTGGTTGAACAACTTGAATATTTCAGCCATCC
Organism: Conomelus anceps; assembly: GCA_948455865.1. Classification (NCBI taxonomy): domain Eukaryota; kingdom Metazoa; phylum Arthropoda; class Insecta; order Hemiptera; family Delphacidae; genus Conomelus; species Conomelus anceps. The sequence continues at coordinate 26,095,397 of OX418217.1, forward strand.
ATTTGTAAAGCTGGGTTATTCTAGCCTTTTTTGCGCTATTTTTAAGGAATTCATGAAGATTTTGATTAAAATTATCGTACACAACAATAATTGAATGCACGGTAATTATCGCACGTAACAATTGAACGTACAGTACTTTTGAGCCAAATCTTCACAATTTTTCAGCTTGGGTCTGGCAACACTGGTGCGCAGTGCGCACCGCTAAAGGTGCGGAGCTGGGAAACTCCAGCTTTAATTGAGTTGCACCTATTCAACCAAAAATAATTTGGTTTTAAAACTTTTCAATTGACTCTCACGTTAGGAGTTTCGGAAAAGTCAATCGGAGAGGTTATTAAAAATGCATTTTTCATTGCAGCTGGATCCCAATCAATTTTTGGCGAAAAGTTTTCAATCGGAAAGTGCATTCTAATGAGACAAGTCTGTAACGTCAATCAGATTCCGTTCACATTCCTCTAATGATTTGAATCATTTCCTGGAAGATCCATAAGAGATAATGAGTTTCTGCTTAAATGTGAAGCCTTTCATCACCTCACTAATTCGGTGCATAGAAAGTATAATTGCCTCCAAGCTAGGTCCATGAGAATTGGAGTAAGGTGAGTTGTAATTACATTCCACAATCGAACCTTTCCCCCAGAGCAGCCCGTCTGAACTATAGGCGCTGTAATTGAAATACTCTCAGTCATTGTGAAGGGAATTCATGTTTGTGACAAGGCTCAGAGCATTCTATTAATGGATGATGATGCTGATTCATGATTGTTGAAATAGAACCTAGAAACATTTGCTACGTTGATTGTTTGTTGGAATTCGAATTTCTGACACAATACGAACAATCTAGAAAATTGTAAATGATATAATCAAGTAGCGTGAAATCACATGGAATCTTCGAGAATTTAATAATTAACTCACAAATTTTTTCCATCTTCCTGATGAAGTTATGATATAGTGATGATATTTCGAAAATATAAGTTCAATAATTAATTATTGGTAATATCTTTGCTTGATATCATTCAGCTTTGATTACATCCAGTTTTCATCACTGTTATCCCACTTTCACAATCAAATAATTATTGAATTTGAGGCTGAAAAAGCTAATATGCTCATTTAAAATATCATCATCAATCTGTTTATTCTGAAACTCTCTATGCATTTGAGGTGATAGAGCGTCGAATAATTGAATAATATCGCCCAAGCTTTTCAAATGCTTTTGATACCAAACATTCAATGGCCTATGAGACACAATTTTTCTATAGTACAAAACAACAGTCTAATAGAGTCTTATAATTTGAAAGTGAACAATTTTTGAAAAATTATGTGAGTCACGAGAATGATGCAAATTGAAGCATGAGAAGGATCAATATTTTTTATCTTAAGTGATTCTAAAGTAGCTTTAGCTTTTGAATCATTCCAACAAATGAGTTTTCTCATCAATTTTTCTGGAGCAACTCTTGTTATCCAGTTATTGAATTATCTTGAACACAATCAAATTATAGATGAAATACAGTATCGTTTTAGAACATCCAAGAATACTTCTGATGCTTTTTTTGGTGTAACAAATTGATAATATAGCAAAGAGGCTTAAATAAACAAATTCTTTTAACCTTCCTAGATTTAGCAAAGGCATTTGATTCAGTTGATATGGGCAAATTATTGTAAACGTTGAACTCAATTTATGTGAGGAATAAGTCTTTAGAATGGTTCAGAAGTTACTTTATAAATAAGGCTCAAAAAGTATTCATTAATGGAACTGAAAGCTCAGGAGCAAATGAAGATTATGGAGTGGCGCAAGGCACCCCTTCTGTATACAATTCAAATAAATTACATCTCAAAATTGAAATTGAATGGTATGCTCTATATATTCGTAGACGATATGGCTTTGATCACTCTTATGAGTTCATGGGAAGAATAAGTGTACAGCAAGGCCTCTATCGACCTAATTTAAGTAATAAATTGGATGGATCAAAATGTTCTGACTTTAAATGTGAACAAAACAAATGTATGCCAATTTTTACAAGTAGACAAGCAGATATGGGAGCTAGACATGGGAGCATTTGCATGTTTGTGGTGATATCCGGTCAGTTATCTGCAACTGTAATGTTATTAGGCGTGTAGAAGAATACAAATACTTGGGAATAATAAAAATTATTATTATTATTATTATTATTAATCTTTTAATTTTAAGTTTAAAATGATGATGGTGCCCCAAACAGGACTAGCTTTCCTCGGGGTACTTGAAATTATTTGTTCTGCAGTTGATGTTGTAAGGATTATACTTTATATAACAGTGAAATTGTATTATTCTTTATTGTTTATAATTATATGCTTCTATTTTTTAAAAATTTTGTAGTAGTATACTTTGACAACATTGATGATTATGAATTGTATCAACTGGAAGAATAAATGAATTTGAATTTGAATTTTGACTATTGATTCTTGTCAACATATTGATTACCAAGCCTCATTGTTTATTAGTTTACTGATTTTCGTTATATGATGGATAGCAATGATTTAATTTGAATTTGGAATGAACTATATAACTTTTCCTATAGATTTTTATCAACTTATCCTGACTTAGCAATTCCTGTATTGACATAAGTTATATTGATTATATATAATTTTATTAATTGATTATTGATGTTTATAATATGATATGGATTAACTCGACTCCTCCAGTCAAACCTTCTTGTGAAGGTTTTGGAGTAACATTCGTTCCTGTATAATGTATTGTTTTTCTAGTTTAAAAAAAAGGAAATTTGCATTTTGTATTGTCTTTTTTGAAATTAATAAACTCCCTTCTTCTGGGGGTACCAGGACGAAGGAAAAGGAAGGAAGGATTATTATTAACCAATACTGGATTCAACTGGGTCCCCCAAATTCAGCAACTCAAAAAAATTTGAAGTTTACTCTATGCGTTTGGTCAGATAAACTAGGTCCTGACTGTGAGTCAATGCAAAGTGATATATTGTGCTCATGGGCAATCACTTCTTGAATATGGCATCTTAGCGTGGAGAGAGGCATCTTCTACGATCCTGAGGACTTTCGCTATCTCATGGAGGGCTATCATGAAAATAATACTGAAAAAGAGTACATCTGACTAACATTGAACATAATTATCTAACCAGAAATAGATTGGATTTAGACATTCAAATTCCCAGACTAAAAAAATTTCCATGACAAAAAAAACTCTTACTAATTAATTAGCATACTGCATTTACTTTTCCGCAACCTTCCATGTAACGTCTTGATACCTGATAGTGTAGACATGGCTATCTTTAAGAGAAGATTGAGTGCTTGGTTGCTTTGCATGGGGCAGAAAGCTTGTGGGGAACTGACTAGGTCACCTTATTATTCTCAGCTGTGAGATCCATTTTTTTTTGAGATGCTATTCTATTTACTATTATTTATCTTGTTTATTTTTATGAGCGTCTTTACTTTCCTATTTATTATTATTATTATTATATAATATATAGTCCTATCATTATTATTATTATTGTTATTATTATTGTTATTATTATTATTATTATCATTTTGAATGAATGTTCTTTAGTTAATAATAACTAAGAAAGTAATGCTTCTACATATTTTTGCTTATATCAGTCAATTGCATTTTACCAGTATAATGTTTTTTAATTTTGTTACTCAGATGTTTAATGCGAATTTATTAAAATACTTAAGCTTAGCAAAAATTTGTTTTAGTCCTATCATTATTTTTTCATTGATATCAACAAAATATATTATAATTATTATAATTGTACAGACATGTAAACGACCCTCCTCATTCACAGACTTGTGTCTAGGTGAGGAGTACATTTCTTCTTTGATGTTTTTTTTTTCATTGTACTTTACTTGGTTTTTGAGAATAATAAATATTTCAGTCGAATTCACTTCAATTGTATGTCCTTCTCAAGATATTGCTGCATATGGCTAGGAACTGAAAGTTAGTATAAAAACTCTATCAATTATATATATCAATTTCACAATTTATGCAATAGAATTAGCGAAGAAATAGATGATTTCCGATATAAGGGGTTCTCTGATATAATTCATTAGAAAAATCGATCTTGAAAGGATCGATATTCAGAATCGGATTACAGATAATCCTTCCAGCATAATATTGCTTAGAAATTCAATGTCATATTTTAATTATGTTTATATTTTTATTTTCATCACATTACTTAATATTTCTAGGAATACTCCCATTTAATAAGTGATTTGTCAAACAATTTCGTCCTTGTAAACGAAGAAGAATTTCACAAGTAAAAGTCAAAAAGTATCAGTCAATACAAATATGATATATACAAAGTCCTTGAGATACAACAAATGTGAACACCATCACTCTGTTCAGATTTCAGAGTTCATCGAAGTCTGCCACGGAATAGTACGCTTTATCGAATAAAATTCTTTATAGATTTCTTGAATAGCTTCAGGTTGTCAATTTTTCATATGGTCTCAGGTAATTGTACAATTATATTATAATTATAATAATGATACAATCTTATTCCTGAATAAGAAGGGGTTTTCTGATATGTCGCATGTCTGTGGATTGGGTAGATGTGTACAACAGCAAATGCTGATTACGTGTGGAGTAATTATGCCTCTCTGTACAAAATTGAAATTTATATATCTATATAGTCTATGATATCTGAATAGACTGAAAGTTTCAGTAGACAAATAGTTGGTAACAGCACAGAGAACGTGGGGTATTTTTGTCTATGCTGGTAGTTACTTTTGTCTGTTACACAAATGTAACAGTACTGCTCTGCAAACTTCCAGAAAATTAATATTATAGTGATAATATCCTAATATTTCGATAATCGCCTCAAATTTGGGGAAGAGCTTATAGAAAGCTTTAGGATAAAAAGTACATGGAGTATTAATCTATGCTATCAGTATGAGTAATTTATTTCATTCAATCGATATCAAGAAACGCAAATCATAAGTGTGAAGAGAGAAATATACATTGAAAAACATGAAGGGAGTTCCCCGTTTTAAAAAGTTTGTGTATGCGTGGAGAAGTCAAATTAAGAATGTGTGAAAATGTCAAACTGAGAGCGAGTAATTTACCAGGCTTTGAATACCATATTGGTAGATTAACATAAGTGACGTTTTGAAAAGTTGGCAATTTTTTCCAAGTGCAAGACATTCGTATCGGGAAAATTTAGCTGGAAGCGAAGGTCAACTTGTTTGCCCTTTGCGATACTACTAGCCTACATTAGAAGAGCGGTCTTTGCTGAGGCTGGGGTCGGACTTCTCTCGTCTGCTCTCTCGTCACTGTTGGCGCTCTCTGTTGCACCCGCGGTCGATATTAGCCCGGCCAAAACAGTGACGTCATACCACTTCCTCCCCCTGCCAAACCGACCACCCAACCAGTCTTATCCAATCCCTAGCCGACGATGCATCCCGCACTACTCACTACACTCTTCTCCAGCTCTCGTAGTAAATAGAGCCGCTGGCTGTGGACTACCTTGGCAATGAAGTTTGTCCTAGGGTGCACCTCCACCCAGATGCATTCTGAAAGAACGTGGTCCATTGCAGTAGAAGTCGGGAGTACAGCTACAGAATCACTTGTCTCCGATCAGAGGTCTATGATTTGTGATTTTTGAACGTCTATAAAAATTTCTACATTCACTTTGACATATTATTTTATTCATATGGAAATTGAGAAAAAAGTTCTGCAACCTGCTGGAAGGCACCAGCAGGGCCCTCAGGCCTCTCAGTCTGTTCCAAGAATTCCAAATCATTGATATCACTCAATAATATCACAGATAAATTATTAGTTCTTCTTTTCTCCTGGCTCAAAATCTCAAAATACAGTATAGAACTAATTATTTTGAGTATGACAACCATAAGAAAGATCGGCTAAACAATTTAATTTGTCATTATGTTGTATGTTCAGTTCTTAGAATCGGACATTCAAATCTAAGTGAGACAAGTGTACAAAATTCATCGGAATCATCAATCAAGCTATATTTCAATCAAGTAATTGATTGAGCCAGTCTACTGGTGAAATAATACTGTAGTTCATTCTTTACCACTACTATTAGTGAAGTCTAGAGTGTTACATATTTTACTGTACTTTTATAGATGCATGAGCTAAAATTCGAAATAAAAAGTAGAACATAGCCACCATTTAATTTACTGGATATATTATTTGTCCCACATCATAAGAGTGTTGATGTGTAAATCAAATGAGCATTTTTTAGCTCCCACTGTACGAAGTAAATAGGAGAAGAGAGGAAGTAAATACGTAGGCTCTGTCTGTCCGTACGCATAAAACTACAGGGGGTAAAGGCACCAAATTTTCAGGAGGTAGTAGGCATCTCATAAGAAGAAAAAATAAATTAAAATTAATTATTATTATTATTGTTATTATTATTATTATTATTATAATTATAAAGCAATTAACTGTGCAAGTTCTGTGTTTAGATTCTGATTGAGAATGACTGGCGTCTACGAGTAAACCGCTGTCACACAGTTTGCCTGTCTTACCCCTGCATCAGTTTGTTTACTCCAAAAATAATTATTATTTGCACCGGTATTGAACTATACAAACACTTCATCATCACGCAACCATTATTAGGATCATTGTACTATACAATAATTATAATAGAACGATCTCATTGAGCCATGTCTATTCATGCTATTCTACTGTAGTTTATCTTCCACCATCATATTTGTTTGTTAAAAAGAGTTTCAACGCATTCAACCAGACTTGTTCTGAACTTGAGTTTTAACTTTGAGGTATGGAGTTCAAATCTTATTTCTCATTGAAATGGGATAGTGATGGTTATATAGTTTATACAGAATAATATTATATTTTGTTGAAAATGAAAAATGCTGATGTACTGCTACTTCACTCTGAATTCACGATCCCTTGATGCGTCATTGAGCTCAATTATTTTCTTCATGAGTTGTGATTCCTCTGAAATATTTCTTGGAGCTTTAACAACCATAATTTAGTTTCTCTTCAATTTGCAGGCTCTCAACTCTCCCCTCCCTCATCGTAAGAAGCGGAGCATCAAGAGTAAGCGACTTCTATCTTTTCACCTTGGACTCCGCCGGAAACAAATGAAACTTCGTCTGTTCGCCAAATGATAGAAGACACGAATTGCCACCTGCAATTTATTAATGTTCATTTTCTAGCATAAATTCTAAAAATTTGAGCTCATGACTCACTACAGAGCCAGGGTTCACTACAAACCGGGAGTTATGGAGGATTCTATTAGAGCGAACTAGACACTTTAGATTGGTGCTGGACTAATGTAGCCACATCCTTGATTACTCTGTGGAAACACTCTAGGGCAACAAGTGTTAAAGTTTGGTTGTAAATTGAGGTTTGGTTTGGCTTCAAAATTCCTTACCAGTGCATATACAGTATTAAAAGTAAGTAAGATAGGCTATGCTTGTGTCGATGCATTTATTGGAAACTAATAATTAGAACGCACTAATGTTGAGGACGCACTTTTTATTATCCAATATATAAATAATGCCTTGATGTTGTACTCTGTCAATGTAACGGCAGCGCTTTAAGGGCTTGAATAAGGAGAAGAAAAAGAAGACCAAGAAGAAGGAGGAGAAGAGTGAAGAGGTGAAGAAGGAAGAAGGAAGAGGAGAAGAAGGAGGAGAAGAAGAAGAAGGAGAAGAAGGAAGAGAAGAAGAATGAGGAGAAGAAGGAGGAAAAGAAGAAAAAGGAGAAGAAGGAAGAGAAGAAGAATGAGGAGAAGGAGGAGAAGAAGGAGGAGGAAAATGGAGAATAAAATGAAGAAGAAGGAAAACAATAAAAAGAGAAGAAAGAAGAATATAAGGATGCAGAAAAGAAAGAAGGTGAATGAAGAGAAGAAGAAAAATATAAAAAGAAGAAGCAGAAGCAGAAGAAAAGACAAGTGAGGAGTGAATTAGTTACGTCAGGAATCTGGAAATCAAGTTTCAATTGAATTGGGCGAACTATTAGTTCTGAATATAGCTTCAGTACGATAGATAATCTATTTGGTTTTGAAACATGTGGAACATGTACACCTGAATGAATCTTATAAATTTCCGAAAACTGTCAATTCATCTACGATAACAATGGAAACAACTCGGTTGCCCTGTAACCGCAACTCTCATGAGAATCATTACATTCACATAGATGAAAGCGTAAGTGACGGCAGAAACTCAAGAGAGTTTTCTCTTGTAGATTGCCTTTGTAATTTGTAAAAAGTAAACCACTCCTTCTTATTTTTGATAACTCAGTCAGTTTTCCCGTCATCTCAATCAGTGGAATTCTATTAAGCTGTTATTTAAAATAATCTTACTGGGCTTTATTTAGTGACCGAGGTGGCAAATGGCTGCTGTTGACTACTAACCAATCTGAATGTATTCACACTGTTGTTACTCACTCGTTTCTTAACAAATATATTGTGAAAAATTGAAAGTGAAATTTTAAAAAGTCGTGAAAGTTTGGTCCACGAAGCTGGATCAATTCCAGACAGGGACATCCTGATCCATCTCTTCCCAATATTCATTGGATATGCAGTGTCGTATTGGCCAAAGTGTGTCCAAATATTTGATGCAATAGTGCGCCTACAAATCATCTTGTTGGTGGAATTTATGACTTCTACAACTTTGAGCCAACCCTCACTCAGCTGAGCTGGTATTTAAAACTCATTGAACTATTTGAAAAATCAATGTTTGAACATTTTATAATAAAATAATTAAATTTCTGCTTTTAAATTACTATCTCTCAAAAGTTAATCCTGCCAAATACTAATTAAACCAACATTAATAGTGGTGCACGTTGGTCAACAACTTTTATTAAAATTGAGAGGCGCTCTACGAGCAAAGGGTTGCACAAGTTTTGGTTTCTTCTCGGATTCCAGTGAGGGAAATTCGGGTAGTAATTATTTTTTGGGCACTGCAGCCTATTTGCCGCCTAGATTTCTGGGACAAATACACTGTTATAATATGACTACTTGATGAAGTTCGACTGAGCTATTAAAAAGCAGGAAACAGTGTTACAATAGTTATGTGAAGTACTATTACTTTAGCAGTAATACTTTTCTTATCATCTCGTATTGCTTTGACATGAATGCATCATTACTTTCCAGTGTCATTATTATCGCGCTCATTAGGCCAGGCGCACGTTGAGATGTCGGTGGCGCAGAGCAGAGCAGCACAGTTTCTGTGTCCCATGCGTTTACTATGCTCCGCTGTAGGAGCGCAGAAATCACGCGCATGTTGGCGCGCAGGGCAGGGCAGAGCAGCATTGGTCTGTGTCGCACTTGTGACAGAGACACAGAAACTGCGCCGCTCGTGCACTCGTCACTACGTTATTTTGTTGGTGTACTAAAATCTCTCAATATGGAAGAACAATAATAATTGTTATTGATCGAGTTTTTCTTCAGTTCCCACAGGCCTTTGGGCGTTACAGCCCTCTGAGACAATTAAAGGTTTAATCATCTGGTGTACTTCTTCAAACTCTTCTCGACTAAGACGACAAACATTTTTAAACTGTTCTGGTGATAGTTCTTTTTTCATTGCGAATGCCCCATTCGTATTCCGTTTTTTCAAGTAGTCACTTTTCCCTCGCTTTGTCACCTCTTGACCTCATGTTTCAATCAAGATGGATGATAGTTTATTTTTTTTAATCTTATTAATCCACAGTAAAGTAAAAATTTATTTGTTTGTTATAATATTGAAAAACATTGAATTGGCCTATATGCTAACAAATGTGAATAAGGAAATATTTTTTTTTTTTAGTTTATTGAGAGTTATATTTTAGTTTGTTGAAAGATATTTTCAGTCCAGGGTAAAGTTATTTGGTTAAGCGACTCGCCCCTCAGCACAAGCTTGGCTTAGAGAGGGGTGAACAATCTTTTTTTTTCATTCTTAAATCATTTTTAGTTTAATATCCTATATTTATTTTGTCTTGAATATTCTATAATTTTATTTATTTTTTATTTGCTTATTTAAAAAATTAAAGTTTATTTATTTTATTGTATACTTATACATTTTGCACCTTGGAATGTATTTTTGTCATATAAAAATGTATTGTGCATTTTGATTGGCTGAATAAAAAATTATTATTCTTATTATTATTATTATTATTATTATTATGTACAGCAATAGCAATGAATGGAACTCCGCATCCGAATCTGACTCTGACCTTTGATCAAGAAATCTTGAACAAATGTTGACAAACACAATACACCTCAAAAAGCACATCCACCTGCGTCGCACTGTAGAATGAAACTGCCTCCCAACATGCGCTTTAAACTGTGCGACACGTTTCTGCCCTGCTCTGCTCTGCCCTGCGCGCCTGTGTCGCACTGCTCAACGTGCGCCCCATCTTACTGTTTGCATAAAAACCACATTCTGACATCACCTCTGACATGACATTGATTCTCCTGCGGAAAGAGCAAAAACGATGCAAGCTGTATCTAGAACATAGTTATTTTGGGATCCAGGGAATTTTGACCAGCTAATTATTTGTTGTTGAAGCTCTCTATCAACTTTGGTTATCAGACACATGAATGAAATGTGGCATCAAATTATAGTTTTTTTTAGAGTATTGGAAGAACCGTGCAGTTACACAACAACTCAAATTCACCATATGACAGTATTTCCTCGCTCATAGGAAACTGTCGATACACAGATACACAACAGATGATCCTCTTCAGTCTGGAGTATAAATAGATGGAAATGACAATGGATAATTCAACATTAATCAAATGCTCTTGTACAGTCAGGATGAATGAGCCTACGCTAACGCTTTTGGCTAGCAATAAATTTCGAACTGATGTCTACAAATTTCGCACAGCCGACATCATCGGCTGTGCATAATATATTGAGTATTTGTGGAAAATGTGTGTCAAGTTTCATCTAAACTCATATGTTGTAAAATACCTTCCATGCTCTCAAGCATGCATTATGTTTGTATGAGAGTACGTGATTTCGAGAGCTAGCATTCTGTTTATCGTATCTGTAACATCTCTATCTCAATAAGTTTGCGCTGTTCTCAATGACAACATTCGTAATCGTTTGACGGATGAGAAGCGATGGTGACTTGGTGATTGCAGTTTCAGGGCTTTCGTGCTTTAAGTCACGTGTGCTCCTGTAAGCATTTGGATGGGTGTCTGACAGCAATAACATGATGCTGTCTGCTTTATTGATGGTTCGGAAACCACCAAGATTGGTCTGTTGGAAGGGGCGAATCCAGGGGGGATTCTTAGCCAATACTAAAAATATATATCTGTGTCTTTCATGGTTATGAGAACCTTTGTTCTGGATGCGCTCCTGATTGTAGATTCCCCATCCATAACATCATTGTATCATTATGTTTCAAGGTTCACTGGTCTCAATCGATGATTTGCTATCTCTGTAGACTTAGGATCAGTTTAATTATGTATTGATCTCCATATATTATAAGTAATAGTTATTATCAATTTTGGTAGTATAGTATTATATTCTAATTAACTCATATCACATATGTATTCCATCATGATAATTGATATTGTGTTTCTGTATGAACTCTTTTTTTTACACTTTGTATAAAAGAACTCGTTCCTCACTCACAGGCATGTGCCCACCTTCTTCAATGAATCATGTTATGTTATCAAATAGTAATATTTCATTTTATTTTGAAGAAGAACAAATATAATTTCAAATTTCAAATTATTCACCATTAAATCACGCACAAGTCTCAGACTCATGGGGAAATCATCAGAAAATCAAGAAATGATATCTCATCAAACTCTGACGTATTAATTTGAGCATATTTTATTTGAGCTTGATCTGTTCGGCATAGTGCTTAATATCTAAAGTCTCCAGAGTCCATGCCGTTGATTGGAATCAAATGCTCTTCAGATCTAGCAAACAAGTTCTACATTCATTGGCAGGTTGACAGGCAATATTGAAAATAGAATTATTAAAAAGAACGTTAAAAATATATAAAAAATACTTCACTTTTTGAGTGAAAGAAATAGGGTTTATAGTTTGATTAAGAAGCCTGAAATCCTACATAAAGATGAGACACCAATGGAAACGGTGTAAGCTAGAAAATTGAATTGAACCAGTATATAATATAACCAGTAAAAAAAAGAAAAGAAAAAAATGGTATAACAAGTAATAATGATAAAGTATACTAGATAGCTTTTTTTTAAATAACAACATCAGAACTACAATATCTCAAGGAACTAGTATTTGAAAAGATTGATGCGATGATTGTCTGGGCTTCTGAATTGGACCCAAATGTTATCGAAGTAATATTATTTTATTTGTGATATTTCGGTGTAATGGAACAAAGCGGTGCACTTCTTGCTCGTTGTGAGCTACTTCTTGTTTCATTCCATAATCTTAATATCCTTTCCCAATTCCAATGTTATAGTTACTAATCTTGTTGTCTAGAAAATAATCTTGGACATTTCGATATTATTTTAGTTCTTTCTTGTACACCAAGAATGTAATTGACATGTCGGAAAACAACTATGTTTACTCATCATTCCAAGTTCCAGCGTTGAACCTTTGCCAACTTGATAAGTACAAAACAATCTACGAGATTTCCTTACTCCGCTATTATTTTTTCTGTTTTTATTCAACTTTTGAGACATCGGAGAAATTCATAACTGATTTTCAGGAGCTAAAAAATAAATACGAGAGGGCGTAAGTACAAATAAAGAGCTTGGTCGCAAACAACTAATTTTGGAAAGGGCAACTTATTTCTGTAAAGAACGTTTCATCAATTATGTATTATAAGGCCTAACTAAACAACAGAATTATGTTTAATTGATAGATTCATGTGCACAAAACCACTGAATGGCAAGATCATTCTTCCTGTTTGAATTTAATTTGATATTAGGAATTTTAAAAGAATATCAAGTATTCCTATTTGCCTCTTTTTTCTCTCTTACTCTCTCTCTCTCTCTCACTCTCTCTCTTTCTCTCTTTCTCTCTTTCTCTCTCTCTCTCTCTCTCTCACTCTCTCTCTCTAATACTCTCGCAATAATACTGTTATCATTCATATACACTGTAAATTTACACGAATAAAGTCATCTGAATCAGAATCTGAATCTCTCTCTATCTATATGTATATTATAGTTTTCTGAAGATATATATATCTTCCTCACTCGCTCTCACTCTCACTCTCTCTCTCTCTCTCTCTCATTTATTGTAAGCACGTGTCATGCATGGAATGCACTTCCAAAGAGTGCATTGAGAGTCGAGCGGGCTTTATCTCATCATTAAGGCGGTATATCATGCAGAATATGGCTGCGTCTGTCCAACCCTAGAGCAACTGCATGAAACTACGAAACATTTACCTACTTTGTTGGCAATATTTCATCAGTACTGTACATGTTATTAAAAAAAAATTTCATCACTCACCACAATCTTTCTAAGAAAACTGGTATAAGATCAACTATCTCGAATTATCACTTCAACTCCTCTTCTCATCATCCACCACCATTATCATAATTATTTTATGCAATTCATAGTTTATATTGCCTGTTTCCAATTCATTTACACACTTGTTAATTTTATAATAAACTTCTTTCATACTGAAACACAAATAACTACACCTAAATCGAATAGAATAGCTCTATCTTAATTCATACCGGTTAAGTGTCAAGAATAGACGAATCTTTGTCCAAGCCCCGTCATTTCAAGTAATTGCATCAACATAGCTTATATCATTAAGATCATACAAATATTATCGTACATAATTTCTAGCACTATAAAAAAGAGCATCGTTTAAGTTCACTATAGTATCTATGTGATGTTGACAATTTTTGTTTCTAAATACTCATAAGCAAAATTTGTAAACCTTCATGAATAAAGAAAGATAGCCTAATATAATCTATTTCTTTCTCTGTGTTTAATTCCAAATTGATAATATTTTTGAAACTTGATAAACAGGAGAAACTGAACTGATAATACTATATAGCTTGTCGACCGTGTTAAGAGAAAAATTTCTACTGATTGACTGTACACTCAACTCACTATAAAATTAAAAGTTATGAATACAATTACTAGGTTATAGAAATATTATCAAGCCTGTATTTTCCAATATGATCATGAATTTTTCATAGCAATCCCAATGCAATGTATCCGAGTGCTTGAAAATTAATTCTGTTCATAATTCTGAACAAAATCTGGCTTGTTACTGTGCCGATTTTGTTTTGACATCATAAAGCCATCAAGTCACCAGCGTAGGCAGAGCAGCCCAGTGGTTATCCTCATTGGGCGAACTAAGCGCCTAAGTCGAGTGGAAACATGGGATTAAGTGCCAGTGTTGCTCTCAGAGACTCAAGTGCACTAACCATACACTGTTGGAGCTTTTCTCAACTCAGAATCAACAACCCACTATTCTATTATCCAAAAGCATAATTATCAAGATTCTCATTCACATCTCCAATATTCACTCATTAATATTCCACAATGATGTTGAAAAAAGTTGAGTCTACAAATTAACTTGCAAATATTGCAATGTATATTATATGGAGCAGACTCGAAGTGAATCTGAAGTATTTATAAACGAACATATGAGCTCTCCAAGTAAAAGGAAATAAGACGACTCGAATTTCGCCAATAATTTATTAGAAAATAACTATATCACAGATGAAGTCTTCAATATAGAATTTTCACACTTAACTAAGATGGCATGTACTGGAAGCAATGGGAATAAGAAAAATTGAACCAGATCCTACAATGAAAAGCCTCAGTTATCGAACCATTCTCGATCATTTCAATACTGTAAATTATTTCATTCAAATGTGAACTTTCTTTTTTTTTCGGAGGATGAAGCCCACATAGGTATGTGACCTGTGCGTGGGTAATGGATTGGAGGATGGTGATTGATGAGTTGGACCTGCAATTTTAGGTGGGTTCCGAACCACCGGGAAGTGATTTTCAGCAGAGGACATAGTCTTTTTATATGATAATAATAGTCTTTTTTGCTGGCCAATACAATCGGTCACCCTTACAAAGAGCACACAGGAGTTTCGTAGCTTATCTCTGATTGAACAGATACCTGCTACGGCACTCGGCTATCACTTCCCAACTAATTTAAGTGGACTTGTAAATACTGTACCACAATTTAACTCCTACAGGGACATTGTTGAAATTATTGTAGGTAGGCTATAGCATGAATATTTCATCTGTACCAGTAAGGTAGTATTTTAATGTTGTTTTGCAAATAGGATGTTATCCATATTATTAGTTTGGGAATAGGTTGATAGGTAGATATCAGAATTCAAGTAGTGCAAGAACATTACAAAAATTGTATGTATAGTTCGAACATTTCCTGTGTATCATTAGTATAATATAATAATGATGTATTTTGCAAATAGAATGTTACCCCTATTATTAGTTTTCGAATAGGTAATTGTTAGGTAATGATATATCTGTTGCAAGTTCAAACAATGGAATAGTTTTTCATTAGATTATAGACGCCATTCCCGCTGTATATTCCCCACTAACAATAGTTATAAAGATTGAATGATTAAAAATTATTAAAGATTAAAAATAAATGTTCTACAGTCAAACATTGTAGAACTAGTATTGTCCTCGTGTCTGAGGACAGTGTAAAAATAAATCCAGTCTTTCTTGTTATATGAATAAGTTAGTCCAATGGATATGGAGAGGTTCAGAATGTTTTTATTGGAGAGCCAATCAAAAAATTCCTCCACACATTCTTATTCCGAAAAATTTATGGTGTTTTGTTCTTTCTAAAATTACTTTTAAGAGAATTCTTTCATACTCCTACAATAATTAAACAACATATATGAGACAAAATCATAGCAAGAGAACAAATTATCTGATATTTGATTGATTGAAACCAAATTAATAATGTATCTTGTCTTTGTCAACGATCGTAATAATTATGACATCTATCAAGCCCCTAGTCCCACAATTTCTGAAGAAGCGTACAAAAGGAAAAAAACTGAAAACTCAATGATTTGAAATGATTGAAGATATCCTATATTTAATATGGAGAAGTAAACATTGCAGAAAATCTAAATATAGTAAATCATTAATTTAAATCAGAATAAACACTCATCTGTGCAGCCAGACCCTGTTAAAAGGTTGGAGCGGACTGTTGAGCATAGAGCTTCAGAATTTGTTTTGGTGGGCTTGGCATACTGCTACAATTTTGTTTGCTCAGTGAGGAAATCAATCACTAACTACCTCACCCCTCGTTTGCATAGTACGCTCTTAGGACTAAAACCTCAGTTGAGGTCTGAAGAGTCACCTACAGTCGAAATGGGCAATGTACTATATACAGTACATGCATACATAAATACATGAAACAGAATATTGGGTGATTTATAAATGAATGGACCATTATAGAAGATTCTACTTTGGAAAATAATTTGAAAAATTATCTTACAAATCGTATATAACATTTGGAATTCATAGGCTCGTGATTAGAGATAGAACATACCGTTTTTTTTAAATCACTCTCTTCTGGTTGTATTTTTACGCCTTTCAACATGATAAATCCTATCTTAAATACTTCTACATAAATATATAAATATTTGTACTTGACTATAGCAAGAGAGTTATGAACTCTGCAATATCATGAATTCGTGAACAATCAAGTCACGCAATTTACACATGACTCATTCACTTACTACGACTCACTTATGTACGATTCTACTGCAAGAAGTCAGTCACAATTTTGAAATGTCTACCATTTATTTATTTATTTATTTATTTATTGTGACAAATTCACAACAAATGTGAAGGTGCAACAGACTCAAGTAGAAGATATACCATTGTAGCCTTTCACCTTTTGAAGTTATTTGTAAACTCTTTTTTCTCAGTTGGATGATGCTCATATGAGCCTTGAGACACGTCCGTGAATAATGAGGTGAATTATTGCACGAAATATACAAGGCTGAACGAGAATTGATCTCGAGACCGTAGAAGTAGAAGTGAGTCAGAATGTTATAAGAGACAAGCTCTCCAAAAACTGATTACGCCACCGTGGGTGAATTCTGAATCTATTAATATTCATCATTTAATTATTGTAGATTTGTGAAAATTCTTTGAATATTCAATTTTGAATTGATCGAAAAACTATTCATTCACAGCCTGCTATTTGATTAATACAACATGCAATTTTAGAAGACTATTATTGTTATTATGAGTCTCATCTTGAGAATGTAGCCTTCTCATAAACATGAATATTACAACTATCGGTAATAAACGCTAAAGATTATGTAAACGAATATTGAAAATTTCAGGCTTGAAAACATACTTTTTTCAAATTTTTGTGCTCTATTCTTATCATGAATATTTCGAATATCTGATTATGCAGATTTTATTTCTAATGCTTGGTATGCAGGATTGATAATGAAGAACTTGCGCTCCAGACCACGGATAGATGAAGGAGTGGGATGGAG
Source organism: Conomelus anceps (assembly GCA_948455865.1). Classification (NCBI taxonomy): domain Eukaryota; kingdom Metazoa; phylum Arthropoda; class Insecta; order Hemiptera; family Delphacidae; genus Conomelus; species Conomelus anceps. The sequence continues at coordinate 26,112,775 of OX418217.1, forward strand.
ATTTTGCGAAAGTTCGATACAATGATAATAATTTCAACTTTCACAGCTCTGGCGGCGTTAATTCAAAACCATCCTCATAAGCAAGCAGAGGGGAAATGTCCTATGACTTGGTTTGTGTTTGAATTTATACCAGACTTCATGTAGTCGACACTGCTAAAATTAATGCCGTTTCACGGGCTATTACTCTGACTCTATTCAGCATGGATGCAAATGCATGGAAATTTTAGTGGGAGTAGGATGGGATCAGGAGTCAATAGAGACGCATTTCACAGGGTAGGGTATTAGGGATGGCGAAGGCGTGACGTCACCACCACAGGCATTCCAATGCTTCATTTTATATCACGTCGTTTCCTCGGTTTTAGATCTTCACAAAAGCTCTTATTAGATTTTTTAAAAAAAGCTGTTCAGATACAAACTCCTTGCTTCTCTTATGTAACTCTATTCATGGTTTTTAGCCTGAAAATTATGGATTTCTAATGTGGTTTCCTGTATTATAATGACGACAGAGAAATGTGAACGCCCACTTTGGATTGAATTTTAAGGTAGATATAGATCTCAAGTGATGAAATTGTTCCTCTCATAGAAATTCGAGAGTAGAAATTTTTTTCTGATGATGCCCACATGAGACTATAGAAGTCAATGATGATATATGTATGTATGTATATAGAACCATAACCGATTTCGATTGTAGGTGACTCTTCAGAACTCATGTTTTTGTTTTATGTTTTAGCCCAAAGAGAGTATTACACATAAGTCCGCATAAGTCCATGAGGTATCCAAGAGTCAAATAAATTGGACTAATGTGTTCGCAGCTTTGACTCATCACTGAAAAAAGGATTAATTTTATTTTATAATAATTCTATGCAAAAAATTAAATTGTTCGACGCGTTCTTTGATCGCCTAAAAATGCATCTTATTTTCTTTTGCAAGTATGGAGCCCACATAGGTTTGAAACCTGTGCGTGGTTAATGAGTTGGATGATAGTCATTGATGAGTTGAACCTACAGTTTTAGGCTTGTTCCGAACCACCGGGAAGTGATTATATTGCAGAGAACTGAGTCTTTTTGCTGGCCAATCCAATCAGTCACCCTTACAGATAGAGCCCAAGAGAGCTTTATTATTAACATTATTATTATTATTATTATTATTATTATTATTATTATTATTATTATTATTATTATTATTATTATTATTATTATTATTATTATTATTATTATTATTATTATTATTATTATTATTATTATTATTATTATTATTATTATTATTATTATTATTATTATTATTATTATTATTATTATTATTATTATTATTATTATTATTATTATTATTATTATTATTATTATTATTATTATTATTATTATTAGCCATAGAGCTCCCGAAGTGGAAGACGCTGAGCAAAATGATGATCAGTTATTGGACTTGGTGGTGTTCCTCCTGTTCGCCCACCAGCTTTTCTTTCTTCACTCCATCTTGTTCCGACTCTTGGAGCTTTAACCTCTGGAATAATTTCCCATTTATTAATTTTTGTTCTAAAGTTATTTCGATTGGAAATGTCAGTATCAGTAATTTTTGCCAGAACTAGATCTTTTTTAAAGTTTTGAATCCATTCTCCTCCATTGGCAAACAAAGCTACATATTTTACCAATATTTTTGTAATTCTATGATCAGGAAGCCTCACGATATGACCAAAACATTTAAGGCGTCTTTTTCTCATGTCTATATTTGAATGCTCTTCAACTATGGTATTTTTCAGTAATCTATAACCGTTTTCAGTTAATTTTGGACCAAGAATTTTCCTAATTATTTTCCTTTCCTCCTTCTTCAAATTTTCCATATTGGCTTTCCTGTTGAGGTTCAAGGTTTCACTGGCATATAGCATTGAAGGTTTGATTACTGTTTTTTTTTGTCCAATTTTTATGTGAAGAGACAAGCATTTTTTATTATAAATAAATTGCACCAGCCTTAGGCCCTTTCTGTATTCTATCCTGCTGTGAAAAACTCTCCGAAATAACTTCTCCTAAATATTTAAAAAACGGCACACTGTTGATTGTTCCATATTTGGTTTGTAGTCTGGTAACTTCTAGGTTTGTAGTTGTGAACACTGTTTTTTCAAAGGATATTTGTAAACCAACTTTTTCAGCACATTCTTTTAGAGTATCTATCTGTTTTATTGCAACTTCGCCCGAGTCTGCCATTATTGCAAGATCATCTGCAAAAGCCAAGTAGGGTATTTGTAAATTATTATTCCTAGTCCCAAATGAGATTGTCTTCCAGAGGTTTCCTTCTTTATTATAAAAAACATTATTTTGATTTGTAATTTTCGCAGTGATTTGCTCGGCTCCAGCTCAGTTGAAATATTCTTTATTCTTTTATTGTGTTTTCTCGGGGTACCTGAAATATCTTTATTCAAAATTACTATTAATTTTAATTTTTATATTTATTTTGTATTAAATGTAAGAAATTTTGTACTTTTTGTTTTTAAATGTTGACAAAATGGATGAATAATTTTCAAACATTTGGTAGGCCATTTAGCGGCGTTATTTAGGCTGTCTGGAACGCAAAGAGGTGCGTACCGTGTAGTCGGAGCCTTGCAGTCATGTAGGAAACATATGACTAAAAAGTTCAGCTCATATTCCATACATTACTAGTCGCTAGCTGTTCACCTGTGCGTAGCAACGGGATTTTAGTTATAATAGCGGTACTCGGCAAATTCTGAAGAGCCTAGCATAAACAGCATCTTCCTATCTTACCTAAAATGTTATTTTTTGTTTGGTTAAATTGCAATTAGAAAATTTTGTTTTTATTCACTAAAGAAATAATGGATGAAACATAAACTGAGCTTTGATTCTAAAGTCATAAATGCTTCCTACATAACTGTAATGGCAATGCTCCTACTACATGTTACGCCTTCGAGTCTGCAGACAGCGTAAATAACGCCGCTAAGGGTCTACCGTAGAATTAAAAACTGTTGACTTCTGTCAGCTGTTTCTTCAAGGATAAATATCACTCTTTCGTGTCCTTCAGCGAGGACTCTTGGTCTCCTGGACCCCACAGAAACCATCTCGGGACTATTCTACATTGTGCCTGAAAATTTCATAAAAATCGGTTCAGCGGTTTCGGAGTTTACTGGGAACATCCATACATACACACATCACCTTTTATAAATGTAAGAAATTTCTTTGGAGGAAAAACAAAATTTTCTAATTGCAATTCAACGAAGCAAAAGATATCAATTTTTTTCATAATTTTGTTATTATGAATTTCAATAACTCTGGGTCTAGGCAAGCTAGGAAGATGTGGTTTGTGCTAGGCTGTTAGGAATTACATGGATAATCTATAGAAAATGATCAAATTCATTTTTTCCGACACATAGTTTGTCTGTAAGATCGGAAAACCGGACCAATTCCCAAAACTCGTAAAAATTCAGCTACTTATGATTCAGCTCAATTTGAAAAGTTTTTTTTTTAGATTTTGATGTCAATAATGTGGAAGAGAAATAATATGTTAACTGAAACACGAGAAAAACTTTGCATTTTCAGTTTGATTAGTAATCGAGTTAGGACTATCCATAGCGAAAAATTGTCATTTTCCAAGTACATTATAGAAAATGCCCAAGTTACACTTCCAAGTAGAATTACAATTATAAGTTAAATTAAACATGATATTATTAATCATTCAATGAATCTTTTCAATGAGCTGAGAGGAATGAACCATGACATGGGGTGTGACTAGCCGTTCTTGGGCGAGGGACGACAAAGGGGTTTATCCTCTACTCAATCGCCACCTATTTTGAAAATTTACAATCCTTTAAGCACGTAAGCTCGAAACTCAGATTCAGTTACTCAAATACTGTGGATACTGTGGATGCTGATTGAAATAACACTTTCCGTTACTATTGATTTGCTTGTGCAATAGCTTATGATAGGAAAAGTAATTATGAGGGTGTACCGCTTCACAGCATAACGCTTCGCTAAACCTCCTCCCACATCATCATCATCTTCGATCTTCAAGGTACACATCATTGCACCAAACATTCACCCCCCCCCCCCCCCACGAGTGTAGCTTGGTCCCCGCATATTTCTTATTATTGAATAGCATAATATCCTTGCATTGAATAGGTAGTATAGTAATGGGAATCTTTCGAAATTACAGTTCAGATGATACGAAATGATGATCATCAATTACTGTGATTGCCTTCAGGTAATTAATGTCATTCCAATATTACTCCACTTTCTTGCTACAATTATTAATTATTGTTCAATCAATTTTATCCATCATCATTTATCAGGTCTCACTTCAAAGGCACAACAGCTTCTAACACAACAACAATTTATAACAATATTTTTTTCGGTGGATGAAGCCCACATAGGTCTGAGACCTATGCGTGGGTAATTAATTGGATGATGGTGATTGATGAGCTGAACCTACAGTTTTAGGTGGGCTCCGAACCACCAGGGAAGTGATTTTACAGAAGAGTCTATTTTATTGGCCAATCTAATCGGTCACCCTTACAATGAGCGCCCAGGAGTTTCGTGGCTTATCTTTGATTGAACAGATACCTGCTACAGCACTTGGCTATCACTTTCCCCTAAGTCCGCCTTCCGGCTATCACTCCTATTGAAGTGTTTGAATGACCAGGAAAACTTCTGAATGAATGCGTCTGCGCTCCAAACAAGGGTGTTTGAAATACATCATGTGGATCATGTTTACTGCATATGTCAGCTGTTTCCTGTTTGTATCTATTATTGAGAGCGTCTGTCAATCAGTGAGACAGTCAATGCTGCTGGTTGATCTGTCCGTTGTGATATTTGCGTGCGACTAATTATGGTGTTCTTCGTTAAATCTGACGTTGAGATCTCAATCGAGGCAGCATGTGCACTAATTAACAAAGTGAGGCCAGGCCCAATCAACACTAGAATATCGACAGGGTGACGATTGGCTGCTGCATGCTTTGTGCCCTTTGATCGTTCGCACATAATATTAGATGCGGTTTATCTTCGGCTCGTGAGATAGGCCGATTAGTTGATAATTGTTTGATGAATATTCCATCGTGATATGATACCGTGAAGCAGTAGTACCAATATAATATTGGAGTTACAATAATCATCATCATGGAACAATATTGTTGAGATTAATGAATTGAGAATAATCCGCTAAGTGATTCAGTAGACCTGAGATGACAAATTTAAACAATGCAATGGTTATTACCAAAATTGGGCTATGAAAAATTTTAATAGGAGGAAGTATAGGCTAAATATATGAAACTAATTTTTGGTGAACAACACTATAAACAAATTACTGATATAGTTCCATAAGAGGAAAATAATTCATCTGGAAGAGAAGCTTATCATTATGCGAGTCTAATCGTGGAGGCCCAAGAGTACTTATTTAGGGTTGAAGGATATAATTCAGGCTTAGTATTTTAACTTCAACCTATATTTAAATAGCAAGTCCATACAGAGTAGTATAAAAGGATTTATAGCTTCATGGAGTCGAAAGTTATCATCGCAGCTCAATTTTCATAGAAATATCGCTGCTTTGAAGTTTTTCATAGTATTTGGTTATGAAAGTGGCCAACGCAACCTAATAGAGCACCGTGAAATTGCTTCCGGATACCTGATGATTCGTTTTAAATTCATCCTTACAAAATGGCAGTAGCCTGTACGCTCTCATGCAAAGCACGAATCTTTCACCGTAAAAACGTCCACTGTCGAATAAAGGCACGGGTGATCAAATAATTATGCGTACGCACGTATGCACACATGCACGCTCGAATAATAAATCATAGGAATCACTCCCTTGTTTGATCGAGCCAAATTAATCACCGAGCAAAGAATGAAATGATTTTATAATAATGGAGTACCATAGATTGGAATTTTCCTCATCAAAAACGAATGATATTTTTAGTTAGCTCCAAAATAACTATATAACTTGAAAAGGCACTTTTTCATCGAATTCATAATTTAGAGCATAAATTCAGTTGCGTTGATTGTAAACATTATTATATTATTCATTATTAAACATTATCATATTCACAAGCTTTGAACAACAGGAGTTCATGTATCAGTAACGTCAACGAATCTAATGCTGTGAATTTCGAATACTCAACGCTGATGCCCAATTTCTTTTTGTTTGTCAATAAATTACGTAATTTATAAATTAATAGGTGACAAAAATGAGTCAATAAATAAACATAACAATTGCGAATAAAAATAACGCATCATAATGAATATCATCCATCATTGCAGCTCTCATTATATTGTATCTTTCAACTATTGTACTAAAAATAAAAAGTCTATTTCTTTAGATATCTTAGTAGTCATGAAGCTATAGATCACTTTCATAAATAATCACGTTTTACGATCAGACTTGGTTGACTATGCATAATAATTATTGTTACAGTCTCATAAATTTCATATAGTTTTTTAATCGTATATGTCATAGTTTATAGTTATAGTTTAACTGTATACCATATTTATGCTCTTATGAATCTGGTGAAGATGAAATTGTCCATAAAGCGCTAGAAAGTGTATGCTTTTTTGTCGATTTTTCAGTGTACAGAGTATGATAGATATTTTTGTCCTAATTATCATTCAATAAGACAAAATATTCACTTGGGAAATTTCTGCAAACTTATGGGAATCCAACACAAATTGAAGGATTCCAGGTTTCAGACATCCATTGATGTTCAAGCAGGATTTAGGAAACCTCATTATTCGACTTTCAACCTAATAAATTATTTCAACTCACTTTCCCAAGAATCATCCACGTAAGGCTTGAATGAAGGAAACTTCGAGGATGTATTTTTATTCTTTACCTTTTCCTTAAATTCAATAATCAATTATTGTAATAGGAATTGCCACTCCAAGCGAAATGTATTAATAGTATATTCTATATCTCTTGTATTTGAACTCACTTTTACAATAATCATTCGAATAAAACTATTGTTTTTCTAGAAATCTTTTTCATTTCGCTTATCCTTTCTCCAATAATAATTGGAATCAAGAATACTTCACCAAGTTTAAATGTACTGATGATATTTTTTCTTATTCCTTTTATTGCAGAATAACATTCTTGTTTGGGTAAAGGTCTCACTAGGCCCAGTGGAAATTGTAAAGAATAAACCTATATTGATACATCATGAGTGATGTGTTACTCGAGCCAGTAAATTGTCTGGTTATCATGATAAGCAGACATGGATCCAATTCATTCATTTATTCCAGTCAATGCAGTCATGCCAGTGACAGACTGGTGATGTGTTTCGGAAGCCTGTTAAGTGGATGATAGGCTGAGCATGCAGCCATTTTGCCATCCAGATATGAGATGGAACCAAATTTGTTTGAGGGATCTTGAACAAGGATCAGGTTCGTATGGTAATTGCGTTTTGGTGAGTACATTGTGGCTGTGGCAGCTTTTTGTGCCCTGCTGCCCTCTCGCTCTTAATGTCGCCCGAACGGGAGGTGAGACATTCTTATGCTTTCCAGTATAGATTTCATTAAAATGCAAATCGCATTCGCTATCGGTTTTAATTAAAATGCAAAACGATAATATGTAAAAAGAAATTTATCGGAGCTCACATACCGTGCAAAAGGGGAAAGCCTGCATTAATATTCTGCGAACCTTGGTGAAATGTGGGAAAGGATGGAATTTCTCTCATGAGAGCACATCGTGTGCAGAAAGACCGTTCCGAGTATTACCATCATCTCTGATTCCAGTTCCCTCGTCATAAATACATCGTTCGTATTCATCTCTCTTTCATTGTTTTGACCAAGTCTTGTTACAAATTGTTTCGAAAAGAATGTTTTTCAATATTTTCCATGATAAATAGTTGGTAAATGAATGATTGAGAAAGGGATTTTTTCAGACCAATATACCTCACTTATTTGTGTTTTAACTTTTTTTTGCAGGGTTCTCTTCCGCTTCACTCTATTGCCATTTCTTATTTCTCCATTATCAGCCCTCATAATATTATAATATCCTGAAACACAGGAAAAAGTAATTTTTGTCGTCTTCTTTGCTTCTAAAATTCTTCTAAATTCTTCTAGTTCTCGTATATTATTGATCTTTTTTGATAAGATGGGTCATCATATTAAATCACATTATTATTAATTCAACTGACAACTCAGAATCAACTGAATCTCAACAACGAATCATGGTACCATTAGGAATACAATCAGGTGATACTCAGAAATGGAGTACCATCATTCCAATCACACGAGGAATTATGGGGTTTCCGGAATTTCAATTTTATTCGATGATAGGTATGATACAGCAGCGTTGTGGGAAAAAATTGAAATTATTGGGAATCAAAATCACAGGATAAGAATGAAAATTATCACCAAGAAATAAGAATAGATTTACTTTTGTAAAAAATTGTCCATTCTTTCCAACAAAAGTTGCAGAATTCTACTCCGTTGAGTGATTCTGATTCTGTGCTATTGGTATCTAATGCAGGAAGTAGCTCTGGCATATTTCGAAAACTTTCATCATTCGATATTTCTCCAAAACGAAAGTCTTTAGAGAAAATTTCACTGAACATTTCTTGCCAGAAATTTGATGTAGAACTTTCTGTTTACCAGTTGTACACTTTATGTGAAAAATCTTGTGTAGTCTCAAAATAGGTATTATCACATATATTGTAGTGCTATCATCTCAAAATAGACAAGATTCCAAAATAAAGCATGAATTCAATCAACATTATGCTTTGAATCTGATAAATTGGAGATTCTATATAAAGAGTGGCATCAATCTATTTTCGGACCAGCGGTGAAAAAACTAGAACACTACTAATTCTTGTGAGTGGGAGTGTGGGAGATCCAACTTTTAAAATTGATAACTTTAAAGTGATTAAGGCTAGGCTAATCCATGTCGGTGACAAAATGAATGAAGAAATTAGGCTAATTTGGCTCTGAAAATTGTTGAAGAATCACAGAAACACCCTTTGAAGAAGTCAATACTTGGTAATACATAGAACATGGCATACGACTCATTGTATCAGTTGTCCAGTTGAGGACTTAGCGATAGAATAACATAACACACGTCAGGTGATTGACTGTTGACTGATCTTGATTGACAATTTGAGCTGAAGTCTCCTATCAAGGGATCAACATTAACCTCATCAAATCTATGCACTCAGACATTGTTTGTGATTGATATTCACCTCCTCAACATTTTCCCAATTGTCATTGAAATGATAACCTATTAATAGCCTTTTATAATTATCGTATCTTCCATCAGTTGATTCAGTCCATAGGATGAAAATAAATACTCCTTTATCATAACATAATTTGATCACTCAGTTGGCGGCTGTGGTAGCGCAGTTGGTGGGAGCGCTTGTCTATGATAAGATGAGGCTCTAGCTGGCTTCGTTTTCTGAAGCATTGAGTTCGAATCTCATTCAGCCATGGATGTTTCTCATCATGCACCCATTCACCTCATTACCCTCGCACAAGTCTTCAGACTCATGCGAACATCATCCGCAATAAAAAAACGTTCATCCAAATCTAATTTATAACCAGGGACGAACACATAACTTTTCTTGGTGGGGGGGGGGGGGGAGGGAGGATGGAAACATCATGTAAGTAAATATATTGGGGGTATATCACCCTAAAAAGAGTTTCTCACTTCTATAAAATACACAAATGAAGCTGTTTTTTAATGTTGGTTGTAAATTTAAAGGGTAGGAAATAACCCTTATGACATAAAGCCCCTTCCTGGATTGTCTTCTAATCATATATCTTAAACAAGATAACTGAAACACGAAACACTTTGGATATAACTGAAATTTGTTTTGAAAAACATCCATCTTATAATTCGAGTGAATAATTTTTTAAAGATTACTGTGTGACCACTAAACAATGAATCACATCCTAATAATAATTAAGGATAAATTTATCATGTATTCTCATTCGTTTATTTAGGAGAATCATAACCTTGTTTTTTTTAACTTTTATGACTCTTTTACAGGCTCTTGTGGGACATGCAATAAGCACATAACAAAATGTAATGGTATGCGCCTGAGGAAATTTACAGGAACCTTTGACTTTCTTTGTAACTATTTTTTATTTATTACTAAATAAAACTATCCACTCTTCATTTGTGCTTAAAATTACATTATAGTCTATTCATTAATATACCAGTAATTACATGAATGGCCACACTGGTGAATTTGTTTGAGGCGTTACCTGTGATACTCCTGTTGTTCAGCCTGACCTATTCTGTGTCATTGAATTCATTACTCACGCACAAGTCCAAGACTCATATGGATGTAACAAGCCTAAAAATATCAATTAATATTTTTATACACTACATACCACACTGATAATAAGAATTCTAGAAGGAGTTTACATTTGTGATGAAGTGTAGACTTACAGACCATAATCTCAGAAGACGAATGATGATGTTTAGGATGCCAGTGAGAACCATTGGAGCAACTCTAACGCAGCAGCATAATTCGATTTGCAAATAGTATCATTCGAGCATGGCTGAAGAATGGAACATGATGCTGTTTCATGGCTAATGATATTTTACGAAATTTCTACTTCGAACAGTCAGTTATAAATGTAACTGGAAATTGAAGTCGTTTGTTCTAGTGAGATGACGTGACTGCTTTTGCTCAATAGCTGACCGCAGTGGAGGGAACAATTGTGAAACAATTCACACGAGCTAGCTAAGTTTCAGTCAACTTTGTCCATTTCAGCTATAATAAAGCTTGGAATGCGAGAGTGCTAATATTCTGTAACATCCATTCTTGCGAGACTCATCGAAGTACTCACTAAACCGTGTAAAAGCTATTTTGAGCCTCGTTATTGTGTCAAGACAGTGAGTGAGTTTGAGTATCCATAGCTACTCGCTATGCATCAAGAATCTACATAAGAGAATTCTGTATTGCTCTTTTGATAACGGTTGTTATTTCAATTTAGCTTGGTTTGCATGACTAATATTCATGTCCTAAGTGCATGAACTTAGACTAATGATATTTAATGCAATTTAGATCGAAAACAGTTATAAATGGAACTGGAACTAATGTCATTTTTTTGTTACATAACGTGCCTGAGTTTCAGTTAATAAGATTTTAGAAGACTTGAAAGTTTTCTCAATTGATTGTCTACTGAAAAAGAAATAAAGCAGGTATTGATCTACATGCATTTCCAAAGGCTTAAGACAAATAGTTATTGTGTTGATATTCAGGAAATTTAGGGAGAGAATTGGAGTTCACTATGTCGAGTGCTGATTCAAGTAAAATTACAAATAAAAACGAAAAACTGCCTTATCGGCTCAGCATGGTAGGCACATATTGGGCAAAATAATTGACTCTTCTGCTTGCCGATGTGGACAAACATTCAACATTTTCAACTCACCAGTTAACTTAGATAACAAACTAAAGCTAGATGAAATGATGAGTATATTTACGAGAATATAGATTCAGTTGTGATAAGTTGAATTTGGAAAGGGACACGCTGGTTTAATGAATTTAGAATAATTATTTCTACTAGTGATTATAACATTGCGAGCTTGCCTGCCCTTTGAGGTGAAGCGTCAGTTCAAGTAGAGTAACTTGAACTCACTATTTTTTTTAGAAAAATTGTAACCGATTGAGGATTGCGACTTAGACAATTCAAAGAAGTGACCTGTTTATTATGATTAATTAGTCCCATGAAGCAATCAGCTAGCATAAGGGTGACATTCAATATTTCTCACAATTTAATAATATCAAGAAACAAGTAACATGTTTCAAATACAATTATAATGATTCAGACAAGTATTGACTATTTTAATTCAATCAACATACGGATACACCGATATGAGAGTGGAGTGATAATTAATTCAGATGAATATTTTAATATGAAAAAGGAAGATTACTGTGGGACTGCAGCATCACAACAGACCGAGCTGTGGAGGCGAACACGCCCGATATTGTCCTGTTTGATAAGAGGAAAAGAGAATATCTTTGACGTAGCAGTGCCCCTGGATGAAAATCTTGTGGGTACAATTGCTGAAAATGAAAAGGAAATACCAGCCTGTATCTCTTGAACTGAAGGATAAGTATCTGCCAAATAAAGTTTAAGTTATTCCGGTTGTTGTATCTGCAAATGGACTGGTATCAAAAGAGTGGTTGTATGCAAAAAAAAGGCTAGCTCTGGAAAACTGGCACCTTAGAATTATGCGAAAATCTGCAGTGCTAAGTACAGCAAATATTGTACGTAAGTTTCTCTCATTATAATATAGCAGGGTAAGAGGGATCCTCATATAACTGTCTCTACTTTGTGATGCAGCTTTGTAGCCTTGGGATCAATATCCCAGGTTGCAGAGTGAAAAATTCAAAAAAACAAAAGTGGAATAATAGTAATAATAATAATAAAATTGTAATCTATTGAGGATTACGACTCAGGCAATTCAAATAAGGGACCTGTTTATTATGATTAACTAGTCCCAAAAATTACATTTCCCAAAAATGTAACTGTATAGCAATTTTATGATTAAATGTATTAAAGCATCTTAGCAGCTTAAGAAAAACTTTCAGGAGACAACTTTCACAATATTTAGTGGGTGCATACTTGATCTATGATCCGAATATACTCTTGATACCAGCTATTAGGCTGTGAGGTCAGCAATAATTATAATAAATAATAATAATAATAATAATGAAGACAAGCATTGAACGCATGGATACATAAATAGAGTCATGGTTATTCATTTAGTAGAATATCATGATAACCTATCGCATATTATAATACTGTAGTCAACTTATTACAAACATTATAACGTTGCACTCAATACTGGACTCGGTTCCATTCACATTACTGTGCCCCAGTAACCTCACAGACGTATATTCATGTAGAATTCACTAGAATGAATAAATTATTTTTGGTTAATAGCCTTATTATAATAAATTGAGCCTCAAAATAACCTCTTAGTGATAATGTAGAATCCATTGAAAGGAATGGATTGCTTCAATAATAGCTTTTGCTATTCAATAAATATAATGTTTTCTGTTTTCAATAAGAATTTCTGAATGATGAATTCTGCTTCAGCACAGTTAAAAGCTCGAGAGAGATTTTAAAAACAGGAACCCGTTTTCTATTTGGACATCACTTTTCTTCCATGTAAAACTTCATCATGAACATTGTAATTTGCTAACTCTACAAGCTGTAATATGAACAAGCAGCTACATTTGCCTTTGATATCAGAGGGCATAACATACTTTTGTTTTAAAGTAGGTGAAAAAACTCAAAACGATGTTATTAATCATAGGTAGCTTACAGTCCACCTGGTGAAGCGTGATCTTAGTCAACATTCCTTGGTGATTTAAATAGTTTCAATATTCCATTTGAACCAAGTATTGGACTAGATTCGAACTAGATCCGTATTGCTCACATTTACTGACTAAAAGCTCATCTACTCTGTAGTAGCTAACAGGGCTCTGAAGGGAAATGGTATAATAATTATGCAAGTCGTCAATCGATCGGATTGAAGGCTTAGGATGCAGATGCAGAACGATGGTTCTCGGTCCCAGTACAGTCTCTCTCTAGAGAGATGAAGGCTCACTTAGATGGAGGTTCCTCCCTTCTGAGATTCCTCACAGGTTGATTACGACCAGCAGTCTCAAAGTTTACGACATTCCTTGACCCTCGACTGTTCCTGATGATCTGAATGTTAACAATCATTATTGTGAAGGCAGTAAATGAGGCTAGGAAGATGTTAATTGCAGTACAGCTTTATATTATTAGGATAAGATTATGCGGAGAAAGGTTATTTGAGGGTTTTGTGAGGATGAACATCCTCGTTTGAAAATTTATTCTTGAATTATTACTATTATGATACATACATTTGATTGACTATTATTTTGGTATATCGATCATCTTTTGATTGATTTCCCATCACCGCCAATGATGAATCAGCTCTGAGAAGGTTTCTATAATTCTGTCACTTCCTCCCCAATAGGTGGGACTAAAACGGCGCTCCAGGGCTAAAGTATAGCATCATTAGTAAAGTATAGTAGCCTAGCATCATTGTGATGCTCAATGCTTTGCTGAAAACAGCATAACAGCATAACAGCATAACAGCATAATAGCATAAAAACAGCTACTAGCTCTGATTCACTAATGTACTGAAACTGCAGTGGAGAATAATATTCTACGTAATTCGCAATGTTGATTCATTATGTAAATAGTAGGACTTCTCAATTAGGAAACTCCTCTTGGAAACTTGAGAAGAAAATTGGGAGAAGGGATCTATTAGTCAAAAAGATTTATAGTAGTTTTTTGGTATGTTTTTAATCGAAATGGATCAATTTGATCAAATGAATAATTTTCTTAGCGATGATTAAAAAGATAATTTCCACTTTTCCATGAGTGAGAATCATGACATAAAATTTTCAACAAAGCATTGAGCTTCCACAATGATGCTACTTTAGCTCTGGGGCACCGTTTCAGTCTCACCTATCAAATCAAATCAAATCAAATTAAATTAAATTTATTCCACTAAAAAAAACAAAAAACATGAACAGATTACAATACCATGTGTGGAATTCCCCCAAGAAGACTATTCGTCTGTGTTTGGGGGAGAGTTCCTTCATAGAAAAACATTTTTGAAAAATAAATCAATCAATAAACAATGCTACAAAATCAAATAGAAAAAAAACTTAATCATAGAAAAACAACTTAAAAAAAAACATGAGAGATTATAAGAAAACAATTAAATGGTCAGCTAGAGCAGGAAACCCAAGCCCGGCGACGAAGCGATCACAGATCCCTAACTAGTTTAAGTGTATATTGAATGTAGCAGCCTCTCCGCCTCCATCCAGCCAATGCTGTAGAGCCAACCGGTCACTTTGCGCTTGTACACCACATCACTGCAACTCTCGGACCCCCTGATCTCATCTGGCAAATTCCTGTAGATAATTTGAGCTTGGTAGAATGGTGATTTCAGTTCGAAACCGTGCAATAGTCTGGGTGTTGTATATCCGTGGTTATTTCTATGGCGAGTTTCATAATTATGTTGAATAGTTGTGAATAGATTTATTTTATGTTTCTTAATGTATGTGAGGAGTGTTTTGATGTAGAGCTGCCTTATATTGAGAACAGGGAATTCCGAAAACAACAGCGACGTGGAGTATCTGTAGGCTTTCTTAAGAATAGTTTTAATTATTGCCCGCTGAGTAACTGCCAGCGGCTCCAGAGATGCGGAGGAGACCCCTCCCCAGGCTACAATGCCATACTGTATCACAGACTGTGCATAAGCATAATAAACTCTTCTACACAGTCCAACATCCAGCACTTGGCTTAACTGTGACAGACCATACATTGGTCTATTATCACTTGGCCCATATCTATTGGGGAGGAAGTGGCAGAAATATAATAATCTAAAATTTGTTAATAATCTATCTAAATTGCTTGAATTTTGGCTCAATTGGGTCCCTAATTACTGGGTGTCCCAATTGATATGTTTTCCAATTCAGACACTTTGCCCAACATTAAATTAATATCAATAAACCTATTTTTGTCATATCTTTGCCTCCTTGTCATCCCAAATGGGACCCTTCCTTAAACTATTGTTTATCCCATTCCAGGAGCTGCAAAGTAAGTATAAATCGGAATAGGATATAATGTGTTTAAGAGTATCCAAATGAGTTTATAGCTAATTACAGCTACCAATGGTGGAAACCCCCCCCCCCCCCCCCACCCAAAATCGGAGCTGGAAAGAAAGAAGGGATGGAGATATGAAAAAAGTGTTCCCAATGTCCCTTCTTCGAAACTTTCCAGTTGGGACTGCCCTTGTCAGATACAGGAATCTAAGATGAGACCCAGCAGGAGGCTGAAATGGGACATTTTACCCAAAACGAATCGACCTTAGAACTTCCCGTCTGATATCTTTCATAGATGAAGATAATTCTGGGTGGAAGAGTATTCGTGATAACTCCAAAAGAATACTCAATGAGTTTCCACATGTGAATTTACAGGTATAATCAAGAATACTTTCAGGGTTATTTTGATGTTCACTACTAATGAAACTGCCACTGGAAAAATTGAAAGATCGGCGGATGAATTGAAAAGCGTTTTTACCGCTTCCCCGAATGCATTCCATCTCAACTTCTGAGTGACCTCAATTATTCACTTGCAATAATTACTAATAAATATTCCCAAGGAGGGTCTGTTTTCTCGGTAGGTTAAGCTAGGTCGTCTCGACTTTGGAGGGGAGAGAGGCATAACGTAACTTCGAAAACTTGTTTGTGATTCTGGATAATGGTGGGGTGGTAGGGTTGGTGGCGGGAGGAAAAGGAGAGAAAAGACGTGAGAATAAACTTGGGAGTCCGGGATTAATGTTTGTCGTGTTCGTGAGATGGTCGAAAGGGGTGGTACCCCGTTTTTGGGAAAGGGGGATGGTACCCTGTGACGCATGCGCGCATCGGGGAGCCAGCTCCGGGCTGACGGCCAGTACAGGCCCTATCATCATCGCGTACACTAGTCATCTGCGCCCGCACTATATAGACAGACACACACATCAAAATCATATATATATATAAACATACAAGCTCTGTTGTTATGATGTAAATAAGACTAGTCGAGTGGAAAATTCAAGTAGGATTGCAGTTTCAGTGCTGTTGTGGTTTCCGTCTAGTGTTCGTTGCTCTTTGTGATTAGTCGCTCTTCTCGCGAGCACCGGCTCCTATTTCACATCCAGCATCGCGATCACGTCGAGAACATTCCACACCAAATGAAGCGTAAGTATTGCACACACGCATCCTCCTTCAACCTTCTCAAGTGTCTACTACCTGCCATATATCCAAGTCATCATCTGAATAATTCATCCCCATTCTAATGTTGTTTACTACTATGCTAACAAACGCGGACCATCATGAGTTTTTATTATATTACTACTGAAAAAACTAAGTGAGATCCGCGTGCTGTAGTGTATAGCCTACAATCTTCTAGATAAAATTAAAAAGAAAAAAATGTATGATTTTGAATCAGTTATTGGTTCTGGGAACTCAGCGATAAGTTGAGCATGCTGCACTGAATAGCGTACTATTCCATCAAAATGTAACCACTATCAGTGGGTTTTATCAATTTATTATTTCATCAAATATTTCATTATTCTTACATTGCAAAGAAATTGTTGTGAACCCACCACTATTCAATGAAAAGGAACATCATCTGAGATAAGTTTATCAACTTTCCATATCAAGTCAACTTACAAAACCTGAAAAATTAATAATGTTAAGGCATATAAACAGATAATAAAAATATTTTTTCCTTGATAAAATTTGTAAAAATCACCATGGTAATTGAATTTTCTGTAGATCCGATGACCTTCGATGTTGAGTTTGGACACCGCGTGGTGTAGTAATACTATTCTATTAATGCATCCAGTTATCATTAATGATACTGCTTTATAATTATGAAGATTCGACAAGGGGACTTTCTCCTCCATTTACGATAAAACTTATTATTACAAAGTATGTATTCCATATAACGAAAATATGACTAGTCTCTATCTACGAGTCTGATAATAGAGTCACGTATGGGAATTATTCTCGTTGATCAAAATAAACGATTCACCTTCCAATAGTATATTTAAAAATGCAACTGTGATTAAAGATAGTGAAATTTGATTTACAGTTGATTAAGATTAGAAACATCAACCATATTATTAATACACTTTTAGAAAAGTTAATATATTAGTACAGTGAATAATAGTACCATTATCACAAATCAATCATTTTATTTTAACTCATTTTTCACAACCATTTTTAAACTGGATAAAGCTACTTTTGCTTTGTATCCATAGCAACAAACCATAGATTTCAACATGGAGATTCAGAATCAACCAAAACATAGTTTTCTCAAAAAATTGGAGAATGTGAGTTTTGCAGTTAGAGGCCTCATATGTGAATAGTTGGAAGGAAATTTGGTTCTCTCCCCCCCCCCCTTTCATTGTATAAGGAAGTAATCAATGAGTGCTTCAAGAACAAAATATTTTGGCTGATACATGGAATACATGTCATATACAATTTTAAATAACTTCCACACTGTAACTGATTTGTTTACAGTAGAAATTCTGTAAAAAATTGGTAGAAATTTATTTATTAGTAAACGTGTTTTGTGTCCCACACGTGCTTTTAAAACAACTCACTTGCTCTTCTCGACATGTTCAAGAACGTAACTTTCAATCGATGTTAACAAATCTACCTATATTAACCAAGCCTTTTTCAAAACCGACGTTAACAGATACAATAATTAAAATAACTCTCTCCACATTTACCTTTCTCTGTAGGTTACTTGTATGGATTGGAATTATTGTTTTCATGATTGAAGAAAACGGGCTCATACTGAATACAATAATTCACTATCACACATGGTCCGCACATTTTAGAGGCTTTCAGTACGTTGTGAGTGATTCTAACCCATTAGGCTCGAAATGGGTGAGATAAAAGGCTTATGGATGAGTGGTGCGAGTTATGACTCATAGGGTAGAAATAACGATGAAAAGCTCAACAGCTGTTCGCCCTTACTCCTTGATATCGAAGGAATTCACTCGCACTTCAATGAAAGCTTCTCCCATTTCACCTCTCATCAAACAATAGCGTCAGCCTGAGCAAATTGAAATTTCTCTTCCAAACCAATATTTAATTACAGATACTGGATTTTGAAAGTAATCTTGCTGGATTAAAATATAGAATCTCAATAGAAATATCCTAGAATGTCGATTATTTGGATTGATATCATCGTCCATCAATCGATTTATCCGGTTAACCGTCACCAAAGGTAGGACGGTAATGGTTACTTCAATGTATTATCATTTGAGTACCAAAGCTAATTAAAGAATTAGCTTTGTGAAAGCAAGCTTCGTAAACGTCTAAAGAACGCGATTCAATAATTAAATAACTCGTCAATTTCCAAGAGCACGGAACTATTGTATGAAGTCCATTGTATTAAAATCTCCTCGAAGCCATTTTGGCGTCTGAATGGGATTTACCACTAAATTGACATTATTTTCTATCACAAGAGATAAAAAATTATTGCTTTCGATCACAAACAATTGGTCATATTTATGAATAGCAAAAAAATGCTATTAGAATATAATTTTCTGAGAATAGCAAGGTAGTCGGTCATATTTTTTATATGACAGGAATATGTCAGTTATGACAATGGATGTAGAAATGGATTTTTTTTAAACTGATTTTAAAGATCGGTTTGATAGAAAATAATGTGAAAAGAATATATTGTACCATTAGGGACAAATTCGGTAGGGACGAATACCATTAGGTACAATTTCTATATGATTATTATTACAATTTCTATATATTTCTATATTATTGTTTTTTAACAAAATATATTTCCTGGCATGACCTGATATCATGATTGAATATCGGAATATCAGAGTTTCACATGTATTAATTTCATAACATGAAAATTATTTTTATATCTGCTTCAATGTAAAAACATTGGGGCTATGACTTGGAGAGATAAAAATAAACCATTATTCTAAATAGCTTACTATTATAAGAAAAACTATTTTTCAAGTTTGTCGTTTTTAAAACCATTGTCACAAGACTATTGGATCTGATTGGATTATAGCCATGCTCGTTCTTGTGGATGTAATTATGTCATTAGGAGTGTATCAAATTGATGTCTCGTTTGGTCTTGCTAGGATTTTCCAAAAAATATTACATCTGTACAAGAAATGGTTCTTTCTCCTTGTGGTGTCTAAGGTCTGACTAGTATAATATTAATGGTCTAGTAAAATTAAGATGACCAGACGTCTGGCTTCAGCGGGACAGTCCCGTTTTTGAGAATCATGTCCCGTTGTCGCCACCATCCTTGTCGGGACACCCATTTGTCCCGTTTTGGCAATATTAGTTACTAATATTCTACTACATGGAAAGGTTTTTTTCATTTATTGATAATTATTATTGCTCTAAATGATCTAAAAGCTAAACTTAAGTTCTAATTACAATTGAACCTTAACTCGAAAATCCGTCGTTATTGAGCGAACTTCTATTAAGTCTTCGGTCGTCTTCGGATGGTGAACATCGACGGCATTAAAAACTTCGTTTCCGTTTTAATATAAGATGTGTGAGAATGATTAAAAAATCTTTGTTTCTAGAAAAGTGAAGTTTTTTTGCTATTTTCTGATCAATTTTCAAGCCCCCCAACACACCCGTGTTAATACGTCCTGTTGTCCCGTTTTGGGGTTTGAAAAATCTCGTCACCTTAAGTATCGTTGGAATATATTATATTCCAGCGATGTCTGGAATGTTTGATGTTGGGTGCAGAATGTCTACTTATCAAGTGTCAATATAATGTGGTTTGCAAAGCTAGATTTTATATTGATATTGAGTAACCTGTTGATTTGTTGAACTGGGTTCTCTGTATCCCCAGTTGAATGTTTGTCCGCTCCATTTGATATTTAGGGAATGTGCTGCATAGAGTCCTATACAACAAGAGTTTATATGTACTCTTGACTTATTGCTTGCGATGCCTGGTTTGCTTTACTTGCGTTCTTTGATGTACTGGATACATTTCGAGCTTGTCTGTTTAGTAAAAGCGATACAGTAACTTCTATATGAATGTATAACTCATGCTTCTGAAACTGTCTTGCTAATATTGGACCCATTAATTTTTTCACTTGGGAAACTATTCAGATTAAAGAGTTCTTTGAGTATGTCGGCTGGACTACTGAATAGATGTATTATTGTTATTTTAACAATTCTGTACTCATTTTATTGCTCTTAGCTTTTTAATTGATATCTTATTGGTATCGTAATGACATATATACGTATTATACCTAGATAAGTAGATGATTTCATATACATTATTATTTGTGAATCCTTTATTATCTGTCTTCCATTCTCGAGAAGCTGACGATGTAAAAATCAAACACATTTTCAATAACTACGATATTTTTTTTACAATTTCTATAGCTTATTGGATGTAATGTGAATATGATATATTAAAACATAGCTCCTTTCTATGTAGTTCAGGTGGTACATCAAATGCTAATTATTGTACTCAGAGCATCTTCGAATTACATGCAAAATATCTCAACAATATAAGCAATACGCATGTAAGTATTTAACGCTGTCAACTTCTAAACGTTCATGCAAGGACCTTTTTTTGAATCTTGTGGATTGTATGACGTGCATGTTTATATCTCGTGGAATCTTGTGGATTGTATGACGTGCATGTTTATATCTCTCAAGCTCGATACATTCAAAATGCAAGCAAGGCACTTGGGAACAGATGGCTCACTTCAAACATCGTAGCAGACTCTTCAATTCGTTGAATCAGCAATTAACATTGTCTAAACAGTGTTTCATTTGATTCTTGATTCCACAGTCGAAATCGGCTAAAGTATACATATTTGATTCTTAGCTTTGGCTTGACGTCCAGTTTATCTTCTTTTTCGACCTTACACCAACTTATTTGTAAATTCGTTTCTGTCAACAAAATCGTCTCCTTTCGAACAAGTACACAAGTGTTGTGTGGGAGATCTCCTTTGAATGCATGCGCGTCACTCAATGCATGCATACATACACATGCGATGAGATTTATTGTTAGTTCCTTTTTACGACTTGTGTACGAATCTAGCATAGAAAAGCTTCTTCATCGAACTCTCCACTTGTAAATAAACGGTCTCATTCGAATTCATAGCAAAGCTTGTTTCAAGGTCCGTTACTCAAGTATTCATGACAGATCATCCCATGCTCGAATACGAAAATCGAGATCAATATATATATATATATATATATATATATATATATATATATAATTCCATCAACACACTTTTAAAAATCAACAGCGCTCTATTTATAATCGTTCATCGCGCGTAGTCGTTCTCCGAAATTTGAAAATTATAGAGGAGATATTCAAAATACGACCGATTTATAATTCAATGTTGAAAGAAAAATTATGTAATTATTTTTTAACTGACCGTAAGTTCTCAATGTTGTAGGCTACTTCTCTCACATGGTCTCTGATAAGCAAAAAGCTGTTTGGAAGTAGTTCCAAATTAATTTTATCATTTATTTCGGCGATTAGATGCAAAGGATATCCCGGATTAACAGAAAGTTCTACGGTTTCCGTCTTTATGATAAATAGATATATAGATTAGCGTTCTGTATCTTCACTTATAAACTTGAAAATGCAGATGTCTATCAATAAATTCAATTGAAAACTTAAAGAAAATGTAGGATATGTTTTCAACAGTGGATATTGAATATAATTCTCACTAAAATAATAACGAATGGCTCTTATTGGTGGGGAGACCCTCACGTGTAGTTCCACCTCGCTGTTTGAGCCATGTTGTTATGGAAAAAATGTTACACCCACTATTTTAGATGGGTTCCGAGTCACCGAGCTGGTGATAATAATGCTCATAACATCAAGTCATTGAAGCACGGTCACCCATCTAAGCGCAGTCTAACGCTCGTAGGTGAGCATCACTAAATTGCTGTCATACCACTCGTAAAACTTTAAATATGTAAAGCATTCTATCATTACATTATAGACACTCCATTTTCAAAAGATAAACATTCTTTTCTCTCGCTTCAAAACATGCAAAGGTATCTATGCCAACTTTATTGGAAATTAAAATTCAATTTATATTGAATTCGATCCTAATTCAATGAAATATGTACTCAATTCAATTAATTAGCTATCGAGAAAACCCTAAATTATTGTCAATGTCCGAATGGATTAGAGCTGGAATACAAAGTAGCTGATTGCTGCAATCTCTTGTCAACTGCTATGGGGTGAATTAGGAGTTGTTAGTTTGAATTTGATTTGCAAAAGTTGACTCGTAAGCGTCAAGCGGGCTGAGCTCAGTGGTGCCAAGAAATGCAATCAATACTGCACTACTCTCACACAATTTTCTTTGAATGGTTTGTTACCTTAACCTTCTGACAGTCTACCCACAATAAATTTAGGGATCCATCTTCGATTTCAGGAGCCAACTGAATTAGATTTTTTTGGCGCCATTCCATCTTAAACACTTTCACTTCTTGGGTATTTGAACAGGCATCATTGATAGAAGATTTCGCATTCATTCGTGATTTGTGAGAGTCATCCACTTTGTCACATGACAGTTAACCGTTTTGTACAGGTGCCATAGAATCCCATTTTTTCCAAATAAGAGCATCCATAGAATAATTTTCATCTCAGAATTCCTCAATTTTTTGTCTTTAAGCTGGCAAATACGGTAGTTAGACAAGAAAGTAGCTTCCTAGCCTAACTTGAATGGATAAACTAAATTACATACGATAAATGAATAATATATTTGGAGTGGAGCTGATATGTTTGAATATTTCCAACAATAATTGTTGAAAACAAAGAAAATAGGTGACATCAATTATTGATGTCACCTATTTTCTTTGCTGTCATTGATCATGATTCTATTTCATGAGCTAATTATATAGACTTACAGGTTGTACCTTTCACACGTGGGAGGAGAAATAGATAAGTCTAGGCTATATTGGGGTTGAACTTGAATAGTCCTGACAGTCAGAGTAGTTTCTAATTCAGACACGGGCTGGACCGATCGATTCTGGGACAGGATGTACAACTTCGTTGTACATGTGAGCGCAAATGGACCATTGAGACCTCAGTCATTCATTTTGATGAGCTATGAAACGCAGCCAGCATGTAAAATTATTGGCGAAACAAATTTTTACTCGATGTGAGGCTACATCAGATAAACTGGAATGAAATTCTGTTGTTACTACTGTAGTATGTTAAAATGAGGACTTTCAAGAATTCTGAAGAATTTCCTACAAAAATTGATGCTTATTTTTAATAAGAGAATTTCAATGTTCGCCTGAAATTGAAACTTTATTGAAAATTGAAAATAAGTTTACAGCATATTTTGATAAGCATGATACTTAATGCACAATATAATACACCTGTGCCCTGTAAAAAGAGAGAAAAAAAGTTATAAGTAGGTGCCTCGAGATTACTCTGTATGGGGCACCATAAAATAAAACGTTTAAACAAACACAAAAAACATAGATACTGTATAGAAGATTTATTCAGTCTTCATGAAAGCATTAAATTTTCAAAAGGTGGAATAAATTATGAAACGTAATCCTTCTCCTTGTATTCTGACTCTCGAATTCCTCGTTTTTCTCAAGTAATTTTTGTTCATGAATCTGATAAAATATAAAATTTTATTCTGAACTGTATTATCTCACAAAGTACTACCATTCTCATCAAAATACAGAGAATCATTTACTTCGGACTTCGGACACATACAAACCACAAATATTCAAGTACAGTATCTCCTTTTTCAGAGCCAAATATATTATATCTGATACTACAGATAAGTTAGGCTACATTTCTCTCTCAAGAGTTATCCGATAGATGATAGTTATTGATACATATAATAATATGTAAATACATAGGTTTTCTAGACTCAGTTTAGTGCAAGAGATTGTGCCAAAGTCAAGTTTTAAGGAGATAATTGCGATTTGGCAAGTTCATCACCATGTGTTATGCTTATTGAATCTTCAAATGTATTAAAATGACATCTAAAAATGTATTTAACTCCCATGTCACCTGAATGCATTTGAAGGGTCATTAATTTTCTCAAGGTTATTGTAAAGTAAAACAATCATAAGTTTTTGATAATAGTTACACACTTACAGTTTCACAATATTGAGCGATGATTGCATTACTATTTACATAACACATTTTTAAAAATGGTTGGAATTTATAAATGAGGTGGCCTGTTAAATAATGAGAGGAAACTCATCATTGCGGTTGTTCAATCCGATATGAGTTCGTAAATAACGAATGAAAACTCCATGAAGTAACTCTCTACCATTTTTCCTTTGACTGTAACTGCTCCTACTGAAGGTGACCAACCAATGCTGGCTCTCTGGCAGCATAGAGGGAAGTATTCCCACTAATATTCTCTAGTCGCTTTGCAAATTGATATAAAATGATTTCACGCACTCCTGTGCGATACTACATTGATATTTGAATTGCAAACTTAAATACAGCTGTTCACACAGGATGCCTGCAATGTAGGTAATGGATGAGATCTACATAACACTGCTGAAAGGAATACAAATACTAAATGTATGGTACGAAGTTTGTTGACAAACGTAACATACGACTCTTCGAGTTTGTAGAGATCGAATTGATGAAGAGAAGCAGTGGAGAGTGGAAAATCAAAAGGAATAGAACATGGATAGATTTTTTATCTCGAGTACGTTGGATGATATTCGTATTATTAGCTTGCAAATAAATGACATACCGTAACCAAGCACTAGGAATTTTATTACATTCGATTTTTTTTTTTTTTTTTTTTGAGGATGAAGCCCACATGGGTCTGAGACCTGTGCGTGGGTAATGAGTTGGATGGTGGTGATTGATGAGTTGGACCTACAGTTTTAGGTGGGTTCCGAACTACCGGGAAGTGGTTATTATTTTCAGTAATTACCTCAATTACTGAAATTT
Source organism: Conomelus anceps (assembly GCA_948455865.1). Taxonomy (NCBI): domain Eukaryota; kingdom Metazoa; phylum Arthropoda; class Insecta; order Hemiptera; family Delphacidae; genus Conomelus; species Conomelus anceps. The sequence continues at coordinate 26,138,235 of OX418217.1, forward strand.
TCTTCCAATATGAGGAAAAGTATCTTATAAACATCCAAAGTTCTCTGAAATAAGAGCGTTCAATCAAGAAAAAGCACAGTAAAATAACAAAACCGACTTTAATTAAACGAACTCAAAAATTAAATACCCACGTACTAAATAGTTTAAAAGAAAGTATTCACTATAAACTGAGACAATTTTTCAATTATTAAAACTAACCTTTTAAAACTGTAGCTAAGACTGATCACTCACCATCATCGAACTCATTACCCACGCACAGTCTTAAACCTACGTAGGCTTCATTCTCCAAAAAAACTGAGCCTTCAAATCGATATCATATAGATGTTGACTCTATTCTTTTTGGCAAACAATTCATCTGAAGGAAATATCTATTTTACCCTCCAAGTGAAATAAGATGGAGCCTACAGAACCTGTAACATCCACTTGTAACGTTGATATTAGATGGAATATTCATTTCAATAACTGAAAAACTATTTGATGAAGGCTATTCCATGATCATGAAATCATACTTTAATGTTTTAGAAATATAATAAATCGATGATTAATAATAATTACAAACTAACTTTTTTTCATCTAGTCAGGATTGGATAGATCAGTATACCACCAATACGCTAGGAGTTTACGGATGAGTTTCAAGCTCAAAACAACTTTCTCGTTATATGGTTCATTCAATTGAACTGTGTGGCAATTAAGATAGTGGACAGTGGCCGTGGTCGAGGGAACTATTGTGAACAGATAAAGAAAGGACAAATGTTCAACTCCAGTCAAATAGCTCAATAAAAGAAATGAGGTTGCTGGCTTCTGATTGCACGGTTTCAATACATAGGACTTTCTTCTTTAACGAAAACAACGTAATAAAGCTGGTATTCTGTATCTGATCCTTCCAATAGGCTACGAGAGTCTAATGGTAAATATGTTATAAATCGAAATTGAAAAACATTTTTTTGAAAATGATTTTATTTTCTATACTTTATTATTGTTTATACAGAGAAGAACCAACACATTTATTCAGGACAAGTCTGATGATTTTTGAGCAATAAACCCTAATAATTTTTTGATAACACTCATAAATTGATTCATAATAAGGACTCTCCAATAAGCTTCTTGATCATTTAGGTAGAAGGTTGATAAAGCTTGGTAACGAAGCTAGTCTGGATCCGATATTAATACCTAATCCTAAGTATTTCTTTTTTTTTTGAGGATGAAGCCCACATAGGTCTGGGGCCTGTGCGTGGGTAATGAGTTGGATGATGGTGATTGATGAGTTGAACCTACAGTTTTAGGCTGGTTGCGAACCACCGGGAAGTGATTTTACAGCAGAGAACAGTGTATTTTTTACTTGCCAATCTAATCGGTCACCGTTACAAACAGGACCTACGAGAACGCAGCTTATCTCTATCTGATTGAACAGATACCTGCTACGGCTCGCAGCTATCACTTCCCCATAAATAATACAGTATAGTACAGTATAAATAGTACAGTATAATGTACTTAATTTGAGCCTCAACGGAAAAGCAGCTTATCTTTTTAGAATACATGAAACGCCATATAGTTATATTTATAGAAGATGAATTAAATCGCTTCTTATAATTATTTTACAACTTTACTGTTGTACTATACTGTTTATTGTTGTGTAGTATAGTTTGTTGTTTGATTATTTTCTTGTATAGTATAAACAAATAATTTCATAGAGAGCAATTACAATATATTTATACAAGTTGTGAATTATTCTCAATATTTTACTATAAGAGAACCTGAAAGTATGCTGACCTGCTTCCAATCAATGGATCCAGACCTTATACTTTTCATTTAGTATGCTCAGGCATATCTCCAATTGTTTCAAGTTGACAGCTTTATATCCTGGCCAGTGATCCTTTTCAACTCAAGTTTCCAACTAATCTTTAAAACCTAGCTACTGCACAAAAATCAGTATCTGAAAATTCTATTTACATTTGTAAGGAAGACGACGAGAGATTATTCTATTGGCTGTTAATTTTTTATCTGTGATATTTTGAATTTAACCTTTCTTTAAAATTATAGATGCAATTTTCTTCTATTCTGGACCTTCTTTGACTTGGAACCCTTCATCATGTGTGTCTGTTGATTGTTTTAAAGCCTTGGCCTTATCGACAACAGCCTAATTTGTTTTTTACTTGTGAGTACAGTACAATTCCTATGTGAAACAACCAACCTTAGTTTGCCAAGGTAGGTTAGTTGGTTCACTGTGCTATTTATACTGTACTATACTGTATTATTTGTGGAGGAGTGATAGCTGCAAGCCGTAGCAGGTATCCGTTCAATCAGATAGAGATAAGCTGCGTTCTCGTAGGTCCTGTTTGTAATGGTGACCGATTAGATTGGCAAGCAAAAAATACACTCTTCTCTGCTGTAAAATCACTTCCCGTTGGTTCGGAACCCACCTAAAACTGTGGGTGCAACACATTAATCACCATCAACCAACTCATTACCCACGCCCAGGTCCCAGGCCTATGTGGGCTTCATCCTCAAAAAAAAAAAAAAAATCCTAGGACTAGGTATTAATATCAATGGATCCAGACTAGCTTCGTTACCTACCTTCTACCTGAATGATCAAGAAGCTTATTGGAGAGTCCGTATTATGAATCAATTCATGAGTGTTATAGAATTGGTATTATGTTTGAACTGTCCTTCTAAAATCACCAGACTTGTCCTGAATTCAAACTCAAAACCTGCCAACCTCTAGTGATTCAATAATGAGGTAGATCATTCTATAGAAAATAACAATATAAAATCTGGAAATTGTGGCCTGGAATATCAAGAATAAGCCAGTTCGATAGACGAAGATAAAAGTAAGTTCATAGTTTTTTTTTTTGTAGATTACGTCTTGGAGACACCAGTTAAGGAGTATAAGACAAGTCAGATCAATAATATTATACTATCTTATACACTAGTTACCATAATTACTATATCAATTAGTTGAGGAGAGGCTTAGTTTTGATATGAAAGGAACTCTTGCACACGATAAGAAGCTTCATCAACTGAATATTTTGTCAATTGTTTTTGAAATATTTGTATATTTTCAAGACTCTTTAAAAGCTGCGGTAGCTTGTTGTAGAGTTTCCTACCATTATAACTAGGCTTTTGTTCGAATAAGCTACTATTATGACTCACCAAGTGATAATCTCCTTGACTTCTTGTATTATAATCGTGTACGTCAGTATTTTGGTTAATATCGCTCTTTTTTACATATAAAGAAGCTTCATACACATATAAGCAGGGTACAGTTAGGAGACCAAGTCTCTTGAACAACGGGCTACATGAATCTAATCTAATTCCTCTTTCCATATACCTAACCGCTTTCTTTTGGATCTTAAAAGCACCCTATCGAGGTTTTGTTTTGATGAATTACCCCCTACCTAATATGTAACAGTAAGAGCCCATGGTAAGCTGTAAAACGTAACTTTTTGTCATTCAATCTAGCGAGCTGTCGCAGGATTAATACCCCAGATGAAATTTTACAAATTATTTTCTCAATGTATGGAGCCCAGGTCAATCGTCTATCCAACAAAACTCCTAGAAATGCAATGTTTTCTTCCTAGTCTAGTTGATTATCGTTACAAACACGTTTATAGCCCTATTGTCAACACATCCAATGCTCAAAAATCATTACAACAGTATTGCAGCTCCATAATGAAGCTTTTCAAAATATGCTGGCGTGGAAACACTCAGACACCATTTAACGAACTAATTCACACAATTTCCATTGCACATACCGGGAATACAGCTTGATAAACATCTCTGTTGAAAATCACTATCGTATTTTCCGTATAGTATACAAAAACACACAACGGATAGTTGCATTGATTGATGTCACAGATTTCTGTACTTGAGGAAGTTGTATTATTCAAATTCGAAATGCGAGAAGTTTGGGAGCGAAACACAATTTGACTTGAATAATTCGAGCAGCAGCTGCTACTGAAGCAATTGATTGGAGAGTTATGATTCAACTCTCTGTTATGAGTATCATCAAGTTAATTGAGTTTTGAATTGTTTGGAAAGTCACAATTATTGTTGTTGTTGAAGGCTTTGCCTCCGATTTGTACACAATCCTACTTAAAGCAGATCCCTCACAAGTAGGAAACTTGGGCAACAGCGACTTATGACTTCCATATTAAGCTCCAGTAATAAGCTGTTGTCACCTCACTTTGTAAATTATTGCGTGTAAATAGTTTTTTTAGACAATCTCTTAAAATTTCACAGCATACATGTAGGAGTCACCTTACAAATATTTTCTATTAATTATTCATTTTCATTAAATTTGAAAATCTTTATTGAAACATCCTGGGAAGAAATAAAAATAAATTAGATTTTCAGTTGTCGTCAAGGTCGTTCTAAATTCTCATGTAGAAGACAAGTTTAGCTAAAAGAAGATTAGTGAGTATCAATCATGAAAAATCATTGTAAGAGCACCCTTATTGAATTTTTGGAGTGGTGATGGTCACGCGGTGATTTATGCGATGGTGATGTTCAGTTACGAGCGCTTACGACTACGCTTGGATGGGTCACCGTGCTTCAATGTATATGAGTAAATCTCAAAAGCAACGCTGAACTAGAGATTCTTAAATGAATCAATTACAAAAATGCAAAACTTAGTAGCGCACGATTGGAAGCTTCATAATTCAACTTTTGTAAGGATCAATCCACTTCTATAAGAGCAGTAGCCTATTAAATTGATGCTGGAAATACCATCATGGTCAATTATCTATTTATTACTTTATCACCACTGGAATTCGACAATAATATTATAAAAAATTATTACAATATATTATCCAGAAGTAAAATCTATAAACTATTTTAAAACTATAGTATTGTACTATATGTGAAGATGGAAACCCCTCCCAACAATAGTTGCCCACGTACAACCCTATACTAGGGAGGGGTTCACATAATATTACGGTAGGAGGAAAAAGGAGAAGAAAGGAAAGGTTAAAGGATTTAATGGGCGAAAAGGAATTGTAAAACTGTTATTTTTCCAGAATTAAAGATCAGAAAAGTAGTTGTTTCTGATCCAATTGCTGATGTCATTTTTCATTTTCTTGTTTATTCTACTTTTTAATTGTAAAGATGCAACACTTTATTGCCCATAACTGCTTTCTTCACAAAACTTCAGCAAAGGAATCCAAATCTTAGGTAAGGTAGGTTTCACTGTTAATTTCACTTTGAAACTCAATTACCGATAATTTTCAATAAAAAATATGAAAGTTCAAAAGAAGTAGTCAAAGATTATAGAGAAAATTGTTATAATTTTTGAATTTTTTCCGAGATTACAATAATTTCGAATTACAATTCCAAACCAGCGTAGTTCTCTATATTATGAATTACGATGGAACGATATTCAATTTATTGCTGAAGAGAGTTATTTATAAAATCCAATCTTGGTGAAGGATGTAAGTTGAAGAAAAATAATTCGTTTGATAAGGTTGTTACTGTACTTGTCTGATGTAGGCTATCACTGAAATAATGGAAATGGACCGTAATCAGGGACCTAGCTCCAACAAGGGCGTGGTTTTCATAAGCACGTACTTTCACAATGATTACCACCTATTTGTTGTCAGCATTATTCAGGTAGGCTACCTGTGGATATTTGCGGTCGCTTTTTTTAAATAAAGCACAGTCCACTCTAATTTACCAACTTTTTCCACATTATGATGATACAACTGATACATATATTTGATTACCACCAGCATTGTTAATTTACATATTTACAGCATTGTTACATATGATACATATAACTGTAAGAAGTACATATTTTTTATATTATGTTCGTGATCAACGTCTATACGTCCAATTGTTCAAATTTATCCCAAAAATACCATTTTGCTTTTTTATAATTGATGTTTTCCAAGACATCCACTCCGACAGATGGACTTACTTCATTTGTATTAATGTCTGATATGAACAATAAAATGGCTTAAATAGTACTAAGTTGTTTGTCAAATTTTCCAACATTTGATAAGCCTATTGTTCGATTTTTTATTCTGAATCATTCAGTTCAACCCTCCATGAATTTATTAAAAAATAAAACTCATTGCTTGTTATATAGCCTATTAGGGGTGTTTCATTCTTCATTTAGTCTCAATTGTAAAACATCGTGAGTCATGATCATATGATCACACGAGTTAACTATTATTTACTATCTTCCATTTCATTTTCATTACTTCCACTTTATTTTCTATGATATCCTCCAGTCTTTATTTTGCAGTATATGGAAAAGAATATGCTACTATTTGTAACATGATACTTGAGCTCAAACAGTTTTACGATTTATCGAACGTTTTCTGTCAACTGAGTACACAGTTGGTAAACTAGAGCCTTGCTAGAAAATTGCTGGAGCTAGTAGTCGGGAAATTGACCTGTCGAGTCGACGGAGTTCTTCAAGAGGACCCGTTGCACTGATGACTTCTTTCCCAAACAAATTTCCCCTTTCTGGCCGGACAGGACAGTTTATCCAATAACTTTTCATTTTGCTTTCACTGTGTACATAACCAGCACTCTAATAACAGTCCTTCCACTCAAGAGTCAAGAGTCATTCCAGTTCTGCACTTGATGTCTTGAATGTCTTCCAACTTCGCTGACAAATGGCCTTGAAAAGCAAATATGGAGTTTAGAACTAATATTATTTGTTTTGAGAAAGGCTTTCATCAAATTCACATCCAGAAACTGTGTGCTGGGAGTTATACATGCTCTGTGATCACGAGCTGTGGTGAAAATCTGATTACAGTAGACCTATTGGAGTTCAATGATACAATCTATTAAAATTTTTTAAATGACTAATATATTCTTGATATGTAGCAATATCTATTCCGTTTTGAGTAAAATCTTGGTTAAAAATAGAAACATTCTTTAAAAAACCGAAACACGTCAAACTCAGTTGAGCGTTCTAAAACAACACACACACACCCACACCCCTCTCTTCTATTGATGTGTAGGTATTTCTGTCCTGTTTTGAATATAAACGTCTTCTTCTTCTTCTTCTTCTTCTTCTTCTCTCCAGGATTAGGCGTTGAAACACCTGTTCCGGTTTCAAAAGGACTCTACCATATTTTCAAAGGTCTCCCAATATCTCTCCTCCCAATTGGCTGGTAATTTATTATTTTTTTAGGGATTCTTCCATCATGCATCCTTTGTACATGTGCCCCCCACTTCATTTTGTTCTCTTCAATTTTTGCTGTTAAGGATGGGATGCCTAACTCATTCCTAATGTCCTCATTTCTTATCCTATCTTCTCTTGTGCAGCCTTTTACATTCCGGAGGAAACGCATTTCTGCCGCTTGTATTTGGCTAAGCGTCCTTTTCCTGGTGACCCATGTTTCTGCTCCATATAATAGAGTTGGCATGGCCATTACTTTATAAAATTTGAGCTGCGTCTCCTTCCTCGGGGTTCGTTTTATTGTTTCACACATGTACTGAAACTTATTCAGCTTGTGTTCGACATCTTTGTCATGACCATATGTAATGTCAACCTCTAGGTATCTAAAGCTGGAGACTTTTTCAAGAGGCACGTTGTCCAGTATAATCTTGGAACGTATAGAATCTTTTCCCAAGAAGGACATTATTTTTGTTTTACTTTTTGATATAGTTAGATTATATCCCTTCGAAATTTCGTTCAGCCTGTGGATTGCCATTGTTGTTTTCCGAATCCTGTAGGATAGCCAAATCATCTGCAAACATCAATACATTCAGCGACTTTGTTGGGCTTAAATTAATACCTGGAGGAACTTTTGGCTTCCAGCATCTTACTATATCATCAAGGCAGTGGCGTAACGTTTTCCAATTGGGCCCCCCGGCAACCGATTTTCCGGGCCCCTCTCCTCAAAATCATATAAATATCTCCCCTCTCCCTTGTCTCCCCTCCCATAGAAACTTGCATGATTTTTTTTGGGCAGTTATATTTATGTAAGAGCAAAACACCTTTTTATCTATTAAATTTAAAAATTCAATCATGTTTCAAGGGGGGCTAGTCTAATGATTTTGGCTGTAGCCTACGGGCTCCTGAAAGATGAAAATAGTTGAGTGTTGATTATGTTATAAATAATTATGTAATATTAAAACTGACACTGTATTTCACTTTTATATATTGTTTTACTCACTTATATTGGAGATGCTAGAGGGATGCATTTCACTTCTGAAAAAAGCTTCGTCAGCCTTTGTCACTTTTCAGAAGTGAAATGCATCCCTCAAGCATCTCCAATATAAGTGAGTAAAACAATACAGTATATAAAAGTGAAATGCAGTGTCAGTTTTAATATTAGATTGTTCATTAAGTATTTCGTCATGGAAAACATCACAGATAAATAATAATCTTGAAACCTAGAAACCTTGAAATTGATGTCTTCCATAGGATCCACATTCACATCCTCCTTGTTAGCACCTTCGCTCCTTTTCCCAGAAAATGTGTTCTCTCAGAATTCGCCTCGTTTGCAGACACGGACACAGGTTAAAATTTGAAAAAAGGGCATTTTATCTAAATTACCGCGAAATTACAAAGTCAGGAAAAGAGAAAAAAATTAAGAAATTTATTCTTAAGAGGCAGAAGAGAGAAAACGTAAACTACTTGTACAGTACATGATCCTATTATAAGAAAAAATTCAACTGTGTTAGGAAAACTGAAACAATTGAACCAAATCTATTATTTATATACTTATTCTGTACAATAATCACGTAATTTATCCGATATATCAAGGGCATAAATATTCCTTCTGAACATTGCTTAAAAATTTACTAGTCGATAAAAAATAGAAATAACTAAAACATGACTGTACAAAATCACAATACCATAAACGCAGCATGTTGAAAAATAGAATAGCAATTGTCACGATTCAATTTGTCTGACTTTGCAAATTTGAAAACTTTCTAGCCATTACCCCACGATTCAAATAAAACCGCCTTGGTGACGTATGTTCTAAACTTAGAGTTAAAATAGTAAGTTTATTCACTCATCACAACCAAGTAATTTGAGCTTAAAAATTGTACATTGTATTCAATTAAGCACTTTATTTACCAGAAACATGTCCAATAATTTATTTATGAGAAAAAATGTCTCGGATCATGACAAAATAATAGTGCAGACGACCCTAGGTAACAGCTGACCAGGGCGATATTTAACGTAAGTCGATTATGTCAATTGTCAAACATCGAACCTCGAAATAGAACTGTCAAAGACTGATTCATAAACAAATTAGTGTTCTTAAAGTATTTCAATGGCTAAAATATCACTTGAATTATATAAAGCATATACCTAAAATCATTCACTCACCTGGATTAGGCAATCCTACACCTCAATATTTTGTTATTATCCAAATTTAGTGACCTAGGTTATGTTTGTGATAGCCTGGAATCACCTGCTGTGTTTACCTATTTCTGATTGTAAGTTCGGCTTTTCGATAATTTTTGCATTATTATTTATTGATATTGTCATGATTCCGAGATATTTCAAGTTATTCGAGGCTATAATTATTTCTGATCATTGTTTTGTGATTTTGTGGCTCACGTGTTTGTGCGTCGAATATCGATGTCAGAAAAAATATCGACAATCGCTGAGATCGAGTGTAATCATTTTTGAATTTTCCGTAACAGACGATAAACAATTGTCAGAGGTAACTGCTCTGAATTTTCCCTAAATATAATTTTACGTCTTTATTATTCGTGCTATGTTTCAAACGTTTATTTGCAGAATTTGAAAAAAAGTTTTTTCGCATTTTTTCAAGAGGTCCATACCCTCTAATGTACTCATTACTCTGCTCATTCATTTTTTCTGGTGGAAGGGGTTGATTGAACCAATTTCCTTTCTCTACCCTTCCGCAATTATTACTTCTGATTCTGCTCTTGTTCCATTAAGGACCTTCCGTCCATTTTTATGTTAAAAAATTAATGTAGATTCGTGTTAAATGTACTTCTGATCCTGCTGAACCCCTCTTTTGTGCATTTTAATTAGCCGGCATACCGTTCTCAATCAATTGTCTTGTTAAAAAAAAAAAAAAGTGATCTAGTATTTGCTAAAACCCACGCTCAAACATACCACATCAGGTCCAGACCACTTTCAACCAATCCAGGATTGAGGGACATCCGAACCTGCAGTACATCGTTATGAGTGAGTCGATAAAAAAAAAATATATAAAATATATTGGGCCCAATTAGTGTGCTTCGAGTGTTTATAAAAAAGGTCGAATTCGAATAGCATACACTGGTTTTCAAACTTACAATATTAGGCTTGAGCGATTGTTCAAAGTGTACAAAAATTTCCTCGCCAGCACCTTGAGAGCTCAATGTTCAAATTTCATTCATTATTGGACTCAATTAAATAAATTCGATTCAAATTAAATTCAAATACTTTTCAATTATTATTAATTCATATAGCCTTGCGTGCTATACACGTGGAGCATCTCTCCAACATTATTGCTTACAAGAACTATTCCATAATTTCAATAAATGTTTTATTTGTCTTGTTAAAATTTCAGTTTTTTCTTTCTAAATTTACCTTGATTTTGGCAAGCTCCGTGAGGTATTCAGGCACCACTCAATTTATTCTGTTATATAGACTGACCTGGCTTGCCCACATCTCCCAAAATAATTATCGGCGAAGAGGACCGACACATGAAGGCGGTGTACAGCTTGGCAGCTATACAGACAATTTTGAGCCAGTCTCCTACTAATACAAATTCTATTTCAGATAAACAATTATATAATTGGTTCTATGAGGTTTTTTGGTACCATTCAATGCATTCTGTCATATAGACCGACCTGACTTGCACCTATATCCCTAAATCATTATCGGCGAAGAGGACCGACGAGCGAATGTGTGTACAGTTTGGCGGCTATACGGACGACATTGAGTCTACCTACCTCTTTTATTATTTGTTTCAAAGAACCACGTTATATAATTTGGCGCCCACACGTTAAAGCGAGAAGAACGACACTTTGTGCGTACAGATTCATTCCAGGTACAGACAGGCTGATTGAACTTCAAGAATCTACATCAAAGTGTTAAACTTTTATTTTTTCAGAATCAGAAGTCAAACCTATTTCAACGAAGTCTTCCAAAATTGGAATAATAAATTTTATTGAAAATTATTTGTTGTTTGAAGTTGGTAAAGTTAGGTCGAATAACCAAACAGAACTTGCCAAAATCAACTTATTATTATTATTTTTTAAATTAAAATAGTACAAGGAGCATTGGGACCTCTCAAGGTGGTGATTATATTAAACCCCTTCAGAGCAGTTATTTCTCCCAATTGTATAATTATATTTATGAATTTACCCTGAAGATGGGGGAACATATTATTGTTTATTTGATTTGATTGTTATTGATTGTTTATTTGTCGACATTTGTCGAACTTACCTTGTTTTTCAGGTGTTATTTAAGTGTAATTTGAAAGTTATTTGTGTTGTGGACTAGAAATAGTAATTATTTTTGTAAACGCTTTGCAACGGTCGTATTCTTGTTGGAACTTCACTTCGGAATTTCTTCACTCTACTGTTGCACCCACAAACACCAATTATTTTCACTGGAACTCTGTTTAATTTTCGGAATTTGTCAAGATATTTCGGAATTAGGTTATCATTCTCGATGGCACGCCCAACCAATGATTCGTCAGTCACGTATTTTGAGCCTGAAGAAGTCGGGACCCCCCGAAATAGAGATATGGGTAGCATCAGTTCTGCGGGATTCAACCCAGAAAACCTTGAGCAGTTGTCATCCACGCAAGCTGACAGGGAAATGAGCGCAGCAGTTACTTCAACACCTCCTACACCTCACCCACAACCACTGCCAACTCAACCAGAACAACCTGATGAGTCAGCGGACGCCCTGATTCCAGCCCTCCTGAATGACAGCATGCCTGATATGATGGCCTTACTACTGAACATGAGCAAACGACTAGATGATAACCAGAAAGAATCACAAACTGGCTTCAAAAAATTAGAAAAATTGGAAAAAATAGAGAAATTAAATGAAGATTTAAAATCTGACCTGACAGATGTGAAGAAGGAAATAAATGCTAAATTGGAAATCCATACCGAAGAAATGAATGCTAAGTTTGAAACTCAGCAAAAGGCATTGAATGAAGTAACAAGACAGTTGGATGATACAACCATCAAAATAAATAAGAGACTTGATCAGATTCCCGAAACAATCAGATGCGAAGTCGATGCACTAAGAACAGAAGTACAGACGGAATTGAGCAAGCAGACAGCGGAGATGAAGGAAAGTTTCGAAAGCCAAATACGAATTCAGATTAGAGAAACCGAAAATAAATTGACTGAACATTTCCAACAATCCATTGAGCAACAGAAAACCGAATGTAGTAAAATTCATAATAAATTAGAAGAGAATATTAATTCGGCAAAACAGCAGCTAGAACATTCAGTAAGTGATATAGGACATAAAGTTGATAAGATAATTGGATCACAAGAAACTAGACAGGCACAGGTAAATAGCATTGTAGACCAACAAACACAACTTGAAACTAGATGTGTTAACATAGAGGCTGATGTTAAGTCACAAGAGCAAAATATCGTGAAACTTGACAAAAATATAAATATGGTTTGCACTGAACTAACCTCCAATTTGGAACAAACAAACAGTGAAGTGTCGCAACTGAAAAGTAGGCTTAGTCATATGAAATCCAATGCCGAATACACCACTGGGCCTGAGATATCCAACATATCACACCTATTCATGAATCTAGGGAAGTTTGATAACACCGAACAATACATGCAACCGAAACCTTTTGTTGAACAGTTGAAAGTAATACAAGGATTAGTTCCCACACCATGGTCGGTATGGAGATTTAAATTAGCAACTGTATTAATGAATGAGCCTCTCCTATTTTTGCATAGCAGAGCCCAAGAATTCAAAACACTAGAAGATTTTATTAAAGCTTTCCTGGAACAATATTGGAGCATCGATAAACAACAATGCTTACTTTCAGAAATTGTCTGTTGTCAGTATAACAATCGAGACAACATAACCTGTACAGCATTCGTTACAAAGATTCGCTATCTCAATTCTCAACTCGACAATCCCATTCCTGAATCCAGTTTAGCCAACATAGCGCTGAGAAAACTTCCCTATAATATCCAAATGGCACTGGCTACCACTTCGATAAAAAGTTTTAGAGATCTCGAAAATCATCTTCATTGTGTGCAAGCTGTAACCAGAAATAATAATAGTAATCACCGAAGCAACAATAATTATCCTCAAAATAATCCACAACTGAGTAATGAATCTGATATTTATAATACCAACACAACAGACTACCGACAAGAAACAATAAATGAAGCACCTCAAAATAATAATTCTGGAAGAGAGTATAGAGGAAATAATTATAATAATAACAACAACAGAAATAGAAATAACCGATTTCAAAACAAAAATTACTATTATGATGGACGAGATCGGGTGAGCCAACCTGAAGTTCAAGAGGCTCCCAAACAGACAGTGGCTAACTCACCCACAGCGAGCTCCAGCACACGCAATGTTGAAAGCGGGCGGCTCCCAACAACCAAGAATGCACCTGTCAATTCGGCGAGTGGCAAGCAAGGAACCCCCCCACAGACAAGCGGCGGCTCCAATAATAAGTCATGACTATCTACGCCGGCTATCTACAAATCCTGGGCAGTCAAATATAATGTAGTCACAGGGCGGCCACTGAAATTACCTAAATTCCATCAAAAGATGTGTGGAGACATCTACAGGCACAAGCGCCATGTCCGTTTTAAAAAACGTCAGCCTCGGAGCCGCTATTTAACGGACTGGACCACACAAAATGAGGTAGATAAGGATAACACCACCAGTAAATCCCCTCATTTATGTCACACAACCTTTCAAGAAGATCTGAGAGAAGCGCTACTTGAAGAAATAGATGAGGTACCAGATAAGTCCAACACACAATTCCAGACTTATGCTAAAATTGAATTAGCTGGATTGCAATTCCATGCCTTAATTGATACCGGATCACAATGTAGTCTGATCCAAAATGACTCATTCTTCAGATTGAAAAGTCTATCTACGGTGGCTACATTACCATTGACTTCAACTTATCTGTCTGGAATAAATCCTGTCCGATCAGTTAATTCTGCCATGGGTCATAATCATGAGTCCCTGCAATCGGTTTCGTGATAGCTTCAATGAGTCTGACCAGAGAGTGAACTCTGCCACAATAATTTCAATGTAAATTTGTGCTGTCAGCAGACATTTTGTAACAAATAGTGCATAACAAATGTTCCTCCTTCAAGTAGTATATGCCTATTTTGTCAATATAACTCTGCAATGAAATATTTGCAACTACAACACCTCCATACTTGATTCAATAACAACATCTACCGCGCCGTCCCCTCACCAAAAGAGCAACCAGATTTGGTGAGACAACATCACAGGAGTATCTATACATGCAACCAATGGAGCTACAAGCTACTACAACAAGCATCACATCACCGCACTCCTTGCAAAGCGTATAGGATGATTTGTTATTGTACGGTATTGAGTATTAGCTTATTTTTATGTCATAAAAAAAAAAAAAAAAAAAAAAAAAAAAATTAAATAAAAATCGTATGTCTTGTAACTAAGTGAAGGTATTTGTAATATTTGTATTTTTATAATGTTATAATAATTGTAATTTATTGTTATTCTGTCAAATAACTCCACCTATCATCGCCCTCAGCGATCACTACTATTATTATCACGTAAATCATCACCTTGTACTTTAAATCAGAATTAGCCTATATCATATCATAGATATCTGGCATTTTAGAAGCTATGTGAAATTAGAATAGTATCACCATTGATCATGTTGAGCCTTTAAACGGTCAAGTATAATATATTGTCATATGCAAACTGATGAATAATATTTTGGAATGTCATGTAATGCCAAAGATTAAGAAAAAGTAAAAACATTGTAAGTCAACAATTTAGGTCAAACAAGATGAAAATTAGGTCAGCCTTACACTATTGTACTTATTAGACTGCACTACCAGTGAATATTATTGTTTAGTTTCAAACTGTTTGGATGTAACCAACAGTATTATTCTGGCCTTCATGGAAGGTATATTTTGGCAAAATGCTATGAAAATTTGTAGTTTTCTGAGTGGAAAATATCAAACAGTTATTGTATTTATGTTGTATGTTGCGAGAAGCACATCATCTTTGTTATGTTATATGTCATGGACGGAAGAGCCTATAGCGAATCGAAGTACCAGCCTCCTATGTGAGTGCTATTTGTAAGGATCTATTCTTTAATTTTGGAAATCCAGGGTTTAATTGTTATTATTGTTATTTCATGGTAGTTGCAGATCTTATTGAGCGAAAGACCAATTATGTTAACAGACTTTATATTATCTATTGATAAGTTGCATCATCATTACACTATGGCAAGACTATCCTAAAAATAGTTAAGATTTTTCATTTGAGAAAGTTTCATGTGACATTATAAACATTTTATTCGAGTTCTCACTCAGCTCATTAATTAATTTCACTGGTTCCAACTAGAATAAAAGGGGGGTAATTATGTCACGATTCAATTTGTCTGACTTTGCAAATTTGAAAACTTTCTAGCCATTACCCCACGATTCAAATAAAACCGCCTTGGTGACGTATGTTCTAAACTTAGAGTTAAAATAGTAAGTTTATTCACTCATCACAACCAAGTAATTTGAGCTTAAAAATTGTACATTGTATTCAATTAAGCACTTTATTTACCAGAAACATGTCCAATAATTTATTTATGAGAAAAAATGTCTCGGATCATGACAAAATAATAGTGCAGACGACCCTAGGTAACAGCTGACCAGGGCGATATTTAACGTAAGTCGATTATGTCAATTGTCAAACATCGAACCTCGAAATAGAACTGTCAAAGACTGATTCATAAACAAATTAGTGTTCTTAAAGTATTTCAATGGCTAAAATATCACTTGAATTATATAAAGCATATACCTAAAATCATTCACTCACCTGGATTAGGCAATCCTACACCTCAATATTTTGTTATTATCCAAATTTAGTGACCTAGGTTATGTTTGTGATAGCCTGGAATCACCTGCTGTGTTTACCTATTTCTGATTGTAAGTTCGGCTTTTCGATAATTTTTGCATTATTATTTATTGATATTGTCATGATTCCGAGATATTTCAAGTTATTCGAGGCTATAATTATTTCTGATCATTGTTTTGTGATTTTGTGGCTCACGTGTTTGTGCGTCGAATATCGATGTCAGAAAAAATATCGACAATCGCTGAGATCGAGTGTAATCATTTTTGAATTTTCCGTAACAGACGATAAACAATTGTCAGAGGTAACTGCTCTGAATTTTCCCTAAATATAATTTTACGTCTTTATTATTCGTGCTATGTTTCAAACGTTTATTTGCAGAATTTGAAAAAAAGTTTTTTCGCATTTTTTCAAGAGGTCCATACCCTCTAATGTACTCATTACTCTGCTCATTCATTTTTTCTGGTGGAAGGGGTTGATTGAACCAATTTCCTTTCTCTACCCTTCCGCAATTATTACTTCTGATTCTGCTCTTGTTCCATTAAGGACCTTCCGTCCATTTTTATGTTAAAAAATTAATGTAGATTCGTGTTAAATGTACTTCTGATCCTGCTGAACCCCTCTTTTGTGCATTTTAATTAGCCGGCATACCGTTCTCAATCAATTGTCTTGTTAAAAAAAAAAAAAAAGTGATCTAGTATTTGCTAAAACCCACGCTCAAACATACCACATCAGGTCCAGACCACTTTCAACCAATCCAGGATTGAGGGACATCCGAACCTGCAGTACATCGTTATGAGTGAGTCGATAAAAAAAAAATATATAAAATATATTGGGCCCAATTAGTGTGCTTCGAGTGTTTATAAAAAAGGTCGAATTCGAATAGCATACACTGGTTTTCAAACTTACAATATTAGGCTTGAGCGATTGTTCAAAGTGTACAAAAATTTCCTCGCCAGCACCTTGAGAGCTCAATGTTCAAATTTCATTCATTATTGGACTCAATTAAATAAATTCGATTCAAATTAAATTCAAATACTTTTCAATTATTATTAATTCATATAGCCTTGCGTGCTATACACGTGGAGCATCTCTCCAACATTATTGCTTACAAGAACTATTCCATAATTTCAATAAATGTTTTATTTGTCTTGTTAAAATTTCAGTTTTTTCTTTCTAAATTTACCTTGATTTTGGCAAGCTCCGTGAGGTATTCAGGCACCACTCAATTTATTCTGTTATATAGACTGACCTGGCTTGCCCACATCTCCCAAAATAATTATCGGCGAAGAGGACCGACACATGAAGGCGGTGTACAGCTTGGCAGCTATACAGACAATTTTGAGCCAGTCTCCTACTAATACAAATTCTATTTCAGATAAACAATTATATAATTGGTTCTATGAGGTTTTTTGGTACCATTCAATGCATTCTGTCATATAGACCGACCTGACTTGCACCTATATCCCTAAATCATTATCGGCGAAGAGGACCGACGAGCGAATGTGTGTACAGTTTGGCGGCTATACGGACGACATTGAGTCTACCTACCTCTTTTATTATTTGTTTCAAAGAACCACGTTATACAATGAAAAAAAAATGGCACTCCAAATAATAAACTCACGATCACGAACTCAATATTACTGCAACCAAGCGCCGAAGAAGAACAACATAGTTCGAAACGCGTCCGCCGCGACTCAGAAAGGTCAGTTCTGCACAGCAAGATAATACATATGAATAGTTCTACTGCAGTTCACGAAAAATGGATAACCACAACAATAATTAATATGTATTATAAACTTAAAAAACACTTTTGAATGGAAATTGATTCACGTTATGGCGTGACGGCCGTTTCGCTCTGTTGTCTGTTTTTTAAGTTTATAATACATATTAGTGGAAATAAGATGGATCTTCAACATCATCAACATCAATTAATATACATACGGTTTACTCTAGGCCAATTTATCGGACACATGTAGGGCTACATACATCTAACTGGACGATTCAAAAGTGACTGAATTCAGAATACTGTGTGAAGAAAAATATTGACTTTATTTCTACACAACCCCCCACTTTCCATTACATCACAATATATGCTAATATACATTGAGGGATTCGATGGGAAAATAATATTAATTTCCTCTAATATTTGCACTTTGAAGACATGATTTGTAACAGTATAGATAAGTTTGTTTGAAGAGTGTTTTGTCCTCGGTATGTCTCCATTACCATTTCCTGAAGTCACAACATCCTGCTTCTGAATTCCTTCACTAAAGTTATTTGCGAATTGATAAAGTAAACAATAAACATTGACCTGACAATAATTAGTCAATTCATTTTTCTTCCTTCAGTAATTCAGTTTTATTTATTTTGAAAAAAAATATATATATATCAGTCTGAGCACGGGCCATTTCTTGAAAAGATATATTTTCATTCCGGGCCCCCTTATAACCCAGGCCCCCCCGCGCCGCGGGGTCTGCGGGGGTGTACGTTACGCCACTGCATCAAGGTAGATGTTGAATAATGACGGAGAGAGACAGCCTTGCCTTACACCCTGGTTTGTCTCTATTTCTTTAGTGAGGTGATATCCTTTGTCAATTACTATCTTAGTATTTAGGTATAAGCTTTTTACCACGTCAATCAAGTGCTTAGGAAATCCTCTTTTTGTCATGATGCACCATAGCGTAGGCCTGTCTAACTGGTCAAATGCTTTTTGGAAATCAACGAATGCCAAATGGGTCTCAATATTGAATTCTCTATGTTTTTCAATGATTTGCTTTAAACTGAAAATTTGATCAATACAAGAGTGTCCCTTCCAAAAACCCGACTGTTCCTTTAATAAAATCATATCCGAGATTGGTTGTAATCTATTGTTTATCATTTTACAGTATATTTTGTAAGCAGCTGAGAGTAAACTGATTCCTCGGTAATTGGAAACTTGATTTCTTTCTCCTTTTTTGAAAATGGATATAATTTTCGATAATTTCCATTCTTCCGGAATCTTACATTTCTTCCAGCACATGTTAATAAGGTGTAAAAATCTCAATTTCAAAAACACACCTCTATATTTTATAAGCTCTGAGTTAAGACCATCTAAGTCAGTTGATTTTCTGTTTTTGGTATTCCTTAGAGCTTCTTCCAATTCTCTGAATTCAATCATATCAACTGACATGTTCTCTGTTGTTTCTAAATCAGTCTGTTGAGAAGTCGGGTTGTACCAGAGATTTTTGTAGTGCCGGATCCATTGATCTTCTGATATAATATTCAGTTTAACTGTGTCTTTTTCTGTTTTATTTAAATGTTTCATTAGTTTATAAGCAACAATCTGTCGACCATGTAGGTCATCCTCTATGTTACTTATAAATCTATCCCATGATTCAGCATGCTTTCTTCTAACTACAGTTCGAGCTACATTCCGTTTTAAAACATATTCATTCCTTGACCCATCTGTTTTCATCTGAATGTAATTTTTATAAGCCTTCTGTTTTTCTGAGATGGCAACTTTAACCTCTTCGACCCATATCTTCAATCCTCTTTTTCTCCGAGATTTATATTTTTTGCCCAATACCTCGTTTGCAGTTTTAACAATTGAGCTTTTTATGTTGAACCATTCCTCCTCAATGTTATCGCTTGTAGGTATTTGTTGTAAATATTGTGTGAGTCTGGTCTGATAGAGATAACACACACTCTCTTCCTGTGATAAATACACCTTAAATAGCTCTTCAATATTATTCTGAGGCTTCAAGTTCTTCTTTTGACCTCTCCAACGTGCTAGAATCTCTATCTTAGAGACAACCAAGTAATGGTCAGAACCTATGTCACAGCCTCTAAAAACTCTTGTATCTCTAACTTGAGAGGCAATCCTTTCATTCGAAATGACATAGTCAATAACAGATTTTGTGCCTCTGTGGAGTCGTGAGTCTAGTTGTGGAGTCGGCGTAGCCGAGTTGGCTTATCGCTGGTCTGATAAGCCAAAGGTCCTGGGTTCTATCCCAGTTGAGTACAAGATATTTTTCTCGAGCCACTCCCGTGTTTCGGAGGACACGTTAAGCCGTCGGTCCCGGTTGCATAAAAAAAAGCAGTCTTTAAAAAAACGGCGAGGTGGAACTACCCGTGAGGGTCTCCCCACCACGAAAAGCCATACGAATTTACTTTTTGTGCCTCTAGCTGCCCAAGTGTATTTATGAATATCCTTTTTTCTGAAGAATGTATTGGTGATCTTCAAACCATCGTAAACTGAGAAATCTATTAGTTTTCTTCCATTGTCGTTCAAATGATTCTCTCCAAATAGACCAACAGTACCTTGAACATTCTTATTACCCACTCTGGCATTCATCTCCAGCAATGACGAGGTGGTCTGCTTTATATTTATTAACTTGCTTCTGTAGCTCTTCATAGAAGGTTTCTGAATCATCTTTTCTGTTTTCTTCAGGTGCATATACCTCTATCACACACAGAAACCCTCTTTCTAATCTGAATCTCATTATAATTATTCTTTCATTGATGTAGGAATAAGACACTATTTTCCTTTTCCATTTTTCATCCACCAGTATAGCTACTCCACCACTCGCTCTTCTATCTTCCTCCACACCAATATATGCCATTACGTATTCGCCTACTTCTTTTGTTCCTCGTAATTTCTTCTTTGTCTCGGTCAGAACAGTTATATTAATTTTTTTCTCTTTCAAAATTTCTACGATTTCAAGTTCTTTACAATGTAGGCCACCTCTAATATTCCACGTTGCTAAATTCAAAAAGTCCGCTATTCCAAATCGTTTTAATTTGACATTTTCTTTTTTATTTCCTGAATTCCGGTCCCGTCTATTATCCTTTTTAAACTTGTGAGTGATTATTGAGTCCCCTAAAGACGTTACCAGCGTCATGTAGAGTAGTCTAGTGGTGGGGCCGCCACCTCAAGAGCAGCTAGACCTGCTCTGGGTTTCATTCGGAGGCCCAACTCCTAGGTTCTTAAGCTCTCTCCGCCGACAGGAAGTTCTTGTCCCGCGCCATTGAGACCGTTGACAATCTTCCTTTTCGCCTCAGTTGATCCGCGAGTGCTTATTTTGCAATCATGTTTGCATTATTCGCACCTGTCCTGTATATCTACAGGAACGTTCCCTATCAGCCATTGGGACGCGCCGTGTCGGGGTTGAGGCCCCCCCGCCCCGGCGTCTTATGCAAGGTTAAGTCTGGCCCGTACTTAATTCTGAGCCAAACCCTCATAATATAAACGTGAATAAGAATATAAAAATTCTTTGGAGAACGTAACGAGCACACTTGAGCGTTCAATACTTTTCTGGACGAGAGCCTAGGTATACATTATAGAATGGTAGCCAGATGTGACAGCCAGTTCAAAATACTTTCGCTCCAATCTTGCACGTGTGTCTCTGTTGATTTTAGGAATGGAGAGTGAATAATCAAGTCTAATCGAGGGGGAATAGCTATCCAATGCAGTATTTCAAAGCTACTGATATTACAAAAATTCGTCGTATGCGCGGTTATATTATTTTATAAGAATTAACTAATTTGAGCTCAAAAAATTTGATAGCTCATTCAATTATTTTTCCATGAAAGATTAAAAATTTGTCAAATAAAAATCAACACTCTTTCTAAAAATTTGAAAATAATAAAGATCAAAATATATGATAATTTATATTGTATTTTTTTTCATTGAAATTTATTTGGAAAAATTATATATTAAGTGCTTTGAGTCCATCGGGCTCAAGTGCTTTGGTCGATTATTCGGGACGGTTTTGTTTATGATCGGAATTAATCAGCCTAGGGTTCAGTTGGAGTTATGACTGGAAAATGCTCTGGGCTATCCGAATAAAGTTATTACCATCATACGCGACAACATGTTTATTGTTCCTGGTTGGCAAACACATGGAAATAAAAGTGTTTTGTAGCATCAGCCAATAACAAGCCTGAAAGCGGAGTAATCCTCTGGCCAATGATGCACTAACAAAGCCTTAAATAATATCGAGCAGATATTTCACCTGGGATATGTTCTCTCACCACACCACTTCCACCTGTGTCCAGATGAGTAATCAAATCGCATAGTTTGTGGAATGACTAATGCATTTTAGTCATGCTGCTTTATGGAAATCTCTCTCTCACTCTCTCTTTGTCATGTACGCTGCTCAAAGGGATTAGTTGTTTTGTTGCCAAAGCCTCTTTACAAAGAGTTATCCCTCGTCCACAATACCGTATCTGGTTTCAAGTGACAGTTGATAGACTTTATCATATCCGGGGATAATGATAGTTTTACAGTTGATTCCATTTCATTAAACATTTTCACACCCTTCTGATACAATCGGACTTATGCATTCAGATGTTTGGCCGCATTATATTAATTGATTATCTGGAAATGAATTCGATAACACTATTAAAATATTACCCTGGTATTGGCAAAGACAGTATGAAGGGTGCTGTAGGATTATTGGTGGTTTGAAACACCTTCTCTGACTTCCTCTAGCCAAGGAATATAGATTAAAAAAATTTTAGATTTGGCTCGTCTCATAGCATGTGTTGACACTGTACTTGAACTTCTTGAAACTAGCTATTGTGCCCGTCCTTCGTACGGATTATGTTTAGAAATAAGACTAAATATGTTTCGGCTTTTTTGATAGTAACGATCATGAAGTTGTTAGCAGCTTAGGCCCCGTTCAGACGATACAGTTTTTTTGCGTTACGGTTTTTTTACTGTACGGCGTCAACTGTACTGTGATGTTCACACGGTCCGGCTTTGCTGCTTATTGCTGTGCTCTCCTCCTTCTTCCATTGCGCCTCCAGTTCAGTTTTATTTATTCCAGTCCAGGATTTTGTTTATTTGTGTAAGATTTTTTAAAATAAGTTTCTTACTGAAGGTTTCTCTTAAATTTTGATCAAAGTACGCAAATTCTGGTTTCAATATTCCACACATTTTTCTCTCTTTATTTTTATATTAATCTTAAGTCTTGTCCCACAAGGCGGGTCTCTCATATATTAGAGAAATTAAATTTTCACAATTAATATCTTCCATTTCTGGACACTGGAATTCACTAATAAGAAGATCAATGCTGACGATCTGAAGACTGCTTCCAGCATAATAAGCGTGTCGTTTGAACATATCCATTACCGGTACAATACATGTGCCACCGGATACGGATACAGTTATTTTGCGGTACAGCTGATTTTAGCGATACAGTTTTCGAAGACAAAACCGAATGTAGAAATCGGCTAGAACAGCTTTTTTACTGGATCCAGTCGAAACAGTATTGTGTGAACATACAATATGAAATGTACATGCAAACGAAAGCACTGCAAAATAACTGATACAGCAAATTTACTGTACCGCACAAAAACTGTAACTTGTGAACGGGCCCTTAGTAAGCAACTTAGAATGTAAGGAATTCAGTGACAGGTATGGGAGAGATTATTTTTTGAGAACAGCTGATTGATATATCATGCTTGATAAATTACGTGATTTGTTCTTATCTTATTCTATTAAACGAGCAAGGAATTGTATGTATGTATGTATGTATGTACGTATTTCCAGTCACTATCTCAAAAACGACTCTAACGATTTTGATAAAATTACGAATATAGGAGCTTTTTGGTGCAAAAATACGATTGCGCTAGGTCTCATTCCTGTAAAAACTCGCTGAAGGACACAAAAAGGAGAAATCTATCCTTAAAGGAACAGCTGATAAAAGAGAAACAGTTTTTAATCATATGGTAGGCCCATTAACGGCGTTATTAACGCTGTCTGGAACGCAAAAACTTCCGCGCGTACCGTGTAGTCGTAATCTGAGCCTTGCAGTCATGTAGGAAACATATGACTGGAAAGTCAGAGCTCAGCTTATGACGCCATTATTTCTTTGGTGAAAAAAAACTTTTCTAATTTATTACAATTCAACCCAATGAACCCATAAGACCAATAGAAGGGCGTATGCACATAGACACAATTAGTATTTACTAATTATGATGTTTGAAATTTAGCAGTTTAAAAAATTGCAAGCTGATTCAAAGAAAACCAGCTTGATTCAACAAATTATTGCCCTAACTAATGATGCGATAGTTGATTCTCTCAATTAGTATTGAATCAAAGAGTAAGTCCCAATTCAATCAAATTTGAAATTAAATTTGCATCTTGATAATAGTTTGATGTTGATAAGACTCTAAAATTATATGAAAACATAGTAGCCTACTTTAAAAAAAGCATAGGATGATATCTTAAAATAATTTATTCCAATATAGGCTATTTGGACAATAAAATCAAAATAGAATAATATGAAACTGATAGTTGATGATCTGATTAGCGTACTTGGATTTCAGTGCTAACATTTATTTTATTTAAATTGTAAAAATATATATGTAAATTTAGAATAAATAGAAAAAACTGTCTTCTCAAGCGCTCGCCACTTGGGTGAGTCATCCCTGCGCCGCCATATTTGTAGTGGACGAGCGCGTAACAAGTGGCTTCCCCTCGGCGACAAGAAGCCCCTTCTATTGGTCTTATGTGTTCGCTGATTTAACCATACAAAAAATAACATTATTTGTAATTTTTTCATATTTTTTGGATATTTTGTATTACAGTACAATAACTCTGGGTCTAGGCAAGCTAGGAAGATCGGAAAGCCGGAAATACTATAAAACTCATGAAAATTTGGCTAATTATAATAGCTCAATTTGAAAAATGTTTTTTTTTTTTAGATTTTAATGTCAATGATGTGGAAGAGAAAGATATTACCTACAATTTGAGACCAACTTTGCATTTTTATTTTGAGTAGTTACCAAGTTCTTAAAAAATCGACATTTTCCACGTACAGTAGAAAGCCTACATTACACGTCCAAGAAGAATTACAAATTAAGCTAAATGTTACAAGTATGAATTTGGGTCGTTTCAATGAGCCATTAGACAAGGTGTGAGAAGCCGTTCTTGAGTGAGGGGTTACAAAGTGGTATCCCATCAACCCAACCACCACCTATCTTGAAAAATTACAGTTCTAAGAGCTGGTAAACTCGAAATTCAGATTGTTACTCAAAATACATAATTATATGTAGTGTCTAAAAGAACATTTTTACCAATTGGAATTAACATTATTGTTGATTTGCTTGTGCACTAGCTTATGATGGAAAATTTAGAGATGAGGTGGAACCGCTTCACAGCCTAACGCGTCGTTAATCCCCTTCCCACAGCATTATCTTCGATCTTCAAGATACACATAATTGCCCCAAACATTTAACCCCCTGCCCCCGAGCGGAGCTCGGTCTCCCGATATTGTGGTAATAAAACTCTGAAGAAATGTATCCAAAATCGCACAATACTTGGTTTTTAAACGTTTATTATTCTGTTAAAAAAAAAGTTAATTTAGTTTTTTATGGCTAAAGACATTGTCAAAAAGGTTTTCAATACTGATAAATAACTTTAATCCCGATCGATGCTCTCGTTTTTCAGGAGAAGGCCGCGTAAAATGTATCCAAAATCGCAAAATACTTGGTTTTTAAACGTTTATTACTCTGTTGAAAAAAAAAGTTAATTTAGTTTTTTATAGCTAAAGACATTGTCAATAAAGTGTTCAATACTGTTCAATAACTAAAATCCCGATCGATGCTCTCGTTTTCAAGGAGAAGGCCGCGTAAAATGCCTTTGGGGCCGTGACAGACAGACAGCCAGACAGACAGCCAGACAGACAGCCAGACAGACAGCCAGACAGACAGCCAGACAGACAGCCAGACAGACAGACAGACAGACAGACAGAAAGTGAGCCGACTATTTTCGGCTTATTTGATGTATAAAACGTAAAAATAACCAAAAAATATATAATTCTGATAAATGTACAGACAAAACTCTAATTTTATTTATATAGATAAAACGTAAAAATAACCAAAAAATATGGTCAGTAACAATTTAAGGTCAGTTTAATACAAAATATCCGTAATCACGTTTGTAGCTAACTCAGCAAAAACATTTTTTCCCGAATTTTACATTTTTTCCTAGTACAGTACCGATATTTTTATTTTTCAGAAAGAGAGGTACCGGTACGCTGTTCCGCCGCGTTCGGCCGCAAGTCATGCACTTGCATACAGGCCTACTATACTTACATATACTGTCATATCAAAAAAATCTTAGAATCTAGCTTGAAAATCCGATATTTATTCTTATTGTCGAAATTATGATATATTTAGATTTTAGTTTAGAAGCTCTAAAACATACTACTTATAATTTTGAATTTTTTTTTAATCAGATTTTTTTGATATTATGGATTGCTCTCTATCCATCATGGATTACTCTACTGAGATTCCTTGTTACACTAAGTCCCTAGAAAATGTGTTAGAACAGTGGAAAGTCAAACGAAAGAAATGAAAAGTCATAGCCAGACAAGAGTTCCCACTCTGTTGAGAAGAGGAAAGAGAAATTGAAATAGATTGGTCACCCCTTGAAAAACCGGAGTGGTATAGGAACAAGCAATGGAATAGAGTTCGGACTCAGCTGGAAAAAAGAATCAAAAAGTACATCTAGATGGGCCCCAGTGTGAGTTAGAGCAAGAAAAGGGTGAAGCTAGAAAGAACTGAGACAAATGACACTGAATGGAGCCCCTTCACATCCTCTGGAGACGGCTTGCTACTATTTGTGTGAGTCCCATGCTCCAAAACTAGCTGCAACGAATTGATGATCGTTTTCATCCAGGTGTACAGTCCCTAAAAATGAATGTCATCTCCACTAGGTCACACAAGATGAATGATTCGATCATGAAATGGGAATTTTCGAATAGTATGTGGGATTTATTTGTGGATTTACAATCCAATAAACAACTCTGGGTCATCATTATGAATCTTGCATTCTGACGTTGAATGAATTCTACGGATATGGATCTTAGTCTTCGAATGGGTTTCTGATAATGGATGCTTTGCAATATCTAGTCAATATAAATATTAGAAGTAAGTAAAGTAGAGTAAAGTAAAATTTATTTCCATTAAAGTTTTACAAAAAATGAGACACAGTACAAAAATATTTTTTTTTACTGGAACTTCTAGCCATCTGAACCAGAAGTGATGGCTAGCACAATTTTATAAACAAAATAAAAAACAAGAAGTTCATGGAGAGGCTCGTAAAAACTGAGACAAACAGAGCTTTTTTGAAAAGCAATAATTAGACTAAGTCTTAATTATTAAGACTTGCTATTCGAGAGATTGTCTCAATACTAATACATATTGTCTTAAGGAAAAGCAAGGATCTGTTTAGACATTATCGAATAAATAATAATTATTGTGCTTCTGCTACTCATTGCTAGCGCCCAAGCTTCAGCTTCTGCTAGCAACGCTTAAAATATATTATTTTTCTTCTAATTTTTTCTCCTCATCAGAGAAGAATGTTTTGAAATATAGGAAATGCTGTCCTATTGATTAGTATAATTTCACATTTAATTCAGTATTGTACTCTTGGAGATTAGGAAAGAAAGGAGAACTAAAATATAGTTTCTAGACTTAGGTGTTACTTCTCTACGCAATAAGGTACAATCTATTTTCCTCGGTTTAGAATGATTATTGTCAAATATTTTATTAAGTGGTATTGAATAATGCGGTCAATGGACCATACTTCTTCCGGAACACTGATCTTTATAGAGATCATCCGGTTGAAACTGTAGATGACATGATAGCGAAGGCTGCAAGAACCGAATCGGTCAAAACCATCATGGATGGCTCTACTGAGATCCCTTGTTACACTGTGATCCAGGACAGTGTGTTAGAACAGATGAAAGCTAAACAAAAGAACGCCAGGTTGTTACACCACTAAATACTGTTCGGTATTTGGTAAAATGTCCAAGCTCTGCAGCCAACTCTACGCCAGTAAAGTCTCTTAACGAGACTGAAGAGAGAGACTCAGGAAGGCCTGGTGTGAAGATAATTGTAAAAAAGTGAAACAAAAAACCAATAAGTGTCAGTAATAAAGTGTATGTGGATAGAAGGTAAGTAGGTAATAGGTAAGAAGTTAAGTAGGATGCTCCTGTAAGTAAGATCATCGCTCAATCAAAGTGAAAAAAGAGAAACTGGTGAGGTTTCTTGACTTTAAGGTTTTTTAGAAAATCAGGTTGAAACTAAACTGTTTATTGGAGTTTAATACAAAATGAAAAAAATCTTATTTAGTCTGGGAACTTTGAGTCAATGCTACTAGCTAAATATCCAATATCCATGATGACAACTTTTAATAACTATAATTTTATTAATGTTGATGATCTATTCGATATTGCAATAAATCCAGCCTACTGGATACAAAAGTTTATGATTCTCGAATTCACATTTTTTTCAATTGGTTGTACTGTAGGAGTGTAGACATTCGTATTACGAATAATAATATTTTCATATAATATAACTAGCTATTGTACCCGTCCTTCGTACGGATTATGTTTAGAAATAATACTAAATATGTTTCGGCTTTTTTGATAGCAACGATCATGAAGTTGTTAGCAGCTTAGTAAACAACTTAGAACGTAAACAATTCAGTGACAGTTATCAGAGAGAATATTTAAGAACAGCTGATTGATATATCATGATAAATTACGTGATTTGTTCTTACGTGGTAATAAAACTTAGAAAAAATGTATCCAAAATCGCACAGTACTTTTTTTTAGGATGAAGCGGTTTTAAACTTGGTTTTTAAACGTTTATTATTTTGTTAAAAAATAGTTAATTTAGATTTTTATAGCTAAAGACATTGTCAAAAAGGTTTTCAATACTGATAAATAACTTTAATCCCGATCGATGCTCTTGTTTTTCAGGAGAAGGCCGCATAAAATGTATCCAAAATCGCACAATACTTGGTTTTTAAACGTTTATTATTCTGTTAAAAAAAAGTTAATTTAGTTTTTTTATAGCTAAAGACATTGTCAAAAAGGTTTTCAATACTGAAAAATAAATAACTTTAATCCCGATCGATGCTCTCGTTTTTCAGGAGAAGGCCGCGTAAAATGCCTTCGGGGCCGTGACAGACAGACAGATAGACAGACAGACAAAAATTTAGATAAGACTTGTTTCGGCTTCTTTAATGTATAAAACGTAAAATAACCAAAAAATATATAGTTCTGATAAATGTACAGACAAAACTCTAATTTTATTTATATAGATATAATATAATATAGTATAATATAATATAATATAAAATAATATATTATTATACAATATAATACAATACAATACAATGTAATGGAACGAAATGTAACTGTAGTGTAGTGAGTGTAGTGTAGTGCAATACAATACAATAAAATTTAAAATAGTTTGTTGCACCTTTATAATATCCCCAATATGAAAGTCAGCAGTAAAATTGATTAAATCAAGTAAAAATTACTGATACCCTAATTTTTATGATACAGTATTGAAATATTATTGCTAATATTGTTTTTCTGTTGAAATATTCTATTCGGATTGTTGAATACTGTAGTTGTGTTGCTAGTCAGCTTCTAAGAAATTCATGTGGAATTTGGATCCTATTTTGGAATTTTGAATATAATGCTTCCAACTTTGAAAATGCTGTGGTATGATTAAGGGGGGAGGGAAAATGGTGGCACATGTTGAGAAGCAGAAGAGCGAGAACCATTATCTCGGTATTTAGTTGGATAAGCCGATCGGAAATAATTCTCCCAGTTAGGTCTGGTTCATTTCAAGAGGGAGTGGAAATGGAGAAGCGAGATAGGGATCTGGACGAGATTGGATGAACAGCAGTGAAACTGCAAGGAAAGTTCAAATTCGGGCTGTAGAAGGGAGTTTTCAGAAGGATTGAGAGGGCTGAATCAAAATTGACGGATAAAGAATGAGAGAAAGAGCCTTAGGCAAGAAAATCGCCCTTGCCGGCGACCAAGACGCTTGGATTTACTTAGCAATGATGGAGTTTTCCATCCGGGTTGTCTCAGCCTGCGCTTAATTTCAATCTCAACTGGCAAGAAAATAATTTGAATCGAGTCAGAAACATTCCTAGTCAATAATATTTTTCCCCGAAAACATGCAAACAATTTCTCTTAAAATTCAATTAAATATCCAGCAAAAATGATAGTCTCAGTCTGGTTGTAAGAGAATTCCACCCCGGAATCATTTTCCAATCAATTATTACTTTCACTGTTATTCAGTTTTGCTCTTCATGGTTGAAATGAGATTTGAAATGGGTCTCTGTATTCAACTTCTAGGATTTGAAGCAATAAATTGGTTCATAGATCTGTTACCACACCTATATATTTGATGCCAAATAGTGTAATAAGCTTTAGAGTTGGAAACGAACTAGAACCTAGACTAGGTGAACAGAGCATTTAGACTGAAGTTATTTCAGTAAAATAACTTAAGTTCAGAATGCACAAAATTGAAAATATAGAAACCAGGTTGATTGACTAAAGACAAGAGTGTAGTTTGAACTACCAAGATTATTATATTGAGAATAAACGAAATTAATTAATACATACAAATATGAATTTTAAATATGGCCAACAAGAGAATTTAATAAATTTAGAAAGTCGAATTCTGTGGTATGAAAGTTCAAAAGTGAAAAGGGTACCCTTTGGCAAACAACATGAACGTAGGAGAAAAATTGAACGATGCGAAGAGAATAATAATATTTTGATGATAAAATTATTCCATTTTACCGTATTTCAAAAGTAATGTAGTACATCATTCGAAAGCATACAAGATATTGCTTATTTAGAACATGTTCATGGGCAATAAAATTTGTCAAAATGTGAACGAAAAAATAATAGAGAAAGAACTAAGGACAATAAAAGACAATACTTATTACCAGAGGTAATTAGATACATAAGGTACTTTAAGAAGTTTAGCTAAAGAGAATTAAATGATAAATGAAATCATATAGCAGAAGGCTAGGTTATGAATCCAAGTGATTCTTTGATGCAGAGCACAAAATTCTTAGAAGAATTTAGGTTACAATTGAAGTCAAGAAAATTATTATATTCAAAATATTATAGTAGTAAGCAGAGAGAAAATTTAAGAATTCAATTAGAAATATGAATCCGGTAAGAAAATGCATGGTCATTTCATTACAGAAATAATGTAATTATTACTTACCCAACTGGATTAAAAAAAGGTGGTTCAGATAATTACATTAAATTGATCCATCTCTGATGGATCAATAATAAGCCCTTCAAGGCATAATGCAGAAAAGAATGCAAATTATATAAAAAATTGAATCAGTCAAAATTATACTTCTATTCGTAACAAATTTTTTTGCAAGAGTATGCTAGACAAACGATAGTCTCTGTAGAAAAGATGAGCAGTGATGCAACGTGACAAAACAAAATTCCTCAATCAGATATTTTATTTATTCTGATGAATATTCTTTTGAACTATTGCCATTCAAATATAAAAAGAAATAAGAATAAATTAAATCTAAAAATTTTGGCACAGATCCACTGAACAATTATTAATTTCCTGGATTTCTTGTTCCATGACGAACTGCGTTGTTAATATTAACTTTTCATGTGAATTTACCGACTTGCAGTCATATTATTAATTTGATCAAACTAAAAAGTCCATATGAACATGATTATCCAAGATGATTGGTTATCAACTAAGAAACAATAAACCATTGGAGGTCACAACAGATTTGTTGAACATGAACTCTTTCATCACCTGCTGGCTTCAAACATTCAATTCAAATTTATGAGTTCGTATTACTCCACAATACCTGTATATGGGATTTTTCTACTGTAAGTTATTACCAAATAAGTAATGAAAGGTTCTCAATGGGTCCAAACTGTAGGCAGAACGTATATTGCTTTGAAGCAAATCATTCTGAAATATAACAGATAACAGTTTATTCATATATATTGATATTCGAGATGAATATATCATTGCCATGAATTAATGTGGCTGGTGGAGCCTCACATAGGTCTATCAAAGAAAACGTTAGAGCATTACTCCCAAGTCACATATTATTTAATCCCTTCTATAGTTTGGTAAAAGATTTTTTGTAACAGATTCGAAGTTTCTCATCTTTAAATTTTATTCAATAAATAAAATTATATGCAAGTGACTTTATTGTTTACTAAATAAATTAAAAAAAAAAATAAATAAACTTATTAAACTATAAATGCGACTCTCACCTGCGCACAAGGTTTTTCCTTTTGCTGGTGATGCCATAATAATTATAAAAACTAAATA
Organism: Conomelus anceps; assembly: GCA_948455865.1. Lineage (NCBI taxonomy): Eukaryota > Metazoa > Arthropoda > Insecta > Hemiptera > Delphacidae > Conomelus > Conomelus anceps. The sequence goes on from OX418217.1 coordinate 26,170,399, forward strand.
ATAGTAATTGAGCACATTATTGTAATAGGGCTACAGACGATATATAGATAATTAATTAATTACATATAATTTATATTCAAATATTTTACATATAATTACATTGTAATCACTAATACAAAAGATCTTGTAGTTATGTAGATTAATATAATGTAGAAGTGTATTATTATTTAGTTTTATTTTGTACAATGACATTTGTAATGTTTCTGTTTTTTTATGTGGCAATAAATTCAAATTCAAATTCAAATTCAAATTGAACTCCCCTTATTTTTCTTCTTCATCGATAGTCAACATTTCTTCGTTTCCATTCATTGCAGGTTTTACTGCAATGAATGAAAACGAAGAAATGTTAAATGCCAAACCAGGCTCTACTGTTTCTCATCAAATTACCTTCCAATCACACAATCCCCTTTTCGAAATATCACTGTTTTTGTTTCTCCTTCTCGTATCTCGTTTCATAGAATCATTCGCTACTAATTTCTCACTTCACTCACTTATTATGCTTTATATTTTATGAAAAATTTGTTCAGGCCTACTTTTCAAATATGTAGAAGCTAGAAGTGTATGGAAAGTTTAAATGGGATAGTAGTCCTCCAAAATAGTTGAAGGCAATCTTTTTCAATTCATTACATTTATACATGTCTTTTTTCCCACTATGTTCCATATTTTTTGTCAGTTCCTTCTTCTCAACTCACATTTCATCCCATTATTTGCAATTCTTTTATCACTCGCTGACATTAAGCATTCAATCAAATTTTTTTAACAAAATCCTTTAACGCCAACAAACGCTAACGCTTAAGAGGTTTGTAAAAGAGCTAACTACTAAATGCTAACTACGGAGGAATTTAAAGTTGAGCTCGACCATCTTCTGTATCATTATCTCAATTTCCTTGAAATTTCTTGAATATCCCCGACAGACGTTGCGATATAAACGTTTAGAGCGTGGACCAGGCTTGATTTTATTATTCATAACTACAAGAGTCGGTTGATTGCTCTGTAATTAGCGTGAAGTGGAGATTATTCAGCGGCAGGCGAGAGATTTGTTATGTGAGTTTCCTTCCGTTCATTTGTCGCGTCTGGGCGCAAGAAGGCTCTCTGCTTGCTTCTGCTTTTGTGGGAAAAACAATCTAGCGTCGACCAGCCCTAAGCTGCTGCCCGCGTCCTGCCCACTTTCCACCACCTCTTTAATTGTCCGACCGCCACTAGCTTTAATCGGATTTACGACCAGCTTCCCAGCTTCCCAGTTTCCCATACGTCGCTGCTAATGCTGCGCCCAAGTGACCAACAGCAACGTTGACACACGCACAGCTGACCGAGGCCGCTGACGCTGATGTACAGTGCTTCAGCATCTGATGTCCCAACACTATAGATAAACTCGCAATAAAATAGTCGGATCTGATATTCGGGTTTGGCCGCTGGAACGAAGCACTAAATGGGTTTAAAGACATGATGTTTTCCTAGCTACTAAAACCCTCCCTTCATTATTGTTTTATTTCCACATCTCTGAGTCCCTCCTACATCATTATGACAGTTGAAGAAAGTGCCTAGTGAGATAATGCCTGGTTAGAGAAATGGTAAAATTTGGTTTAATCTAGTTTCCTCATCTAGTAAAATACTCCTTCCCTTGCTGTTTTATTTTCACATCTTTGAAGCCCTTCAACATCATGAGCCAAAGTGATGATAATTGAAGAAAGTAGCTGGTAGGATAGAAGTGCCTGGTCGGAGGTTAGTAAAATTTGGTTTTGATTGAGTTCTCCCAGCTACTAAAACCCTCCCTCTCTTATTGTTCTATTTCCAAATCTTTAAATAATTCCAACATAAAAAATAAAGTACTTAATGAAATAATGCCTGTATAAAGACGTGGTTAAATTTGTGATTTAACTCGCTAACTCATGATATTTCTGTCAATTTCCATATTTATTACTTTCTCCTTTAAAGAATATTTTGTGTTTACTAACTCATGAATGATATAATGAGAACTATAGTTTCTGTAAGATCTCTTAGGAACTTGGAGGAAGAAATTGTAATTCTGCAATTATTATTTTATTTTCATTCTGATCGTTTGATATACATTGACTGAAGAGTATACTGATATTTATCCCGTATTCTGTATTGAAAGCAATACTGAAGATTAGAACACAAAAAATTATTTATAAATAAATAAAATTTTAATATTGCAAAATTGAATTTTTCTTGTGGGATATAATAATGCAGTACTTTGTTTTATTCCAAAAAGTATAAATTTTAATCACGTTATGGCTTTCAATTGTCATAATAAGGCCATAATAATAAAGCATAATTAAAACATAATAAAGCCGAAAATGAAGCATATTTTAGTGAAGTACTTCTTGTGTGAAAAGTGATTCACTTGTTTTTTCTCGATATTTCAACTACAAGCTCTTAACTCGATATTCAGCTCTCTATATTACTTGAACTTATATTTAAGCACTATTCATTTGAGCTACCGTGTCTCATGAAACTGATAGCTCATGATGGATGGAAGAGAGAGGGTGAGGGGAAAAAATTCCACTCACGTGTTTGATATAAAACCTCTTCGTCACAGGGTGGTTAAGCTATCCTTGAACGAAACGAGGGTTGCTGAGAGTAGTCTACTACTTGTTGCATCAGATAACGCATGAATTGATATGAGTTATACTTCTAGGTCGTGAACCTCCTCTTTCCTGTAATATTCTATGTAATCCAATATTCTGTTATCACCTTGGAATAACGGCTAGGACTCGGTTATTACTCATCTTTTAAGTTCACACACTCAGATTGCGCTTCTTGCAAATGAAGTCAGTTTCTAAGAATCATTCTCATTTTTTACAAACACGTTTTTCATTAGAATTAAAATTCTCCAACAAATCCACTTTCAAGCCTCTTTTGAGTCTCAAAAATGATATAAGTTATATAGCTCGAACAATGTTTTACAAATTAAAACATATTCTAAAAGACGTCATTGATGTATTATTGGATTTTGTAAATCAAAGAATTTTGTTAGGAAATTGAACACTAGAATGATATTCTACAATCCAATTTTGGAAATACGCTTCAACAGATATACACATAAATCAATAACAGGAGTTGTATAATAAATATTTAACCTTTCAAGTAAATTCAACGACTTGCAGTCAAATTTTTATCAAGAATAAGTAGAATTTACTTACTCTGTACTAGGCAGAACGTTTTGTAATCTTGGAGATCCATTTTCAGAGGCGTCCTTCAAACACAAAATGGTTCTCCAAGATTCTAAAACGTTCTGCCTACAGAGTAAGTAAATTCTACTTATTCTTAATAAAAAATGACTGTAAGTCGTTAAATTTACTTAAAAAGTTAATATTAACAACGCAGTTAGTCATGGAACAAGAAATCCAGAAATAAATAGTTCTCTTGTATATTCATATTTAAATCACTATGTTAAAGTAGAGATAGAATTGTCCAGTGGAAGAGTAGACTGTTAAGATATTCTCACAATAAATTGTATTCATGGTAATTTCGAACCATGTCTTGCATAAGAGTGAAGTGGTTGAATTTAATGATAGATGTCAAATACGTATAATCATCATAATAATGATCTTCCCTTTTATGCTCACCATTAGTGCTCTACCTTTCATGCTCTTGATTTATTAGGCTCTACCACAACTTACTCCAGACGACTTTGTCAACGTATAAATAATAATAATAATAATAATATCGTGTGACCTGGCTGGCTCAGGTCTGGTGTCAACGTATGAGGCCTGACATATAAACACAAATATTTCCGACTGTTCAAAAGTTGCATACAAAAGCTTACTTTTCAAGCTTTGAAATCATAACGCTCTCTTTTTACGTTCATTATTGAGAGACTCAATGTAGATAAAGGATGAAGTCAATGGAACTTGAATAAGAGATAGTTCAGTTTTTAGGAGTATGATGAGTAGTACCAAAGAATATCAAAAATATTAGATTATCTTTGGTAAATTCTCATTGAATAAAATAATAATTTTCCTAAATTCTGAAGCGCTCACTATTTTAGCCGCCACAATGTCAGTAATAATGTTGTGAGATGAATAATAAGACGAAATTGTCACAACCACATTTATTAAAACTTCGAGAAACTAGTTTCGGTTGTTACACCATTATCAATCTCAATCAAACTCGTTTGATTGAGATTGATGATGGTGTAACAACCAAAACTAGTTTCTCGAAGTTTTAATAAACGAGTTTGATTGAGATTGATAATGGTGTAACAACCGAAACTAGTTTCTCGAAGTTTTAATAAATGTGGTTGTGACAATTTCGTCTTATTATTCATTATGGATACCTTCCACAATATCACCTTCGCCACTACTAAGAAAGTTAAAAAAATGTTGTGAGATATTATTTTCATTATACTAATATATTATGTGGTGTACTGGTGTTTCCGCAGGTGAATATGATGTCGAAGAAACGTAAGAGCATTCAGGATGGCTGAAAGAGCAGACAGCATGGACATCTCAACACTGGACGGCTGAGAGTGATTGGCGGCGGAGGCGAGCGGTGCGGTGCAGTGCTGGTGACGAGGAATGGGCGGCGGCGGCCGCTGAGCTGAGCGGTGTGCAGCGGCGGGGCGGGCGGCGTGCATGAGGAGCACGAGGATTCCACAGGACCGGGGTTCGGCTCCCGATCAGGCTCAGGCCCTGTCCCAGTCCCGGGTATGCAGGCATTCCGGGCATCCCGTCTCTCTCTAGCGCCAAGACCGACTTATTGCGCATTCTTCGGTCGCCCCATCCTTCTTAACAAACACCAATATATTTATATCGTACCCACCGCTCGTCACATCTGTTCTCACTTAGCACCCCCGATCTCCCTCTCAACTTCACGCCGCCAAACCCCCCTGCGATCCTCAACCACACCCTTCCCGTGTCTTCGCGCTCCACGGGTGACTGTTGTCAAAACTGTTTTACGTCGCTAAACTTTATTTAACTTTGCATTCATTTGGTCATTTTGAATCTCGTTGTCTCAGATTTCGAGTTATATCGGGCAAAACGGGTCGTGCTTAGATACTTGATAATGTCTATCAAGACATCAACGTAACATGTATCTAATCTGTCGATGTTATAAGAAATTAATTACGAAACATATATATTATTCGTGAGAAGTCACAATAAAATTAATCGTAGTGTGTAAGGTGTCGTGTACCGTTCCCTATCTCACTCTCAGTCTAACGAGACACAAGCGCTCATTGAAACAAGAGCTAAGTGTGTCCTTGGAGATCTAGTATAGTATCGTGAATGTGTTGAACATTTGAAGTACATGATTTTTTCAAGATTGCCTTCGAATCACAATAACTACAAGTGTAACCAGTAATTTTGTACAATTGTGAAGATGCTAATCGCTGTCTGCTCGCTGGACCAATAACTGCAATCTACTCCGTTGACTCCTGCTGGCAAGACTCACGTGATTAGATGACAGTTGTACCGATAGCGAAAAATCATTCGATGTTAGATTTTGTTTCAGTGTGAGAGAATATAGATTGATTCTGCTTGTTTTTTTTGTAAATTTTCTCGGGTTAAACGGGTCTAAAGGAAACGTACAATCGAGAACTGTGAACTTTTTATGGAATAATGTGCCTAAGTAATGCATTGATCTTGTAGACTAGATCGCTAATCATGGATTTGCTGGTGGATGAAGGAGCGAGCAGCGCGAATCACAGCTCGGACTTGCTGTTCCGCTTCGACGAGGACTATGTGGTGCTTCTCAACGGCGAACAAGCGCACAATCTCAGTCTGCTCGGCAACGAGTCACTGGGTAACAGTTCGCTCGACCTCAACGGCACCTACATCATTCTACAGAGCGATTCACTCTACCCGAGCGGATACAGCACGCCGCACATAATAGTGGCTTCCATAGTGGTGACACTGCTGATGATTGTCGTCGTGGTCGGCAACATGCTCGTCATTATTGCCATCGGCACCGAAAAAGCGTTGAAAAACATTCAAAACTGGTTCATCGCCAGCCTCGCCGTGGCTGACTTTTTTCTCGGACTAGTTATTATGCCTTTTTCGCTAGCCAACGAACTTATGGGGTACTGGATCTTTGGCAATTGGTGGTGTGACATTCATAGCGCTATGGACGTCCTACTCTCCACAGCCTCGATCATGAACCTCTGCCTCATCAGCCTGGACAGGTACTGGTCCATCACGCAGGCGGTCGACTACCTCAAGAAAAGAACGCCGCTGAGAGCCGCTGTCATGATCGCTCTTGTCTGGCTGATGTCTGCAGGCATCTGCATTCCGCCGCTTCTTGGCTGGAAGGTACAGAGACCAGAGGAGGAGTTTCCCAAGTGCGAGGTGAGTCACAATCACTCTATTTTCTCATGAATTTTATTGCTAGCCCATAAACCACATAAACTATATCTTATATTGCATATTTCTCAGCTTCCAATTTTTACAAATACTTAAGAAATGTCCCCATAATCTACTTAGGCTTATCACTGGCATTGTGCGAGTCCAGAACTCGTTTATAAAGGATGAACAGACAATAATTCTCACCCTATATCGAGACTCGTGCTACTCGCTCTTTAAATTCATGAAGCTTTTATAATAAAAATTTAATTAAAAGGAAATTCATTGAGACATTGAGTTCATAACCATCAATGTGAAGCTCGCGTTCTATTCCTATGAAACAATCCATGTTAATAGATTTCTTTATGATAAAAAATATTATGAATTGTTTTCAAAGATTTTCTCATATTGAATAAGAATAAAATTTTAATATCATCCAATAGCGGAATGAGCCTCAGTTGACTTACCTGTATGGGAGAAGAATAACCCCACTGGATCGTTTCAGTTTTGCCAATGTCAATCAGGCTCATAGTCATCGGTTGATCATTTTAAGTGCATGATAAAGACGTTGTTACAGTTTAAGAGAACAGGAATAATGCCAGTTTTCAAAAATAAATCTCCTTTTTCCCACAATCGTAAAATTCAGTAGAATATTGTTCAAATTATTAATAAAAAATAACTATCATAGATTTTTCTAATGATTTCTAAATGGAGCTTTTTCCATTATTTTGAAGTTTCCAAGTTACGGTAGCCTTTGAATGTTCTGAGTTTTCAAAATCAATAGTTTATAAGAATGTTGTCATGAGTTAAAAGTATAAGCTGATAGCTGTTGAATTTCCAACAACACATAATTCCACCCAGTTCCACAAAGATTTTTATTAATGCAGCTTGGTGCAGAGTCTATGGCAAGGCAGTTATGCACTCTCTACCATAGATCAAGGGCAGCAATGAATGGAGTCAGCACTTCATTTGCATTAGAACAATAATACGTTTGATATATTAGAATGGCGCATGAACTTGAAGAGAAATTTCCCCCTCCGTTGATTTATTGGTGAAATTCATTACTAAGTCTTGTATCCTTCCAACACCACGACTACCAACACAAAACTATCTGTGAAATTTATTCTGGGTAGATTTGAAATTGATCGTCTTTAGTGAGCTGATAAGGAGGATGAAACTTAATTTCCCAAACAGCCACTTGAAATGCTGAAGTTATGAAAATAACTTCAATAAAGTAAATTTAAAATAACTTCAATAATTGGTAGTGTTATGGATTTTTTATTGCTGATGATGCTCACATGAGTCTGAAGACTTGTGCGTGAATAATGAGGTGAATGGGTGAATGATGAGAAACCTTCATGGCTGAATGAGATTTGAGCCCAATGCTGCAGGAAACGAAGCTACCTAGAGCCTTATCTTAGCTCAGACAAGCGCTACTTCTATTTAGAAGTAGTTTCATATTTTGATGAAATAATAGTAAACTATTTATAGTTTTCTCAAACACGATCTATCAAGGTAGGCTTGATCAGATATTTTCCACTTCAATGAAGTTTTGGAAGAAAGCAAGAACAGACGAGATAAATCCAATCATTATTTCCTGAAATATGGCTGATTAGTGATAAATGCGCTCAAATCTGGAACGTGATCAGAGTTGAGAATCGTTGCAGTAAAGAAAATTCTTTTCCTCTCTAGAATTCAACGAGATGTCCTTTGTGGAAGAAACGTGTGACCCGACCCGCAGTCTTAAATGGGCTCCTTACATGAAAGCCAATCGAATCAAAGAGCTGCTACGGTAACGATCATACCCTTTGTGTCACCAGACATTCCCTTTATTCTCCATTTGCTTCCCACCAAGATATCGGTCTACTTCCGCAAAACGGTTACTTCCATCAGGCTAAAACAGCCTTTTCAACTTTTGGTCTCAGCTCCAGGAGGTAATTCCAAGTTTTCTTCTTCACCTCTCGACACAATAGATAACACAAAAAGTCTTCCTTGATTGTGAAAATACAGCCCATTCTTGTAGGATTCTGTACATGTGGGTATTTTTTGTCAGCACAGTTGGAAATCACAGTAGTGTTGTATTATACTGATGCAATATTATTTTTTTCTTAATTGCATCTAGATATCTCCATACCTCAAAATCACAATATTCTTGATCATTATCGTTATTGGAACAATTTACCGACCGAAGGAACTACCGCACCGATACATTCGTGTACGAATTCTAAACTATTTCCGGGCTGTAGTTAATAATAGCTAATTGAAGCTATATCTAGTGAGAAGCTAGTGATATCTAGTTAATAATTCCATATAGTAATGAAAGTTATGTGACATACTCCCACCTTCTAAAATCTTCAAATACTGCAGCTTCTTTATATCTGCCGAGGTCGGCCCTGTCTTAAGCCCTAGAAAAGTTTAGATTGAAACGTAGGCTATATTTAGCTAGATTAAAATCAGTTAGTTGAAAATATTAGCGAATGTTATTATTCAACAAGATGTTCATCAGCACCGACTAAAGCGCCGGCCGATAAAAGTCAATACAATGCAATACAATACACTGATCATGGGAACTACTATCTGCTGTATAGACACTTTTGATAATAACTCACATAACTATCATTTTTTTCATATTATGGATACCTGTCAGAGTCAGTGGCTCATTCAATAAATTATGGTTTCACATAGAGAATTTATTTATATGTCTAATTGTCTATTTATTGTCTAATCGTCTAAAGAACAAGGGGTAAAAACAAGTTTTTACCTCGGGCCACTCCCGTGTTTCGGAGGACACGTTAAGCTGTCGGTCCCGGCTGCCTAAAAACAGTCGTTTAGTCACGTCAGAGGCCCTGAACTTATTCAGGTGCGACCTGGTAACTCTGACACCAGACCTGAGCTAGCCAGGTCACACGATATGATATTATATTATTATTAAGAACAAGGGGGAGCTAAAAGTGATTTATCTCAACAAAATTAAAAACAAATCTGTAAATATGTCACTTATGTTAGGAGTATCCAATTTATAAAATATTATTCAAGTTATTCCAATACTCTACGCTCATCGAAAAAATCTGGATGTACCCACCGCTCTTGCTACGAAATGTTTCTACTAATTGCTCAGAGTTCAGACATCAAAGAAATAGAGATATTTTTATAACAAAATGCTGTTTGAACTTTTTTTGGAGGGTGGTTCAGGTATAAGGTTTAGACAAACATAAACTATATTATTCACCATACATTCTGGATGAATATTTTCGCTGCGTTCCCTCTCGGATGATATTGTCTGTATTCTTGTAACAGGAAACAACATTGTTAGCACTAATCGATGTATTGCATTTGCATCCATAAACTAGAACCGGTTAAAATTTGTCTCAGTTAGCCGGTATCGCATTCAGTGGAGTTATCGTTGGCAACATACGAGTGATGCATGGCAATAATTGTCAGCTAAATGTCATGCGTATGTGTGACGCTTGTTGATAAGCTATGCCCACTTTCCACAGCACCACCATAGTTTCCAGTCATTAGAGCATGAAATTGAGTCATGAAAGTTCAGCATATACCAAATATTTTCCGAGTCGGGAGCAGGTTATCCACTTTGGAAGACCAATAACTAAAATAACAGTGGCCCAGGCCTTTTCCAGCTCTCTGCCAAATGATGAAGTTTCAGTTTGCACAATGCACAGCCAGCTCCTTACACACAGCAAACCGCTTCTCGTTCGCTATTCTGTTTTTGTGACTCTAATTGAATTTCTCTGACTACAGGAACGCGTTCCTGTACTCCTGTTCTTCATGAGTTACTGATTTTCATTTTGTTTTCTATTTTGCGCTGGAATCCATGGAACACGAAACCTCTACCTTTGGAATAGCACAACCTATTATGTATTATTATTGCCCATTATTCATCATTTTGTTTCACCTGCATGCAATTCATTTATTACAACATTGATTCAATTGATTATTATAATAATATCACCTTCAAATCCAACCCAATACACGCGCACAGGTCACATACCTGTTTAGGTTTCATCATCCATAAAAAATAATATATAATTATATCAAGTGGAATATTTGATGAAGAAAATTTCAATCAAGTAGATACTTTTTGAAAAGTCTTACTACTTTTCCATTTTCCAAATAGTCTATCAAATAGAGTAAATCGTCTTTTGAAGTGTTGCGTATTAAAGTTTCAAATAGATTGAATTTTTGCACGATTATGGGCTATGTTGAGTACTTAATAGATTGTGAAAGCAATTTTTTTAAAAAGGATGTGTATGTTATATAAGCAGAAAGGTTCCTTGAAGACCCATATTGCTTATACAAGATATACTGCATACTCTGTTATATTCTGTTTTGTTATAAAACACAATAAGGGCTGAACATGGGTTTTGCATATTTACTCATAATTTATTACCCAGCTCTAGTTCAACCAGCTAGTTGGTGCTACTCCAAATTACTCACTTATTTTATGTTTCTAATTGCTAGTGTTCTTAAAAGTCTTCCTTAGTTACTTGAAAGTAACTTTTTTAACGACATTTCAACTAGCGTGTTTCTCTGAATATCATAATAGCGGGATGGCTATTAAAATTATTATTCATGAGCTTTTTAAACATCTTCGCCATGAATTGAGATATTGGGAAGTGAGAAATGATGACTTCACCCTTTGAAAACTGAAGGCTGTTGTTACTGGATGCAATTACAAGTAGAAATCTATTATTCAAAATAGTCTTCAATTAACATTTTGCATTAAATTAATATCAATAAAAAATACGAAATATATTTTTCTCTGAAAATTAGAAGGCTCAATGTTCAAGGCCAACCGTACTATTTCTATTGATCAATATGGGAATTATGTCAATGAATATATAAGTGGGTAACATGTATGACGTTAACCTGGGTAGGTTAGTTTAGTGGTACCAGTTTGATGTCTTTCATATACTGATCAGTCTCCAAACATTGACTAGTTTTCATTAACTATTCATATTGGTATCAGCATTCTAACTAACTATCAGTCAATACTAGTCATACCCACTATACGACGTTTTACTGAGGTTCATGAGTTTCAGATATTTCTCAACAGAAGAGTTGACTGACAATATTTTGTGTGGGACGACCTTGAATCAGGTTTAGTAATGGGCATGTCCTTTGTTGGCAAATAAGGTAATGATTCCTAATAATAAAAAATCGTTATCTCTTCTCGTTTTCGTTGTTCCACATGAGTAGTTACATTTTGGGACTTCTGGCACAACCTTGAAAAAAGCTGGCACATCCTTGACCTTTGACCTTGACCCTGACCTTTGACCTTGACCCTGACCTTTGACCTTGACCTTGACCCTGACCTTGACCCTGACCTTGACCTTGAAAAAAAAAAAATAAAAAAAAAAAAAATAAAAAAAAAAAAAATTAAAAAAAAAAAAAAAAATTAAAAAAAAAAAAAATAAATAAATAAAAAAAAAAAAAAAATTAAAAAAGAAAAAAAAAAAAATTAAAAAAAAAAAAAAAAAAAAAAATGGTGGGAAGCTGTGAGCTGTTCAGGCTATGGGTGGGGGTGGGGGGGGGTGGGGGTTGGGGGTGGGGGTCGAGGGTGGGAGGTAGTGGCTAGAGTATATAAGCTGGGTGTTCTGTTGGAGTTATCATACACTGCTCTCTCACACCAGACAGCCAACTACTGTGCTCGTGCTCCAGCTTCTTGTGCTCCAGTCTTGTGCTTCTTGTGCTCCTTGTGCTTCTTGTGCTCCTTGTGCTTCTTGTGCTTCAGTCTTGATCAACTTTCAAAGTAAGTACTCTTTGCAATCAATGCATCCTAATGCTTGCACTTATAAATGCTTTTCCACTTACCAACTGCTTTGGGCAACTTGGAATTTTGTTAATGCATATTGTTAAAGGAACTATCTTCTAATGCATATTGTTTCATTCCAGGAAACCTGCAACTATCTTACAATTTTATTTGTCAATGTCTAATGCATATTGTTTCATTCCAGCTTACCATGTCCCTTAACAAGAGAAGACGCTGCCAGCAGACTCAGGAAAAGTGTGACGACTTCGTTTTGCTGGAGGAGGCGTTCAACAACAATCTTCGAACCCTGTTCTTCAACAACCAGTGTTCTACAAGCCCTCAAAAGGATTTCCAGTCCTTCCTTGACAACTTGGAGGAGAAGATCAACAGTGTCCTGACAGCAGAAATCCAGGAGCATGGTGCAATCAAATTCAATTTGGTGCTGGAGGCAACTTATCACAAGTGCTACCTTGATCCGAACAATGAAGAGGTGGAGGAGGTGCAGGACATCGCTTTCAAAACACCGAACTATGCTGCATTCACCGTTCTCACGCTACCTCATCAAGTGGAGATGGCTTGCCAGAAGATGCTGGAAGAGGAGGCTATGTTCGAAGGGAAATCCAGTGGATGGACACTGCTACAGATTGATGGACTACTCATAAGGATCAGCAAACATATTCCCCTTAGAGGCTCTTCATACATCATTACCCCGCCCAAGCTAGCTGCAAGGAAAGCCATCATCAATCCGAGGAATGAGGACCAACAATGTTTCATGTGGGCGATCCTCGCTAAGCATGTCCAAGGATTAAATCCCCAAAGAGTCAACGAGCGATACTTCAATCTTCGGGAGAAATACAACTTTAAAGGCATCACTTTCCCGACAACTATAAACCAGATCGATAGGTTCGAGAAGGATAACCCTACAGTCTCTGTCAACGTGTATGCAGTCGACTCTGATAATAACATCTTCCCCAGACGAGTCACCGATACCATGAAGACTGAGCACTTTGATCTTCTGCTACTGGGTGAGGCTGTTGAAGATGATGGTGCACAGACTAACGATTTGCTGCAGGATGCTGAAGATGCAAACAAGGATCCACAAATCAACACCCACTACTGCTTGATCAAAGATTTTGAGAGACTTCTGAGTTCCCAGCTGACAAAACATCATGGACGTATAATTATTTGCAGACGATGCTTCACCCACTACACTCTTGCTAATGATGGTGAGCAAAGGATGGTAGAACATGAGAAGTATTGTGCCAACAACAAGACGGCTAGGATGATCATGCCGCAGCTGAAAGATGGAAAACCGCCAACATTGAAGTTTGAGAAGCACTTGAGGAAGTTCAGACTGCCACTTGTAGTGTATGCAGACTTTGAGTGTCTGCTGGAGACACCTGCCCTAGAAGAGGGTGATGTGGAGGGGGAAGCTCCAGAGAGATGGATTGGGAAGCAGACAAAAGTGATACAATACCACAATGCAATGAGCTATTGCATGTACTTTGTGAGAGATGAGACACAATTTCCTTCATGGCTGACACTGAGCCATTACATACCTCAAGAACCGATTGTCTACAGAGGTCCCAATGCAGCCGAACACTTCATGAGTCAGCTCAGCCACTATGCAAAACTTATTGCTGATACCATGGACCAGTTGAGTATTATAATGTCGCCACTCACTGATCAACAACAAGCTGCACATGATGCTGCTACACACTGCGAAGCTTGTGGTAAAAAGTTTGGAAGAGACAAAGTGTATGATCATTGTCATATGACTGGCTTCTATAGAAATGCACTGTGCAATCCATGCAATCTGGAAAGACAGCGCCAGACCTTCATTCCAGTTTTTCTACACAATTCATCCAACTATGATACACACCTGCTCATTCCTGAACTCGGGGCCGACAAGAATAGGATCAAAGTCATTCCAAACACATCTGAAAAGTACATCAGCTTCACTAAACACGTTTCCAATCGACTCCACCTGAGATTCATAGATACATTCAGATTCACACCGGACAGTTTGGATACATTGGTATCAAATTTGCGCAAGTCTGCACATAATGACACGGACATTCCAAATGTGCTGAAACATACCGCTAAACATTTCAAGACAAGACTTGATCTTGTGACACGTAAAGGAGTATTCCCTTATGATTATTGCGATTCATGGGAGAAACTTGGAGAAACTTCCCTACCACCAAAGGAAGCATTCTTCAGCAAGCTGACAGATCGTGGAATCAGTGATGAGGACTACGCCCATGCACAATTGGTCTGGCAACATTTTGGATGTAGAACACTAGGGGACTACAGTGACCTCTACCTAAAGACGGATGTTCTACTCTTGGCTGACGTGTTTGAAAGTTTCAGGGACATGTGCATAAAAAACTACAATCTTGACTGTGCCAACTACTTCACTGCACCAGGATTCTCATTCGATGCCATGCTGAAATACACCCAGGTGGAATTGGAACTTCTCAGCGATTACGATATGTACATGTTTGTTGAAAGAGGTATCCGAGGAGGAATAACCACATGTGTCCACCGCCATTCGATTGCCAACAACAAATACACAGGTGCACCACTGAATCCAGAGAAACCAATATCCTACTTGCTGTACACCGATGCCAACAATCTTTACGGATGGGCTATGAGCAACCCACTACCTTGCCGAAAATTTCGATGGATGTGTCAAGAAGAACTGGAGGAGGTGGCTGCTCATATAGATAGAATCCCAGACAATCAGCGAATGGGATACATCCTAGAAGTCGACGTCGAGTATCCTCAAGAGCTACAGGATGATCACAACGACTTCCCTTTTCTTCCAGAGAGCCAGAAGACTCCCAAGTCAGGATATGTGAGGCTAATGACAACGCTGCAGAACCGCAAGGAGTATGTATGTCATTATAGACTCCTGAAACAGGCTGTGAATCATGGACTGAAAATTGTCAAAGTTCACCGTGGAATTTCATTCCAGCAAGAAGACTTTTTGGCCCCATACATTCAACTCAACACACAACTACATCAGAAATCAGCGAACAAATTTGAAAAGAATTTCTTCAAGCTGATGAATAATGCGGTCTTTGGAAAAACAATGGAGAATGTTAAGAACCGGATGAACATGGAGCTGGTCAATTGTGAGAGGAGGTTGAAGAGACTGGTGGCACGACCAACATTCAAAGATCGCATCATATTTGGTGACAACATATGCGCTGTAACACTCCATCAAGACAAGGTTGTATTGGACAAGCCGATATATATTGGACTGACTGTACTCGATGTGAGCAAAATTCTAATGTACGAGTTTCACTACGATGTGATGAAGCCTATTTATGGAAACCGACTCAAACTGTTATACCAGGACACTGACAGCTTGTTCTACAATGTCCAAACTGAAGATATGTATATGGATATCATGAATATAGACAAGTTGAGAAACGTATTCGATACATCAGAGTACCCGGCCAACCACCCATGCTACTCTGAGACAAACAAGATGGTACTGGGGAAATTCAAGGATGAGTATGCAGCTCGAGCCCCCTATGAGTATGTCGGCCTGCGCTCCAAGCTGTATGCCTGCAGATGCTATGTTACAGATGAGACACAACTGAAGAGTGGCCTTATCAAGAAAGCAAAGGGAGTGAGACGGCCAATTCTTGGACAGGAGCTCCCAAAAAGTCATCCTGATGCAGAACGGTACATAGTCTTTCAGGACTACATTGACTGTCTCTATGGTGAGAAGGACATCTATAGAGATCAGGTGATGTTCTGTACCAGGAAACATAGAATCATGACCACCATTCAGAAGAAGAAAGCGCTCAGCAAGGCTGATGAAAAACGGTTCATTCTTGAAGATGGAATCACTACTCTTGCATATGGACATCGCAACATTGTCAATGAAGCTCCAGTATTCAGTGATGATGGGTTTGAGGATGAGGCGGTGGTGGTGGAGGAGGAGGCGGAGGAGTACAACACTGAGAATGATCAAGAAAATGAAGCAGCATCAAGGGCAGCATTGATAGCAGCAGATACAGCAATAGAAGAAAACATATCAACTATGGAGGCATCTAGAACATTGTTGTCAATGACAACAAAAGCATCAACTTCATCAACAGTACCGTTTGTACCAACAGATGTTCTTAAGATAGAACAAGGTAGTTGCAAACGTTCGGCAGCAGATAGCAGTACTAGTCAAATGATCCACATATCTGATGATGATGAGCCAGCGGCAGCAGATAGCAGTCGAGTGATCCACATATCCGATGATGATGAGCCACCAGCTAAACAATCACGTGTTGCTGATTTCAATGTTGATGATTACAAGGAATATGATGACTTTACAAATGGCGGGATATCACAGCACAGTATACTCAGAGCATTGTTGGAAAAGGAGTAGAAGACATGAGTCACACATCCACTGATAAGAAATTGCCGAGTCTGCATAAACTTTAGTATAAATATGGGAGGAAGAGCAAGCATTTGGCATAAGCAATCATGATTCGAGCTGTGCTGTATCTCGTGCTGGCTACAAGCATCTACACTAGCCAACTGGATCCAAAGTATAGGACTCAGACTTTCCTGTGGCAACGAGATCATGGCCTTGATCAAGCAAACAAGTTTCACATGCGTCAGTGTCTGATGTCAAGAATGGTGCTACATCGGAATACAACTCAGGATGCTATTGATGCAATGGGTCGTGACGTCAACGAGTGGTATATGAAGTTGGCTGGAGGGAAAAACTTGGACAAAGAGCTGTGCCAAAGATTCCACTGCACACAAAATCTGCGCACCTGCATCCACTCATCATTTTCATCACTAGACTTCCTTGAGACCATCATCAGCAGATCAGAAGAGGTTTGTGAGCTGTACTGTGAGGACGTGTCAACTGCAGCACCAGCAACAACAACAGCTGTAGCACCTGCCTGGCTGAAGGATACTTGTGACACCTATTGCAGAGAAATCTACAGACAACCGCCACCAATCAGCAATGGAGCAAACTCACGAATTTAAGCCATACTGCAAATGTGGTACTTGTTCACTAACCTCATGCAACAAATGGATTGTGCAGCCTATATTCACTGTTGGAGGACAAGAGCCTGAACCATTCTTGACAATCAAAAATTTTCTGCAAGTAATGAAGAGAACCTTCCATTTTGCTTCATCAGTGATGTTGTGTACCAATAGAACAACAGTATATGTGGAGTTCCCATATGGTCACACTTATCGTGAGATGCAGAATGACTTGGGAATGCTCAGAAAGTGGGTGGTGCTTGATATACTCGATTGACATTAGCCACTGCGCATTTGCACACATGTATCCGCCCATCATCATCATCATCCGATCAGAAGAGGTTTGTGAGCCGTACTGAGGGGACGTGTCAACTGCAGCAGCATCAACTGTAGCACGAGCTGAAGGATACCCTGTGACTGCCACCAATGGATTCATACTGCCTATACTGCAGATGTGATACTTGTTCATCACCAGTGAGCAGCAAATGGATTGTGCTGCCAGTATTCGCCATTGGAGGACAATACTATGAACCATTTCGAACAACTGACTATTTCCTGCAGACAATGGAGAATGCCTTCTACGATGCTTCGGAAGTACGCCTCTGCATCAATGGGAGAACAGTATATGTGGAGTTCCCATCTAGTACATCATATTGTGATATGTTGCAATACTTGAGAAATTTCCGCAAGTGGGTGGTGATTGATAGACTTGATTGACATTAACTTTGTTTTGAAATTAACTAGTTTTGAATGACATCAGCCTCTAACAGTATTTCTTGATAATAATAAAGAATTGTATTCGATAACCATGCTCATTTTTTAAAAAAACCAAGATTACTCTATAAGACAAGTCCATGTGGGGGCTGTGTCTGTTGCAAATAGATCTTGCATTCAACTTGTCTGTATGACATCATGCAGGACATGTCTGTGAGTGTACCATTGCACAACATTATGCAAGATCTTAAAGTCCATATGTGTGTGATGTTACAAAGACAAATAGAAAATCAGCTTGCATTCAACTTGCCTGTATGACAACATGCAGGAAAAAACCTGTCTATGTGCAAGTCGATTTTATATTTGTCTGTTGCACAACATTATGCAAGATCGTCCATGTGGGCTGTTGCAAATAGAAGATCATCTTGCATTCAACTTGTCTGTATGACGTCACAGCTATGCAGGACATGTCTATGTGCAAGACGATTTTCTATTTGCATCAGTCCATGTGAGGCTGAGAAAAGTGCTAGAGCTGCACACCAGTGTAGGAGGTAGAAAATGAAAAGATGAAAGATTATCAGAAACATGTTTATTTTAGAATATACAATTTTTTCAGCCAATTCGAAGTTCATATAGAACTTGCTCAATATCGCACCTTGGGGCGCAAAGTGCAGTTATATTTTCCCTGCGTAATAATAAGACAGCCGTTTCTTCATCGATAACCCTTTTGTTTTTGATGACATTTTCCAATTTTCTCGGTCCAATAACTGAGTATCTCAACTCTATTGGGCTAAGTTCAGGGTTGGAAATTTCTAGTGAAGCAGCCGCCTTCAACAGACCGATCGATTTCATAATTACCCCCCAAGCAATGGCCAGCTGCTTGTTTATCGCCTCATAACTGTAGGCCGCCAGCTCCAATTTCAGCAGCCCATGCAGCGTCCTGAAGCGGCGATGCCTCATTAACCGTGCCACAATTTCATCAGCCCCAACATAATTGGAGCCGTATGCTGGCAGCGGGGCATACATATCCATCGCACTGATTAAAACTCTACGCTGGAGTTCCAGCTCACGATGCGATGGACGGCCAATGCTGCCCCGCCATGCCATGCTCGGAATTTGTGGGGCCCGATGTGGAGGTATAATGGGCTGCTGAGGATGCTGCTGCTGCCACTGACCTGATGCTGGGGGCGACTGCCTTGATGCTGGTGGTGGTGGGGGTAACTGCCTTGATGCTGGAGGCGACTGCCTTGATGCTGGGGGCGACTGCCTTGATGCTGGTGGGGGAAACTGCCTTGATGCTGGTGGGGGAAACTGCCTTGATGCTGGTGGTGGTGGGGGAAACTGCCTTGATGCCGGTGGTGGTGGGGGTAACTGCCTTGTTGCTTGGGGCGACTGCCTTGATGCCGGTGGTGAGGGTAACTGCCTTGATGCCGGTGGTGAGGGTAACTGCCTTGATGCCGGTGGTGAGGGTAACTGCCTTGATGCCGGTGGTGAGGGTAACTGCCTTGATGCCGGTGGTGAGGGTAACTGCCTTGATGCCGGTAGTGAGGGTAACTGCCTTGATGCCGGTGGTGAGGGTAACTGCCTTGATGCCGGTGGTGAGGGTAACTGCCTTGATGCCGGTGGTGAGGGTAACTGCCTTGATGCTGGTGGTGAGGGTAACTGCCTTGATGCTTGCGGTGGGGGCGACTGCATTGATGCAGGTGGTGGTCGCCTTGCTGCTGACGGTGGGGGTGACTGCCTCAATGCTTGCGGTGGTCGCCTTGATGCCAACGATGACTGCCTTGATGCAGGTGGTGCTCGCCTTGATGCTGGCTGCAGATATTGTCGTTTCGCCGGTGGCGATGACTGTCGTTCAACTGTTGGAGTGCTTTCCAAGTTAGGAATGGATTCCCAGGCGGAAAGCATCTCCTCAATTATCGCCTGCATACCACTGCTGGGAAGTGATACTGCTGTGGTGGAGGAGCCGGCAGCACTGACAACTTGAGCAGCTACATCTTGAGCAGCAACATCTTGAGCAGCAACATCTTGAGCAGCAACATCTTGAGCAGCAACATCTTGAGCAGCAACATCTTGAGCAGCAGCATCTTGAGCAGCAACAGTGGCAGTGCTGGTATTGGCAGTCCTAGGCGTAGTTTGCAACTGCCTGAGGAGCTCCTCTTTGAACACAGCTAATGCTTTGTCCACTATGGAAGATAACTGCTGGGTTGGATCCATTCCGTCTGGTTGAACACTAAGAGAACACTGAGATCACTCTCTCTATAACTCTGATGTGAAGACTGAATTTGATTGAATTTTTGGGCAGTATATATACTAAAGCGAGATATCAAAAACATCATGTCTTAGTAAACAAGTTCAAAAAGGTTAAGGTGATAGCAACTGACAAACGATGCAGGCTGAATGATAAAGTGATCTTTCTAGGAAAGCATGAGAGAAAGGTTAGCTGACGCAAATGTCAAAAGTGTTGCACAATGGGAATGATAGCATGGAAGGTCATGATGACGCACATCCTTTTCAATGACAATTGGGTCGATTGTGTTAGCAATCAGCTTCAAAAAAGATTATGCCGACGCATATCATTTTAAATGCCAATTAACTCGAATGTGTTAGCAATCAGGTTCAAAAAGGTCATGCTAACATACTTCAATGTCAAAAGTGTTGGAATGATAACAGAGTATGACGCACATCATGTGCTGTGTAAAAACAACTATATATAAAGGCACGTGTTCACTTGATGGGTATCAGTATGGAGAAGAGTGTGATAGCACGTGAACTGCACATGCCAGCTCGTCGGAATTTTCCGATGAGGATGGTTACAGTGAAAGGTCTTGACGACCTCTATCAAGCTGACCTTGTTGAAATGATACCATACTCAAAGCAGAACAAAGGTTACAAATACATCATCACTATTATAAACTGTCTCAGCAAGTATGCATATGCGTTACCGATAAAGACAAAGACATCCGAGGAAGTGGTCAAGGCAATGCGTCCTATATTCGAACGGCATCCAATGGAAAACCTTCAAACGGATGACGGCAAAGAGTGGTTCAATGCAAAGTTTTCAAGACTTGTGAAACAATATGACGTCAATCACTATTCGACGTATTCAGATAAGAAGGCATCGATAGTGGAACGCTTCAACAGGACTCTGAAACGTTTAATGTGGATCAAGTTCACTGAGAGAGGATCCTACAAGTGGACAGACATCCTTGACATGCTGGTGAAGGAATACAATGAGAGGATACATCGTACAATAGGCATGTGTCCAGCCGATGTTAAGAAGAAGCATGAAACTATACTCTTGAGCAGACTGAGAGAACAGCGTGAGGAATATCGTAAGAGTTTGCAGAACAAGGTGCGAAACAGGTTTTATCCTGGGCCTGGTCAATCAATTGAACCGGGTGATAAGGTGCGCATAAGCAAGTATAAAACCGTGTTCAACAAGGGTTACCTACCCAATTGGACAAATGAACTGTTCACTGTCACACGTGTGAGACCTACTGTACCTGTGACGTATGAGCTGGAAGACAGTGGAGGACAACCTGTGCAAGGGGGATTCTATGCAGAAGAGATTGTCAAAACTAAAGTGCCAGACGTGTTTGAAATTGTAAAAGTGTTGAAGAGGAGAGGTAATAAACTGTTGGTGCGCTGGAAAGGATACGATAGCAGTCACGACTCTTGGATTGATAGAGCAGATTTGGTGTAATGAAACAGGTAGTGCAACGTCGACACAAGTTCAATATAATCGACTTTGATCGTGTGGCAAGTGGTTGTGGACTTGGACCGGAAATGAACATCAAGAAGCGGCATGGACCTTTGTTCCCTCACCACCTGAGATGTATCATATGCGGACCATCGGGTTGTGGTAAAACTAATGTAATGTTCAACATGCTTTTTGATCCAAATGGTATACGCTTCTCAAACATCTATCTGTTCTCCAAGACAACATTCCAACCGAAATACGAGTTCTTGCGCACTGTGATGGAAGGACTAGGACCTAAAATGAACTACATCGAGTGTGACACCTGTGAAGAGATACCTGCACCACACGAATTGCCTGCCAATTCAATAATCATTTTTGATGATGTTATCTGTGAGCAGCAGGAAGCCATCAGACGCTACTTCACCACTGGACGGCACAGCAACGTTGATGTGTTTTATTTGGCACAGACCTACAGTCGCATACCAAAACAATTGATACGTGACAATGCCAATTTTCTGATTGTATTCAAACAGGATGAACTCAATATGAAACATTTGTACAGAGATCATGTGGGAGCCGACATGACATTTGATGCATTCAAAAGTATGTGCGATGATGTGTGGTCTTCGTCTGCACATGCATTCCTTGTTATCGATAGTGCCTCAGGCAAGAATAGCGGACGTTACAGAAACGGTCTTGACACTTTTTTAGCTGAAGCATAAGCTGAAAAGGCTCATTCAGTCAGTGAACACCGATCGAGATGGACGTGAAGCAGCAGCGGAAAAGAAAGCAGACTGTGGAGGACATCGCTCCAACCATCATGGAGATTGCTCAGCTACGACGCAACATCAAGAGGAAGCATAAGGAAATCACTTTGGGCAGATCATTGACTGAGGAGAAGCATATCAAAAGTTTGAAACCAATTATTGAACCACTCCAGAATATTTCAGATGTTATCATGGAGCGGGGTGTCCCAGCAGCAGCAGCAGCAGCACCACCACCACCAACACCTTCACCAGCAGCAGTGACACGCCCATTCGCACGTACACTATCAACTCATATGGTACCTCCTACACCACCAATTACACCCGGCTCACCATACCCATTCAAGTTAGGTGCAGTGAAAGGACGTAAGCCACAATGGGAGAGGCCTACCGCATCACCTATTGTAGAAGAAGAAGAAGAGCAAACCTTGGAGACAGTTGGAACAGCTGAAATGCCTGCAGCAAGCACATCAGGAGTGGGACGGAAATTGTGGAAAGGTAGAAGTCAATTGGAGGAGGAGGAGGACTCATCCATCGATGAGGAGGAGGAGGAGGAGGAGGAGGATGTGTTGATGAATACTACCCAGGAGGAAATTGATGAAAGCTTTGCCCAATCTGAACTGGCTGGAACAGCTGTAGGAGAATATGTTAAAGCATCGATGGACAACAGAGATGGTAACAGTGATAGAAAGTTTGGACCAAGAGTGGAGAATAATAGCCTATTTCTCGGTAACAAGCTGCTAACCTTTGGACCAAATGGGGACAAGATTATACTGAGCAATCCAAACAATGAAAATGAAGAGAAAACGTTCAATGTCACACCGGGAATATGCGAGCTGATTTTCAAGAAACATCCCGACTTCAGAAAGGTGAAAAAAAGTGATGAGAAGGTCTACAAGAGTGTGTTGAGCCTAACCAATGTGTACAGGGCAGGCTATCGCGCATATGGAAAAATTGTGAACTATAACAATCCCAAATACAAGAATGTAATCAAAAAGCTTCGAGAAGTGAAACATGGCGATGCATCATCATCTTCAGATACTTCGGTTGCTGGACGAGGACTCAAGGCACCATTCAATTTGGTAGCCGATAGTCGGATTGAGTACATCTACTATGATGATCCCAATGAGTTGGTGGACAGATTGAGACTGTTGGATCAGTCCAAAGCAGTTGGCAACACTGGACATGAGAATGAAATTAATTCAATTCTAGAAGAGCTGGTGGAAGGTGGTTACATAGTTGGCAGCACTGCACTCTAGCCCGATAAAACGTGTAAACTTGAGCATGTGCATACCATTCAAGTAATGTCATCAAACGGCGATAGAAGAATAATGGACGTCCTCGGTAATATCAACGTCCGAGGAAGAAGAGTGATCAATGTTGGCAGCCCACGCAATGAAAAGGATGCTGTTAACCTAAAAGTGTGCCAGAATATGCTATGGGATTGGCTGCCAAAGACTCAGGACACTGAAACATCGCAGATTTTTGTAAGCTTGAACAATGCAGTCCTCATGGATGTTAATGATCCAATCCAAGATGGTGATGGAGTCAACAAAAAGTATTTGGAAAAAAGGTTGGATGAGCATTCAAGGGTTGTAGTTAAAAAGTGTTTCACTACCATCATGAACATTATTTGGTCACCTGAAAACCACACTTTGAGTAGAGAGCAGTTGAGAGATAAAGTGTTACAGGCTTTGGGAATCCATGAGGGTATAAAACCGGATGACCAAGCTGCTGATCAACATTAGATGGCTGCTGCCCTTCGAGAGAGGAAGAGCTACAAAGGAAGAGGAGTACTTTCTGCAATCACAGACGCTGCAGGTGCAATAGTCAACAAGGCAATAGACGTACTGCCCATAGAACTTCATCTGCCCGGCTACCAGTACTGTGGACCAGGTACAAAGCTTGAGAAGCGATTGGCAAGAGGTGATCCAGGTGTCAACAGACTTGACCAAGCTTGTAAGCAGCACGACATTGCATACTCAAGGAATAGTGATACTGCTAGCAGAGCAGCGGCAGACCGGATCTTGGCTGAACGAGCTTGGAGTCGAGTGAAATCATCGGACGCAGGTGTTTTGGAAAAGGCCGCAGCACTAGCAGTGACCAACATTATGAAAGCCAAGGCAAAGTTTGGTGGAGGAGCTAAAAGGAGAACTGGACCCAAGAGGAAGAGGAGGAGGACTGGAACCAAGAGGAGGAGAACAGCGGTATCAACCAAGGGTCGAGGCCTGTACCTGAGACGTCAAAAGACGGGAAACGGGGCTCGTCGCCGTCGATGCGGCGGCAGAAGATGATTGCTCTACCAGACCGAGCACTGACCGATGCAGACCTCTACAAGTATGCATGCCGTTTGAAGCTAAAGAAATTTCGAGGAGTGTTTATGCGAGATGCTCTACCTGCTGAAGGACCGCTGAGGAGGGAGTGTGGCATCATCAACCTGGATGACAGCAAAGGACCTGGCACACATTGGGTGTGCTATGTTAAGAAGGATGGCAACGTTCACTACTTTGACGGCTTTGGCAACCTGAGACCACCACAAGAATTTATTGACTACATGCATCGAGGATCAGCACCAGCGACGAGGATTGAGTACAACTATGATCGGAAGCAGGAGGATCTCTACTCTCACATATGTGGACATTTATGTTTGAAATTTTTAGTTGATTGTTAAATAAATTATGAATCTAAACACAACTGTTTTTTCATTATTAGTATAAAACCTCTCAATTATTGTGGTAAGCAGTCATTAGGTTGAAGTACACTGAGCAATCAAGATGATGCTCTGCTTTGGAGGAACCAAGTCAACGCTGAGTAGTGAATTCTACCCGCCTATTGATACAGGCAATGGTGTATGGGAAGTGGGACTTATCAGCTTCACAAGCTGTAACTCTATTCCAAATGTTGAGGTTGGCTACAACAATACATTACGCTTCCTAGCTCCACCAGCGGGTGAGGCACATGACGAGGATCATTCAGTGACACATGGAGAGCTTAATAGCAGCAACATGACAATCGTTGATTGGTTTAGATGGGGTCTTACTGGTAAAACAGAGCCAAAAAGTAGAGAAACCAGGAGCATAGGCTTGACCTTCAATGATGGAAAGAAGAAAGTGTTTCCCATTGTGGGCGGTGATACCAGTGCTGCAAACAAAGTGTCTCCCAGTGTGAGCACAGATGCAAGTGTGAGCGCAGATGCAAGTGAAGAAGGAAAGGTTTGGCAAACTGTTTCATTGCCTGAAGGTAGTTTTGAGTTTAACATGATCAAGGAACTGTTGGAGGCAAGATTGAATAAGCGTGGAGTTAACCTACAAATGGCTATGGACACGTCAACATTGAAATGTATAGTGCTGTGCAATACTAAGCTGGACTTTACCCCGCCTGACTCAATAGGCAAATTGCTGGGCTTCAACAGGATCCTGGAAGCTGACAAGGAGGCTAGAGGTGACTCAACCATGATGATTAACCGCCCCAATGTGGTGCGTGTGAAATGTAACATAGTGAGCGGCTCCTACTCGAATGGAATCAAGGATCATGTTATCTATGAGTTCTACCCGTCAGTGGACCCGGGCTATAAAATGGCTGTGTCTGTGCGCAATGTTGTCTATTTACCCGTGGATGCCGAGCAGATCAGCAACATTACGTTGGAGATTGTTGATGAGAACGGACGTCTGGTGAACTTTAGAGAGGAGCCGATAAACATAACCTTACATTTACGAAGAAGAGAGTGATATGGTGCTGCTATTTGAAAAGAGGGGTTGGAGTGGAGCTGAGCAGTCTGAGACAGAGACAGAAAGAAATAAAAGGGGTGCAGGCGCTTTAAACGTCATTCAACGATCGACCGCCATTGAGTTAACATCAAGGAGCATCGATTATCTAGAGCAAAGAGGTTGTATTGTTATCAGACGACATCCACGACAGCGACAATGAGACTTTTGGATGTGACAAAGAGTGGTCCATCTTCGGATGATCGCATCACAGGTTTTGAGTATCATTCACATTCGCCATACAACACAACCTTCAATGCCAACGATGAGATCAGGATACCAATTCAGCAGCAGGACATCTACACACTACCATCAGAGAGCTATCTACACCTTGAGTACACAGTAACCAGTGCAGCTGGTGCTGCACTGGCCGGCACACCATGTGTCTCTGGATTTTTTGCCAACCTGTTTTCGGAGATACGCTATGAGATCAATGGAGTTGAGGTGGACAGCACACGCAACCCAGGCATTGCCAGCCTGATGAAGAATGCAATGACCTTTGAACGAGAAGAACTAGCCAAGATGGAAGGAGCCGGCTACAAGTATAATGCTACAACAGGTCTAACTACATTTGCCGCCAATGCAGCCAACGCTACCGTCATGGATGTACCACTTAGATATCTGCTGGGATTCGCCGAAGACTACAGACGTGTGCTGCTCAATGTGAAACAGGAGCTGGTGCTAAGACGCAGTGCTGACAACGTAAACTGCTTGAATACAATAGGCCTTGTCAACATTCGGAAGCTTGTGTGGAAGATGCCCTATGTGGAGGTGGCCGATGAAGCAAGATTGCGTCTGCTACGATTGGTGCAGAATGACTCGCCTGTATCAATACCATTCCGACATTGGGAGCTGTATGAGTACCCGGCCATGCCCGAAGCTACAAAACATACATGGACTGTCAAGTCGACTGCACAACATGAGAAGCCGAGATACATTGTGATTGGACTGCAGACTGGAAGAAGAGGAAGAGCAGATGCAAATGGATCATTGTTTGACAAGTGCAATGTGAAAGACATTCGAGTGTTTCTGAACAACAAGTACTATCCGTATGAAAGCATTGATGGTGATGACAACCGTGTCTACAATATGTATACAGCTTTCAATGGAGTCTACAACCATGGAGATTTTCGAGCAAGCAACCCACTGTTTGAGAAGTCTGCTCTGGCAGATGGAAGAATGATGCTGTTTCCAATTGACTGTTCACGTCAAAATGAAACACTCAAGACTGGCAGCATTGATGTCAGAGTGGAATTTGAAATGACTGATAACATTCCTGCAAATACACGTGCCTACTGTCTGATGATACATGAAGTGGTCAAAGAGTATCGACCAATGACAGGCATAGTTCAAATTGCCTGATAACTCGACTATAAAAAGGCTGTGGATGAGGTGCAGAGACATCACAACTGTGTGAACATCGCAGCATGAATCTTGAGGACAGCATCGACAACATCATGAAACTTATCAGCTTTGAAGAGGAAAAGGATAGCAGCAGCAGCAGCAGCAGCAGCAGCAGCAATGAAACATGGCATGACTCTGTGGAAGGTTTTGGACCATACTTTGTGATAGACTTTCAAGGATTCACTGGACGAAATGGCGAATTTGTTGTCAAGGAAATGGCGTATCTTGAACATGCTATAGAATCACGCATTGTACGCCAGCACTCTCTCTTCAGATCTCCCTACTCTGAATCTGTACTGGCTACTAGTATACGTAAGGAGAATGATTCACATAGTGCTAAACATGGCTTGAGATGGACGGACAATAATGATATGGGGGAATACTACTCCAACCTAAGACCAATTGTGAGAAGTGCACTGGAAAGATGGCGGAAGATTGTAGGACCAGCTCACACAATCTATGTCTATGGATATGACAAACTGAGCATGCTGCACAAACTGATGGAGCCCCAATACGAAGACGAGGAGAATCTGGCTGACAACTTTACTGTGATTGATCTATCATCTCCATTCGAGCAACAAGATCTCCCCAACCTGGAGAAACAAGTGATGACTTCCTACAACAACTACAACTGTGAACAACATTGCTATCTCATCATGACAGAAGACTACAGAGCAAATCTGATCACTGACGGATCAATGAAATATTACTATTGTATGCTCAATGTTGTAAATTTGCTATATAATCATATTTTGCAAACCATGTCTAAAGATAAAAAACGTGTTTGTCAATGCATGTTAATAAATGAATAATTCAATAGATTGCGTAATCATTGACTTACCCCCACCACCACTACTATGTTAGCTATATAAAAGATGCTGTTGGCTTGAGAGCACAGTGCAAGATGGATATCAATAAGTATAGGAATGAGTTACGTTTGAAAGCAGCCGTTATGGAGCTGGAAGTCGAGCTGGAGCAGCGGGGCATCATGTCATTGGATGACTTTCAACTCGAGTGTGGACATGCAGTTTCGTGCACTGGTGCCAGTCTACGTGATGCGTGTGATTGCATCCATCTTAGAAGGCTACGATATGCAATTATTGATGCAGTACATGGTCGTGGTACTGTGAAATACTTGAGAGATCTACAAGAATGTACTAGTGGATTGGAACCAGCAATACCTGTCAACAGTTATAATGTTAACAGGTTCTTGAAGAACATCTTCATAGGAATCATGTGGAAAAATGGTATGGGCAAGAGTGTCCCGCAGCAGCCAGCACAACTTCCATTCAAAATCTGGACGATGTTTGACAATGAAAAGGTGTCACTAACTTCAGTGTACAGGCTAAAGCATAGCATGGCAGCTGTACTGGATCTCGGACAAGTGCAAGACTGGCGATACAAGGATGTCAAGATTGTCATCAATCTTCCCGATACTCTTCAAAAGTACTGGTGTCAATTTGAGTATGGCAGCAAGGCGCTAAGTGCAATTGGCAGTAATGAAATCGTATTTGCCGGCTTCTCTCACAGTATGGAAGATCAACGTGTAAGGAGGTTCCGCATTGCAGATGGCTGCTCAGAAGCTTTTCTCATCTCTATCTTTACAACAGTTCAACGTCATCGCTCTAGAGGCTTGGATACAGTTGATGGTGTATGCAGTGTGATTGAAGAGACTCCAACCACAGACTATTGTCAGGGTGAACTGATCACTCATCTCTATATTTTATTTCATAATGCTTAGAATAAACTTGTAATGCTATACAACTGGTTCTCATTCACCTACTCTCTCCTTAGTATACTCATAGAGAGAGAGCGTTCCACTTCTACCACAGACATGTTTTTTCCTGCATAGATAGCATTGGAATGCAGCAGCAGCAATGACATACTAGTTAAAACTGGTATATCAAGGCCAGTGGGCTGAGTCAGTGATGGAAGTGGAACTCTCTCTCTCTACCCTCTCTTTTTCGTTGAAACTGTCTTTGTTGAAAGCAATGTAAGACAATTTCTTACCTATATGAACACATGCACTAGTACACTATTGAGTGCACTAGTGAGCGCACTAGTGCACCAGTGAGTGCACTAGTGAGTGCACCAGTGAGTGCACTAGTGAGTTATCTAGTGAGTGCACTAGTGCAAGTGTTCACCTCATGTGCATCATCTTATAGACTATAGGTATTGGGAGATGGAAGAAAAACTCACAATTGCAGAATAAAAAAGAAGCGTTTATTAGTCAATAAACATGTTCATTATAAATGTGTTGCCTGCAGGAGTAACACTCATTTTGAATTTGCTCAGATCTAAAGGTCCATTTTCCACATGTTTCAATGTGAGCCGACTATATGCGTCTGGTAGTATAATGTTGGCAGTCTGGTTGTCCACTATGATGTTGATGCTGACTTTTGTCCCGTATTTAGTCAATGATGGCTGCGCTGACAGCATTTGATACTTAATTTCAGGCTTCAGATCCTTCATCGATAGATAGTTGGGGCCGGCGGGCTTATGGCTTGAAATTGAACTGTAGAATTCCAGCACGGCATTGTTGAGAGCTCCTTGCGGCTTGATGGTTTCTGCAGTGTTTGGAGCTTGAGCTGCGGTGGTGCTGGTATTGATCATTTCTTGTGCAGAGGTGTTCATCTGCAATAAAGCAATAGCATAGATTATTCCCAACACTCCAAGAGAGCTGCCAGTGTTGAGGGTCCACAGTTTGATTCCTCCTCCTCCTCCTCCTTCTCAGTGTAAGGTGGTGGTGGCGTATTTGATGGTTGAATGCAGTACGCATCTCCTATGTCAATGAGAAGATCATTGATATCCTGACCTTTGTCCAATGGTAGCAGCCCTGTCCACCATTTATGATCTCTGAAAACTTGAGGTTCGCTGGGCCAACTATTCGCAATGAAATTGTCCAAATGCATCAATCTAAATGTTAGTAATACACATTTACAGTTCCACACCTCACCCTGCTTAACTGGATTGTATGTATATGTACATGGGGGAATATGTAAACTTCTGACGGGTAGATAGAAACCGTGACCGCGGTTTGGTCCATGCCCAATTTTTCTAGCATTATGCAATGCTCGACGGTATGAGCTGACTGGTAATGACATGGTTTTCAAGAGGTTGCAGACATACTCCAAGTCCTCTCTGATTGTGACAGCATCAGCACGCTGTTGACCGTTCATTCTGCAAAACAAGACATGAATTAATCTTCGAACATCTCACTTGTAACATTATAGCAGACCTCAACTGCATATCTCTTAAGGGCAGACTCAATCGTTTCCCACCTCATGGAATCAGAAAGTCCAATATGCATCTGAAGGTAACAATCTTCTGCCATTCCCAACCGCATCATGTGACCTATCATATCGTATATCTCCAAACACCTGCAATCAGGCTTTACATTCAATGGTGCTTGTGCCCGCCTTTTTAAACATGAGGGTGAATGAAACTTCTTGTAATCATCACTGATGTAACCATGATCTGGCCACCATGTGAGTATGTGTAAGATCACTTCGCCAATGTCATCACCAGTGAGTTTTTCAGCTTTGAACAGTGAGATTATATCAGTGAAATCCATGCGCTTGCAAACAATGTACAATGTCCTCCTAAAAAGTCTTGGAGTAGTCTCCATGAACAGCTCCTTACAGTGTATGATATCATGACGTATAGGATGTGGCAGTGTGTTGATATCAGCACCAAGGTATAGAGCTTCTACTGAAGCTTTCCTTGCAAGCTCATAGAGTGATCTGGGATTCCTGTAAAAAAGAGTGAACAGATTAATAATCTTCTTCTTCTTCTAAGAATTCATCACTGCTGGTAGTGATATAGCTGACACTTTCATCCTCTGAATATATGTCAATTTCTTCACAGGCTCCTATTTTTCTCATTAATCTACCTAGCCCTACAATATGCTCATCATCCTCATCAGGTTCTTGCAGTCCTAGAGTATGAAGAATATATCCGTCCTGCACATAAGCTAAACGCCACATGTGTGCTACTATATCATATATCTCACTGCATCGACATTCCACTATATCATTTAATGCTGCCCGTGCGCGCCTATCAAGACATGTTGACACATGCTGTTTCTTGTAGAGATTGTGAGTTACAGTGAAAAGTGGTAGACTATCTCCAAATACATAGCTCACTACTTCACCAAAGTCACTCCTGCTAAACTTTTCAGCTTTAATTATTGCAATTAGATCAATGAGGTCCATGCGTTTGCAAAATGCTAAAAATTTCATGGCTTTGGTTAGTATTGGATGCATATCAAAACGATTGAAAAGGTGTAGGAATTCTTCGCGTAGAGTCTGTGGTAGAATGCTGAAATCTGCACCCCGATATACAGCATCAATGCTAGCTGACATTGCGATCTTGCGGAGAGGGCTAGGGCTGCTACTCATCTGGAAAAAAGATGCAACAAATTAGATATGTTAAATTAGAGCGACTTCTTCGCAAGGGTGGAGGTGGCGACTTCTTCGCAGGGGTGGAGGTGGCGACTTCTTCGCAGGGGTGGAGGTGGCGACTTCTTCACAAGAATGGAGGTAGCAACTTCTTTGCTGCATGGATGAGTTAGCGACTTCTTCGCTTATAGATTTGTGCGAATAACCCATTGTATGGGTTCATCGCAGCTATCGCAAGTGATGGCCGTTTCTGTGCATCTATCGCACATCATGTGGAAGCATGGGAGGAGCACCCTATTCACATGATAGTTTGCACACCTCCCACAGCTTGCAAACGACATGTCGGCATCAGCATCCCAACGCTCATCCTCCATTCTCAATCCCACCCGGTGCACCTGCAAGCGAGCCTGCACCAAACGCAGAATATCCATCTCCTCCTCCGATGCACAGCTCAATAAGTTGGCTGGAGGGGCCGGTTCTGGAGCTGGTTCTGGTGCTGGGGCTGGTGCTGGGGCTGGTGCTGGGGTTGGAGCTGGTGCTGCCTCCTGGCGCACCGCTTCCTGCAGCGATGCCTCCAGCTCAGGAATGTAGGCTTCCAGCGGAGGATTTGTCAAGTAGTCGTCAAAGTGGGGACGACGTCGCCTGGCTGGTTGTCTTCTTGAGCGTCGGCCTGACGTCGTCTGCCCACTGACTTGCCGAGCAATTTGCCACTGCTGAGCTGCACGCCACTGCTGCTGCCCGGACTGTAGAGTCAAAATGATGTTGAGTGCATCATTCAGCCCCTGCAGTGAGTTGACATTTGCTCGGCGACCTCCGCGGCTACCACGCCTCCTGCTGCTGCTGCTGCCTCCATGGGAAATCATCTTTGGAACAGAAAAAGAATAACATGTTATGCATATGTGTGTAACAGCAGGAATATTAGTGTTGAATAAATGTATATATTTTCTTTGAACTCACATTGAATTGCTGCGGGTGGAGACTGAAGTTGGCTGACCTGGAAAAAATATGCATTGTTAGTTACAAGTAAATTTGTCAATCATTAGTTTTACAAATGACCAATCATTAGAATGAGCAAAGTGACCTGGAATAAAACAATATGCATTAGACAAAATAGAATTTTAGGTTAGTTTCCTGGAATGAAACAATTTACATTGTAAGAAAGTTTTCTGAAACAATCATTAGTTTTACAAGTGCAAGCGATCATGCATTAATAGGTTAGTTTTCAATACTCACTTTGAAAGAGAGCTGGAGTAACAGGTCTGTTATCTTCAATTGAACAGGCAAAGTAACCTGGAATGGAACAATATGCATTAGACATTGCCAAATGTAAGAAAGTTTCCTGAAATGGAACAGTATGCATTAGACATTGACAGTTTCCTGAACAAAATACATTGTAAGATAGTTTCCTGAAAAGAAACGGTATGCATTAGATAGTGGAAAACAGTATTAATTGCAAAGAGTACTTACTTTGAAAGTTGATCAAGACTGAAGCACAAGAAGCACAAGGAGCACAAGAAGCACAAGACTGGAGCACAAGAAGCTGGAGCACGAGCACAGTAGTTGGCTGTCTGGTGTGAGAGAGCAGTGTATGATAACTCCAACAGAACACCCAGCTTATATACTCTAGCCACTACCTCCCACCCTCGACCCCCACCCCCAATTCATATTATTTAATTGATACTCATAAAGCGCTTTCTGCATGAGTTTTCCATTTTTCACTCTTGTACTAGCCTATACTTCCTACTCCAAGACTGTGCGCCCGGGTTCTTCGTCATAGTTTTTCGGAGATTTTTGTTTGTTATTAAGGTATTAAAATGTTATCCATTACCATGAAAAATTTGTTTTTGGTTTTTGGGGGCTGTTGATGTCACAAGTTATTTTGAACTTTGATAATAATTGTTGATAGCTGAAAGGCACGTTGAGAAATTGAACGATATATTTTTTTATTTTGAACAATTAGTTCTTATGGCATACATTTTTTCGATATTTAAAAAAATATATTTAGGAAAAACGAATTAATTGTTTGATCGGAATAAAACATTTCATTTTATTTCATAAGGTGTATTTCAGCTATATAAAAATTATTATGAGCTCAATATAACTTATAGGTGAGATCAATTGCCCCCGGAAACAAAAAAACGTCATCTTTGAACCCTCTTATTTCACAAAATACTTGATGAGAAAACATTTTTTTCTCTCGCCAATAGATAGCTAGATAAGATCTTTATACATCAATAACATCCAATGCAAGAACCTTCGATAAAATATGGCCAATCCCTGTGTACACTGTACAGCCTTAACCAATCTAAGGATTAGCATGAACATCAGTACAGGGATCGTGTTCCGGTCTTCTGCTAATACCGCAGTGATAAGTGATCATTCGTCTGTTTCGAACCCATTATTGATGAATGATGAGGTGATTAATGATTTACTAATTTTGGATGGATCGTTAATGATCCTTCTTGAATCGAAAATTGTTTTTTTACCACTCATATATGAAAATATGTGTGCCTATAATACTCAAAAATCTCAGATCACTTACATTTTTTCATATTCATGAGATGAATAGTAATGCAAAGATTAAACTAAATAAATTATCCCGTATAATGTTATTCCAGCTATCATCACCAAGCTTTTGGTTATGTTGTGAAGATTTTTTAGTGAGAAGGCTCGCATTATTTCACAATGTGTTACAGAGCACGTTCTTTGCATACATGCATGAGAATTATGTAGAATAATGATGTTTCCCCTCACAAGTTTCTCCTCTCCAACGTTCATTATTGTGATAGGAGAGCATGATGTTGAAGAAAGAGAGGAATTGTCCGTGAAATATGAAAGTGAGTTCAAGTGGAAGAGACCGAAAATGAAAATGAACCAAATGCAGGTAGCGAGTATTATTAGTAGGAATGAGCAGGTAGCCGGTGGAGTACGTGTCCCAGTGAGTACCGTACTATATGGTACTATGTACATTACATCATATACTATACTACTGCATATTACTGTAGGTTACATGGACGAGAATACGGGAATCACCAGTTTCTACCTTCAAGTTGCAACTCACTTTTGATGGCCACATGAAGTATTGAGCGCATCAGCCTAGAGTTTTTGCTTCCATATTGAATGAGCAGGCATGCCGGTATATCCCAGTTAATGGCTCCCCACAGCTCAATTAATTTTGATTCAAAGCTTTCCCATCCACTAAGCATGATATAGAGGACGCATATTTTACAGGATTAGTAATGGCTCCAGTGATCAACCGAAATAGCGCCAATTATTGATGGTCATCGATGATTAACGAGAAATTGCCAAAGAAACAATATTAATGTCAGCGGTAACGACCAGCGTTTCAATATAAATTGATAATGAGTGAAACTCATTAGTTTTTTCAGGCTTGCAACTCCACAGAATTGAAAAACAATGTTCGAATGCAGCGAATAAATGATATCACTGGGATTATATCGCGCAGAAGTAGTGGGTAATACCATGATATGATGTAGGTAATTCATTATCAAAATATCAACATTTTGGAATAAATTAACCATAATTTATTTTCACTCTAAATATAGCTATCAAATCTTCAATTCGTTTTGTTAAATTAATGTTAACCAAGTCCTCTGAACGTGGGCGCCGACAGAGTTTGATTCAAGGGGTGCAGAAACACCTGGTTCTCTATACACCACTGGGTGACACTTCCTGTTATTACAGTGGTGGAGGGTGATAGAAAGAGTTGAAACACAAACCACAAAAAAATTATAAGAGCATTTCATTTATTCCACATTTAATGTAATCTTTAATCAGAGTCTAATAAACTTTGATAATCAATTATTCTTAATAATACTATTGAATACAATATTACTCTATTATTATTTACTCTATCATTTAAATTTTGCTTGGGACCATGAACAAATAGAGATCGGTCAACCTATGCCAATAATTTTTATGATAACCCAATAAACTCTCAAAGTTGAATGAGATTGATAAACTTGTAAAATTTCGAAACTACAGTCTCTCATGTTTCAATAATTGAAAAGGTTCGAATATCAGTTTTGTTCATTGTGGATAACTAAAACAATATCCCCAAAACCAAAACCAGGAAGATCAATTTCAAAAGTAATTGCTTCATCTATTTCGTCAGTCGATCCTGTCTGTAATCAACAGCAGAGTAGCCCACTAGCTATTTTAAAGAACATTTCACGGGAAATCATGCTGCTGGTAATACTAATGGGTCGGTTAAAATAGAGTATTGCTTCTCTTTTATAACCTTATGACGGCTCAATTCAGTGCTTTGTGCAGTATAATTTGTTTTAAAGCTTTTTCAGTACGTTGCCATTGATAAATTTATCTGGACAATTTGGCATTCATCCAGATCGTAAAGACCTTCAATGCAGGATAGTTCAGATACTGAGCGTTATTTCTACTCATTGACGAAACTCAGATAAGCATTAGTGCGTTTTACAAAATTGATGGAGACTGAATAATGGATATATTTTGGTTAAGTAGAAATTAAATACGTTGAGAGCGATTGATACACCAACTTTTGCTTTTGTGATATCAATTATCAAATCTATAGCTGCCATTTTTGCATTTATATTATGCATTTCGTACTAAAATTTCAAATCACAAGCTGCCGTGTCAGGCTGATTGACGATAAATGGTCAAAACTATTAATGAGTAGCAGTTCAGGTCATTATTATACAATATTTTATGGAGCAAACATTCTCTGGCTATGATATTATGCGGAATAATGTTTTAATTTTATTCTGAATGAATAATAAGACGAAATTGTCACAACCACATTTATTGAAAAATATTGAGAAACTAGTTTCGGTTGTTAAACCATTATCAATCTCAATTAAACTAAAACTAAAAACTAAAATTTGATTCAATTCTAGCCTTATTATACGTATTTTTCTTCTTTGCTGCTTTCTAGATATTCACAGTTTCTAGTTATTGATTTGACTCGTATTTTTGCTTGTTACTCGTCCCACCAGGGGGCGTGACTTGTCAGCCAATCACAACCTTCGATGAAGGTCAGCCTCTTTCTCGCTTAGCCAATAGTATCATTCCATGTTCAGTTTATATTCAGCTTCTCTGTACTTTAGTTTTAGTTTGAGATTGATAATGGTATAACAACCGAAACTAGTTTCTCAATATTTTTTTAAGAAAATGGTTGTGACAATTTCGTCTTACTATTCAAAATGGATACCTTCCACAATATCACCTTCGCCACTACAAATAAAGTTTTAATTATTCATTAACATAGCCCTCAATCCCTTTAGATTATTGTTGAGATTTCTATCCTTTACAATCCATAAATTCTTCATGATCCATGAATCAGTTAATCTCTTTTTTCAATTTATAACAGACTTTGCTTATTCTTGTAACAGCTTTCTAACCTCTATAATTTTCGACACAAGAGTATTCCAATTTCTTTCATTCGATGTAGAACATTTTTTTTCATTTCTCACTTTTGGGAATTTGGTGTTACGTGAACTAAAACAGGGATTCCCATGCCTGAGCCTTCAAAGCCTCAATACTTTACTTCACTGGCACACGAGTATAGAAGTTGTGGAAAATAGTTTTTGCATGATTACTCGTATAGGCGGCAGTGATCTGTAATCCACATTTACTTCGTTAGGAAGCCGCTCGTCTGCTGATGAGATTCAATTAGGGAGAAGATGGCGACGCTGCAACGAGACCTGGCTTTGAATCAATTTCACACTTTGAAAAGTTTCCGAAACTCTAAACTGTTCAAAACTGTGGAATTAAAATTTACTAATCCCATCACCTGAATGAGCAGTGGCTTGATTACTATCACCATGGCAACTGGATTCACTAGATCCTTCCAACTTCCTTCTAATCCACTCTCTCCATTTGTGATTAGCAATAAAAATGTCTTCGAATTCCAGCTACATCTTTTGAAGATTTTTCCAGCTATTATTGTTCCTTTGAAGACGTATGGATCATTTTACTTTGTAAACTTTAAAAATAGATACATTGGATACAGGTGCCTGGAGATACAAAGGACCACTACATCTCCAGACCAATGTGCAACTAGCAGCACTGGTCTGTCTACCGATTCTCGGATGTGTTCACTATTTTCCTGTTTTCAATCCAACTTATTCTCAGTTAAACACCACCCTATGATTCATTCGAATCAGGAGCCCACGAGTGGTTCGAGAGTTAATCTCCAGAAATTGTAATACTGTATTTGAAAAAGTCTTCGCTGCAAACGCTAATTAGCAGAAGTAATCGTGTAAAAGCTATTTCGTCCAGCTCTCATACTCGTATGCCAGTGAAGCATTAACATTATTGTGCACCTCAATCTCAATCTAGACACAGAAATTACCAAATGATGAGAAGGTATGTTAAAGCTCTTTGTGACTAGGCCTATCACCAAATAGAACTACGATAGGTGTCGTTTATAGGTACCATAAAATTATAACAACAGATTTGGCAATGTAAATTCTGTATTTCGTCTTTGTTTGTTTTTTCGTTCTTCTCAATTTTCTCTGGATCTTCTATTCTTTCTCAGGTTATTTTCTTCTCTTATCATTTAATATATATTTTCATTAATATCACCAATTTTTTAATAAATTTTTTCTGTCACCCTTTCTCAGTCTACACCTATAATTGACATGTCTCCTTCATGACTCGTATTCCTCTTTTAAAGCTGAGGTGTCGGGTGTGGATGTATGGATGTAGAGAACATTTCCAAGCATGTTCCATTATAAAAACCATCAGTTTTCTAACGTAGTTATATGTACCTGATCTCTCTATGAACAGTTAACTGCAAAAGAGAAAGATACAATTTTCATCGTTCAGCATGCATTTGGGATTTTCCATTATTTTACCCTATAAAGATAGAAAGCCAGGTGAAATCGGGATAATTCGAACAGAAGAGTCGAGGAGAATCATTAGTGACCGGCTATAGAATAATTTCTTTGTTTTGACAGATTTGTTCTTACTCATTTGGATTTGACGGATAGTGAGATCGTACTCCTCAGAGAGAATAGTGTAA
Organism: Conomelus anceps; assembly: GCA_948455865.1. NCBI lineage: Eukaryota > Metazoa > Arthropoda > Insecta > Hemiptera > Delphacidae > Conomelus > Conomelus anceps. The sequence continues at coordinate 26,209,254 of OX418217.1, forward strand.
AAGTAATTATCCTCCAGTAGCCATTGCTAGGCCAGGTTCATCTCGATGTCATATCCTCTTGAGAATTTTTGCCCATGGAACGGACGAAGAGATAAGCATTTGGAATGAGATAAGAGGGTTGAGATATGTAAAACAGAGCTTGAATGTGAGTTGAGCATCCTGAAAAAAACGAGTTTCTGTTCGCAGGAGTGTCGAATAGGATGAACAGCGGTTATCGTATGCAATTCTCCGATGCTGGCTTTGTATATACGAAGAGAGGCGGAATATTAATATTTTTTTCTTTCCTCTTGTACGCAACGGTGGCAAATGGAATAATGTAGCTGCTGCCTCTGTGAGGTCAAAGCTTGAAAACACTGGATTTCGAGCAGGTCAGGTTTTGCTTCTCATCGTTTGGAAAGAAACTCGAGATTCAAAAAGGTAGAGCGAAATAACTCACTCATCAGAGGTTTGTTAAGGCCTGTTTGAGTCCAGTAAATAACATCTCTTTTATGTTCTAGCGGTAATAGGATGACATCGTTGGTTTGCTGTTGTAGCTCTGACTAAGGGTGGGCCATTGTTTTTATCTGTTCAAAAGCACTGTTCTAGATTATTACGTATTTTTTGAAATTCAGATTCACAAAAAATTATTGAGGACTCAGTTTCAATTTTAAAATTATTGTAGCCTTCTTCTAGAATTATTCTTCAGATGGAAATTAGTTCCAGACCATAATTATTATTAGTTTCCAATATGATAAGAAAAATATAAATATTTAAAGTTTGAAGCAAGCTTTGAAGTTCTGTATTTAAAGCGCAGTAGCAAACTACAGTCAGCTGATGCAGTGACGTCATCCGGGTCTCTTTTCACGTTTTCGCCTATCATTTACATGTTGAATCACATAAGTATTTTTCTCAGAATATTATATGCTTTTCAAAAAACTTTCACGTATCTTATGTTTTATGGTATATTCATTTAGCTGTAAATCTACGATATTATTCAAATTATTATTTATATGATCGTGGAATTATTTAACCCAGAGCGCTCGATAATGTTTTGCATGCACATCACATCAAAGATTGTCCTCGGGTATTCAAGTTATTTTATTTTAACTCGATTTAATCAATTTTCAAGTACTGAGGAAGATTAAATATTCGAACTTTTAAAAAAATAAATTGAAGATATATTGTAGGCTATAATATTTTAATTAGTTGAAGGTCAACGATTTTATCAAGGTCGATTAAATATCTTGTTCCCCAATTTTCTTAAAAAATTAAATATAATATAATCCTTACACAGTAATTAAATATTAAATGAAGTGAACAGTTAAGCCCATAATAATTAGTTAAAGGTAAATTATTTGATCAAGATTGATGAAATATCTTTTTCACTAATCAATTTCCTTGAAAAATTTAATATTTAATCCTTACACAGTACTCAGTACTTCAATAAAAAAATGAAGTTTTTCCCTTATATGAAATATCTCGTATTACCAATAAACTCAAGGCAGATCGTTTTGAAAAATGTTGAAGTCTTCTAAGCACTTGATTGTCATATTGATTGAAATAATGTTTTCCATCAGGAATACATCCAATATTTATTGGGATTCTTTATTCGCAGTGAGATACGAGTGAGTCAAGGGAAGTGATAGCCGTGAGCCGTAGCAGGTATTTGTTCAATTAGATAGAGATAAGCAATAAACTCCTGGGCTCTCATTGTAAAGGTGACCTATTGGATTCGCCAGCAAAAAAAGACTGTTCTCTGTTGTAAAGTCACTTCCCGGTGATTGGAGCCCACCTTAAACTGCAGGTTTAACTTATCAATCACCATTGCCCACGCACAGGTCTCAGACCTATGTGGGCTTCATCCCCAAACTTGAGAATAGTTGCAATGGAATGCTGTATCACTATTCAGTTTGATCTGAACAAAACCCACAATGTATTTAATCAAAGCTTAAAAGATAGAAGAAAATTCATTCGCAGACCTATATAATGAGAAGCAGTTAGAGATTGGGTAACCTACTGCCAGTTTGAAAGACAAACATTTCAAGAGAGAGCCTACTAAAGCTTGTGGATTGGTCTCAAAATGTGAATGGAGTCGAACTGAGTATGCAATAATAGAAGTAAGGGGACGAGTTTTCATGTTCTGTGAAAAGCATTTATGTTGCTGGCAACATGCTTGTTATTAGGGATGATGCGCTGTTGAGAACGACTGCAGAGTAGACGAACGTTTTGTCTGCGAAATATTGAATTTTATGGTGGCGAGAGGAAAGCTTCGTAGACTATTCAAAGATCCAGAAGCCACTAGTTCACCGTTGCAATGTCGGTTGATGAGCTCCTGAATGAGAAGGCTTTGCTTTTGATGAGCTGTTTCTCTCTAACTCCACTCACAGCGTCTACCAAAGTGTTCTGTTGAGGGTTGTGATAGAGCGAGGAAGTGAATGTGAGAGTGAGAGAGAATGTGAGTGAGCAACCCCTTCGTTTCATCATGAGAAGGCTTTTGCCACGAATTGTCAGCGAGCATTGAGCAGCAAGCAGTTTCCCGCTGCCGCTGCCATCAACACCAACCACGCCTTCCTTCGACAAATGACACGATATCCGCTGACTGCTGAAAATACAAGTCAGCCATCGCAGGAACAATATCACGTCACCAACAATTCAATAGCGACCGAATATTTAGTCGCTTAGAGCAGCAATTTTCACTTAGACAGAACCCCTTCTTCGGATGTATAATTATAGTCAAATGTAAATGCGATGTAATCTTGCAGTTCAGAAATAGAATTACACACAGTGGCTTATCAACGGTTTCCTTTGCAACGACTTAATCATCCCTGTAATCAAGCTCACAAGTTTCGGTCTGTAAATTACCTTAGCGTCTATTGCCACCCCAGCCGGAAATTATATTAGTTGAAAAAGCGATGATCGAGGAACAAGCACTAAATTCAGAGTTGTTCAAATTATCATTTTGATTGTACCGAAGCTTCCCAGATATAAAGTACGACTGCCACATTACTTCACTTCCTTCATTCCTTTTCCTCGTCTCAAAATATTATTCCTACACCCATTCCGGTATATTGTGCCACAGATAGACCAGCTTCAATGAGCTGTTTCTCTTTTGCAATACACATGTCGTCGTATGTTATAACGGCATTTATTCCGTAACATTATTACTATGCAGTCTTAACTCTATTGAGAGAGAAAGTTTTGATACAAATAATCGAAAGAAAACTTATGGAATATAATAAAATGGTGTAAGGTATTCATTGGAATACATAAAGTGAACTATTGATTACGTCTAATACTCAATACGAATTCTCAATATATACTAAAACACATTTCAATAGTGAATTTATTGTATGCTACTTAATTTCAACGGACAACTTATAAAAATTGTGTTGAGATGGATTAGTTGTTAATGACCACAAATTTATCCTCAATTATATAAGGCCTTTAGAATAGGATCCAAAATGTCAATTTATCTTCAATTTAATATACAAGGCCTTTAGTATAGAAACAAAAATGCCACATATCACATTTAAGTAGCGGGATATTTTTTTGGCTTGTTGAAAATACTTATATTCATGAACTTATTGTTGTAAATTAAACGACTTGCAGTCAACTTTAATTGTAAATAAATAATATGCCTACTCACTTTTGGCCAAAAGTGAGTAGGAATATTATCTATCAAAAGTGAGTAGAAATATTATCTATTCACAATTAAAATTGATGCAAGTCGTTAAATTGACAATTAAGTTGATATTAACAACGCAGATGGAACAAGAAATCCAAAACCTTTTATTTATCAACAGTTGTAAATAGGCCGTGACCAAATGTGTAGTAGTTCTAATAGGTCCATAACATTAGTATTTATTGGATCTAAAATTATTTTTCAATAAATAGAATAACAGTTTTTTCATGAGAGTAGCTTTCCAAAAGGAAAAAGCTGTGAGTGTTCAGAGAAATATAGCCTAGAAATCATTGCTATAAGATTATTGAGTGATATAAAGACAGGGTGGAGCCAATTGGTGCATAAACTATAGGTCTCATGGCTTTTGTTTCATTTTGACAGGATCAATGACTTCTGAATATATTATTCATTTAGTCTAAGTCAAAGACTTGCTTTGATTAGAATCGTGTGACATAATATTTGACGATATTACCATTGGAACTAATCATGAGAATCATGGTCTAACTTTAAATTATGGAGTTCTATAGCAAACAATTGAAAAAGCTAACTCCTTAGCGTTAAAAGTTCTAATCAGTACGTAAGGTCAAAAGTTTTTATTTCAAGAGTTGCTTTTCTTTGGCATGCTACAGGTTGTTGCGCTTTCTCATTTTATGAAAAAGCCCCCGGAATCACATCCAGTTAAAGTGGATGATTTTCCAAATGAGCCATGAGGGCCACCTTGTTGCCACCTGTTGGCTTGTTTTCATTCTGCATCTCGATGGTATCCTGACTATATAAGTGAATTTTTATTTGTTAATATCACCATCTCTAGAAAACTTGCTGAATATAGGTAATTCATATAAATTTTTGATCAATTAAGGGCGATCAAGAAACTTAAAAAAAATAATGGGATGAAAAAATTCTTGACTAAAGATTTTTTTCAAATTATTCCTTATTTTCAGAATTTTTGTTTCTTCACACTTGAACCCCATTTATCGAGAGTTGAGGAAGTATATTTTCATATGAATTGTTTGAAAAAATTGTCCTCAAGATAGCAATATAATAAGCTAAGATCTTACATATTAAACTGAAAATTGGTGTGGGGTGGAATAGAATAATGAACAAAATGAGCTTTTAATAATCGAGATTTGTCTTGTTTGGACCTGTCATCAATACAAAAGTTCGTCTTCACCGACTCTTAATTCATTTTATTCCTAAATAAATACACAGAATAGTTTCTTGATTTTTATTAATTAACCCTGAAATATCAATATAATAAAATATTTAATCCATTGATTATTGTTATTTGAACTATTTACCTATTCTATCACTGTTGTTATTTATATACACAGGGTGGATTTCAAATTTCCCTACTCTTTTTTTATGTTTTGCCCGGCGCCAATCAATCTCTTAGATTGATAAATGCACATTTATCATAACTATTTTGACTATAAGTCTTATACAAATATAATTACCTACAAAATAAACCTTAAACCTAAGTGATTAGTTACTGGCAACGACCTGTGTCAGCAACCAAACACTATCAGTAACGACACTGATTTGTATTCAAATGGGGAGAAGCTGGCAAAGGCTCAGAACTCCTCTTGTCCACTTGAATACAAACCAGTAATCACACTGTCTCTCAAAAATAAATCAAATAAAGTAATTAAATAAAACTAAAAGAAAGAGCAGGGATCTCAAGGACGTAGATAAAGGGGATAAGTGAACAAAAACAGGACTGTTTAACTTTAAATTTATTTACAATAATAAAAGAATTAATGAAAAAATTGAAATGAACTTTGGAGAATGATAAAATTAACACTTAATTTTTCGAAATAAAATTACAACAGACTAAACAAACTATAATGACAAAAACTTTAATTTAAACTACAAAAATAAATTTGAAAGTGAAGTTCAAATAAGAAAAGAAAATTCGGATGGGTAGCCTTACAAATAAGAAAATTTGTCTAGTGTTAGAATTAGAAAAGATAATATTTGAAAACGGAATACAAGAAACATAAAGAGAGAAATTAATTTGTGTCTACATTAATTGTAAAAGAAAAACTGCTGGACTGAGCTGATTATAAAAATGATGGCTTATTTGGGGCACTAGGGGTGGCTTGGCAGAAAAAATTTGTAATAAGTAGAAAATAATATGATAAAATAATAATTATGTTATAGGCTCTACCAGTCAACTTCCTTGGGATATTGAATTCTGATGCCTCTGCTGTCACCTCACCTCCTTGTCACTACTCACGATTCCAAAAGAATATTACTCTTGCCACAACCATACCTCTCCCTGCCATCACTATTATGCCTCGCCCACAGTCAGGTCCAGCTTACAAATAATGGAGTATAGAATTTAAATGTTAATTTGATATTACTGTTGAGTCATTGTTCTGTTTGTATTTGTGTCTTGAATTTTATTTACAACATTTTCAAGTTATGGCTCCCATGATGATTATTTTTTTTTAAATCTGAAATACAGTTATCAATAACGATTTTCAACACCAAAAAATATTAACAATTAATAGCCAAATTAATAAAATCAAACGTACAACCCTTAAAGATATTTACCAGAATTTGAAGTGATCAAGTAATATTTAACACATATTGAATAATCAAATGAAAATTAATAATAATAACAGTAGCTTTGATTCTTAACCTATTCTGACATTTTCATCTGTATATTACAAATCTATGTGGTTAATTTAAATACATTAAATATATTGAAGAATTGAAGTTTTTTTTACATATGAATTTACTTACATAAGAAAGCATTATTATTAATACAAATAAATATTCAACAATTTTAATGATTGAGGCAAGGTTTCAAATCAGTGTCTACGATAGAACCGACATTAATTATATTTAAAATTAATTCATAGCTTCAAAAATATTGTTAAGTTTGTTATAATAATAGAAAAGAAATTTTCGGTGATTACCTTTTTAAGTTAAACTGAATCCAACTTAATAATTTTTAAGTACTGTATGCCTACATTACCTATCACATTTCAAAATAATAAAATTAATCAATACAATAAAGTCAATCTAATCTAACTATATCCGGATTCAACCTACAATAATTTATTACAAATATATAATATATAATATAATATATAATATAGTGTTATATAATATAATATAATATATAATATAATATTATATAATATATTATATATAATATATGAATATGGATGTCCTTAGAGCATATAACAATAAATTGATCAAGTGTCATAGGATGAAAATTCTCTATAGTTCATTTATCAAATTAAAATTACAATTTAAATTTGATCTTAGTCAATAAGCGTTTTTTTTTTAAGTATATTTATTGTTAGTGGCAATTTATTTGATCTTAGTCAATAAGCGCTTTTTTTAAGTATATTTTATTGCTCGTGGTTGATATTAGTTAGCATGCAACATTCCAATATTTTAGTAATGTTAATTCTATATCTATATTACACAGTTATCTCTACTCAACTATATATACATGCGATTAGTACTACGACAGACGATCAGTTATAGGAATTCCATTTAGGCTACTAGCGGTAACAGTCTATTGTTTAAGAGTCACAGGTGTATTAGGATTTCCAGAAAAAGTTATTTTGATGCCTGTTCCTCATCACAATAATAGAGTATCTATACAAGTGCACAGGTGCACGAAATCATGATTCCAAATATCTGTCCAGTCGCTCATCAAAACACCTTCTTCCTTGAAATTCCCAGACCCTCTTTATTTTTAACTTTCCAAATATCTTGCTTGCCCTTTATGGATTTCTGGGGAAACGTGGTTCTGCGAAAATATTTAGCTTATGTCGTCGGCTCATATTTAATTAATAGTATTGGGGTTTTTGGTTAATTTTAACGGTTTACATAATTATGTTATTTTCGATTGACCTTCAAATGAATTAATAAGTTAAAAAATATTTTGTTCGATTTTGAAAACAAGCTTTTTCAAGCTAGCATGTTTCATATATCGACCAGATATGGATCAGTTCATGAAAACTTGAGTGCTCATAAATTTATTGTATGTTTCATAGACTTACGGCCGGTTGCACGAAAGCCAATTGAATAAGGAGTTTAATGTCAGTTAACTAACCGTCGTAAGTGTAAAGGGTTTATTTCTGTTTAAAAATTCTTAACAAGGAACCATAAGTTAATTGTCATTAACCGTACGGGCATAATCTGGCTACACTGTAATTTAATCAACAGCTGATTCTGAAGTTGAGAAAAACATAAATTAGAATCATTTCATTGTGAATTATTTGAATCATTATTCAACTATTTCAATATTATCATATTCTTAATAGATTTTATTCATTTTGAAAGGTTTTTAACACCTAATAATTTGCAATTCCGTGTTCTGGTAAATAAACATAACCTAGAAAATGTAACTTAACGGGCATTAGTGAGATTTAATCATCGGTGATCGGGCGGTTAAATATCTTTTACACCGGTTAACCTAATCGGCATTATAGCTTGTAATAATTACAAGCATTTAATTAAAACATCGAAGGACAGTTATTGTCCTTTGATGTTGTAGATGACCTACGCATCATGTAAAAGAGAAGATTGTGGCAGAAAGAGATTAGTACAAGAGAGGCTTGGTACTGGAGGCCAAGGTTCACAATGGATTGTAGAGCCGGATAGAAAAGTAGTAAAGTGAATGAATGCGACTATTTGATAAAATTTAACTAAAAGGAGAATAGGTTGAATGCATGGCAATTACATATATCATAGTCCTCACTTATATCTTATTTTATTGGGAATTATTAGGTTCTTGACGGTAGTTTGCAAGGGACCGAGTGTTAGAACAGTAATTATTTCTTTTTCTGACAGATTCGAACCTTTGAATCATGTGGGAAATGGTTCTTTCAAGGGTGAAGGATCCTCCCAAACCCTCTACTATTGCCATTAGTTTTGGCCGGTAATGTCCTATTTCCAACCGCTATTATGACCTATTTGAACCGTAACGCTACTACGTTCACACCAACCGCATCGTACTTTACGTACATTTGTTCTCTTTTTAATTGGTAAACAGAATTAGCCGCTACTTCTAACACGAACACTCCTATGAGGCTTTTGTTTGTTAAGAGCCGAAATGGCCGTGTGGTTGTCTTGATTTAAAACTGGGTGACATTTTCAAGTACCTTACACCCTCTAAAATTAGCATAATGTTGATTACCACAGACATAAAATAGCTCCAGCATTGCGCAATTTGCTTGTTGCGGGATAAATTCCTCAGTCAAGGTCAGCCTAAAGACCTGCATTGTGAATTTAGGTTGCCTTGAAATTTCTCAGAAATTTATATTGTAGATATGTAGAATATTAGACTCATTAAGATGCATCGTAATTTTTCGAACTTTTGTGTAGGATTTAGCATGTTACTAGAGAGCGGTTATAGAATTTATTGTCGCATCGCATTTGCAATGATAAATTGAAAGTATGAAAATAAATAGACAAAAAGATCTCCAGCTCTTAGATCATTATTATGGAGGCAGAATAATTCTCAAAAAGAAAAAAGGACTCAATAATAAACAACCTATTTGTGACCCCCCCCCCCTCCCTCCCAAACACCCAAGCTGTGAGCGCTCCTAGATACATTAGATTGATCTCATTTATACATTAAGATGGAGTAGGGGTGTGTTTGTTTGTTTGTGTGTGTATGTGTTTTTTTCTAACGCAATTCAAAAAACGTTAACGATTTGAAACACAAAATTTGGCACAAAGCTCCCTCCAAACTCGATTCAGTGCACCTCAGAGTCCGAATTATTATAAAAAATAATTTCTTATCTTCCTTTCAGAATTTTTAAAATTAATGTGTACAATTCCAAAATAATTATTCCTCATGATGTTGTTACTGTTTTTTTTTTGCGGATAATGCCCACATGCATCTGGAGACTTGTACGTGGGTAATGCGGTGAATGGGTAAATGATGAGTAACATGGCTGCAGGAAACAAAACCAGCTAGAGCCTTATCTTATCACAGATAAGCGCTCCAACCAACTTAATCATAGATCATAATTATGGACGTCATAATCATTTTTGTCTTCCAAGAGAACTTTTAATAGCAATGCTCTTCCGTGGGCATGGTAGTGTGATGCGTATGGCAGGTGATTATCTTCAAATAAAACTTTAGATCGAATCGAGCAAATCTTTTTTGCTCATAGAAGTCGACTATCAAATTAGTTTTATATTTTCAGATCCAATTTGGTTGAAATTATTCAACTTGTATAATTTTCTCTCATAGTTTGCACTGAATCTCGTTTTGTAAGATAAACTATTGTTTCCATTACAATCAGCATAAAAATAAATAGCTTTTAAAAAAAAAATAATAAATATTTGTAATTTAACTAGATCCAAATAATTGTTCGGAGATTTTTTAGAATTAATACAGCCCATTAATATTATTAAAAATGAATCAATAAAACATCAAATTAAGTTACTTGAATCAAAACTTACTTGGATTTAAAAAGTATCTGATTTAAGGATTTAATGAATTTGATATGAAATTCAACTTAATACAATTTTTTGACCACTACCATCAATAATCTACCACAAAAACTCCTATAACTGGATTATCGGGCAAGACGAGGTAAAATGCTAGTAATTTACATTTAAATTCCCTAACAAAAACCAGTTCAATTATTCACAACTAATTATAACAGCGATTTTGAATTTATAATATTTTCCTGTTCTTGTAAACATACAAACCTGCAATTTATTTTATTGCTACATGAGTCAACTCGTGCATGATTTGACAAGCCTAACGTTTTACAAATCTACTCTTCGTTATCAGCTCGTGTCGAGATAGCTCTACACTCTACAGGGCTTTATCGCGATGAATGTTTCCGTCTCAGCTTGCCTTATAGGCTGTTCAGTATCAAAACTAGCATATCAACTACTCACAGGTTTTCTATGATGTATGAGTTTTTTCCAGATTTGATAATGCCTACAGTATCTGAATTCAATCTAGGCTACATAATAGTCAATATTAAATTAGGGTCTAGCTCTAATAGCCTAAGTTTCAATATTCTGTATTCGTTTTCGAATTATTTAGTTTAGTTATTATGTGAATTAGAAGATGTAGTCTTACAAATTGAGAAATGTTTGCTTTACTTTTTTAATTGGAGGTCTCTTAACCGTTCTTTTCTCTCCTTTATCATTTTTTCATTCCTGATGCAAAGAAGTACCTATACATCTCTAATATATGTCTTATAAAATTTTAATTCTTTCCTTATACAAAAATTTCCAATCTAAGACCTTGAGAGGATGAGACAAGAAGTGAGGAGACTAGCTATTTTAATTGAAATAGATGTTGTAGAGGTTACAAAACCATCACTCTAGCTAGGAATGAAGGCGTTGAATAATAAGAAACGCATATTATCATGGAGATCTGCAAGCATTCATATCTTTGAAATAAGAAGTCGAGCAATGATATTTCCGACTTGAAATTAGTTTTGATGAGGGCGATATGATGATGCGGAAGGATGAGAATGAACTCAGATCGCAGCGAAATGAATGCTTTGCAAGGCGTCTGACGGTGGATAGGGGGCGAGGTGGTGGAGTGCTTGCCCCAGAGAGGGAACGGATCTCGACATGCCAACCAAGATATTAATTGCAGGAAGCGGAGATCTCTTTGTCCGAAAACGAAATTGCATAATTCTTCGTGATGCGGTGCTAGCCGACTTTATTTATTACGTGGTGCGACCCGTTTGGGCAGAAATTAAATCTTTCTCCGCTGTAGGACACTCGACCTTTTTATGCAGCTACCAGCAAGGACAAGGGTGCCAGGAGCACCCAAAGAAAGACAGCGACATTCTCTGAACCTGTTCCTGCTTGCTAATAAAAGTGAGCAGCAATTCGTTATCGCCGTCAGCGGGACAAACGTATATATTTCAACTTATTATTAGGGCAGTTCCTACGCTGTTCCGAGCGGAAAATTTATGCTGAGGAAACTTAAGCGGACTCGGAATTAAGGCGTTATATTATTTGAGCTGGAACACATTTCTTCAAGTGTGTCGGCTCTGGTAGCAAATGAGAAGTTGAGCCGACTCTTTAGCATGGAAGAGCGTGAGCTGACTTCGAATCGCTTGGGAATATTATGCCTCGGCAATTATAAGCTAAATAACTTTCTTGATCTCTGTTTCTCTATCTGTGTATGAATCACGAAATTATAATCGCTTTTGCCGCTGGAGACGATTATTTTAGATTACTCATAATGAACTAATCCAATATTACATTATTTTACGAATGATATCCACTTTGGAGAAAGTATGAAAGAATTAATTCATAAAAAGATCAAACTACATATCTTAAATAATATCGACATGAAGTGCAGGACATAGAAGAAATAGAAATAATAGACAGAAGGATTTTAAGGAAAATATTAGGTCCGAAAGTTAATACACAATCAAAATATAAACAAAGGTCCAACCAATAACTTTATTCCAAAATAGAATAAATATCAGACATAATAAAGAAAAGAAGATTGTAGTTCTATGGACACATTATACAGAATGGATAACACCAGATTAACAAAACAACTCAATAGACACAGTGATCTTAAAAAACAGAGTAATATTCAGGAAAACATTAGGGAATTTAGAGTTTCAGGAGAAGAAAATAGCTATCAGCAGAAAAGGGATAAGATAAGATAAAATTACTTTATTTACAAAATATAATTGTGACTGATTAAAAAGCATATTATTAACAACACAATAGATTGTATATGAGAAAATTTTTGGATATTAACAATGAGATTTTATGTGAAGCATTTACGTAATAAGAGCGAAGTCTGGACAAAAAATCGTCCATTCAAACTTAACCTTGATAACTTCGAACTGCGAGTCTGCGAGACTATATAATTAGTAATAATAGAATAAAATTTATGTACAATTTGAAAAGGTAGAAGTGATTCAACATAATTGAAATTGTTTTTTTAATATTTTCTAAACAGGGAAAGAGTGGACTCAATAAGACAAGGAACGCCACTCTAGAAAAATGAAAGAAGCATGGGCCAAGAAGTTGAAAAAACGTGCTCTCTAAAAGAACTAATCGAAAAAATAATAACATCGAGTATAAAATGAGTTAAATGGGAAAGAATCTATCACAATGCAATGGAGCAGGCTGACCAACACAAACCTTCAGCATGCACTAGGATGGTAAAAAAATTGTGCTGCTTTTGAGTAGCAGGATAAAACAATCGAAACACAATGTCAACACAACACATCATGGTCCCTCTAATTTTGTGATCCAAGCTCTCTTCCCCAGACTCCTCGGATCTAGTCGCAGCGATTGTGGTGTTAGGTCATTAAAGCATCTCAGTAATAATATTGGATGCTTTTATTCTGAAATTGTTATTTATACCTATAATTATTTTGAATTGAAAACATTACTTTCATGAATGAAGATTGATGAACCTCCAGCTCTGAATCTAGTAGGAAATCAAACACCTAAAACAGTTGTTATCTATTAATTTTTTTATTAAACTAGAACAAGATCTCCGTCAGAACTAAATCAAACTAGGCCTTCTCCATTCCACTCAGAGCTTGAAAAATGTTAAAAGGGATTGGCTTCTTATTTCAAAACAATTCAGGTATTCAAATATCAATATTATTCATGAGCATCGAGAATCACAGCTCGAGTATCGCATTGCAAATATCAATTCAAAATGATTATTTTTCAATTAATATGCTTTCAAAAATATGTGACTTTTGTAATCTTGTAAAGTGTGATAAATTCTGCGACTTTCACATATTTTATGAGCTCTTTAAAAATGATTGAGTGTTGTCTCATCCGATTCATTCTCTAAATCTCTAGATAATTCTATATTTTTCAGATTTGATAATCTCAATAACCAAACACCTTACTGGAGAATAATGATTGATGCCCATTGCACATTATTCTGATCAGCCTGTAATCGATCCTGGAACTATCGATCAATTAGAGAGATTGACAACATCAATATTAGCAATTTTATTACATAGCAAGCCCAGTTTGACGTAATGGAAACGACAAACATTATCATTGAAAAATATATTGTTTAAGAAAATTTACTTTATGAACCTTGGATCTAGAAGTACCTTGATCCTTGGTGTCTATTCACCTTTTCTCTGATTTATGGCATAACCCTGATTTCTCAGCTAATTCACAAATGAACTCAGAAAGATTGATGGCAGTCTCGCCAAGTTCTAGGCAGGTATACCATAGAAACACACGAGTGAAGTTATTCAATGACACTTTACAGCTGGCTCATAAAAAGTAAAGTAATTTGGAACTTTTGTATTAAAAAAATAATACGAACACCTTGCAGGCTTTGTGTGGCACAGGTAACAAGGTATCGCACATTTTCACACGCACACTCATACATATTATAAATTCATTGATGGATGGAAAACTGACATTTCCTGAGATTTGATGCATATAGAGTGAATCATTAACTGAGTGAGGCTTTTTTAGATGGATTAACGTGGAGCCACCTCTCGAACGCATTTTGAAATATTCAGAAATAAACTGACGTCAGTTCTAAAAGGTAGAACGTGAGGTATGATTGAGTGTTTCTCACTCAATCATGTGGGAAGTTAACTTTGGAACTATCAATCCTGAGAAATTGGATCTTCAGGGGAATTCGTTTCGATACTTGTTATAGGAATAGTGACATTACAACATCATTTTGATTGCAATTGCCCACACTTCGTTGTTAAATTTTCTCAATATACTGAGTATGGAACAAAACATGAAATTATAATGGAGAAATCTGGAGTTTTTTTTTATTTTTGTTGTGTTATGTTCTTGATGTTTCAAAAAGCAAATTTTAAAGGTGTAGACCTAGATGATTGAACTATCTCATTCCATATCAACATTGGCAGTGAGAAGTCTATTTTTGTGTCACGTCCGTGGTTCCTGTGGTGTTCATGGTATTCTGTGTAGTCTGTCATCCGTGGATGATTTCCGTTGAATAGAGCTGTCTTGTATCCATCACATAGAGTTCGTTGAATAGCTTATCTGATGGATAACATGAATGAACTGGCTAAATTAAGATGATAACTTCGGGGGGGGGGGATGCATTAATGTCTCTCGTTTCTCTCGCTCTAAGCTTCACGATGCTCTACATCTTTGAACTATACATCGCCATTTCATGTAATTGCATCACTTAGATTGTCATTACTGTGGTTGATATCATTAATATCATACAAATGAGATCATTGTAAATAATTCTTTGCACTATAAAAATAGTATTTTTTGAGTTCACTACTGTATATATCTATGTGATGTTGATAATTTTGTTTTTAACCATTCATATGCAAATTTGTAAATTTACATGAATAAAGAAATCTAATCTAATCACACTTGAAAAATTGGAATACATAAAATCATATTTAATAATAAGAATACTATTTGAAATAGTTACCAATAAATGAAGTTATGAACACATAATAATAATAATAATAATAATAATAATATAGTACAAGAAACAGTATAAACTCAATTACAAAACATCTGAGAACTAGAGGACGTTGAGTGATGATAATATCGCAGAGATACATCCTTCTCGCAGAAAAGTAATAAATGAAGCGAACATTTGATTCATTGCGTTGAAACGTCGTCTGCATTATGGCTGGTGGATATAATAATGCATTATAAATGGTATGCTAATATCAGTGGCAGAGCGATTTTCTGCTGCGGTGCACTGCGTCTGCAGTGTGCTGCCTGGCTTAGTTCACGTCTCAGAAAATGAAAGATGAACTTTTTCTCATGTTCAAGCTGTGGATTAAAATGAATGATGAATCACATCCATGCGACGTTTTCAAAACGATAATTATGGAAAAGTAACAGCTCCAATGCTGTAGTAGAATTGTTTAGTAATATTTTTTCGCGGTAATATTACTGCAGGGGTGCCCACAGGGGGGGGGGGCTATGACGCAGACTGCGTCATTGAATTTCTTGGGGGGGGGGGGGGGTTCCAAAAAACGTTTTGGGGGGGCGTAAAGTTGATTGAAACCGTGTTTAACGTGACAACATTCAAAAATATACTACGAAGTCACCAGATAGAATGCCAATTAATGAAAATATATTTATAATTATTATTATACAATTGAATATGAATTAGCTAAAATAGTTATGTTTAGGATTTGTGCAGGAAGTTATTATTCAAACTTAGCAAGACGCTAAGCGAGTGCTCTGAAAGTGGTTTATACAACTTTACTCTCCTTAACAGTTACTAGTTAATCAGCAGAAAGAGCAATATGTCGATTTAAAATTATCAAAAACAGACTAAGATCAGCTATGGGAGACTCATGGTTGTCCAATCTAATGGTTCTAGCTGCAGAAAAATATGTACTTGAGTCTATTTCTAACGAAGAAATAATTGAAAGGTTTTCTGTTTCCTCATCCCAAAGACAAAAACTTCTATGTGGGTTTTAGAGAGATAGATTTAACAACCTTAGAAGGTGCCTAGCTAACTTGTAGTTGGTCACAGCCTACACATTTAAAATGTTTGACTTCAAACTGTTAATGTTTTTCATGTATTTTACGATAACTACTTACTAATAAGTAAGAACTGCTATAGCAAAACTTACTTAATACTAAAAATTCAGTAATTTTTCATAACTATGTCTTCATTTTGTTTTTGAAAGACACTTCTTTCGATTGTGTGTTGTAAATAACTATAGCCTACATGAAATGTGTGCCTTTTATGTACTTCATCCATACATAAATTCTCCCAAGATACTACACTAAGTATATAACCTGTTGTTCATCTACTGTCCAATAAATGACAGTATTTTGAATTTTTGTGTTTTACAAATGAAGTTATTAACTCATCGTTTTCACTTCCTTTAAAGGAACAACTTTGTAGAATTATTTAACCTTAATGAAATTGGTACACCGAACATAAACTTATAGGTATTTCATTTTTATTGAACATTGTGTATTTGTAATGATATTTTATTGTTTAAAAACCATTTAGGTTCAAATTCTTATTTAGCTATTTTGCAATTAAGTTTATTGAGCAGAAGTTCATATATTCATTTCATTGATATTTATTTTTACCTTTACAAAAAAATGTTACCTATGTAAAGAATCTCAAGAAATATACATACATTTTGTATATTATCGACTAGGTTTGAATTTTTTCAACGTTATAAAAATCTTCTTTTAGTTTTAGAAAGAATACGGGAGGCTTTTTTCGCATATTTTTTTTGGGGGGTGGCCTAATTTATGGTGGGGGGCTTGGTGCTGAATTTATGGGGGAGGGGGTGCGTCATGAGGCTTAGGGGGGTGGGCACCCCTGATTACTGTCTCAATCTACAATTTGATAGAAAATATTTAGCCATTTTTGCCAACCTCAATCAGACATATTTATTTTATAAAAAATCTCATTCAAGCATCTCTATGTTTTTCTTGTGCTCAATCAAGTTTTTGACTCAAATTACTGTCTTTTTCAGAAAACCCCTAAGAACGGTACAATTTCGGAGATAAGTTAGGCTTTTGTGTATGTTTTCACTTTCAATTTCAGCCTTAACTGGAAAATGCTTCTGTTATTCTACTCATTTGAGGACTTCACAACTTTTGTACAGCTACATGTATGAGTAATAATAATTCTTCTCATGAAGGCTGTCTGTCCAGTATGAAGTATCACATGTGAATTATTCAGCCCACAATTTTTTTGTTAAACTCAAAGGTGTGTTCTGTCAAGCTTCAAATTACGTTTTATTGGATCTTCAATAAAATTATATGAAGATACTATTAATTGAGAAATTGTGTGATTGGTTTTAAAAATGGAGTAAACATTACTATGTCCACTATTTTTTCAATTGATCTCTTAAAAATCAATTTTCAAAGGGATCTTCTTTCGCATAAATCACATTAAAAATCAATTCATAATGAATCGATGATAAAAAATATAAATCATTAATCAATCAATGTGTTATGATAATTATAAAAGTATAAATCACCCCGTAGAGCCGGTTTTCCCTGTCGCGCGAAAATAAACGCTGAGATCTAATTACTCGAGGCAAATGTGTTATCATATTCTATGTAAGTCGCGCGTTCCACATGCCGTTTTTGTTGTGGAGCGATTCAAAGATCAAGCGTTTGGAAATTAATATGTGCGAATCAAGTCACGGAAAGACTCAAATGCATTACAACAAATGGGAAGTTGTTTGTCCGGTTTTATGTAAACGCGCAATTTGTATCGCTCGAGTCAAAGCACGGTATCAGTTCTAGGAATCTCCACTTTTTTGCAACAAGGCTGTTTCACGGGCATTTCAACCAAAATCAAAATTTGTTGAAATTTTTGTTAGTCAAGTTATTCAAATTGCTATCCTATTCCTCATATTCACTCATCATATCTTTAAAAAAAACTTTCATCAGCAAAACTACATTTTTATTGGCCTCTGAATTCCACCAATTTTACACCATCTTTGACTTGCTTTTTTGTCGCGTGACCGAACTGTCACCAAGCTTATGCGGGTTTCTGTCGTGTTGGGATGAGGGATAAAATTGTCAACGAGCTCAAGCGCGTTTACCGACATATGACAGAAAACGCGGTGCATAAAGCCGGGCCCTACACACTTGCAGACACGACAAGCCAAGACCAAACCGTCCGTGCTGGTCCGTCTAGTGTGTAGGGCAGCTCGCAGACCAAATCGGTCTGGGCAGACGGTCGGCAAACAGAAATCGGTCGTAGTGTTGTCGCAGATTTATTAAGTAAGGCTAACGAGATCTATTTGGTGTTCTCAGCACCTTTTCAACTGGCAATATGCCAAGTATATTTAATTCTACCTGCCCTCTTGTCCAACCCACCTGAAGCTGCAGGCTCACCATGCCTAGCATTATTGTTTCCTCATTTGTCTTATTAAGCACGCACAATATTATCTGGCTCATGTTGTGGGCATCATCACCAAGAAAACAAAACTGCAGAGAACTTTTGTCATTACGGGCCGTATTTATTAGCCTTTCTTTAGTGCCTCTTGAAGCTAGGCACTCTCAAAATGCATCAAAGACAGAGAAAGTTCACAAAATTACATGCTAGCGAGTAGCTGTAACACTAAAAGCCAACCTAGCTCCCGAACAAAGGTCTGACCCCTGATAATAATAATTTAACACTAATAATTGACATTGAATAACACGAATTCACATAAATAAAAGAATTTAAACTTAATAAATACGGCCGGAAGCTAGGTCGGCTTGTAGTGTTGCTACTCGCTGACTTGACAGCAGCTAGTAAACTCACCTTCACTTTAACTAAATTTCGTTTTTTTCATGGACCTCACTTGGAGATCTTGGAGAACTTGAAAGTCAAGATTTTCTTGAAATGGGTATTTCTAATCCGCTCTTAGTCAAGGTAGATAGAGGGCTTAATTTATGAAAGCATATCGGTTAATAAAAATCAAATGAAACAATAAACTTAATTATTGTACCATTGAAATATAACTCACTGTTTATTTCACCAATTAAAACTATTTCTATTCACTTAAAATATAATTCGATTTTAAACCTATTAGCTTTTCTGCTCATCACTTATAATATGTGAAGCTCTTTGGCCTGCTGCGCTAGTAAGCGCTCGCTAATCATATTCATATCCATACTAGCTGGCTCGACGCGCGTTGCTGCGTTCTCATAAAAATTCTCCTTGATTTTATTATTCGCCACCTCCCTCTGAGGTTACATTTCAAATTAGGAAAGAAGTTAGTCCTAGGGCTCTTCCAGCTGATCATAGAGGCCTCCTTCGTTGTTTTATCAATCACCACCTCTGAATAAAAATCATTTCAAATTTAAACCTCCTATGACTATAAGGGTAGAAGCTAGGTTTTTGATTTTATTATTCGCCACCTCCCGCTGAGGCTGCATTTCAAATTCCTAGCTGCATTGGTTAACAGATCTTTCAACCTGGCATAATTACATTTCATCATACCCAGTTATATGTTTCCTACATATTGCAAGGCTCCGACTGCACGTTAGCCTACATGCAAAGTGCAGTCTTTTGCTGTTCAAAGACAGCGTAAATAACGCCGCTAAGGGGCCTGCCATATGATTAAAAACTGTTGACTTATATCAGCTGTTCCTTTAAGCTGTTTGGCCGGCAAGTTCAGTAGGTTAGGTCTGTAAAATGGATTAATTAATAATAATTATTGGCCCCCCCTATTGAAATTTATGGTCAGAAACCAACCCCGATATTCACGCAATATTTTCCCAAAGTTTCATGCCGATCTGTCAATTAGTTTTGAAGTCTATAGGGAACATACATACATACATACATACATACAGACAGACATTCATTTTTATATATATAGATATCACTTTCAGAGTTGTTGTTTACCATAGCAACCAGATAATATTTTTCGGCTCAAAAGTTTTTATAAAAATTAAATATTATAAAGTATTTTCAACTGTTTTTAGTGTTTCGTTCCAAGTGAACTTTCAAATTAATAGTGGTTAAGTGAGAAGATTCATTTTATTATTTTTCGAGTGAGGTTTTCAGCATTTTAAATTTTTAGACTGTGTTAACCTCAATGTTTTGGACAATGTAACATATTATTTAAAATTTGTGGAGGGAGCAGTTTTGAACTTGAGTCTGTTGCACCTTCACATTCGTTGTAAATTTGTCACAATTAATCATTGTTCAAAAATCATAAAATATTAATGTAGAGTATTCTG
This sequence comes from Conomelus anceps, assembly GCA_948455865.1. Classification (NCBI taxonomy): domain Eukaryota; kingdom Metazoa; phylum Arthropoda; class Insecta; order Hemiptera; family Delphacidae; genus Conomelus; species Conomelus anceps. The sequence continues at coordinate 26,229,556 of OX418217.1, forward strand.
GCGTAGTAATATTACGTAAAAGTAGCCTAAACTGCAAATGTGAATACATTACATTATCTTTATCTTTATCTATGATGATTTATGTTTGTTGGAGTATGATACTATGTTTCGAGATTAGGTTTGAAATTGATAATGACTTAGCTCGCAAACACGTACAATCTAATAAAGGCATTTCAAGAGTTCCTCGAGTCAAGATATACTAAAGGAAAGTTCATAATACGGGTAATGACTTTCTTGAGCTGATTGTTCGTCCACTGTATATAATTATTATCATAAACAAATTCAAAAGTACAGTCATTTGATTAAGTACGTTATTCACAAAAATAAACTTTTAATAAATTTTCTCGTGAGTCGCAATTAATACCGACTGACACTTCATTGACGCAATCTTGTTTTTCTCGCGCTTCTCTGGAAAATACAACTCGAGTAACGGATAACTCTCAATTAGAGTGCTGGAAAGCCGTCTGTAGGGATTGATTATTTAAATAGACAAGTACTCGGGAGAAGAGGTCAAGTCAAAGTCCCGAACAAGAGAGCTCTTAACGTATTGCCGTATATCACGAGCATCCGGGCGAGGGCTAGGGCTTGGGCAAGAGGATGGCAGAACAGCCCATTTAGCGGACCAGTTCATTCCCAAGAGATTCCACGTTCTCCTGCTATTCGCATCCTTCCAGCCTTCTAATTCTTCCCTCCCTTCGAACGTCTCACACTGTTGCTCCTTAATGAATCGCTATTCGTCCGTTAATTTATATAAGCAGATACATGATGGCGATCCATTAAATGCAAATCCTCAATTCAGTGTATCGTCTCTGAATCCCTCTCTCTTTCAGCTTGGCTTTCACGTATACAATTTCCACTTCTGAGGGTTCTCTGTCGAATATATGCAGAATGTGAAGAGCGACGCAACTCGGATTAGACCTAAGGCCTGGAAATTCCAATCCTGCTTGTTTTACACCACTGGCTTAAACCATAGTCAAGTCAAGCCCGACCTTCCCGGCTACATGTCAGTATTCTGGTCTCGAACAGTGATGACCCTCGTATAGAACATACGGTACGAAGGAAATCAATATTCAGTTCGCAATATATCCGACCCTGTGATAAATTTAGGGATATTCAGGCAAGAACGATCTGAAAGTGGTTCGAGATTCATTTGAGAATGAGGATTATTGGTTTCCTCTCCCCAACGCTTTCCCTTCATGTTATAGAATTTCTCCTTACTGATCATTCGCTCCACCCATAACTCATTTCATGACGCTATGACATTCAACACATCTGGTAGGTTGATTGTGACGTTTGATGTTAGCTATCGAAATTGAACTACCCAATCAAAATCATTATGATCATAACTTGGAGAAACTACAAGTGCTAGAATATATAATATATACTAGTAATTTTAATGGCATTCATAATTTGTCAATCATGACTCAACAATAAACTTCAATAGCTCAGACGCCTTACGTGAAATACAGGCTGTAGTTACATGATATTGCAATATTGAATTTGGTTATATCCATCGTTCGTTGATTATATCTGGACAATAAAATTACGACACATAACAGGAGTTACGTACAAACTGGTTGCTATAATTCAATTTCGAGCTATGACACTCCGTCATAGCCTACACTGTTATAGGCGATACTCTCGAAATTGCTATAGAAAATCAAATTTGGAACTTAAGCTATAAAATTATTCTATGATCAGTGCTCAATACAGGTTTTTTGAGAACTGAACATCACTAGCTTATTTATTTTACTAAGCAAATTGAAGATAGCTACATAATAAAACACTCTTCATAATCTTTCTGATAGCAAAATAAATCATACTATGGGAACGCAGTATTCATATTCAGATTCAATGTATCCATTTTTCATACGAGAAGAACGAAGCAAGACCCACATTCGTTCCAAAGTGAATGGTGCTTCAAAATGCGAGAATTGTTTTCATGAGCAGATAAGGGGAAGGATTAAATTAATATGAAGCATTCATCAACAACCAATTGACCTGGTGTCGATGACATAGTGCTTTTCGCTCTCTGAAATTCATGAACTGAAAAGTTGCTTAGATCCCAAGCTTTAACTCATATGATATTGATGCAGCTTGAATTTGCAAACTTCGTCACTGTGATTGATTTCGTCATCAGAAAAATTATGAAAAGTGTTTTATTATGTAACCATCTTCACTTTGCTTAATAAAATAAATGAACGCTCTCTTTAATCTTTGTCAAGTTTTAAAGTGAAAGTTCTGTTCGATAAAGGCTTTTCTTCAAAAGTATCAAGGCCTCATTCCCTAATAATTACTGGATTGTGGAGAATGTTCGAATTGCTATTGGGTTTTCCTGTATGTTGTCCACACATTTCTGAGACTTTTGAATTGGTAATAGGGTGAAGCAAGATGAGGATGAATCATTTTCCAACATATAAATCAGTCTTTATGATGTTCATCAGAATGCCTTCTAAGGCTTCGCAATATTTATGTGTAGTAGTTATGAAAAATTATGTGTAGGAAGAAGCAAGAATCAAATCTTTGACCACAGAAATAACAGTTATCCGAAATAAGCGCCATTAACTGTTTGTGATCAGATTAATGATTCTTTTTAGTTTTTGTCACAGATAAATTCTTTGTCAGAAATTTCTTTTTCTAAAACTTCTTTATCAATATTTCTGATCGATTGATAATTTCAATATTATTCCCCAAAATAATTTTTTTAGTGCAAAACCAAAGCCCGAGTTGATAACAAAATTCGAGAGTTTCTTTGTTGTGTAGCAGCGTAACTATGCCAAGGCTTTCTGCCTTGCAGGTAAATAGTTCACCCAGTGATGCTAAGCGAATTACTCATCTGCCACCAACACACTTACAAATTTGGAACGCCAAGCTCTCAACAACGATGCAGCTTCAGCAGCTCAACTTCATTCAAGCCACTACACTCCACTACCAGAATTTCATCTAGCCCATCCCTCATCTGGTAATATTGAAAACATTCTTGTCTCCTCTTGTGACATCGTCCCTCACTTTATAAGTGACTTTGTGGGGTCAACAGTTGTTCAGAATATGCCAACTATTCTATTCATTCCTAAACAGTAAGATACCTTGTAGTAGTTGGTTGATCATGAAAGTAAACAGTAGCATCTGTTCTGCTATGCACAAGATTGGAATCTCCTACAAACTAGATCACAAGTTTTATGTCCCATTTTTTCAAACAATCAGATAGTTTGCAAATGAGAGTAAGTTTATGTAATCATATTCCATCTCAATCTTTGAACAACTATTTCATTATGTTCGACAATATAAAAATGGTCATGAGTGGAAATGTTCGCTGTGTACTTGAGCATTCTCACTTTATCCATAGTAGTTCCATCGTATTGAAGGTTCATACCATCATTGTCATTAATGCTCATTCTTCTCTATTTAAAAACTCACATTAAAGAATAAAAAGTGTTGTCAGAACGTTTTTTTTTAATTTCTTATTCAATGATGAAACAAAAATAAATTTTCATAGCATTATCAGGTCCTGAACAGAGTTGTGAAACGAAATGGATCATTTTTCAACAGATAATCAGTCTTTATGATGTTCATCAGAATGCTGTATAAGGGTTTGCAATATTTATGTGTATAGTAGTTATGAAAAATTATGTATTATAAACTTAAAAAACACTTTTGAATGGAAATTGACTCACGTTATGGCGTGACGGCCGTTTCGCTCTGTTGTCTAGAGCATCATCAGACGACCCACAGTACACACCGTACTGTGTACACAGTGTACTGTGGGTCGTCTGATGATGCTCTAGACAACAGAGCGAAACGGCCGTCACGCCATAACGTGAGTCAATTTCCATTCAAAAGTGTTTTTTAAGTTTATAATACATATTAGTGGAAACAAGATGGATCTTCAACATCAGAAAAATTATGTGTAGTGGGACGAAGTATTTGAAGAAGAGAAGAAAGTAATTTAATTACGTTATTGTTTTGTTCCCCTTGTACATGTTTAATAAAAACGAAAGAGCGAAAGAACGAAAAATAATGTTTCTGGTCATGAAATCGAATTACTCAATAACTATGGAAGTTACATACTTTCTATTCTATTCACTATTCTTTTACATTCGGAGGCTATCAACGAATAGTGTGATAGCTGTTCGCGTTACGTTCCATCAAAACATTCAAATTCTTCCCACTAGAATAATAAGCATGCAATCTTATCTATGTGAAAAGATATTTCTTGATCAGGGGATCAAGAAAAATCTTTACATAGAATAATAAAATTTGAATTTCTCAACGTAAAAAAGCCAAAATTTTATTTCCATCTCCTTCATTTAAAAAGGAAGTCTGTTTCTTCGGTTACGTCCCCCTTTCATGGGAAGCTCACGGTTATTTTAAATGCTCTCTCATTAATATAGTCCCTCTTTGTCATCTTCATCATTTAAATCATGGTGTTTTTATCATTCACTTATTGACACCTTTCTAATTCTTATTCAATTTTTTTTTTCTAACCCTTTTTTATATAGAACTAATAGGTACTTTGCCTATCCATCTAATTTATCTAATTATTTGACATTTTATTACATGGATCTTTTACAGTGTAAATGTTATGCAATTTATTTTCATTTTAATTTATATATTTTTCTTTTATTTTCTTCAATTTAATTTATTCTAATTTTGTATTTACGTTCAATGTGCAATGGGTCTGTCAAGACCTAGTACAGACAATAAATAAATCAATCAATCAATCAATCAAGAACTCAGCACATTGTTTCTACTTTAACGAGGTATTGTTTGTTGCTACTCGTTGATTTGCATTTCTGTGAACTGTAGGCTTTTTGATCGCACTACATAGCACAGATTCATAGCACAGATTAGGCTAAATGAGTGTGAATGAATTATTTCATTTCAAGCTCATAGTTTGAATTTATAACGCTGTTCGAAACATCTGCAAGTTGTGAATATGACTGGTCGATACTTGGCGAATACAATACAAGCTTTATCGAGTGCAATGTAGTGAGAGGTGAGTAGAATGCGAATGCACTCTATCATTTCAGAATGAAACTAACAAACTAAATCATTCCCAGAATCCAGTGGAACCGGCACTGACACAACGAATGTGTTTGGCAGTATCACAATTCATTGTCTCTCTTGGAGATGGTATAAATTATAATGAGTGAGCTCAACTGAGATTAGTGTTTAATTATTATTCTGTTGAGGTAGTGTACGCGGAAATCATAGTTTGCCTGGGAAATGTTGAATTAATCACACCATGAAAATGATTTAGGTCATGTCAGTAGAGTCACACAACAAACTTTGGTGTAAGAGGTTAAAGAGCGTTTACCTAGAAATGCTCTGTCCACTGCAAAACGTAAAAATAGTGTTTCAACCACTGTAAGATGTTTCACATTGTAATTTGCTGTTGTACAGAGAAGTGCATACCTGTAGGTGCTTAGGCGTAGAACATCTCTTTCCTTCCTATGGGATGAAACACCGCTATGAAAACGATCCTTAGAAAAAAATTATCTGATTGTTTCGAGAAAATTTATTTTTTCAATTTTGCGGTTTGATAAATGCATCTATGAATTGAAAATAGATCTAGAATTTTCCAATAAATATTGTTTACCGCTTACAATATAAAACTGTTAGCTGAATGCACAAATATAAAAGGCATTAATAACATCAGAATTGATATTTCAATGAAGGAATTAGTAATAGATAGATTTCTTTCTCAATTCGAAAAAGCGTTATCACGTTATCAGTGATTGTCATCTATTCAAGAAACAGTACAGGTCACAGTACAGCTACAGGCACAGTTAGTTGGATACTGTAATTTTAAATTGATAGTTCAAAAATTGCTTTTCATCATTATTATAAAATTTAACGATTATCGCATTGTTCTTGGATCATTATTCTGATCATAGAACTGTAATTTTATAATCATATCAATATACTTATGAGTTTAACAATATTATGACTACTAATACTTTTAAAAAACTACTAAGAAGCCGCCATCGACAACAATTGACAACATCAATTAATGACAACAGCTTACAGAATATTCCATCAAAAAATGGCTGTCCTCGCATTCTCATCGATTAGAGATAGAGATAAGGATACTATTTGAGTGCTTCCTTAAATTTGACAATGAGAAATGTTAATACAGAGAAAAATGATCTTTTCAGCATTTCTACAACTCATATAACAAGCTATCATTCTTATCTTTCTGAGAGAGATTTTTTATGGTGATTTAGCTTCAAAATTCTATGGTTTTCAGGTGTGTTGTAAGAAAAGGAGATTGGGTTGTGTTGTTTTATCTGATGCACGTGTAGTTCAAATAATAGGAGGAAGCAGGACATAAAGATGAGAGTCAAATAAAAGGGATAATGACATACTCTCCAGTCGGCCTAGGGAACAATAGAATATTAAATTACAGGCATATCGTTACTACAGCTTGAGGAGATGAGGGTCTTATCTTGTGCGAGAAGGTAGGTTGATCACGCCTCGGACATTAGACTGAACCGTTCAACTCTTGCACAGTTCTCGACAAACGGTTGCTGTGCTGCGAGTTTTAATTGCGGGATAAGCTTTGCAACAGGTCGACCCTTGCCTGCACGTTCTGTCACCAGCATTCCGGTGTTCGGGAATTCATCCCCTGGGATTGCTGACATGCACACCGATGGTGCAGCCCCGCACCGCGTCAAATTCGCTACCCTATCACGTTCTCCCACTTCCCTTATGTGCAGTGAACGATGTTCAACAAGGCCATACAGCCCCATGTGTGTGTTCCTTAGTTTGTGTGGACCTATAATTGAAACAATTCAGATCGGTTCTTCCATAACATTATGATGCTCAGATTATAGGGGAAATATTGTAAAGCAGAACTAATTGAGTATAAACTAATTGGTAGAGGAAAAGTTTCAGCTAAGTTGTGGAAAAAGTGGAGTTGGAAGTAGCTAAAGGAATCTCTGATAGATGTATATATATTTTGATTATATCTGGAGAAACGATAAGTCTCTATTAAGTCTATGATAGAATAGCATTTTTAATTATACTGTATTTGTGGATTCAGCCGGGCATCAAAAATATGGGGATCGTTTGATCGCTATACTCCAATTTAATTTCAAAAAGGATATTAGCGCCGGTACCAATAACTGAAGATGGTTCACTGACACCTGGTTTTTTTCGAATAGCTCTTTTAGAGAGCACGCTTGCTTAATCAGCTTCTTTCATATTTCTAGAGTGACGCTCCTTGCCTTCCTGAGTCCACTCTCTTCCTTTTCTGCTATTATTTTTTCCTCCTGAAACTCTGAACTCTGTATTGTTTCTCTCAATATTACTCTGTTTTTTAAGATCCGTGTGTCTATTGAGTTGTACACCTGGTTTTATATAAATTAATTTATTAATTTATATGAAATATGTATTCTATGGATATGAAACATACATATAAGATGAATTCCATTTGTTAAGTCATGTAATTTTATTTCATTTTATGAAATTATTGAATTATTTATGATTTCTTATGACCATTGAGTGAAGATTGAATGAACTTCATTATCAGGAATTCTAAATTGTTCATCTGGTGGACTGCTCTATTTTGAAGATAATAATTTTACTGTACCTGAAACACTCGAGGAAAAGTCCTGCAGCTTTTATCCGCTCTAGAATAGCCTAAAGTCATCTTCAAGAACTGTCTTCCAGGATTGTCATACAATATCATGTTTCAAGTAGACTATTTATTACCATTGTAGCAAAATGTATCTATTTAAATTTCAATAAATAAATAGAAGTTGTAACTAACTTACTCATTTTATATTTGTTATCTTTATGAAATCTATTATCATGTAGTTTGTTATAATTCTCTATTAATATTATCATATTTTGTTCCTATTCTAAAACAGGTCATTTCTGTGTGAAGAGCATTAAAAATCCACCGATGAATAAAAGTTTTCATATAACGTGGCAGCAGTATGTTGGGTTAAGGTATAGCATGTCCCATCTGCTACACGCTGCCAAGTTATATGAATACTACTATACCTTCCTTCAAGAGTCAGAAAATATTTGATTACTTTTGATACATGATTAGATGATTATTTAGATGGGCTATATGATTTTGAAGACACTTATCAAAAATTATTGTAATAGCTGAGATTTCTAAAACGGGAATATATAGCAACTATCTTTTTAAAAATGTATAAGAGGTGGTTTCTTGTTACAACAGTTTATTGATAGTCATATATGTTTAACCACCGGCAATGAATTATTGTAGAGTAAATATTCCAAACGTCACAGTGATTTTTGACTTCACAATTTTGACTTCACAGTGCAAAACTGAGAAAATGTGAGTTTTTCTATCAAGAATTATGTAAAAATCATTTATCAATCAATACTCACAGTGTGAAGATTAAGTATTAGTGCGGATTATTACATTTATGCTATCACTACGATTCCTACTGGACATGAGCACATGTGAATTTCCAAGTCTGCTAATCTTCTCAAGCTAGAAAAGAGGGGGAACGGATCAATGTATTCCATTTCCAAAGGATAAAGGAGCATCCACCTAGAAATAGGATGGGTATAAAAGACAAAGACAATGCTGCAGACTGTAATTCCATTTCCGTACTCACGTGGTTCGAAGAAGAAGACCGGAAGGTTTGAGCTTCTGAAACCGCCATTTGGTCCTGACTCACTTATCTGATTCGTTTAATGACTTCCTGTTTTTCCCAACCCTAATCACTTATTTAATCAATTTCAATTCACGAGTTATGAAAGTCTCCAATGCTTTTCTTACATCTTGTGGATGTGTGGTGCAAGAAATTTTGGAAATGAGAGCAATCATTACAATCATGAAAAATTTATTAAGAAGAATTTGTACGCCATTCGCTAGAATGAGTGCACGAACAATATAGATGAGTTATTCCATGAACTTTTCAAAAATAATTGTACGTCATTATCATTCTTGCATTTTCTAATCTTTATAACATTGTATTCAGTCATATAAATAGTAAATTCGCAGAAATAAAGTCATATTAATCTGAATACAAAAGTTCAAAATTGTAGGCTAATAAGCTTTTTTTTTTTAGTATACTCTATATCTCACTACTCTATTTTACACTGTAGGCCTACTCCAATATGATTTCCTCCTAATGATTTTGTCAATTGCTTATCTGTATGAAACGATTTTTCAATGACTTTTCCTATAAGCTCATTCGTATATAAAAAATTGCATTGTATTTTAGATAGTTAAAGACTGAGAATCACATAAATGTTCTTGGAGCAAACGTGAGAGATTAGCTCGACCTCTTTGTTATACGTTCAGTGATTATTTTGATTGTTTAATTTGAAAATTTTCTCTCTGTTACAGGTAATTACTCATTGTTATTGGATTGTGAACTCTTCAAAAATGTTTTCTGATGGGTGAGTGTGAAATTAAATTAATCTTTATAGTTTTATTGAGTTAAGATAGTACTGGAATAACAAAATTACTGAATATTGTGTGTCAAAACTATCCTCAGAATCCTCAAGAAGCGGAATATTTTTGGATTCCATTGAAGATGAGCTTTGAATGAACGCTTTGTTCTGGAGTCCTGTGAACCTCGATTTGACTACATGAGTGCAGAAGCACTCCTTGTAATCTGCGAAGTTTGCCGAGCTTATCCACTAGATATTAAGTGTGCATATGGAGAGTGAGTGAGTAATAAATTTTTATTTCAACAACTCAAAAAGATTGAAAAAGGAGTTGTATTCTATTGTCTCGAAACGTAACGTACAAGTAAGGATTATCTCTCATGGTAAGAAAGATAGCAGTAGATAGACAAGAAAAAACAATTGATCTTCGAAATTAATTATTGTTTTTCATGTCAAGTGAAGGCTACTGTCTTAGTTGCATATCATCATTGAACGTCCTAGAATTAGGAATTATATTTTAAGAAATACTTAAAATAAAATATACGTTTAGGTTCCATTTCTTTTATTCTGCTATAACTATTATAGTGGAATATTCACATTACGATTACTCAATCCTAAATATTACAGTTACTGTATACTCTACGTCCAGACTGTAGGGGAAATAGTTGCACCACGACAAATAGTTATTAGTTTCCCTATTTCTAGATAAAAACCTAAATCAATCGAATATCGATAGAGCTATGAAATAACTGAATAATATCCACCTGTTTCATGTCTGATCATCAAAATCCAGCCCTCTCTATCATTTTAAATGTATTATCGAGATGGAACTTTCAACGGAAGTGATAGTAGATGGAAAGCTCGCATGTTATAAAGCCAAACTGATCGAAAATAGAAGCAGATGTGTGGATTTATTATGGCCGCGGTGGCAGGATGGCAGAACTCTCATGCAAACAACAGCACATCTACTTCTCTGACTAAATATTGAGTGGTTCCAACGCTTCTTCGTGCGTGCTAATTACCCGATATTCAGGTCACATACAAACACACTGACGCCAAATAATGCTTCCATTAACATCGATCTGAAAAACACTGAACAAATATTATAGCTATTCCAGTGGATCAATAGCTTTGTCACTGTTTGAAATGCTCACGATACACGGACGATTGAGTCCTATTCATGGTCCGATGCGTGCGAAAATAACAATTGAAAGCATGAGAGCTTTAATTGACGTGAATAATACTGATTGTATGGAATAATTAGATGCATTTCGTTTAATATCATCTTATTCTCCAATTTTCTTACTCAACTATTTGAATAATAAATGTTTTGAAGTCTCAATATGATAGGAGAGAATAGAAATATTTGAAATTGAAAGGAACCAAAACGAAAACATTGTGAACGACATGAGCGTAGCCAGGTTTCCCTCCAGGGGGGACAAAGAGGCAAAAATTGGGTCACCTTTATTTTATAGAAAAAGTTGAGTTTATTAGGTATTGAATTAGAGCATTAGAGCTATTTCAATTATTCCAGGTACTTGTCAAAATATTTCTACTTTCTATTATTCCAATTGATATTTTATCTTGAAAACATAGAAATTTAATAATTATAATCCATTAGAAAAAAATGAAGAAATGTTATGTCATTTTGGCCCTTCTCTAGAATGAGTATTTGGACTGTTAAATCTTGGTAATAAAATAACAAAGATTACTGTGGTGTGTTTCATATTTGTTTCTTGAATATTGTCAATTGAAAATGAAATCCCGGACCAACGCAGGTGCATAAAATTATGAACATAGGCAAAATTAATTATTCAAATAATCATTAATTGAGTTATTAACTGAGGCAGCATAAGAGAAAAAGTATTATTTAGGCCTTATGTACATAAAATTTTATGTTGTAAGGCAGAAGAGGAAAGATTTGTGCAAGATATCTTAGTTTGAAATGGTAATGAATTACCATTCATGGGGTAATTCATGGGTGGGGGGGGGGGGCTTGTACCCCCATAAATTATTATGAATGAAAGTATCCATAATGGTTTGTGAAGAAGAAGAAGAAGGACAAAGAAGAAGAAGAGAAAAAAACGAAAAAGGAGATGTACAAGATTGGAAGTGAAGAATTAGTCGATCCTAAAAGTATTTAAGGGAAATAAAATTCTTCCAATAACTATGAAATGATAGATAAATCCATTGAGATTTATTGATTTTATTGAGATGTGATGAATCAGATAATATCTATTTTGAAATGTCCTAGTTCTTTTTTGAACATTTTTATTTCATGAAAAATATTCATCTTCTGAGGCGTTTTCCGTGAACGAGCTATCTGAGTAAGTATGTTCTGTATGAAATCAGTGTGAAAGGTTTATCTATTGTTGTAAACACCTGAACGTTAGAACTTGATTTGGAGAAATAGGATTTTTAGTAATAATAAAGAAAACCCTGGAAAGTAGCACCTTATTCAAACTAGAAAGGTGAAAGGTAGTATCACTTGATCATGTAGCACACCAATGTAACTATCAATTTTACTTAAAGGATTTTACCACAGTAGAAAACTTTGCGAATCGCAGTAATCAATCCTTAATCTTCATCCTCATTCAGAAGGAAGGCTAGTTGGTTTCGTATGGGTTATTTAGATGAGAGCTTGTGAACTAAGAAAGAGCGACTCCAGTAGTCGAACTGTAGTAGTAGAACTGTTTGCTCAAATCTCCAGTAACCAATCAACTCAGATTAAGTTCCTCCTCACAACTTGAAGTATCTCAATGATTCTTTCAAACCCATGATAAAGTGGATGGATTGCGATTGAAATTTATTTCATTGAGTTAATGTGGAATTAGATAAATGAGAATTAATTGGAGGATTAGAATTTGATAAATTAGAACTCCCACATATCCAAAAATTTAAGGATTGAAAACACATAAAACGAAAATTTTGAGGAATATCAAAGTATTCTACACTTATAAGTTTGAAATTGATTATAATTTCATACAATCAGTTCATAGAAATATTATCATAATCATTGTGTATTTTGATTTCGATTGAACCATGATTTTCCTATCAATTTATTCATGACATCATGACGAAAGAGAATCTCCTACCCTACCGAAACCTCTAATGAGTGATTAGGTTTAGTAAATTTAGAATCCGTCAAAAAAATGTTGTGCTTTTTTATGTTTCAATAAGCCCACGTGTGTACTTTTGGCAATAGAAAAGTGAATTTCCCTCTTGCTACGCCTATAACACTGAATGCTCGACTCATGTTCTTATAACCACCGATATTGAATATGCAGAATTGATCAATTTAATAGTTATTAATACTCTTTTTTGTGTTTCGTTTCTATTAATAGCTTCTAATTGAAAATGAATAATTTTTTGAGTGAATTTTTTTAAATCTAAATTTAGCATAAACTAACATTTCAATGTTTTAGACAACATAGCACTATCAAAATTATTTGTGAAGAGAGTGGTTTTTTAACTTTGTTGTTTTTTTGCTTTCATTTTTATTTTGTCTATGAATAAGTGAATACGACATGTAATTCAATAATATCCTATTGCATATGGAATCAGCTTTTCAAATAACATCCTGTTCGTAAATCCAATCATGTTGTAGAAAAAATTATATTTGGTATAAGAATAATGAAGTCAACATAATCGATTGAAGTCAACAATGTTATCTCTTTCGATATGGCCGTTAATTTATGACCATCATTATCATCAGTATTGGTGAAAGCTCATAAATCGATCATGATCATGATTTAGGGTCTGAACGTGTCATTACAATATCTTGTTTACGGCGATTATTAATACGAAATTGGCAATATTATCAAGCTATAGGGCATCACTGGATTTGCAAACTTGTGCAGAGGCTATCAAACCAAAAATTTAGGTCGATTTTATTTCCACCAAAATTTAAGAGGCTCGTGAATAAAGGAAAATATTCCAATAATTTATAATTTTATTGAGGAAATGATAATTTTTATTATAATAAATTTAACAGCATAAATAGGACTTTTAGGCCGTTTTGAGCATTAGTTTATTATGGGAGCATCTATCTATCTATCTAGCGTATGGCATTGACACACATGGAATTCTTCAACAGTAAACATAAAATAAAAACTATAGCAGTCAAAATCATGATAAAACATGTAGTCACTAGAATTAAAAGAGAAAAAACAGAACAAAGTAGTTAGGAACTCCATGAAGAAGAAATATATACATGAGAACATGTACATGGTAGTTACAGTCAATAACATAAAAATTTACATCTAGAATATTATAAGTTCATGTCTAAATCGGCCAGCCATTCAAGAGCTGCTGGTGCAGCATTAAAGAAATCTTCAATTGCATAGGGATACGATCTATTAGGGCAGCCTTCAACAATATGCGTAATAGTTTGTTTGGGAGCTCCACAGTCACATTGTGGTGAGGGTATAACTCCCCATTTGTGAAGACTGTCTCCACATATGCCATGTCCTGTACGCACCCTATTTAGACCCTTCCACAGGTGACGGGAGAGACTGAAACCTTTTGGCTCTTTATTTGGTCGGATAAGCTGAGTTAGGTGCTCAGGTGATTGTGAATCCCAGGCTTCTACCCACTCAGAACCTAAGTTGAAGTTGGTTCTGACCAATTCCTTAGCAAGTTTTAATGGAGGATTTCTAGATCTGAGGCGGTTCATTTCAAGGTGAGGCAGGTCTTCATGAATTGGCAACAAAGAGTTGTCAGTAATCTTTTTAAACTCTTTTACAAGAGCATTCTTTCTCCGTGTGGAAGGTGGAGCAATGTTACTGAGCAATGGAAGCCAATATACAGGAGTTGATTTGATACATCCGGTAACCATTCTCATAGCTGTGTTAAGCTGAGCATCAATTTTCTGAGTGTATGGGCTGTTGATCCATACAGGCGCGCAGTACTCTGCAGCAGAATACACAAGAGAAAGAGTAGAACACCGCAATGTATGTGCTGAGGCACCCCACGTGGAACCACACAATTTATGAATAATGTTATTGCGGGTTTGAATCTTCTTTGATATATTCTCCAGGTGCTTTTTGAAGGAAAGTGTTCTATCTAATGTGATGCCTAGATATTTGGGGAAATCTTGATGCTGCAGCAAAGTATCTTTGAAATGGACCTTCAGTCTCCTGTTTGCCATCTTGTTGTTAAGATGAAATGAACAAACCTCCGTCTTTTTCAGGTTTGGTATTAATCTCCATTTGAGAAAATACTCCCCCATATCTCTCAGATCTTTAGACAGTATTTCTTCAGTTGTCTCTAAAACCTTATGCTGGACAGCAAGAGCTATATCATCAGCATAAGTAAACTTTTTGGCCTCTGTGGTTGGCAAATCTGATGTGTACAGATTGAACAGCAAGGGCGCAAGGACTGAACCCTGTGGAAGTCCATTATTAAGTTTTTTCTGGTTGCTAATTTTGTTGCCCAGTATAACACAGAATTTTCGATCAGAAAGCATGTTACCAATTAGTTTTATGATGGTTTGGCATGGGACAATTTGTATAAGTTTAAATAGCAGCCCCTGTTTCCATACCGTATCATATGCAGCTGTCAAATCGATAAATGCTACAGATGTTTTCAAACATCTTTGAAACCCAGCTTCAATATGTGAGGTAAGACTGAGAACTTGATCAGTGCAGCTTCTAGTTTGTCTAAAGCCTGCTTGCTCCACAGGTATTACTTCTGAGACTTTAGGTCCAATCCTGTTTAGAATAAGTCTTTCAAGGAGCTTATAGCAGCAACTCAATAATGCAATGGGGCGGTAGCTTTCAGTCTGATCTTGAGGTTTATTGGGCTTCAAAACAGCAATTATTTTGGTTTTCTTGAAGGCTTTAGGTATTTGGCCTGTCTGTAGTATATCAGAAAAAAACTTGGTTAGCCATTGAAGGGCATTCCTTCCAAGATGAATAAGAAATTCTGGGTGAATGCCATCAAAACCAGGAGCTTTACCTATTTTAATGTCTTTCACAGCCTCCTTGAGCTCCTCCAATGTAAATTCTCTGGCAAACTCAGAGCTGGGTGGTGAGTTTTTCCTCAAACTTGTGAGTGATTTCTTGATGTCTTTAGTATGTTGTCGATCACGAGGGGCTCTGGATAAAGAAACAACTCTGCCTGCAATCTGATTTGCAGTCACCAGGGGAGCCTTATGGTCAACAGGGCTACCACCACCCATTTTTCTCAGTAGGCTCCAAGCCTCTCTGCTCGACTTTTTAAAATCCAGAGATTGAGTCATTTCCATCCATTTTTCTTGTCGTTGGCTATCTTGGCTTTCTTGTGCAGAGGCTATCAAACCAAAAATTTAGGTCGATTTTATTTCCACCAAAATTTAAGAGGCTCGTGAATAAAGGAAAATATTCCAATAATTTATAATTTTATTGAGGAAATGATAATTTTTATTATAATAAATTTAACAGCATAAATAGGACTTTTAGGCCGTTTTGAGCATTAGTTTATTATGGGAGCATATAGGACTGGTCTAATTTTCAATTTTCAAGTTTATCTCCTCTTTCCATTTTTTACTTATTTTCTTCTATTTCACTGATGATGCTCTCATGAGTCTCTGAGACTCAATGCGGCTAGTGATAAGAAAAACATTTATTGTTTTGTAGCATCCTCAATAGAATAGTCTATATGACGGGACGCGAATAATTATAAGTCTAGCGACTAAAATATAAATCACTTCAATATAAATCACATTAGAGGCGGACGAGCATGTGTAAAGCTACAGTGTAAAATAACAATAAAAAATAATTTTGAACTGTAGACACAGTACTTAAATGAAAGAAAGATGTGCTATAATAAAACAAAATTATCAAGCGTTGAGAAATGAGCTCTTTCATTGCTAAACGTTATACAATCTCAAAAAAACTTTTCTCAAATAAAATGACATTGATCATGTAATTAAGGCAGGTGATTCAAAACGGCGCATTTAATAAAAACGAATAATAACACTTCACGGAAAACAAATCTAAGAAAACAGGTCAAAGTCAACTCTAATTCTAAAAAATAAATTCGAATAGACGGTCATGAGAAGACTGCTTTTATAGAAGTGAATTTAATCCAGAGAAGAATTTGATGCAACATGAGGATGTGTAGGTTGCAATTTTAAAAGTACTGTAGAGGTATCAGGATCCTATATCGATTGCGGTCCTCATACAAAGCATGTTAAGCTGTAGCTGGTAGCTGGTGCGCTCGTGTAGGGTGTAGTAGACTATGTGGAATGTTACATGGGGGCTTTGCTTACCGCTTGGGTGAGGGGTTTAAGGGGGGCCGCACTGACAGTTGATAAATCGTCTTCACACTCGCCATTTTGTGCGCGGTAGCGGCCCCGGCCCTTCTTCACAGCGATCAACTAATATCTTGGCGCATGGCAGGTGTACCAATTTCAATAAGATTATGAGCCTCATCCATTCCCTTTTTGCACGTTAATGCTGTCACTGTGCTATCATATTATCCTGTTGAATACAATATATGTACTGTGAGAATCAATGTAATGAGCGTTGGTAACATAACACAGGAATCTGCCTTTTTTCTTTGAAATTAATTTTCCAATATCGTCCTTAGCTGTATATCACTCAATGTCGCTACAACAATGACATTGATCAGATATCTAAATGGTAGGAAACATTAATAATAGACATCAATATTATGGGGACTCTTGTCTAAAAACGCCTATACTCTTGTACTACTCGTGTAAAGAACTACTCGTATCCTTTGAGCTTTCAACAGCCGCGGTGGTTTAATCTGTTGGAGTGCTTAACTCTGATGGGACTCTGACTGTCCCTGAAGCGGGTTCAGCCAGCCAGATTTTGTGTAACTCATCAATTATCACCATCCAACTCATTACCCACTCTCGCAGGTCTCACACATATGATCAAAAACCAAATCACCCGTGCACAAGTCTCAGATTTATGTGAAGATCATGAACAAAAGCAAGACTGACGATGAGGAGATAAGTGCTGGATATTTTTGGTATCTTCCGTGAAAGTTTCGTGGTGTCGATTCGTTTCAAATAGCTAATTTTGACTGTACTAGTAGTCACCTAGATAATTTCATTTTATAATGTTGAAAGATCTATCTTGTTTCCACTAATATTCAAGGCGTATTCAAAAAGAAAGGACCGTTTGGTCTCAGGAGAAATCTAGTCATAAGAAACACACTTAATTGGCACATTTAGCTAGCTACAAACCTACTTCACTTCTCTACATGATCGCCGTTCACTTCTAAGCATTTTTCGTACCACTGTATCAGCTTCTTTAACCCCTCCGCGTAGTATCTCGCCGCCTGAGGGTTGAACCAGTTTACAACAACGTTCTTGAGTTCCTTTTCGGTTTCAAAACGTTGCCCACTGAGCCACCATTTCAAGTGTGAGAAGAGGAAGTAGTCACTAGCTGCAAGGTCAGGACTGTATAATGGATGGTCAAAAAGTTCCCAATGAAAGTCTTGAATTTTCTCCTTGGTTTTGCCAGCAGTGTGAGGTCGCGCTTTATTGTGGGGTGGATTAGGCCAGATGATAGTTTCCCACATCACTTTTTGTTTTGGATGGCACAACTCAGCTTTTTGAGCGTTTCACAGTACATTTCAGCTGTAATTGTTGTCCCTCTTTTCATAAAATTCACAAAAAGAATAGTATCACTAAACACACTTCACAGCTGGCGGGATCAACCATTTTCACGGACATTTTGTTTTGCATTCACGGACTTTTTAATCAAAGCAAATGCTACTGTAGTTTCAGGTTTGCCTTCAGTTCACAACAAATAGGCAGGTCGTCTTCGTATGAGGTGGTTCAGTCACATCTAGCCAGGTTAGGTTAGGTTTGGTTAGCTGCCGTCTGATGTGAACTGAAGGCTATCATCAGTTTCACAATGAGTCAGTAGATGGTGTTGAAGGAGTGAAACTGTGCTCTGATGCGCCAATATTTAAATACCAGCAAACGTTTCTTACTTTTTGAATATGCCTCGTAATAATAAAAACTTAAAAAACCCTTTGAAGTGGAAATTGTGACTGACGTTATGGCGTGACGGCCGTTTCACTCTGATGTTAAGAACATCTCCATCTACTGTGGGTCGTCTGACGATGCTCTTGAGATCAAAGTGAAATGTCCGTCACGCCATAACGTTAGTCACAATTCCCACTTAAAAGGGTTTTTAAGTTTTTATTATTACGAGGCACATTCAAAAAGTAAGAACCGTTTGCTTGTATTCAAATATTGGCGTGTCAGAGTATTTAATGTGTTTAAGTGAATAATAAAAATGTGTTTAAGTGAATTCCATTCTGATAGTAGTCGTTTAGTGAGCAGCCAAGTGCTCTCGACATCATTGAAGACACATTCATAGAAGCTATTTTGTAGAATGATACTCAAATGTGTCTGCCTATGGTCATAAACTCAGAAAGGAAAGCTGCCTGATTCAGTGTTATGTGGGGAGTGCTGTCAGAACTTTAATACGTTGGTTTATGATTATGTGAGTGATTTTTTTGAATGATGTGTTCTTACTTTTGTGTGCACATAGTTTAACATTGGGCATCAGGTGAGCAAGTTCAAGTGTTCTATTTCTATATCACACGGATTGGTCATTGATTGTTACACTATTCAAGAAATTGGAGAAAATTTCTGCTCTGCTCGTTCAATATAGCAATTGTAAATTGCACAAACTGCTGACTTTTTCAAACTTTTATGTATAACAAAACTCTAAAACTCTCCTAACAAGAAAGCCCTCTATCACTATCGATATCACTTAGTATCTCTAAACATTCACACTACCCCTAAATGTGTAACAGACCATATAAAAATG
This sequence comes from Conomelus anceps, assembly GCA_948455865.1. Classification (NCBI taxonomy): domain Eukaryota; kingdom Metazoa; phylum Arthropoda; class Insecta; order Hemiptera; family Delphacidae; genus Conomelus; species Conomelus anceps. Next base: position 26,248,737 of record OX418217.1, read on the forward strand.
AGTTCATTCATCATTCTAGGGGTTACTCAACTCATTGTGGTTGAGAATTCGCTCCAAATGGTAGGGAAACTAGACTTATTCATGATAATTCTAAGTTACGTATCCCATACAATGAAGATCATTCAATAATTTTGCATGGAAAGGTTTTATAAACCTAACCTTGAGTATTTTTTCACAAAATCAATATTCTCAATGAAATCTGTGGATTACAGAAAATTATAATAATTTGAAGAGATTGATTGGAGAACAGCGTGTTATGTTGGGAGATTAACTAGGATAGTTCTGGAAACGGAAAAGTTTGATCCGTCCTATCCATCGTCTCGAACAGCACTAATCCCCCAGATGGAACTATTCCAAATGTAATTTGAAAGTTATGTGCCTTGCAAGGCAGGTAGCATGTTTGTAGTGTAATCATGACCCTAGCTTATTACTGAGCTTTGTAATTAATTGATTGTCAGGATTCGACAACGCTGGAGTTTATAGTGTTGTAGTCACACAATCACTATAACTTCTCCATCCATCATGCTAACGCCACCATCAGAATTTCCAATTATGAACATTTCCATCATGACTCATCAATCATTTTCGAGGCTTCACTCAGCAACAGTGTAATCAAAGAGCTTGCTACATGACCTATCGTAACCATAACACAATGAATCCCATAAAAGATACCCAATTCAAAAGTAGATCGAAGCACATTATTAAGCTTGTAAGTGCAAAGTTTGTTTTCACTTCATCTGAAGTCTGCAAATTGTTTACTGGTCGTTTTTGCCCGAGAAACTTTGGAGTGCGTTGATTTTGAACCCCCTACAATTTTATCAGGAGTCAAATTATCAAACTATATTACTCAATTACCATACTTCAACTATTCTCAAAAAGCGTTATTATTGCATTTCAAGTGACAGCAAACATTTACGTCTCGCTTTGAAAATGGACTGTTCACGCACAAAGTTGTTCAAAATAGTGGTTTTCAGAATAGAATTATTAAGTTAGGACTCCTTATCACATGGATATGAAGTTCTGAATTACAAGTTTTGGTTTCTCAAAGCAAGAACTTAATCATCTTCGTTTGTGGATGAAGTGATTGTGAAATGATATTCAAACTGCATTACATGCAAGGATTGAAAATAAAAATAAAAAAAATCAAACATTTAGACCAGTATTTATACCAATTCCTTCAACTCTTCTAATTGAAGTTTTCAATACAATATTAATTTATTTCCAATCATTTTGGATAAAAAACGTCTTCGCTATCATCTATTTTCCAAAGTCATAAACGAGTATAAAAATGCTTTCTCGGAGTTTTCTGTCCTACGAGGTGTAGATATTTCTCAATTTATGTCTTCAAATCATTCATGATCGAAGAATTTAAGTTTAAAACTGGCTGAATATTGAATGATTCCCAACGTCAAGTGACTGTTTGATTTTCAGTGACTGGACTGATACGATCTAGTTCAGTGAGTAAAATGTGAAAGTTGACCTCCCTTCATCATACAATGCTTTTCCTCCCTTTGGTGTAACAGCAGTGGAGAATTCATAACCAATACAATCGATTGAATATAAGTTGAGAGTTGCTGTGAGCAAGCACTGAAAGCAGTGAGCAGAGCACTGAAAGCGAGCGACAGACTGTGCTTGTGCTTGTGCTGAAAACAGAGCCAGCGGCGTCTGGTAGGGCGTCGGCTGCGACGGATCAGTCTCTGGGCTCCAGGGAACTTCCACTGAACTTTGGACTCAGTTTTTGAGCAACTCGTCTGCCACTGTATTAGAGCGATAGAACCGGCACCAGTGAAAGATTAACTCTTCGCTGCTTGATGAAATTCTTTATCCCGAATCAGTTTCTTCCGCCTCTTTCGAGACCTAAATGCGAGATGGAATCACGTCAACTTCCCCCCTTTTTTTCTAGACCTCTTGTTTATTGGAAAACTTTCTGGGTTTCAACAGTTACTAGGGTCGATTTAGTCAGCACTGTAATCTAGAATTCTCTTCGAATCCTGAACTCAATCTACGAATTATCTCGCCTACAGTTGAACCGTGCTTCCGATTTTAGCCAATCTAATTTCTCACACCTCCGCTCACTCGTTCAGCCAAGTTTAACAATACTAGCTGCCGGAATCTCTAGAAAGAAACAGGAAATTTGCTTTTAAACACATATTTTCATCCAAGAAACAATCGCATCTAGTCTCAGGTTAATAATGTAGCTGTGTATACATACACACAAGCCTGCACACTGTTCAAAAAATATTTTCTCACTTTTTTCTGGTAAAATGAGAAGATTAATAATTAGCCTATTAAATGTATCTCACAATCAACTGATACACAAATTCAAAAAAATCAATAATATTGTTTAACAAAAACGAAAATTAGTACAATACTAAATAGGATTTCTTATAGTATTCCAACTGTATTCCTCCACCATCTCACTCGCGCTGGAAGCACGCACTGGCATTGCCAAATGACGTATTCGTTTAAAATAAATAAATAAAAAGGGAATGAGGAGAATAAATAAAATTAATGGTTTCATTACATCTGAAAGATACTCTTATTGATTACATCACCAACTGCTGTCTCTTTAAATAGGATTTTTTAAAAAGCTCATGAAGAGCAAAAAAAGAAACAAATCGTGGTCTCACTACGTAGATATACTTTACACCTTTCTATTGATTCTCACCTCACCCCTAATAGTCTTACTACTTATTATTTTCATAGTGATAGCTATCAATGCATTTTACATCCTGCTGGTCATATCGAAGAACCTTGATAGGAAATATTATATTCCTGAACATGTGGAATGTTTAAAATAAGCCTATCATATAATCAATTGTAACGCATTGGTTTATGTATTCAGCTACTCTGTCAAAAATTTGAAAATTTTCAGTTTTGGATTTTCGAAATAATTGTCAATTTTCCATGACGCAAACATATTGTTCATCAATCCAACGATCATTTTGTCAATTTCCGTGGGATTATTAGGTATTACATCCTCCATCAATCCTGTGCATTATGCAACCGCTGATCTCAGATGAATCAAATAATTGAAATGACAAACTCATTTCAATTACGTATTTGAATGTGACTCGAAACTTTATTGCAATCTATACCATTCGAAACCCACGTATATGTCAGTTGAATCGAATCCAGCAAATCCATTGAACCATTATTAGGATTATACTACAGGATTCGCATAGCTATTTTAAATTCTGTACGAGTATGAAGGAATGTCACAATCTGTCATAATATCACATTATGAGTACTTCAAATTGGAGGTGGAGCGGCGCTCCCACGATTTGAGAAACTCAAAATTTGAATTCAGCGCTCTGATATACTAATAGAATCATTGATAAAAAACTTTCATCAACTTTTTCTGGAAAAACTACCTTCAAACGTTTTTAAGAGATACGCGTGTGACGTCAGCGTGAGCATTTTGAATTATTTGAAGCGTGGAATACTGTGAACATTTTTAAGCGTGAAATATTTGAAATTGTGATTGCAATTATCAAAAGTGATGATTCAAGAATACATAAGCTGTTTCAGGAATTCAAACAGAAAGGTGCTTGGGTGCTTGGACCCTAATATTACCCAAAACTCTTAACCCTATTTCCATGAACTTTCATTGCCATTCAAAAATGATTTATAATATATTATGGAATTTGGCTCTCATATATAATGGAAACATTATTTTCCGAACGATATGAACACTTCAAAAACAATTAGTTTTCAAATAGCATCCAAATATAACAGTGGAGTATTAAAATGCCGGCTCCACACATGCGGCATTCGGCGAGTCCCGAGCAGCCACGTGTCAAATCGCGAGTAGTGTGGATGGGAATTCCTGTACTCGGCAAGTAGCGAGCATGAGTGCTCGTCGTTTGACACACTTCAAAGTGGACGAATTATCGGGCAGAAGGCGAGCACTAGTCTGCCTACACACAGGATGTAAGCAATGTGCAATAGGATGTATATTAGGATAGGACATAGATAGGATAAAGATAGGATGTCCACGGGCAACAGAGGAGAGGAACCCCCAGTGGAAGGTGAGATTAAGGCTCTGCCAAGATCCACAAGAAACTGGTGGGTGGGAGGAGAAGCAAGCGTATCTGCACTCCAGATGGCGCATACCATTGAGCCTGGCAGAAGCAATGCCTCTGAGGCGTACCTGTCAGACTTTCTGGGCAACACTAGGTAGTTTAGTGGGTAGTAACCTCTCTTCATGTGTGCAACTGTGTTAATGGCTGCACAAATGAGTTGAGGGATGTAGTCCCACACACCGGACTGGCATGTGCTAGTCTGATGGTGCGTAAAGGCATTCTACCGTCCTACTTGGAAAAAAAAAAAAAAAAAAAAAAAAAAAAAAAAAAAAAAAAAGTCTGCCTACACACATTCGGCTGTCTGCTTGCGAAGTAGCGAAGAATCTGTTAACATTTTCAAATCCACATTAGATTTCATTTGAAACTTTTTTAAAAACCTTGTTTTTTTTAAATTTATAATCCTACATGTTATATTTGTTGATTAATTCTGTATATTTATGTTTAATTATTTTTTTAGGGTCCTCTAGCGTATTTTTTATTATATCTTCTTTTTTTACACTGTTAGCGCATTTCCTTACATATTTTGAAGCATTTTAGAAAATACGTTTATTAAAATACGTTTAGAAAATACGCTGTCTTAAACAAAATTTATAATAAATTACAGACGGATATCCTCTTGTTCAAATTTTGTTGTATTAAGTTTAAGGGGGCATTGAACCAATTTTTAATGCATAATGGGATTGGAATTTTTTTTTAGAAAGCGTGTCGTTATAATGTATTTAAAACAAAGATCAAATTCAAGGACCTCTAATTAAACAATTACTGTGAGAAATATTCTTTTAATGATATCAACCACCACCTCTTTCTTATTGGTTTTCGTCTTCTCTTTGAAAATAAATAGCATCCAGCGATAACAACAAAGGCAGCACAAGAAATAAAATAGTAACATCTTCGTCATCCATGTTTGTTCGCTATTCTACGATTTGGGCTAGTCCCGCAACTAGCACTGTGCTCTGAAAAACTCGCATGTGTGTAGATATCTGCTCGCTATTCGGCGAATACCAGTACAAGCAGCTCGCCACTTGGCGAATATTTGGCTCTCGTCGAATGCCGCATGTGTGGAGCCGGCATAAACCGATTCAAATCCTCTGTAGGATCCATTTTTTTATCACTGTCATGCCTAAAAATCGTTCCAAATAATCTGTTGATGCTCCAATCAGGGGAATAGCATTACTGTTGAACAAACCAAGAAGTATGTGGTCAATTTCACTCAGACAGATGACTGAAATTTTTTTAGCTTTTGTAATGACGCCTAGAAATAGAAATGCATCCAACATTAGGATCTCGATAGCCAAATCACGGCTCTTTTAATGTTGCCTACAATATTAAAAACTCATGATCACCTTATTGCCCAAGCATAGCAGCTGACATCAGGAAAATACTTATGAAATTCTTTGAACATCTAAAGCGACTACCGGACAATAGTCAAGGAATATTCTTGAAAACACTGCTTCACTCAAACAACTGACGCCATGTTTATCCAAGAAGATTTCAAGAAAGAAGGCATGACAGAAGCCGACATCACCGGCAGAAACACTTCTAGGAGCAAAGTACACAAGTGGGGGATAATGCCAGAGCAAACTAAACAGAAGCAGTACAGACTAAAATGGTCAGAAAAACGAAAGTGGGTTATTTACAGAACGAAGTATTGACAAACAGGAAGAAAAAGATTCATCCTTCTTCTCGACTTCAATAAGAGAGTTTTCGCAAATAGTAGAGATAATAATAATAATAATAATAATAATAATAATAATAATAATAATAATAATAATAATAATAATAATAATAATAATAATGATAATAATGATAATAATGATGATAATAATAATAATAATAATAATAATAATAATAATAATAATAATAATAATAATAATAATAATAATAATAATAATAATAATAATGATGATAATAATAATAATAATAATAATAATAATAATAATAATAATAATAACAATAATTATAAGGAATGAAGTCTTAAGAAGTTGTATACTGCCTCCAAATGAAAGAGTGAATGATAAATTACGGCATGCAACGTACCTTTGCCACTTTCACATCCGCGATCTGAAATTTCGACCATTTTGAAAATTGATGAAGTCTCGTTCTAGATTCTTTTGGAGTAGTGTTTGGTAGTGAAGATCGTTTTGAGGAGCGAGCCGGGTGGATAATATTGGAACTACTTAAAGAGAGTTGATTGAAATGCCGGCCACGCCTGACAATGTCGGTGACGATCGATTGCCGATATTTGGAGCACTGGAATCTGCAGCCGACCAACCACTCGCACCCGCACACACCTCAGCCACCCATGCTACTAATGCTACTGCTACTACTACTGCTGCTGCTGCTGCTAAGTACAAAACACGTTTACCAATAAATCATGTTACAGGACTGTACCCGGCACACTCACACGCTCACACAATCAAACGACAGGTCACAAGCAGGCAAGCATAAACGCCGACTTCCTATGGAACGCTCCTTTCAGAAAAACCGATTATCCATACAACGATTCCCTGAAATTATATTGGGGGCCCAACCAATAATGGTTTCATGCTTATACAGTATTATGAAAGCATTCCTTACATTGATAACATTCTATCCGTACTAGGGAAGCTCTTATTCATCCAAAAATTGCTCATCTTATCCTTATTCAATCTTCATTACTCAATGGGAGATCCTGCATTCTTAATACACAACGCAATATTTATATCATAAAATCCAATGAAATGCTTAAAAGTCATCATTTTTTAAAAATTACAAAAACTTCATCAATTAATCAACTTTACACGATTGAATAGGGATTTCGTGACATGGATCATTATTATATCGTGTATGCGCAAATCGAGTGGGTGAACATACCTCCCTTTTTCCATTTCACAATCATCACTGATAAAAGCTATAATATTAAAATTATGTATTTTATAGGGATAAGAAATTTTTTGTATATCCTCCAAGACATTTTTTTCAGTTGATAACCATCTGAAGAAAGTGCTGGTTCACCCCTGAGTTAGGGTTTACCATTGATACATTTTTATAAGTTATTTCTTCACAAGCGTATAAATAATTTCAAATTCAATAATTGCTGAGAATGCCTGATCGATTCATGCTGATTGTATTCAGAGATGGACAATATATTGTTGGAGCTCGATCAAAGAGACTCAAAAAACTTCCAGTAGAGTTTGTGGATAAGGCTTAACTGAAATAAAAATAAATGTGTAGTGATATTTTGTAGGTGCGAAGTGAGAAATAACTTTTATGAAAATTTATCAATGCTGGGTAACCCTATAATATCAATATGTATCACGATAATTATTTGGATTGCGAAATCCATATCAACCTGAGAATTATAATCTTTTTATAATATTTTTTTATTTTTTATATAGAATTATAATATTTTTTCAAGCACTAGTCATAATCACTCGTCTTGATCTCTACATTATAATTCCAGATTATGCTGGAAAAACGAATTAGAATGGGAAAGAACTCTCTGTCTCAAGTCTTACCGTTTTCTATACAAAACACGATTTTTCCAAGTAGCTTCTGGAGACGACTGACTATAAATGGAGAAAATGGAGGGTTTTCGAGGGAAGTCGATTAATTGTTGACATTCTTACTGCTGTTTTTTTTCGCTGTTTAAAATGATATTTACAATTAGAAAATAGTGTAAAAACTTAGAAATCAGAAGGTCGATTTATTTATTTCTTGCAACATTATCATGCTGGATGATAGGCTCCAGACTTATTCAATTCGATAAACATCATTTCACGTTTTAAACAATTTTCAAACGGAAACTCATTCTTTCTCAGTTGATAATATAATGCGTGAGCTCATGATATGTGACTAGTTATAAACGATGATATTTTTAGATTAGTTCAGCATCGTTATGAAGAGAGCAATTTGCTGGTTTACAGTCGACTTATCGCCCGCTCACGAGGCTCACAAATGGCTATTCACACAAACCGCGCAATAGTTATGGCAATCTGCTCCTTAACAGGTGTTTGCATTTCGAGTCAACCACAGAAACCTCACATGAGACCCATCCACAGCAACTGGTAGTGCCAGGCGATTATCTAGGTGATATTCATCATACTACAAATATAGCACAAGTGCGTGCTTTGTGGATGTAAAATTCGCCCTTTACGAGTAGCGTAATCAATTGTGTTTTTTTTGAGCATCCATGAGAGATAAAACATGACAATAACCATCAAGCCAGCACAAACCACCTGAATATTCGTGACTAGAATATAGTACTGCATACGGGAAATTTTAATTTTGATGGAAGGAAAGCCGTAGTCTAGACTTTCTCATGAACAGTTTATGGAACTGGGAAAGAGATATAATAGTAAATAATAAGCTATTTTTATGTAATTGTAGACGGTCTATCTTGCCGCTTGCTCCATGAATTTATTTCAACCTATCCACTACTGATAGTATGAAAGCAGTGTGGAATCATAATAAGGTTCCATTTGTTGATCTGAGTATTCAAACCTGGTATTTAAACACATAATTCTGAGTATTTGAATACAATTATTACTACTCCTGGCACTCACCGTTATCATCTAGAATAAAACAGTTTTATTTATCGAAGAAACTTACATTCATGATTTAACTTGATATAACTCCCAAATAATACACATAAATCTACGACGTTAGTACAGTTAGGGCAATGAGACATAAAAATTATATTTATTATTATTTTTGAATGGCATATATCCATTTTATTGGCTAAATTAGCGAAATGACACCCTTTTAATTTTGGAATATTTAGGAAGTTCCTTACTATTTATGTTGTGCACAATATGACAGCTTTCTGCATTGAATTTTGCACCCACACTGGCAGTCTCAACTTTTTCATTCTCTCAGACAGCTCGTTCTGTATTACACCTGTAGCTGATATTATTATTATTATCATCATCATCATTACTATTATTAATATTATCTTTTTTTTTGGAGGATGAAGCCCACATAGGTCTGAGACCTACGAGTTGGTGATTGATGAGTTGGACCTACAGTTTTAGGTGGGTTCCGAACCACCGGGAAGTGATTTCACAGCAGAGAACAGTGTCTTTCTGCTGGTCAATCTAATCGGTCACCGTTACAAACAGGTCCTACGAGATCCAGCTTATCTCTATCTGATTGAACAGATACCTGCTACGGCTCGCGGCTATCACTTCCCTATAATGCTCGTATGGATCATAATGCGCGTATGGACCCCAATGGATCACCCTAAGCATTTTGGTTCTTCTTGAGTCTTCAAAAATGCGAGAATATTCTCTCTGTATGAATTCTCTTTCTCTGCTCCGCCCTAGTTTCTTTTGGCGTTTTCTTTCTGATTTTACATTCCACTTGTGTATTCTGTCTCTGCATGAGTTTCTGTTTGATTTGTCCCTGTTGTAGATCTGTGTGCACTTGTTTAATCCATGATGTTGTTGATTTGACTCTTTTTATGTGTGTAAGGATCCTGTTGGTATGTCTTGTTGCTGAAAGCTGGGAGCCTACTGATATAACCATAGAACTCTAACCTACAATTATATTTATTGTATAATTATATGTTCATATCAGCGAGAAACTTATTCACAGTTTAAGCAGTAACTGTTAGTCCATCGTCATATATAGATATGAGCACAGGCAATAGCAGAAAAGATTCTTCTATATTCATCTTCTGAATACCGTAGATGCAGAACGCTAGACTTAAATATTAATTTAAATAATCACGACAGACAACATAATATTAACCGTGAAAAAGTTTTTTGCTGTTATGTACATCCGATTATTATAATAAATATCTATTTTATGTCTCATTGCACAATCAAGAGATTCTGTTGGAAAACAACTATCGAAGCAATCAATCTTAGGCTATGATTGAATAGGGCATAGAATGTTGGAAGAGCATAACTCTGCGCAATAGCTATCAAATATTCAGTATTCAGCCGAACGCGGTAGAGTTAACATAGTAGTGCCAGTTAGATTGTAGTCGTAGAAAAGTAGTTCACAGTATTCGAGCAATCAGCGATATTTCGTTTTCGTATTTGTGTTTCTAATTTGAGTGAAACTAGTTATGAAAAATATAGGAACTTGAATTACGAAAACTGGTTAAAAGTATGGATAAGCTGGTTAAGTTACCAACTTTTCTGGTTGGAGAATTCGAAGAAGAAGAGGAAAATCAGAACTCTCTCATCAACGTAGAGGACTCTTTAAACCTCACGGTCAACGTAGGGGACCGCAGCCTTTTGGAGGACGTAGGAAGTCTCAATGACTTGTACAATGATCTCATAACTTGGGGCAGTACTACTTTCGATAAGAAGAAGCTACCTAGGAGTGATTTCGATGCCTTCAACTTACTCTGTAATAAACTGGGAATAATAATAAGCAGGGTCGAGACGAGGCGCAACACCCAAAACAAGACAGGGAACGAAGTAATAAGCAGACTGGAAAAATTGGAGAAAAGCGTAAGCCAGCTCACAACTGAGATTTCCAGAGGACAGTCGAGGCCTACAAGATCGTTCGCAGAAGCGGTCCAACTCCCAGGAAAGATAAATGGGTCGAAGCAGCCTGAGAAGAGACAACAATTACTGCGGAAAGTCGTCGAGAAAAACAATATTGTAATAGTGAAACCCAGCTCAGTTACAACAGGAAGTGATAATGAAAATAGTGCGAAAATTAGGGAAGCGTTGAAAAAAATCATCCCAAAAGAGAAATCTTTAAAAATAAAAAAGGCAGTGAACGTGCGCGGTGGTGGAGTTTTATTAGTGATGGACCCATCAGAAGATAAGGATAAGGTTTTGGGAAAAGGAATTGTTAATAATAAGGAATTTGAAATTAGCGTACCCACTTTAAAAAAACCAAGAGTAATAATATACAACGTCCCAGTAGAGTTGAATGAGAGTGAACTAGTTATGGATATATATAATAGAAATTTTTCGAGCACAATGAATAAATCAAAATTTGACAAGGAATTTAGCTTATTATTCAAAGTAGGACAAAAAGGGAAAGAGAACACCCATTGGGTAGTTGAATGCTCGTCTAACATCCGCCGAGAAATCATAAATAAAGCACGTATTTATGTAGATTGGACCTCTTGTCGAGTGAAAGACTATGTTGCGATCTCTCGTTGTTTCAAATGTCAGGGTATAGGTCATGTTTCAAAGTTTTGTAAAATAAAATCAACAATTTGTGGTCATTGCGCTTTGGAGGGCCATGATTTTAAAACCTGCCCGAACAAATTGCAAGAACCTATATGTGTGAATTGCAAAAAACAGAAAAAAGAGCACAAACATAAAGTAAACAATTCAAGCTGTCCCACGTATATTAAAGCAATTCAAACGTTGATAGATAGAACGGATTATGACCATTAGAAAATACTACCTTAAATTGAGGGCAATTCATTCATTCAAAATAAATTTTTGTATTAGGTTGATAATATTGAACTCATTAAACAGTGCACTTCAATTAGAAATCGATAGGACCAACTACAATAGTAATTCAATATGAATAATAGAATAATTAATGTAGAAGAAATAGATTTTCATAATACTCTGGAAATTGATGACACACTTGCTTTCCATCCGAAACATTTTTGTCAATCTGGTATATTTTTCAATATTATCCAGCTCAATATACGTAGCCTTAGGAAGAACTTTGATCAATTTATTATTTGGCTTCAAAACAGCAGTGTTAAATATGATGTGATTATTTTAACAGAAACTTGGATTTCAAATGATGAAAAATTTATGTATAACGTAAACGGTTACAATCATTTTTGTCAACCTAGTAAAAAAACAAAATGTGACGGCGTAAGCATTTACATGAATGAAAATATTGAGTGTAATAGAATAGTATTTGAGTTGGAACAGTCCAATGGTATTAGATTAGATTTTAAACTTAATAATGTTGATTATACAATTCTTGCTATATACAGATCTCCATCTACCGATATTAATTTATTCATAAATGAAATTGATCATTGTTTGTCTAATCTTTCTACTGAGTATGCTATTCTTATTGGTGATATGAATATTAATTTACTTGATGGTGGTGGACTGACTCATGAATATGTAGGTGTGCTCAACCTGAATGGCTTTGAATCGTTCATAAACAAACCTACCAGAATTCATAATAGTGGCAAGTCTTGTATCGATCATATTTTTATAAAAAGGCCGACATCACATAATACAATAATTAGCGCTGTACTGAAAACTACCATTACAGACCACTTTTGTGTTGCAGTCAGCTTAGATACCAAGGATAGAATAAATAAAGTTGTTATGAATCACAAAACTAATATTAATTATAATGCACTCAAACAAGAAATTGAAAAAGAAACTTGGGATTTTACTAATATTGTATCCTACGAGGACATTGATAATGTAACCAATAGTTTCATCCATAGAATTAAAGAGCTCATTGATAAACACACAACTACGATAAAAACGGTCCATAAGTACAAACCTCTAAAGCCATGGATTTGCCGAGGACTCATAAGTTGTATCAGGAAAAGGGATAAAATGTATAAAAAAGTTATAAAAAATCCTCTTAACACACAATTGAAAAGTGAGTACTGTGCTTATAGGAATACTCTGAATACAATTATAAGACATACAAGACTGAATTACTTCAGAAATAAAATAAATCAGAATAAAGGTAATATTAGGAAAACTTGGGAATGTGTCAAAGAAATGATGAGCATTAAGGCAATAAAATCTGAAGTAAAAGTGGAGTCCAATAGACTTAATAATTTTTTTGCAAACGTAGGTAAATTTTACGCAAGTAAAATTGACTATAACTCAAATGACACATTTCCTGATTTTATAAATAAACCTAAAAGTGAAAACTCTAATTTCTATTTATTTCCTACTGATCACATTGAAATTCAAAATACAATAAGAGAGCTGAAAAACAATTCAGCACCTGGGATAGACGGAATAAACAATATAACTTTAAAATCAATTGCTAAATATGTTTCTAAACCTTTAGCAACTATAATAAATAAATGTTTCGTAGAAGGATACTTCCCAAAAAGTTTTAAAATTGCAAAAATTAAAGCTCTTTATAAGTCTGGTGATAAGTCAAAGCCTGAAAACTACAGACCAATAAGTTTACTGAGTAATTTTGCAAAAATTATGGAGAAATTAATAAAAAAACGATTAACTAACTATGTAGAGAAAATAAAACTTATTAATGTAAACCAATATGGGTTTCAATCAAAAAGGTGCACAAGAGATGCAATACTTAATATTATCAATAAAGTAAATAAAGGCTTTGAAAAAAATGAAAAAACTCTTACAATATTCCTTGACCTTGCAAAGGCATTTGATACTGTGCCACATCATAAACTAATTGCTAAGTTAGAACATTATGGAATTCGTGGGGCACCTCTGAATCTATTTAAAAGCTATCTCCTAGAAAGATTCCAGGTTTTGGATGATAGTTTGGAGAAATTGTCTGCTTTTGGATTGCCTCAAGGAACGGTACTATCACCTCTCCTCTATATTATATATGTCAACGATATTTTTAATATGGAGCACCAAAATAGTTCTACTATCTCTTTTGCCGATGATACAGCTGTTACAGTCTCTAGTGATACTTGGGAGTCTACTTTTCAAAACGCTGAAGTCCTTCTCCATAAAACTGGGCTATGGTTCAGACATAACCTTTTAACTGTTAATGCTAAGAAAACAAAGTACCTAGCTTTTTCTCCAGATAGTAAAGGTCAACCACCTATAAACAAATTACTAAAAATCCATTTTGAAACCTGTAACTTCAACAGTAACTCTAATAGTCTTGCATTTCACACATGTAATTGTGCACCTTTGGATAGGCCAACTGCTTTGAAATACCTGGGAATTGTTGTTGATCAACATCTCAAGTGGGGGAGTCATATTGATTATCTGATTTCTAGATTGAGATATTTAATTTTCCAATTCTATAGAATAAATAAGTTGAATAATTTAGATATAATTAGATTAATATATAAGGCTTATGCCGAATCCATTCTGCAATACTGTATTGAGGTATGGGGGGGTGCAATGAACACACACTTTAACAAGTTGTTCATTATTCAAAAATATATAATACGAGCAGCACTGGGTAGACCTAGACTTTATACAAGTAGACTGATCTTTGATGAATTCCAAGTATTAACTGTAAGACAATTATTTATGAAGAAACTTATTGTATACATAAATTGCAATAGAGAACTATTCAAATTCAGACAGATTGATTACAATATAAGACCGTTAAGAAATCTAGTTTTGATTCCAAATCTCAATAAACGCATTTGCAGACATCAAACTCTCTATATTTGCTGTAAACTTCTTAACGTGATACCCATGCAGCTAATACCATTCACGAATAAAACTAAAACTCTTGGAATAGATACGTGGGTGAAGGCAAATGTATATTTTAAAATAGGCTCTGTATTCTTATAATGTTGGATATAAGTTATATTTAAGGTTATTTATAAGTGTTATTTTTTTGATTTTCATCCGGCGCACAAGCTTGGCTTTGCTGATGGAAATCTTGAAGAATATATTTTTCTTGTAATATATGTAACTTACTGTGCAAACACATAGTTCAATTTTGTGTATCTGATTGTGATGTACAATTACATTTGTTTTTTTTTTTTTTTGGTGTTTTTAATAAAAAAAAAGAAAGTTGTGATATTAAAATTAAAAAAAATATTATTAAGGTAATATTGCTTTATGCATGCAAGTTCGATTGTCAGGTGCCTCATATAAAATTTCTTGAAATTGATGATTCACGATTGAGGTAGTATCTACTTTGTTATAACAACATGACTCATTTCATCCATGGGAATTAACATGTTTTTCTAATTCTGTGATTTTTTATAATTCATTTCAATGATTTTGTAAAAATAAGAACAATTTTTAAGTTTGAGGATCCATTATATGGTATTTCTCCTACTTCCTTGCTTGCATCATTATTATGAAAACATTACAGTCTGTAAAAATAACAACCTAAAAGTCAGTTGTAAAATTGATGGAGCTTTGGATCTTCCATTCGGTATGAATAAGAATGATTCTTTCAGTAAAATCAAGAATAATCCCTGATGAATCGATATTTTTTCATCTTCTAAAATCAAAGTTATGCTTGTGAGTCTGAGACTATAATGCTTTTGATTCTCAGTAGACAATAGCATGTAATAATAAAGAACATTTCTAAAATCGTGAAGAGAAATCAATGGCTGAGCAAAAATTGAAAGCACTTCTTTCAACTTTCGAAAACAACTTGGCTCTTTCGTTGAAACAAACAAAGATGAACAGAAATGAGATAGAGAATGAGAATATTTTTTTTGTGAAAGCATTGTGCTTCAAGCGATAAATGTTATGGAAGGACACTCCACTGACAGCTGAATGTGTCGGGGTAGTGGGCTTCAACTTATTGCTGAATTCATCCGATTCTTTCTCTTTGGAAAAATCTCCAATCCGTTTCATCTCCCCACGATTCGTCCGGTGCCATTGGCGATTTCCCAGACGATTCCGAGCCCAGGATTTCTCTTTTATTTATTTTCATCATTCTACTCTTGCGCTTCAACTGCCCTTTAACGTCTAACATCTTCCTTGTCAGTTCCTCCATTCCACTCATCTATACGTCTCTCTCATCTTGCCTATCCAGCCATTCCTTCTCTCTCATTCTCACACGCTTTCTTTCTTACTCGGCAAACTCCGCTTTCTTTAAGCCCGACCATTTTTTGCTTTTCTCGCGCTTTTGTTTCAAATGAGATGCTTAGTCTGTGTCAACATCAATCTCGTTGCTTTTCCTGGCCGAATCAGTGGCGAAGTCTCATTTAATCGGCACTACTTTAAGCTTTAATTCGCAGCCTACCTTCGCTGTGTAGAAACATTAATACGCCAGCAAAATATTTTCCAGGTCATGAATCCTGATTCTGACTTCTTATAATCTCTGTCATAAATCCTTTGGATCCTTGGAAATATTTCGTGTTAACATGTTTTGAATAATTATTTCCAAAAATAAAAAACAAACATTTGTGAATCTGACGCGAGGATCCTATTTTGTTTCAATATCTTTGTAAAAATGGATCAGCAATATGAAATTTCTTAGACCTTGTCTTTCTTTGGAAATTGCTATTCAAATGAATCTCTAAATCTTCGATTTGTGACGATAATCCCCAGTATAAGTGTAGTTTACTATGTGTACAAAGATTTAAAATGCTTCACAATGTCGATACTAAGTATAATTTGTAGTGAATTGAGCGGAAGTGTCATCACGACTTAATCGATCAGCTATTAGTAGTATATTGTTTCTTAATAGAGCTGAAGAAAATGTGTTTACAGTAGTTATTTAGCTATTTGATTCCGGAAACAAGAATTTTCATTGAATATGCAAAAATGGAACAATAATCCCTGTAAATTTGAACTTTAACGCAAGTTGAAGACATTCCCTTATTATCTTGAGGACGTCATTTTATTTTGGATAATGTTTTCTGTTCAGCGTTTAATTTCAGTCAGTGTTGATACAGCTTCAGTCGTAGAATTGCTTCTTTTTAATGTTCGTTGGCTATTTTCTCTAGCGTACAGCTCTTTTCATCATGTTAGCTTTAATATAATTATAACAGTGCATTTCTTATGAAAAAAATACTCCTTCTACCAAGAGAACAATATTCTGGGTCACCTATCTTTCATCTGAAAAAATATGAACAGTTATTAAAAGGTAATTAACAGTTTTTAAGTGCTTCATTTTTATCATGAATTGAAACATCGGTTTCTAATGTTATTATAGATGATATATTTTCATCAACAATGCTGTGGATTTCGTCCAGTATCTATTATACTTATTCTGATATGGTAGGTGTTACGAAATATGTATTTCTGTACTAACTGTCTTTTGAAATATCTAGGACATTTTCACCTGACAAATGTCTCTTCAATATTGTATTATTATAACTTTTTGGAGACACTAGATTCCAATGTACACCCAAAGAGATTTCAAAATTCTCTTTTTAAATGTTGATATGTTTATCACTTTTACAATGAGTCCTGTGGTGGAGAATGGTACTTGCGGATGTTATAGAGCCGAAAAAGGTTATTCCTGGGAGGCTCTTCTGTAAAATGTTTTGTGTGGGAAATCTCATTCCATTTTATAACCGTGTCTAACAACTGGTGTGAAGGTTTTTTCTTCCAGAACATCGAATTCCCAAGATACTAGAATAATATGCAGTAATTCTATACCCTGTTCCCAATAGATAACACACCCAACCGTCGGGGGTATAAAACGAGCAA
The DNA here is from genome assembly GCA_948455865.1 of Conomelus anceps. Classification (NCBI taxonomy): domain Eukaryota; kingdom Metazoa; phylum Arthropoda; class Insecta; order Hemiptera; family Delphacidae; genus Conomelus; species Conomelus anceps. The sequence goes on from OX418217.1 coordinate 26,266,075, forward strand.
ACAAAGTGATACTGGGAGATCGTTTGCTTTTAAAATTCCTCACCTGGACATATTGAAGAGCTAATATTTGCTCTCCATTATCTGAAGCTTGTCTTCCTCAGGTTGTCTCCCAGTTTTGCTTTTGCTATTTCCCCACTGTTGCCCGAGAGGAAAGCGCATGAACCGATTTTCTCGTCTCTCCTCGTTTGAGAAAACAAAATCTGGAACGGTTCTCAGTATTTTCTTTTCATTAGGTTGGTCGTCTTTCTATAGAGAGTATGAAACTACTTTACTACTTCACTTCACGTCAGGTCTCACGTGTTCACTTGGAGACAAGATGCGCTGGTTAAACAATGTGCTAGTCAAGTTTCTTAAATGAAAGAAACCTTTTTTCATCAACATGGAGACTTAGGATTTTCTCGGTACCTGAATTTATCCAAAAACGGAATTGATCGTTATCCAGTTTGTGATCGTTATCCAACACTAAACTTATTTTTTAGCAAAAACTTTGATATCGTCATTGATAACAGAGTTAAACTTTCAAAATGCTTGTTAAGAGTGAGTTGAAGTGATTTATATTTCCGGTGAGATGAAAAATTGAAAATCAATGTTTCAAATACTACCGTCACGGCCTCTATTCCCTATGTCTAATCTCTGTGCCAAAGCTTACAATATTCAGCTTCAAGGTTAACTCTCTGAGTAACATCTTCGGTGTGTTGCACAACAATTTAAAAATAGTTTTATTTCCAGTTCCTGGCATTGTGAAATATTGTAGAAGTTATTGTAGATTGTCATTTTGATGCTACAGGTTCTTTTAAGCTTGAAAGTCGATTTCCTGGTTAAGTCAAGTAAATATAGGCTTCAGATAGATTTCTCTTCAAATTTTTGGGAAGTATACCGATTCGATATCAACCACTCTTCATTTGAAATGGGAAGATGCATAATTATCGAAATAGAAAGAAAATTAATCAGGCAACGTTAAGTCAAGTGTGAAACTTTTCCCCGAATAACTTCCGGTGTATTCCATTTCCACAAGAAATCAAGTTTTACCTAAATTTATCTATATTTTACAATAGATATTATTCATACTAGTTTCATGCATTCTTCTGTTTTAACATTATCCTTCACTCCCAAAGCCCATCATGCCAAGCAGGAACAGCGTGACTGAGCTGACTGTGGCAGTCAACACGGTTTTCTTGTAAGCAAGTCGAAGGCCGTCTCCAGAAAACATTTGCTGTCAGGAGAAATAAAAATCCTGCAAGCAGTGAAACGATCTACATCTTCGAATATAGTGGGAGAGCCACTGGAAAACTATAAATGTGACAACACGTGTGAAACAGAGACGTGGATATGGCAGAACATGAGAATCACTATGACAAGCACAGAAACGACTACGACACATCTATCAAATCTGTCAGTCTCCTGCGTTGCAATAGTCGATTGCTTACCAAGTATGCAGCTACTTCTTGCAGACTGATAAAAAGTCTAATCTTCTTCTTTTTTTCTCTTTTGTGAGAGATTGTTCAGTTGGCAAGTGTTTCCAATCTGATCAAATATCAAAAGTCGAACTTTATATTTTTCTGAGCAACTATATAGTTTTGATTCCTCTCATATTTATATAGCAGGTTTTTGATTGCATTCACAACACTTTCATGGTTTGATGACTGTTTCTAAGTCTGAACCAATTGCGTACTCAACCTTTGTTTAAATAATATGAATAGAGAGTTGAGCTCTCTGCTGGCGAAAAGTGTCGCTATTGAATGGGATAGAATTTAAAAAAAATTGTTGAAATTTGGAGAACTAATTTATTGAACGTACTTATTCCTCTTTTCATCTTGATATACCCTCTGTAGTGGACTCTTCAAGTAAGAGCAGAATAATATTCGAAAAAATCTACTTTCCAATTTCACTGAGAAAGTTTTATTTCCTGTTGAACTATCAAATCCTCTTTAAGTTTTCTTAAAATCTAACATTCTTTTCTTGAGGACTGAAAATGTCAAGGATTCACTAATCACCAATAATTCATAAATCACCAATTGAGTAACATATTTGTTGAGAACGAAATTCAACCCAATTTACTCGTAACTACGACGCTTTTTTGCCTGGCAAAAGGGCTCAACATTGACGTTTTCAATTCATACCATAATATTAGATCACAGATTCCTATAATACTAACATACTTGATTTGTTGATTTGTACAAATCAATTCATCTTCAATCCATGACACTGAAATTTTCTGACACTTTATTTCGATTGTATAAGAATTTTTTCTTGTGTGTTTTTTACTAAAAGTTGCCGGTTTCCTTTGTTCCAGGTTGGTAATCACTTATTCTCGGCTGTGTCTGATCGTTTCCTGTGAGTAGACTGTTAACAGATTCAATCTGCTCACTCATATTCATTTATCTGTATACTATTTTCTTCTGAACTGTAACAAGAGTGGCTCAAGCCTAGTTTAGAGAAAATATGTCAAGCCCTTTAAAATTAGTTCAGGCCTCTCAATAGCTTAGGCTCTTATCTGAAGAGAAATAATTTTTTTGAAGAGATAGAATGGATTATTATGAGCCTGTACAATTTAAAGGAGTATAATAATTCATTGTTCGATGATGATTTTCAGAGATCCTTAATCATTGACAGTCATAAATGTCCTATGTAGGTTAAAGTTCATTTGTTTAAAAATTGGAGAATGGGAAGCAACATTCCTTTACCTTAACCATATGAGATAGAAATAAGGTTGTGTGGCTCAAAAATGGAATGGAATGAAATGAATTAGAATATGAAATTGTATCAGCTCAAACTCAGCAGCGATAAAATAATTTTTCGGAAGGGGGATGGATACAAACTTGGAAAAGCTCTTCGCCTTCCAACATTAACTCTAATATAATTTTGAAATTAATTGAAAGATTTTAAGACAGTACAGCCTTTATTCCTTTTTCGGCTCACCCCTGATTACAGCACAGCATTATTTTAAAATCGATTCACATGTTTATCAACAAACGACAAAAGTTTAATGTTAATAACATTGATAAAATTAAATCAAATAGCCATAATTTGAGAAAAAATATGTTTGATAACAGATAATCGATATCTTTTTACCAATCATGTGGCTCATGAAGAAATCCAGTATTCAATTCTATGCATAAGTATACTAGGCTGAATTTCATTTTTCTGATTCATATTAATTTATTCATCGACTAGGAATCATAATAATCAAGTGAATGGGAGGATATTACTAAGTTTTCTTATGTAATCAGTGAATGAAAAATGGGCACTGGTTCGAATTTTGAGAACGGAAATTCAACGTTATTCATCTACATCGATGAAAAGGTTCTTGATAAGAAAAAAAAGAGATGGGGTGATGGCTGAAAAAATGCTTCAATAATGAAGCGAAGAGAGTACTAAAACGAGATGGCCAAGAAAGATAGGGGAATCTTGGCTTCTCTTCTACCAATCTTGCTGCTTAATTTCTTAGTAATTTCCTTGCGCCGTGCCGCTATTATTTCTGCCCTTTTATTCAGATAGCTCTGTTGAAATCATATTTTTAATCCAGGGAAACCATAGAACTTGTTACAAAGTCTACTCGTTTGTTTCTGAAAGGGGAAATGAAATATCCAGCAGTACAATTACAATGAACAATGTTCACTCTCCATGATTTCATCACTTTCAAACAATTACATTTTATAATGGACGATGAAATAATTTTATATTGATAATGTTGATGGAACCAGTCAATTCCACTAATCTCGAGGATAAAGATGATTTGAGATCATGTTTTCCTGATTTTTCATTTCGATTTCTCCTGATTTCTCATTCTGAGAATTCGAATGTTTGTTATCGGATGTTTTACTCGATTGACGGCTCATAATGTTGATCAATTGAGATCAACAATGGTTACTCAGCGCTTGTTGAGGTTTTTTTGTGAATTTAATGATGAGAGTAGTTGATAGTGGGAGAATAAAGTATCCAGGGTTGGGAAAACAGTCATAAGTTCACGGTTTAAAACAGTCACACTATTTCGAGTCAATATGATTCAATAATTGATGTCTCCAAAAAGGAATAACATTTTAAAAATAGAGGCTGCTACTTCAACTTTTCTACAATATTAAATTTATGGTTAATACCACCACGGTATATATTAAAAGATGATGGGGTTCTCGCGAATGTTCAGGTTTATTTCTGGTTGCCAATAAAAAATTCATCATATCATCTATTATCTATTACTCGTGATAAATTAAAGGGAATGCGAGCTAATCACTCGAGTGACTACAGTACTTCCAAATAAATACAAATGAATTTCTCTTGATATTCGATCCTAGTAGCACCCCACACAAGTTTAACTTCAAATATTTATTCAACTATTTCTAGTAAAATTTCGATAGCCTTTATTATATACAGACTCTAGTTGAATTTCCATTAATTGAATTCAATCCATCAATTTTCTAAGAGTAAAAATTTTGTTTGCCACATTTGATTAAAAACGAAAAGTTTGAGACATGAAACTATCAGACTCATTTGCATTTGAATGCTTTGACTTCCAACCTCAAAATCAGGCCTTAAATAGGAACTTCATTTTTATGAATATTTCGTTTACGCTCCAAGATGTCAGGATTCGGTAGGTCAAACTTCACTATTCTGGTTAGTCATTTGAAATTTAATTTGAATTACCCGAACCGTTCATTATTCATCATGCTATTATTCTAAATTATAATACAATTTATTATCAAACTATTTTAATATATTTACACTATTTACAACAATTTATTATGCAATCATTCCAGATGGTAATCGGAATCACCCAATGAAGAGCTGATTGTGTTTACTCGAATGATTGTAATCATCGATTTTCAAATGCTGTGTATATCACCAGAAAAGTACTCAAACATTTCATAAAGATGGTTAGTATGGTTAGTACTCTTATCGATATCAAAGTATCTATTTGGCTTCATACTACAAGTATAATTATTTCAGAATACGATTAATGATCGTCTGTTTAGTTTGATAGTAGTCGTGAATAATCTCAAATGAATGAAGTCAAATGATAAATGTTATTTGACACTTGTTGACACACTAAATAACAATGCTTTCTTATTTTGAATAACAACGTTGAGGATAAAGCTGAGTCGAGAGACCATAAAGTGGATTTTGTTTGTTTACTGTGTCGGGTAAACTGCTTTAGAAATTCATAAATTATGTTGAAACTGCATGGTACATTATCAACAGAGTGCAAAACAAAGGCTCTCTAGAACCACGTTCATAGGGAGCATTCCATTATCATGGCGTTTTAGACATGGAATAAGAGATCACATTACAAAGCCGGCTCTTCTAAAGTTTCCTTAATGGCTCATTAGGTACTCCTTTGTTCGTTAATGATTACACAGTTCTAATTTACGCTTCGCCACTCGAAGTATACAAGACCAAACACTGGAGCAACCATAAAAAAATTACTTGCATATGAAAGATTGTTCACAAGTTTCAATTAAACAGCTCCAGGCTCTAAACACAGGATTCATCTAACAAATCATGTAGAATTTATGAAACTTATGTGTATTATGATAGCTTTTCCTTATTCAAAAAGATGTATATTAGGGGGAAACATTCACCATGATTTCAGATTAACATTACAATTGTCATTCCATCTACAGTTAGGCTACGTTCATAAATACAGTACTATGGAGTAGCCAATATATATGGTATTGATATTTAATTCATGTTTCTGAAGTTTGCTAATTATTGTAAGCTTCAGTAGCAGTTTGATAGAGAGTAATATTTTATGTTTGTGTCAAAACTTCTATTTCCTTTTCCATTCAAAAAGCCTATCAAATAAGCTGATGTGAAATCAATCCCAATCAGGAAAACATATTGCAATCATACTAATTTTCAACTGGATTTATAATGCATTCTCTCAGTCCGCTCCACACACAGTTTAGGAAATAGACTGTACAGTAAACCTATAAGTGATCGCTTCAAAGAGGATACATTATAATCATTCAATGGATTGTGAATTAGATAATAATTCTTATTTACCCGAAGATCAAGACCAATTAATGCTTTATACAGTCAATGAAACATTTAACAAACCGATCTGTAAGCTGGTCATTATATTCTTTGAAAAAATAAAGTATACTGAATATAGTTTCTGTAGAGGGGTGATGACACCTTGCTTAGCGCCATGTAAGTGCGATCGTAATGTTCAGTCATCCACTTATTACCCACTCACAAATCTCGAACTTAGGTCGGCATTATCAGCACAAGAGCTCAGATAAATAATTTGGTGGATCTTTTTTTTTACGGAATAAGCCGTTTCAAAAATTATGCAGAATCCCAATCGAAACAGACTTTGATTCCGACATTGATCATTACAAAATCATGTTTTCATCAGTTGATGTGTTGATTGCATTGTTTTGATTGAAATTCGATTTCTGAGAATATGATATCCCCTTTGATTCCAGGAATCGCAGAATTCTCCACTACTGCTAGTAAATTTTAACAGATTCCGCTACATTTACGGAGCCATGATAGGACTCTGTCCATATGCTTGTTTATATAAAAGCATGACCTTCAGAACTATTAAAAAAAAATTAATAATTTTTTTGTTGTTGACAATGAGATTTACAAGCTGCGTACAGTACTATTTTTGTTGGTTTCGTTTTCTCTAGACATTATTGATAGCAGAAGAGAAGAAGGGATGTATGCCCTCCAGAAATCAATAAACTCTTTTTTTAAGTGCTATAATATTCAAGTATTTTATGGAGATGGATACTTTTTTAAGGTTATATACCCTTCCGAAATCAGATATCCCCGAGAAAGATTTCTGTACTCGCCCCTGGAGGAATGTAATTTTTTCGGAAAGTAAAGCACACGTGGGTCTGCGGCCAGTGCGGTTGTGAGTTGCTCGGTGATGATTGATGAGCTGGTCTTCGTTTTTGGTGGGTTTCGAACTACCGAGAAGTGATTTTACAGCAGAAAACAGAGCCTTTTTATCTTTTGGCCAAAACGAAGCGGTCATTCTTCCGAGAAGAGCCCAAGCGCTCGTGTCTCATCTTTCCTAGCCAAACAGATACCTGACGTGGCTTGTGTCTAACTAGTTCTCTTTAAAATGGAGAACGCTTTATAAGTAGGCCTACAAATAGAACCAGTTTGTAAATTATTATTATTCAACAGGCCCCTTAGGCAATAAATTATTTCTTCCACAAAACCACTTTTTGGAGATTGAATGAATTCTTTCATCACCGAGCTAAGTTAAAATGATAGTGTAGTGATGTTATTGTACATTCTTTGAAGTTGAACAAGTCATTTAGTAACCGATCCAAGCAGCTCTTATTCCAATTATTGAGCTTGCTAGTTGAGAAAAATTGATTCTTGACTATTGGTAGCTCTTGTATGGGTTGCAATTATTTTATGTAATAGCGACATCGGAGTCATTCCAATAACGTTCTCACTTTGAGTAATGAAGGTCTGTGATACAAAATCAATTATTTAGAGTGCTAAGTGTTGATCATTTCTCGAACCAATGACTAGTGTTTGATGAATGAAACAGTATCATCTTAGTACATCACTAAAATTATTATTGATGATTTTTCACCAAAACAGAAATCATGTCACTATTATTACCTTATGTCAATCTCCATTTTGTAAAAGCAAATTCTCGATAGATTTTCTAAAGAATATTTTCCATCTCTTTCCCCTTAAAGATAATGTTTTCTTGTACTCCTACATATAATAACGATGACGCAAGTAACGTGAGAGTCCGAAAACTACATACAAAAAAGCTTTTTTTTTAGAGATGTGCGATGTGCCTGATAAAATAAGTGAACTGGTCTTCAATATTAAAGGTTTATTATGACGGATTTACAAACTTTATCACGATTAATATTCTGTAGAAATACTTAGTAAATATAACTTGACCAATGAATAGGTTCATATGGAATAGGTTCCGATACTTCAACCCAACCCCATGAAAATTTACCAAAAATATGGTTTTCATTAGTCAAGAGTCCAGTAGAAACAGATAGAATGCACTTAGTGTAGCTAAATGTTTCTCTGAGGATTTTTTCATACCTCAGTAATATTAATTTATTTGTCATGTTATGGAGAGCCAACTATTCATGTCGTATGGCGAACTATGAAAAAGCAATGGATATAAATAATTGTGAATGTTTTTGATTCTCCTTCAATAACATTATTTTTTTTCAAGTTGAATTTCATCACTCAAATAATATTGGACACTTGTATCAAAACACTGCTTCATCTATTAGTTTCCTTTCGCGTGAAATAACAAACTAGCACAACCACAAGCTATAAATTATTAATATATTTCCATACGGTGGTAGAGTAGACAATACATAGAGCGCTAGCCTCAGTATTACTTCTTCAAGAATAGTTAGTTCTATTATCAACACTTTGGCCTATACAGTCTATGTATTTAAAATCTTTATGAATATGACTACTTCAACAATTACAAGGCAGCTTTAATTTGACAAGGCACATTAATCCAACATTTAAAAAGTCAATTTGGAAGATAATATCTAGAGGCTGGTCAATGAAAGAGTGAGTAGTACACTTACTTTTGAAAGCTATCACAAAAAAGCGTTATTAAGGCTTCTTCTTGCGTCGGAAAACCATATTATGATTCAAAGAAAAGTGTTCTGGCAATTTTCTACCCGCTAGAAACAAGATAGTGTAACTTACATAATTCTCTGAGATTCAGTATTAAGAATAAACGGCATAACCAGTGTTTCCTCATGCAATCTATGAACTTATCTATGCAATGTCAAGTTCTACCGACCTATAAACTTGCCCTGTGACAATCATATAAGAGACTAGAATATAAACTAATAATTGAATCTTAGTTTCTATCAACAGTCAACCAGCAATTTGAATTCACAATTTACAATCAGAAATATAGAGAACTAACTTTCAATAAAAAACATATATCCAATATCTTGAAATATTCTACCACTTATAAAATGATTCATACAGTAATTAAATCCAAAAATGTATTTATATATTATTTACTGCATTATACGTTACAGTACTATCTTATAGTACGCAATATTCATAAAGGGATCAACTGCTATGAATTATAGAGAATTTATAACGTATTACAGGTTTTCTGTGGTTGTAAAACAATCTTCGAATTTCAGTGGACATTTTGTATGATAATCTGACTGTTAATAAATGATCCAAACGTTATTTATACACTCTATCCCAGCGAAGCTGAGATTGATTTGCACTCCTTTTCCGATCTGTGGTGCTAGCGTACAGGTGAAGTACATTATCTGGTACAAGGTACAGGGCCTGTTGGGAATTTCAACAACAAAACCAGTGTCCTGCGGGCACCCACATTCGCTCACAGTCCTGTCTCCACTGAACTCTCCTTTTGTTTATGCATATATAGTTGGTAATCATTGAAATGGTAACGATTCTGTCCCTACGAACCACCATAGTTCAAATTCACAGTTTGATATTCGAAAAGCAGGTACGTCTGGGATCTGTTCTACATTACCGTGATTGCTCTATAATTTTCAATGCAGTATTCTACAGACCTAAATGCAGTACTAGAAACATCTTTTCATACGTTCTAATCCAGGGAAATATAGATTCTACATTTAATAACATTCGTCAAGAGAAGTAGCGAAGAACAAGCGAAATACAAGGTGGAGAAGCCAAATCACGCAATTAAACTATGTTATTATTTTTCAAAACAATACGATGACATACATGAAATATGTTTTTTGGAGTTGTGTTTCAATTAGTAAATATGAAATTGTTCTTTGGAGCACTGCTAGGAACGTTTTCAGGGTATCAATGGTAAATTCAATGTTATTTGTTGATGAATCAGTGTTATAATATGAACATCAACCATTCAAAATCAAGCAAGTGATATGACTCGAGTTGAGTCGAATTATTAAGAGCTATTGGATCACCCGTGGTTTACAGCAAAATGTTGAAATTAAACATGTGATATATGAATTTCAACTACCAATGCTAATTCAATTCTAAAAAAGAAATTAGGAGCTGCAATATTGATATGGAAAAAATGTGTTGTTTTGGCTTTTGACTTAAAGCTTTCTTACATGCATCACAGTGATGTATCATGTATGAGCAGGTCTATGAGCTCCCTCCTTCTAAATACATTTTAAAACAGCGATAGTGCATATATTTGAAATTTGATCATTTATTTTGAAAAGACTGAAAGAAAAATAGAAAAATCGGACTTTGATGTGAATCGAGCTAGAGCTATGTGCCAAATTTAGAGTTCCAAATGGCGGGCCGCTTAGCACAGTTAGTTAGGGCGTCGCAACTTCAGCTTGTTGTCGTTTAAGCGGTCGTGAGTTCGAATCCCACTCCTCCGTCTGGCATCCATGTGTATTCATCCACCTCATTACCCACGCACAAGTCTCGGACTCATGTGAGCATCATCAGCAATAAAAATAAATCGTTACCGTTTTTGTGAAATGCGTGAGACAAACACACACACACACACACACACACACACACACACACACACACACACACACACACACACACACACACACACACCCCTTATTAAAGAGACGTTGTAGATTTGTCATTTACAAAAAAATTATCATCTTACGAATTTACTGTATTTCAAAGGTGCTATAAAATTAACAAAAAATTATCATCGATATTACTCGGGCATGGTGAAGAAGAAAGATTAGTGCTGTTCTTGAAATGACAATAACTCAATGTATCCAGATGAGTCTCTTTTTGAATTTCAAGATTCAAATGAGTATGAGTGGATACGCTGCCTCTTCGATTTTTTTCAAATTATTCTTCAAATAACTCACCAGTACGTTCTCTGGTCTTGAATCTCAAATTACTCCAGTGTATTGAATGTCTCCTCTAATATCTTGACATCGTACTTCTTTCTGATTTTCATTACAAACATGCGAAATAGTTTTTAAACAAAACACACACTTCTACGGCTTGATCATTGACCATCATCCTTAACCGATGAAATTTCAGTATCAGTTACATCAATTTTTCAGATGAAAATCATAAATGAAGATGAATGATCGTCCCGCATTCAAATAAAGCTCGTACATGGACTGTCAGGTTCTTATTATCTCTTAGAATAATAATGCAAAGAAGGAGAGTGCGGAAAGAAGAATCAAGTTAAGAATTGGATGAGAATGGATCGGAAGTAAGTTGCAGCGAACAGCAAGCCAGCTCTAAATTGATACAAAGAGCTTCTCCAGTTATTGCATCACTAAATTCTTGTTGGAGCGCCATATCATGCATGCCCAGACGCTGTTCGCTCCTACTACAAAAACAATGTTGACAAAATAAAATTGGTATTAATTTCCTTCTCAGTACCTTGGGCCTTCCCATTTCTTGTAACTATCGCTCACTTTCTCACACTATTAAATAACGGAAACTTGAAGAAGCCACCGCCTTTTACACAGTGAAAGTTCACATTCAAGACGTCACCACGGATAAACCATGGCACTTTCTTGACCTATAAACATTTGGATGAGATCATCAAACGATCAGTATCACAGTCTCTCTTCAGAAAGTTATAGACAATTAAATTAAATTCGCTGGGAAGACTAGAGTTGCTGAGTTGTGGAAATTCTGGACTTGCTGATGAAGCTCACATGAGTTGATTGATTTAGATTATGGACTAACATTTAACATTATAAACCTACAATTTTAGGTTGCTTCCAAATCACCGAGTAATTGGTAATAAAGTTGATAACGTCATGTTATCACAGTCAGCAGAATGAACTTCAATGTTCATTTCCGAGCAGCCATGACTAACATCACGATCGCCATGGAACCACGCTCAGCAAGCGACCAGTTATTCTCACTTTACCCAAGGCAAATTGGACTTTTGGTGGACAAAAATTGGTAAAAAGCTGGATTTTTTTAAATCCACTCAAATCATCCCAGGAAAGATTCCTCCAAGTTTACGAAAAATATGGCTTGTGCATAACTTTTGGGGGGCGAAAAACCCCCAAATAAGGCACTTTTTCAGTTTTTCAAAACTAGGAAATTATGTACCGCGTTGAAACCATTGTTCCACTTCGATTGATGTATAAACAATACCAAATCGGTTCAGTTGTTCATTCACAATCAATTTTCAAAATATCGGGTATTTTCACCTCCTTCGTGAAAAATGAGTCGCCTCCATGCTTCGATGCATTTCTCTTGTAATTGCTCACTCCAACACAAAAAAATTATTGGAAAGAATTTTTAGATCATTGAATTTACTTCCAGAAGAGTATTAAATTTGAACATTTGTTTCTAATACATGCAGAAAAACCTGAACCACTGTATAGCGCTATTGGTATAGTAATCAAGTCTCTTAAGTAAGTGATATCAGGAAAAGCGTTTAGTAGTATTTTTAGACGCTGAGTCTGGATCTGAACTTCAAATCTTGCAAATTAAGGACTCTTCTGGAAATAATTTGATGTTCTAAAACTTCTTTCCCATAACCTCTTTGTGTTGGAGTGAGCATTTATACAAGAAAATGCATCGTAACATTGAGGCGACCAACTTTTCAGAAAGGGGGTGAAAATACTAATTTTTGAAAATTGATTGAACAACTGAACCGATTTGGTAACAGGACTGCAACTCATACCAAAGCTAACAAAATTTGGGGGCTGATCAAGTGAAAATTGTTAGAAATAATGCGTTATTGTAGTTATTCGTACTTGTCCCTAGTACCATAGCCCCCTGAAGACTTTAGGAAGCTATGCTAGTACACAGCACCTAGAGGTGAGTGGGCTGCTGCAATTTCAGAGTTCTATTACATTTGGAGAATTGAGACACAAGCATTATTGTTACCATTTGGGCGAGTCGACAAAGCTGAAGTGTATTCAGAGCCTCTCACTACAATATTCCATTGAAGAAAGCGAGCGCTCCTGAATCACAAAGCAGGCCACACAAACGATTCTAACGTAACAATCTTCATGAGCTACGTAATTGGATTCTCCATTGTGTTATTATACATCGGGTACGTGATCAATCATTTGCAGTGTGTGACAATTCAATTGAATGCGCAATCCCTGTTCCAAGATAAATAATTATTGTTACTCCGTCTTATGGCTACACAACGCAGGACACAATCATGATTTCTCATGCAAACAGCAGTTGATTAGGACTGGAAGCGATCCAAGAGTACTTGATTCTAAACTTGATTTTATAATATCTATAAGATGAAGACTCTGTTTTTCCACTTTTTTGGCGTTTTGAAATGTTTTTTTTTTATCAATTATTCATAGAATAATTTTTTATTTCTTGTTTCTAATATATTGATATGTAATAATATGTTATAATATGTAATGAAAACTTAAAAAACACTTTTAAGTGGAAATTATGACTCACACTATGGCGTGACAGCCGTTTCACTCTGTTGTCAAGAGCATCGTCAGACAACCCACAGTACACTCCATAATTGTGTACTGTGGGTCGTCTGAAGATGCTCTTGACAACAGAGTGAAACGACTGTCACGCTATAATGTGAGTCATAATTTCCACTTAAAAGTGTTCTTTGAGTTATTATTATATATTAGATGGATCTTCAACATCATATAATAATTATGCTTTAAAATAATATAGGTTGAATATGACACAAAGATCTTGTTGATACAAGAGCTATTTGTGCAGTAAACGTCTACCAAAATATTTTATGAGGTAGATGATGGAAATTTCAATCATCATTTGTAATGTAAACTATGAAGAATATCTGAACATCACTCATCCAATGAATTGTCTACTCACTATTTTCAGTTCCACCTCAGAGTTTTCTTCTCATTTATTTTACTATAGCAACTTGAAGGCTTCGACGCAAGGCTATTGAATAGGAATGCCTACTCAATAGGCGTTATGTCTTACATATGTCAGTTCAACATAGAGGTTTGTATTCTTCGATACATAGTTGACCGAACGAAGAGAGGATCTGTTTCAAGTCGACCGATTTACTTTTGTCTGTAATGCTTTTACGGCTAAAAGCGTGGACCAAATTCAATAGAACTTTGAATGGATCTTCCTTTAAGGAATTCCCAGCGATTTTCGAAATGTTCTTGCATTCAAAGGATATTTAAAAGAAAAAAGAGAGACTATTAGGCCTCTAGGAACACATGATTTTTAAAATGAGCTTCTCCATCATATGCAATATTGGAATTAGATTCATAGAAGCCCTACTAGGGCTTCCAGATCAATCTGGTTGAGCCGAATTCATATAAATTATGTTATCATTCATAAGAAGTACAAATTTAATAAAAGCAAATCATTTCCAATATAAAGTTTAATAACAAGTGATTACTAAGTTAACTATACAAATTTAATTATTATTGATCTATAAAATCTTTCATCAGACATGTGAATGCGAAATCTAAATTTATTTACGAATAAGTCTGGAACAACATAAGTAAAGATTGGCTTTATAAAAATAGAACCGCAGCCTTGCTGATGTGATACAGATTGACTTTTTACACAGATATGAAATAGACTACGCGTATTGAATCAAGGTCTAATTCGTCTCTGAGTTCCAAAAAAGTTCATCCTGCATCACATCAATGATATATTTATTACAATCTATTATATAGAATAAATTGTATGTGTTAGTCAATATCAAGTTAATGTTATATTGTGGGCTGTGGGTTACAATGAGTTTTGCTATCCTGTAACCTAGAATGGAATATTAATTCATAGTTTCTGTACGAAATACATGATAATAATGATATTTTTGCCGATTGTGCATCTCATATATCTGTGTACCCCAAACCTGCTACAGAAAGAAAAAAGGTGAATAATATTTTCCAAGCAATACTAGAAATAACAGCTGAAGATAGCCATTTCTATTGTGACAATATTATGGGGATTAGGAGTTTTTTCTGGTGGTTACTGCTCTCCCATATATTTTTTTCATGTTGTGTTCCACCAAAACTTCTGAAGGGTTCGTTTTAGGCAAGGGTGTCTAATAAACTGTGTTAGATCTGAAAAATTCTCTGAATGTGATGATTGTGTTTAATTTTGCGAAGATGATAATAATAATAATAATAATATTAATAATATCGTGTGACCTGGCTGGCTCAGGTCTGGTGTCAGAGTTATCAGGTCGCACCTGAATAAGTTCAGGGCCTCTGACGTGACTTAACGACTGTTTTAGGCAGCCGGGACCGACAGCTTAACGTGTCCTCCGAAACACGGGAGTGGTCCGAGGTAAAAACTTTCGGTCAGAACTGGGATCGATTATCATCGTGTACATAAACTATGTTCCCCTGAGCAAGACCCCTCATTCTTGGGCCTGAAGTAGTTTAAACTACTAGATAAACTACTAAAGTAGAGACAAGGAAAGAATAGACACAGAATTTCTCCCAACTCCCCCAGTACCGCTACTTGCCACATCCACTGTGGAGTGGGCATGTGTGGTGCGTACGACAGTGATTACCATGGAGAACATGGCAAAATGGGGGAATTGGGATGTGGCATCCCATCTTCTTCTCTTTCTGACAGTCACTAAGTTTCTCTCTTGGAGGTGTCTATTCTTTCCTTGCCTCCACTTTAGTTCATCAATCATGTTGAACGTATATTGAAATAAATAATTTGATCCAATGGTATACTTCCTCTTGGTATGGGGATTCCATAATTTTGAATCACTAGAGAAGGCCCAACTGCATTTCTTAAAAAAGCTTTTTTTAATGAGCCAATATACGCCAAGTTGGGGAGTACGTTTGGAGACAAATATAATCAAGCTAAACCATGCTGTATTTTGTAGAAGCTTGAAATTTCTAAAGAGAGTGTTGTCTAGTGTCCGTGCCTAAGCATACATACCCGTACATCTGTTCTGAAACCCTAGCCAGTTTTAGTGGCAAATGAATCAGGAAACTGGTTAGTTCAAATAAAAATCCATTTATCAATATCTGGATGTGAGGTTGGGATAGGGGATGAGTTATCTCTCAATAGATTACTTTAAACTTTATTGTTAGATATTTTGGAGGTATATTTAAGAGTTTTTAGTTTATCAGATGCAAGATCAGCCTCAATATCGGCAACATGTCCTCTTTATAGAAAAATAAATCCTACTTTCAATCTGGGAGATCAGCTTAGCATGAGAATACCATTTGCTAGAACTAGAATTCTAACCCAGCTGCAACTAGCATCAGACAAAGGAACCTATTTGTTCAGAGATAGAGGAACATGGATAAACTCTTCTTGAAATTGTCCAATCTATAACTACAGAGATTTAGAAACACTAGAGCACTTTTTGTTGCGCTGTCCCATGTATAGAGACTGTAGAATTAAATTTTTGGATACGTTTTGCCAAAATATAATAAACTACGAGGACAGGTTGATTGCATTGTTGTCGAATCTGACAGAGAAAAAGATAAATAGAGTTTTTCTTTATGTTGAGAAATATATTGAGCTTGATATTGAGCAAATGATATTGAGCTTGGTTGAGGAGCCTCAAATCCTCTATTATACTGGAATCTTGTACTGTCGTATCCTATATAATATAATGTTTGTTTGTACACTTCGTGCACTGCTTACTGCGTTTTTCATTTTTTTTCGGCTCAACTGCATTTGTGTGATTACCTTGAACTAATAAATTGATTTTTTTCTTGGAAGAGATTACAAATAATCTTGTTTTGAAAAGCGTATTAAAAATCATTAACAAGCTTAAGAGGATTCCATCGTTAGATTCAATATAATAATATTTATCAATTACTTCAGGAGGGACTATGAATATCCATGCCTATGAATCTCTTTCCTCTAACCTACTCTATCACTTACACTTAATTCTCACAATATAATACAGTACAAGAGCTTCCTTAAAGTACACCTTGTTTATAACAACACGACAAATTGATACAATTGAATCGGAATGTTTTGTTGAGAGATGTTGCGAGCCACTAATAAGTGGGAGAATTGGTGCTATTAGTTTGAAAATTGTTCGCTTTTTCTGCGGTTGGGAGATGGAAGAGACATTGCATTACTCCTTTTCACGAGGATCTCTGCAGTTGAACGAGTCTAATTTGCCCGCGCTCCGGAGAAGAGTTGTTGATTCTCCATCAGGTGTTTTGTTATGTGACAACGACGAAGGCGAGAAATATTGTGATAGCACTGGTTGTCATGGCAACCGCACGCACAAAGTCAAGCCTTTCGTCTTGATAAACTCTGATTCGAAGACAGCTCCATGTTCAGCGTTTGAGCAACAACACTTTCTAATGAGGTTTCCCAAGAAAAATAACATCGCGTAGGTGTTTCTCAATTATGGCATGGCGAATTTTCAACGCGAACTTTGTTTTACTCTTATATGAGCAGGGAAGGAAAAAGGAAAAGATTACCCCCAAACAAGATTTGCTGGGAGACTTTGAAGAGAATAATGTTCACCTGTGTGGTGAGTGAGAAAACTAATTAATTTGTGAATGAAATGATTCTCGTGATTGTAACAATATGTTTATGTCATATTTTTGTTAGCATGTCTGCCTTGTGAAAGAATTATTGGTTCAACTTTATCTTGAAAAGACATACTGTTCAAAAATTGCTGAAGAAGTATAATATTTAATATCTTGATACTCACGGGTGCCTTTCACATCTTGATTTGTTTAAACTCAATTTCTTTGGGAAACTGATTGGCGTTATTTGTGGTAGAAGTTCCCATCAATGTTAAACCAAATAGTCGTGAACATAATTACGATTCAAATCATGGTCAGAATTAGCAGGAAAGTTTCCAAGTGAAGATTTACAATGACTCTCCTACTGTTATCCATCATGGATAACAGAGTTTCGAGTCATTTGGATGAACATAGCTATGACATAGCTAGTTTTAGACTACAATAACTCAGAGCGTAATCTCTCGTCACCGCACCTCGAAAAACTTGAATTGTGCTCAAGGCGTGTTACTTTGAAGTTTCAAGACGCTGAACCTCAAACTAATTTCAGTCTCACAAAGTTCACAATCATCCCTCCAAGCAATATGAGCGTGAGAAACCAACTTCCTACCCCCGCTACCAACATTCAATACGGTAATATTTCAAATGGTGTTAAGTGAATGCCTCAACAATTTCCCTACATTCATTATTCTCGTGTCATCTAATCACAAATTTGACTCATTTGTGTAAATCATACAATTAATACTTCATTATTAAATCGAGTTTATAAATTAAAGAATTAATTTTCTTTAACACAAGCGCAAAATACTACGGTTACAAAAAGATTTATGCATTGGATTGAAAAATGCTACATAAAATTTCACGTTTTTATTTGGAAACAAATTGTACACCTTATTGTGAAAAATTTGTTTGTAAAGAAAGCTCATGATATTTGTGTTCTGCTTGCATAGGTAAACACAACATAAGTTTGAAAAACGAAATCGACGTCTTGTACTCTACAAAAAACTGTGGCAGAGGAATTTGGTGCTGAATGATAAATCGAAACTTAGGTTTCTTAAGACAAACAAAATGCGACATATGCTTAAATCCATTTTTCAAAAAAGTGATCGGATAAATCTCGAATATTACTCCACTCAGAGTCTACTCCATTTCAAATTTGTTTCAACATTGAAAAAGTTGAAATTTTTCAGTTTTAGGACACACTTGATCTCCCCTACAAGTGATTTTGAACTTTTTATAACGAAAAGACACATTTAGGAATAGGAGTGACATATTATTCATTTTGATCAAACAATTAGTTTTCTCAGAATACATTCCATCAAATATGAAAAAGATTCCAGTTTTTCAAAACAATAATTTTGAAAAAACCAATTGTTAAATAGAAATACAAAATGTGTCATTTTTTTCCACAATGAATGAATTATTCCAGTTATTGAAATGATATTAAATGTTCAAAATTACAGCTATGATATTAATAATAAAATAATGCGAGTCTCATGAGTGAATTGTGCCCCCAAAAACCAAAAACAATATAATGTTTCACAAAATAATTGATGAAAAAAAAATTAAACTCTTTGAAATAGATAACATTTCAATGTCTTGATAATATCAAGTACAAAAAATTTTGAAAAAAAGTAATGAACGAAAACCCTGCGCACAGCCTTAAAGCTGAATCATACACGAAACTATTCAGAATATTTTTCTGTAATATACTGGAGGAATCCAATACAACATAACATTCGTGTTCTCTAATTTTTGCCAAGAGCAAAACACGTGTTATGTGAAGACGATGAACAAATACGATAAATGCTGTTGAGAGAATCACAAAGAATAGGAGAGTTATGGAGAAAACTCCTATTGTAGGAGAGAGCTGCTGTAGCATGTAGTAGTGGAGTAGGATAAAATGTCTGTAAGTGTACCAAGGTTGTAACGAGCAAACCGCGAAGCTGGAGACTACAACAAATACGACCTCTTTTCGGTGAGCTGTTGACATTTCATATTTCACCGGGAGTTCCATGGAGGGCAGGGCGTCCGGATCAATTTTGCACGGAAGGTGGTGCGGGGTTGTGGGGGTTGTGGCAAAGCAGCGGTTATAAGGAAGAAGCAAGCGTCTGCGGAAACGAACGAATGCCCGTCACTTTATGCTCCAATAACTTGCTTCAACTGTCACGTCGCCTCGCAGGACTTGGCTACCATCACATTCTTTGACAACTCAACCCAAATCGACGATACAAACTCCTTCCGCGCCAAAATGCATGGACTGTGGGCTTCTGATATTATGGCTTCTCATATGAATTTTCGCATTCGTCAACCACTTGACTCTCAACCATACTAAATTCAGGCTAGTCGAATTCAAAAACAAAAACGACGAAGAAGTCAAGATTTAAATGCCTGTATTTGTAATTAATTTATCTAAATTGCATGACTTTAATTAATCTCAATTACTTATTATCTTATTGCATAGCATGGTGTTATGCAACTATAAAACTCTGATGAAACTTTTTATCCACTTTTTTGTATTTAAACATATCTTTGGTCTCTTCATATCCTATTACATTGGAAATGATTTCTGGAGATATTTTCTTCTCTTTTTCCTCTCGCTTTACTTCAGAGCTATCAAAGTTTCCTTTTGTTCATTTTTTTATTTTTATTTTGCATGTTGTTTTGGAAGAATTTAAATTGGAGCTGATTTCTAGCTAGAATTGGAACTAGACGAGACCTTTGTATTCTACAGCATGTAGAATAGCTCAGTCAACTCAATCCAATTTTCTTTGGATGTCATTTTGATTACATATTCTAATACTGCTTGCATTATTCTTTGTTACAACTATGCAACGGCGCTTGTTAGGCAACATGGAGTACAGCTAACCTTTGGTTCATCTACTTAGCAACAAGAAAAGCTAATCGGTGCAATATATCACCATCTGTTTTTGATTCTATATAATATCAATTTTATCAAAAATTATGTAAATTCTCTAGGAAACAGAGAAATAATAATGAAAACCTTGCAGTCTAGCTTATTACTCTTGACATGATAACTAAACAATCACGAAAACTGACTGACTTATCTCAAATTTTCATAGAATAGGGTGCGGTAAAGAAACTTGCTGATTTGTACTTCGCGACAAGCAGCGTGATGTGATAGGAGAATTATTATAATGGAAAGAATCTTATAAGAGAAAGTTCATGAAGTGAATCTTATAAGTGAAAGTTCATGAAGTGATGAGCCTGATCAGTAGTCGACATGCATTGGGCCAACGAGCAGCATAGGATTGTTTGGCATCGAGGTGTACTTTTCTGAAAATCACAACTCAAGGAGCATTTCGGACTGAAAGTGCAATTTTAATTAATTCCAGATAGCCCCATAAACAGTTTCATGTATTGAAATCCATAATTTCAAGGATTATCTCAAATTAATGATTCGCAGTCACCATCCAAGTACCATCACAAAAAAACACACTAAGCCACAATACACAACAAATTGCTTGAACGGTATTGAAAATTCTCTTCAATCAATCTGATAATGAGTTTTTCAATTATCGTCTTTCAAATTAAAAACTGATTCATGAAGAAATTTCAATCTCTACGAACTTCACAATAGAAGTAATATTAAATTATATCTTCATTTATTTTTTGTTCTTTCTGCGCTGCACCCTGCATTATGCAATGTCCGATTGTTACTCTTCTTTATTCGATACCATAATGGAAACAATCGAATCCAAAATCTTACTTTGATGATTTGTGATTTTGTCGAAGTCACTTTCCAATTACATTGTCAAGCTTCTTTTTGAGTGGAAAGGATTTTGTTGTTAGTGTTGTTGTTTTTTTGTAATAAAATGGAATTAGATGATCAAATTATTCAGGAAGCGAACTGTTGTTTTCGTCACTAGAGCAAATTGACGTTTTATTTATTTATCGACAGGCTGAAGCTGACGTGGAATAGGGGTTGATGCGATGCGATGCCATCGCTTCCATGAATATAAGGCAGCTGCACACATGTGATTGACGCCATGCGTTATGAGTGCAAGCGTTGATAGATATCAAATTGATTGAATTATCGGCCATTCTGTCAGCTCCCATTCATACCGCCAAGCATTTCTTTTGTCCATTTTTTTGACGCATTATTTCGATAGCATCTCTGTTTGTTTAGGTAGCACATCACATTAATAAATTTTCGAAACATTAGCTTTTTCAATTGAAAGCCAGTTCAATACTGAGAAACACTCATAAAGAGCTGGAATATATTATTATTATATGAAGAGGCGTACGATTAAAAATTATTACTCTCAAAAGCTATTCTTATTTTTTTGGACCTTTATATCAGTGGAAAACTTGGGTTTGAAGCCAGTTATCAGAGTAAATAGTAATAAACGATTGAAGGAGACTAAAATTTTTAGAAGGAGGTTTGTTTCACCACAGAAAATGTATACCAAAATACATTATACTTTTTCGAGGATGAAGCTCACATTAATTTACGTCTGACACTTGTGGGTGACGATGATTGAAGAGTTGCACTCACAGTTTTAAGTGCGTTCCGAACCACTAGAAAGACATTTTACTGCAGAGTATTCTTTGTTGGCCATCCAAATCGGTCTCGATTTCAATTTTATTCCGAGAAATAGTGTCTTATTTTATCTGAATGAACAAGAAAGATATCTGGCACGGCTCGCAGCTTAATCTGTGACTTAGCAAAAGAACCTATTTCGTGACTCTCATCCAGTTGATAGAAAATGATTTGAATATTTTCGAATATCACCAACCCATCCATTTTTGAAAACCACCATCAATTGTTTGCAATCTAATACCAGTACAATAAGATAACAAATTTCGAGACTACTTTTAATGATATGAATTATTATGCCGAAGACCTCTGTTACTGCAGATATTGGCAATATACGTTGCAATAGCTGATGAAAATCAATGAATGCCACACACAATATTCGGCCAGTAACAGAAATCTAGGTACGGATCTCGCAATCGTTAAAAAGCGTCCTCATACATAACATTAAAAGGACTTTAGACAATGATTTTTATCTTGTAAACATTCAACAACGGCTTGTAATTTTAACATCTTCCAATACTGGGAACAAAAAAATTGCCAATACTAATACTTGTAGAAATAAGACGACGCTTACTACAGAGATAAAAAACCTCTCAGTTGGTATTCTATAATCAAATCAAAATTATTAGAGAGGTTCACGAATTTCATCAAAATCTGCTGTTGGTTTTCCAATGTAACAATTTCGAGGGATAACATAAAAATACTAATATAATTTTTCTAGTAAACAGAAACACAATTCACGATTAATACCATACGAAATATGGGAATTGTTTTCTTATCAGATCTTTAATACTTCTGTCTATGAGTCTTACGTTCATGCTATTATTTTCCAAGTTGATCGTCGCTGCATGTCAAAAGCGGAAAAATACGTTTGTAGCCTATTTGCAGAAGACGACATTATTTAGAAACATTGTTGACAAAGATCGAGATAAGTTTAAGCCGAGTAGCATTCCATTTCATGTTTGGAGCATCCTCTCCATTGAAGGTTGGTCTTATCCGGAGGCTATGAATAGGAAAGACAATATCGAGAAAGAATTGTACGCCGGAAAAATGGCCTGCTCATTGTACGAAATTGGGTCTCGTTTCAGATTCTTCGCCTGCCTCTTCTATTTAATGTGATAAGAAGTCAGAAGGGTTACTAAAAATGCATGAGCTCTGTCAACAGTTGGGTTTCCCACAGGGCGGGTGCTCTTTGTTCAGCAGACATTACTAGCGACTCAGAAATAGTGAAGCTCAGTCTGTTCCGCTTCTTCCCTTCAATAGTTGAACTTTCCTCATGCTTGCCAGTCCTGGATTGCTGAGTACATGGTCTTATCTTATACCATACCGAAGACAAGATGACGAGACATGGACTATGGGAAAACTTGATAGAGTCAATGTCGAGCAGTAACTTATTCAAATCTACTTCAACTTTTGTCAATGAACTAAAATGTATAACTAAGTGTTATTATAGTGCCGAAAACGTCTACTGAAATGATGACAAAGCAGTTTATGCTGAGCAGACTGTAAAAAGTAAAAAGATTGAATAACTGGAACTTATAAATGGAATGTGCAATATATTGCTCGACATTATTGTGAAATATACCTTGAAATGAATTTCTGATTCTCAATTGAAAAATGTTTAAAAAGGTATCAAATTGGATGTTTGACGTTATCCGAATTTGCTTTTTAAATGTCATCCATTGATAGTGTAAGCCAATAATGCTAAAGATCACAATTTGTCCCAATTTTCAGGCTTTCCAAAGTCAAGCGCATCACTAAATCTGATCATTCCCTATACTCAGAAATCAGATTCTTGTGAATTCGATATTTCAAAATTCACTTTGTGATCGTTTCTGTTTGACTTCCCATCCGGCTGTATAGTTGTAGTGGTATCCACTCTGTCGCCTTTGGTTGTTATCTAAGGAGAGTATATGATAGCACTCAATCCCTTCTCACTCTGGAGAGATCGTGACAGAAACAGAAGAAAACCATCTCAAGACTCCCGCCTTGGTGTCCTCAAAAGCACTTGCTAACGCCGTTAAGGATGAACTGTTCAATAATGCAATGCTCCACCTCACACCTTCACCGTTACACAACAGAATCCAAATTGACTAACTAACAATAGAAACTCACACTAGCACTCCCAACCAACATATAAGCACATTTACAATATTAGGGGACCAGTAAGATGAAATGAAGATACTGTACCGGGCCTATTCGCGGAAAACTTGGATAATGAATGAGAAAAAAAATAGAAGACTATGAAGAAGTATTTTATTACAAGTTAATATTGAGCGATAGAATCACATTAAAGAAGAAATGAGTTCAAAAATCAAGTTTAGTAATTTTTCTCTTGAGTATAATGGAAGTGGCAAACCAAGTTAGATATTTCTTTATAAGTTGATCAATGTTTTTTATTGGTATTCAGTTGCTGATGGGAAGAGAACATCTACTTAAGAGTAGAAATGAATCCAAAGTTTTTCAAGAACATTTGATAGCATTCCAATGGCTTTCTCCACTATCTATAGTTCGAAAATTTGGTGCTTGAACAATACAAAAAATAAAGGTACAATAGACATCGGAGCCAAATATATTAATGTAAGTTCTCTGATCTCAAGAAATACATCTGATGTACTGCTCAGAAAAACATTGTAGGGAAAATAGATGTGAAAGACTTGGTAGTCCGATGTACTGATTAAATAGTTTTGTTTTATTATTGAAAGTTTCTGAAACCAGAAAAGTGGAATGAACGAGAACTAAAGTTCTCACTCACTTAAATTACGAACGGAAAAATGGGGGTAGAAATATGAAAGGTTTTGAATTAATTTATGATTTATTTAATTTAACTTATCGTTTAATTTTTGCTCTAATTTATGGTTTGCACCTCTTCCCCGAAGATGATAGTCTAATAGAAGTATCGGGGAACAGTTAAGTTTGAGAGGAATCTTGAAGATATCGGAAAAGAAAGTAAAAGATGAATATTTTTTTCAGTTTTCAAGAGAATATTGTTTAAAAAGTTTCCGAAAGGTTATAGAAGAGTTTAGTTGCTACACACGATTGTTAACCTTTTAAATCCAGTATTTCAAATATATTTCACAAGTTGAAAGATCAATAAGTTCAAATTATGAGTTTGGATCATTCTTTATAATTTCAAATAGATCTTTGCTAAAAATTTCATGGAATAAATATTGTTAGACTACATTATTATTCCACGTAGAATTCACTCATGTTTAGCAAACACTAAATCCATTCTAAAATAAACTGGTGAACGTATGTTCTGTATTTTACTCTGCTCTATGAGCTTGCCAGGAAGAGATAAGGTCAAGGTAAAATTGGTATGGTAATATAGGCTAAGGTTGACGACGGGGCTATGTCAGAGGTTGTGACCGCTTAAGGGAACATTTTAACGATCGAGCTCCCTTCCTTTCTAGGAACAGTGAGCCCTGATGGGTGCCAGCACTACCGACTTGGGAAATGCATGCGTTGTGCTTCCCAGAGAAGGCTAAGAAAACGCTGATTGGTCTGATCTTAATCTATCGCTGCTGAAGAGGCAACTTTCACCGCTGATCTCATTTTGACGGTTAACTCGCTAATAACTCATTTCCCCAAATAACAATTTTTATTGTCTTATGTCATCATTGTGATTGTGTCTCTGGTGCATCATTTGAATTCAGATTTACCAAAATGCATGATGAGATTTTTTTGAGAGTTCAAGTAAATTGTTTATCAGCAAACAACTTGAAAAAAAACTCGTTTCATATTTTAAACTGGAAACTTTTTTTTTGGAGGATGAAGCCACATAGTTCTGAGACCTGTGCGTGGGTAATAAATTGGATGATTGTGATTTTTTTTTGAGGATGAAGCCCGCATAGGTCTGAGACCTGTGCGTGGGTAATGAGTTGGATGATGGTGGTTTATGAGTTGGACCTACAGTTTTAGGTGGGTTCCGAACCACCGGAAAGTGATTTTCAGCAGAGAACAGTGTCTTTTTTGCTGGTTAATCTAATCGGTCACCGATACAAACAGGACCTACGAGTACGCAGCTTATCTATCTGATTGAACAGATACCTGCTACGGCTCGAGGCTATCACTTCCCTTAAATTGATTGATGAGTTAGACCTACAGTTTTAGGTGGGTTCCGAACAACTGGCAAGTTATTTTACACCAGAGTCTTTTTTGCTGGCCAATCGAGTCGGTCACCCTTACAATGAGCGTCTGGGAGTTTGGTAGCTTATCTCTGATTGGACAGATACCTGCTACGGCACTCGGCTATCACAAATTTGTGAGTTTTGGTTCATTATAACCATTTGGCCGCTTTGCGAAGATGTTGCGACGCCACTCAGAGTTACCATACAGAAGATGTTACCATAGATACTATAATGTATTAATCTGATAACGTGGTAAGTAATTTTTTGTTTTACATGTGATGATTGGAGTCATCTCAAAAATCTTGGAATCATCAACAATCTCATTAATCAAGTACTAAATTGGGTTCTCAAAGCCTTGATGGTTAAATTATGTACAATTAATGGGGCTGTATGAATTATCATTGTTAAATATAATTAAGAAAATTGAAATTAGTTTCTTACTAACTTTTCTAGTGAATTCAACAACTTGCAGTAAATTTTAATTGAGAATAAATAATATTTTTACTCACTTTAGGCCAAACGTTTTCGAGTCATGGAGTGGTTTCTGATCACACACAGTTTCAATTAACTATACTACATTGTACCTATTAATCTATGCAACACTGTAAAGAATTGCAACATCTTTCCAAAGTGTATACATCATAATAATTATTAAATTATACTGTATAATACTTTGTTGGTAAGGAATAATTAATTATTCAACTTAAAAAGATAATTTCAAATTCCAATACACACACACACTAGTTTTATTTGAAACAATAAATGATTGATGGTTGTATCATCAGAGCTATCAGATTAATTCACCTCTAACTAATTCATTGATTATTATAACGTGAGCTCATGGTTATACTTTCTGTTCAGGAAAGGGAATGATTCTATTGAATTACAAGATAATGTGGCTCAATTACTGAGAACCTAGATATTCCTTCAACATGATTTTATCGGGTAAATCTTTACAGATTGAATTGGAAATTGCTCTTAGGTTAAGGAATAAGGAGATGCTTCTACAGTTGGAGACTGGCAACTTGACCCCTGAAAGGAATTCGTAGTGAATATTGATAAATACAGCACATTTGAGAGCGACTCAACTGGCTCACTAAGGGCTATAGCGCACTAGAGCGACCACGACCGCGACCAGTAGGAGCGACCAGTTTTAGCACAGCCAAGCATTGACCATAGCGCACTTGGCTTCCGCGACCACGACCGAGCAAGCTGGTCGCGGCGTCCAGAAATGTTTCCTTTGGTCGCAGCGACCTAGAGATTTCTGTGACCATTGTTATCATGCATTTATATGGGGCATAGCGCACGTACTGTCGACCAGTGTGTGCGACCAGGTGTTCAAGGTGGTTTGTGCTCTCCACTCCTTTGATATACAGTACTATAATAAAATAATTGTCATTTCTCTAGTCACAGTCGCAGTTTATATTGGTCAGGTTGTGTTTGGTATTGATGTATTTTTTCCCCTTATATCGTCTGTAATCTTTTTTTAGCAATTCGTCAATCCTAGCAACAGACATTCTTGTATAGTTGAAAAGTTTCTCCTCGTATTGCTGTAGTTCGCCAAAAAATGTGGAGAACTGCCCACTAGTAGACCTAGTTTGTAGCATACGATGTCTCCAGTATCTCTTCTTCCTGTCAACCTTAATGAATTCTCTGTACACATGATTGTGCTACCACAGCTATCTCCTCAAGATCCATTTTGCAACTGGAATATCTTGCAGTCAAAAAGGACTATGCAACCGAGAAGGGAGGCTGTGCTATCGGTCACAAAAATAAGACTGGACGTGGTCGCGGTCGCACAACTTTCAAATGGACGAGGTCGCGGTCGCAGTCGCGGTCGTGGTCGCGCTAGTGCGCCATTGCCCTAACAGCAGTGATATTTATATAACCCAAATACCACTGGCTCAGATTCGTGCTCTATTTACTGCAAGGCGTAGTGGAGCTATTACGCTATTATACCTTCCTTCACCTCTCTCCTTCAGGCGTCAGGGGTCATGTTGTCAGTCCCCAGCAGTAGTACAGAATAGAATATTAGAACGCAATCATGATTCATAAGGTGGACAATTTCTAGAATATCTTCAAATTCTGATCTTAAGTATCACGTGAGTCATTGATCCACATTGATCAGTCGTCTTATGGTGCTTGAAGAATATAGCTTAATTATTCATAACTAGGGCTGAATAATTTGGCACTCTGTGGAGATAATTAATAAATTCTGCGATATTTTTTCAAGGTTTTAAAAAAGAATGTAGGTTAAGTTTTAGAAGAGTTAATACTACTTGTGATTGGATGATTACGTCAAAGGTCACTGAATTATCATCGTGAGTAATATCGCTGGGTTATTCAAATATCCATTGTTTTTATTTAATGGGAGGAATACCCAATTAAATAACTATTATCAACCCTACCAATAATAAATTGTTGTGCCTACTATTATTATAACACACCTCACTATCATTGAGTGACACTGTAGCCCCAGTAATATATAAAATGGTAGCAATTTCTTTATCAATATTATTTTTCAATTTAGTTCAATTTTGTATGCAATAAAGATTAACCTCTGAAATCTGTTGTCATGAAAAAAGTTGAAGAGGATACATCACTCCTTGAAGGATGATGACTTTCCACCAACAAAGTGGGATCCGAACTCTTTCTTCTAACATTACCCTGCTCTGATTACAAATACAGGTGATGCACTGATCATATAGCCATCTGCATGTTTGGGCATAATGTAGTCCTAATTACTGCCATTATACTCACTGTAAAATTGACATGAACGTGAATCTTAATCTGGTGATTCTATAATTTTTCATAATATCAATATGGCGTTCCTTAATGACGTGAGATTGATATTATTTAGTTGACAGCTCGTTTTCCCTAACTGCCTAACTGACTACCACCTTAGTGTGAAAATGGTCTTCTCTGAATATTATTTTTTTTGTCCAGCGTGACCTGAAAGGAAATCAGAGGTCTTGGAAGTGCTTAAATGAAAAATATATTTCATGACTATTAATCCCACAGAGTAAAATCGCACAGAGCATTGAGTCACATCAAAAACTCTCTGCGCCTGATGAAACAAGTTGTAATTTTTTTCTATTTCAAACGAACTCATCAAACAGGGAGCTTTGAAATTTCTCGTCGTTCAATATGAATTGAAATGGACGATGTCGTTATTTTCATCTCATTCAATTCATCAAATTACAGAGCTGTGTAAGTATACACATTGAAGCAAGCTTGATTCATGAGATTTTGTTTTCCCCTTTTATCTCGTGTGAAAGATGATAGTGTGCCAGTTGTATGTGTGTTAGTGTGGCAGCGGGTGCGTATTAGGGCTCTGCGCATCAAGGACACCATCGATTGAGGAGCGTCTATTGTTTTCTGTCCCTGTTTCTCTCCCTGCTAGCCTGAATTCCTTTTTCCCTTGGCCCATGCTTTCTCCATCGAGAACGCTAACATGTTCGCCCCCCCTTCGTTCCCATGCTCCACTGGACCATCATGGGTAGTACAAGCTTGCATCGGGCTCTCTCCGCCAGTAGTCTCTCCGGCGTCTACTCACTGAATATCCATCTCCATCCGTGCCCCATACCAAATAATCATATCTCTCCACCAGACTCTCTCCGCAACCTTGCCCTTCTGCACTTCTACCCCTCATCAGCCTTTCCCACTACACACTCTTCCCATTGAGCACGACTATGTGCATGGTACATACCTCTCACATCATCTATCTCTCGTCTTCTTGTCTATCTCCCGCGTCTTCTCGAAGGCCACCTTCTCCTTTATCTTCTTCTTTTCTACTACTACTTCTTTCACTGTTACTTCTCTTTCTTTTGTCTTTTTCCTTTTTCTTCTTCCACTTCATCTTCTCCTTCTTCTCATACTTCTCCTTCTCCTTCTTCTCTTTCCTCTCCTTCTTCCCTCTCTTCTTCTTTTACTTTTTTCTTTTTTCTACTCCTTTTTCACTCTCCTTTCTCCTTCCCCTGCTTCTCTTCATCCTCCTTCTGCTTCCCCTCTTTATTTTCCTCCACATCCCCCTTCTCCTTAACATCCTTCTCCTCCTAATTTTCCTGCTCTTCTTCCTTCTCCTTTCCTCATACGTTTCCCACCTTCTCATCAATCCTCCTCCTCCTCCTTCTCCGTATTCTTCCTCTCATCAGCTCTCATTCCGTTCAGGAGGGAGACACACCGCCTGCCACGACGACGCGCTCAACACTTTTAATGATCTCCGAGTCACCATCAAGAAAAATAATTGTTACCACCACAAAACACTTCCCGTTAAGATTCTTCTTTCCACCTCACACTTTTCCCCCTCGATGGGGGAATCCTCTCCAAGGAAATGGAGTTTTTTACCGTTCTATGCAAAAATCGCGAGTTGTCACCATAGTGTCGACAGTTTGTGTCGTTCCCCTGAGATATAGTATATTGTGAGAATTTTTTTTGGAAATTATGATTTTATTGTTGGAGCCTCTCTGCGAAGCAAGAGTGACAGATCCAAGTGATGAAAAATTCTTCTCTATCCATGTCTTATCACTTGCAAAGTGAGTGATTATTTTAAGAAGTGGATAATTTCTTACAAAATGTTTTATAACTTGTTTTAATTAAATTTCGTTTCGTTCTATCAATCATTTTTCAATTATTCTCCACTCTTCAATAAATTTAACGTAAAAAATTAGTCAAAAAATTTCTCACTTCAATTTTACATCAACTTCAAATATCGAATACATTGAAACTTGTCTCATTTCGTGCACTAGCTCATCATCATTTATCGATCAGTGTTGTCACCAGTCCTATTCAATATCTACATATCAGACACCCTCCCCTTCAAAGGTAATAAGTTCGTGTACCCGATTTAGATAACTCTTGCAGCATTTAGATCTACCATTACAAAGACAGAAAACATCCTTTAGGCAGACATCAACATTCTGACAGATTACTAGCAGTCCCTAGAAGCCAAACTAGAAAGCCCTGAAAAATATCACCTTTTTTGTAAATTAAACGACTTGCAGTCAGTTTTAGATCGTGAAGACGGAAAATTCTACTCACACTTGGCCAAACGTTTTCGAGTTGTTGAAACTCATCTCCAAGGCCTGTGAGTACATTTATTATATATTCACAATCTAAAACTGACTGCAAGTCGTTAAATCTACGACAAAACGTTAATATTAACAACGCAGATCGTTATGGAACAAGAAATCCAAGACCCTAAAAAATATAGAAGTCCTAGTAAAGAACATAGTTTTTCCACCTGAATTTTATAAGTATACCAATGAAGATTTAAGAATGTCTCCGTGAATTTTTCTCACAAACAGATTCTAAATAATCGTCATTACACTTGCCCTAAGATTACCTTGCCCTAAGATTACCTGAATTATAAGTATACCAATGAAGATTTAAAAATGTCTCCATGAATTTTTTTCACAAACAGATAACTTTCACAGACAGATATTTTTAACTAATCTTCATTACACTTGCCCTAAGATTACCTTGAACAGATATGTCACCTTTCATAAACACATGAAGTGTAGCTGGGACTTCATAGGGCAGCTGGGCAGATACGCAAAGAACTGCAGCTCTGGCTCTAATGTTTAGTGCTGCCGAGTAGGATGCCCCTGTCTGGATGGGCAACTCGACTGATTGATGCAGCCCTAAATAGTTTAATGCATACAATTTTTTTCTATTGCTGATGATGCTCACATAAGTCCGAGACTTGTACGTGGGTAATGAGGTGAATGATTACACATATATGCCAGACGGAAGAGCGGGATTCGAACCCACGACAGCAAGCTGAAGTTGCGACGCCCCACGCAAAGTCAGGCCCGCCAATTAATTGATGCCTGTTGCAGACGAAGGCTGATTGGCTTCCTGTGCTTCATATCTCAGAAGAGGAGAAACAGCTGACAGAATGATGAGAAAGATTTGTGAGCGGCCAGCACTTCCAATTCATAAGAACATGCTTTTGGATTGTCCTGTTTCACAGAGGCCAAAGTCCCAGAAGCCATTTTGGCTTTATCCTTCACAGACTGGGTATACAACTGAAAAGAAGTGGACAGAGGCCTGTCTTTCAGTGTCAGTCAGGAATAGCGAAATAGTATCTTATCCCAAATAGAGAGTGAATGAGGGGGCACCTGAAGTGCTTCAGTACTGGTTATAGAAGATAAAAAAACATGCATTGGTGTGGCTTAACTGATAAGAAGGCTTAAAATCTTGCCCGCTATAATATATGACTAATACATGAAATATACTGCTGTTTAACCATACAAGTATATGGTATTCATCCATCACTATTCAAAAATGACAACACAACTATAACGGAATTACCTGTTTTTTAGGAATAAAAATTTTTCTGGTTTGTATTGTTTAATATGTTCAAGCTTTGAATAAGCTCCGGGCTTGATATTCCATCAGATATACAGGCGCCTCATTTTCAATCGTACATGATTGATATGATTGTATGAGACATTTGCTATTCTTTATAATCAACTATATTAACGGAGTAGCACATATAATATTTATGATGGTAGAACATTTCATTTATTCTTTCATCTCCTATCGGAGGAGAAATTCGCTGTATTTCGTCATGTTAATAGTAGGAGTTTTGCATGTGTTATGTTGAACGTGGAACAGGTTCTGCCGTTAGGGTTGATTTCAGGTATACGACTCAGTTATAAGGCAACGAACATCAAACATTATATAGCCTACAGTTTATAACTAGGGAAAAACATTTACACAAACTAGTGCATGGTTATTCACTGAGCTAGTGTATGGTTATTACGCATGGGAGCCATTCTCGGAGATCATTGAAGATATTTTAAATCACAAAATTGGCTTATTAAACTCTTATTGCTAAAATGGAATATTTTGAAAGATTTTCAAGTCATAAATATTGCGTGGTATGTTGAATTAAAACACATAGAATCTCGAGAAAGCTCGTAAATAATTTATTATAGAGAAAATTAGTTGAAAGATGCAAGCAAAACAATGGAAATCAAACAGTTACTATAGTAACGCACTATTGGACAATTACTTTGTTTTTGAAAAATTCTGCTATTTATCATTAAAAACCCAATTCAATAATTAATGATCAGTTAGAATATTGATATTAACTTATTCTTTCTTTTCCTCGGTATCAGGTCGCCAAAATTCTTGAAGTTTCAACAAGCTGCTAAAAGTTTTGTTGAAGTGTAAAAAGCGATAAGCGAAGGAAAAAAAATAGAAAAAGCCTGCGGCTATCAAATTACATTCATACTGTATCACAATATTATAATACTATCTTTGAAAGTAGAATTGAATATTTCCAACTGATGTAATTCCATAGCTAATTCTACCATTATAGAATTTCGATTTAGCCTACATCTTCCTCCAATGATATGATTTTGAAATGTCTTTTATGAAAAGGAAAAATTCACATTTCATGATACGATTTAGCTTCAGACTTGGAAATGTTCACATTTTCTTATGCATGAAACTGAATTTTATTGTTGGAATGAGAAAAAATCGTGTCCTCTAGATTCAATATTTCTTGGGAATAAAACTGAGCTCATAAGCAACGGACGCTTTATTCTGAACCAAATTAGGCTAAGAATGTTTCTCTCAGGATCATCAATCACACTCCAATGGCATTAGGTTGTTCAAAGTCCCGGAATATAAACAACCTTTGAAGGTTTTTGTGTGGCTGAGTTCGGTTCATCATAGCAAACTACTACTAAGAAATCTGAAAATTTAAGGTTCAACGTAATTAGACGTAGAGAGAATCGAGCGCCCAGTTTCAATCCATCTTTTTTCTTTGCAGCGTGGATTATATCGCCGGTAAAGCTACCAAAAGAAGCTGAATCATTATTTTCAGGAAAGGCACCGCTTCGCTTCCCAGCTTACTTCCGAGCAGTAATGGAAGTAGAGTCGAAGTCAACGGCGATCGCAAACTAGATGAACTTTCTTAAGAAACTCTCATCAATCAATCATTAGGTTTCCTCTCCCGCCTATCCAATAAACAAGCGAGTCTGTCTCTGCCATGTTTCCTTTCTCGAAATAACTTCACCAAGAATGACAAAAATAAGAGTCAGTTATCCGGAAATGTATGAGAAGAATGAAGATTGTGTTATGAAAGACATTTTCCTAAAAAGATCAAATCTGGCACACAGAGCCTCCCTGGAAGTGGTTTGGTGATTTGATCTGACTCAACTGCGAGCGAGGGTTGAATAAATAGAGAAAGAGATTGAGTCTTGGAGTGAGCAAATATTGTCTATACAAGCTTTCTTCAGAATAGCATTGAATAAATCAAAATAGGCCTAGAACCTTTATTTTGTGAACTAGGGTTTCCCAACAGACGTTTTACACAGTCTAGAATGGAGAGATAATTGAATAACATAATCCTGTGAATTTCATTCTACACAAACACAGAATGTGAGTGACTACAAACTGGGTAACGCGCAAAGGATGTAAAGTAATTTTTCTATTCCATCATTCATAGAACAAACCTTGATTTTTAATGCAAAAAACGATTGAAAAATTTATTTCTAGCACATGATATATGACTTTGATGTTCCCAGGAATAAAGAGCTTGTTGTAATGGTGGAACAGAAAAACAAAAGATATGTTCGATATTGTATTTGAGAGAAGGTTTTCTGTATGGAGTATAAATTACGAAAACAATCCATGCAACAAGAATATTTTCTTGAGTGAAAGATTTGTGAAAGAACAGAAATGAGTTACAAATTACAAAGGACGTAGGCTACTTGAAAGAAAACATATTTAGAATTAACAATGATTGGTATCATAATGTATAACATTAACGTCCAAAAACACATATACATTATAAAAAGGCAAATAAATAAAAATTATGATAAATCAAAAAAGGGAAGTTTGGACATGATTGCACTCGCATACAGGTTGTTTACTTTGCGAGACGCCTATCATTTCATACTAATAATATGCTCTTTGACTCTCATAATATCTTCTGCATCCCTACCCGTCATTATCTGCGGAATTCTCATCCAGATTGCATGTCTAGAAGTACTCGGCTCACAACTCTCTTATTTAAATTTACCTTTCTTCTAAATACTAAGCAGGTGCTCATTGAATTCATATCAAGATAAAAGGCTATAGATTCAAAGTAATGAATCAACCATTATCAATACAAAAAAAGTTCATTGAATCCGTAATTCTATATTCAAACGTAGCCTGAATAAGTATAGTCTTGAAGTTTTGGTTCATTAGCAATAACTGAATTCTATAAGTATCTGGACTGATCATAGTAGTAGCAGAAGTCCAAATAATAGTATACATTGAGGAAATAGTATACGGAGAGGAAGCGACGCTTATGGGCTCTAGTAAGGAGAAGTAGCATGTGAGCCACATGCAAACTGTGGGTTGTCGAGAACTCTAGATTCTATGAATAATATTTTTGTCTTTGCTCCACACATACAGGTAAACATTATTAGAAGTACTAGACTTCAAAAACTTGAACTTTTGAAGCTTCATATTAGGATAGGCAATAAGCTACCTATTTAAGTGGTACATTTCATAAATTAATTCTCTACATATCTGCCATCCTTTTCCAAATTTTCAGCATAAAACTCCAAACATTTCATTACAAAATACAAAAACTCATTAAAAGTTTTTTTTTCTTCTCTATAACTGATTTACTGTTACGTCCATAATCAATATTTTTCTATTCCATCCCTTTACCTGTGATTGACATTCTTTGTAGCTTTTTCTGTTATCAGACGTTTCAAATATTCAGTTAAGCTATCAGCACTGATAATTAATACATATAGCTTGAGAGCTATTATTTATCCACTTCACTCCTTTACCTTTTCAAAAATTTTATAAAAGTATTCTCCTGGAGATTTTTCACTTTTTTGTCCGCGAACAGGTACTTTGT
This sequence comes from Conomelus anceps, assembly GCA_948455865.1. Taxonomy (NCBI): domain Eukaryota; kingdom Metazoa; phylum Arthropoda; class Insecta; order Hemiptera; family Delphacidae; genus Conomelus; species Conomelus anceps. Next base: position 26,301,985 of record OX418217.1, read on the forward strand.
ACATTATGTCACTTTGCTTCTTTGTAACAAATTCACCCTCCCAGTAATTTTAAGCCGAATAACAATCTTTAATATGTCATCACTTAAGTGCAGATCGATAGGATGACTACAATTTTGTCTCCTAGGTATTGGAAACATGCATAGAAGTGCGCAGAGCAGATGGCTCTTGTCCCGAGTTGTATGCATGGGTTATCTGATCTGGTTCAATAGAACGGAACCTCATAGATTGGCTTGATCATTTGATGTTTACTGCGCCAATTCCACCCCTGGGAAATCCATTCTAATAGGACTGCACTTAATCAAGTTAAGATGAATATTCTCTGATATTGTATCACCACGTTGACACCAAAGCAGCTGCGGCTATTACGTGAATTCGCATTCGGAGCATTCAAGTAATAGCGCTGTTGAGTTATTATTTCTGGAGACTCCCGCCAATTGCTTTTCGGGAATGTAATATTCTCTCCCAGCCCATTCTCCACTATTTCTTGAGCTTAGACAATAGCCAAATGTGCTGATGCTTGTTTATTACAATGCAATTGGTTATCGAAATTAATTTTAAATGCATCTGGGTTTATTTTGTACAATATTTATAATAAAAATGAGGACAATATGTTCATTGTTTGCTTTGCAAACTCAGAAGTTTGCATTACTTATTGGAACTCTTCTCAAGAAAACTGTATAGATTCTGATGACTGTCAAGCCATTATGATTGATAAATCATAGCATGATTGATAAAATTGGTATGACATATCAAACATTTTTTACAATTCGTATAAGTATACAATGTTTCAGATACTACCAAACTCATGAATCGTCAATTAAATAAGAATCATTTCTTAATAATAATAATAATAATATCGTGTGACCTGGCTGGCTCAGGTCTGGTGTCAGAGTTATCAGGTCGCACCTGAATAAGTTCAGGGCCTCTGACGTGACTTAACGACTGTTTTTAGGCAGCCGGATTTCTTTTCTTTCATTTCTTGAAGTTGGAAGATTACTTATATACCTCCGATAGGATTTTTCATAGTGATTATATTATTCGGTTTCAAGCAAGACAAATTTCAATTTCTTATTTGTTTTAAATAGGCTGACCAAGCTTCATTTCAGAAGTGAAATGCATTCCTCAAGCATCTCCAATATATGCGAGTAAAGCATTTTTTTAAAGTGGAATACAGTGTCAGTTTTATGTCAGTCTCATGGTAGCAGCGGTAGTGAGCGGTTGTGCTGTGCTGGAGCTCCGAGTTTATCAAAGTGATTACGTAATCAGTTAATACAAGCGATCTCTTGTTCAATACTCTACTTTCTTTCATAGAAATAGACTTTTCTCTCTGCATAAATTTCGATAAATTGTTCAAATTAATTCTTGAATCTCTTTTGAACATAAAAATGCGTTGTGACGTGTGTTTGAAGTCTGTTAGGCTTGGCAATGAGCAAGCAATAGAGTGCAGTGTTTGCAGCAATAACTTTCACCCAGTATGTGTTAAGCTGAAGGAAGAAGATCTTCGTTTCTTTGAAGAAAATAAAGATAAAAAATGGACCTGCAAAAAATGCACCACGGAAAGAAGAAAAAGTGTTTCTGCCGAGTCTAGTGTTGTCGAGGAAGATATAGTGTCGTCCATATCAGAGATCGGTAAATTGATCAAGCAATATAGAGAAGATCACGTTAGAATGGAACGGGACATTGGTAAATCCTTAGATCGGATACATACTGATAATGAAGACATCATCAAGAAATTGGAAGAACAAGAAAAACGTCTGTCAGCCTGTCTCCAAAAAATCGAAGACCAATCTATTGAAATTGCAAATCTAAGGAAAGAAAATGTTGACCTTCGGCGGCGTGTTATTGATATGGAGCAGTACTCTCGTGCCAACAACCTGGAGATACATGGAATTCCAATAGAGAAAACCGAAAACGTCATGGAAATTGTAAAATCAGTTAGCACTGCTCTTGGACATCCCATTGAAGAGAACAGGGTGGACACATGTCATCGATTGAAAACGAGACCAGGAAGCTTTACGCCACCTCCTATTATTGTCAAACTGGTCAGCCGTTTCGATAAGGAAGCTCTACTTCAAAAACGTCGAGTAAAGAGAGACTCTTCTACGCGTCACATGGGAAAGCCTACAGATATTCCAGTGTATGTTAATGAGAACCTGTGTCCAGAAAGAAGGCAAGTCTTCGTTGAAGCGAGGAGAAGGAAGGTGGAGAAAGAATATAAATATCTTTGGGTGAGAGGAGGTAAGATATTTATTCGTAAAACGGATGGTAGTCCGGCTATTGTACTTGAAACAATTGACGATGTTAAGAAGATTACTTAATTATAACATTTTGCTTTGATGATTGTGAATGCTTTCTCACTAGTGTTAAACAGGATTATTCTCTTATTCTGCTTATCTTGCTTATTCCGTTCATTGACAAATGGCTGTTTCATATTATTATTTTATTATCAACCAGTGGCGTACCGATAATGGAGCGAGTGGAGCAGTCGCTCCAGGGCGCAAGGCTCTGAGGGGCGCACCGTTCTTGAGAGAAAATTGCCTTTTACTTACAAAAAATGTATTAATATAATGAAGGCCAAAAGGGTAAAATGCAACACAATTTTAAAAAATCGTATGTATACATCGCTGCGCATTACTAAAAAAAAATTCATGTAAAATTTAAAAGAAATCGGTTCACGCGTTTAGCCATAAATGCGTTACAAACAGACAGAATGCAAAACGATCGAGTCAAAAGAAGCAAATAGTCGAAAGTAGCAAAGCCAAAACAATTTAAATTGGTGTGACAAAAGGTATAACAATTTCAAGTAATTGAATGAAGACTTTGAATTTATTCTGGAAAAATAAATCCACAAGAATTTCAATGGTTTTTATATTAACAAGAACAGGACTGACATACTTCACGTTTGAATCCTATTTCCAAAATATAAATATTTTTTATAGGAATGACATGCAAAATGCTAAAAAAAATAACTGCAAATAAATTTATAGAAAAGTGAAAAAATCCAAAACAAGCTGTTTGGAAATTGATAAAAGCAGAATCTGGCCTGGCAAAAAATCATTCTTCGCAGATTCGCATCTCTGACAAATATGGCGTAGTTAGAGGCAGGAAAAAACCGCTGATTCAGTAAATGACCACTATATTAATATCAGCCCAATCGGGTGGTTGAGTGTGAGACTGATTTTTTTTTGGGGGGGAGGGGGGGAGGGGGGCATTGTAAGACACTTCCGCTCCAGGGCGCTTGAAACCTCGGTACGCCACTGTTATCAACGATACACAAGCTGGACATTGTTTCTCTATTCTTTTCTATACACTGTAATATTAACGACACGCAAGCACTTACATTGTTCTCTGTTCTATTTTCGATCTGACTATTCCGCATTGGAATTAAATGTTTATTACGCTTGTTATTACAACACTATTCAACAAAATTATGATGGAAATTGAGCCAATCCATGAAACAGTTTTGTATACTCAGCAATGATTGAAAGAACATTTTTACTGCATCAAAATATCAGAAGTATGCGGGAGAATTTTGATTTGTTTTCACTCGAATTAGATAAATATGATCAATTACCATACATTATTGTCCTATCAGAAACCTGGATTTATGATGATGAAGTAAATAACTTTAAAATAAAAAATTACAATTCCTTCGCTAACTGTAATAATACATACAGATCGGGTGGCATTATTGTGTATGTGAGGGAAGATATAAGTTATCAGTGTGTAAAAGCAAACTTTTCCTCATCCGATGGCCTCATTCTCACTTTCAAAACTCCTGATACTAACTGTGATTTTCAAATAATATCATTGTATAGAATATTAGCTATATCAACTGACATATTCCTAGATGAACTAGATCAGTGCCTTGAAAACACTACCCATGATAATGTTATACTAGTTGGCGATATTAATTTGGATCTTCTGGCACAGGCAAATACAATAGTAGATAGATACAACTTTTTACTTTCAAGTTATGGTTTTGAACCTTATGTAAAAGCTCCAACAAGAGTTTGTACTCAAACATCAACTTGCCTTGATCATATGTTTATTCGCTTAAGGGCTGAAGTAAATAATAGTATGGACTTCTATGCCTCTATAGATCATATTAATATTACTGACCACTCTTTGGTGAAGTTAAGTTGCACATCATCAGATAGTGAACCGACTGTAACGCGAAAACACATATTAGACAAAAACCTACTTAAAAATAAACTCGATAATGAAGATTTTTCAGAAGTATATAATCACACAAATGTGGATAGTGCCTTCGATACTTTTACGAGAATACTTCAAACTCATATAAGGGCATCCACAAGAGAAATCACTATCTCGAATAAGACTTTTATGAAAAAACGCAAACCATGGATAACAAATATTCTTATTCGTAGAGTAAACGAGAAGAACTTCTTATACAGACAGATGACTAGGCAACCAAATAATGATATACTCAAAAATATGTACAAAACATGCCGTGACACTTTAAAAAATGAAATAAAAAAAGCAAAAGAGAGTTATTACAATAGCCTCCTGAACAGTATATCAGGAAAAGCAAAAGAAAGTTGGAAGGTAATAGATGAGCTCATAGGTAAAAAGAATAAGGATGTAAAAATAATAGAAATAACTTCAGAGAATAATATTGTTTTAACTGATAACAAAGATATTGCAAATAAGTTTAATAATCATTTCATAAATGTTAATACCTCACAAAGGCAGAGTTGCATGAACACCAGGTTAGATGGCAATAGGGAGGACTTGTACAGTAATAAATTCCATATAAATTCACCATGCTATTCCATGTTTTTTACACCAGTTACTCAGTTGGAGGTTGAAAAAACTATTAAAGGGTTGAAAAACAAAAAGTCGTCTGGTGAAGATGAATTAGATACAGAAACCTTGAAAATTAATGTTCAAAATCTATCACCCGTTCTAACATACATATACAATTTAAGTTTAACTTCTGGTATGTACCCAAAAAAACTAAAAAAATCAATAGTTGTCCCCATATATAAATCTGGAGATAAAAAATTAATGACCAACTATAGACCCATTTCACTACTACCTACAATGGCAAAAATACTAGAGAAACTAATAAGAGCAAGACTGCAAAATTTCCTTAGTAGAACAAATTTTTATAGTGAAAACCAATTTGGATTTCGAAAAGGCTTGAAGACAGAAGACGCTATTATGCAGCTCTTATCCCAGATATATAGTGGTATAAATGACAATAAAAAAGTAGCTGCCCTCTTTCTAGACATAAGAAAGGCGTTTGATTCGGTAGACCACTCATTGTTATTGGCAAAGCTTGAAAAAGTCGGTATACGGGGAATATGCAACGATTGGTTCTCCAGCTTCCTGTCACATAGAATTCAGAGGGTTCGAATCGGCTCTATGCTGAGTGAAGAGGCTGTTGTATATTGTGGAGTCCCACAGGGTTCAGCTCTCTCAGCCGAACTATTTGCTATATTTGTTAATGACCTTTGCTCTGTAGTTTTGGAAGGACGTATGACCACTTATGCTGATGACACAGCTTTGTGCTATGTAGCTGATTCCATTGAAAATTTGAAATTATTTATATCTAAAGATTTACAAGCACTCAAATATTGGTTTGATATAAACTTACTAACACTCAATATAAATAAAACAAAAATTCTGCAATTCAACTTAAAACTAAATGAAGTCAGCAATCTCAATATAATAGTCCATTCTCCAACATGTATTTTAAGAAATTGCAACTGTGAAGTTGTGGAGAGTACACATTCAATAAAATATTTGGGAGTAATTCTAGATTCAAGGTTGCGGTGGGAAGAACACATTAAAAACTTGAAAAAACAACTATTCATAGCATGTAGGAAATTCTATTTTCTTAGAAATTTATGCCCAAATAATGTATTAAAAATGCTCTATTATGCCACTGTGGAGAGCAGATTGACATATGGAGTAACAGCTTGGGGTGGCACCTATTTTTCCATTATCAACCCACTAGTAATTGGACAGAAGCACATTGTGAGAGTAATGGATAAAAAACCATTGTTGCATTCGTCCTTGGATATATTCAGAAACTGGAATTTGCTGCCGCTCAGATACCTTTACTTCTTTAAAACTGTTATAAAATTTCAAACAAAAAGAGACACCAATGTAGTAGCAGAGCAGTGTAGGAGACATGATTTAAGATCAAGGAACATGATAATACCACCGCGGCCGCATAAGGAAATATTTCGAAGATTCTACTTATATGTGGCCCCCCGAATATTCAATTACTTACCAGCCGAGTTGAAGCAAATAAATAATCCCCAGAGATTTAAATATGAAGTGAAATCCTGGCTTTTATTACAGGGTGATGTGGAGTGTTTTTTTTCAAGACTGGAATAGATTGGTAACTTAGGATAATTCGCTGAATTCATTACTTTGTAGTTTTTGTCCTGTTGTTTTGTTTATTCTTGAAAATGTTATTGAAACATGATCATTTCTCAATCCATAAGATTAGTTTGTTTCTTGTTTTATGTTAATTGAATGTAAGTAATTATCTGTAATTATAGTTACTACGTAGACATTAGTATACCTTTCATTTATAATATTTAAAAAAAAAAAAAAATTCATTTAGTTAGAAAACTTTTCTTGTATCTGAGGTATATCTTGTTTACGTTTTTTTCTTTTATATCTTAATATCATCTTTGAATGAGGGGAGGTAGAGTCTGAATATTATTACGCCTGCAACTTTTTAATTTAAAACTTCTTACCGATTAATAATTTACAGCTCCAGCTCAGCTAGATGTCTCATTGCTTCTTTCTTATAAGTTTAAAATGATGATGGTGCCCCAAACAGGACTAGCTTTCCTCGGGGTACTTGAAATTATTTGTTCTACAGTTGATGTTGTAAGGATTATACTTTATATAACAGTGAAATTGTATTATTCTTTATTGTTTATAATTATATGCTTCTATTTTTTTTAAATTTTGTATACTTTGACAACATTGATGATTATGAATTGTATCAACTGGAAGAATAAATGAATTTGAATTTGAATTTGAGTTTTAATACTAGATTATTTTAAATAGCTCTGCATGCAGTTTCTTGAAAAATATTTACTATTTCACTCACACTTCGCCATTGATGAACAAATACTAAGGACTGTTTATCATACATAAGCAGTAGGCCTACATGTTTTTGTTCTTAAAACTACATATTATTTCATATTAAGCTCTGCTTTATTATTGATAGCCCACGAGATAAACTATTTTTCATTACACAAATTATTCACTTCGTGGAATTGTGTGAAATTTCACTGGTGTGAAATTTTACAGCTAAATTCCAATTGGAGCTATTGAACTGATCTACCGAAAGGGTTATTATTTTCCTATCGGAAAACGAATAACAGTTTCCTCCATAACAGCTCCAGCTCATGGGCCTATGCCTAGCGAGTTGTAGGTCTCTACTTCAAATTACATAGGTGGGTGGGAGATTTTCTCACTCATTGCAGGAGCAATTTCGAAGGCAAACTGTGACATTTACATTGAATGGGACGAGTAAAATCGTCACAGATTTGAGTTGCAGCGCCTCGTTGAGCTTATCCATCCATCTGATACAGCCTGCACCATCACAGCAGTTCTGAACTTTATTGTGTTAAAATCGGCGCCTAAACCGTTCCAGACTGATATAAAGTTATTCACTTTGCCATAGTTGTATAGTACTGAGAGAGCGTCAAATGTGCAAGTAGTGGAGCTGGACCGTATCTAGGCCAGCCTCAATAGCATTGCCTTATTCCAGGCAGTTTATTGCTAGTACTTTGGCCGGAACTCGGGATTCTCTCAACGTACCAATAGCTCCCAAACGTTTACTGCTTATTACCTCCGGCTCTAGTTTACGACTTACTAAAGTAACAAGAGGCTAAACTTGATTTGACAGCAGTCCAAAGTTTTTATACCTAATGAGCATTTATGCACTACATTGCAAGTAGAATTATTATGCAGCGAAATGGATTGAGTCACGGACATTTCAATTACTTCTCGTTTAACTTATCGTCACTGATGTTAATCAATCATTCCTTTATATTATCTCATCAGCTCCAATCGATTTTCATCAGACTATATTATTTGCCTCAATTTGAGCAAAACATAATGACAAACCAAGCTACCTGAAAAATACTGAAATAGTACCCGAAGAGAATTATGGATAAAAGTACAGAAAAATGATTTTTCGTATGATGGTTCAATCCAAAATATCTCTTTTTTCAGTTGTAATTTGGCCAGTTTTATTAGCTCTTTCCCGTCTCGGTTTTTAGGCATATTCATTGTTTGAAATACAATCCACTAACTGCATTTCAATGTTCAGACATAATGCTCATGGGGCTCATAATGCTCGATTGACGTGGTTGAATTAGTACGAAAAAAATATTGGTTTAGTTGGATAAGTGGAAATAGAGCTTTAGTTGGATCTAGTCTTTGAGTAATTTTGTGAGTACGCAAGACACTTAGCACTGTTTGTTCAGATGCTATTGTTGCGAATATGAACTACATAATACCCAAATCAGCTTTAAGTATAGCGCTACTCACAAAACCAAAAACTTACCACGTCTTCGCGTGTGGGCTGTATATAAACACACGGGGGCGATTCCCTTCTCGCCCCTCGACCCCGCCATCAATGGTGAGACGCCATGTGCACTCAAGGCAGCACTCACTTAACACGTAATAAGCCAGAGCCTCTCTTCGAGAAGGCAAAACCTTTCTAAAAGCTGAAGAGTTATTTTCCTTTCGAGGACGCTTTCGCTTCGCAACGTGAGTAAATAGAGCTATCCTTGTTTTTGTCTTTTCAAGGGCTATGAAAAACTTTTCCTTCTCCAACAAAGAGAAGTTGACTCCTCTTGACTTGCTTCCGACTGGAATTTCGAACTCATAAAGGCAAGTCCTAATTCGCGGCAAGTGCTTCGACCTTATTTGCATGGCTAGATTCCATGATAAAACTACTATAAAAGTCCATTCCAATAAAGGTGTCAGGACGAGATAAGAACCGCTTCAAAGTGCCTTGGATGAAGCCTCATTATACATATCCTCAATTTGAGTAGAGACTATCACTAGAACTGTACTAGAACTTCCCTCCTAAAATCCTTGTTCCATGAATTCTTATCAGGAACTAGGTCTGCAACCTGCGCCCACAACATTACTTGACATAACCCGGAAACTAGGTCGGAAATACCAAGTTTTTCATTGAGTAGTCTACTAGCTCTACACCCGAACGCTTCCACACAATTTCAAACAGATTTTAGCAGTGACATATGAAACTTTCTGAACATCGATCACCGAAAATAGTACAATGCGATAGATCACAAAAGAAACATCAAGTTTTAGCAAATGTTGTGCAATTTTTGTGCAAATTATGGTAACAAAACATCAAGGAATAAGAAACAATGAAAAGTCTTAGTAATGGTGTTGGTATTAGACACATTTTTGAAACCAGTCAATTTGAAAGTTGAATTACAATCATTCTACTCTTGTTTTATTTTACAAAATGTCCATTATCCATAGATTGTTTCAAGGCTTCTACCTGATCAACTAGTTTCTCTTGCAATATCTGTAAATAACGTAAACCCAAAATGTCGGGGCGTCAAATTACATTGATTTTCATCAGAAACAGTGACCTGCACAGGAATCTACACACTACACATTACATATGTATACAGCGAAATAAGTCGATTTGCTGCCCGTCATGAATCCAGACTTGACCACCATGTCAGCCCTGAGGCAACTTAGCTGATTGATAATCAAGAAATTGCCAGAAGTCTAAACAGAACAAAACCTTTTGAATTAGTGATTAAAAAATTTAATGTGGGATAGGATAGACTATAATATTTAGTGCTCTCTAGAACTACTTCAGTCATCAATGGATGAACTTGAGTTAATTCAATTCTATTTTAAGAATTGAATGAAAAGTTGATGGTAAGTATTCTAGACTAGTTTTAATGCTGGCATTTGGAAGAAAAAAAGAAAAAACTCCATTTTAATATTTGTTCGTACATGAGTGTTTTCCTGAAAGTCATGAAAGATATAATTGGACAGAATATCAATTCTATTTCCAAGGTTATGGATATACTTCTCTTGCGATCCAATTGTGGTAAATCCATTTGTGGATAATCAACTATATTTTTTTTAGCATCCACTCACATATAAGTGATATAAATTACTGATTGACATGATAGTGACATTCAAATTCAAACGAGATTACTGTATTACATATTTCATGATTATAGAAATTTAATCCTCTTTTATTCAAACCAAAAGACTGCTAAAATATATTTATAATGCAGCTTAGACTGTGTAAGTTTTCACCTCATCATTCTCTTGCTCTGTTTAGAAAAGCTTGATCCACAGGAAATGTGGGTTACCATTCATTATATTTATCTTTTACTTTTATATCCAAGGGTTGCCGGTTTTAGCCTGGAGAGAAGGGAGTGGGCCATCTTGAACCGACTAAGAAGTGACTGTGCCAGGACTGCAGCAAATAAGTGTAAGAGGGGATACATAGTCACCCCGTACTGTGACTGTGGCAATGATGTTCAAACCACCCAACACCTGATTAATGAATGTCCAGTACATAAATTCGATGGAGGGATTGAAGATTTGAATGTTTTGACAACTGAAGCCATTGAATGGCTCAAGCAACTTAATGTAAATCTATGACCATTTATGTATGTAAAATTTGTGTTTGAATGTGTTTTATCATGCTGACGTGCCATACGCAAATATATATATATATATATATATATTCATGCATATTCTACAATTTCTACGACCTTTATTGGTTTCGCTCCATTTCATATACCAGCCTTGATCTGGTCTCCTTATTCTCAAAATTCAATAGAAAGCTCTCAGCTCACATGTATGAAGGATTCCTTTATTCCTAGATAACATGTGTGTATTGTAAGAATTGGTGTCTGTTGCGGGAGCATAGTGAGTGCTGGCCGGCCGAGGTAGAATCCAATTTGAACGGATCAAGCGAACGGTCGGTCGGAATCAAATCGAAATGCGGACCAGCAGCAGCAGCAGTAGCAGTCTGATTGAAACGCACGGTGACCGAAATCCAATGGCAAATTTGGTTTTTAATCGCACTTGATCCTAGCGAAACGTCATCACACACGGACAGGCGCTCGGCAACTACAATTTAGCAGTCTTTATCTCTTGAGCTGAAGCCGCGACCCAAACCGAGACCTTCTGGCAATCTCCAAAGTCCGGCTGTCCGTTATTAGGCAGCCCAAATGACCGATTAAATAAATCCTCGCAGACTTATTTGCTCGACTGCACCCTTAACCCTCGGGCTGAGCCGGATATCCGCAAGCATCGATTATTTCGCGTAGTAAAGTTGAGCCTTTGCTGTGGATTTTCGCATGCCAGCTCAATCACTCAGACGCAATATGCAATCCCGTTTTATAGTAAAAGCCTTAACATCCAAGAGCAGCACCCGTATAGTTTCTTTCACATGAGATGAATTGCTTGTTAGATCCTGCCTCTATTCCAACTAAATCCCCACTTTGCCACTCAGACAGGGAACAGAATGTAGGAACGGAGATAAATTGGAAGATAGGCCACTCTGCCCGGTCGTATTATAATGATGTGTCCGTGGATCTAGACGTAACGAATCCTCATAGCTCTAGGGCAGTCAATAACTCTATTTTACAGCTCCTGCTGGCAAGAATGCCAACTATTTTCAAAGTTACTATCATAAATATTCAAACTGATCATAAGAATAAAGCTCCCTTCTGTGGAAGAATCTCTTTTTTATAGAGGAAAAGAGATTGAATTCTGAGAAATTTCAACTAGAATTGGATTCGTTAGATTGAATTTTTCACAGCTCAACTAGGTTTCAAGCCGATATTCATGTACTAGGAAATCATCAAATTGAAAGATTCATCCGCTAGTGTTGAGGATTTCATCTAAGTTCTTGAATCAATGGCCTCAGAAAATGAGTGTTTATTTTTATTGCTTCAGGACATAAAGAGTATTCGTAATATTCAGTAAAAGTTACTCTTCCAAGTAGAACAGGAGTATCATAGTAGGGAGATAGATAGTAAATTATATTCGTTGATTCAAGTGCTCATACACTCACATCATTAAAATACTTTGGAGTGAATGAAGCAATTCACAATCAGACATAACGTACTAATTTGAATTGATAATGGAAATAAGAATCATGAGATAAATGTTAGAATGTTCTGACTAGAATGATAATGAAAAGAAAAATTTTGTTGTGATTGTAGGGTATACTCTGAAGTCAAACATCATAGTTCTTGTTCACATGTTCACTGATGAATTACACCTTGAAATCTCAAAGTATTATCATGCTCCCTTTTGTGGTAGAAGATGAGATGTAAGATTTTCTGAAAAGAAAAATTAAAAACAAATTACATCGGATATTAGGTCCTTTTTTGTGGCCGCGCGCATGCGTCAACATGGTTCCTCCAAATCCACAAAAAGGGGTGACAAAGATGCCCTGAACCTCCCCAAAATTTGCAATGCCATGTGCAATGCCACAATACTGCAATCTGCATAAGTCTAGGAGGGTATTCGCCAATCCCTGTCGTTTTGACCTGCTGAAAACTACACAAGTGTATTTGTCGTGTAAGGTGACCCAAATTGAAACACAACCCAATATGCCTTAATTTAAACCAACAGATGTGCCGACATAATTTTGCAAGAACACGCACAACAAGTTTTGCCAAATATCCAACCAACAGAAAACATCGTGAAGCAGATTAAGAAGAAAGTAAAAGACAACGACTTGATTATATTAAAATCTGACAAATGAGGCACAACGGTTCTATTGTAGAAACCTTAATACATAGCAATTTCATTTCAGATAATGATTTCATTGATTAACTTCAATCCAACCAACAACATTAATAAATTAGTTAAAAGTAAGCTGGCAGATATCACTAACTTAATTGATCAGCAGGAAATCAAATATTCAACAGTTATGAACCCATACACACACAGATTGTTTGGTCAGCCCAAACTACACAAGAATACTATTTCTATAAGACCAGTAGTGTCATTTATTAATTCTCCATGTTCTAAATTGGCCCACAAACTCAATAGTAGCTTCAGATCGGGATTTTAACAAAAATTCGGTATCAAAAATTCATTGGAGTTAGTCAATAATATCAAAAATATTCTTGTTCATTCGTCTTATAGACATGTGATGTAACTAATCTTTTTACTTGGAGAAAGCCTTAACAGAGCTAAAGAGATCATGGAACGTACAACTAGCAATACTATTATTAGAACTGAGCTGTTAGGATTGATAAAGTTATGTACTGAATATAATTATTTCAAGTTTTACAAGAAAAGTTTATGTACAGAAAGATGGGTTAGCGATGGGTTTACCACTTTCACCACTTATTGCTAAATTTTTTTTGAGGATGAATCCCACATAGGTCTAAGACCTGTACGTGATTAATGAGTTGGATGATGGTGATTGATGAGCTGGACATTATCGAAAAGTGATTTTACAGCAGAGAACAGTGTCTTTTTTGCTGGCCAATTTATTCGGTCACCCTTAAAAAGAGTGCCTAGGAGATCGCAGCTTATCTCTATCTGATTGAGCAGATAACTGCTACGGCTCACAAAGAGCCTTGAATGTTAAATTTTTGAGAATAATAATCAGTTCAAGGATAGGATTGTTTATTGGTTTAAATATTAGAGGATAATATTTGTTTGTGGAAGGATAGTAATAGACAATCAGATAATTTCCTGAGCTATTTGAATAGTTTTCACCATAAGATTAAATCTACCATAGAGGTAGAAGAGAATACTGTTTCAAACTTTCTAGATTTAAGAATAGATCATAGCACAGAAGCCAAAATTTCTCTATTTTAAGAAATGTAACTCATACCGATGTAATCATACATTAACAGTCATCACTCATGTCACCCACAAACTTTCTGCTTTCAATAGTATGATTTATAGAGCTTTAACTATTCCTATGAGCAAACATCACTTTGAGAAAGAGATTAGTACTATTAAACAGATAGCTAATACAAATGGATATGAGAAGATAATTTTTGGCAATTTTAAATAAAATAATTAGAAGACTAACAATCAGTGCTAGCATCACTGTCACTGATACTAGAGGTCAAAGATAAAGGTACCTACCTCATCTTTGCACAGTATCTGATGAATTAGGGAAAGAATTGAAAAAAAAACGGGTTTTATGTAGCTTTTCAAACCGAACCTATTTTGAAGAGTTTGTTTGGGCGTAGTAAAGATAAAATTTATATCTGGGATAAAGTGGAGTTTATAAATTTAATTGCAGTGACTGTATAGCCTGTTATGTGGGTTAGACCGGTAGAAGTTTCAAAAGTAGAAAAATGAGCATATTAGGGATTGGAAAACCCAAAAACGAGACTCAAATTTTGCAGAGCATCTCATTACACAAGTTCAAGGCTAAAGAAAAAGCTGAATTTCTGCATTTGATTGGTAAAGGAAGACAATTGAACATTTTAGAAGCTTTGGAGATAACTAGGTTGGTAATAAACGATTCCAATACTACTCAAATGATCAAATTTATTTTAACCAATTCAATAAAAATAACATGGTTTCATCGTTTATCTTTAGCCTACATTTTAATAACGCCACTTTCATGTTTTTCTCAGTTGACCTTGACTGCATTCCAGTGAGCTTCAATTTTTTATTTATGCATGATTCAATTCTAGCCTACTTGTGTATTGTTCTTCTTTGTTACTTTCTAGATTTTCACGGTGTTTAGTTCTCGATTTGATTCTTATTTTTGTTTTTTGCTCCTTCCACCAGTGTGCTTGACTTGTTATGGCCTTCAGCCAATCACAAACCGTCAATGAAGGTCAGTCTATCCCTTAGCCAATTGTATTATTCCGTGTTTAGTATATATTGAGCAACTCTGTACTTTAGTTTTAGTTTATTTGAGATTGATAATGGTGTAACAACCGAAACTAGTATTACACTATTTTTATTAAATGAGGTTGTGACAACTTCGTCTTATTGTTCATGAATATCTTCCACAATATCACCTTCATCACTGCAAAGAAAGTAACACAAGTAATTATTATATCTGTGTAGGTAAATTAGAAACAAAATTATAGCAATAAATATTTTTTCTACAGAGACTGCTGATCCAATATTCTTTTTTAGACTAAGTCATTTTTTAAATAATCTTTTTCGAGGTTGGTTTTTTAAAGTTTATAATATTTAAATTCCCACGTGGGGGGTATGGTCAGGACCCGTGTTGGAATAGCTCTTTAAAACTGGAGATTTTCAATCGATTTGGGTTTGTGGTGAATTTATCCTATTATATTATTTCGGCGAATAAGCACAAGAGTATGGCCATACTGAATGAATTCAAGATTATGATGTTGAAGATCCATCTTATTTCCACTAATATGTATTATAAACTTAAAAAACACTTTTAAATGGAAATTGACTCACGTTATGGCGTGACGGCCGTTTCGCTCTGTTGTCTAGAGCATCATCAGACGACCCACAGTACACACAGTACAGGAGTGTACTGTGGGTCGTCTGATGATGCTCTAGACAACAGAGCGAAACGGCCGTCACGCCATAACGTGAGTCAATTTCCATTTAAAAGTGTTTTTTAAGTTTATAATAAAGAATTCAAGATACTCACAATACTGGAAGCCTTTGATTAGTCGCCCTCCGTTTAGAATAGATGGTTCACTGTCTGTTCACTTTTACAATAATTTTTTAATAAAACGTCCAACTCAAATTGCAACAAGAGCATACATTCAACAGAAATAGGAACTTTAAGACATTTCAATTAGAATGGACCGCAATGTTATAAATTAGTTAGTAAACCAGGTCCAGGTAGCAAATCATGAAAAACAGGAACCATTCCCAAATTCAGGAATTATTTGAATTTGAATTGAATTGTTTGAAAAGACAGATTGGTTTCTACTTTCTTGCAGATTTGACGCCTAGTGGTTAAATAAGGAAATAGAGAGATGGAAAATCAATAGATTGAGTCACCTTTGACTTGTGGCCTATATAATGTATGAAATTTCGCATAAACACAAAATAAAACTCAAATAAAACATAGTAGTTTATCACAGAACTTAAGTTCAAATATATTTCGGATGTGTAAATTTTGCCGGTTTAAGAACTGATAAGAAAACCACAATAACATTTGAGCCTCAAAAATCTATTTATAATACTAAAGTGCTCGAAATGTGTATCAAATTGCATCTTATCAATAATAGCGAAGTGAAAAAAATCAGTTTAACAATTTATTAATAAAAATGTTAATTGTTTAAAAAATCAAGCTCTACTAAAATTTTATGTAATAGTATCATAGTCTTGATTTTAGTATTATAGTCTTATTTATTCGATAATTCAGATATTAGGTACTACCACAATTCGTACTACCGCAAATATGATCCCTGACAGTATCAATGATGTTAAAATGTAGTGCACTTTCTCACTTTCTTCATTATCTCATTCATGACACTCGTGTAACTTTCAACAGAAAATGACTATAAACCTTATTAACAACGGTTTATGACTCCATTTATAAATATTTAATTTAATATTATTTATTATTGTAAACATTATTTCATCCATTATTGCGGATATCATAATTCTGATGGTGTGAATATAACAAATTTGTGGTGTTTAGAAGAACAGGAACAACCCGAATGAATAAATGAGGAAGATGATTAAATTCTTTTGATCTTATAATCTTTTGAATCTGGGTTCGCCTCAATTTTCAAATGGATAATTAAATATAATACTGTTGGAGAGTGGATTCGGAATTCCACTTCAGTGTTCAGTCCCTCGTGAAATGAGAAAGTTCTCTTTCAACATTTCTGACACGTACAGATTACGGACAGGATAGAATTTGTAAGGATTTGGGGAAGAAAATTGCTTCCGTCATGAGTTATCGAAACTTGGCGCCCTATTCGAATTGTAACAAATACATCCAATATCATGAATCATTTATTAATCTAAATCCTGTAACAGTGATGACGAAAGCTCCCGTGATAAATTAATAGTAAAGATATAATTGCAAAGCACTACGGTATCTTCAAAAACTTTGGTTCATATTATGTGGATTGAATAATCAGTCTTGAATTTAAAGAAATGAACAGTTTTTTTGGAACTTTGTAGTCTTCTTATGTTTCTTCCAGTTACGTTACTAAATTGAACCAGAACACAATAACAAAAGTTTCCACAGTTTATTATTTTGAGATGTATTGATCTCCACGTCAGAAATTTGCTATAAATACAGTCTATTGGTAAATTCTCATTGTTTACATGGTTTTAAAAGAGAATAAATCTAGTTTTATCTCTGAAATTGTGAGAGAAAACATTCAGCTGGAACTAGATTATACTATTATCAATACAGTTTATGTTTTAGTCACAGGTATTGAAAGAAACCCAAGTATTCATCATATTCATAATCTAGAAAAGTAATATCATTAAAAATTCCTCAAAATAGAGAACAAAAACTGTCTTATGACATTGGTTGAAATTCAAAATGTCCCGGTTTTTTTATCAACTTGTACTTAAATAATATGTACTTAATTTGAAAAAATCTATGAAAATTATATTCATCAAGTACGGCTTAAAGCTCTATTTCAATTTTAGAGCTAAAAAGAGGATAGACCTATAATTCAATCATTGTACATGATACAGTCGTCACATCATGTACAATGGTTTAAAATTTCACCTCTCTCGTTTATTTCCCTCATTGATTTAGTTTCATGCTTCATGAAAGTGTGAAAAGCATACGCTCTGTGTATTGTTGCATGAGTTATTTCCAATAGAATTGAATACATAGAAGAGTAAAACAGTGTATAATTGTAAATTATTTTTACAGTAAAAAAAATTGAAGACAACTTTGGATAAAACTTGAGAAATCCATGTTTACAATGGAGCTCTTGAAACAATATTACTCCAACAATAGGTAGCATTATCGTGGATGATGTGATAATCTAGATGACATTATAGATGATGACTTTAATGAAAGCATTGTGTTTTGTACTTGAATTCTTAGGTAACATCAATATTTGAAGTGTTACACTGTTTTAAAGCAAAAACTCATAGTCCCCATCTGAAATTTTCTCAATGCTCCAATTCTCTATCATATGGATATTATATCTATATAGTCTTTGACTCTCGAGTTTCCACTCTTTATCCATTCTCCCATCAAGTGAGCTTCTACAGGTGAGAAGCTCTCTGTATTGGCATAACAATCTTGACAGGTGCATTAAGGCGGTATAACTCCTGATTTGCGAAAGAATGCATATCAAGTGGAAAATGAGCTCGGCAATATGATTACACCGAATACGTTTTATGTACAGAATGAGATGAAAATTTAATGCTATCTGAAAGAAGTGTGGTGAGGATGAAAAGGAGTTTTCCTGTTGGTTTCCATCACGTAGACGCTTTCTGTCATGTTGTGTCCCCGTGTGCGTGACTTGATTTCATAGAATACCGTTTATATGTATAAAATTTCTGGCTTCTCTTCCATTCTACAATACCTTGCCTCGATATACGAATGGCAATATAAAGAGGAATTTAATAAACTGGAATAGCGGCACGTTGAGAAAAATGAAGCGAGATAAGGATGAGTGCTCTCAGGAACATAACATATTTTGATATGTTCTGTTTGATGCGTAAACTTGAGACATAAAACGCTTCAGAACTATACTTCCGAGCTGCACGGCCGGTGCTTTTGTAGATGAGATTCGTGATAATGTCATTTCACTCTGACGTATGTCATTAAATTTAATTTCATAAAGGTTTTATAAGGTCGCTGCTTTCCTCTGCTTATCGAGTGGAAAAAATATCTCAGACTCAGCCAGATGTACGATGTTTACGACCGTTACTAAGCCTAGCTTCTCGAATGAAGCGCCACACACAACACAACCTGCCTGTGTAGACTTTTCACAAAAATGAAGGATCTACGATAAAGTACATTGTATCATCGTCTACTGCACCTTGGTTGGTAGCTACAGAATTTCAAATGAAGATTGAAATGGGAATCATGTTGTAGTAAGTTTTCAGATAAGACACAAAGATGATAGATTAGAATCGATGGGAATCATTCATTTGATAACAATTTTTCTTCACCATTACAGATACAGGATTACAATATCGCAACTTGCTGCCGTTTAAGTGGTCGTGGGTTCGAGTCTCGCTCCACCGTCAGGCATTTATGTGTAATCATTCACCTCATTACCCACGCACAAGTCTTGGACTCATGTGGGCATCATCAGCAATAAAAAAAAAATATTGACACCAATGAATGAGATTTGAATGATTAATTTCCGTAAACATTTGGTAAAGTAAATGCGTATGGCTTTTATTGGTGGGGAGATCATTTTACGGGTAGTTCCACCTCACCGCTTGATCCATGTTATTGGAAACATTGTATTTTGCATTGAAATTGCATTTCTAGGAGTTTTGTTCGATAGACGATTGAACTGGGCTCCATACGTTGAGAAAATATGTTGTGTAAAATTTCATCTGGGGTATTTGTCCTGCGAGAGCTTGCTAGATTGAATGACCAAAAGTTACTTTTTACATTTGGTGATTATAATAAAATGAATTACGATATTGAAAACCACCAAGAAAATTCCATTAAGGAGAAGAATGAAACATAAATTAGAAAAGTAATAAGTAAATGTTAAATGTTTCACTACAAAAAGATAGACGATTCAGCCAGCTCTCCTCTTAGCAGCATATCAAAGCTGCAGTACTCTAAAGTAAGCAGTGATGTTTACTCTGTAAATGAAAGGAATAGAAGTTAACTGTACAGTAGTGTTTATTTTTTTCCTCTAAAATTAACTAAACTCATTACAGCACAGTACTGCATTGTAAACACGATATCAATATCAAATACCATAAAGGTGTCAGGCTTCTGAGACACATCTATTGTCTAGATAGATAGTTGAATATTTCAGTAAAATTAATTAATATTTAAAACATCATTGGTCTACGTTAATTACGAGAAGTAAAAATGCTATAATAGTGTGACTTATAATGTTTTTGCACTTTTTAAAAGGTAGTTTTCAGCACGATAAATGTTAAAAGATTTAAGAGCAACTTACTATCATGTTCTTATAACGGTTTAGATTTAATCAATTCAATAAAACGGATATGTTTTTTGTGGTTCAATTGAATCAACAGTCGTCAAAATAATAATCGTTCTTTGTCTACAGTCTACAGTATACATTTATTCGATACCACTGAATCCCACTCTCTATTCTAGGTCACTCTATAAACGGAGTAGTCTGGGAACAATCCAGACTGTAAGATTGTGGAGCTAATACAACCTCAAATAATGTTGTAGCTCTATGGATTCGGGTAGGGTGAGACAGTGCCTCACTAAATCATTGAGTCCTAGTGGTCTTGGTATTATACACCTGCTCCCTTTTTACATGATCGTTCTAGCATCTGTTCAAAATGCACATAATATATAAGTGCATGATTTGTATTGTTCCAGATATAAGTATGTATACTATATAAGTATAGTCCCAGATACAAACATGATGATAAAAACATCGCCTTATCCTTCTCAAAATACCAATATGACCATACTTGAAAATCCTTGGTAACTATATAATTGCACCGACCATTATTAGAGCATGTTATGAGATCCATATTCTCTGAATGAAGTACATAAATTTATCTGTCCTCTACTTGCAGTACGGTACTCGAATCACTTTGGTAGTGATTTGTTATTCAGTGCCTATAACGTTATATTGCTAATTAAATCAATAATCTGCTAATAGCGAAGATCTAAAAACACCTGATTGGACAGAGATACTGCTTAGCCTACCTCGGAGTATATCAAATACCTGTATCTAATTTAATAGTACAAACATTCTTGTCTATTCTAATCTATATAATAACAGAGAGTAGAGTTGCTTATTTGTTTGTGTGTGTGTGTGTGCGTGTGTTTGTGTGTGTTTTGCTTTTGTTTTACGCATTTCACAAAAACGGCTACGATTTGCAACGCTAGATTTGGCGCATACTTTCCTCTGAACTCGATTCAGTGCACCTCAAAGCCCGATTTCTGATTTTCCTTCCAGAATTTTCAAAATTAATGTTTAAAACTTCAAAATTCAACATTTCGCTGTTGTTGGATCGTATGATAGTCAGAATATTATCGTCGTTCATAGATTCAAAACAGTTTTTCGTACTTAAGATTTTTATTATGATCCGCTGGCTCAGTTGATGGCATGCTTACTTCTCACGCAGAGGTCCCATGTTCAATTCTCTGTGGGGCGAAAAAATTTTTTGGTCACAAAAGTTAACGCTAAAATGAGTTGTATATTTTTCAAACAAGTTTGGTTGAGAATATTCAATTAGCATAATTTGTTTTCATAGTTTGATCTAAATTCTGATTTATAAGAGAAACTGTTATGCCATTGAACTATTATACTAAGAAGAAACTTATATCCTTCCCAACCAGTATAATAAATAAATCTGTAGCTCCCGTAATAAATATTTTCAATTCAACTCAATCCAATATCGTCTGGGCTTCAGCGGTGATTTTATGAAATTATTTTCACTTGTTAATATTATACGGTAATTGAGAGTTGATCAATGAAAAAAAAAACATGAAATTAAGTAACTTGAATTGAAATTTGCTGGGATTATTAATTGTATTATCTAAGTATTGTTTGAATCTCAACAATGTTGCAGAATGTTATATAGGCAGTAATCTCACAGAACAGCTGATCCAACATTTGATACGTCGCTTTGATGCTAAGATACACCGATAAGTCACATGTAAAAGCAATATATGAGTTCTTTCTCAATATTGCAGCTGCCAATTCCTTTGTAGAACTGGATTATTATTTCAATTATTCTCGATCGAATCTCAACTCAAATATAGGCTAAATTACAGAAAGTTTTTTTAAAAGCGAGAGTTCATTTCCATATTTTTGGGAAGAAATAAAGGTTATACAATCTAAAATCCACGTATTCATCATATTTCCTTCGAAAATACCTATTCATTTTTGTGAAAGAGAAACTCCAAACTGGACTCTCGGGCAAGACAGGGTGAAATGCTAGTCTACAATAAACAAATCATACACGTACAATTCATACACACACAATTAATTCATATTACGTGCACAATTTATCATACATTAATAACAACAAGAAAAATTGGGCAAATACTATAGACTTCTGTTTCTATCCAGTTCAACGTTCTCGGATACCCCCATGTCGATTGGTTGGAAAACAAGTCGTTTTTTCCAAAACATGGATAACAAGTTCTGTAGATTAATTCAGAATCAATTCATTAGCAACGAATTATTGATGATTCTATTGAGAACTGGTTGATAATTGATTGATAGTACAGTAATTCCAATTTCATTTAATTGGAAGAATTAATAGAGTTGAATGCTCTCAAACAAAAATTTTTGGATAGATATGAAATATTCCACTATTAATTTCATTAATTTAGAACTAATTTTTCTGATCAAAATAAACTATTTTCTGTTTCAGTTGAGCAAAGACTTGGGATACGTAGTTTACTCCGCTCTGGGCTCGTTCTACATCCCCAGTTGCATAATGGTCTTTGTCTACATAAGGATCTACTATGCAGCAAAAGCACGAGCGAGAAGAGGCATCAGAAAAGCACAAACGAGGTATGGAAGTATAATATTCTCACTCATCAGATTCGATTTATAAAATGATAGCACAGTTCCACGAGCTTGTAAGGAGGCCCATTATTTTGTTTCTCAATGTTAGTGATGAACATTCACATGTATTTTATAACATATAGCAGGTGTTGGGAATCATTAAATTATTCCTATTTTTTTATTCCTTGTTCCATAACGATCTGCGTTGTTAATATCAAATTTTTATTGTAAATTCAACGACTTGCAGTCAATTTTAATTGTGAATAAATAATATTTCTACTCACTTTTTCGAGCCAGAACGTTTTTGAGTCATGAAGACTCATCTTCAAATCCAATTTGTTTCTATGGTTTGACCATCTTTCTGACTTCTCTTCCGTTCACCGGCCATTTTGTCTATGGCGTTGGTATTGCTTAGTCACAATTCAAGTAGCTTCTATAAACAAAAAATAGAAAAGCTCCGATAGATAGAACAAAGATTTGTTCTTTCCTGGTTAGATCAGGGGATCATAGAAAAAACAATCATGTTGTATTCTGTAATGATCTTCCCTCTAATTGAATCCTGTGGGATTTATATAGCAGACCTGTACAGCAATGCTCGATACCATTTTTTTTTTTTTTTTTTTTTTTTTTTTTGAGGATGAAGCCCACATAGGTCTGAGACCTGTGCGTGGGTAATGAGTTGGATGATGGTGATTTTTGAGTTGGACCTACAGTTTTAGGTGGGTTCCGAACCACCGGGAAGTGATTTTCAGCAGAGAACAGTGTCTTTTTTGCTGGCGAATCTAATCGGTCACCGTTACAAACGGGACCTACGAGAACGCAGCTTATCTATCTGATTGAACAGATACCTGCTACGGCTCGCGGCTATCACTTCCCTACAACTTATACAATTCTTTTTGACAAGCAGTAAACATACTTTCCCACTACAGATTAAGTCATATCAACATTCACACATTATTTTTTTATCAACGGGCCCCTCTTGAGTTTGAGACTTTGGATGATCACGTTTTAATTTCAGGACTTTAATTGTATTTTATATAGTTTACTCAATATCATTACTGAACTTTATTGCTTTATTATTCATGTTCATTGATGGATAGGATTTGTTTGAGAAAGTTTCCACTCCATGACATGTATTTAAGTTCAGTCAATTCTGTTGTATACATCAAACCCATCTTACCAACATCGAATCCGCAACAAGTAGAAACCAATTTGCCATTTACTATGAAATTTCGTTGATCGTAGAGATTCCAGGTATCCACTATAACAGGATAACTAAAACAAATATAAAAGTTTAAATAATACTTAAACAGAATTTATTAATTTCGAATTCCTTTAATTGCTATCAGTTTATACTGAAGACTTCCGCAATGGCGGATATTGACAACAGTATTTAATAGCTGTTGTCAATATCCGCCATTGCGGAAGTCTTCAGTATAAACTGATAGCAATTAAAGGAATTCGAAATTAATAAATTTGTCAGTTTGTTCAATTGTCAGTAACTTCGAACTAACTTGTTTAAATAATAATCAGGTCTATAAATATTTGTGAATGGATTGTCTTTATTTTGCACTTTACATTAAAAATGTGTTGTGGGTGAAGTTGGGATACTCTTTCCCCTCCCTCTCCCTTTTAATCCACAAATACAAAGAGTGTGAATCATATAAAAAACTATGAATTGTTTCAAAGTTGAAGCTACAGAACAATTCGTATTGTAGCATCAAAGTGGGTCCCTTGATTTTTATCGGATTCCCTTCACTCTGAAGAAAATCTCATGAAGTTTCCTCGGAGCTTCTATCAAGCGGAAGCAATTATGATCTGTTGTAGTTGAAAAATATGGCTAGCCATAAACTGCATGACTATGTTTCGAATTCCCCCGAAGAGCTGCCTCACTAAACCGCAGAAGCAACTTTTGGACCAGAATATAAATCAAGTGGTGGCGAATATGCGTCAGCGTATATCGTTCGGCCCTATTTATGACAGTATCGCAGTCGTTAGCCTAGATTTTCTCCTAATAAATCTTTGGTGCTCCATGAAAACAGCCAGTAAAGTCGATGTTGTAAATTATAACCAAGGTCAAGCATTCACTGTCTATGAGACAATAACAGAGTATGTACAGTTACTCTTCATTTAGAGAAACTGAACTCTCCGTTTCACTGATTCAAACAAATTTCCTGGATTGTCGTAGACATGTAATAGAAATAGAATACGAAATGGGTCTCAGACCTATGTGGGCTTCATTCCCAGAGAAAAAAAAAGATATGTGAGTGAATGGAATACTAATTAAGATAAATGAGGATGAGTTGAATGTACTGCTGAAAAAATGAATCGATGAAGATGAGTTGGAATCTGCTGAGACAAAATACAATGTTTACCCAGATAAAAAAGTGTATTATACCTTCATGTATCATGATACTCATGTACAAGATGACATTCGATTCAATAAACACTATCCATGTGGAATAACAATTTGTCTACACGATAACTTCCTGTTGCAGTAAACCAGCATCTTTCGATGTTGTATCAACAAGAATGAATAAAAAATCAAAATTGAAGATTGTGATCATTTAAACAAAAGCTATGAAGAAGTTGAAGAAGATAGTTCAAAAACCAGTAATGTTTTACATAGAAGGTAATAACTCTCGACAATAATCAATGTTGATGAAATAATGTTGAATGTGACAGTTGACTTTACCCTTCAAACCAATATAATATAATTATAAATATATATATATATATATATATATTATTGCTGAGCATTGTGCTGTGCTCTTGCGTTAACAGACACAAAATTCACTGCTTCATTTCCTTGCACCATCTTAATAAGGTTGTATCATTGCCATTTTTCAGATTAGTCTTTTGATCTCTTGATAAAACTTTTTGTGATATGTCAATTAATTTCTATGTGCTGTGGAATCGACGAGAGCTAGAATGAAATCAATTGCATGGAAAAGTGTCAGCTAAGTCTACACCACGGTTTTAGATCGAACAAGATTCAGATTCCTTAATCGCAGTAGCTTGAACGACTGACTGAGGCAATGGATTAGTCTGTCTAGGCAGTACCGATAGTTTTGCTTGTACAGGTGTCTTCTGAATTTGAAACATAATAATCTCTCGAAAATTTTCTCGCATTCGTTATTGAACAAAGTTGCCAGATAAGTGATTGAAATCCTTCGACTCGTACTTCCATACAGATAGGATGATACATTCTCATAACTCGGACAAAGCTTCATTCTGAAAAATTATATTTTTCTTCAGCCAATAAAGGGAGAACAGCTGTTTTCTCATAGCTTTTTCCCCCCTAGCCATTGTTCCCACGTAACTGAAACTTCACTTGATAGAAAGCTAAAATATATTGATGAATAAGACTGATCAAACAACTATCCAAATCTAAAACTATCATCGTGGTCATCTAGACTCTAGACCTAGAGGTTGTGATACAGTTATTCTCAACGCTTTTTCAGATGGAATCTACACTGTATCTGCTCTAAGCTCTCTTTGTAGCAACAGGTGTCTCTCATTTGGACGGCCTCTGAGAAGAAAATTGTCTGGAATAACGCAGACTACATTTAGAGATTCTGAACCCCAGAAGATTCAGCAGACTGCAACTTCTCCAGTTAATGGTTTGCAAGTACTGGCAAATTGATTAGGGAACAATGTTCCCCATCCTGGATAATGAATATTTAATTATTCATCACTGCAAGTGGTTATGAAATTAGGCAGGCAGGACTAGACTCTCAAGGCTGTTCCGCCACTGACATATTAACAGGGTTCTCACAATATTGCAAAAAAATGTACAAGTGTTCGAGGAACCTAATTACAAAACATAGATACTCATAATATTCTTTGACCAAGCCTTATAAAAATATTGATCTATATTTCGTATCAATGTCAAGTCTTGAAACTAGTCTTGTAAATGAGTGTTCTGTAAATAAAGCCCTTCAAAATTAGAACATTTTTATGTAATTACCTGGTAGAGGCTTTTATGATAATATTGGCAATATCAAGCTTGATAATATTAGAGGCTAGATTAATATAGAGGCTATTATGATAATATTGGCAATATCAAGCTTTTTCCCTGTCAGATTATTATCATGTTTTTAATATTGCGACATTATGAATTACACCAACCCATTACATTATAAATAATACCAATTATAATATTGGAGATATTAGGAAAAAGCATGTCTTTTGCAGAATCAGTAAGAATGTTAACTGGATCAGGGTTTAGAAAAAATTACTTCAATCTCATTTCATTTTCCAAGATGCTTCATCAAGTCGGATTTCATGGAAGATTCGTTGACATGCATCCGTATTGATGCTATTACAGAAATAGAATGCATTTACTCAACGGTATTATTACAAATAATTTATCTCATCGTCGATTATATTGGAGCATTATATATTGCCTTGAAATAAAAGAAAAATTCTTAATTTTATCAAAAAGACTCTTATCACTTTTCGTCAATTTCTAGAACCATTCACACATAACAATCAGCTCGGAAATACTTGGAAATAATTAGCTCGAAATAATGAACCGTAAAGCTTAAATTATAAATAGCGTGTTACATAGTGGCCCATACAATATAGCAGCCCTTCATAATCATGTTGTAGCCTGATTATGATAACAGCTTGATTATCATAAATAAGGCTCTACTATAATTGGCAATAATACATCCAGCTCTATCAAAATGTAAACATCAACCAGTAGCATCAGTCAGCTTTACTAGCAATAACTAATTTTGTTTCTAACGTTCACGAAATGATAGCTTTTGTTGAAGTCTCGTAGATTACTTTTCTTTTAAAAAGCTGTATCTAATCTTCAATGTCTCCTATTCCAGTTATACAATAACACTAGAATATAAAGAGTTTTCTTCACATTCTGAGAGCTTTTTGCCATCACAAAGTACGTATCTAAAGGGAAATTCGATGACTCACTGCTCAAGTCAAAGAGCCGAATACATTGTTATCTGTCATAACTTGACGTCTTGTATTAAAGTTTCCAGTTTCATATCAAATTCATGAAGCTTCATCCTTGTGGAATCTTTCGCTTTTCCAAGTTGTCTCCAGCATCTCTTATCTTTCTCTTTATTTTCAGACTCACATCCAAGTTTTTTCATCATACGAAACTCGGCTAGCGTGATAGTCCTCACTCTGTGTTGTGCAAAGTTCTATCTTGTGGCTTGAAACTTTTTGCAAGTTCAAACTCTGTATACAAACAACAAGAAGAGGTGAAAGTACTGGGATATCCAACAAATTTATTTATTGGACACGTCCATTCTTTCAATTATTCCAACATTCAAACTTTTAGAAAATTGATTCCATAGAGAATTTATCATAACGTAATGATTATTGATCATCAATTAATTTCATATTATGACAGAAAAATAAATAAATAAATTATAGAAAAAAATGAATACTATTGTTTAACCTCCTTGTAGGATAGAACACAATGTAGAATAAAAGATAATTGAATATAGAAATAAAATGATAATTGAATAATAAAAAAAATGATAATTGACAGGTTCATCGAAGTAGGAGACTCCTTGAACAAATACTCCCAATAATACATTGACATGAATTTGAAATAAAAGACATAACTAACGAAAAATAATAATTTATTTCCAAATTTTAAGACACTAGTTGAAAAACAGATTTCTTCTGGTTAGGTGAGAGATTGAATACTTTAAAATTGAATAGTGAGTGCAGTGGGTGTGCTATTAAAAGTGGGAGTTGTGAGAGTGTTTATGGGAGGATTCACGATGATGCTGAAGAGGGTGTGAGATTTTAAGTTGAGTTGGTCAAGTACAATGTGGAATGGGATGTTTATAAATTTTTCATTGTTACAATGTGTTAAGTTTTTCTTTTGGGGTGATGTAGAACCTGTGTCAATGCTAATGAATGAATGTACCCTTTTAAATAAATTTGCCATCTTGCTTTGATGCTTAGATTTGAGTACTCAGCATATTAAATATTGTTTTTGAGAGATCTGTTTATTGATAGTTCTCTACAATATAACGACATTTTACATGAATTTCAAAGTTGTACAAGCATCATGGAATAGCATTGATCTAATGTCATCAACGACATTGATCACGATTTAGCTTACTCGAAATTACTTTTAAATGCAGAAATTTAAAAATTGACTTCAAAGTTCCTTACTACTTTGTTGCAGGGCTCGGCCCGAGGTGAAGCATCCCGCGCCGCCGTCCGTCACAAGTCCTGTTGACAGAAACTCCAATTCTCCAGTGCCAATACCTATAGAAAGTAAGCCCCCACCCATTCCTACAGTCACGTGTGACTTTGCTTCGGACATCTCAACTAGCGACAACGCTGAAGGCCCTCAGGACCCCGGAGGAGGGGGAGGAGGAACAATATCTACTCTCGAAATTCAAAAAGATACACTTAAGGTGAGCTATCAATACCAATTTAATAGAATTGAGAATTCTGTAATAATCAACCATTAATTTATTAAACTCTTGCTCTTGGTGGAGGTGGGGGGGAAGGGAGGAGGATAATGTCAGCATACAGCAATTTGTAACCAGATACAAATAGTATATTTAGTTGTAGTATGATAATTTCAAATGAAGGACAAAAGTTTTTACGCATTAATAATAACTAATAAGCATTATAAACTTAAAAAACACTTTTGAATGGAAATTGACTCACGTTATGGCGTGACGGCCGTTTCGCTCTGTTGTCTAGAGCATCATCAGACGTCCCATAGTACACTCCCGGGTCACAGTGTGTACTGTGGGTCGTCTGATGATGCTCTAGACAACAGAGCGAAACGGCCGTCACGCCATAACGTGAGTCAATTTCCATTCAAAAGTGTTTTTTAAGTTTATAATACATATTAGTGGAAACAAGATGGATCTTCAACATCATAACTAATAAGCGTTTGACGTTTATTGGTGAAAAAACCCTTTTGGGTAATTCCACCTCACCCTGTTTGAGCCATGCCATGAAAAACATGATATAGCTAACTACAATATCAGATTGGCTCCAAACCATCGAGTAAGTGATAATAGAGATTATAATAACATCAAGCCATCACGCAATGCAGTATTATCATATAGAAGGGAGACGTGACGTTGAAACTGGACACATGGTTACTATAACTTTGAAATTAATGTAAGATTGCCAATAATTTAAGATGAATATAAAACTAAGATAATGTTTCGTTCATATAATATTCATAACATGAATGTCACAAATACCAATAAATTCTCGACTGACACTAAGAAAGCTTTATTTTTGTTTTTATGGGAGTGAAACCCTCTTTTTAATTGTAATTCTCACGAGATTTTTTCTGAATATATATATTCCCCCCCCCCCCCCCAACACCGAAAACGTTTTTGGATTCACCTCAGTGTTACATTCAAATACATAAATTTTAATAAAATGATAATGTCCATGGGAGTCACCGGCCTTGGAGATAACGAGTTTTATGACAAATGGATACCCACAGCTCTTTGTATAGAGAATAGTGCGTGGCCCAAACAATGTCATTTGACAAATAATCAAATGAATGACTTTAGTTCTCTCAGAAGCTGAGAACATAACTAACTCATAAAATCTGAAAGCAGAGAAAAGTATTCTCAAATATTTCTTCTAGAATATGTAATATTTCCAGGAACCTATCTCTGAAAATATACGCTCAAAGTGAGTGGAAGATCAATCAAGAACAAAGAACGGGCCGATTGATGTTTTAGCCGTCATGGGCTGTGTTATTGATGCTATGAATGGCTGAACAGCCCTTTCATTGGGAGCTGGACTAGTGCCAGCCGAGCAACAAAGTAGGTAGTGTTCGCCTATTCGCCCGCCTTGTGGCAATGGCAATGGCCATTGGCTCGAGACGTTCTCCTGGTGAATATTTATTGGCACTGGAAGCCCTACTCATGAGTTTGGAATAACAGCAGGCAGCACCAAACTCACCCTTTTCAAGAGTAATAAGAGTAATACTGCATTCGAGCAATACTAGCGTCAAGAAGCCAAGAAGGAATAAAATGTCGTGTTAAGGAGAGATTTTACAGTTAAAAAAATGTTGTCCACTCAACATTTATGCAGGATAATATACAGCGTTCAATAAAAACTCATCTAATTAGTTAATTGAGAGAGAAAATTTTGCAATAGTTGTCATCTGCAACTATTGGGCTCACTGGGTTCGACGAAACGATATCCACAGAAAAAATATAACGGTTTATTCCAAATGTTTTGTCTCGAAGATCTGCATTAAAAATAGTAAAACTCGAATCTTTGTATGTATAACTTGAAAAAAAATTGATTCTGAATAGATCGTTGAGGTTTAAGGCTACAAGAGATAAAAGTGTTTCCGGCTTGATCTTCAAGCTAATTATTTATTGTACAAGGATGTTTTTCTGGACCATGCGCCGGATTGTTTAGAATAATGAAACAAGCACAGAGAATTCAGCACATTTTTGGACCGAGTTCTACTAAGAACAGCAGAAAGAAAATGTTGTGGAAGAGATCATGGAACGAAGAATGATATAATATTTATAAAATAAACATTTGACAATCTGAGTGTCGCGGTTATCGATACCTGAGGTGACTCTAGAACAATTCGTTTGTGCTTAGTATTTGAATTCAGTTCCAAAAGAACAATCGACATAAAAGTAAAAATCGTTTAGATTTAAAAAGCTCCTCCAACCACATAGATAGTACGACTATCTGCGAATTAACTGGTGAATGACAAGAAATTCTTTTAATTTGTGATGTTTTCCATGACAAAATACTTTATGAACAATCCAATACCAAAACTGACACTGTATTTCTTTTTGATATATAATTTTCACTCACTTATACAGGAGATACTGCAGGGATGCATTTTACTTCTGAAGTGAGGCTAATGAAGCTTCTCTTTAGAAGTGAAATGTATTTCTCCAGTACCTCCAGTATGAGTGAGTGGAAATCATAAATATTAAACAAAAATAAAGTGTCAATTTTTATACTAAATTCTTTTAATGAGCAGCTCAGTTACAATCTGTTCAGCCTGTTACAATCGAAGCATCGAAACCGTTTATCAGGGTTCAGATATCTCAATTCGCAATGTTGAATGGATAGCTCCCTTATAAGCAATAGCTTTCATTCTAAAGAATGGAAGTGTGCCTCTTTGCTATCTGTGATTTCCATGATTATATGCTATCAAAAATTAGGCGAGGCAGATATTGCTTGTACAAACACTTAATCCTCAGGTTACCATTAGCCAATCACCAATTTAGCTTTCGGCTATTGCAAGAAATTATCTTTCTCTGTTATCAGGTGATGTCGAGCTCTTCGATGAAGGGCAGCATGCCTCCTCCAGTGGGCTTTCGAGGCTCAACGCTGTCAGTGAACGGAGACCTGGCGGCGATATCAGTGCGAGGCCGGGCGCCGAGTGTTGGCATCGACGCAGATATGGTCAGCGAGTTCGACCCGAGCTCATCGGACTCAGGCGTCGTGTCGCGTTGTGCCGTTGTCAAACCACTCAAGCTCAGGTTCTGCAAGCCCATTTTCGGGCGGAAATCATCGTCCAAGGCCAAGCGTGAGGTAGGACACACATGATTACGATATAACATCACTTGTTCATACCCCGATATATCAAATTATCCCAGTAGCATCATTATTACAATAGAACATCGCTGGTCCAAACCCAAAGAATCCGTAAACTCAGTGATGGAATCCTATCCCGTTAATTCTGTTAATCCCAGGTCCTTCACTTCATTGAAAATCAATACAATTCAAATAGTTCCAATTGTTTCTTTAATAAAATAATAAAATTAGACTGGACAGAAACAAACACTTTATCATTTAAGAAAATATTTATATTCCAGCTCACAAGTATAGCACGGTAATTAAAGTAGTAGAGACGGTAATTGGAACCAAGAGTTTTTAACGTAATATTACAAATATTTTCAAAACTCATTCAGCTTTCAAAGAATTTTATTCATTTTACTTGAATACATGAATTATTATTATACTACCTATTTCTTCATGTTCCTTCCAATATAGTTTTAACATTCAGAGGAAATGAGGCAATAAAATAACGTGCGAAATTTATTTGAATCTGGAAAGATGTGAGGGAGCTCTCCACCTTTTAGATTATAAGATTATTAGTAGACTGCGTCACGTGATAGACCAGATTGGTAGCAAATGTTTTTGTAGCAAGAGGACCCTCTTCATTCATTTTCGGGATTTTCAGCTGACCACATGAATAATAATTTCAACTATAAATTTCTCTCAATAATAATACAGAATTTTATTGAAAACAAAAAAAACTAGGTCATTGAAAAATACACTACCGTATAGGAGCAGCAATTGACGGCCATTCATCGCAAATACAGGCATTTTCAAAATATCATGTGTTGATTGATCACAGAGCTCATGGATGGATTCATTATGAATTGATAAAATCAAAGTCAGAACTCCATCACTGCACCAGAATTTGAAGACAATGCCGTAGAAGAATTCACTTGTATTGAAACGTCAAAGTTTGGACCACTCAATCAGATGTGCACATCACAAAGTTAAGGGTAGATGACTGTCGATTTCACGAGGAGTGGAAATACTCACTTTTCTCTTTGTTGTTACAGTCTATCGATGTGAATAAATTGATTACAAACATTAATTGTGGTTTTGTAACTGCAACGTTTGTAACATCGCGTCCTATAAAATCTACATATGAAAAGGCTTAGACTGCTTGATTAGTTCAATTCAGTCGCACTGTAATTATTATGCCGGCCGAGTAACAAAAGAGCATGAAATCGTTTTTTGGCCTCCGATTCGAATTGATTCCGATATGGAATGTAACGATAAATCGCGCGGAAAAGCTATTTTGGTTGTTGCTTTTGTGCTACCGTATAGCGGCGTATTCCCATCCCACATCGGGCGCTTTTCCGTTTTCCATCCTTATTTTGCAGAGCTCTTGACGTTGCCACTGTGCAACTCACAGGAATCTCCTCCCAAGGGATGTTGAAAGGCAACTTCTATTGCGTAGATTGCACAGAGCTCACTGGACTACACCAGAGAGACCAAGTCCCCTTGACCCGGTCAATGTCGCTCTACAAGCTAATTCATATTCTTTGAGAGTTGACATTTCAGAGTTAGTCGCGAGTGCCAACTGTCATTCTGTATTCTTCTCGTTGGAAAAATATGGTCCGTAGTGGAGTGCGCACTGCGCAGTTCAAGTGCGATAATTCCATTATTTGCAGTCGTTCAGGAGTCCTGGATTTTTTTCTCATCGATCCAACTCTGTGATAATTAAGTGGAGAGAAATACGTCAGTAAACAACCCACTCTAAATAAACTCATCACAAAAGTTCGAGTTGGATCTCAACTATGGTTTGGAGTCTCAATCCTTCCACAATAATTTACATACTTTTCAATCAATTTGACTAGCTCTTCTGCCTATATTCTACTGATCTTTTGTAGATTGACTGGAGTGGAAGAAAGGAAGAATGAATGAGAAAAAGAAAAGAAGGAAGTAAAAATACAATTCACTCAAGTTCAATCAAAATAATCAGAAAGGCCTAAAATTAACAGTAACCTACTTACAGGAGTAATTATTATGGTAAATTTCCTTCACAAAAACAAACCCAACAGATTTGAAAAATCCAATGATTGGGCTTGTTCCTTTTCCTGACTGGTATCCCTTAACTTCGCAAAAAATATTTTTGTTGTGAAATGTATACATTCAAATTTTATTGTTGTAATTTTAATGTGAAATACAAAAGTAGGGACACGAAAAAACTCAAACAAGACTCCATTCCGACTCAAAGAATCTAAAAAGATCTAGCCTCATGATGTGTTCATTCACCTTCATCTCAAATTATATTTTTCAACCTGGTCCACTCATTGACCATGCAGAATGAAAGGAAAAAAATACAAATACAATACAAACTTATGAGAGATACACCAATACATCATTATAGTCCTTTCATAAAATGTGCTATTCATAGTGTGAAAAGTTTTCATTGGCTTTGTTCAAGTAATAAAATACCCTCATTTCAACGATTGAATGAAATTAAGATGCGTTCATTTTAGAGTTGAAAAGAAATCTCTTAACCTTGAATAGGTCATATACATGAAACTACTTCCTTATTGACAGGTTTAACAAATATCGCATTTCTTATACCAGTAACGTTGAATCAAGATGATAACTAATTCGATGTATTTCAATGATAGAGCTGTAAAGTCATGTTAATCATCAACTTACCAGAAAATCGATTTACAATTTTTCATGACTATCACTGTTCTTTTATTGTTCCAAGAGTCGTCACTGAAAATTAAAAAAAAAAATCGAAAAATATCTTCCGCGCTTTGTGAGGTTGGCAAACGGAAATAGAGTGAACAAGGAAACTCAATTACCAGCGTATAAAATAAGGCTCTTCCAACTTCTCCATTCCTTCGTTCCTGTTGTTCTTGTCGTTTTAGCATTTACTCAGCAACTCGTTGACAAACTGTCAAGAATAACCACAAAGATGAGCGTCCTATGTTATCACATGATTAGTGTGTTCCTCTCCGTACAACTTTTGTAACATACGGTAATTAATAACTTTTGAAAGTAGACTTCCTCATGTAATTTTCCACATGTTGACTAGAACATGCAAGTGGAATGACAAGTACAAAGTACAATTATTTATCGGAATAATAGAATCAGTAATTAATATCATTGATATTAGGCTACTATCATCGTCATACTCAATAAGCTCGCTATTTTATCTTCTACGCCGATTAGTGGAAAATCTGAGCTCCATTAAATAAAAAATAATAGTACTCCTTTATGCATATTTACCTGCTTTTACTTTCCACTTCGATATACGCACTATTTGCTATTTACATGGTTCTCGGTTTACCTGATTGATGCTTTATCATTTCTAATTCCCTAGCAGTGATTTGAATGAAAATAAATCTCTCTTGTTCACAAAAGGAAACCCGTGAGGTTTTTCCTCTAGTTGGGTAATCTCCAACTTCTCAGTAAGCAGGCATTTTCAAAACATTTTTCCATTATTACTGGTTGAGTTTCTTGTCATGTTTTCAGCAGCCAGACATTCCTAGAACAAATGTGTTATTACTTGCCACTTGTCACTTGATACTTCTTGTCTCATAATTAGGTTTGATCACCTGAGAATTGTTAGTTGTTTTCCCTGGTTGGGCACTCACGTAGTATGGGTTCCAAGTGGAATGATGTGTGACGTTTTGTTTCTATATAAAGCTTCTCTCAAATTCTCAGCTATGGTATTAATAATTATGTTAATGTTCTCCCCTTCACCATCGCATTCCTATTCGAGAAAGATTCTGGTCTCCAGCTAATGATCAGCCTGTCTCAAAACACATTTTATCTCAAACTCAAAAAGCTAGTTTTCACTGCTAGAAGTCTCCTACTTTTTTCCAAATGTTAAGAGACTTTCGGCTTGTTTGCCATTCTTTGCACTTTTTTCTATTCTGCTGCATGAACCAGGCTTGAGAGGCTCACTGGTAGTCAATGTAAAAGACGTTGATTGTATTGTGCAGCTAATAACCACGATGAATCTTCAAAGAATTTCCCATTCAAAATATTATTATAGAATCTTAGTGATTTTCTTTTTGGAACGGTTTCTTAATTAATATGTATTTTGTGTTTAAAGGTGATCGATATGGGCAGAATAAGCGGAGGCAGTCCGTTGCCGGAAGCTGGGTCGGAGGGGCCAGTGGTGGTTCCACCCAAGATCCAGAAGCCGCGCGACCCAGAACGCGAGAAACGGCGATTGGCCCGCAAGAAGGAGAAACGCGCCACTCTCATTCTCGGGCTAATAATGGGCTCCTTCATCGCCTGCTGGCTGCCTTTCTTCTCTCTCTACATACTTACGCCTATTTGCAAGGTAGGAACTCTATTTTTGATTCATACTCTATTTTTGCAGTTCATTCTATTGTGTATGTAATGATAAAATAAGGTTATAGTAAAGGTAAAGGTTACAAAAACTTTACTCTACTCACCTTTGGTTTTCTAAATTAAGAAACATTTCTTGGTTCATTATAATAAAAGTTATAAACATTCGTTCAACTGTTCAGATAAACTCAATCAAATATTGAATAATAAGACGAAGTTGTCACAGCCACATTTACTAAAAATAGTGAGATACTAGTTTCGGTTGTTATACCATTATCAATCTCAATTAAACTAAAACTAGAGTACAGTGTAGCTTAATATATACTGAACACGGAATAATACTATTGGCTGAGGGATGGGCTGACCTTCGTTGACGGTTTGTGATTGGCTGAAGGCCATAACAAGTCACGCCCACTGGTGGGAGGAGCAACATGAAAAAATAAGAATCAAATCAAGAACTAAAACTGAAGAAACAAAGAAGAACAATACACAAGTAGGCTAGAATTGAATCAATTTTCAGTTAAAATATTGGAGCTCACTGAACTGTAGTCAAGGTTAACCGAGAAAGACACCTAAAGTGTCTTCAAGTGTTTTTAAGTGAAGTGTCTTTCTCGGTTGACCTTGACAACATTTCACTGAGCTTTAATTGTTTAATTTAATAATTATTCAATTCTAGCCTGCTTGTATATTGTTTTTCTTTGTTACTTTCTAGATGTTCACGGTTTTTAGTTCTTGATTTCATTCTTATTTTTGCTTGTTGCTCCTCCCACCAGTGGGCATGACTTTTTATGGCCTTTAGTCAATCACAAACCGTAAATGAAGGTCAGCCTATTCCTTAGCCAATACTATCATTCTATGTATAGTATATATAAAGCTACTCTGTACTTTAGTTTTAGTTTGTTCGAGATTGATAATGGTATAACAACCGAAACTAGTATCTCACTATTTTTAATAAATGTGGTTGTGGTTGTGAAATGTGACTGCGTTCTATAATTCATTATGGATATCTTCTATAATAACCCCATCATCTCTACCAAAAAAGGCCATTAGTTAGTCCAATGTTAGTAAGATATTACTAAATATCTTAGTAACTTCATTATAATACGTAACTGTTGGATTATCCATTGAGTAGAAATCTTGAAAATCTATTTCACTTAGTTCAATTTTCACCTGACCCTCCTTAATGCTAAGAGTATTAGATATGACATCATCTTCAAAACAATATCTACCCAAAATTTGCATTGTTATCTAATGGTGATCAGATATTTGTGTTTGAATGATACCTTTCAAAATGCTCACATAATAGGTTTTCATAAGGTTATGTCCATTTCGCAACCGTCCATTTGACGACTGTGCAAAAAACAGTCCATTTCGCGACCGTCTACCAGATGAAGGGCTCTATTGTTCAGAAGAACCTAACCTAACCTAACTCCGCCAAATACTCTTGTTAGATCGATTTGTTTGCTTTGATTGCTAATCTCTAATTTCCTATTTGACAGCCTCTATCTTTCTAACCTCAGTACGAATTCCACTCCAATTCTTTCAGTAAATAACCATAGTTATAAAAGTACTACCATGGATGACATTTCTAGGGAGTACTTATTGATAGGATTTGCCACTCCTCTTATTGTTCTTCTGAACAATAGAGCCCTTCATCTGGTAGACGGAATGGACTGTTTTTTGCACGGTCGTCAAATGGATGACAACTCTCATAATGATTAAATCTTATTATTAAAAATTGAACTTTCTGTATTAATATTGATATCACAACCATTTATATAACAGCATTATTATTATTATTATTATTTCTATTCACATTTATTAGACTTCAAATTCTGCTAGAAGCTAAAGAATATTATTACAACATTTACCACTATTTAGTTTCAAATATCCTTTTATGCATTCATACAAATGTGTAGTATAATTCAAATTTGTGAGAACAAAATTTTTAATAGCATAAATCACTATACCTCCTCCTCTTCGTTGAACCCTTTTAACTCGGGTACATGTTACATCCTCCTAAATAATAATAAATTCATTTTATTTGTTCAACATAC
This sequence comes from Conomelus anceps, assembly GCA_948455865.1. Lineage (NCBI taxonomy): Eukaryota > Metazoa > Arthropoda > Insecta > Hemiptera > Delphacidae > Conomelus > Conomelus anceps. The sequence continues at coordinate 26,340,549 of OX418217.1, forward strand.
ATTGTTATACAAATGAGTTGATATCAAGAGACAGTAAATAATTTATTAAAACATGCATACAAGGTCTAATCCTCAATTAGTGACGAAAGCAATAACAAATTCTAACAATAAATCATATAACATGCAGATAATATTTTTATTCATGAACATATATTTTTTTGCCGAAATCTATCAGTCCTTTTCAATTTCACTTAACTTTTAGCACTTTTTTCTATTAGAATTAAATATATAAGTAGAGACATGTATATGTCCTTCAAGGAATAATAATAACAACTGTAATAATTACTAACAACTAATAAAGCCAGCCAAAAAAAAGGTAACTTTTATCAATGGTAACTTTTTATCAAGTCAAGACTAATAATATTCTATGTAGTGGTGAGCAGTGTAAGTTAGCATTAATAATTAATTATCTTGCTCTATCTGTCTCAAACACACTACATTCCCTCCTGGCAAGTGCTTTTACAGTATACTGGTACACATGCTTGATTTTTCTTCATTCAATTTTGATGATAAAACCATTAGCTTATTAACGTTTCGAATTATATTACTAACATGAGGTGAAATGTACAGTATCCTTAAATTTTCATAAGCAGGACAGACCAGGAGGAAATGTATTGATGATTCTAACTCTAAATCACAGGCGGGGCAAGTTTTCTCTGCATCAAGCTGATACCTCTGACCATTTATATAAAGGAATGTACTTGTTGACACTCTAAATTGTGTTATACACCGAATCATTCTAATTTGCAATTCATAAGTAAGCTGTTCTCCCAGTACAGAACTAGGATTAAACAATTTATAAAAAAGGGATCTTTGCGAATTCTGAGAAAGACATGTATCCTCATCAATTATTTTTCTTGCATACGTTTCAAGAATTCTGTCTCTGTTATTGATCAATTCAATTGCATCAAATTCATGTTTCACATCCTCCTAAATTGAACAGTGATATTTCATTTTCATCAATTTATTCCCACCTCGATCAAAACTAGAATATGAGACATTTGATAAGTGAAGAAGCAATTTGTTAAACTGACTTTTAATACCAGCCATATTAAGACAACACAAAATCAACATGCTAGATTTTTCCTCGTACTTTAAAAAATTATAATTCTTGCTCTTTCATAGTCGATAAATGAATTAAAATTTTAATTTTTAATATCATGAACGATATCTTCCATCATGTTATGTGAAAAAGTACATTAATAAAAAACTTAAATAAAACAAAGTTAATTTTTCACAAAAAAAATCGTCCTTCAAAAAATTTTATTTAGGGAATTCTATAGGAGAACACCAAAGCAAATATTGCCTTGTATATTTTGCATATTTACAGTTGTCAATTTTCTCGATATTCCTTCCATTATCTAACTTTAGTACCAATGAATCATCTGATTTCTTTGCAAAAACTTTCCCATATATTTAACCCATACTTATCTCATTCAAAACAATACGCAAATGGTACTGAATATAAATGAAATTCAAAATATAGGATGATTAGCATACTCTCGTACCCGTCATTGATTTTGTGAGTCTAATGAAACTAATGAGTGATAATGAAACTAATCAACTCATTCAATCAGTTTAATCAGTTTGATTAACTCATGTCGTATTCAGGTAATTTAGTCATCATTGAATCTTTGAATAATTAATTTCTTTTGCAGGTCAAAGTGGGATATGAATGTTAATTTGTCAATCATTCCTGCTCGAAATTTCAATAATTTGATCAAAACTGATCACTATGACATTCATATCAAATCGCTAATTCCAACTTGCTCAATTTTAGAATGAGTGAAACTAATCGTTATAACTATCAGGTTCAAAATTCAGTCTTCCCAAGTTAGTGCAAATGTAATGTCGCATAATCTTCATTGTAGGTTAATATTTCAGGTTGAACATAATTGTTCTAAAGCCCTAATGCGATTGAATGCCGCAAAAAAAGAATTCTGACGTCAGTTTTGAAGAGAGAAATATTCTGTATACATTTTGAAAATCGTAGTAGTGCTTCTGTGTCACGAAATCAATTTTGCAGATTGAAAATTTGTTCTAGAGAGATATCTATTCAATTGGACAAAACGTGACTCTGCTTGTGTGATTATAGCGCATTATAATTAAATATAAAAATGCTTTAACAAGAAAACTATTTCGTAATTGAGAAGCTCCATTGAGTCTATTCAAAAACTTCACATTCATTTCAACATACATACTTTATCACTCATACAGTTCAATGCAACATAATTATGTAACGCATTTCAATATTTTTTATTTGCAGCTTCACATTTTCTCTACTTTCTCTTATAATAATTAGTTCAAAATGTAGTACTTTTAGAGCTGAGTCTCCAGCTTGAATGTTTTAAAGGAGTTCATACTCGAATTAATAGCAAAGTGCGAGTTAATCTGATATAATCCCAATTAATTGATACATCTCCCTCCAATTCAACTGTTATGGAGTTCTCATTTTGTATCAAATGGAATTAGGCAAAATTAGTTTCTATGGCCTATATTCACCAGCTTTACGCAACTCTATCTGATTGTGTTAGAGATTCCCATTTTGTGCAACTAACCAAAGTTCGTTTTCATGTCTCATCTCATGACAACAAAAGCTCTAAATCAATTATTCATCCAACAATATTATTCGCATGAAGATCCTCAAGTGTGGATGAAAAAATTCGTGTTACAGGTGTGTCAGGTTCCGCCTCAGGCCTTTGCCATCGCCTTCTGGCTAGGCTACATGAACTCCGCCCTGAACCCAGTCATCTACACCATCTTCAACAAGGATTTTCGCAGAGCATTCCGCAGGATACTATTCAAATAGCGGGAGCATTATCTGCTATAACTAACGCACGCTTTTAATTCCCGAATGCCACTTCACTACAGAATACTTTTCACCAATCGCTCACGCCTACAAAATACATTATATTGTACGAAATGTTACATCTTCACGATTGACTGTCAATTTTCATTATCGGCAACATAAGAGAGAATTAAGTAAACAATATTTGAAAACTAATATCATCGTGAAATGTTGAAGCTTTTTTCTCCGAGGTAGAAAGAGCTCAGTTTACAAAACTAATCTTGGTTCCTTATCGCCGATTTCTTATTATAACAATGTGATAATCGATTATCTTGACGCTGATGTTTATATCAATAATATAATGCATTTCAAATGAAATAGCTATAATCCTGTGAGCTCTGGTGGAATTAAAAAAAAAGGCCTGACGTGAAGTGGCAAAACAAAGACATTATAATATAATTATAATAGGAAAATTGTTGAAATCCGTGAGATATTTTCTACTTCCCTTTTTATACGCAACAATATATTTTTATCGATTTCTACGTCTATGTGAAGCATTTATTTCAACATGTGTGAAAAGGTTTGGTGTTTTATTTTATTTTAAAATGTATATTGTAATAGTCGAATGTTAACGAGTTGTTTTGAACATTAAAAGGTGGTACTGTTTTGTGTAAGTAATATTCTATGTGAAGGTCTCTTCACAAACGTTATGGGTCTTTTTAATGTAGATATTGACAGCTTTATCGGAAATTCCTAGTTAATGAGTGAGTATCTGTTTTCTCAGAAAACACGAATGTGTTGAAAGTTTTCAAACTTACTTTTTATCATCCAACAAATAAGTTTGCTACGAAAGGATGAAGGCAATATCAACCCAAATATTAGTATAAGGCTTAAAAATACATTTCATGGGATCGCTTGAAATTGTTTTCGAAACTTGTAGCTTCTAGAGTATGATTTGAAGAATAGTTTTTCATAAACACTGGCATGCTTTTTAAGATTTTTTATATTTCTTTTTCAATATTAATTTTAATATTATGCAAGTCTTATTCTATGAACCAGGGGCCAATTATTGTGTATATTTGAGATTTTTATATGGAAAGTGCAACTTTGTATTGAAGTTTATTTGTTTGTTTACGCAGAGATGATCCTCCGATAAAAAATAATGCTATTTCATATTTGCAAACAAATCAAGACAAATCAGACTCGTTGTAATTTATTCATTTGAATAACTTCAACACATTACTCAAAAACCTTGTTAAAAAGTATTTACAGAAAAATCTGTTAAATAAGATTAATATCCTTTCTCCTCCAGATATCTAAGCCCCAATTTTTGTACGAATTGCATCCGGTTTGAAGCGTGGATCTCCCTTAGCTTAGCCTTCTATCCTTCTAATAATTAAAAAATATATTTTCTTCCTGACCCTTTTTCTCATTTTAAAAGAAGAATGCTCAGAATCTTCTCCAAATCAAACATTCATTATGTTGCATTTTCAAGCTCAATAATGAATATAATCAATAAGAATGTTGAACCCCAATAATATTCAACTACATTGAGCTATAACAGTACTTATTTTTATCATTCATCTCACTTAAAGGAAGCTATTGACACTGATCGTATATATTTCAACCACTCGAGAGGGTGCAGTTGTTCTGTCAAATTCAAGTACTATATTTCGAACTGGTATTGCCTGAACAATCAAGTCAAGAGAATAAATAATATTTTGTTGGTAATTCATGTTTGTGATGCCAGCTTTAGGTTACAAGACTTTTCCACAGCAATAAATAGTTAAAACAATAAATTTCACACAGCGTATAAAATAATTTTAACAGGAACTGTTTGTGTTTTAGCTATGTGAATGATTTTTTGTGCCTATTATTGATCAATTTTAGGACTATTGATTCAAGCGTACGTTTTCTATGTATTTCACGATGTCTGTGTTACCAAACTTCTCTAGAATATGATTATTATAACAACATAATAACATAACACCTCAATTACATTGGTTTTATAATAATTGTGCATACCTTTCAAAATTCAATTTTGGTTCTCATCACATAAAGCTTTTTATTTGAGGGTTGACATTGATTTACAATCAATAAAAGGTTTTTATTTTTCTGATCATCACTCACTTCAATAAAAATTACATAAATGTTATTCATACCAATCAATTCAATTACCGTATTGATTGAATTTTATTTACGAAAATAATTTGCAGTCTTAGCTATCAACCATACAAATACATACTGAACCATGAATTTTCTATTTCTGAATTGTTTAATTCAGCTATTTATACCAAGAACACTTACTCTTTTATTGATTGTATCTTCAACAATTCTTTGTTGAAAAAATTATGATTTGTTCAGAAATACTGGTTTGTAGGTGACGGAATATAAAGGAAATACTGGATGAAATAACATGGAATTTCAGCTCGAAAGAAATTGGGGGGGGGGGGCTATTTCGTATCAAGTTGATGTAATTGGAATACTAAATTGAGAAATATGAAAAAGAGAAACTATAGGAGTAGAAAGAAAAAAATATTGAAGGGATGAAGAAGACGAAGAAAAAAAATAAGAGAGGAGACATTAATAAAAAACGTTTTTCATATTTCAGAAAAAAATGAAGGAATAAGAGCTGGATAACAGTAAAAAAGAGATAATTTTGAAAATGAAATGAAAATCTGCCTTGATTCGTTAAAAATTTAGCACGAGAATCGATATTCGTTTCGATAGATTGTAAAATCTTAGCGACGGACCGTCTGAATAGAAAACTAACAACCTTTTATTAATTTTATAATAAAATAGCACAAATTTTATAATAAAATGATGTTTATGACCTGACATTCAGTTCACGTAAACTCCTCTAATATTATAACAGTTGAGAGCTTATTAGTTTTTGGTAGAACAATAATTTTATTGGAAGTACCGTAATCAATTTTCAATTTCATTTTATCAAAACTCGATCATCACTCACTTGATTCTATCATCTTATGATTCGAATCTCATATATGATGGAAAAATAATGAGAACGATTCAGTGAATGAGTGTCTAGATTCAATATTAGATTTTGAAATAAAGTGTAGGAGGAAATCTCCAGTACTGTTCGGCATCAGATATTGTTGGCCTATTTATATGGAAATGTGTGATTTCTATTCTCTCTCTTTATTCTTATTGAATGGGAGCCTTCAGTTCATTCATACCAAATAATTGAACTCAAAGTTAATTCATGTCAGATATCACTTCAAAGCATCAAAAAAGTACTTGGTGAAATTGAAAGAAGGTTTATTCTAAGTTTCTCAATTCGAATTTGAATAGGCCCACTCAGTGAGAGTGTTTCACTTTGATGAAAAAATCCAATCTTTGGCAAGTGAATAAATAGGTAGTCACGATCTCCCCTAAAACAGAAGCTTGAGAACAAGGAAATTAATAAGGGTAAGGGAAAATAGATTTTGATTAAACAGAAAGTCCTGGAAAAGCCTACCTCCCCAGTATTAAACGTGCTAGAACAAAAATGTTCGTAGAAAAACTGAGAATTTCGTCTTAATTATCCTGTTATTCCTTCATTGTTATCTTGAGAGTAAATTTTTAAAAAATTCTCTTGGAATAAAAATAGCTTCATAAGATTGACAAAATAATAATAGATTAGAACAGAATATAAAACTACTAAGATTTATTGATTTCCCTATTTTGTAAATGGCAACCAAACAAAATGTTTGAGATTAATCTACTTGGAAATTGTTAATTTTATCAAAACCACTCCCTTTAGTAGAGACTTTGATCGGTTCATCTTGAAGAAAATGACGTCACATGTTTGAAAATCAAACATGAAAGACTACTGAGATATTGTCAAAAGTGTTTGATTTATCGGCATGTTATATTCTGTTTATTTCTCCATTGTGAGTGGAAAGGACAGAAAATCACAGATTTTTCACCATACCTCAGTTTTTATAATCCGATTTTCATCAATGCGGTATTGTTTTGTTCAAAATGGAATGACATATTTTATTTCTTTAAATTTTCTTTCATAAAGTGGTTTTGTTGAAATAAACGGTTTTCGAGTAAAACAGGATTAATGATTTTTCGGCACCATTTTGGAAAATATGACTATTTATCAATCATGCATGCAACTTTATTGGTATGCATGCTAGAAACCATTTAAAAAACACAATTTTTTCAAAATATGATGACTTTGAAAAAAACACAGAATGTAAGATGAAGGGAAACAGAAGAAGATATTGTCGTTTTTCCAAATAAATGCATTGTTCACTGAAGCAAGTATATATCTCTATATTTAGAGATGATGACATGGAAAATATGCATTGTTGTTCATTCCAACTACTTACAATGAAAAAGAATTTAATTTTCTGATAATAATTTACAGCATTAACCTATTAACTGATCTACTACCTTGAAAATGTTGTACCAAGAGACTATAATATGTATTTCATATTCCAATAATAATTATTAAGCTGATGGAGAAGTCTTGTTTCTGTACTCCGATCGAATGCACTAGTTGTTTGTTATTAAAATGAGTGAAATTTAAATTTGTGCTAGTAGAGAGAAAGTTCAAGTTTTATTTTTGTACTACGGAAAAGAGATCTTGTATGTTTTGTCTTGTACAGCTGTGTGTGAATAAATATTGCCTTAAATAAAATACTACAATAATGCTCGTAAATACAATTTCGTCTCATGAAATTATTGCAACCTTCTCATAAATACTCGTTTCGTCTGTACATAATTATAATGATATAAAATAATAATATTATTAGAATGTAAAATTGTGAATTGAAGTTGCATAATAATATTAAAATAATATATTATCTTTCGATTACTCAAGAATTCTAACTTGTATATAGTTCTGTCTTCCACATATGTATGTAAAATACAATGAAATTGATATGTTTTGTTTTGTTGTGTAAATGATTTGTTGGGGTGTTCTCTAGGTTTTATAGCAATCATACTGATTTCAAATTGATTACTGTTTCATGAACTAGCTCCCCATATTGAATTGAGTATTCAAAAATTAAAATTGATAGCTCTCTTACATACATGAGAAGTAGTTTTTTCACTCCCAATTTTCATGTATTTTCGAAACATTGTTCATTTGAATCAGGATGGCTTATGTTAAAGATGAACAAATGTTACAAAAAAATATTACGATTAATGTGATTCATTATACAATTATACAAACTACATACTTATTGGAGAGCAAAATCCAGAGTAACAAGCATCATACCCCTCATTGAAGGTGAAAGAAAATTTAGATACTGTAAGATTTTGTAAAATCGATACAAAAAAATTAAAAAATGAATTTTTTCATCACAAATACCGTTGAATCGGTCCATTTCCTTTGCTATAGAATTCATATTGATTGAAAACTTCCTCATTCATGTGATAGTACGAGTTTTTCAAACAAGTCAGCAAAACCTATGAGGAGGGAAAAAAAGTGGAGCTATTACATCAAAATGATATGCGTTTCAACTCTCAACAAATAATATTCACAAAGAAATTCTTCATTTGCTTATAAATGTACGATAAAATTATCGTCTTCTAAATTATTTTCACTATAACGTAAGCATCAAAATTCAGTTAAAAAGTCCAGAAAATGATTAGTTGGTATATAAGTATATATATATATATATATATATATATATATATATATATATATATAACTTATATGTACAGTAACTGAGCTAAATTTCAATAGATTCGATAATTTAACATTTTCAAAAATCGGCATTTTAAAAATAACGTTTAACTGGAGTACCTAAATTAAATACTATTATTTACTCTAACATCAATCAAAAGATGTCATTTGTTTCGACATGAGCAATATTGATTTTTTTTCTCTTTTGAAAACTCAATTGTCAAATTTGGATCATAGTCCTATCAAATGAGTGTCATTGGCTATCTTCTATTATTTGAAATAATGGTAGCTCATAGTTCGTGTCTATATAGGCATTCTGAAATTCTCTAGAAAAAAGTCTCTGTATGTCAAATTCATTATAAGTTACCTCTAATATGAGTATGGCTAATGAATATCTGTAAAATACACCCACTTCGATTGATATGAGAATCATAAATTTAATCACAAAGAAACTTGTGAAAAAAGTACAGTACAATTTCAGTAATACCTCTCAGTACTTGATGTTCATCAATGTACCAAGATACTTCTATTGCATAATATAAGTTACAACTGATACTGTCAACAATACAACGAATCATTTATCATATATAATTACTGTCAATCATGGTGGTATAACAATTAAAAATAAAAATAAAAAAGAAGCTTTCAATCTAAAGGAATGGAACTTCTTCAATTTTGAAAATTATGGCTTTCATCGTTACCTGCCAATTTTGATTGTCACTTTTAAATAAAGGTTAGATTCGAGGACTTTTCAGTATTGAAACAATTGAAAGGGAATCACGTTGAGTTGACGTCTTTCACAGTTCTGTCGTTGAATTAATAAATCCTACAGCAATAATGGAGCACGTATGGTTTGCTCTATATTCTTAACAAATTGAAATTCGAAAGTGACTAGTCAAGTTAATAGTTCTATCAGATAACATCGAAGTTTATTTATTCCAATGTCTAATAAAGTAAGTGAAGATATAATTCAGTTTCCATAACACTCGAATTCTAGAATATGAGATCTGTAATGATTCATTGCATTCGAATCTTTTAAAAGTAATTTTTCCCAATTCAAAGGACTAGAGTAGATTGGAATATTAATGATAAACTATATATGAATATACCAAATAATGATAATATTATATACATGATGTGTTAATTATTATATATACAAAAATATGTAACATTCAGAAGTTGATAAGTTTGAGAACGAAATTCTGTAAAACAAATTGTAAAGAGTCAACGTGAATTATATCACACCAGTTTGATAATGTACGAATTTGTCTCTTCTAAGTTCTGTACAATCCAGTTGTAAGATATGAATAAAAAATTGTTGATCTTTTTATTTCATGTTCAGATTATTGTACATTTTTCACGTTTCGAAGATCGAATATTTTTTCAGAATAACAATACTTTCCGTGATGGTCTCATCCTGGAAAATTTGAAAAGTAGTTGATACAACGAAAACCTTTGAAATAAATATAATAAGAATTTATCTTGCAATTTCTATCGTGAACCTCTTTCCTTTCACCCTGTTCATGTTCTGCTATGGATAATCATCATTCTCAAGATTAAAAACCAGGATTTTAAAGTATTAGTGAAAAATTGTTGAATATTGTCCTATTAAATATTATTCTAGAGATATGAATTTACTTTCTCGAGCCAATTTATGACATGGTTCAAAACATTAAGTTGCAATAAGCTCAACTTATCATATTTTGCTCCCGGATGTTTCTCATCAATTGTTACATCGTTGGCTGAGGTACAGCATTGATTTGTAGAATTAAGTTGAATTTTTCAAGTTTGCTGCTGGACTATGATTGTTTTCTCATTAATTAATTTTCTCAGTCAGTCATTAGTGTTGGTGTTTAGCCGGGTCCAGATTGACAACAAAACCCCGTAACGTAACCCCTTTGCATAGCATCATTCCGTAGCAAAGTCAGCTGATAGTTAGATCTCGTCGTGTAACATCTTATTATTCTATTGAATTTAACGAACAATGTAATCGATCAGTTAAAAATGTTACGGAGTGATGGTAAGTGATGGAGTATGTTACGGGGTTTTTGTTCGCAGTTTGAACTCGGATTTTGAAGTCAATGATTGAGAAAAAAATATTATAGAACACAAGGGGTTGTAATGATATACAGTATCCATATTCATATCACAAAAAGATGAAATAGTGATAAAAAAACTCAACTGGAAAGGCTTTGAATCATATCACTATGATTATTATTTGAATTATAGAAGAATCAAGAATGCTCATGATTCATACGCTCAGTTTTCAAATAAATATATAAATTCGTGAAACACAATAACATATTTCATATACTTTTGTTTTGAAAAATTGATAAACCATAGAACTGAATTTTACAGTAAGTTACTAGAACGATCTGAGGTGAAAACGCATTCTTGATGGTTCGGCGTGTCCATGACTGTCAAGCAGTCTAAAGCAGGCGTCTTTTTCCTAATGAATCAGCCTCATAAAACAGAAAATCAGAAATCTGTAGCGGTTAGTAATTTGTCTAGGCCTATACATATTGTTCAAGTATAGTAACTCGAAAAAACAGTTTCTATGGAAGAATAGCTAGATTCCTGCCAGCAAAAAATAATGCAGCGCCTTCATTTAATAATAATCCGGCAATCATAGACTATTGTGTAAAGAGAGTGTTCCGATGTTCAAAATATCACTTATAATTTTTGTAAACCAAATTCAATATCAATACCAATGACAATATTCAGCAAGAATATGCTTGGAAATGCTCATCGTTTGGAAATAGCAAGACTATTTTCAAGATTTTACAATATAATAGGACAATCAATTCAATATCCAATTGAATTCAGAATAATAAACTTCAATTTGAAAGTTTTATTCCACTTTATTGAACCTTGAAGCCTTGATATATTACTTTAATTCGAAAATAGACCGATATTGCTACACTAATATATAACATTTTAATATTTGAATAATCTATGAATAACAATGATACCAATTCAAACAGTAATAACACAATTTAATTATCATATCACTTTCCGGAGTATTTCCAGAGAAATTGGCCCAAATTTTGAAAAACGTGCTGTGTGAGGACAGTGACAGCTAATTTTCTAGGGTTGGAGCTGCGTCTTTCAAAAGGACAATAATTATAGTAAATAATACTCTTGTAATGTAACAGCATAATAAATTTATTTGCCATGAATTTTCACAGAAGGAGGAGAGATCCATTGTTGGCTATCAAAAGAAAAAAGATGAGGTTAGTGAAAATTCATGACAAGTAAAATTGTGCTGGAAAAACGCATGGCTCGGGCAGTCAGCGTCGAGGCCCATAAAGGATCTGGTTTTCACATCTACGGCAGATGACCCGTCCCACTCTTCCCTGCTGAGCGAGTAACCCATGGTAAAATGATACTTTCCATCATGCATCATTTTAATGTATCATTCCACCATGCGAGTAACCGATTGCGAGTAATTCATTATTGATAATTCTTGATAAGCTCATTAGCGTTTATTATTTTCATTTTAACTGTAGAATAAATTTGGATTCTTTTTCTGAACTCAATCTGAAGTTATTTTAATAGTAGCACTCTTTTCTTATGAGATTAGAGTAGTACCAGAAACACCTATCGTATGTAAAGCGTTACCCCATTAGAAAATTTACAATTTTTTACTTACTCAACCTTCCTATTTTGAATAATTAATTAAATGGTGGAGGTGCCCCTTGTTATTTCAATTTATTACATAACAATAAAATAATAATAATAATGTTCCTTCTTTTATCTATTATTGGAGTTTAAAATTATATAAATCAAATGAAAATATATGTTTAGAGTATGGCCATGTCATACTAATAATGATATCTGTGCCTTAGCAAACTCAGAGCTCTAAGGTTGCACCTGGATAAACTCAGAGCCTCTGGTCATATCATGGGAGCCATTAATCACTTCAATCATAATTCCTACATCAATAATAATTAATTATATTCTGAATGGGAAAAGGAGCTGTCTCACAAGTCAAATAACATTATTCCTTGTCCCTAAAATGAGTTCTTCTTACCATTGTTCGAGAATTAATTACGAATCCGAGAGAGATAGAGGGAGACAGAGTGATTGATATTATCGAACTACTTCCCTGTTCAGTAATTCAAGGCGGGGTGGAATTTCACTTTTCTCTGCCATTAGAGTGGACCTTTTCGTTATCGATGTTCTTCCCTTAGCTGAGGATTATCTAACAAGCATGCACTTGAACGAAATCCTTCTATATTTTCGATTTGGATGATTTGGGAGAATGCTTTCTTACGTGGAATAAACAGCAAATTTTCTCACCCAGTTACGCCATATTCTGCAGCAGTTACATCAGAATTTATTCGAGTGGATAAATTTAATGAAGTTCAACAAAGAAGAAAACTTAGCATGCAGACGTGCGCTGGATTCTGTCTTCTCATGCATGCATGCAACTTTTGAGGTTCACACAAAACACAACATACATTATACTGCCTATTACAAGCTTCAGTCCAATTTTCAGAAAATCACCTGGGACCTTTCTGTTGAGGGGCGATAATTTGTGACTGAATAATACAGAGTTATATCAATCTTTAATCACGCTTTAATTCCAGTTACGGGGTACACTTTAATTCGAGTATTCTGTTTATTTGTAGATTTAATCAGTTGATAATAACAATATCTTGTGATTTGGCTGGTTCAGGCCTGGTGCCAGAGTTCTCAGGTTGCACCTGAACGAAGTTCAGGGCCTCTGCCGTGACGTAACGACTGCGTTTTAGGCTTAATGCATCCTCCGAAACACGGGAGTGGCCTCCGTAAAAATCTTTCGGGCAGACGGGGATCGAGCCCGAGACCATTCGGTTAGCAAGCTAGCGCTAATACACTAGAACTAGGCCACGAACACTCCATTTAATTAGTTAAAATTAATTTATTCCAATCGAGAGATCATCGAAATTCTAGTTTATGTTTAAAAATATTGTCTAGCATCATATCTATACTATTCAGGAGATTGAAAGCAGGTTTCGATTCCTTTGTAGTTGTCTCAATAACATTAATAATAATAAATTATAAAAGAAAATAATTTTTTTTAGACATAGTGAATGGATACATCAAGTATTCACAATCAACTATTGATTTATTTAACAATTTCATTTACTGTGAGCTCTCTTCATATATCGAATGAGAATTACAGTATAAAATTAATCATACTCGATAATAAAACCATACATTACATTGTCCAAAAATGTTTTCTCGTAAAATTAATATTGATTCATTAATTTATTTACTTATCACTGATTCGTTAAGTTAAAATCGCAATTAAGTGCGAAGTAATTGAACCTCCAAAAACCAATTTCTTTACAAATTTCTTGACTAGGCTACATTATCCAAAACCTTAAAGGTTGGTTCAAGAACAATTCAAGGCTTTGTGCAAATTCTGCCCTTGAAATGAATAGAAAATGAAAAATCACGTAAGCTGTACATGATGAGTTTCAGTACATGTATATTATTTTATAGAAAAGTATTTATTTAGTAGAGAACCGATAATACGGTAGCCTATCTTCTATCCTTTATACTGTAAGGCTGGGGCTCCACTGGCCGTAGTTTATCGCGCTGCAATTTGCAGGCGCTACACGCGACAGTTGGGTGGCTTCACAGGCAACAGAAAACGAACTGCAATCTGCAGCATCGTCTCGCTCAATGTGGCTTCACTAGCAGTTCATTGTAGCGATAGACGTGACCCGGGACCGATCATGCCGCAAGTTGATATTCGTAGTGTTGTACTCAGTGCAATTTACTTTTAGTTTATAAACGACGCCGGTTACACAAGAGAAAATGAATTCACCCAATAATAAGCAACAGGAAGTCTGAAGGCTTGTTCCATACGTTGCATCGCAATTTAAGAAAGTATTCAGACAAGTTTTTTTAATTTTATCGCATGTCTCAAAACTCCTTTGATTACTTGTTACGACTAGCATTTCAGCTTTTATAATTCTTATCACTTTTATTGTATAAAATGGGGTATTTCTCCACTTCTAATATAATAACCTCGCAATCAAGTTCAAACTCCATTGTTCTCAAAAGAATTCACTTTACTTGAAACAATTCATAATACAATTTTGAACAGAATTGCATCGATGTGGCTTGCGCCTTGGATGCTGGTCAGCTGCAGACTGCCGCGTTACTACAGTCTACAGCTAGTAGAGCCATCCAATGGCGGTAAAGTGTAGCGTGAAAATGGGACAGGTTCCATTTCCGCGCGACGCTTCATTTTGCAGCGCGCTGTAAAATGTTGCACGCTGCAGACTGTCGCTAGTGGAGCCATCTCCGTTTGTTCGCTACCTTCTCATTTATCTGACTTATCAACCACAATTTGCAGCGCGATAAATAACGGCTAGTGGAGCCCCAGCCTTATATGGAAATCAATGAGATATAAATCCGTGTTTCGGAGGACACGTTAAGCCGTCGGTCCCGGTTGCATATAAAAAAAGCAGTCGTTAAAAAAGCGGCGAGGTGGAACTACCCGTAAGGGTCTCCCCACCATGAAAAGCCATACGAATTTACTTAATGAGATACACGCAGTATTTACTATTCTTTATTAATGAAAATTTACGTCCTTATGTGATGTGTTGTAAAGTTTATCACCTAGTTTTCCATGTAGCGGAGAAAGTGGAGTAGAAAATCTTACTTTAAAACACATCAAAGTACCTTACTTACCTACATTAGCCAAAACTACATTAACTTTTCTTTTAGGCAACGTTTTTAATCTACTTGATCACTTTAAATCTTTTATATGGCAATGTCGGTCTAATCTCAGAAGAACCTTACTTTATATGTCTAAAATATGAATGCTATCTTTTTGTTGCTTATCAAATAGCATATACCTCGATTTACTATGTACAATGATTGAAGGAATGGATTGGAGACATGGAAAATGTCATGCACAAATTTTATTTTTCACAACTGATACAACAATCGTATCGTGTCAATTGATACAATAAATGTAATGAAATATAATTGAGAGTCGTTGAGAGAGAAAGAGAGCGTGAGAGAGAGCGCTTTGTGGAGGGGGGGGGGGGGCGAGGGAGTGAGCAAAAAAAGAGAGAAATCAGCGGTTAGAAAGACGGTGATTTTTGACCTCATTGAAACATTATTTATTAGATGAAAGTGAATGGTCTTGTTTTTAATGCAGTGTCTGGGAAATCTAAATTTGTTTGCTAATTTTATTTTTGAAAAGAACTTCATCAATAATCATGTAATCATATTCTTAAAGAATATTACAATCATTTATTATCATTCTAGAAAACCCAACCATGAGCATTAAAACTAACTCTTTAGATTTCAAACTTGTGTTTATTGAATGGAATTGGACAAACTGATACTCTAATCTGTTTCCTTAAACAGCCATAGAAATAAACAATTTTGGAACATGGAAACAATATAAATATAGCAACAATCAACTTCACTCACAAAGATTCTCTGGAATGCAGTTTACAAATGTCTTTCAACCACAAGATTATATGATTTCAGAAAGGAAAAGTGTAATTCTACACCTTTCTTCATTAGGTAGTTCATTGTTTAATAAAAAAATGGCCAAATTTCTAGTAAAAATTTTCAAAGAATTGCAGGCGAAATAGCCGCTGAATGGTGACAGTGTTTAATGTTTATAGATGTATTTTCAACCTGTAATAATTATTGTTACTTTAAATATTCTAATATTACAGTTATTTGAGGTGTGTGGTGGTATTATGTGGAAGAGTATCTGCTTTGTAGCTCAGCACATTCTGCGTAGTGCACTGCGCGCAGCGCTGTGAGACGCAAGCTGAAAAATTGTGGGAAACTTGACTCAAAATTACCGTACGTAACAATCAAGCGTACGATAATTTCGAATTAAATCCCCATAATTCTTTGGCTTGTGTCTGGCAACACTGGTGCACAGTGTGCTCCGCAAAAAGTGTGGAGCTAGAAATCCGGTTTTAGTGCATTGACTACATTGCAGAGTTTAAATGACCAAAAACTTTGAAATGATTGAAAAAGAAAAAAAAATAACTTTTTTTATTTGCATCACGTTCAAAACTAAGTTACAACCAAAGAGTTGGGCCACGTGATTGCTACAATTTCTCACAGAAAATGGTACAATTTAAATTAAATTTAGGGTTGAGATGCGACAAGATACTTAAATTTCAAATTTTTTGTTGGGGTAGTGTGTCCTGTCCCATCCAAGGAGACACCCCCACATACTTCACTAGGAGTTGGGCCCCAAATTCAACTCCTGGAAATGTCACTCGTTATAATTATTGTCACTGTCATAGATAGAATCTCTTATTATTTTTTTTCCGGAGGATGAAGCCCAGATAGGTTTGAGGCCTGTGTGAGGGTAATGAATTGGTTGATATCTCTATTATATCCACGAGTATTTCAAATTGCTTATCACATGTCCTTTTTTCACCCGGGAAGAATTCTGCTGTTCTCTACCAGTAATTGAATGTCCTAGAGCAAAAAATGTGCAGAACGTTGCTTACAGAATCAATTCATTCAATTTTCTTTCTAGAACGTGACTTGTACGAACTGAAACCTCTTTCCACTCATGCTTCATTACTGTTTTTCTGTTTCTTGCTCTTCTCCACTACCTCCAATTCTTTTTCACATAGCCTATTATTTCACTCTACTGGATACTCTTTCTCAAATACATCAAAGATTGAAGAAGGAACGCTACACAGGGAATTTGAATTCGAAGTCTTTGAATGCATTACAACACATCTTTGACAATCTTTGGAATATGGGTAGCTATCAACATCAATTGCAAAAAGTGAATTTTGAAATACATTCATTTCATTTCTTTAACATTTCTGTCATGTTTAGCTCTCACTTTCCTAGGAATAAAAACTTTTCCTGATCTTTGGAATGCATCATTGAGCTCGATGACAGGCGATACCGTAAATTCAATCATAATGATAACTAGATCAGTAGATAATGATTATATTCTACTATGATAAAGTGTTCGAAATGAACATAAGATTGTTGACGGAAGAATATTAATAGTCAACGATTCTGCTACACCTGTATCATTTATTCTCTTGAAAATATAATCATTATGCTTTTAAATCTTGTATGATCTCTCATTTCTAGTGACGACAAAAATGTATTGCCAATTATCGCTGCCAATGACAATTGACAACATTTTTCATAGATTTTTTGTAAACTAAACCTAAGTTTTGTCATTTGAAAATTAGTATTATGAACACCACCCTTTTTTCTATTCCGAACAACCAAGGCTCCAGTTCTCAGTTCCTTAATAGTATTTACAGATGCAACACATTTCTATTCATTGGAATGGATTTTGAATGCATCTATTCATTCTCAGTACTATCGTGTGTGATGTGAGGCTACTACGGAAGTAATCCGCGAATGCGTTACTGCGACATAAAAGTAGAATCGAACATCTGAATAATTCATATCAAAGTGTGTTGAAATGGATGAACCTCTGAAAAGTCTATACCTATATTCAAAACCAATTTTTCTGGAAACTGAATATATCTTCAGTTTGAAAGAGTTTACCACAATCATGATATGAAGAGGTAATAGCAACTTGAATCGTTTCAGCATCATAGCTAGATGTTGATAATATCATTTCACTGCGAGATATCGCCTGAAAAACGTATTATGATAATTCATGAGTATTGATGGAGTTTACTTACGTTTATGACTTTAAAGGAAATTTCAAGCTCCATATCTTCAAATAAAAATGTTCTCAAATAATTTTCTGACCTTTCATAAAAAAACAAATTTTTGTAAGCACTTTTTTGTATAAACTTCATTAATTTCGCATTAAGTTACGAAACCAACCAACAGCTCGACGAAACGGTTTAGTTGAACTGGTTGGGACCAATAAATCTTCAGTGAAAGGGATGATGTCTATTTAATCTTGCTAATGCTTTTTAACGTCATCCCATTGAATTTTCTCTCAATTGAGACCCCCTTCGTTACGTGAGTGTTCATATAATTCCACCTGTATCGGTCCCATCTACTGTTACTGTATTGTCACTTTGATAATTCAATAAATTTTAAATGTTTAAGAGTCTTTCTCATCTCTAAAAAATAATTTGAAAGAGAAGGAACATTTCAACCAGTTTTCACATGGAATTTGAATTCTTGTTACTTAAATGCTCTTTCATCACATTACTGACATTCAGTTCTTATTAAAAACGTATTTTCAGACAATATAAAATTCTAATCATTACAATTGCCTTAGACACATTTCATGCAAATTAATGATAGTTACTACGGTTTTAAAAAATCATAAAATCAAGCTCCTGACATTATTGTTTCTCGCAGGATTATAGCTTCTCCCACCAGTCGTGCTATAATAGTTGTCAAGACTCAAGTGTATCTTGCTTGCACCGGTGTTCCACAGTGATACCAGAATTTCAGTCGTGAATGAAAAATTACAGAACATGGAGAATAGAGAATGACTCAAGACACCAGGGATGCGTGTTGACAGTAGTCAGACCATTATGACCGGACAATGACAAATGCTGATATTGTAATAATCATTATGAATCAAGGAAAGGAGGGGTTGTCCATCATTTGTTACTTTTGTCGGGGAAATACAGACAGTCCTGATGTTTACAAACAAGAGATTTATTATCTGTTGAGAAGCAAATTAATTGTCTCTCATGGAAGAGCTACATTTCAATCTCACCCATATCACTCTGCTCAAAAATATTGGGTATGTGTGTTGTCATGTTTGCTTGCCGTAAATCTCTTTGGAACAAGCTCTATTTTAATATTCATTCATACATTTTCATGATTAATCGACATTGTAGCAATTACTTCAAATGCTTTTTTATCAGAAAAAGTCATAATCAAGTTACTGTTGATAATCAAGCTTTTGAGATTATTCACATCGACAAATAACAATGACTATTGACTATTATCGTGATTAGGATGTTTTTGAACGATCAATGATGCTAGTTATTGAACTTTCTATCCTTAGTGGGTCAGTACTTTTAGATAATAATTAATCATTGAGTTTGGTCTCTGTATAGCCTATGAAATGTTACTGGGTCGTAGGGATTTGGCTACTTAATATTGTTTAGCGTGCAATAATGCTATTTGTTTATCAACGAGTATACAGGCTATAAATATATTGAAAAAAATTCATGGTAATGAGTTTGATCACAATTGAGTGTGCTTATGCTTATTTTTACTAAATCAGCGAGTTGAGAAGAGCACAGTGATTTTCACAAAAATATTATCACTTGATTCCTTTTGAACAAAATATTTTGAATATTTTATAATTTTATGTACGAAGCCTTTTTAAATATTTTGTGTAAATATGGCTCAGAGTATCAGTTTTTTCTAATTAATAGTTTTCAATGTTGGTCTTGCCATTTCTAAGGCGATAAAGTCATTTATTCCATGAATAGGAGCATTATGGTGATTGTTCATATGGATTGTTCCATTGTTTTATCAACATTGTTCCATGAATAACCTTTGAGAGTGTAAGATGCATAGGAAAATTCTGCTTATAAATAATAAAGATGAACAGGATATTTAAAATGCTATTCAAGTATCTAATGGAAGTATCTCCAAGTTTTGGATGATTCATAGTTCTCCATTATTGTTATTTTATCAATACTGGTGAATTATTTATTGATCAATAAAACTAATCTATCAATGGATGAATGGATTTCCTTCATAATATTTTATTGTTTTACCAATGTTGCTTCATTGATGAGTGTGAGATACATAAAAAATTCAGTTCTTCTGAATGTATCACCGTATACTAGTAGAACCTTGTTTGAGAATATACAATTTTCCTTCACAGGCGATTGCCGATATCACCGGGATTTATGGGGAACTTCCGAAGTAGAAAGGGAGATTTGAACTAAGATTGCGCCCTCTCGCCACCCCCTCCTACACCCCACAGCCTGTTATCCTAGTCCTAGCGCTCGCCTAGCGAGAGTGCTCGAAATTCCTTATCACGGCGAGCGTAAATAGAGTTTCATTAAAAAGGGAATGTAACAGCGAACTCTAGAAAATGGCAAACGAAACTTAGCCCATTAAACCAGGAGATCAGTTATGTTCTCATGCAGTTTTCATCGTTCGCTGCTGTCTATAAGAACTTTTGTTTGTTCGAGAATTTCATCACGCCATATTCTGACCGAAAGTGTTCGAAGATAAACAAAGAGCTCTCTCTACTTACGCATGTCGACTCAACTATGGATTTAATAACAAAGTTTCCAGAATGACTGACAAAAAACTTCTATTCCTAATGCGAAATTCTGTATCTCTAAACAGTGAGTCCGTTTCTTCTCCTCAGTCCACTAAGACGAAAAATATATCATTAAACAGAAATCTCTTATTATGTGACGGAGAAATTGAATATTGTATCATTTCATATGATTAGAAGAATTATATAGGAAATATATCGACCCTGTGTTATTCAGAAAAATGTTACACTTTTTATTAAACTTCTAAATGTTATGAAAATAATTATTTTCAAAATTCGCCTTGATGGTAAAAATTACACCAAAGACCTCCGCTACTCTGGACATTGACAACTGCATTAACACGAAGCTGATGGAAATCGATGAATGCCACAACAGAATAATATTCAGTCAGAGCAGGGAATCAAGCCATGGACCCCCGGGTAATGTAATAACATAATTTATTGTATTAGAATTAAATTCGTAATTGATTATCTTCAGAAATATCACAAGCAGAATATCATAATAATGGTATGTAATTAAATTTCAAAAGTACAGAGGTAGGCTTGATGTGATAATTTCTCTATTTCATCAAGAACCGGCTCTTAAAATAATGATGCTGAATTACTGAAATGATTTCTGTGTTATGTTGTCTATCTTGGAATACATAAAATCGAGCTACAACTGGAAGAGGACGGCAGATCACTTCCTTTAAAACAACAATAATGACTTCCTATAAAACAACAATAATGAACTCGATATTATGATTTTAGAGATTGAAAAAATTACATTATCATTTATTACCTCTATGATCAATTTGAAGAGTTGTCTTGTATGAAAAGCTTGGAAAAATACATTATTACCGAAAAACAATACCCGGCAATTTCTCTTCTACCAAGCATCGCAAATAACAGTTCTTAACATCATGTAATTAGTTTCTTCAGAAGACCTGTGCATAGCTTTTGGAACTCGTTGAATAGCGGCAAGTGAATAGTCAATTTATGACAGAATCACAGACATAACGATAATAAGTTTAATTTTCCATGGATACAAAAACTTATAAAATTTTATTATTACAATGACTCTGAATCCTTTGACAACACTTCTTTGTATGATAGTGTGGCTGAATAATCAATGAAGAGCAGAATAAACATTCTGGTAGTATAATCATGAACGTTATCAGGCAACACCCAAGTCATACAGATTTCCAATATGATGGGATGATAAATTATATTATTTATTGGTATTTTTCGTGGCTCAGATTAATTTGACAGATTCGCAAACAGCATAGTTATAATATATCTGTCAAAAATATCCCTCAGTTCACGGGTTCAGATTAATTTGACAGATTCACAAACAGCATAGTTATAATATATCTGTCAGAAATATCCCTCAGTTCACCACATAGACATGAGCGGGGTAGAAAGAAATACAATAAATAGTTTTAATTTGACATAATTATGTTTTAATTGAATAAATCTCTCCATTAAGGGTATTAATTTCTTTACGACCTCGATGTTGAATTAATTTAAAGTTTTGGGGTATTAAGATATAACGTCTGTTTCGATGAATTATGATTTGATTCATTGGAAGTGAACAGAGTCGGTATTCTGTGATTCTTACTCATCGATAGAACAGCCTCGAAACAACAATGTTCCCTCATTGTAGCCGGATGGTAGCAGTTTTACTTTTTACTGGTGGAGGTTAGCTTTGAAGTGGAGGTTTGTTTGAAAGAAGCGTTGAAGAAAAGGGAAAAGGTGGAAAAGGGGGTTAGAATGTGAAAGGGGAAGATCTGAAGAGTGGGATCTGAGAGAGAAGGATATAAGAAGGAAAGAGAGAGAGTGAGTGATTGAGTGAGTGAGTTTAGCAAGTGCATGCTGACAGGAACGTAGTTTCTGTGAATAGAACAAGAGCTGGAGATGAAGATGAGCCCCTCGTTCCTCATTAGCATCACTTCTGGGTGACTGCAGGACCCGGCTCTCTTATCATTATCCTCTGTATTCCTGTCCTCAATTACCGCACTCTAATTCCAATCACCAAAAATTAAATGTTAATTTTTCCTACTTCAATAAAATCATCCAAGATGAATTTTCCATAGTTGCTGAGGTTTTCATGAGTGGTGAACTCACAAATTCACCAGAAATATGTGAGATGAGAGTTTGATTTTATGATAACTTAAGAATGGAAACTGTAGAATAAATCTGAGTTCATGACACGATCATGTCACTATATGTAATTTTTATGGTACAATGCCCATATTCTGGCACTGTTTTGTGGCATTTCTTTGTTTATTCCACTCCTTTTTGAAAATATCTCACTCTCCAGTAAGAATTTAAAACAGATGAAACTGTAAGTGATGTATTTCTGTGTGTTCTTTTTGGTTCTGATTATTATTTATGATAAGGAGCTATTTGATACGGTATGTTTCCTGAAGCAGGTACTTCCAATACTTTAGTAGGCAATATTCTATGAATCGATGATAAATTTTCATTTTTCTGGTGCCACACTCTCCTCAAGTCTTCATGATGAATCATCCAGCTTGACCAGTTAAAATGAATATGATTTAATTGATAGATTATCAAGTTGTATAAATAAAAAATCATCTGCAATTTGATGGATGTCATCTTAAATTTGAGCGCAGCAAGATCGATTGTGGTAGAAAATTTTCTGTTTGTGAAAATAATGAATAGTGAATTGTAAAATTTAAAAGCAATAATCGTTGAAAACATTCAATTTTTCAATATAAATGAATTTCAATCTTCCGCATAACTGCATAAATCACATTAATCTACATGAAATTAATTTTGTGATTAACTTCTCACAATAACTTCACTAGAATTACATCATTCTCCATTGAATTAATTTTGTGAGTGAGTTGATACAGTTGGTATACGAGTACCTGCAACTACAACAGCAGTGTAACTGGTAAATTGCATGCGATATTAACTTTGTGAGAACTGGAACGTGGTTCACCGAGTCCACGAATTCATCAAGAGAGAGTTTGAACACTCGATTAAAACATGAATTATAGAAGATGTAATTCAGAACCTGGAGACTTGCTAAATCAACATAGGGTATACACACGTTACCTGAAAATTGATGTTGTTTCGAAAGCCAACTCCAAGCTATAAATTGGTGAACTTTGTACTAAACACACACTCATCTGTTGTTTTTGAGCAATCATAACATTTGAAAAAATAAGAAAGAAAGAAATTTATTTTTTCAAATCACATAACACAAATAAAAAACATCTTAGTATGATTGAAACATATGAATCCAAACAATCCAATTTTCTTATTGTTAATTCGAAAGCATTTAAATTGAAAATTCTAAGACTTCCGTTGCTATTCAATTGGGACATTAATAGTTTAGTTTTCGCACATTAGTTGGGCTCCACGAAATTCAGGCACGATTTTAAAACTAGTTACGAGTTAAAAATCAAAAACATTTCAAGCAATAATTTCTAGCTTCTAACATTTATTAATTTATTGTTTTGTAATTTATCACTCATCAACTAAAGCTGCATCACAGTTACCTGTTTGCAAGTATAAATTAATCAGTTCAACGAAATATCGAGACACATGACATAATTTCAATGATATACTACGATTTTTATTTTTGATGAATGAAATGGTGAAATCCGAAGTGTAAATCTACTGAAATTGTTCTCCTCCAACCCACCTAGACGCTATGATGAAGATCTATTTTTCAATCATTGAGTTTCAAAATCAGACTTCCTCTTTCAAATTATACCAATTTTAAGCTTTATTAAACCAAGTTTCAAGGGGCTGAAGCATTTCGAAAGATGTTGCCATGACCAGTAGAAAATATGCAAAATCTCAATAAGTTCCTTTTGTATAAACAAAGGTTTAAATACCTGCGTTTTGGTTTCAACTTTCTACCTACCGGTTTCAACTTTCCTATGGGGTAATCATCAGGAGGTTATAGATGTTATTGTATCATCGCCGATTCGGGCAGATGCATGCTGAGAAACTGTTTTTCCGAATTCCCCTTAGTATTCAGCTCCATAAATATCAGATCAGCATGCATAAACAATAAATATCCCATGCATTGTTACAAAATAATATTGTAGCTGGTTGTTCTTACTCATGTGCCATAGATAAGGCCTAATGTTCATCCAAATACTCCTCAAAAAGCTCAGAGCAGAAGAAGTCTTCAATCTCTCCCAAACTTCAAACTCTATAGCCTACGATTTGATTCATAAATAATGAAAATTATAATATAGGCAAGAGCTTCAAGATTCAACGGAGAACTTGAGATCATTTTGATAGAGTGCATGTTACTGATAAATCGGATTTCGATTGATTTAATATTGCCGACTCGGATTGAAAAAACTTCATGGAATGAGAAATTATTAAAACAAGCATGTCGTAGGCTATCTGAAGAAGTAGCTTTAGATGCTTTTCTCAGTATGCATTTCATGAGTTCAATTCATTTGATAACTGACCCCAGATTTCTTTTATCGAATAGACATTCTTGTGAACTGGAATTTATTGTGGAATAATATCACATTTTCATGATAATCATAACAAAAATTATTGTTGTGGTTATCCATTTTTCGTGAACTGCAGTAGAACTATTCATATGTATTATCTTGCTGTGCAGAACTGACCTTTTTGAGTCGCGGCGGACGCGTTTCG
This sequence comes from Conomelus anceps, assembly GCA_948455865.1. Classification (NCBI taxonomy): domain Eukaryota; kingdom Metazoa; phylum Arthropoda; class Insecta; order Hemiptera; family Delphacidae; genus Conomelus; species Conomelus anceps. Next base: position 26,365,830 of record OX418217.1, read on the forward strand.
AACTATGTTGTTCTTCTTCGGCGCTTGGTTGCAGACTGAGTAGTTTTCTAGTATGTAAGGTCTGGTGGTCGTAGGAAGATAGCGGGAGGAGTGGATGTGGTGGGGGAAGTGGGTGTGGTAGAGGTGTTTTTAGGAGGGGTTTGTGATGATGTTGAAGAGGGTATGAGATTTGAAATTAAGTTGGTCATTGAGTATGAATTGAGGATGTGAAATGGAATGTTTGTAAATTTCGAATTGTTCAAGAGTATTGAGTTTTTGACTTTTGGGGGCAATGTGAAGGATGTGGAGGTTTTGATCAATGTTGGTGAATGAATGATTCTTTGTGAGTAGTTGTTCAGCATAATTTGATTTTGTCTGTGGTTGGGTGAGGGCTTTTATGTGTTCTTTGAATCTGGTTGTGAAAGATCTACCAGTTTGTCCAATATACTCGTAGAAGCTGTCACATTCGTTGCATGTCAGTTTGTAAGTGCCAGAATGATTATGAATGTTGGAGGTGGTGGTGGTGTAGTTGGTGGTGAGTTTTCTTAAGGTGTTGTTGGTTTTGAATGCGACTTTCTGAAGGTATTTGCTATTTTTTGTGTTTTATGATTGATGCATGTTAATATGATGTATTTGGAGTATGGTAGGGGTTGTGTGGATTTTTGTTGTTTGTGAATGATTCTGTGGAGTTTTTTTGTCAATGATGGATGGGTTGTATCCGTTTTTTGAGACTATGTATTTGATGGTATTGAGTTCTGTTTGGTAGTCAGTGGAGTTCATGAGTATGTTGATGAGTCTGTGAATCATGAAGTTAAGAGCTGCATGTTTGTGTTGGGTTAGATGGTTGGAGTGATTATGAATTATCATGTCTGTGGAGGTAGGTTTCCTGTAAATTTTGAATGTATGGTGATGATTTGTTTTGGTGATTGCGAGGTCAAGAAAGTTGAGAGAATTATGAATTTCAGATTCCAAGGTGAATGTGAGATTGGGGTGGATTTTGTTTATGTAGGTGAGAAATGTGTGAACTTGTCTGGTGTTACCTTTGTACAGTACAATGATGTCATCTACATATCTGTGCCAATAAATTATTTTTTCTGAATGTGGATTGTTAATGGGGATGTGGGTTTTTTCAATGTTGTGGATGAAGATTTCGGCTAGGATGGGAGAGATGGGAGATCCCATTGGGAGACCTGTGGGTTGTGTATAGAATTTATTATTGTGGGTGAAATAGTTTTGTTTTGTGATGGTGTTGGTGAGTGACATAATTTCATTAATGTGAGCAGGAGGTGTGTTGTTGTCAATTGGCATGTTTTTGAGGTAGAGGAGTGTTTCATCAATAGGTATGATTGTGTAGAAATTTTCTATGTCAAATGAGGCGAGTGTTCAGTTGTGTGGAATGTGTATATCTTTTATTTTTTGAACTAAGTGTAAATTGTTCTTGATGGATGAGTGATGGTTGAATGTTATGTTTTTTCTAATGATTGCATCAAGGTGTTTAGCTATTTTGTGAGCTGGAGCAGGTGTATGATTGACTAATGGTCTGATGGGCATGTTGGGTTTGTGAATTTTAGGTAGAGCTCTTAGTATAGGGGCAGAGGGTTTAATTTGTTTAGAATGATATTTTTGTGCAGAAGTGAGGATGAGTTTGGTGTTTTAAATGGCTTGTTTTATTGATGAATGGAATTTCGTGGTGGGATCATGTGTGAGTTCAATGATATGATTTTCATGAATGAAGTTCTGTACTATTTCGTTAAGGTTAGGTGTTTCTATGATAACAGTACAGTTGCCTTTGTCAGCTTTGGTTATGGTGATGTTATGGTCTTTTTGTTTTTTCAGTACAGATTTCATTGTTTTTTCTTCTTGGTTGTTATAAGATCTATTGTAGTTTAGGGCTTTGTTGATATTAAGCTTGGTGGCATATCTTATGTACTCATGATGTTCAGGTGCTGTGTTAGTGACAGCGCTTTCTGTGTTTATTATAATTTTTTGTAGGGTGTATTTGCAACTGCACTGTTATCATAGAAACACCTCCTAACCTTAACGAAAAAATCCAGAACTTCATTCATGAAAATCATATCATTGAACTTACACATGATCCCACCACGAAATTTCATTCATCAATAAAACAAGCCATTAACAACACCAAACTCATTCTCACTTCTGCACAAAAATATCATTCTAAACAAATTAAACCCTCTGCCCCTATACTAAGAGCTCTACCTAAAATTCACAAACCAAACATGCCCATCAGACCATTAGTCAATCTTTCACAACCATAGATCTTTCACAACCAGATTCAAAGAACACATAAAAGCCCTCACCCAACCACAGACAAAATCAAATTATGCTGAACATTTACTCACAAAAAATCATTCATTCACCAACATTGATCAAAACCTCCACATCCTTCACATTGCCCCCAAAAGTCAAAAACTCAATACTCTTGAACAATTCGAAATTTACAAACATTCCATTTCACATCCTCAATTCATACTCAATGACCAACTTAATTTCAAATCTCATACCCTCTTCTACATCATCTCAAACCCCTCCTAAAAACACCTCTACCACACCCACTTCCCCCACCACATCCACTCCTCCCGCTATCTTCCTACGACCACCAGACCTTACATACTAGAAAACTACTCAGTCTGCAACCAAGCGCCGAAGAAGAACAACATAGTTCGAAACGCGTCCGCCGCGACTCAAAAAGGTCAGTTCTGCACAGCAAGATAATACATATGAATATAACAAAAATATTGCAATAACTCAATCTCTTCTACACAATTATTATCATCAAAATGCAAATAATTTATCCCCTTCCCCCAAACTGGCTTGTGACTTCAAATCATTGAACAATCTATAAAGTTACACATTTGATACTCGTCTTCGTTTCTGCTAAGCTTTGTTTCTGTTATGGAAATTTATTGCGACTCTCTACTTCCCCATACATATTGACAACAAAGTTTAAGGCTGTTCCGAACAAAGTTTCCATGAATACAGGACTTCAAGGGCTGCATTTGTTACGAATAGCTTATCCAATAATATTGTCATAGCGATTTTCTGCTACATGAATATGATAAACTAACGACTTACTAGTCTTCCTTCACTGGAATCTGGAAGTGATGTGTTTTTGTGTATTCGGAGTTCCCGATTCTCCACCTTTGATCGGCACTTCAAAAGCTTGTGTAATTGATGAAAGTTAGAATAATTAAAACATACAAAGTTTTCAACTTGCAACTTTTTATGCGTGGTTACAGAAGAGTTCAAATGAAAAATGTGTCCCTTCTTCCATATAGCATGGCGAATAAATCACATAATAATAATTCATTATCAAAAAATAACTGATTGGTAGTGAATCATGAACGGTGTGATTTTGATTTGGTGTGGTTTGGTATTGATAGGTTTTTCTGATGAACTGCATCGTTATTGTACTTCGTACTAATTCTCTAAGCTTTTTGGATTTTTTCCAACTTTCTCGTGACATTTTATTGAGGAACAGTGATATTGAATTGAGTCAACAATTTAAAAGCTGAGTTACATAAATATAGGGAAGTCAACATATTTTACATGGAATTCTGTCTCTTTCATATTTTAAAATGCTCCTCACAGGCTGACTGAATTTCTAAATGACTCTCATAACATGAATATAATTTTGAGATTTGTTTATCATGTTGAAAGAATGTTTTCTCTCAGAGGAAATTTTATAACATAAGAATGCGATGCTGTGACCTCTGTTACAATGATAAGATTCACCAAAAAAAGTGCTTTGTAAAGGTGCAACACATCGGAGAGCGGTCCTAAGAGAAAAAGTTGAAGTATGACCTTAGAGAACTATACACGAAAATTTTTGTTTCAAAGGCTTGAAAAACGTCAATCCCAGGGTCCAATTCAACTTTGATAATAAAGTTTGATGAGTATATTATGTTCTTAAATGTTCAAGTGTAGAAAAAGGATTCCATGAATCTTGTAGCCAAATCTAATATGTGGGTAATCAGGTAGACTGGAAATTATGTGGTTTTGTTCTAAGAAGGTACAAGACAACATAAACAAGTGATAGGATTACTAGCTATACACGGCATTAAGAGCCATATCCAAGAGCTGAGCCTAATAAAAGATGAGCTCTATGATCAAGGAAGTGGTGCTCCAATAGAAGCAGAGGAAAGTGGGCCACAGCTTCGGTGCAATTTGTTGGGGGTATTGGTCATGTTTATGCCCCGGATAGTAAAGCACAGCCTCGAAATGGCCGCTCCTAAGTCAGCGTTTATGGATTGCAAAAGTCTGAAGTAGTCTCCAGGCTGCTCGTTTTGTCAGCTTATCCAGCCGTCCTCCGGGAGTCTCAACAGACAAGATGAAAAATTCTAAAAAATTACTTGTCGAATAACGAGAGGAAGCTGAAGATTCCGCTCTGTATTTATTAGTACTGTCGTCGAGGCGATTTGTCTCTAGTACTGCGCCGGGTATACTGGTCACGTCCCTCGAGAACTGGCCATGTCCCCGCTGAGAGATTAGAGTTGTTGCAGGTCATCAAAGACAGCTCATTCAAACTTGGCTCATCAGCACATCGCACGTCGCACTTCTCAACTTTGCTTCCTACTCTACCTTCTTGTTGCTGAAGCTAAAGCTCTTTTCCATCAATTTTTTTGAACAAAAATTAAATATTATTCAAGCTAGTGCAACATCAGCTGTCCTATTCGTAACTATATTCATTTTCCAGGCACACTAACTTCATCTATCTAACTTCTCCTTTGCCAAAAAAATACACTGCTCAGTGAGAATGGATTCATGCGAATATATTATCAAAAAAAACTCTTGAGCAAAATATTGGAGCAAAACTACATCAACGATAACACTAATTATAAACTTAAATAACACTTTTAAATGGAAATTGACTCACGTTATGGCGTGACGGCCGTTTCGCTCTGTTGTCTAGAGCATCATCCTCTAGACATGATGCTCTAGACAACAGAGCGAAACGGCCGTCACGCCATAACGTGAGTCAATTTCCATTTAAAAGTGTTTTTTAAGTTTATAATACATATTAGTGGAAACAAGATGGATCTTCAAGGATGATGCTCTAGACAACAGAGCGAAACGGCCGTCACGCCATAACGTGAGTCAATTTCCATTTAAAAGTGTTTTTTAAGTTTATAATACATATTAGTGGAAACAAGATGGATCTTCAACATCATAAGATAACACTAATGCTTACCTGAATACTATATAAATGAATGAATAAACTTTTTTATTTTTCGATTACATTGTAGATTAGAATAAATTCAAATGTAATAAAACTTCTCCATAAATAAACATAATAAATACATCAAAAAGTTGATAACTAGCGGAATGATCAAATTAATAGTTTCTCAAGCTGAATAGCCTGCATGGGCGATTGCCTGTGAGCAAGCTAGAGTAGGAGGTGCAGATGAGCTCTATGGACGTTCACAAGTGATTAAATCACTTAGATTGATTAATATTCTTATATTGTTAAATCCTGATTAGAATGACTGGAATAGCAACTCATACAAGGAATATTCTGAAAATGCAATTGGTCATTGGACGAAAGTGGAAACTATAGGGATCTCTAGGAGCCGCCCTAGGAAAGGAAGCTGAGATGCAGTCAGTCCGTGATATGTGGCATCGGCATCAGTATCATCATGCATCAGCCTGCTCCGAGTACAAGATGCTATAGATGAAGCAAATGTATAGAGTATTCAGGCTAGGATTAGAGTTATTGTTAACGTCATTTTGTTTGAACTCTGTATTAAAATCATTAATATTTAGTATAACTTACCTCATGAAAAGGCTGCAATGGTAATAATAGAATAGAATTGCTATTTTTATTTTTTTCCTACGAGGGCGGATCTTTTATTCACTATAAACTTTATTTCATTAATATAAACGAAAGAATACTTTTTATAATAACTTAAAAAGTTGAAATTTTATGTCAGAGAACAATGCACAAAGAATTTCCATTTTTGAAGCAGGGTAACATTCACGTTTGATGGTTATGATTGAAAAGTATCGATATTTTGCTCTTAAGCAGACAATTTTTCCTAATATCAAACGATAATGAGAAAACTGAGGAATTTTCATCTCAATTAATCTATTACTTCTAGTTTTCATGAGAAGCCAAGATGTTTATAAAAATTTGACTTGTCTCTTATGAGAGGCACAAGAGCCTGAACATCATGTGATACAATCTTCAATAAATCATTGGCTTATTATCGTAAATTTGATGATTTTCAGTCAGTTTCGAGTAAATTGACTGAAAATCGTTAAATTTATGATAATAAGTTTATATTAACAACGCAGAACGTTATGGAATAAGACATCTAAGAATTTAAATCATTGGAATTGGAACTCTATTTGCATTGGCTTTTCAGACAAGATTCTCATGTTTCAATGAACTATTGGTACTTTTGTTGTTAATATGAGTCAAATACTAATAATATACTTAAAAAATAGCATCATTGATCTCCGATCCAGTGAAGTGAAGGACACTTAGTCGATTTACTACAGTTTATTCATCATTATCTGTTCTTTATTCGTCAGTGCCGGGTTTTGAGCCTGGAGTTTGTGTGTGTTCATGTATTTGTGAGGTTATGGGGTGAAGTGGGAGAGAAAATTGGAACGTTCCAGATATTAGAGGATGAATTGCTGCAATGCACGGAAACTAGAGATTAAAGTTCGTCGCTGTCATTTTTCACAGACGCATAGACAGCACGTGCTCTATGTTGTTTGTACGGAAAGGACTTGTGACAACATTAGATGATTTCCGATGATTTTCAATATCAATGTTATCTTGGTTCGACTTGAAATGCGTTGCTCATTGATTTTTCCTGCCAATTACGCTCATGGAACACCTCAGTTAATTACAGTGCTTGCAAGAGAGCTAAGAGGGCGAATGGCGTACCCTGAACCCAGTTGCTGAAGTTTCGGCTTTTCTGCCTTCACTTTGAACTTTCAGGCGTTACACAGAACTTTGGCTATAGCTAACTTTTCGCTCTCTGTATCATCACGCCTCATATGCTCCGACTTTCTTCTTGACTGCTTCTGATTCCGGTGCCAAGACACTGCACATTAACCGGAACTGGTATGGGCCTTATAGCCTATAGCTAAGCAAATTCATGAAAATAAGTAATTCTCCATCAGCAGAAATTTCTATTCCAGTGCCTTTAATAGGAAGAATTCAATAGTCTTTGAAAAATAAATGGATTAAGCAACATCTTACTTTATTTCCTGAAATATATAAAAGACAGAGAATTTCCTGTTTATCAAACCATGCATGAATTGAGCCGAGTAAATAAAAGATTGGTGAAACTTGGTATAACATTATGAAAAATGTTCTCAATTCCAGAATAAGATCAAAATAGCAGGAGAATACGGGTAATCAAATATATTTTCATATTCGATAACACTATCAATCAATATTAATTCTGTCATAGATTACACAGAATAATTATTTTCACAATGAAATAGAAGTTTCATAATATTCTAATAATGGATTCCTATTGAATGTATAACCTAAACACAACATTTTCATGGATATGACATTCCGAATTTTCTAATTAAGAATGGTATTTAAAATTCTCATGACCTTTCTCCAGTTTGAAACAATAGCGAATTACATCCATTATTTATTAACTCGAGTTTCACAATGAACCTTTTTTGACTAGTATGCATGATTTTTATCAAATTCTGACTGAATTGTTCTAGTGAAATAGTTATTTAAATTGCAAAAGTTCACAAAACAATACTGGTTTGAAATTGAATAATATCTACGGATAGTATATTTTCCAGATATTTCAAGTTCTTTTCAAATGGTGCATTCAATAATGAAAAATGAGCATTGATTTGTTTCATCGAAAATATTACAAGCAAAATATATGTTTTCATTTGTTCTGTGCATACTCGCATTATAAAAAGGTAAATCATAAGAATTGTGTGTATGATGTAGAGACAGAATAAAATATTCAACAGAGTTTCATCTGAAACATTCCAATGAAGAAAATGATGAAACACGGTATTCATTTTGAGAGAATAATTGTATCTCTAACATTGTAAGCATCATTCACCAAAAACCGAGAGTTTCCTAGCCTATTTCAGCAAAACTTTCGCAGAGTACAGTACACAGTAGAGTGAATGCAGCAAGTCAAAACATTATTGCAAAAGAATTCAGTTACTCAGAAACATATTTTCTGGCTTTGAGTTGACTTTCCCATGAGAAAATTCGAAGAGAGTCATTCCTTCAGAAAGGTACAAGTGCAAGAAGTTACACAAGGTTACAGGTGTAAGTTTCTGTGCCAAGGAGTGAGTCACTCAACGCCAAATGACAGATTTATAGTAATGAAACAATGCATTTTGCTCCACAGTTATAGTCACAGAGCTTAGGATTAGCCTTTGATTAAAACGAATAGCAATATTACAAATGTGTCCAGATTTCTCTTTTTTTCATGATCCCACAACTCAATTCGGACACGTATGCTTTCAGTGGGGTTTTTGTTGATTCGATATGATAAGTGTTTGTTTATCCGGCAACACTTCACAAATAGCGTGTTCAACTGTTGAATTTTGACAATGTCAGAACTAGAAGTTTAATTGAACGAGAATTTCTATTCATGTCGAGCGTCACAAGCATAAACAGAGCAGAAGCCAGGCGTTAGCGACGAGATTGAATTAATTTAATGTGTTTTTCACATGCTTTGTAAGTATTGTATTCCAAATAGAAAGGATTAATTCATCCAACAGTTTCTACCCTTTTTCACTCGTAGCCTAATAAAATATTGCTTGATCTCACGGTTTCTATTATTTTTTCTCTGCTCGATCAAAGACGAAAATCCTTACTCAAATATGTGGCGCATTTTCAAGGTTGCAGTATTTGAAAACATTGTTTTCCAAATATTTTGAGAGTGATAATATTGTAATTCAGATGATAAACTCAGAGAAAGCTTCAGATCCAAATAATTCATTTTCCATATGGAAAACGTTATTGAGATCAAAGAGTTGTACCTTCAATCTGTTAAATCGTAAAGTGAGATGTTTATTGAAGAATTTGAAGAAAACTTGAAAAATATTTTCTCTGTGCTTTTATAATCAGGTTGGAATATTTAAACAGAATTTATTAATTTCGAATTCCTCTAATTGCCATTAGTTTATACTGAAGACTTCCGTAATGGCGGATATTGACAGCAGTATTTAATAGCTGATGGAAATCGAAATTAATATATTCTGTTTAAGTAAATTTGTCAGTTTGTTCAATTGTCAGTAACTTCGAACTAACTTGGAATATTTTTCTGCCGTCTGGATTCAATTTCTCCAGTTTAGACGTTTTTTTTTTGTAAACACATTGCAAGGATATCAAGAATTTGATTAAAATCATATTGGGGGGGGGGTGAAAGTAATGAGCATGCACTGCATATAAATATGTAATGCATATACTTTGATAATTAATACGTTCAAAGACCTTCTTAACTTCAAAATATATATTGATGACAGAAGACAAAATTTACAATTTATAAAATTCAAGATACTAGAATCATTATTCTATTTCGAAGTACAAGTAGACCATTGAAATGCTCATTCATTGGTAGAGAAGTCATACAGATAAAGAACCCCCAGTTTCATCACAAAGAGTTTACATTTCTTGCTCTAAAGAGAATAATTTATAAAGTTACATGGCAACAACAGCTGAACACCCTAATCTGTTTCCTTTATACAAGTAACAATTAGAAATGCAACAAAGCTGTGTTGTGAATTCAAAAGTAGTAGTAAAAAAATCAACAATATACGAGAAACGTAACGATATAGATTGAGCGAGAGAGCTCAATTTCATTTATTCATCATATGAATGGTATTGAGTTAACAGCATCCATATCCAGCCTGACAGCGATGAATTGGAATTTCATTCAGAAAGATTATGCGGAATTAATTTATTTGAAAAATAGCAATAAACATTGTGTTTCGACAGTTTTATAAAAAGTCTCTATGTAAAGAGGTGTTTAGCGTTAAAAATGATAAAAGCTCTTCTACAGAGCTGATTGCTACTCTGTATCTTCACCTGTTCTCAATTATCCTATAAAACTCAGTTAAAGAGGAGAAACAATAAAATATGATTCACAGCGGAATGGTAAAAAAAGCACGGCTTCTAGATTTTGAAACTGGCGTGATTGCTTATCCTAGCTAAGTGTCGTGTAACCTTGGCAGTAGACATCAGTTTTGACACGTGAATCAAAACTGAAGAGTAAACACGTATTTTTGTTGCAGGAAAGTGTCAAGAATAATTATTCAACATTCAACTCTTTGTCAAGCATTCATCTTTTAAATATTTATTTATTTTCCTGCAAAATGAGGTAGTTTCCACTCATTCCAAATTTACTGGTCTCGATAGAAGCAGTCTCGACGAATATTTATTTGTAATCACGATCTGTCATTTTCTATGCAGTTCAAAAACTTTTCCTTCTAAAACAATAGCTTTTTAAACATTCTCTCCATTCTCGGTCAAAGTTTGTTATTTATCTTCACTTCTTTTCCATCTTTTTTTGTAGATTACGTCTTGGAGACTCCAGTTAAGGAGTATAAGACAAGTCAGATTAACATTAGTCAAATACACTAGTTACCATAATTAATTACTATATCAATTAGTTGAGGTGAGGCTTAATTTTGATGTGAAAGGAACTCTTGTACACTATAAAAAGCTTTATCAACTAAATATTTTTTCAATTGTTTTTTAAATATTTCTATATTTTCAAGACTCTTTAAAAACTGCGGTAGCTTATTGTAGAATTTTCTACCAATATAACTAGGTTTTTGTTTGAATAAGCTACTATTGTGACTCACCAAGTGATAATCTCCTCGGCTTCTTGTATTATAATCATGTATGTCAAGATTTTGGTTAATATCATTCGTTCTTACATATAAAGTAGCTTCATACACATATAAGCAGGGTACAGCTAGGAGACCAAGTCTCTTGAACAACGGCCTACATGAATCCAATCTATTTACTCTTTCTATACACCTAACTGCTTTCTTTTGGACCTTAAACACCCTATCAAGGTCTTGTTTTGATGAATTATCCCATACTAAGATAGCATACCTAATATGTGACAGTAAGAGCCCATGGTAAGCTGTAAAAAGTAACTTTTTGTCATTCAATCTAGCGAGCTGTCGCAGGACAAAATTAATACCCCAGATGAAATTTTACAACATATTTTCCCAATGTATGGTGCCCAGGTCAATCTTCTATCCAACAAAACTCCTAGAAATGCAATGTTTTCTTCCTGGTCTAGTTGATTATCATTTCCAAACACGTTCATAGCCCTATCTTCATTTGAATTATGTTTGTTTTTGAATTGAAGGTATTGGCATTTTTTACTATTTATTGTTAATTTCAACTGATTTAAGAATTGGACAATGGACTGCACACCTATATGGGCACTTAATTCTAAATTGTCTAGAATGGAATTGCTGAAAATGAGTGATGTATCGTCAGCAAATAAGAGGGCTCTACCACTAATTAGTTCTTTAGGTAAATGGTTGACATATAACAAGAAAAGCAATGGACCTAGTATTGGCCCCTGGGGCACTCCAGCTTGGACCTCTAATTTATTAGATTTATTCTTTACTATACTATTCCCAACTACTGCAGTTAGTTCTACACATTGTTTTCTCCCAATAAGATATGATTCAAACCATTTCAGTTCAACCCCATTTACACCTACATTTTGCAGTATTTCCAATAAATTTCTATGATTAACACAATCAAATGCCTTTGATAGATCTAAGAAAATTGCAGTAGCTTTATCACCTGAATCTATTATATCTATTAGTTTATCAACTAGAGAAACTATGGCTGTCTTTGTTGATCTCCCTTTCTGGAAGCCATGCTGTTCATCACAGATAAAGTTAGCTTCTTGAAGGTGCAGAAGTAACCTATTTAGAACTACTCTTTCAAAAATTTTACTTATTACATTTAAAATACTAATGGGCCTATAGTTTTCCACCTTTTCTCTATCACCACTTTTGAAGATTGGCAAGATCTTCCCCTCTTTCAAATTATCTGGAACAACACCTTGTTCTAATGAATGATTGATCAGATGAATCAAAGGGTCTAACAATTGATCTTTACATTCTTTCAGAATTTTACTGGATACCCCATCCATTCCTACAGTTTTTATATTATTCAAACTATCAATGATATTTGAAAACTCATCTTGCGATACTGGGTAGAATTTTAATTTGTTCTGAATCCCGTCAGTATTCCACATGTTTGCATCACTAATACCTGTATTAAGAGATTTTTGAAGATTCTTAGCAACCAGTTGATAATATCTGTTAAAGAAATTACAAATGTCTACACTATCATCAGTATATTTTTTATTTTCGTTAATTATTCTGGGGACACTAGTATAAGCATCTACATGAGCTACTTGCCTATTTTTGTTTATTAAATCCCACACTGCTGTGTTAAAGTACACACTATTATTCAAAATTTCAGCTGTTTTCTTACATTTCGCTCTTTTCACTTCTTTTGTATAGTTTTTCTTTAGAGCTTTGTAATTATCTTCACTTAACATATTTCTAGATAGTTTGAATTCATCATATGCATCATATTTCTTTCTGCAAGGATATCATCAGTTATCCACTCTTCAATTTTGTCTAATTTGTTTTTACAGGGACTTTTTTAACTGGACAACTCATAGTAATATGAAACCTTGAAATATTAATGAAACTATCATATTTTTTTATTTAAACTATCGCTATTGTAAACCCTACTCCAGTTTTCTTGAAGCAGATTCTGCTTCAAACAATCGATATTCCCCTGTTCACATTGTTGAATTTCTTTCATTACTCTACTCTTTTTAATTGATTTATGACCATGCAACCCCACCTCTAAGATTTGATAGTTCCGAGCCGCCTAATCTTGTTTTAGAGTAATATATATTTGTAAGGATGTTATCAATTATTGTTTGTGATGTTCTTGTGACTCTGGTATATTCATGAACTTTTATTTCCAAGTTATTCATGTATATAATATCCCTTAAATCTTCTGTCATTTTATTCTGTGTTGCAAAGTCTGTATTAAAATCTCCCGCTACAATAACGTTTGTAAAGCGAGTAGTAGTAATTTCTAAAAGCCTATTGAATAGTTCGCAAAAATTGTTCCATTCCCCATTTGGTGACCTGTAAATACCTAACACCGCTACTTCGAAATTATTGTCGATTTTTACTCTCAAACCAGTAACTTCTAAATCCATTTCCACAGCAAATTTCTCTACATATTCTAAATTGAAAGTTTGCATATTCTTAGCATTTTTAACGAAGATACCTACTCAACCCCAATTCGATGAGATGTCCTGCAATACGACGCTTTCAGTGAATACTTTGGAATATTAAGTTGTGACAATTCATCTTCTTTTAAACCATGCTCGGTGAAAATAACTATATCAGGAGCCTCTTCTTTCAAAAATACTTCGATTCTATCTATTTTGTTACGAATGTATTGAATATTCTGATGGAACACAGTCAGTACTTCCCTATCATTCCTTATTACGTTATCGTTGCTTTTGCATATTGAAGTACATCCACTTAATCTCTTAGAACCTTGGAAGCCCATCACATTGTTACAAGAATTCCTTCCACTAATGCTATCCTGATTTCCTGATCGATTAACGATTTTAATACAATTGAGGATATTAATTTATCATTTGGAACTATTTTCCCTTCCAGGTTTTGAGCCACTTTACTAAAAAAGGTTCGTTAGATGATTGTTTAGGAGAATTATTGACAGTAGATTGCAAACGACTTTCAATCAGCTCTGCCAGCCTATTACAAAATATTACTTTGCCAGATTGATTTAGATGTAGACCATGATTAGTGAAGTTTTGTTTTTTCAGCCTTTCATTTAGAAAACAAATCCCCAATTGCTTAGAATTCTTATTTTTTAGGCTGTTGATTGTATTATGGATTGATTTATTTGTCGACTTAATGGTTTCATTTAGCTCTGGCCTATCAAACCTATACGGAATTGTACATATTATTACATTAGTTTTTTGGCTGAGTGGCACAATCTCTTTAATTGTTCCATATATTTCAGGAAGATGTTTTAGATTAGGTTCATTTATATTGTTTAAGCCACCCAGTACTATTAGAAAATCGTTTTTACCAAAATCTTTAGTTTGCTCCTTTGCTGACTCTACGATTGCGTTTATAGGGGCACTTGGCTTGAAAAAGCTCTGAACTTCATACTTATTTTTTAATCTTTTATTTAGTAGGTCACTGCAGTCTCGTCCATGACTGGATGTCAAGAGCAGTACTCTACCTTTCCTATCGTTATCTCCCCTCACTTTAGTTTTAGTTGCTGTTTGCAAAACCTGACTATACGTTTTAATTTGACCAATTATGTTTTCCCCATTTCTTTTAGGTTCTAATCTTTTTGTATTGATCAGAGGTTGAGATCTTACATTAGCTAAGTTTATTTTTGATTTTAATATTTCGATTTCCTCTGACATAGACCTACATTGAGTCGTGAGATTTAGTATTTCAGTTTATGGTCTTCCTGCTACAATTCAACAATAACTTCCAGAGATTTTATGTGATCCACCAACCCTATCCGTTCTTCCTCAGAATTTTTTAGTGATAATTCTAATTTTGTTTTTAATTCGGTGTGATCACTCATTAGTTTAGCAACCTTTTCTTCTACATCTACAGTAGCTTTAAGAGCTGAAGGAGATTTTTTTAGTAATACTTGAGAACGCGTAGTTACCTGCGGTTTAGTTGAACAATTTGATTTAGATGACTTGTTTGGACTCATTTTCATAGCTAAAAATTGTTTTCAATTGATTTACGTTAAATGTTTAATGAAATATTACTTAATTTATTATAATTTTCAACTTGAGACTATTTAATTACAAGAAAATTTATCAATATCGGTACACCTAACCTTGAAAATGAAATTTGACTTTTTATTTAAATACTTTAATTTATATTAGACAAATTAATGATGTAAATTATTAAGATATTATAAATACTGATAATAATAAACAAGATTACTACTTATCCGTTCGAATTAATATTCTATTCTTCAAAATTCGCAGAGCCTGTTCTGACAACGTGTATGCACAGTCGTGTATGCACATCTAATACAGACGGCAATCTATAGAGGCTAAGATTAATAGACAAAACTCTTCAACTTCTCTTGTTTGTTACATTGAATACTCTGAACAAATCCTGTGAGAGTATAGTGGGGTGTATTGAATTCTCTCAAATGAGATTTCGTTGAGCAATAGAATATTCTGTGACATAAATACTCTATAAGTTCATAACAAATCTCGTTACATCTTGGTTGAGGAATAACTTTTCTAATTTAGTAGAGCTAGTCGAGTTTCGGATTAACCGAGGAACCGGCGCGCAACTGAGGTGCAGTTTCTCCATATGCACATGTATAAGTTTCCTTAAATTACACTGTCATTACAACATATTATTACAAAAATTAAAAAAAATCCGAATGAAACTGAAGATATATTTTTTTCCTAAAACTAGTTTGTAATTACATCTGAAAACACTACCGGCTTGTGGGTGTGAAAAATACCTTTTTCACACCTGTCTCACTTTTTCACACCGTATATACTACTAGTGTGACAAGTCTAACTGGAAAGATATGCTTCTGTTACAGCACTTTTAAATAGAGAAGAGCATTGAAATTTTACTTACAGAGATCAAGAGATTTCATTTCAAATAAAAACATTGATTTTGATAACGAATGTTTACTGTAAAAACTCGCATTACCTAGCTCAAATTTAACGGAACCTCGGACTATCAAATTACTACTACAATTATCAGGACTCTATTGTATCTTGAACTTTGAATTGTTAGTTAATGAATACAAACATTCGTTCGCTATATCCGATGCAATGACGTCTACGTTTCGAACCGATACCGTATCCTGTTTCTGTTTTAAAATACAATATTTTATATTCTTTTGATAATTATTGATGTATAGTGTAAGCTTTAGTGTCAACACTATCGATTCAGTGTTGATCTATGTACACGATTAACTTCACGAAGAGTGGTGCTGATCGTCTCAAAAGATGGCCAACAGTATTGTGAGATTTTTCATCCCTTTGAAAATTTCACACACTCTCATATCCATTGTGGTTCAACAAATTAGTTCATCGATAAGAGCTAGTCCTGCTTCAATTATTTGCATTAACTTCAATGATCGTAAAAACTACAGCATTAATGGAAAATTAGTGTTATCTTGAATAACATAATAAGTTTCCTTTTGTTCAACTCTTTAACCGCAACTTTGATTTCAGAATCATTGAGCAGGAATTTCGCTAAGCCCGATCCATTCGGACTTTTGGGAGCCTTAAGAGATCGGAGCATGTGCAATGTAAGCGCAATGAAACAAAGGAACTGTTTGTCGGTTGAGCATTTGAGCAAATGGAAGACAAAGTTTCAAAGACTGTTGCACGAGTGTGTGTCCAGGAACGGCGTTGTTTTGGGTCAATGGTTTCCTGGAGTGGGTGCAGCTCGGCGCTAGTAGCACAGGAATGAGGAGCAGCGGCAATAGAACGTCGGTTACGAAAAGAGCTGCCCTGGAGCCTGGAAATATTCAGCTTGTGCACGTATTATTCCGGAGATTATTCGGCTCTGCTCATTGTTGTGTAAAAAAGCTCCACGAACAGAAAGCATGTAGTTTCCTCGTGAGAAAAAGCATTTAAGTACTCAAAATACATTCAACGCTTCAGTGACATCGCAAGCTAATTACTAACCGACGACTACCATAGAACACTATGTTTTCAGTGAGCTACGCTATAACTCAATTAGCTTGAGAAATTTATCAACAACACAGGAGCGAACAGAGTTTATCAGAGTTACCTCACTGTCTGTCATGAGGAAATGCCTGCAAGCGACTTCAATGGATCTAATTCAAAATTACTATTATTTATTAGTGAGTCATCATCTCTATCAATCCTCTTTAGGCTACTTGATATTGACCTATATGAACTATAAAATCTTTATTTATGTCAGAAAAGACAACGAATCTTGATTTGCGCTCTATTCAATTGCCTAATAAATTGCTCTATTAAATTGGTTATTGCAAGGCTTTATTACTATAGCCTAGACAGAAGCACTTTTGCTCTAGAGAGTAGCAGCCATCAAGCATTTTTGTTCTCTTTTTGTCACGGTATTGTATTGTATTGTAATGATTCGAATTTAGAATAAATGAACATATTAGGGACTGGAAACCCGAAAAAGAAGATTCAAATTTTGCAGAGCATCTCATTAATAATAGACACAAGTTCAAGGCTGAAGCAAATGTTGAGTTTCTGCATTTGATCGGCAAAGGCAGACAATTGAACATTTTAGAAGGTTTGGTGATAATTAGGTTGGTAAAAGACGATTCCAATACAAGTTTAAATGATCAAATTTATTTTAACTCATTCAATACAACTAACACGGGTTCGTCGTAATTCTAGCCTACATTTTAAAACCGGTACTTTGGTATTTTTGCATTTCAATGAGCTTCTATTTTTTAATTTTAAATTGATTCAATTCTAGCCTAATTGTGTATTGTTGTTCTTTGTTGCTTTCTAGATGTTCACAGTTTTTGGTTCTTGGTTTGACTCTTATTTTTGCTTGTTACTCCTCTTACCAGGGGGCGCGACTTGTCAGCCAATCACAATCTCCAATCTTCAATAAAGGTCAGGCTCTTTCTCGCTTAGCCAATAGCATCATTCCATGTTTAGTATGAGGTACTCTGTACTTTAGTTTTGGTTTGTTTGAGATTTATAATGGTTTAACAACCGAAACTAGTTTCTCAATATTTCTAATAAATGTGGCTGTGACAATTATTGTAATGATTCGATTCCGTTTACACAAGAAATCAATTTTATTCATATACTCTGACTGTACTAGCAATCCTTTTGGAGACGCCGTTCAACAAAAGACGATTGACTCTACAATACATCTTAATTTTGAAAACGATGGTTTAAATGTGTACGAATGTTTAAAAGTTCTCTCTTGTGGTGCGAAATAGAAAGTTATTATTGCTCAAAAACAGAAAATAATTATACTTAATGAAATATGAAAACCAGTAGTCCTGTATGCTTAAAACTTATAATATATAGACTCTGTGAGTGCGATTTGGAATAGAAAAATATCTCACTTTACTTCACTTGGTGAATTTATTTGCAAAAGCTTCGTTTAATATTATTCACTTTCCGCCGTGCTCCCTTTTCCGTCCCGCGCCATGGAGCGACTACTTGACTTGCTCCGTTGTAGTCACGCCACTGTCTAGTATTATGCTACAACGTTATAAGTGAAGTCAAATAGCAAATTAGAAAAATGAAGAATAACTAATGAGGTGAACGTATTTTTTTCTTCCTTCTAGCTCCTGATTATCGAATAAACCATCTCAAACACATCAACGATTGCTGCAAATAAAGCTCAGCCTCCTTGCTTAGTTAGAATGTTAGTGTGACCTAGAAAAGCATTTAATACTATGTCTTTTGTTACACTAAAATCCTGAATTTTCCTTTCTGGAAATCTTTCTCCTTGTAGATGAACATCCACGTTTCGAACCGATACTGTTTTTTTTTTTTTTTGTTTTTTTTTGTAGATTACGTCTTGGAGACTTGGAGACTCCAGTTAAGGAGTATAAGACAAGTCAGATCAACAATTACACTCTTATACACTAGTTACCATAGTTACTATATCAATTAGTTGGGGTAAGGGTTAATTTTGATGTGAAAGGAACTCTTGTACACTATAAAAACTAAATATTTTTTCTATTGTTTTTTAAATATTTTTATATTTTCAACACTCTTTAAAAACTGCGGTAGCTTGTAGAGTTTCCTACCAATATCCAGGTTTTTGTTTGAATAAGCTACTATTGTGACTCACCAAGTCTCCTCGGCTTCTTGTATTATAACCATGTACATCAAGATTTTGGTTAATATCATTCGTATTTACATAAAAAGTAGCTTCATACACACATATAAGCAGGGTACAGTTAGAAGACCAAGTCTCTTGAACAACGGCCTACATGAATCTAATCTATTTACTCTTTCTATACATCTAAACTCTTTCTTTTGGACCTTAAACACACTATCAAGGTCTTGTTTTGATGAATTACCCCATTTTAAGACAGCATATGTAATATGTGACTGTGAGAGCCCATGGTAAGCTGTAAAAAGTAACTTTTTGTCATTAATTCTAGCAAGTTGTCGCAGGACAAATACCCCAGATGAAATTTTACAACATATTTTCTCAATGTATGTGATACCGTATCCTGTTACTATTTTGCAATACAATATTTTATATTCTCAAGTTAATTATTGATGTATAGTGTGAGCTTTAGTGTCAACACTATCGATTCAGTGTTGATCTATGTACACGATTAACATCACGAAGAGTGGTGATAATGCTCCTTTTGCAGCTCGTCTCAAAAGATGGCCAACAGTATTGTTGTGGCGCACAAGCCTATACGCGAGTAATGTATTTTTCGCAATGCCCTTGTGAATTTATAGAGTTTTGCAAGAGTAGGATGTTTGCATTATTCATGAACGGCTGGTTGAACAGCATGGCAGTGGCTGAAGCAGAGGCAGTACTGGAACCCGGCTACGCCTCCCATTCAACAGCGAAACTGGGGCCTGCTTTCAAGATTAGTCTAATGCTAGTAGAGCTGATGGTTGTCTATGCGATAAGCTCGCGCAAGATTATTTCAACCACTTTCCGCTCACTCTTTGAAGCCGAAGTGGAAATTGTCTACTTCCTGTCCTAGGTAAACTATTTGAATTAATTGAGATTGCAGTATCACTTCAAGGTGAATCTGCACCTGAATTAATTACAAATTGTTTGCTATTAATTCATCCATTATTCTTACAGACACATAACATCCATTTTTCTCTAAAATATAAAGCTTGAGGAGGTAAGGGATTTGCATTTTTATTATAATTTGAAATTTGAGTGTTAGAGCTTAAAAATTTTAACTTTTAGAACGTTATATCAGGGTTGTAATGATTTAATGGTAAAAACTTAAAATACACTTTCAAGTGGAAATTATGACTTAAGTTATGGCGTGACGGCCGTTTCACTCATTTGTCAAGAGCATTGTCGACCCACAGTACACAGTACACAGTGTGTACTGTGGGTCGTCTGACGATGCTCTTGTCAACAGAGTGAAACGGCCGTCACGCCATAACGTAAGTCGTACTTTCCACTTGAAAGACTTTTTTTTTTTAATTTTTATTATATTAGTGGAAACAAAATGGATCTTTGACATCATGATTTGATGGTATTCTACTTTATAAACTGTACACAAGCGGCTAAAAATTGATGTCAATACAGCTTACTCTATTCCATGTCTAGTATTAAAACTGGCACTGTATTTCACTTTTAAATAATGTTTTACTCACATATATTTGAGATGCTTGAGGAATGCATTTCACTTCTGAAAAGAAGCTTCGTCAGCCTCAAGCATCTCAAATATATGTGAGTAAAACATTATTTAAAAGTGAAATACAGTGTCAGTTTTAATACTAGATTGTTCATTAAGTATTTCGTCATGGAAAGCATCACAGACACTATTCCATGTATTATCAAACTAGTTGTAACGAAGCTATTCAGACACCAATGTTACTTTTCAATGCAGGAGTCTAGATCAATCAGAACTCAGGATTTTTTCAAAAAGTCGAAATTAATTTTATGCATTAGCGGAAGCCACATCAGCTTATTTAAACATTTCGAAATCAAATTGGATTCCAAATCGGAACAGTCGACAACAATAACGCTTTGAAGGCTATGTTATATTTTGGCCAAGTTATTGAATTTATTGGTAGGTTGAATTAAACGTAATTTATTGGTAGTCGGAGATAAAATATTGTAGGCCCTATACAACGATTGTATTTTTCATCAAACCAGCTCGTGAAATGTTTAGAGCACTCGCTTCGCTCATGTTCTAGCTTACATTTTACTCGTTCCTTGAAGGTAGTCATAACACAATCGTTGCATAAAGTAGCCTACTTCATCTTAAACTTATATACGGTATATGTTTAAGTTTCAATGATCAAAATAAACTATAATGGTTGATAGAGCTACATCAACTGAAAAATAGAATCGCTTCCTGACCATGGTAGTTTCAATGGTTGTTTGAAATCAAGTTTTTATAATTATTGCTGTAGGAATGAAGCTGTAATAGCTGTAGAAAAAAAGACAAATTATAGAAAGACAAATAGAGCTGGAGTTAAATTCTATAGTTTGTTGTTGTGATTATGAAAATTGTAATGGTCTACCATCATGAACTTGTTATGCTTGTAGTTCGTCAGAAACTATTCACCAAAACCTTTCACATTAATCGCAAATTCGTATCAATTCCTGTTTAGCACGGTTTTCTGATAAAAGGAGAAAGAAAGATTTCAGATCTCTTGTAGGGCTACTTTAAAATTCGTGTAAATTGATTATTTCGCATCATTTTCCAATGTATGAAAGCACGAACATCTTGTAATGCTAATCTCAAGTCCATTTGATGGATATGTATGTTGAATCCTTGTATCGCAGAAAAACGTAATAGAAATAGTCAGGAATTTCAAGTTTTGTGAGATAAAGAACGCAGTTACTTAAATTCATAGAATAAATTCAAACGATAGGAAGTATAAATTATAATATTAATTTAGAAAAATTGAAAATTTTTGAAACATAACAGAGGCCCTGAACTTATTTAGATGTAACCTTAAAAATTTCCGAGGCATCAAAACTCCTAAAAAAAACTTAAAACTAAACCTGAGTCAATAGCATCACACGATATTTCTATTATAATGATTAGCACTAGAAATTATTGTGAACTCTATTCCTGTCATTAAGTTAGTTTTAAATATCCCATAGTTAGAATGTTGGTTTCCTCTATATTATAAATAATATATTCACCTTTCATCATACAAGAAATAATACTATAACAGCAACAGCTGCTCACCCTCCCCTTTTTATTGCAAATATTTCTCACTGAAAATAGAATTTGATTTTTTTTTAATTTTCAGTTCATCAATCACAGTGTTTTTCTCATATTTCACTTAGTAAACGTCTAACCCATACAGTGTAGTTGAAACCTTCTCGATTTTTTGTCTCAATTTTTTCTCTAAAGGCATCATGTTCTCTGAAAAATCTTCCACTTGGAACTTTGCTTACTTATAAAGTGATTATAGAGTATAGACGTGTGAAGAGGGATAAAAAAGGGAGAAGCTTAGAGAAAAAATCGTGTGTGATACGCCGTAACAAACTGTGTCATGCCAATATTGCTCACGTTGTTCGCAGCGTGTCTGTTTACTCGAGTGTTCAAATTTGTCCATCCGACTTCACCAATCAGTGTCTATTTTTAGAAAAACGTGGACTCATTTGATTTGAAACTTTCATCAATAGTTCGCTTTTCAAAAGTCAGTGCTCTATTGGATTGATTTCGAGTTTACATTGGAACTTGTTTCACACTCGTTCAAAATACACTCATCATTACGTCATGAAACATATAAGTGGATCATCATGATATTGGGTCATTAATTAGCCCATTATAGATTCATATAACACAATGTGAAGGACTAAATACAGTATTATTATGACAAGAAACTCTAAAATTCGAAAGTGATTGTGATGTACAATTATTTTCAAATATTGACTACAAGTGCTAAATGAGTGAAGTGGGCAAGTAATCAGAATAAGATGAATTAGAAGAATGTCGATATTACTTTCCTCTCCCTTTCTTCCACTTTCATAAATGACCGACTTTTTCCAACTCTCCTCTAGTGGGCAAGTTTCTAAATTATATTTTAAGAATCTTCAAAAAAAAGTTGTTAGATTAGTGGAGGACTGGCACAGTTATTCTTTGCAATTATTACAATTATTATTTGTAATGTACTTTATTTTGTAATTTATTATTTGTACAATTACTCTTTATACTCCGCAGCTCAGTAAAAGTGCACATGCCTGAGTAAAGAATGAATTCAGTATGCTGTTCTCTGCCAACAGACAGATTTATACATTATCCTACAAAATATTAGTGTAGATACGATTATAGGGAGATTTTAAGTGACTTACATTGGGTGTTTTGTTGAAAATAATATATTTTTAGCCCCCATCAAACTAGGAACGACTTCCCCCTACATTTAAATTATAATTAATCAAGGAATAGATAACGCTTTGATAATTTCGCCTGTGTATGCTGAATTCAATCATATTTTATAATGAAATGATATTCCCATATCAAACATTGATAAGTTTCATAATCTAATTTAAAAACTAGAACTGTATTTCTATTCAAATTATGATTTTACTCACTTAAACTATAAGGAATGTATTTCACTTCTGAGGGGAAGCTTCATCAGCCTTTATACCGAAATGCTCAACCTCAAAGCAAATTTTTCAGCATTTGCATCTTATAGGGTAAACGTTAGTTCGATGTTGAAAGGGATGCTACTTGAGTAACTGTCCAAGTTTCGGCAGGACGCTGCCGTTCTGCAGCCGTTCATTGTCATTTTCCTATCAATGCGAATCACCAGTCTCTCTATTCAGCCTGAAGTAATCGAGTAATAAGCTGAGGTAGGCTGGCAATAAGATAGAGGCCCCTGACGTAATGATAAGGAGTATCGACAACCCACACGCAACAAAAGACGGTGGTAGTGTCTCTGATAAAACATCACGAGTTTAGCCTCTGCGGATGGAAGTCCCCAGACGCCAGCGCTATCTACCCGACGACCACATCATCAAGCCTCCCCCTCACCACCCGTTTCACCAACGACCACGAAACGGCAACCCACAACCACCCCCACCCATCTCTATGACTGACCATAAATCTCTGTTACATCATTCATTAAATTGAACGTCAGGTCTCGCATCGTTTTAATTCTGTATAACTCATCCCTCCTGGTGCAAAGCGAATTTCAATTTGATAAACTAATATATCAACGGAGTTTTTCCTCCAAATAATAAAGCCACGTGGAACTCCTCATATGGCAACACAAAATGAGACATTAATTCGAAGGTATTGCTGCATATCAACTTGTAACGAGAATTGAAAACCATCATGCATGACATTATTCCAAATCAAATTATTGCATGGTTCAACAGGTTTTCTCATCATATTTTCATTGATGATGCTGGAAAAAGACTGTGAAAAAAAGTAATTGGAAATTCCTAATTTTGTCCAAGATCGTCATGAACCAAAATTAAATGCTTTGCTGTAGCTGAGTCTCTGATGTTAACTTTTGACATTTTATTTTGCAGGTACAATAAAGAAAAACAAATTATTTGCTCTAATAACATACTTTGTTCCATCGTAATGAAAAAGTCGATTAGTCGACGAAAATAGAATTTTTGAATCTATCGTGAAGAGGTTCTTATTTATTCATTACTCATGAGATAACTCTTTCAGCTTAGTAATATTATTTCCTTAAAAATAGCTTTCATTCTTCCTCTTACTATGCTTTAATATGTTGAGTAATTTATAAGAGTCAAGTTGATCAAGGTTACAAAAAAGATTTTTCAAATAGTACAGTATGAGTTACAGAAGATTTTTCAACACATTCTATTCCAGGAATCTCAGGGCCAATGTTCTATTTCTCCGGTTTATTACCTGATCTGAAGATAAGGTTGCTGGTGTTAATCTATAACAATATTTATAAAGTAATATTAATTTTCTAGTTATGAATTTTCTAGTAATTAGTTTTTCATTTTTCTATTCATCTCTTATCCCTGTTATTGCAATTAGATTGTCTCAGATTCAGGCAGAGTGCACTATAAGACTATAAGTCATTTCGACCTGCTCCTTCAGTCGTTGGGCGTATATGCACCACAGGCAAGCAAGTAAAGTAGTCTACACTGTAGTTATTCGGCGCTGGTGAAATCACGAGCTCAACTTGTTTTTGCTATGCAGTACGGTAGTCTTATAGTCTCATTATAGTAGTAGTTGAGTGCTTAATAGAAGTTTTATCAATAGGACTTCAACTTGTATTGGCTATGAAGTACCGTAGACATTGTAAATTGGAAAATACATGAGCAATGTAAAGTTAATAACATTAACTTTTCATGTGAAATTTAACGACTTGCAGTCAATAGTGAAGATGGATCTCAAAGATTTGAAAGCGCTCGGCCTACAGATTAAGTAAGTTATACTTATTCTTAATGAATATTTGACTGCAAGTCGTTAAATTTCACATGAAAAGTTAATATTAACAACGCAGTTCGTCATGGAACAAGAAATCCAGGAAGTTAATAACATATTAACAATATACCTAATACATTAATATTCATCAACAATATTTGTTTAATAATATTCATGTATATTATGAAGCTGACACGATAAAGATAGCCTACATAGATATATAGAGACAAGCGATATAGATAACCTAGCATTCTATCACAGTAGAGGATGCACAGAATAAGTCTGTGTAGATTATTTAGGACTACATGAGCCCCTAAAAGAAGACCATATTTATCACCTGATTGAGCATTAACATTCAATTGTATTATCCATTTATAGTATTGTTACGGGTTCTATATAAAAAATAATTCTGGCAACACTTCAAATTAACACTCACACTTTATTAACACAAATTACCGACAACCCGCACTAATCAGTTAAAATCACCCAAAATAAATCAATCAAGAGCAGATAAATCGATAATGTTCAACTAATACAATTTATTACACTATCTTTATCTATTACTATACAATAAGTTATTTTATGTTACTCTCAAATTATGTTGTTATTCTCAAGTCATGTTATGTAGAATGTAGGTCATTAAAAATATTATTTTTTTTGTTTTGTTTATAACGTCCATAAAGTCCAGAACGGATTAAATTTATTTTGAAAAGACTCATCCCTCAACACAAGCGCTTGCTTAGAGAGGGATGAACCATTTAAATTGTAATTTTTGATCACATACATTTTCATATTTCAAGCTGTTATTTATGGCTTATATGTTATTGTTAAGAGTTAATATTGTTTTATTTGAAGTTCTTTTGTGATTTTATATACAAATGCATTGTATTCATTGATTGGTTCAATCAATTTATTATTTATTATAATAAAGAATCAACAATATTACTGTACATTAATCAATCAATAACTGTTAAAAGACCGATCAATTATCAAATAATAACTGTTCAATGCACTGTTCAATATATCAGGAAAAAACGTCTAGAACATAACAGTTGAAAAATAACAGTAAAACATAACACTACAAGCATTTACGAGTCACTTTATCAACTGTTTAAGAAGCTTGAATAATAATCTGTCACAATGTACTGCGATTATCACTTGAACAACAAACGTTTATATAATAGTTTGTATTAGTGCTTACTGGTAATACGGTTTGTATGCGCGGAAACGGTAACTGTCACTCTGCCACTCTTATTGCATTAACGATGGAATCACAACTGACTGACTTTTCCGAGAGCCTCTGCGTTTTATTCATTTCAAACATTCCAGAGAGAACTAGATGGCTCTTCATGTACCAAGACTACTTTAATTGCCGCGATAAGAACATTCCATAAAGTTCTAGATGGACCGCAAGGCGAGGGGTGAACAGGAGAAAAGTAATTAATTGCTTCCGGAAATCAATATTGACACAGGCAGATAACACAGAAAATTACTGCCCGTTCTTCCATAGCCCTATTACTAATAATCACAATAGGGGTTTTTCTTGTTCTATGCAGATGTCAATTGAAAAACAATTTGTTTGGTTAATTTATTTACTAGGCAGTGAATCTCAGTAGTGAATATTATTAGTTGAATAGTGGAGGAGAACTCGATTGTTTTCCTTGCTGAGTATAAGAAGGGCTTCGTTGACTTCATAATGCGGCTTTATACGTTGAAGTTGGCGCTTCTTACCCTCAAACGAGACCTCACACATACTGAAACTCCACTTGCAAATGATACAACTTCAACGTGCCATCCTTCCACTTGAAACTTGGGGTTGAAGTGAATAAGTAACTCCCAACCATTTATCTTTCGATTTCAAGTTGTAAACTTTCTCACTTGCCTCCGCGTATAGATTAGTTTAATCCCTCTATTCACAAAGATTGAGCATACTAATAAATTTATATATTCATGATTTTCACAGTGGTTCTCAGTATTATGACAAATAGTACTATGATAAAATGTGAATTTGTAAAAATAAAACTGACAGCAGAATTTCTATAAATTATACTTTTGTTTTTTAAAAACATTAATATTTCTTATTTCTGTCAATAGTATATTGTTCAAAACAAAGCTTTCAAGAGTATCTTGTATCATTTGATTGCTCTGGAGACTTGTGCATGAGTAATGAGGTGAATGGGTGAATGATATGGAACATCCATGGCTGAATGAGATTCGAACCCAAGGCTGCAGGAAACGAAGCCAGCCAGAGCCTTGTCTTACCACAGACAAGCTCCCCGACCAACTGTGCCACTAGAGCCGTTTCTTCAAGTCAATCACTGACTCGAAGTGAAACTATTTTCCACTTTGTAAAAGCTAACTAGTAAAAGCTAAACACTGTCGTGTGGGGAGAAGTTAGAAGAGTGTTTCGTTTAATTCTAGAAACGAGGCTCTATGACAGCCACAGACTGTTGGTGTTACTGTAGACTGTAATAACAGTTGCATAATGATAAGGAATCGTACGTTTAAAATATATTTAGAACTGCATTCTCAAGTGCCAAATCAGTCAAGATCGGTGATGAGGATCTAGTTCAATATTTATAAGGCAACTTTTTTTTTGTAGATTATGTCTGAGGAACCAGTGCGCGAACGTGTGGGTGTCAAACTATTGCTATTGTAAACCCCACTCCAGTTTTCTTGTAGCAGATTCTACTTCAAACAATCGATATTCCCCTGAGCACATTGCTGAATTTCTTTCATTACTCTACTCTTTTTAATTGATTTATGACCTTGCAACCCACGACAATATTTGCCATTCTAGGCTTATTAACGTTACTAATCAACAAGTCTTGTTGATGGCAATGAACGTGGTGAATGCAAGACTGTTACTCCCTCTATGAATATTGGTGTATAGATGTTAGTATAAAATTATGTATACAAACAAAAAAATTACAAACTTCAAATTAATTTCCTTTATGTTATACATAACAGTAATCAATATGAAATAATGCCTCAATATAACAGTTTAAGGAAAATAACCTGCAAAGACCAAGCCTGAGTGCAGGTGATCTAAAAATTAATACTATTTTATAAAGACAAATAATATAACTGCTACAATATGAAAGGAAAGAAAGAAAAGGAAAGAAGAGAAATAAAATGTATACCTATCTGTATTCTCGATTGTAATTTAATTTATTTTAAATGTTGTGTTCTCAAAGA
The DNA here is from genome assembly GCA_948455865.1 of Conomelus anceps. Lineage (NCBI taxonomy): Eukaryota > Metazoa > Arthropoda > Insecta > Hemiptera > Delphacidae > Conomelus > Conomelus anceps. Next base: position 26,394,157 of record OX418217.1, read on the forward strand.
CTAAATAATAAGGCTCTTATAATTAGGCCTGCTTACTGCTGCTCAAAGCTCCCTACAAATTTCAATAGTATCAGTTCTAATCAATAAGACAAGTTTATAATTATTATTTGTATGTTTGTATATTTATCTTCATGAAATTTTCAGCACTTAAAAAACTCATAGCATTGGGAAGTATAGACAGCGCATGACCACCAATGATATTGTTGAAAACAATAGAAAATTACCTGAAAATTCCAAACTTGGAGGAAGAGACAACCCACAACCGGCGGCGTGGACCAGTACTAGCCAGGAGAAAGAAGGAAGAGGAAGAAGAAGAAGAAAAAAGGAAAAGAAGAAGAAGAAGATCGGCAACTTTAGAAAATAATACGTAGGCTTAATTGGAGGAAATCAAAATGAAATTTCGGATTATTCATTTACAATTTAGAATCTAAAAACTTACTTAGGCTATTAGGCTAATAAAGCCTTACTTAGGCTAATCTGGTTTACTTGGGCTACTTGTATACTGACATTCAATACATAGATATTTTATTCGAAGAGGGATTCTAATAAATAAGCCTAATGAAGTCATATCAGCTATCACACTGTATAGTAAAATGACATTAACACTCTAATATTATAGTATTAATAAATTTGGGTTTGCGTCAAAAAAGTTCCCTATTAAGTTCCCTACAGTATTAATGTCATTCTATTCTAGTATAAAATTGTTTTCATGACTACAAATATATTGGGCTAAAATATTACTGTTGGTCCCAAGAGAATTTCTGAATAGATAACTTACCATAAAATGACCGGTTAGCGTACTATTATCGATTGTTGAAAGCGTTCACAATCAAATGATATGCTGAGTCACTGCCGTATGTAAAGAGTAGGAGAAAAAACCGTAGTGCTCTATAAGCTAAGTTCTATGAAAAGTAGCTAAAAACCTATGTGTAAGCTGTCAGTGACCAAACTGGAATATTAGGCCAGGATCCTGTTCAAACACTTTCGCAGTTAAGAAAGGTCAGTAATTCTACGGAAAAAGTGAAAATTACCGTTTTTATTGCCAAACCGTCTCAAAGGAGAGAGGAGAGTCACACGCGGAAAACTCAATCACTCCCGAAATAAATTATTGTTGATCATTATTCTCAACCGTATTCCATTTTGTATTGTTTTGGAAATGAAAGCCCCGAGCATTAATAACAACGAGGATTGTAACGCTTGCTTGAATTGATACTCACTTCAATTCTTTTGGTCACGAAATTAGACTTTCTAGGATCCTATCATGAAAGGATTTGTGGAAAATAAAGACTATTTCAGTGGAAGCAATTTGTAGCCTGTACAGATGTATGTAACCACTTAGCCTGATAACTTGGAGGTATAGCGCAAATAAGATTATTTTTATCAACTATGAGCCTGATAGTTTTTTCTGTTAGTAAAATAATTGTGACATACTTTTTGCTTTATGACAGCAAATTTATTCTGTCACATACATGAAGTAAGTTCAAGGCCATTTCAGTATACCAGTATTTTCTTTGTTTCTCATGTGTTGCACCTTTTGATGAATGTGAACAATTTTTCGTTATACTTGTAGGTTAAGCTGGGCATTCAGGTTCCGATTTGCAGTACCACTTGCAGTCCAACCTCCAAGGTTGTATCCGAAAACGGAACGTGAATGGGCTTGTTGGATGGTTGAAATTGTAGATGGACGACTAGAGAGACGACTTCCGAATGTCGATGGTGTTGGAGCGTGTGTGGCGGCGTTGGATCAAAGTCGTCCAACCTATCTCAGTCAGTGCATGACCTTCGGGCAAGTTCGGGCAACATTGGGCAAATTCGGTTACATTTTTCGGCTCGAGAGCGACGTTCACAGCTGACTAGGAATAAAGTTGGATTGCAAGTAGGAGAGTGAGTGGAATCGACTATCCATCTAGCAGTACTACTAGCAGTACTGCAAGTGGTACTGCAAGTTGGAACGTGAATGCCCAGCTTTATAGACAGTTCACCAGTAAAGGAATCAATGTGGTAAACAGCTGTTTACAGAAATCAAAAACATCAATGTTTTTTTCACAACATCATTGTTTTTTTCAAAAACTTCAGATTCTGATTTCATTTGATTATTATTTCCACACACTTTTGTGAAGCTTGGCATTCACGTTCCGATTTGCAGTACGACTAGTAGTACTGCTAGTTGAATAGTCGACTCCACTCACGCTCCTACTTGCAACCCAACTTTATTCCTAGTCAGCTGTGAACGTCGCTCTCGAGCCGAAAAATGTAACCGAAGTTGCCCGAACTTGCCCGAATGTCAAGCACTGACTGAGGTTAGTTGGACGACTTTGATCCGACTCCCCCACACACGCTCCAACACCGTCGACAGTCGTCCAGTCGTCCATCTACGCTTCCAACTATCCAACAAGCCCATTCACGTTCCAATATCGGATGCAACCTTGAAGCCTTGGAGGTTGGACCACAAGAAATACTTCAAATCGGAACGTGAATGTCCAGCTTAGAGATCATTAGATTAATGATTTTTACTGCACGCTTATGGGTGGCTACTGGCTGCTATTTCCATTTGACCGAAAGCTGGATCAGCTGATCTAGGACCATTATTGCCAATTTCACCCAGAGTTGCTGTGATTTGGTGTGTTGTGGTTATGTGGTATGTTCGTATAACAATGATTTATAGTTTCTTATTTCAAATTATCTGCTATTTTAGACTTGTACGAAAAATATCGTACATAACACGTCTGATAAAGTGTTTACTGTACTCTTATGATAATTCTGCACTCGATTTCATCCAGTGCATAAACTATCATACTTGTACAGTAGACATCGTCTTATCACCCTTGCTACGATTGTAATATTATACTAATGTGTCATCATGACTATTCAAAGCCTACATTAGAATAATACTTAAAATTGATATCTGGATAATTTTCAACTGATAGTTCAACGACGTAATCCGACTTCCAAAAACATAATCATTATTTAAAATTTGTTATATAGTACATCAATTTATATTAATCCATCTATCTAATTATTGAATAACATGATACAAGCGGCAAGGTGGGTCTCTTCACTAATAAAATTCATATGCTTATTATGTTAAAAATATTGTATATTCTTTGCATTATTTATCCCAGGAATATGACTTAGTTACAATTACCGGGCCTTACCCCCATAGCCTGAGCTTCGAGCTTATTTTTCATCACTCATGCTACCAGTTTCGTCATGTTGACTGCTGACATTAATAATTTATCTGTGGTCGCATATCTAAACAATAACGTTGAGGTTCAGAGTTGAGGTTTTTTCATCATTTGCATGCGGTCTACGTTATTGACAGCTGTATGTTCCAAAGCGCTGCTCCAGTTTTTCCGCTTTATAGCAGCCATAGCAACCGCATGTCATAAACATTGCAATGCTGCTTGTTGCTCTGATCAGCTACTTATTGCTCATTTCTAGAAATATTTTTGCTTTTCGCATCATTTAGCAATAATTACACTTTGTAATAGTGAACAGGAGACCAAAGTGAGCAGCGTTTTGTGACCATGATTTATCATTCAAATCTGAATAAGTGATGATTTTCAAAAACCTTACAAAAGAATCAAAATTATTTTGAAAATAATTGTAGAATTCTTTTCAAGTGCTTATTGTGTACATTTTTTCAATTAAAAAATTATTTTTTTAAAGAGAATTGAATGTTACTTGAAATTTGAATCCACTCTGATTTTATAGAATTACAAATTGTATTTTATATATATAATTATTTTTGAGAATGGATCACATATCGTAAATGACGTAATATGGATCGCAGCTCAATACTTTGTCTTCGCGTCAAAATATGTGTAGTGATGCAAGTAATTTCTATAAATTATAACCATAAAGTCTTCATTCTAGAAACTTGGTTTGACCACAATAGCCTTACAGTTAACCTAAACAAAACAAAGTAACCTGAAACCAATTAGACCCATGATGGGGGGAAGTGAAGATGCACTCATGTAGGGATGTTGGATCCACAATCTGTGCCTGTGGATCTATCAAGAGAGTGAACCAGTATAAATATCTGGGGGTCATTTTTGATTACCACATGAGTTGGGTCCCTCATATACAATGTGTAAAGCTGAGGCTAAGAAGGTTGCTGTATGGACTGTCTCAGTTGAGCCAAGAGCTGGATATTAGATTGTGTAGAAGGATCTATCATGCATATGCACAGTCAGTGTTACAATACGGCATTATGGCTTGGGGAGGGGTGTCCTCTGCATGCCTGGAGCCACTTGCTGTAACTCAGCGTACAATTATAAAAACTATTTTGAAAAAAAACCCCAGATACCCCACGTCGCTGTTGTTCTCAGATTTCCCTGTGCTCAATTTAAGACAGTTGTATATTAAAACACTTCTCACATAATATCAGGAAACATAAAATAGAACTTTTCACCACTATTTAACACAACTATCAAACACGACATAGAAATAACCATGGATATTTAACGCCTAGATTATTACATGGGATAGAACTCAAATCGCCATACTATCAGGCTCAAATTGTGTACAGGAATTTGCCATATGAGATCAGGGGGGCTGAGAGTTGCAGCGATGTGGTGTATAAAAACAGATTAGTAGCATGGCTGTTCAGCATGGGAGCCGAAGGTCTGCTCCATTCACACTACGCGTGGCAAAACAATACCGGAACCTAGTTAATAAAATAGTATTTGCATCGTCGCCAGGATTGGGTCCTCTTGCTCTATTCAGATTTTTCTTGCTGCATGTATTTTTTTTACAATCACTCTGCAATGTAAAATCACAGCTGAATGTACTTATTAATAATACCTTATTTTTAGTTAACTTTAATAATTACTTAGTGCTTTACTTACTTATTATTATAATGATAGTATATAATATATTGAAATTGGAAATATATCTGTAAATTCATGCAGGAACTCTCCCCCATACACAGACAAACAGTCTTTTTGGGGGAATTCCACTTAATGTTTATTTAAATTTGGAAAATAAATAAATTTGAATTTGAATTTGAATTCTCATAGGAAATTAATCAGACCTGTTGAAATTTAATATTGATAGATTTGAAGTTGTGTTCTCAAAGCTGGATCACATATACCTTGAGCCTTATTAATACGATCAATTTCAAAATTCTAAATTAATATTGCAATCAAAAATAACTTAATTTTGATCTATCAATCCATCTCAATTCTCTAGTCATTACACTAAATTAAAGTGTAATGGGTTTTCGTAATGTTGACTAGTGATCACTGTGGGAGGAGAGTCACCATTAATATTTGGATATCAACTTTTTGTTGTGAATTTAACGACTTGCAGTCAGTTTTAGATTGTGAATATATAATAAATGTACTCACACGTGGCCGAACGTTTTATGAAGTTGTTGAAACCCATCTTCAAGCCCTTGAAAACGTTCGGCCACGTGTGAGTACATTTTTTTATATATTGACAATCTAAAACTGACTGCAAGTCGTTAAATTTACAACAAAAAGTTAATAACAACGTAATTAACAACGAAGATCGTTATGGAACAAGAAATCCAAGAATTTAATATTTGGAAGAGAGGAAATTACTCATTATTTCAAAATTAATAGACCCTAATGATATTTTTTGGTTTGAAATACTCGTACAAGAAGAAACTGAGTTTGAAAGGCGAGTTTTTGAATTTTCATAATAAATGAGAGCCACATACTGTGCACAGTGATTCGTCAAGCCTTTTTCAAAGAACTTGTGCAGACGGCTCAAATACTTGGTAGCTTGGAGGACTTGAAACCTTTCAGTGGGAAACATTTTATTTCCGTCGGGTGAAGACTTTTCAGGCTTTTAGAACGGCAAGCGTCGCTAACACTCATTGTTGGAACGCTTCTGATTGCTTTTCGCTTCGAACAATATAAACTGTTGGAAATTTCTCGCGACGAAACCAGCAAAAGTTCTAATTCATTTACTCTCCGGCAGCTAATGTATATACATTTCTCAACTGAACGATCGATTTATGAAAGAGTGGGATAGAGGAGATGCCGTCTGAGATTTGAACAAAAACCAGGAGAGAGCTAACGGTGTGAATCCTCGATGCCAATCACATAATTTATATCGAGTGGATGAAGGAAGACTCACTCAACTTCAGATGCTAAATTGATCACAGTAATACCTCCCATTTATAATACCGCTGGCAACCTCATCCAAAATTCTTCTTGATGCATGAGTAGAGTTTAAACACTCCTAGATTAAACGAAGTGTCTCGTTAATAGAAGTTGATAACTTTTAAAGCTTCATGAAACAGTGGTGACGCTAGTTCTACAGCGAATACAACAATCAAAATTTTGAACACGTCCAACATTATCACGTTTGTCCATATTTTATGCAAGTTCATTTTCATTTTGGCACTGTCACTGTCTTCTACAACCTCTTAACTTCTATCCTCCTCTATCTTGAAGTCTTGTTTTACCATCCTTTTCTTTCTCTCTTCTTTCTTTTTTCTTCTTACTTCTTTCTAATCTCTACTCCTCTATCGGGAAGTGATAGCTGAGTGCCGTAGCAGTATCTGTTCAATCAGAGATAAGCTACAAAACTCATGAGCGCTCTTTGTAAGGGTGACCGATTGCATTGTCTAGCTAAAAAACTCTCTTCTCTGCTGTAGAATAACTTCCCGGTGGTTCGGAACCCACCTAAAACTGTAGGTCCAACTCATCAATCACTATCATCCAATTCATTACCCATGTTAGGTCTCAGACCTATGTGGGCATCATCCTCAGAAAAAAATCTTCCAACGTGCATGCATCAATCCCATTCCATCATAACCATTTGCCTTCTTTTAAATAGGGAATTTTTGTTGTGAAGATAATTTCCTTTCAAATGAATCTGATTTTTATGCTTAGAATCCTATTGGTATAGTTCCCAGTCTCAATTAGATGCTACCACTTGAAATAGTCAAAAATGCTTGCCGGCTAGCATCAATTATTATGCTACACAGGCTTTTTTTAATAGGGCAGAAATCCAGATTGCCAGAGCAATCTATATCAGAGCTGAAATTACTAGATTATGTGAGAGAGAAAAATTGCCGGGTCGAATAGTTGGGGCAATAAGCAGCACATCCAACCCACTTCATTCAAATATCTGTAATAGATCAGAATAGTAACTGTAAAAAATTGTTCAGACATTGTTCTAGGCGGATATGAAACCAATGCTGGAGGAAGAATAATAATTAAAATTGAAAATATATTTCAAGTAGACTACTTCAACGTACTGATAAAAAAGGTTGCTCTTGTCATCTCATCATCAACCAAAAAAAGATTATATTGGTAATATTAGTTACTAATGAATGCTTCTTTATTTCCCAGCAATATTGTAATTTTTCTAAAAAAAATTTCTTCCGTGTAGAACTGTAAGTTGAATAATATATGTTCCTGGTTACATTATTTTAACTCAACTCAATATTAGTTAAGATTCATACTTGAAATAATTTACGAAAAAAAGTATAAGGTTTTTTGATAGATATTGATAAGATAAAATGTTCTTTAATGCTCATTGAGAACTTTTTATAATTCGGAAATCTTCCATTCTCAAATTCCATGGTAAAAAATTATAAATAGTTATAGGCTTTAAAAAATAAAATGAATTAATCAGCAATGGGCCTATAAAAAACTATTTAGAGAATAATATTTTACTGATTCTTTCAAACTGATCCATTTTTCAAGTTTAAAACTTCTTAAAACTTCCAGTGAGATAAAGCAAAATTCTAAGGAATAGTCTTTATCACACTGAAAAATGAATACGAGATGAGAATAATAACTTCTTGAACGGTATCCCACTTCTTGAGAAATCACTTATGGCCAGCTAGCTGCTGTTTCAAAATTACTTCTAATTATGTAGAGGAGAAAGCCATAAAGAAGATATTAGCCATATGACGTTTTGAAAGTGGACTCAATTTTTATTCTAAACGCAATACCCATCTCAAGAACGTTACGTTTCTCTAATTTTGAAAGTTGATGTGTAGTGCTCAGAGAGAATCCATACATAATAAACTTCATTATTTCAATGCCAATTCCAGAGTTTCAGCTAGCTTCCTCCATGATGAACGTATGACCTCGTCTTGATGAAGAGTGCAGGAACAATAGATCAAAACAAGAAAATAGTGCCACTATTGAGATACGCCCGGAAAGAAAATTGAACTCACTGCCATTGAATGAGTGGCAGCCATCCTAGTTACAAAAAAACTCTTTGCAGTTTGATGATATCAAATGATATGAATCGTATATTTCCGAATTGACTCATATGGGAGGATTTTCATAGAATAGTTATAAAATTTGAAGGATTGCATAATGATGTGGTAATTTACGGTAAACCAGTGTGACATTTGGCTTTCAAGGTATATTATAGCATTATCGATAATGATATTATGATAATTAATGATATTATAAATAACTTATTAGCTACTCAGGAATAAATTAAGTATGACTGCTCGTTATTGTAAAGGGTAATTTTTAAGACCTCAGTCACTATACAATTGACAGGAAGCCAAATGAGCTCAAATAAAAAATTAATAAATATACAAAAATGAGATAAATGTTGCTTTTGTTTGTTTTCGTTCACCGCTCATATTAATAAATTTGTGTTCAAATAAATATTTAATTAATTTTATTGACCTAGCCAATCCCAATTTTTTATCACTTCAGCATTTTCTCATTGAAAAGTACATTGAAAAAAAACTTTTGAACCTATCATAGCTCCAAGGCAAATTTTTTAGTCTAAATGGCTTCCATGCCATTCCATACCGTGCTTCAATGACTTGATGTTACAAGCTTTATTATCACTTACCCGGTGGTTCGGAACCCACCTAAAATAGTAGGTCCACCATGTTCCCCGTAACATGGCACAAACGGCGAGGTGGAACTACCCGTAAGGGTCTCCCCACCATTAAAAGCCATACGCTTATTATTATTATTATTATTATTATTATAATGAGAACATTATAGCCTAACATCATTCATGGAAAAATCCCATTCTCATTCAGTAATATTGTCTCATTTAAGTTCCATAGAGCATTCCTGTTTTTTTTTCAATATAATATGGTTCATGACATGATACTGTAATAAATAAAGTAGTCTTAATCAGAGCTGATCACCAGGATTTAACGTTGTTTTGAATATTTTTTTGAAAATGTAATTTTCCCAGTCGAAAATAATTTTTTATCATAGAAAATTCATGAGGAAAAGTGATGAAATTTTTTATGAAATCTTGAATAATTCAAGGCGTATCATTTTGAATAATACCAGCGTGAAAAGCAGACTTTCATTCCTTTGAAATTTTATAATGCTCTGAGTAAGCCTATAGGCTATGATGACCAGCCATTTCACAGAATAATCATCTAAAAATTGCATTTTCACGCACATGTGTGAACCTATACTGTGTTAACTTACCTTATAGCGAGGTTTTCCTTATTGTAGATTTTATATTTCTTTATATCTGATAACTATGCAACACAAATAATTGGAATCAGCATTTTTCTTATTTTTAGCTCAAGAAGCATTTTGTTTCTCCTTCTTCTCGTAGAATTAGACGAAAATTTTAATATTTCTCTTACAAAAGCTTTGATAAGGTATAATTATGTAACATTATTATAATATATTGTATATTCAATATTCTAGGTAATTTATTACTTTTAGAATTCCTCCAACAGACTCCACTGAATCTCTTTATAAAAAATCGATCCTATTTTCAGTGGAAGTCCAGTAGGTTTTATAAATTCATACATTAAATTCATTTCATTTGAATCTCCTTGGTTTCGACTCAACTGCAACCGCTTTATCTTCGTCTACTTTCCTTACTTCTTTCACTCCTCCAACTCCTTCTCCACGTACTTCACTTTTTCCTCCTTCAACACCTCCTCTCTCTTCTTCACATTCGACATCATCTTCTTATTGCTTCTACATGTATACACTGCGAAGGAATTTCTCCTATTAGGAGAATTATAGTTTTTATTGCTTTATTTTTTGTTTAGTATAATCTTACGTACCATACGGATGACAGTTATTAGCAGAAGTGCGGCTATGGGAATAAGAAAATGATAAAAAACATCGGAAAGAGTTGAAAAGGTAATTAATTGAATTAATTCAGATAGTACACTTGCAATAATTGTTGGTAGTGCAGGTGATCGTCGTGAACCGTTATGATTTTTCATTACAATAAATCTGCATTGTGGAATAGGGACAGATCGGTTGTTTCTTCACTATCTTTCACCATATTTGGATCTTCAAACACCATTTACTTGTTTCTTTTATGTATTTCTTTACTATTCTCGTAAAACTCTATATTTCATGTTTCTTCGAATTCACCATACACTAGTGTTATATACATCATTGTTGATTCAACAACGGCAAGCCATAAACCAATTTCAACTTCCTAACGGCTGCAGAAACTAACTTCAGTCAACAATCCAGTTTTGACAAAATCGGTTACATTAAAACCGGCACTAGGTGCTGAAAAACGTAGTCGTTGTTCACGGCTCCCCTTCACATGAAAAGAGTTTTTTGTCAGTCGTCTCTCCGTAGAAGAACAGAGAATTTCCATGTTCGAATGAAGGAATCATAACTTGCTGACTTCAAGAACTTACTTCATTAAGTTTTCCAACTCAGTTCAACAAAGTTTGCATTTGTTTTCCACTCCCATTATAATTATTTGATGCCCGCTGAAAATTAAGAGGATTTTTCCAGAAAAATGTTTGCTACTCTGAGAAGTTTGAATTCAAACTTTGAAATTAGTAGGTGTCTGTAGTTTTAAAACTTTATAATTTTCAAAACTAAAATAAACACTACTTCTAGTGGCAAACCCAGGCCATTTTTCCAGTGTAGCTGGAACCAACTTGAATGCAAGTTCAAAATATCAAATCATAAAGTTAATTATCAATAATAAAGTCATATTTCACTTCCTCAAAAGTACACACAATTTCATAGTTTTTATTTAAACACAACATTATATATCATGTTAGTAAGATTAGCGTGATTATTATTCCCTATTATTAATCCCTATTGTCCCTTTGGCATTCAGATAAGCCAAAAGATAAGTTAGATTTTAAACTCACAAGACACTATTGATCCAATGTTAACCTGCTGCCTCGTGAAAAATGAATTATTAATCTCTCATTAACTCGCTAAAAGACTTTCATAATTATAGAAATTATAAACTCAGGTAAAAATGTTTTTTTTTTTTAATGTTTCTTCAGTCTAATCACTAGCCGTCATATTTTCTACAAGTCATGATGCGAGTGCATGAAATAGTCCGACATGTACTTCCCTGAATAATTGTTTTGTGAGAAACAATAAGTAAACAAGAAATTCCCATCTAAATGGTGATAGGATAAAGCAATTTAGATTGGTGCTAGACTCAAGAATCTAAAATCAGGATTGCTCTACGGAAGCGTTCTATCGCAATTGACGTCTCCGTTTTTCAACAAATAAGCTCTTTGGTGAAATATTTTCTATGAGAATTATCAGAATAAAGTTATAGAAAAAATAATAATTAACACTGTTAAGACTATTTTCTATGACTGTTATGATTTTCACACAATAGTTGATTCATGCTTCAGAATCAAAAACTATTATTCTCATGCCATGCCAAGATTAAGTGAATGTGGTTGAATCCAATACAAGAAATCAGCTGAACCAATTTCAAAAATTTTTCCACTTATTTAATACTTTTTTAGTTGGTTGATTTAGTTAAATTAGTTGGTTACCGTAAATGATTTTCCATCGCTTTTTCAATTTACCTATTTCAGTTGAAACTTATAGGGATACTAGGATCTAAGCTCTTGTTAGTTGATTAGTGTGCCTGCAGGCCTGTATGGCGTAGCATGAGACCCAGCAATTGTCAGGGGCCGCACTAAGGGCAATTGCCTAAGGGCGCACTCAGCAGCCGCAGCCAAGCACTAAAGATATTATGAGCTTTCAGGGACTACAGCTATTTTTTAGCAACTTAGTCATTGAAATTATAGAATTCAACACTACTTTTAGATTGTAATTTTTCTATGTTATTTATTATGAAACATGATAAACAAGCCCAAGGAATGAGCCAGATATTTTGATCTGATAGAAGATATTTGATCTGATATTTTGATCCGTCTGCAAGAGTAACCGACGGCTTTGACTCTCTTAATTCTCCAGTAAGAGGTTTAGTTCATGTACTCTGCTCCGCTCCTCAATAATTGTTTTGATTTTTCAATATTGGAAAAGTCTTCAATACTTTCAATACTATAGAGAGCTCTGTCCCTCTCTGTTAAATAATTATGGTTGATAGGCTTTCAATTTCATAATAAAAATTATTTTGGGGCTATAACATGCTATTGGCACAATAAAGCTAGCTGTACAGTCCACTTTTGGTTTTTGACAAAGACCGTAATTTTATTAGGAATCAAATATCTAAGATGACAATGAATAAGAAGGCATCAAATATTTTGATTAAGCACCACACTATACTTAATGCTTTACTGTAACTTGGACAAAAAAAAGGGCAGAAAATATTCAAACTCAATAACGATTTCTTTTTAAATTTATTTGCCTACAAAAATATGAGCCACGTATCTGTGATAAATAAACTAGCAAATTAAAAATAATACGCACAGTAATAAATATAGGCTCTCACCATTTAAAGTCCTGCATTAGGAACCATTTTGTATTCCAGGACATCCTTACAATGAAATGCTAACTTTTTTCAATCTCTACCGTTAATATCCATGAGGAATATTCCTCTCTTGATAGCTCACGTACTTTAAACCATTTCCTACTACCCTAGAAATTAATGTGCTCACGGTTAGAGATTGAAAGTTTATATAAATTAATTAATGGCAATGGTAAGATTGGCAAGTCTATAAATAATAGGCCTAAAAGGCTAAAAGGCCTCTCAGCATTATTCATTGAATTAGAGTCTAGCCGTACAGCTTTTTTGTTGTTTAAAATGTTTAGGAAGTCTAAATATGCAGTGCCACCTCTCAACTCTATTCCATAAGCAAGATAATTGTGCAAAATAAACCATACTTGAACTGATTATGTTACAAATTTTACTATGTTACCCATCAAGAATAGACACAAACTCACACGATTTATACTACAGCTTATAATGCACTCTATTCCATATAAATGTGGCATCAGTATCAAATTTTTAAACCAATAACAAGTAATTTAATAAAATCTTTTCAATTTATAGGATAACTGCTCATATTATTTTGCCTTGATTACTCAATGACTGGATTTTGAAGGTTTATGTTTTTGCTCGTGCTCTTTTGCCATCATCAGTTATTAAGAAGGAATTAATGCTTCAGCCTGAAGTTTTCAATTTTATTAATTATTTAATAATTTTTTTTAATAATCACTCGAAATTTCTGGTAGCATGAATATTTGAGTGCGCGGTTACTTTCCAACTGCTAGCAGATGAAAAACATGGACAACAACGGCTACTATTGAAATGATTGGCAGTATAGCTGAGTACATGGCAATTTAATGAGTTTATTGATAGCTAATGTTTTTGGAAAAGAGCCAACAGCCTATATAAAAATTGCACGATCTGTAGGAACACCTTTGAGAGGAGTTACGCAAAATTCCAGTCTGCCGGGGGCCCAAGACTACTTTGCTACGCTACTGGGACTGTACCTGACAAAAAGATTAGTTGATTAAATTCGAAAATTAATTCAATGATACTAATAAATTGAAATTCCAAACGTTCTCTGATGGAATACTGGGAAATCGAACGTCTTTTACAAGTTGGAGATTATTCAGGGAAGTACTTTGAAGTACAGCATGACCAGACTGAGATTATATTGGTAGAAGAATCTCTGAATAATAATAGGGCAGAATGAGGGGCTCAAAAGCACTCACTGGGGAAAACGGCGAACTTTTGGAAGAAAGTTGAAGAGGGCCTCGGAATTTTAATTGTGCTCGCATTCAAGACTTTGCCACAGAAGTGAATTGTTTCCCAGCACATACTCTGGGTTATCACTTGAGCTGTGGCAGAGTGGGAAGTTCCAACTTTAAAACTTGAACTTTTAAATAGTTTCAATACTCACTCGTTGAAAAACTAACACACAAACATGCAGTTTATATCACACACAATTAGGCTACGTTTTTATATTTCTATTTATATCAAGGATCGTTTGGATAAGTGATCAAATATATTATCTGGAGCATGTAGTACAGTGAAAAGCAATCGTCAACCCGAATGTAACAATATAAGCTATGTATATATGTTTACATACATATATAAATATATGCTTATGCTGTATAATCAGGCAATATTTAAAAATAAAAACTAATACAAATAAACAAATTACTGTCATGTCAGTTATTTAAAAAAATAATGTCACGATATAATAATCAAACGTCAGTTTAATGCATAGTTTTTCTTTTGTATAAAATTAGTTTGAATGGAACAAATTCCACCTAATACGACGGCGATCTTTGAAAATCGTTTATGAAATTTGAGTAATAAGTTAAGATAGCTGTTGCAAGTTATGATTATAAGGAATGACTTTTAGAAAAAAATCGAAAGCTATGAACACTTCTTTCACTCTCATTATTTGAATCTAATGAAGCCCAAAGCTTCTAAGAGAACCTGATTGCATTTTTAATGTTCAGTAAACCCATCCAGCCATTTTGAAATTCTTAATGAACTTTAACCATTCAGTGAGAGAGTGAGAATTCATTATTGAGAGCATTCGTCCTATTATTAATTCTCTTCCTTAATATAGTGTGATACCAGGTTTCTACTTGATTGATTTGTTACATCGTTTCTCTCAGAACGTTAACTCTTATTTTGATTCCACCTTGATTAAAATTTTTTCTGAAAATACCTAAGAATGAATTTGCTCCATTTTTTATTTTTTTCAAGTTTTGAATTCTGATTACACGCATTTTTGTAATATGAGAAGATTCGGCTGAAAAGAGATGAATGTAAATGGTTAGGAAGGTTTGAAGCTTAAGGCTGCGAATAACTCAATTCATGTGGCATACAACAGGTTGAAAAGTATCATTATGATAAATCAATTTTGTGGAATGAATATGAATGAGCAACAATGAATAATGCTGTAATTTGTGAAAAACTGAAATGTTTTCATCTACCGTGGTAAAAACAGGTCTTCATTCGTTATTCTTAATTGAACTTTTGGAATAATTGATTAATTATTGAAGTGGATTCACGCATACGTGTCTTCCTACCAATGAAAGCCAAAGCCAATAAAACCCACTTAGTTATTGGAAAGAGATGTTACGGACGATTCAAATAAATGGAGATCCGATATTCAATACCAGATTTTTGAGTTTTCACTGAGCTCTAGTGAATAATAATCTATTAAAAGTAAAATTAATACAGACATCTCTAGCTAAAGTTCACAACAAGTGTTTACAAAAATTATGAGTAACGTTTGAACACTTGCTATTGAATGGAAGATATGAACAAGTGAATAGAAATAAGGTAAGTGAATAAAAGTTTAGAAAAATTGGGACATCACTAGGAAGTGTGTACGAACAGGTGCTGACATGTTTTTATTCACCTGGACTCCTGGACCATTAGGGTTTTTTAACATCGTCTTTTAACGATTTATTGGTTGAACAATCACAACAAATTAAAAATTATTGTAGAATTAATATTCTCAATCAGAGACTTCTCTAGGAAATTTTTCACGGGTTGGTTTTTCACTGTATTGTGTTTGCGGAATATGATGAGTGAATTCTCAAACGTTTCATTGAATGTAAAATTATGAGTATAGAATTTCTTCTTTTACTCTGTAATCTTTATTATATGGTGATAACCTGGGGGAAAAAAATAATTGGGTGTTGGGAATCACTAGACCCGCCCGCTGGAGCCGTCTTTGATCACAACACAAACTTAAGCGGCGATAACCAGCTCGGAAACTCTTCAAACTCAGCCATTCTCACCCTCTGTGAATGAAACAGGTGTCAGTAAAAATTGAAATTCCGGATGACACCATTGGGAGCACTTGCTGGAGCGGAAGGAAGGGAAAACACTTCTTCTACTTTTTCTTCCACTTCTAGACACTCTCGTCTATAAATACAGGTGAATGTACGTGGTGAACGGTGCAGATGGAAAGACGCTACAATGTCGGCGTGTAGGTATTCGGCTGCAGCTGTACTGCTAGTGCTAGTTTTCGCTCTTCTAGATATGTCTTCTCTTGTGCTAGCTGACTCCACTGAAGACGCTTTCCTCGTGAAGGCCAGGGACGCCTGTCGTGCGTCAGCATCTGCTATGGCCTGTCCGTCCTATTGGGCATTATCGTCTGTATCCAGCCTTCTACGCTCGCCACACGCGCCTATTCAGGTAATCTAACAGTTTGTTCTAATATTTATCTTTTCGTCAGAATAGATTTCAAGTCTGCAAATTTGTAATTAGCTGCAATGCCTTAATTACAACGGTGCAAGCGAGTGGTCAATTTTCCTAAGAGCCAGATCTAAAAGTAATTTTATCCACAATAAAAAACTGATTACAATTAGCATGAGATAGCAGGCCCTGACCACTCGCTCGCAACGTGTAGTTGGGCCATTACTATAGTGTTAGTATTCTTTCCAATTCAAAACACACAATATTTTAACTAGAAAATTAAATTAATTTGTTAATAGGCTCCCATCTCATTGTTCACTTGTATAATTGAACTGAAATAATACTGACTTAGTGTTCATTCATGTGTTTGTTTCAAGTTGTTTATTTCGTTATGTTTTTAATATTCCAATTTCCAAGTTTATTGAGTGACAGTTGACATGACAATAATGAACTGTATCTTGGGATTAGATTTCAAATTCATCAATTAATAGAATAAGTTGATATAAAACCAGGGATTCCTAATAGAAGATTCGAAATTTACGACCAATTGACTGACCATCAACTCACATCTCGCAGAAGAGGTCTTACTATTGAAGAGTAATGCTTGAATGTTATAAAATCAACCTTTTACTCACCAAATATATTTCATGTCTCCGTTACCGTACAGAATAAACCGCATTCTTCTCTTGTGCAACATCCCATCTATGAAATTTTCTGTCGTCTGCGACTTCTTTTTCATATTTTCTTTCCTTGATGCTTCTTAGTAAAATATGTATTATTCCACTATACTCAACATACAAACATATAAACTATTCTATGACTATAACTATCCAATCTCCAAGGCTTTCATGTATGTGGTGTGAATTCAATTGAATCAATGCAAAGTTGGCTGAAATGTGCTGCAAGATTTACTGCCGTACATTTTTATAATGCCCACATTCTGAGACTGGTACGTGGGTAATGAAATGAACGAAAAATGCCAGTCTGAACGCGAATCGAGATTACCTAATCTTTGAGTTATGAGATATTTTACAAAAATTCACAAAATGATTGTGAAAATACATTTTTTATTGTAAGCCCAGTGGATTAATTAAATTCGTTGCCAATAAACAAAAAATTGTGAATTTATTTTTTAAATAAAATATAAATGTACTCAATAGTCAAGAACGCTCCCAAAGTTTATAAAGTCAAGTTTTATTGAATCAAACCACACTAATTTTGCACGAATGTTTTCTACTTGCTGCTCTTGTGTGTTTCTGATTTGATTTGAATTCTGATTTTATGAACTCATGGTGCATTATTCGCTATCAATAATCAAGTTCATACCTTTTAATCTTTAAAATGCCTTTTTTGCGTTTTTTATAGAATAACTAAATAATCACGGTAGACAATGTTTTATGGGAATTTCAGCTCATTTCAAGCCAAATTTTTCCAAATCACCATCTGAATGAGAGCTCTAGAAGTATAAAGTTTTCTGAATGGCTACTATTTTATTGTTAAAGATATTTCCACTATTCTGCTGTCTTTATTTCTGTAATGAAGCGTTTCTGAAGGAATAAGATTTTGCAATCTGGCAAATTCCATGTGACATTTTTTCGTAAACACCTGTATACCCTTTTAAGGTGAGTGATACCCGCGAACCGTGACAGGTATCTGTTCAGTAAGATAAGATGAACTCCAATTTCCTGGGCCCTCTTTGTGAGGGTGACCGATTGGATTGGCACCCAAAAACCTCTGTTCTGTGCTATAAAATCACTTCCCGGTGATACGGACCTCACCTAAAACTGTAGGTTGTAGATCCAACTCATCAAACACCACCATCCAACTCATTACTCATGCACATGTCTCATACTTATCTGGGCTTCATCCTCCGGAAAAAATATTACATTATTACTGTAACGTCAAATGTATTATAGGTCCAGAAGGTTCTAGATTTTCAGATCGATATTGGTGAAACCAATTATTTTTATTATCTGAAACCAGCCACCTAGTCGAGTTAAATTCTGCCAGGCTACAATTTTCACCCATTTCCACCTGCAATATACTTCGAAATGTACTCGATATAGTGCTCGAATATCTTAATAGTGTAACGATATTGGTATAAACGTAATCCTATTTAAGCAAGTGTGAAATGTACGATGTGGAGTCTACATTACATAGTCAATTCGCTTAAATTATCAACATTTTGATAAGGATTTCAGGACCTGAGGGGAAGGCGTAAGCCCAAGAGCCCCACCCCCCTTCGATGTTAAGCCACTTGTTATGCACATTATTCTTTGAAAATTATCAACAATTCTTCAAGGACCTCGAGTTCTTGGGTGTGGGGGAGGGCTCAAACCCCCTAAGCCCCCCTGGGTGGGCCACTGCCTCCACAGCTCCACAGCACGACCTAAATTTTATGTCTCTTTCCTCCTATTATCAGTTTCTACCTCCTTATTTCACTTAGACTTCTTTATTCCATTCATTTCCAACAAAAAAGCATTACAATTTTTCTTAAAACTAGTTCACTAGCCCTGCTTCGGAAAAAACTCTTGATGAACGTGTACGCAAAAACTTAAACAAAAACTAATTTGATTTTAATTCATGCTGAAATTATTGTCAGAATCTATATGAAGTCTTGAAGTCTCTATTGAGAATTTTTAAAAGGCAAGGCGGAGCTAATATAGTAATTTTTTCTAATTTCGCTGGAAGTTTGCATTAATAATTAATTTCAACAAGTTTTATATTTCAATGAACAGAAAGTTATGCCGAAATGAAACATATCTGTTCAATACTTTCATAGCAAATGGAGAAGTTGGTGACTCTTTATGAGCCTGTTTCGAACGCATATATCATGTAAATGTAGACTGTTCATGTAGCTGTTCGAGCTATCATGAATTCAGATTCCTGGTGTATCAAGCATACTCATTAAAACAGCCTAATTGAAATATATTTTGCCAACAAATCCCTGAGAAGTTATTTGAAGTTTACTATCTCTTTCAAACTTTCCCATTCTGTCAGATAAAAGAGTTTTATTTTCATGATTGAACTAATGAGCAAGACAACTAGATGAATATTTGGCTGACACCTGTCATACAAAAACAATAAAGAAAGTCTAGTCAGAAAGAAAATAACAATAAAATACTATATCACATAATACAATATTGCTTATTTTGTTTGATGAGACTAACAGGAATTATTATACGAGTTGTAAGTGAAGCAGACAAACAGTTGAAACAGATATAGTGACGCAGTAAAGTGTTCTGAATAAAACATTTATACTATCGAACTGCTGCAACTCATTTTTTTGCCGGATGGGTCTCGATTCTTGTGCGTGGGCAATGAGGTGAATGACGGGTGAAAAAATCCAAGCTTGAATGAGATTCGAATCCGAGACTTCGAGGAACAGTAGCAAGCTCGAGTCTTATCTAATCAGAGACAAGCGCTGAGCCAGCTGGCTGTGCCACCGAGGACGTCAATTCAAATGAGTGAAGAACACGCACCTTGTTAGTAAATTTCTCGCTTATAAAAAAATGGAATAGGGCAAGAAAATGGAATGTGCACAATGATTCTGTTGTTATAATTATATTCTGGCTGACATAGAAGAAATATAGCCTTCGTTTTGGGGAGGACAAGCTTTAAGATTGTCAGTCCTGGCTGCCCTAATACAGTCGTTTGTCACGTCAGAGGCACTAAACTTATTCAGGTGCGATCTGAAAACTCTGACTCCAGATATCACTCAGGCCGGTCACACGATAGAATTATTTTATTGGTCCCATTTTATTGAATAACTTATTACTAAAGCTTGCAGCAAGCGGCATTCAACATTCAATGCTACATTAATTTATTTCAAGAAAGCATTTTCCATTATTGGATCACTTTTGAGTTGAGCAACTCTGCTCGAAGTGTGAACAATATTTGCTTAGTAGAAAATCTGTTATTATAATAATTGTTTGGTTAATGGTTCTTTCAATAATGAAAGCAATACGTACGGTGAGCTGAGCCAGATCACTATCATGAGTGCGTACTACATAAGAAATAGGATGACAATGATTAAACTGAGTTCTTTCTAATTAATTTTGGAACTTAAAAAGTTGAAAATCTTTATATTCTCATCTTATTATAACGTTGAACTCTCCTAGAATCTACTCATGTAGGCTGTTTTCCAATTCCACATTCTGGAAGCTATAAGTTTGAATAACTTACAAAGGCACATGCTGCTAGAAGTTAGTTCAAGTTGTGGCTGTAAAAGTTGTTTCGGCTTGATAAGGTGATTCTGACTTACTTTGAGACTTTAAGAGTTTATTCCGGCATCAGTTCCAAAATCTCAAAGTTTTACCAACCGCTCATTACCAGTCCTGTCAGTAGGTTTGACACGAAATATAACTCAACTTGAGAGAAGATTATACTGATTCAGTAGGATAAACTTCAACCTACTTTCATGTTTCTAACCGATTAATAAATCGAGAGTACTATATCCAACATTGAATAATATTCTACTCATTTGTACACTACTAGCACTGTTCATGCTACTTCAGTGTGATTAATATTAAAGCTTGATATTTTGAGTAAATTATTATTAATTTTTCGAACTTTCTTGATGAAAATTTTTTGATTTTAATCTGAGTTTGAATATTATGATGTTGTTTTAAAATGTTATTCTACATAATTATATGAATTCCACATATTATATTACTCAAACAGTAATAATTTCACTTATGAAAGAATCAGCAAAAAATCAATCTTATAATACTTGTCGATTATAAAGCAATAAAATCTTCTTAGAAAAGTGAAAAAAAATGTTTACACTTGTCGATGGAAGTCAATATCTTCTTTAAAAACATTTTGCATCTGTTGACCATCATTGACAGAATTTTTCTATTAATTTGTCTACTGAAAATTGAACTACAATATCCAACAGATGCATAGCTCTGTATGCCAAAGTATGTCATTCCGTTCTGTGTAGGTTTACTGTAAACGGTCCATTGTTTATTTATGCATTACTTTTTATTATTAATGGTCCATTTTATTCACAAAATTTAATTAATTAATTATTAATTTTTTCGAACTTTTTTTATGAACATTTTTTGATTTTGAACTAAGTTTAAATAGTATGATTTCATTATATAATTTTATTCTACACATATGAATTCCACATATTATATTATTCAAGCAGTAATAATTAATGGAATAATATATTATTCTTCATGCTGTCCCTGAAAATCTGGATTTGCTTGTACAGAGGACGTATTTTCCGGGCGCAAACATGGTGGGGTGATAAAGTATGCCCCCAACATTTTCAAAATTTTCAGCACAAAAGAGCTGTCTTTATTCACTGGGTATTCACTTTCAACTGGTAGTTCACTATTATTCAACTTGGTATTTTTGATCAACTGGAAGCTCTTTGTATTATTATATGAGTCAAGCAAGTATCGAGACTACATGGTGAATCTTCTAATTCCATGAAAACTTCTATTTTTTCAAACGTCTTTGAGCTTCAACAAGTACGGTATTTGAAAGAATATCCAAGTATGGCATGCCAGTTTTGAGATTAGAGAAGATTCCGGCATTTATTGTTCTATTTTCTCAGATTTTCATGTAAGCTGAACTGTTCCTACTTTATAAATTTTAATTTGCTAAACTGATGTTGTTACCTAACTAAATGGATAAGTAAAGTTCCAGGCCAGTAATGATAAGAAACTAGATCAGAATGGATAAATGTAGACATTTAGAGAATTCCTACTCTCATTATTGATGAAGCCAATAATTAATAATGACATAGCCCTTCATTGTCTATTAGAGCCCATCATTGTCATCAATACATCAAATGTTTCGCACCAATGCATTCTGTGAGTACAAGCCAGAAATATCAAAGCATAATCAATAAGCTATTCATTTCCGCTTAGATAAAGCACAAAGGACCGCTTCTCATTTCCGAATTTGTGCTACGCTATCCAAATGATATTGAATTCAATACCATCTCTTATTGGAGGTATGCAGAGACCTATTTCAACAAGCTACGATTGAAATACAATATTTGATGATGTTCGAAACTTCACGTTCTATATCTAGCAAAAAAAGATTCCAATTTTGAAATTGGGACGATTAAACTATTACACTCTCGACTCCTAAATCCAACAATTTGTTCCAGAATATTATTATTTCAGCATACACGTACAATCAATAGTTACCACTGTGCTGCATCATGTGTCTGAATTTTATAAAAACAAAATTCCAAAAATATATTACTGAGTAATTCTCTGATGTTTTAGGTCTTCATAAATATTAATTGTAGGCTATTTCCAACAAAGATCGATCAATAGCATTAAAAATCTGCAAAATACAATGATAGTTTAGGCATGACTGCAATGACCAAATCGAAGGAAAGCAATACATGTTTGAGAATAGATTTCTATTCTGTACATTATTTTCTAAATGTACTATCTTAGAACATTTTTTAAACTACGGTTTGATTTAAAATAGCATGTGAAATGAGTGAGATCTGATAGGCTAATATAGCTGCTGCACAAGAGAAATGCATTACGCTCAAGCCGCAGGCGAGCTTTAGCTTTCAATAAGTAGCCTGCCAAAAATCTCTCAAGATACGATATCTATCAAGTTGAATATGTTTTAATAAGAGTAAGCATTCTAAATCATGATGCTATGGAGGAAGAAAGAAGTGGTTATCTGCCTGTGTCAACAAGTCTTCCGGTCGAAGCTATAATTGGCATGATAGTTTATTTTCGTACTCTCCTCGCCTTGCAGTTTACCTGTGACACCTTTAGAATGTTTACTTAGAACTTTATGGAATTTTATGGAAAATTGGAGAATGTCTTATCTGTTTACTTTAGAATTTTATAGAGAAATCGAGAACTTTCTCATTCTTTCTGGATTATGAAAAATATAAATAACAGAAACTCTCGTAAAAATCAGTCAGTTGTGATTCGAACTTTGATGTGGCAGAGTTACAGTGACAGTTTCCGTTCATACAAACCGGATTATCAGTGAGCGCTAATACAAACTGTGTTATATGACCGTTGAATGCATTAAGTGGTAAACGCAGTATATTGTGACAGATTTTTATCCAAGCTTCTTTAACAGTTTATACAGTGTAAGTGCTCGTGTATGTACTGTGCTTATAACAGTATAACAGTTTAACAGTTAACATAACAGTATAACAGTTTAACAGTTAACATAACAGTATAACAGTTTATACTCGTAAGTGCTTGTAGTGTTTCAACTGTTATGTTTTAGACGTTTCTCCTTGAATTATTGGACAGTTTATTAAACAGTTATTATTTAATATTTGATAAAAAGCCTTAACAGTTAGTGATTGATATTTGAACAGTAATGTAGCAGATTCTTTATTGGCTAAACATTATTGATTTATCTGTTTCTGATTGACTTCTTTGTGTAAGATATAACTGATTAGTGCGAGTTGACGGTAATTTGTAAAGTGCAAGTGTTAATTTAAAGTGTTGCCAGCATTATTTTAAAGATAGAACCCATAACAATAACATAAATCATATAAAATAACTTTGAACTCTCGTGTTTCAGGAGGACACAATTATTTTATGATGTGATTGGAAAAACTTAGCATACTCTATAGGTCTAGTTGATCTGATTTTGTATTTTTGCTATAGAAGAAATTCCCGTACTATTTATTGATAGAATTTCTCTATCCAAATTGTAATTAGACATAGATATCCAAAATAAATGGTTATCTTTCTTTACTTTTCCAAATGCTTGCTATAAAAATTCTTCTTTTGAGCTTTTCATGAAATGAAAATATGATTTATTATCAACTTTCAAGGCTTCTTCCCTGTCATGTGCTTTAGGAGAGCTTAGCTTTCAATATCACTTTATCTTCTAGAGATTTCAGAATCACCATCTCACTCTACCATACTAGAAGTAACAAGATCCTAATTTCATTACGTGACGAGACATGGAATATAACGAAGGTCCATCATCTCGAGAAGTGAGCGAGTTGATTGAATAGGGTGGAATTTGACAATGTCCAATTCAATTAAATCGAGAATCTGATATCACTGGTCTTTGACAATTTGTGTCAATATGACTCGAACCACGCTGAAGATAACTTATCATGATCACACACAATATGAACTTCGAACTTTCAGAACTATCAAACCACGCTGAAGATAACTATCATGATCACACTCAATGTGGAGCTCCACCCACTGCAATGTTATAAGATCATTATTACACTAGTTATCCGATTTTATGAGATCTGGAATTCTATGAATTTTGTAATTATTCTCATTCTATATAAGATGAATCTAGTATATAATAGATTTCCAAATTCAATGATAGCCTCGTTACTTCACACGATATTGCATTCAAGAGTTGAGAAATGTATTTAAAGTTAAAACTTATTTTTTCTTTCCAAAAATTATACCTCCTAATAACGTTCATAATCATTTTATAATCTAGCCACATAGGCTACTTCACTTTTTTCATACGTGCGTAACACCAATGAATACTAGTTTACTCAGGGGTGCCCACAGGGGGGGCTATGATGCAGACTGCGTCATTGAAATTCTTGGGGGGGGGGGGGGTTCCAAAAAAAGTTCAGGGGGGATAAAGTTGATTGAAACCGTGTTTAACGTGACCACATTCAAAAATATATTATAAAGTCACCATATAGAATGACAAAACATTTATAATTTAAATTTTTTTTAATTCAATTCAATTTATTTGACTCACAATAACAAACACAAAAACAAAACAATAAAGCGAAGAAGTAGAAGTAACAAACAGACAATATTACAAATAGGTAGCTCCATGGTGGAAAGAATAGGTATGCAGGAAATAATAATTATAATTATGAATTAGGTAAAATAGTTATGTTTAGGATTTGTGCATGATTCGTGTTGTTATTCAAGCTTAGCGAGACAAGAGAGCTAAGAGGGAGGGCACGGAATGGCGCCACTACTGTAATAGATAGAAAGAATACGGGGGCCTTTTTTCGCGGGGGAGTGCTAAATTTATGGGGCTTGTCATGAGGCTTGGGGGATGGTGGATGGGCACCTCCGGTTTACTGACATATAAACTCAGTCTCCTCTGAAATTTGAAACACCAATGCCTTTAATATTTTCCCTATTCTCATTCAACTTGAGAACTGAACTAATCCTTTAAAAACGTACAATAGTAGAAGTTTAAGCAGTTATAAATTGGAACAAAGGCAAACAGATCATTATTACCTTAATAATTGATCAAGCTTTGATCATTAGAAAGTTCCACATTGGAATATCGAATTTGTTGCTGTTCGTGCTTTCAAAATATTAGCTGACTTCATAGTAGCAATTTATTTGATTAATTGATTATGCTGTTATAGGCTAGGTACATCAATCATAAGGAGAACCGCTTGCTTTCATAAGCATACAATCAATTATTAATCGTTCAATCAAGACACCAAGGCTTATAAGAAATGCAACAGGTGATTTTTTGTCTTCTCCCACTCTCTCCGTTAATCTCATTCTCTATTCCTCATTCTTCTCACTCTCCCACATTCGTTCATTCATTCCCATGAGTATGTATGCGCGAGTGCTCGAGAGAGTATTTAGAAAGAACAATTTTTCAGAAGTTTGGCTTTTTAATCTTTGGATTCATTAATAATTGATTATGATTCTCTTAAAACCCTTTTTTCATTTTCATTGTTAACGGAAGGACTTCATCGAAACAAAGAAATATTTCTACTCAAACTAAATTCCTAATTTATGGCGTTGGCTTATTGATCAAAATAAACGACATATTTTTTTAATGTGTAAAAATTGTGTTAAAAAGTAATTTTTTATGAAAAAGGGTCTAGAGTTTAGATTTTTCATCTATCTCAATCCTGCTCATTTCCATAATATATTTAAGACACTTTACAGAGTCACACAATTTCTGAGAAAGATATATCCTAATATCTATAAACAAAAGTGGGTGAAATTGAAATATAATATGTGATGTTTTTCATGACGAATAAGGCTAATGGAGCTATTCTCTTTAGAAGTGGAATGCATCACTCCAGTATCTCCAAGTGAGTGAAAATCATAATTATATTAAATCGTATATTAAATTTTGACATTAGATTGAAATATAATCTTACTAATTTAGAAACCTCCAACACAATAAGTATCACATTATTTCCAAAATCATTAAAAAACTTAGCTCTTGTATTCGAAAAGTTTAATTCTGTAGATAATATAGACTGGAAAAACGGAATAACAATGCTTGCAATAAGAGTATAGCCTACTGAGTAGGCCTACATGAAACGCATAAACCCAATGAGCTGTGTTAACGTAATAAAGAAAACAATAAAGCTCTCTTTTTTGGAGCTGCATTTAAAACGTTCCTCTTCAAATTCATGGTTTCTCAATCCAGTATCGAAAGATTCATTTTCATGAAAACAATAAGCTTTAAATTTGAGATGAACTACTCTCTTAAAGTTACGGTTTCCGTCTCTTATTGAATAATAATTTTCAAGTAACGTGGGGTCATTACCAGCTTAAGAATCATAGAAAATGAAGTGGATTCTAAACATGTTTGTAGGTGGTTATAAGATGAAGCAAATCACAGTTTAAACATAAAATTCAGGATGAGTAGCTAATTATTTATGGATGATATCACAGAGCTCGTAGTGGCTTGTGGGTTTAAACGGGTACAGTATGCTGTAGGGAATACTCTCGACTGTTGACAGCTGCAACTCAATATTAGCTGTAATGAGGGAATGTTGACTGATATTGTCTTCCTCTTAGCAGCTATTATTCTACTCTACAATGGGCTACTGCGACTGCGACAGGGAGCATTCTCATAATTCAGAATTACCATGCTACTCTGAAGATTGTCTGTTGATATATTCATTTTGACTGATAGTAAACATTCCTTGTGAGACACTCCAATGGCTTAACTCATGAACATATATTGACGCTTCTTTAAAGAACCTCAAAAATAATGGCTTAATAAGCATTCTGTTAAAGGCTTTACAAGTCTCCTTTAAGCTAAGGGAGGTTGTTGAATTTGGGTCTTTAACCCTGACCCTTTAACCCTGAGCTTCCTGAATAACAACTATCACTTATATATCCCAGGAAGGTTCATTCGATATAATGGACTGTAGAAGGTGACAAAATACAATCTAAGTCACAAATTTACATAATATTTATGATACAAAAATCAATAATCATTAACCTATCAACCATGTGATGAGAATTGCAAACCTTGTCAAACAGCCATCTTTCTCTAAATTCTTCCAAAAATTCTTGTTTCGTGCATGCAAATTAATAATGTATTTAAAATTCTATTGAGTCCTTATTGAGGATGTAGAACCCTTTCATAACTTCAATAGAAAAAAGTGGCAATTTAGTTTAGTTTTGATTCAAATTCCATGACATAACCTGTGACATCCTCAGTTTGAATGTTCAGCTGAGGATGTAACAGGTTAAGTACTGTTACGGGTTCTATCACTAAAATAATGCGGGCAACACTTGAAAGTAATACTCCGATTTTATTTACAAAATTAACTAAAAACATGCACTAATCAGTAATCAGAAAAAATAAAAAAATAAACAAACAGTTTGATAATGATCAACTAATAATTAATATTTCTATAACAATATTATCCCTGTAAAAAACTCATCAGTAACACTGTAAAAAACTCATAAGTAAAAACTGTCAATAGGCTGACCAATAATTTAATAATAAATAGCTAATGAACGGTTAAAGCAACTAATAATAAACTAAGCACTTACAAAGCACAATGTCTGTCACGGCTTTTATCAATCACAATTATAGCACTTGTATACTGCCAGGAACAAAGGATATCAATTATCACATTTAAACGTTCAATTAACGACTGACTTCCTGCTGACCTTCACTGCCGCTTTTATAAGTTTGTTTGTTCTAGAAATCTCTCTTTCCAGAGAGTTCCCATTCCAGATATTTCTATCAAAACAGATAACATTATTTATCTCGGAAATGCTTGAACATACTAGATATGCATTTGATGTATGAGAAAAAGAGATAAGAATAGAGGACCGAGACGAAAAACAAAATCCTATTATCAATGTAACCGGAAGTACTGTTGACATAATGCAGTGCGAAGGATGTTCTCTTCTTCCTTGCATTTCATAACAGTAAGGAATAAATAGATAAGCGTATTTCAATGTGTATTTTATAAGCTGCTTTTATTAGTGAGGAGTGTTAACTCTTACGGGTTATTCCCCTTGACGTTTGAGCAATGTTATGAGGAACATGGTGGACCCACTATTGTAGGTAGGTTCCGAATCACCGTGTAAGTGATAATAAATCTTATAACAGGTTATGTAATAAATCCATCGTACTAGAATCAAAATTGAAAAATCCTTCTCGTTTTGATTAGGTATTCTACCTCTTTCTTGTCTTCCTAAGCTTCTATTTCCTTCTGGTGCGTGAGTTGTTCTTGATATGTTTGTGTTGCTGATGTCATTTTTTGTATGATGAACTAAATAGAAATTTGTGTTTTCATGTGTCAGTAGGCTGGCCCAGCATGGTTGGTGCAGCTTCAAAAACCAGACAACGTAACAAGTTCGCTACTATCTGAACGATTGTTGTCTACCAACCGTCAATTGGACAATGAGATGAGTTTCTCTGCAATTGGCCAATTCCTATTGCGTCAGTTGGAAAGATGGATGCGTAGCCATGGAATCGCCTTTCACACTCCTGGTGCACAAGTTATCCTACTCGATGATACTGGACGTCTCTATGAAGGAGATGATAGTGTCGAAAAGAGCTCGGAAGATTTGAAAACATTTTCAGGTAAGCAACAGCTCAATACGCGCACATTTCTCTTGTAAGACTAAAATGTCAAAATTATCACCGTCGTGAAGCTGGCCCCACCCAAAACGGCAGAAACTATAAGTTGTATATCATGAGATACTTCAGAGTTTCTGCTATTTAATGCCGCAAAAATAAATTTTCTGCTGTTTCCAGGAAAAAAGTTATTCAACTTTAAAAAAATTAATTACTGGGTGGGGCCAGCATCACGCGGCCCCACCCACTTCGCAAAACTAAATGAAACACATATCAATAATTTCTGCTGAGTTTCTGCTATTAAATGCCACAAAAATAAAATTTCTGCTGCTTTCAGAAAAAAAGTTATAGCCAATTTGATTTTTGGGTTAATGAAACTTATTTCGCTGTAACTCGGTTAATGTACACGTTACAATAACGGGCTAAGTGTCAATCTTTACTATTAAGCCATGGCTACCATATGAAACCAACTGTTTCTGAAACCAACTGAATTGTTTTAGATGTTCACTTTCATTCGTCATAGAACAGCTGATTCTCGCATCTTATTCTTATAGGCCTACAACTGCTGGTTGACGTCACATGCTGCCAGCCATCGATAACACAACATAGAGCGTGATAATTATTTCCAGCATTGATCAGGGATAGTAAGGTGATGGATGGTTCGTCTGTTTCCAGTCTGTTGTGGAGGTCTTTCTCATTCATTCTCTCTCTCACTCACTCGCTCGCTCACCCACATCCTTTTCATTCTTCATCTTTCCATGATGTCTCCGTCTTCATCACTACGTCCAATCATTTCTCACTTCCCCATTTTGTTAGTCAGCTTCGGCACTATTTACAGACCTTCCCTCTGTTACTCAGCCTTTCTTATCCATATCTTTATAATTTGCAAATTTTCTAAAGAGCAGATAATTGCAGATTGATTTTTCTATTAAAGCGATTTTTGGTAACGCTTTGTTATGTTTCAAAATAATAATTGGGTTTGAAACATTTTCGGAGACTAAGATTGTGTCATTCCTTATGTGTCCGAAAATGTTCTCTTAGTGTCCAAAAATGTTCTCTTTAATATCCCAATTTGAAATTCACTTGAATTGCTGAACTGACACCAAAAAAAATTTTTGCAGTTGTTTTCACACCTCTAATAGAAATATGTTAGTTCTATTACCTGTATTCCATTCTTCCACAGAAATAGCTATCAACTGTTCCTATGAACAAAAATCTTTGTCGCTATAGCCTATTGCCTAAATTATGATTGCTCACCTTTTTCAAGAACTGTTATGTACAGGCTATAGAATCTCTTCTCATGAGTACTGGATAAAGACTCATTAAACGATTTGAGCTACTAGCTCAAATTTGACGAATTTTTGCGGGCCATTTGTAGTTATTTCTGTCAGTTAATATTTTCAATTTTCAACCAATTCTCAAAATCAATTGAACTTTTGATATTCTTTTACTTTTTAAACAGAATTTATCAAGAATCTGGAATTACATTTTTTCGAAATACATAACCACCCTTGCTTAGAAAAATTGTAAGAAACAATTTGAAAAACTAAAAATTTGAAAGATTATTCATTTAGTTTGAAGCTAGGGTGAAGAAACCGGCAGCTGACACCTTAGTGAGTCAATTCATGAATATTATCTATTTACTTTTGAGCTATTGTACGGATTAATAAAAAAATGTTTACAATCTATTTATTCAAGTCTTTTAAATGGCTGATTGAAATTGGGAACAATTTAGATACTAATTTCAACACGAGATTTCTATTTTAAAATCACTTGATATCTATACCAATAGCTGACTCCTCTATTTTTGGTCACCTCCAGTAGCTGACATACCTTGACACCAGTAGCTGACATACCTTGAATGAGCTAATTTGATTTTATATATCAAATAGTAATCATACATATAAAACATACTAGAGATATTAACAATAATTAAAAAAATGATAATGTCCAATATAGCCTATTTAACGATTAATAATATACTAATCTATATAAATAAAATTAGAGTTTTGTCTGTACATTTATCAGAATTGTATATTTTTTGGTTATTTTTACGTTTTATACTTTAAATAAGCCGAAAATAGTCTTATCTCACTTTCTGTCTGTCTGTCTGTCTGTCACGGCCGCAAAGGTATTTTTCGCGGCCTTCTCCTCAAAAACGAGAGCATCGATCGGGATTTTAGTTATTGAACAGTATTGAAAACATTATTGACAATGTCTTTAGCTATAAAAAACTAAATAAACTTTTTTTTTAACAGAGTAATAAACGTTTAAAAACCAAGTACTGTGCGATTTTGGATACATTTTACGCGGCCTTCTCCTCAAAAACGAGAGCATCGATCGGGATTTTAGTTATTGAACAGTATTGAAAACATTATTGACAATGTCTTTAGCTATAAAAAACTAAATTAACTTTTCTTTCAACAGAATAATAAACGTTTAAAAACCAAGTATTGTGCGATTTCGGATACATTTCTTCCAAGTTTTATTACCACATAAGAATAAGAACAAATCACGTGATTTATCATGATATTATATCAATCAGCTGTTCTCAAATATAAATGGTGGGCCCTTCGCGGCGTTATGTACACTGTCTGCAGACTTGTGGAGTCGGAGCATTGCAGTCTTTTAGGAAACATATGTCTGGTGAATCAAAGCTCATCTTATGTTTTATCAATTATTTCTTTTTTGAAAAAAAAACAAAACTTTCTTATTTCAATTTATCAAAACAAAAATTAGCATTTTAGGAAGGTGCGGTTTGTGCTAGGCTCTTGAGAATTCGCCAGGTAGCACTATTATTACCACATAAAAACAAATCACATAATTTATGATGATATATCAATCAGCTGTTCTCAAAAAATATTCTCTCCAATACCTCCAATTACTTATGTTCGTTCTAAGTTGTTTACTAATCGTTGTTCACACGATACAGTTTTTGTGCGGTACAGTAAATTTGCTGTATCAGTTATTTTGCAGTACTTTCATTTGCACGTTTCATATTGTATGTTCATACAATACTGTTTTGACTGGATCCAGTAAAAAAGCTGTTCTAGCCGATTTCTACATTCGGTTTTGTCTTCAAAAACTGTATCACTAAAATCAGCTGTACCGCAAAATAACTATCCCTATCGGGTGGCACATGTATTGTATCGGTAATGGATATGTTCAAACGATACACTTATTACGCTGGAAGCAGTCTTCAGATCGTAAGCATTGATATTCTTCAGCATTGATCTTCTTATTAGTGAATTCCAGTGTCCAGAAGTGGAAGATATTAATTGTGGAAATTTAATTTCTCTAATATATGAGAGATCCGCCTTGTGGGACAAGACTTAAGATTAATATAAAAATAAAGAGAGAAAAATGTGTGGAATATTGAAACCAGAATTTGCGTACTTTGATCAAAATTTAAGAGAAACCTTCAGTAAGAAACTTATTTTAAAAAATCTTACACAAATAAAAAAAATCCTGGACTGGAATAAATAAAACTGAACTGAAAGCGCAATGGAAGAAGGAGGAGAGCACAGCAATAAGCAGCAAAGCCGGACCGTGTGAACTTCACAGTACAGTTGACGCCGTACAGTAAAAAAACCGTACCGCAAAAAAACTGTATCATCTGAACGGGGTCTAAGCTGCTAACAACTTCATGATCGTTGCTATCAAAAAAGCCGAAACATATTTAGTCTTATTTCTAAACATAATCCGTACGAAGGACGGGCACAATAGCTAGTAATTAATAAACACAGAGTAGAGAAATTTGAAAATCTATATAAATAAAATTAGAGTTTTGTCTGTACATTTATCAGAATTGTATATTTTTTGGTTATTTTTACGTTTTATACATTAAATAAGCCGAAAATAGTCCTATCTCACTTTCTGTCTGTCTGTCTGTCTGTCTGTCTATCTGTCTGTCTGTCTGTCTGTCTGTCACGGCCCCAAAGGCATTTTACGCGGCCTTCTCCTCAAAAACGAGAGCATCGATCGGGATTTTAGTTATTGAACAGTATTGAACACTTTATTGACAATGTCTTTAGCTATAAAAAAACTAAATTGACTTTTTTTTTAACAGAGTAATAAACGTTTAAAAACCAAGTACTGTGCGATTTTGGATACATTTTACGCGGCCTTCTCCTCAAAAACGAGAGCATTGATCGGGATTTTAGTTATTGAATAGTATTGAAAACATTATTGACAATGTCTTTAGCTATGAAAAACTAAATTAACTTTTTTTTAACAGAATAATAAACGTTTAAAAACCAAGTATTGTGCGATTTTGGATACATTTCTTCCAAGTTTTATTACCACATAAGAATAAGAACAAATCACGTAATTTATCATGATATATCAATCAGCTGTTCTCCAATATAAATGGTGGGCCCTTCGCGGCTTTATTTACGCTGTCTGCAGACTTGTGTAGTCGGAGCATTGCAGTATTTTAGGAAACATATGTCTGGTGAATCAAAGCCCATCTTATGTTTTATCAATTATTTCTTTGTTGAAAAAAAAACAAAATTTTCTAATTTCAATAATTTATCAAAACAAAAATTAACATTTTAGGAAGGTGCGATTTGTGTTAGGCTCTTGGGAATTCGCCAGGTAGCACTATTATTACAACATAAGAACAACAACAAATCACGTAATTTATGATGATATATCAATCAGCTGTTCTCAAATATTCTCTCTGATAACTGTCACTGAATTGTTTACGTCCTAAGTTGTTAACTAAACTGCTAACAACTTCATGATCGTTGCTATCAAAAAAGCCGAAACATATTTAGTCGTATTTCTAAACATAATCCGTACGAAGGACGGGTAGCTGCTAGTCAATAATAATAGCTTAAGAGTCCTCATTGTAATCAACTAGTTTGCTCATTTTCTTCTATATAAAACAGATCTAACAGTCTAAATATATTCCAAGAATAAAAAGCAAATAAATAAAATAATAAAATTTATCATAAATTCATTTAAATAAATTGCATAAAATTAAAATTCTCAAAGGTAATTTAAAGTGAATTAAACAAATTCATTTCATGAATAAGGATTGGATGAAAACTAATTGAAGTAAAGACTATGAAAACTGTTAATTAAATCCAAATTCATAATGCCTTCAAATATTGTTTATCAGGAACACTGAAATTTCGATGGTCATTAACTAGAATATGCTCAGCAAATATTTTTTTAATGACAACTTCTTTTGAATACCACATTTTCTCTCCATTGCAAACAATTGAAATCAATGAGTAGGCCTCAATCCATGGCCAAGGAAGAACTATTATTAACTAAGAAGAATTATCTTAAGATAGAAACTGCAAAACTAGAACAATGTGGAATGGCCATCATATAATTATACATAGTGTTCACATTCACTACAATAGTACCTATTACATTATTAATTTATGTTCAAATGGAATCATTTTAGAAAGCAAAGCAATGTGTAATAGATGTGGGAATTAATTATATCCAATAGCATTGCTATACTGAGCGACTGTAGTTGTGGTCGCGCGCCAAAATTGAGGCTCAATTAAGTCAGCTAAGCGCTTTTGTCAGCGTTTGGTTCCTTTACCCTGTATGAATATTGTATAATATGTATTATATTTATATTCTGAGAAATTTTTTGAAGGGAGTAATATGTAAGAGTGATTGACCGTGGGAGGTGTTAGTAAACCCCCCCACCCCCACCCATAGTCAACTCTATTTATTCCACTCTATTTTGTCCACTGCTCCCAGATGACTCACACAGATTCGTGTGAACCTGTTAATTTCATCAATTACAATCTAAAAACTCAAGGGTCTTTGGTGCGTTGTGCGATGAAATGGGAAGTGAGCCATTGGCGCAGCCAAGGGAGGGGGATTAGGGAGCTTAAGAAACCCAAAAGAACCCGAGCTCTTTGACAAATTGTTAATAATTTTCAAGAAAATTTATTATGGAGACTATCTGCTGTAGGCTGATTAGTGTTGGTACATGTCATGTATTCAGCTTTTTAAGTAGAATAATGTTCATAACTAGTGGCTTGACATGGGGGCTTTGGGGCTCAAGCCTTTCCCTCAGGTCCTGAAATCCTTATCAAAACGTTGATAATTTTTAGCGAATTGGCTGTTTGTAATATGAACTCTAGGCTGTACATTTCAAACTTGTTTAAATACGATAGTGTTAATAGCAATTAACAATATCGATATACTATTAAAAGGAATATTATGAGTGACTACCATAGGTGGAAATAGATTTTGTAGCCTGGCAGAACTAGATTTGACCAGGCGGCTGGGTAAAGATAATTCGTCTCACTCATATTAATCTGGCAATCATTTAACCAATAAGTACAGGACCTCTAGCCTCTAGAACCTCCTAAACCTGTAATACATTTAACGTTACAGTAGATTAATAATATAATATTTTTCGGAAGGTGAAGCTCAGATAGTTCTGAGACCTGTGTGTGGGTAATGTAATGTGTTTAATGTTAATGTTTGATGAGTTGGACCCTCAGTTTTAGGTGAGTTCTGTATCATCGGCAAGTGATTTTATAGCTGAGAACCCTCTTTTTTTGGTGGCCGATCTATTCGGTCACCCTTACCCTAGGAATTTGCAGCTTACATTATCTGACTGAACAGGCACCTGTTACGGTTCGCGACTAACAATTTCCTAAAAAAGGTTTACAGGTTTTTGCGAAAACAAATTCAATACAATTGCAAAAGTTTATTCCTTTGAAAACGCTTCAATACAGAAAGTAATACAGCAGAAAAGTGAAGTTATCATTTTCAATAAGAGATCAATAAATTAGCACTCATTCAGGAAACTTTAGGCTTCTAAAGCCCTCATTTAGGTGGTGAATTGAATGCATTTGTTGTGAAATGGACTGTAAAATTATTTAAAACATTAAGTACTGCGGTTATAAAGTTATATGAAATATGCAAAAAAGGCCAAAAGAAGGCGTTTTTGAGATTGAAGGTTATGAACTTGGTTATTGATTGCGAATAAAGCACCCAGAGTTTACAAAACCAGAATTTAAATTGGATCAAAAACAGAAGAATAGCAAGTGGAAAGCATCTGTGCAAAATCAGTATGCTTTGATTAAAAAAAAACTCGACTTTATAAAATTTGGGACCGTTCTTGACTATTGAGTACATTCATATTTAATTTAAAAAAAAATGATTTGACAAGGTTTGATGGAGAAATTGAACAAAATGTTTGGTTCATTGGCAATTTAATTGGTTAACCACTAGGCCGACAATAAAAAAAAAACATCATTATATCATGTTAGTTTTGTGAATTTTTGTAAAATATCAATTGAAATATTAATATCAATAATTTGGTAATCTCGATTCGCGTTCAGACTGGCATTTTTCGTTCACTTTATTATCAACACAAAGGTCTCATATGAGCATCATAAAAATAAATAGTAGTGAATCTTGTAGCACGTTTCAGATAATTTTACACTGGTTCCATTTAATTCACGCCATCTATATGAAGACATTAGTCATTTCTGAATGGATGGTGGAATAGCTATAATCTCTCGCCCTATTTATTTCTGTAACAAAGCGTCCGGACGTACATTCATTCTAATTTTTTTATCCTCATGAGAAGTTGCTTATGCAGTATGGCAGAATCATTTTGAACTCTTGAAACACTCTGTACAAATAAACTCATGATGGACACATTTTGTTTACCCATTGCTTATTTTGCTAATGCTATTCTAAAAAGTCAAGTAATGAATCAATAAGAGGTCACAATAAACTTTATTGCCCACACATAAACTTTATCAGGCAACATTCTTGTAAAAAGAGCTCTGAAAAATCCTAATTTTAACCCCCTCCCTTCCCTTTTACCTGGTAGGATGGGTAAAAGCCGTAAGACCCCCCCCCCCCCGAAACCAAAAGTCTGGGTGCGCCCCTGAAGTGAGCACAAGCAACTAATCCTACATTGTGAAGTCCATTGACTATCCATAGGAACGTTCTTGCCAGGTTGATTCAGGCTTCATGATAATTTACCATGGTGGAATGATACAAATGTATCATTCCACCATGATAATGTACGGTTGTTCGTTCGCAATCACAATTGCAAGTAGGAGAGATGAAAGCTCTTGTCTTTCTTGACAAATGCCTTAATGATGAGGTTTGGTTAATAAAGTTAGCTTACTTCGTATATTCTTAGTTCTCTGAATACTCTTGATTTGACCTTAAGTAAAAGATATTCACAAATTATTTGTGCAAGACAAAATTGATGCTACTATCAAAGAGATACAATGGTGGTCCGATAACATTTAAAAAAATGTATTATTTGATGACTTACGACTTCTGAACGATTTTTTGGATGATAAAATTATTACAGAACTATCAAAGTAAATAAAGAAACTTCCAAAATGATCTATGATCGTCTTAAAGCCTTGGCTTCTTAACTAAAACACTACTTTCCACTCATAGAAGAATGAAAACAATGGATTAAAAATCCATTTGATGAGGACAACAAACTTAAATAATCTCAGCCTTACGACCTCCCAGTTACTCTTTTAAATCTTAAAATATTACAGTAACTGAACATTTCCTCTTAACAATTTGAGTTATTTAACTATTCACAATCGTAGTATGTACATGCATCAATTTAAAATATTCTAACAAAATTAAATTCTTTCTCAAAATAATACTGTATTCATCAAATTTTGTAAAACAAAATAAGAAGTCTGTTCTGTGAAGTTTTATATTCAAATACTGAGTTTAAAATGTGTGGCTATTTTAGGTTTCACTTTATTTTTTGGGTGAGTTTTTTGAAAAATCAGTAATTAATTATTTTGCAGGAAAAAGAGCTCATTGAACTGCCGCGATTCTATCATTTAATCAGGCTATAAGGAGAAAGATTTAACAACATTTTGGATGGTGACGAGGATAGAATATCCAACAATATCCGTAATTGCGATGAGATTTCTGATGGTATTCACCACACAGGGGCGTATTCAAGGGGGGAGGGTCCCTGGGTCCGGACCCCCCCCCCCCCCCATTTGAGATGACTAAGCACTAGATAGAATGCTTTTTTGCTGTAGGAAAGGTTCTTAAGAATAATTCTATACCAGTGATAATAATTCTAGAGAACAAAATTTAATCTAGACGGAATTAATGTACAATATTGGAGTGTTGAGAACTGAGCATCGCGGCTGTCATTGTATCCATTATTGTGGCATGTTTAGACTATCTTTATACGATAGAGGAGAGAACTTTAATGTATGGTACATTATCGAGAAAGAGTGGGTTAGAATTTCATGATAAAACTGAGAGAAGTCATTAGTCTAGAAGTAGAAAAAACGTATTATAGTAGCATAGCTCGCAAATGTTGACATTGTGAATTCTTTTTCCATGATAAAATAACAAAATGATTTTATAGACTTCCATTTGAGCTTTTCAACTGTCCAGAAGCTCAGTTTCTGCGTGGATCACGGTCGGTGTTGAAGTAAAATTAATAATTTCGTTCTCGGTCCTGGTACAATGCCATACAATCTTGCATTTATACAAGTTTTAATAGAGAATAAAATAATTGCTGCCATTTAATATTAGTTTTTAATTTTTCAATTATTGGATTTTTGATTTTTCGTTTTAAGTTTGTTTTGGCTGAAAAAAGAAAATTCATCCATTACTTTCACGCAAAAACAGCTAAAACATTAATAATTAAAGAAACATTGACTTCATCCTCAAACAGAAGTTGTGATAGTTCAGAAATCAATCAGGTGTGGGATTTCTTCATTTGTTGAAACAAATTAATTGAATCCAATCTCAGGGACTTGACTCATAATTTCTTTGAGAAGTTCATGAGTCTTGCTGGTGAGATTTGGTAAGAACATATAAATTTAAAGATTTAACACCATTTTCTGCAAATAATAAATTGAAAACGATATTGATTTTCCCAATATTGGATGATGCACACACAATTCAAAAGTACACTGTGTCTCATTTGTTGGTTGCTTTCAGTTCTCATTTAAATACTTATCAAAGTTGATCAGTGGTAGTTTTGATATGTGCTGTTTCAAGTTCATTTTTCAATACAGTGACAATATGATTATTTTTTCAGACAACACTATTATTATCAATCCATGAATCGTATTTGAATCAGAGCCCAACCATTTCACATACAATTTGTTACCTTTCTTCTCTAGTACCCTCTCAATAAGATACACATCAGGGTAATGGGTTTCTTCACTTCATACTCATAGAATGCACCCTTTTAATGTATTGTTGTCTTCACCTATTCTCTTCACCTTTCATCTCATATGGGATGGGTGTCGAAAAATATGTTTTCTTTTTAAAAACGTGGAGTTTGGAAATTGTAAAATGGGTTTAGCAACTTTTTAATATCATAAAAAAACATTAGTATTGTGTAATAAGTAGTACAGTATAATACTTAATTAATAAATTGAAATAGGTTGAAATTTGTGAACTACGGCTGCTGTGATACTTGCTGTAGTTACAAAGTGAATAAAAGTTTTAGGATTTGAATGCAGGGGGGGGGGGGGGTCAGTCCAGTCAAAGAGTTTTGTATGCAGGTGAAGTGGACCCCCCTTGAAAAATTTCTGGATACGCTTATGTCACCACCATATGAACGCACTTTTTTTAATTTTCGCTTTCATAAAAAACAAATACGGAAATCAACTGAAGGTTGAAAGTGACTTGAGATTAAAAATACCTTCATTCAACCCTGACATTGACGTTTTAGTGCAAACGAAAAAGTCTCGAATACCTCAT
Source organism: Conomelus anceps (assembly GCA_948455865.1). NCBI lineage: Eukaryota > Metazoa > Arthropoda > Insecta > Hemiptera > Delphacidae > Conomelus > Conomelus anceps. Next base: position 26,433,955 of record OX418217.1, read on the forward strand.
TAAACCTTACTTTGAAACAGCAATTTGACTTATTAAAAGGTTGTGATAACAACTTTCTTAACTGTAATCATATCAAAGTCGTATTAATATATTTTGATTAAAGAATTAAAATGGTCTTCGAGTAAGCCTACTTTTATAATATTCTAGTTCTTTTTCTCACCTATATAGGAACATTTGTTAGTGAGTAAGAAATCACTTGTTGCATATATTGCAAGCATAGTGGAAAGTGGGAGAATACCGTGCACCCCATTTTTGAATCTTCTGGTAGTAGTTAGTAGCACGTGATGACATTCCACAATAATTGCTTTAATGGGAGGGAGACGCTTCGATACGCAACACACACCACCACATACAGCAGCCGGCTGTGACGTCATATTACAAATAATCTAGAAAAATCTATTACTCCGTTGAGGTTGATGTATTAAATTAATAATTCAACTGGGCACACAACTCAATATAATTGAAACTTATTATAGATACTACTAAGCACATACATACCAGAGTAAGTTGAGTTACCCTACCACTAGTAGTTCTGTGAAGAGTAGTCCTCACGCAATAAACCCTTCAAATATCTGAAAGATATTTCGCAAAATTTTACTCATTGTCCACTTCATATTAGGGGGAGAACAGGACAGGGGAGCTGATTTTTTGAGCATTTTGTTATCTTTAACCTTGGTGAGAACAGAGAAATTGATGAATCTTAGTTATCATTTCCAATGTATAAGCGAAAAACCAAAAAATTGTACCCTTTTTAAACCTGACTTGAGTTTTTTACTTTTGTAGTTATGGTTTCCAAGTTCTCTTCAAAATCGTTTAAAAACCTTATTAAAAAAAAACCTAAATCTTATTATTTTGCATATTATGTAATACAATAGGACTATGTGCATTACTAACCATGCTCAAATGCGTTTAGAATGCACAAATTCAAGTGTAACTTTCAAACATTTCCTGGAGGGGGGGGGGACCCCTCAACCCAGCTTTTGCTGGGAGGTAAACCATACCCCCAGAGCCCCCGGTAAGTTACAGCTCCGGTACTTCTCAATTCAGAAATTAAGCCTTGCTCTGGCATGTATGTACATTAGTAGTAACATTGTCTCAAATGACCGGTCTATGCTGATGTGTCATTAACCGAGTTACAGCCAATTAATTTTCGTTGACCCAAAATTTAATTGGCTATAACTTTTTTCTGAAAGCAGCAGAAACTTTACTTTTCATGGCATTGAGTAGCAGAAATTCAACTGAAAATCTTGACATACATTGAATTGAAATTTTTGAAGTGGGTGGGGCTGGTTAGAAATAACATTGGTTTAAATGGCAAAATAGTTTTTGCTACATCTTTTTTGCTGGTGTAGCTACGGCTATGCTGTTAGTGTCATTCGATAGCCACTGTTTAGCAGTAAAGATTGACACATAGCCCGTTATTGTAACGTGTATATTAACCGAGTTACAGCCAATTAATTTTCATTAACCCAAAACTTGAATGGGCTATAGCTTTTTTTCTAAAAGCAGCAGAAACTTTATTTTTACGGCATTAAATAGCAGAAACTCAGCAGAAACTATTGATATGTGCTTTATTAAGTTTTGCGAAGTGGGTGGGGCAGCGTGATTCTGGCCCCACCCAGTAATTAACTTTTTTAAAGTTGAATAACTTTTTTTCGTGAAAACAGCAGAAAATTTATTTTTGCGGCATTAAATAGCAGAAACTCTGAAGAATCTCATGATATAGAACTTATAGTTTCTGCCGATTTGGGTGGGGCCAGCTTCACGACGGTAAAATTATCTATTCAATAGCATTCCAAGAGTGTGAGCAAGCTGTTAGCAGCATGATATTTTTTTAATTCTTCTTCTTTTTTTGGGCTGATGAATTATCAACATGACTACGAGACTTGAGCGTGGGTGATAATTGGATAAAAATTATATTAGAGATGATGTACCTATTACTTTCGGTATAATGTTAGGTATGCTCTGAACCATCAGGTAAGTGATAATTGTCCAGGCAGTTATCAGTGTGCTAGGAAAAGTATTATTTTGTAGTCTCATTTATTGTATCAGAGTACATATTATTATTATTAAATGTCATAATAAATTAATGGAAGAAGAGTGAGCCGTAACTTCAATAATTATGTTGATCGAAAAAATGAGTCTATATATATATATATATATATATTAGTTTGTGCGATTTCTGGTGTTTTCACACACTCCACTCTTGAGCCCCCAAGACGTAATTCAAATAAAAGAGCAGCCAGGGAGTCCGATTCATCACAGTGAACGAGAAGGATTCATCATTGACACATGGGTGATTTGTATTCAAGTTGGATGCCTCCGGAGAAGGATTGAGAACTTTCGGACACTTGTGGGATGGAAGCTGGTGATGTTTCGCAGAGCAATAAAAAGGTCAAGAGTGGCGCACGATGAAAGCAAGCGAAAATAATGACCGAGGAGACTAGCCAGGAGTCAAGGGATTTGGCGATGTTTGTCCTGTCCGGGCCACTGGGGCAAAGGATAGGACAGGGGTCATGAATCGTGATGCACATCTATTTCATAGTGCTCATCCTGATCCGCGCTTATCCTATTCCGTACAGAACTAGTGTTCTCCTTATTTTTGTTGGAGATGGAGCTGCAATGGAGTCGCACAGAGCACTATCATGCATATCATACTCGCAAGCCGGCGATATTGAAAACGATTTTCAACATAAATTTTCAGACGACGACCGCTGCTTTTAGACGAGACGAATTCCGGTGCGGACTTTGGAGACAACACCAAAATAGGTCGTACGCGAAAAACGCGACGAAAAACCTTATCAGCTTTCCTGCTTTGTAAGGCAAACTCTATTATTCATGCGATGCAAACGCCGCCGAGACACAAGTATTCGTGAAATTAATGTTTTTTCTCCCCGCTGAACACTGACTGTATGGAAATTTGTTTTCCATTCCGCATGGAGCTTCACATGTCACACTACTTGACTACTCTGGCAAACAACACACCAGGAAATAATCATTGGCAAAAAGTCGTTCTCTGTTGCCTCACCCTCGCCCTTGAATAAAATTCCAATGCATTCATATTTTTTGAGAATTCATGTAGAAATTTACTTGCTACGTTAGTGTGCGCGTTTCATGAAATCCTCTATGTACAGAATGTTTCGCACAGTTACCAATATTTTAGTGATCTGGTTGTAGTCGTCAAAATAATAAAAAATCATATTAACATAGTCTTAAAAATGCTTCGTTAAACAGTTGAGTATGACGGAAGCAATCAATATACTCACTTAGAAATTTGTGGCACCTTCATTTTATTTTACTTGTACTTGGTTAGCCAGGTTTTATATAGGATGAAAAATTGAATGGAACTACTTAGAAGTCTGCAACTACAGTAGTCTGTGAGATTTTCAACAAAATAAGCAAAAATGGCTAAAAAACGTGAATTAACTTCATATCTGATCAATTAACTAGTAGTCTTTTTTTGGCAGAGATGCAGGTTAAGAAGATAAACATGTACTCCTGTATAAAGGTTAAAGGAATAAATGAACATGTACTCCTGTTTGAAGGTTCAGAGGATAAAAATGCTAACCACATGTTTCCTTTCTATCCTTTAATATCCTTATCGTCATATATCCTGAAACATACTACATTTTCATAATACATACTTAAAGTTTTGTCAATCTTCATTCAAACGGTGAGAGCTAGAGCTACACTCATTTCATGAATCGAGAGCTCAGAGCTCAGAGCAGATCTACAAGCAGTGTGGCTCTAGCAAGCCGAAATACAATAGCAGTAAAATACGATAACAGTAAAACTGCCCTTGTAATAAAATCTGGCTAGTATGATTCACGCTGGTAAATTTTTTGTACTTTCCAAATGTATGGAACTAGGGTTTTTATAGCTGTCGCCTTTTGAACAAGACTATTTTGCAGGTGCCTTGAGGGATTCTGCGCCAAAGTAATGAGTGTGGTATAATTTTAAAAAATTAATAAAATTATTTTTGGTATTTCAATGTATCTACTGTGGATCAAATTTCTAATCCAAGAATCTCTGGACATTCAAAGAATACCCAGAAAACAATAAATTATTATAACTACTCAATTCCAATGTTTAGCTTTCTATTGTGTGATCTAATGTATAAAGTAATCACTAGAGCCCGGATGTTAGGCAGTAAAAAAAGACGAAAATAGGCAGGCAAAAAGGCATTAAAAACACGAAATAGGCAGTCAAAAATTAAAAATAGGCATTTTATAAACATTTTGAAAATACAAATATAATAATTGGATAACTTACATTTTACTGGATTCACATAACCACAATATATTTTTAAATTTCTCTTCAGTTAAACTTGGTCTTCTTTCCGAGAGGATATTCTTCATAATATTGAAATCGATCTTTCCACATCGACTGATGAGATTGAGGTGTATTTGTTTGCTACTGAATTTGGGCTCATTTCAAGTTCAATAGATGTGTCACCTTCAATTATTTTACAAATTTGTTTTATTTTGTCCAAACCTGAGTTTGACACACGTTTGCACTTTTCTTCAATTGCACGTCACACCGTACCAGGAACAGCTTCAATGTTATTTACCTATCTACTCTCACTAGATTTACTGAAGCAATAAGAGTCTATATCCTCTTTTCAAGTTTTGTTATAATTTCAGGCAATGTAGAATAATGCATTTGAATAAGGGAACTCTATTTAACAAGTTATTGACTTCTCAAATCGAAGCAGCATCATCTTCGAATATATCAGCGATTACATCACATAGCTTTTCATAATTTTCAGAATAGTATGAAGCAGATGAAATCCATGTTCCCTATCTTGTCAAAAAAGGTTGTGGAAGCAAAGAAAGGTCAGGAACAATGATTTTGAAAATCACAGTTCGAGAGGGAGCTTTATAAGGCTGTGCGCAGGCTTTTTGGTCATAATTTTTTTTCGAAGTTCATTGAATTGGATATTATTAAGGTGAAATTTTAATTATTGCCATGAGAAATTATTTTTTTTATCAAATATTTTATGGGAGTTCAAAGTTGAAATTTTTCGGTTTTTGTTATTTTAAACATTTGATAATTTTTTTATAACTAAAAGGAACCTTGGGGAAAAGAATGACAATCACATTTTTTATTTCAATTTAACAATTTGATTTTTCAAAATAATTAAAAAAAAAACTAACATTTTTCGCATCTTTTAAAAAATGTTATTTGAGAAAACTAATTGTTTGATCGGAATGAAAAATTGTAATTTTTTTCCTCAATGTGTCTTCCATTTAAAAAAAATATAAAAAGTTTTAAATAACTTGTAGGGGAGATTAATTGCCCCCAAAAACCGAAAAATTCCAACTTTGAACTCTCATATTATCATAAAATATTTGATGAAAAAAATAATTTCTCATGGCAATAGTCAACATTTCAATACCTTAATAATATCCAATACAATAAACTTTGAAAAAAACTATAACAGAAAACCCTGCGCACAGCCTTAAGGAAAACTTTCTTCATGTTTGAAATCAACTTATCTACATGAGGAAATGAACTGCGTTTGTCTTTATAGTATTGATAATATTCTCGATGCTGTCGTAATTGTATTCGATGCATATGTATGTCTATATGCATCATGGAAGCTAATTTTATGTGCCTATAATATGTTATAAAATTTAGTTGAAAACCTTCAATCTTCTTATTATATTATCATTTTTATTTCTAGAATTCGTTGAAAATAATTAATTTTTATGCACACGTTCTTTCATGCTGTTTGGTTTCTCTTTTAAATTAGCGTTTTAGGCAAAATTAGGCAACTTATAGTAAAATAGGCAAAACATACAAAAACTATCAAAATAGGCATTATGCCTAAAATCAAGGCATTTTGCTTAACATCCGGGCTCTAGTAATCACAAATAAAGAAGAGTGAATAAATAGAAGTTATTCTAGTTCCAATCAAGTTTTGAATCTTGAAAAAGTAATAACCTGCTATTTGCGCCTTATTAATAAATTTCCAGTTGTATTAAAAAAGTTTCATTTTCTCTAGAACTATTCATCTATTTTATGAAGAACGATTTTTCCTAGCCAGTTTAATTTTCTTTCCTCATCTCCAACTTATTAAACTATTGAAAAGTCAGATTGTTCCTCAATTAAGATCGATTTTACTCCTCAGTTATAGCATGGAAGGAGTAAAATAATATAATGAAGGTAGAGTAGAGAAGACAAATAACAAAAACAAAAGAATTTAGAAACAAACATCTTGAAATAAAATAACTGTGATATACTCCATCTTTTCGAGCGAAGTTTACATAATACATTAAAAAGTTGTCGTGTTCACGATATGAGCAAATTTCGCGTTGCAAGGTTAGCAGTTAGCTGTTGTTCGTGCTTTTAAAAGGTGCGGCATTTTTCATTGTTACAAAGTTCAGCTGAATGGCCAATTTGACTTCTTTTCTCTCCTGAATGGGCCGTTAGAAAGTTTCATATCTATGTATCATTGTGCCTGCTTTGCCTGGCTCCCTGTTCCTTTTCAAAATAATGAAAAACTTACATGAGTCGCTCAGGTCGAATGAACTTCATTATAAGCTATAATTTGTTCCTCTCCGGTAATTAAAATTCTCGCAATTACTCACATGTCTCCTGACAATTGAAAGCACTCCACGGACCTACATTGTATTCTAATGGAGTTATCAGAAGAACTCACCACTTTCAAAAGTTCACCCCTCTGCTTTCAGCTTTGGACTTCATCAGCTGCTTTCTGAAAAAGAATTCGCTGGTCATTGGAAGCATGCAATTAATTACAGAGTCCAACTGTGAACTGGAACTTTTCTCTTTTCAAATTCCAAGCGGACCTCAAAAAGCGCATTTCTAAAGTGTAGAACACACGTCAACAATGCAATTAATTCGACTATAGCTACTCCTACGACTACCACTCCTTCCATACTACTCAGATGTTACACGCGTATCACTATCAGAATAAATTTATTTTCTCAATAGAAACAGCGCTTTTCAAACATTACAGAAAAAATTATTCAGTTGTTCCAGAGCCCATACTTGCCAACAAATACTATTGGAAAGTGTAAGTACACATAGTTCCAGTCTTGAACCTGAAGAAATTTCATTTATTAAATTTGTAATTTATTACTTTTATCATGCATTTCTGATCCAAAAATTTGAATAAATGCAGGCTTGAAGTCGAAATTTGAATTTTTTTGTTCATTCATTTTCTGAATAATTTATTATGGGCTGACTCGGTTTTCTATTATTCTATCATATTTATTTATAGAGGTGTAGTAACTAATATTTATGATAATTTAGTAGGCAAAATAGGCCTGTTATATACAGTTGGAAATCATACCTAGTTTCTAAAATTATTGAGAAATCCTTGAGAAGACTTGCTATTTCATGATTATTCAATAAAAAAGAGTTTATTTCCAAATGTTTATCGGTATTATTTGTGCGGTAGATAATTTTCGAGTTTTAAGCGAAAAACTGAAAAAAGTGCCAAATTAGAGGGGATTTTACCCCTCAAAAGTTATGCAAAAGCCAGATTTTCTCACAAGCTTGGGCGAATCTTTTCTGGGATGCGTAGAGTCGATTGAACAAAATCAAGCTTTGTGCAAATTTTTGTCCACCTTCATTTGGTTTAATTTGCCTGGGCTTTAGAACAATTTCTAATACCTACTATAGCCTATATCACTAATCTAAAAACAGTGAACTAAAATCTGTTCTTCCGACAATTATTATAAGTTCTTAGGATTTTCAGTATAATAGTATTGTTCAATAGGAATTATCATCATCGATAATAACGGATTTTGTGTTTTTAGGAATAATAATTGTACTTTCCTCTCGTAATGGGAATAGACCTAATTCAAGCACAGGCCTAATTCGGGTACAGTCGACATCTGTTAGTAGTGAGATTCAGAGTAAAAAAGACAGATTAGTCCACAGAGCTTCACAGGCTGTGTTATTATAGTGACCTCAAAGCTATGCTCTCTATTGTGGTGAACCTCAGTGAATGATTAACCTACACATGGAAATGATTTATGCTTGGACCGTGCATGATCTCAATTCCATATCCCCTTTCACTTCAAAAGCCTCAAACGAATTTATTTTCTGTTTTGTCCTTTTTTCATTCGCTTCTCTCTTAACAAATTCAACTATCTTCTCTTTCACATCGTACATTCATTCGTCTTCTCCACTTATCTTTCACTCTAAAAGCTGGCACTGATATTGCGCGGAACGCGGTAATCTTAAAAAGGAATAACTAGTGAAAAGGTAGCAAACAACATTTCGTACATTACCAGTCAAATTTCTTAAGGCAATCTCAAATTACTCGTGAAGCGACGACGTCTGGACCTTTGCGGAGAGATCGTGTCTCATTTAATGAACGGGTTCAACTTGTATCGGATGTATTGATTGGAAACATGACGCCCAAATGCTCTCAAATCGTTGTTATTCCGAGTTTTTATCAGATAGCTGGAGCTGTGGCGGTAGCTCGCAGCTCGTCATCTCTCAACGTCAATCCTCTCACACAGCTTTATCTTTTCCGACGCTGAAGACCTGATCCGGCATAACCGAAGCTTACCATGTCTGACGATATTTGAGACGCAAACTGTAATTTTCGCCTAAAACCAACAGACAGACGTCTTCCTCCAGCGCCAAACTAAAGTAGGCCTACTGTCGCTTTATTCCTCTTGGGATCCTGCCGAGAAGATTGGCTTCAGGTTTAAATTTCGGCTTGATAGCAACAGAGATTATTGTATAATACTTGTCTCAAATACTATGATCGATAGCATATTTCTCCGCTCTTATAATCTCGGCGGGATTCCACTCTAATTTCGCATAGAAGTTTCTACAAATTTGTTGAAAAATCACTAATTATTATTATTTCAATAAAGATTCAATCTATTATTGTTTATTGGAGATTTATCAAGTTTATAGAAGATTTTTGTTGAAAAATCACTAATTATTATTATTTTAATAAAGATTCAATCTATTATTGTTTATTGAAGATTTATCAAGTTTATAGAAGATTTTTAATTCAAGTCTAAATATAATTTAAGTTGCTGAAATATTATTAATTTATTACAGATTCAATATATTTGAAAGTTGACTGGTACAGTATTATGAATACATTAGAATCTCAACCCACTTATTGTTCTATTCCATCCTTTCTTATGAGAATTTCACTGAAGTTCAGTGAGTAGCTCAACTTTTCATTATTCCGTAGATAGCGGACTCGATTTCGAGCTGGATCCAGCAAGCCGTAAATTAAATAATTATTGTTTTAAAAGAAATATAAGAATTGAAAATAGTCCATAAATTTACTTCACTATCCCTTTCACTGTCTACCCCATTACTTAGCCTGTTATCAATTCAGAGTATAGCCTACTGCATTTATAGTATTCCAATTATTTTATTTATTTCTCTTAATGAACAAATGGGTAATTGAAGCGTTTTATATCTGGTACAATGTTCTTTTCAATTGATACTGGGCAAATTGACTATTGAGTAATATTTTAAAAATAAATTTGTCTGTATCTCCCACACAGACTCTACTGAAATGTAGAATGGTCTATTCATTTTTATACAAAAAATAATAAGCTTTAGCTGAAATAATAATAATAGCTTCAGTCTTTAATTACAAAATTTTCACAGAGCTTTATCATAAAGCTTCCAGATTTGATGTCATAATTTTATCTCACAAGACATACCTGACAGAAGTTTTTTTGAATAGTATTCATAAAATATGGATTGATGTGATTTAACAATTTATTTGGTGTGAACTTCCAAAGGAGGTACAGTACTTTTAAGAAGAGAGGAGGAGTGAGAGGTAAGAGTTGAATAGGATAAGTAATGAAAGATGACGAGATTTCCTCGTAATAGAAGAGCAGCTATGTTCTCAACTTAAACAGTGTAAACTTAGAATAAATGTCTGAAAATGGGAAATTAGAAGGAAATACTGTACGGAAGTGTTTCGGAAAACACTACCCCATCTGGCACTCTATCTTGAATAGTAAATGCTGTTTTGCGTTTGTATAGCAATTCAGTCCATTCAAAGTTGACGGAAATCTTGCAGATGCCTCCATAGCAAATTCATGAGATGCCATTAAAACTAATACTTGACGAACATTAGAGTCAAAAGAATTATTATTGTGTAGCTAAGTTTTTCATCAATCAGGGAAACTTTGAAACTCTGCAAAGGAGGACAAAGTCCGCAAAATTTTCAAAAGAATATATTTCTCGTCATTTTATATAATCAGACCACGTACCATTTGAATTGACAGTTTGGTTGAGTTCTTTCTGACGTTATCAATATTGTTGGTGTATACTTCTTAGAGGTCTTGAAAAACTTCTTGAGTATTTTTTCATTCTCGAACTTTCTGAATTCTACCACTCCCAAAAAAAGCCGGATCAAACCGTATTGTACACAGAAGGGCACGGTAATCTGAACGGCGCAATTTGTACGCTAATGTCTTCCTGTATACAGTGTAAAGTATAGTAATTTACACCGTACAGAGTTTTGAAAAGAATTATATCGGTACTGAAAAATTTAAAATAAAGTATTCACTTTAAACTGAGAAAATTCTAAATTTAATACAAGTAGCCTTTTGATGTCGGCGCCAAATTTTTTATAAACTTCTAAAATATAACAGAATTTCTGATAAACTCCATAAAATTAAAAAGATTCTTTTTATGAATTAAAAACTTTTCAATTTTAAAGGAAGTACTTTATTTTTAACTTTTTAGTTCGTGAGTATTTAATTTTTGAGTACCGGTATCATTTCATTGAAGACCGTTTCTTTTTTGTGTTAAAATTTATTGTATTTTATGCTTTTTAGTTGGATATTCAAACTTCTTAGAAATTTCTTATAGCTACTATGAAATATTTATCAAATTAGCAAATTAATATGATCAAAATAACATATAACTTAGAGTACCTGAAAATCAACCTATAAGGAAAGTTAATAAAGTAAGTAAAACTCTACAACGTTCTATTTAACATAGAACATTGTATTTAGGAAAATTATAAGAGCTGAGGCTTTTGATTAATTTTAATGTGGTCCCTTGCAGAATATACCTATACTGAAAAATTAAAGCTTTAAAGAATATTTTTCAATTATTTTTCTTAAATTAACGATCTCAAAAAACATTTTTCACTCCAACTCATATATAAAGAATATTGTGTTAGTTACACCGATTATAGATTATAACTCAAGCACGGCTGGACCCATTCTTATTTTGGATCCCTCTTAGTCAGGAATAGGATAATAAATATTAAAATGTAATATTTATCAATTAAAAAATTTATAAAGCAAATAATAATCTAGCCGTTTAATCACAAGAAAACACAACTGACAGCGCACGACATGTTGTCCAAGGTTTGTTTTTTTTTTCTTGAAAACGCCAGATTGCCTAATTTTAACAAATTCAGAGCCGTGTAGAGGCAAAAGGCATGCGTCAAGATAGGGGGACAACAGATGATTTGTGTTTGACAGCAAAGACTCTACGAATCACTCTACTACGGCCTTATGCTTTCTACTATATTGACATAATTATATTGACCGTGTGATTTGGGCCTTGGTAACAAAACACAACTGACAGCGCACGTCATGTTGTCTATGGTTTATTTTGAGCCCTAGGACTCACTTCTACCCTACTAGTCGTAGGAGGATTGAATTTAAAATTTTTCTTCATTTGGAGGTGGAGAGTAAGAAAACAATGAAGAAGGCCTCTCTGATCAGCTGGAAGAGCCCAGGGACCTAGGACTAACTTCTTCCCTAATAGTCCTAGAAGGTTGAAATTTGAAATGTAGCCTCAGTCTAATAAAATCAAGGATAATTTCTTTTGAGGTCGCAGCAACGCACGACGGGCCAACTAGTACTCAATATAAACAGAAATATACTATTTTTCTTATTCTTAATTCGAATTAAGTTCACTTGATTGGTCAAAACGGGATATTACATGCTTGTTTCACACATAACCGGCTTTGAGTAAGCAATGTCACTTACCCCATATAATTACATTGCGTCATATGATTGCAAAAGTCGGTTAGGTGTGAAGCGCTCCATATGATACAATGATCGACCTGGTAAACGATACCGTTTAGTTACCCGACTGCCAGTTATGGATGAAACTATCCTATTTGAACAAAATTGAAATGAAGCTGTTCAATGCTGTTGTCAATATCCGCCATTGCGGAAGTCTTCAGTATAAAGTAATAGCAATTAAAGGAATTCGAAATTAATAAATTCTGTTTATGTATATTTGTCAGTTTACTCAATTGTCAGTCGCTTCAAACTAAAAAGCCATAATAATTGAAAGAACAAAGAAGGATACAAGCCAAAGGGGAAAAAAGAAAACCAAGATATACATAGGTGTAAACAGTATTATTAAATGTTATTGATCTCATATTGTATCCTTGTGAAGTTTGCTAAAATGTTGTTCTACCGTGAGTAAAAATCCTTGTACTGGTATACCATTGATTTCTTAATAATTATTCTACAAACTTTTTTCATGATACTGATTAAAACGTGGTTCCCTGAGAAATTATTGCACAGATAGTAGCTCTATTTTTTCATGTGCAAGTACAAGAAGTGTACTACTATATAGTTTATGCTATTTTTCAATTTCAAGTCAATTTTGAAAAGAGCCAGCTACATTGCAATTTTCTTAATTAAACTAATGCAGTGCCTCTCCACTGGAGAATGTTATGCTTTTTGTACTCATACTGAGTTCAGATTAAACTCTAGCTCTGCTCTAGCTCGTGTAACTCCTTTTATGAGTAGTCTATCCATCATTCTTGTGTGCTTTGTTCAAGTTTGAACTTGAACTCTATTGCCATTTTGCACTATATGATGTAGTAGCTTTAATGAACTCAATCTCTCCTGTTAGCAAACATTAAATAAGTAGCATTTCGATTTTCAATGCTCATCGCACTTCTTTATTGGGAGTAGAAGCCCCTAAAATATTAGTCCATATAATGTGGTAGTTGATTTAGTCTTGAGTCTTGTACTTGGTATGGCAGTCTTAATCAACAAAATGTACTTCTTATCCTCTAATTTTGTAGTTCAATTTCCATAAAGAAAGATACAGGATAAAGCTTTTGAATTTCTATGTTCTTGGGAATGCAACTCCGTTGAATGTATGTTAACTCTTAATTTAATAAAGTAGAGCCCCGATTATCCGCGAGTGCTACAAAAAAATGTGTAGTTAAATTTTAATTTTTCAAAGCAAGAAGCAAATATTAGTGATTGATTTTTTTAGAAAGGCGTAACTGAACACTTTTTGTTAACAGTACACAGAGTACAGTAGGCTATATTGTTTTTTGTTCACTGTTCTTTATTTTAGTGATTTAGATGTAGAGCAAATGTTTCTGTTGTACTGTACATATTTTAAAAGTTTTTCATAATTATGCTCTTTGTACAGTAAAACATAGTTTTTATACTGAATTATATTTTTCACCTCATTTTTGTCCTTTTTCGGGTTATCCGTGTTTTTTGCTATCCGCGGTGCTCTTGCCACCCAATTCTGCGGATAATCACGGCTTTACAGTATCTTGTTGTATCAGGTATGTTGTATATTAATTATTTCAAGAGAAATATTTATTTCTGGACTTAGTGGACATCGAGCATGAAATCATCAGAATGATTAGAGGCTTCCTATTCTGTACTTTCGCATTACAAATACAACCAAACCGATATTTATCGAAATTTTTAGAGTATTAGATTCAAAATTATTTTTGTCTCAATTGCCAAGAAAATGGAGATGTGCCTTCATAATGTGCCCCATCTTATGTTTCTTATTTTACCGCGTACTTGTTGTCTTAGAAGTAGAAGTTCTTTCATTAAAATGAATGCATAGGCTATAGAGGGAACAATAATAATTCATGATTCACGAAAATCACATGATGCTTTTTAGAAAGTGTGGAGCAAAGATTGCTTGAAGCAGTGTTATTTTAAAAGTTTTTCAATTTTCCCAGCCCTAAATAACAAAAATGTAATTACACAAGCAACTGGTAAGTTTTGTATAAATTTCGTTTGAAAATCGGTGTCCTTATAATACAATTCATGAGTTCTCAAACTTATCGGGAATTGACTCTGTATAAATTTGGGATCGAGGGTTGAAGATTTTCATGCATATATGGATGAACGAGATTGTCTCCTGACGCAATTCCGGTGAGCAGGTATAACTGAGAAAAATGGAAAAAGAGGCTTGGCATTGATCCAGTAGAGTGCAACAAATGTCAAAGGATAAATCAGAAATTTTTACGGATAATTTTATCAAAGAAAACGCTGAGTCCAACATATCCGGTACCGTAACAAACGGACTTTAGGACAATAAACAAAACAGAGAAAAGACAAACTCAATGAAATCATGATGAAAACGTTTAGCAATGTTTATTTCAACTTAACATTTATTTGAAAATTCCTAGTAGAAAAAAGTATTTGTGGGGTTAGAGGGAGGTTCCAGCTCTTAAAAAGTTCGATGCTTTAACATTGAATATTTTCTTTAAAGCCAGTACCGTAGTCTGTATGTTGAAAATAATAATTATTGACCATCTGTTACTCACTTTACTTTGGAAACTATTAATTTTCCAAATAGAATATTATTCATATGGAGAAGAAAATTGCTGAAATCTTACGTTATTGTGGGGGCTTGTAATTGACACTGGTCTTATCATTGCAATAATAAATTACGTCTGGATAGGGGGAAATTCATATGAGAAGCAAAACGATTCACGTGGAATGCAAGAGCGACACTGTTATATAACAAACTTTAAAATAACAAAATCTTCCACGTAAAGAATTTTTAAGGTCTCCCTTGACATCACATTTTTTGGGAATATGACTTATCTAGAAATAATTTTTTGCCAGATTCCATTAGGTATATATACAGAAATTCAGCTAAAGCTTATCAATAATAATGATAATAGATAATAAAATTCGGTGGTGGAATTGGAGAAAATGTTGTAAGTCACATTTGATATTAATGTTTGTGCTGGTTAGAAGTGAGTGATAATGAATTTAATATTTTTTCTTGCTGATCATGCGTCTGGGAATTGTTAGTGGTTAAGTAGTTAGTCATGATACAACTATGCTATAATATAGAAATATGACATTTGTTAAGAAATAGTTTGGAGCCAATATTCTCTGGTATAGTTTGTTCCAAGTTGAGAAGAAATGGCATGAATTTGAAAAAAGAAATATATTTTTCAAGATTGTAATAGGGCCTATTCAAATTCGTGAAATCACATTCTCTGTTACTTGCACGCTTAAATTCCTCTCTGTATTTCACGTAAATATATGCAACGAGCAATCAAAATAAGCCTTTTCGGATATTCACAATAAAGTACGATAAAACTAGTCTACTTTCAAGTAGGCTACCGAAGCCCAAAGTCTAGATTCTCGGATCAGATCTTGTACTAAAGAAAAACTTTTCTTGAACAGAAAGTAATAAGCATCGAAATATGAATGATGATTTGAAGAGCTTAGTCATTTATATAAGAAAGATTAAATTATATATTATTTTGAAATAATGACCATATAGTATATTCTCAGAGTTACAATTAGTGTAGAAACCACAAAGTTTTGTCAAAAGTCTGAAAAGAAGAACATTCAACATGAAATTTGAGTATTGTAAATTTAAAATCAAGATTCTCAGTGCTTTATCCTCATTATCAAGGGATAATTTTTTGATTGTATTGAAAACGTGCTGTGTATATTTCCAAGATAAAAAGGCTATCACGTCTTGAGATGATGTATGGCTCCATGGAAATCACTGTTCACGACATGAAGTTTATTCAGAACGCTTTGTACTTTGGAGACGGGCCTCAACTGTTCTGTCACGGTTTTTTTATGAAGATGAACTGTGATGATGTGAGGTGGCTTGATCTCTCACCGAGAGTAGAAGTTTCACATACGGTTCAGTGTGAATGCATCAAGGTGATTCATCCATCTGAGTGGTGACAGTTCCACTGCAGAGGTCTGGCTGTGCACGCGAGAACAATATTCAACAATATAAAACATTCTGCCACTCATGACTCATAACTTTGTTGGCCACCTCTTGCATCAAAGCCAGCTGTAGAAGGATTTTCATAATAGAATGATTGATGTGGACTTGTGACTTGAAAAAATTTCTGAGAACAAGTGTTTGAAAATCTAAAATTGAAAGGAATTTAATGCAAAACCTTTTTTTAGAAATTACCAGTATTCACTCCCATCTGTAGTATTCTTATATTTATCCCAAAATTACTCAATAACTAGAAATTATAAACAATAATTGAAGCAGAATTGAAAAAAGATGTGGGAGTGGAAAGGTTTTCCACTCATTGGGTGAGATCTTCGATTAGTGGATTGTTTGTCTCCCTCGTTACCTCTTTCTTATCTTGAGGTGCTTGCACAGTGGACCCTCGATAGAGCCAAGAGTGAACACGTTTAATCAATCGATCTATGAGGCTTGACTTGCTGCTCCACTCTGTCTAGTGTTCTCCATTTCTGTCTTAATCTAATCTTTTCATCTTTTTATTTGTTTTTCTCCCACCTTCTCCTTTTTCCTTCCATTCTTTTCTAGCCAATCTCTTCTTTTTCTTATTCTACCATTTTCAACTCCTTCTTCTTGTAGAGCTGTTGCACGTTCTTCTTTTTCTTCTTCTTCTTTTCCCTCGACTTCTTCTTCTTGTTCCTCTTCTTTTTCTTCTCCTAAACTCTGCCACCACCTACCATCTTCACTCCTTGTTAACTACCATCTTAGGTTTGTGGAGCTGTATTTCCGCTAGCATTGTTTATGGTATTGATGCTAGTGTTATTGGAAAAGGTGAATGAGTCGGAAAGCAAGAATAGATACCTGCGAATATGGGTATCAGCAAAAATAATAAATTAGTGAGCCAAGAGATGAATAAAAGGAGTTGAAAAGTAAAGGGTGAGAAGAGACTTAGGAAAGCAATCAAAGCAGAAGAATATCAAATTGAAAAACTAGAATAGAATGACAAAATTACTGGCTTCATTTTTCTTCAAGAGGCAAAGTTCGGGCATTCTTACTCTCAACACTTTGTAATAAAATTGATATAAGTAGAAAAAATGTAGGCTCCTCTTCTTTTTCTTCTCCTAAACTCTGCCACCACCTACCATCTTCACTCCTTGTTAACTACCATCTTAGGTTTGTGGAGCTGTATTTCCGCTAGCATTGTTTATGGTATTGATGCTAGTGTTATTGGAAAAGGTGAATGAGTCGGAAAGCAAGAATAGATACCTGCGAATATGGGTATCAGCAAAAATAATAAATTAGTGAGCCAAGAGATGAATAAAAGGAGTTGAAAAGTAAAGGGTGAGAAGAGACTTAGGAAAGCAATCAAAGCAGAAGAATATCAAATTGAAAAACTAGAATAGAATGACAAAATTACTGGCTTCATTTTTCTTCAAGAGGCAAAGTTCGGGCATTCTTACTCTCAACACTTTGTAATAAAATTGATATAAGTAGAAAAAATGTAGGCTACAGATAGAAATTTTTTACGAATGTTAAAATACAAAGTGCACTTTAAAAAACCACGAATATGTAAATCAATGATCAATTCCGCAATTTTTAATTTGTGGGAATGTGAAATCGGCCTATTTATCTAATATACAAAAGGTTCAACTTGAGCTGTATTAGGAATATATTTCTTAGAGCTCATGCGACGGTACGAGAGATTATAGTGACTGAGATATTATTCCTCGGTAATAGAGTGACTTAGGCATCTGCCATTATCATACCAATTACCTCTATTACCTGGGTTTTGTAACAAGGAATAATAATAATTATGTTTACAATAAGAGTAACCACCTTGACCTACATTGAACATGCCCTAAGAATAAAGTCTTTCCGCACAAAAGGTAATCACTAAGTTCTGACAATAAAAAAGGATCGGGGAGAATTCCACTGAGAATATTGCACAGTTGGTACTTTTTTAAAGTACATTGTAATAATAACGAAGAACAGTGAATTCCTAAAGAATTTTCGCAGTCGACTCAAGTATCCAATTTTCTCATAAAGATGTTGCACCTCCACCAAGCATGAGATGCTTATTACTTTCTTTGATACAGGACTTTTACGATTCAGTAAACGCAGTCGCCAAGTACAAATAGAGCAGCAAAAAATTTGACAGCAGGTGTGGTCCTATTGTTTCTACAATTTATTATTTTATGAATTTCATGACGCTCAATATTAGTTTCTGAACTAGAATGAGATCTGCTCCGTTATTTTATCAAAAACGTTCACGTTGGAACGTTCGAGCGCAGATTAAATAATATTAATGGTACGAGGTCGTTACAGAATTACATTTTATGGAGTAATTTTCCAAAGGAGTTTGTTAATTGCAACAAGCCTTGATTTAGTAGGAAGAAAATATTGCTTGAAATTAATGAATTCAAAAGAAATTATTCGAAGGTTTAAAACACATTGTCAATTTCTATTAAAAAAAAAAAAACAAATAAAAAGTAATAATATGAAAAGGAGTATTCTTATATAACATTTTATTTAATAATTTATTTCCATTGAAATGTTTCTGTGATGAAAATTAGTGATTATCTTTATCAATCTCATGATATAACATTTTGTTGTAAATTTAACGACTTGCAGTCCTTGCAGACCTAGATTCGGCAGAACGTTTTCTAGGTCTGAAAGGACTGCAAGTCGTTAAATTTACAACAAAAATTTAATATTAACAACGCAGACTGTTATGGAACAAAAAAAACCAAGGATATTATAACAATTAAAGAGTACAGAGTAATTAAAGTCTTTATTCTGCTTGGATTGTTACAGAAAAGAGAGGACACAAGAAGAAGAAATTCGCCTTGCTCTTTCCAATATTAGCATTCATGAAATATTTGGCGATCAAAGCAATCTTGGTGCCAATATTCATGTCAGTGATGTTTCTGAAGAAAATTGCAATTTTGGCGCTCATCTACCTTCCAACGCTTCTTGCGTCTCTCAAAATATGCAAGAAAGAGCCAATTTACTTCTCCAAGCCTCTGTTTTCACAAGAACATCATGAGACGACCGACTATGACAATTCAGCAGGATACCAATTTCCAGGATATGATAAGGATTGGTCACATTACGGAGCTAGGAGGAATATTTATCATTGATAATTTGAAGAAATTGTTATTACTATAAATATCCACCTCATGTATTCTCTGGTCATACCTGATACAGCATTCAAATTCAAGCTAGTTAAAATTCAAACAAAGATAAATAGATGGAAAGATTTAAGACTAAATTTTGATACAGTACACAAAATACCAAGGAATAATAGAGTCGAAAAAAACGGTGATGATTAAATGCTCGTTTTATTACTTTCATACACTGTAAATAAATCAGGATTTTCCCGGAAAATGAAGCGGTGAAGCTATAACTTAATTGAAACAACGCTCTGATTTTTCTCATCAAATATTTCTCAAAATTTAATAACAATATAACCTAGAATGTGCAAACTGGGGTTTTTACAGATGGAATAACGTAACAGCTCAAATCATAAAGCAGGCCTACTGGAAGTTGGACATATAACCTTGAAAGTTTTAATTAAACATCAAACACGTTTTTAATAAGTAAATGAATATTACATGAATAGAAAAGACAAGCTGTATAAAAGTTAAACTATCACACTGTCTCATGAAAAGTAGGCTAACCATAAGATTTATACACTTTATTGAAGTACAATGCAATGAATGAAACGGTTGTTCAAGAAGAAGGATAGGTTTCAAACATTTATTTCTTCAAAAGTAAAAAGAGAGAACATAATTTTTCATAGGAAAAGGAAAGTTGAAAAATTTAAAACATTTTAACAGCCCGGTTCTAATTATGGGACCTGATGTTTTTGTCAGTGATAAAATGGAAGCGACACTATTTTTTGTGTACTGCAATTAGCAAAATTGGCAATTGCAGTCAGTAATTACAAAGTTTGTATTGCTTCTTGTGCAGACAATATTTCAGAACCCCTTTAAAGTTATTTTCTGGAAGTTCGTTCCTCTTATTAATTTATTGATACAGAATAACAATGAATGCAATGATGCAACAGACATATAGTTCAAACTGCCCTTTTCACAAATCTTGACAAATCTTTTCATGCCTTGATGTATTGCCTCGTGATGGGGATTTTTGTGGGCTCAAAAACCATAAAATGATAGTTCCTAAGATGTTGTCGCTATTTTACTAGTCAAGCTTAAACCCAAAGCGCCCTGCTTGGAACTTCTACCTGGGCTGATTAGATTTGAAACTCTTACTATCCATGAATGTTGGTATTATGTTTCTATCTATTGTTTAAAAGCAGTTTATGGAACGATTGTATTATGATTGCCTTCAAGTAATAAGATGTAAGGACACGAACGAAGCTCTCAAGTGGCTTAAAGGCACAATGCAATCGTTGCATACACTATTTTATCGACGATCATCAAAAACTCACGTTTATATTAACTTACACATTACTTGAATAACTTAACCAAACTAACACAACCTAGAATGATTGCTTGTTGACAAATTATTGAGAAAAATGAAATTGGAAGGATTCTCATTGGTCTAGAGCCCTTTTCATAAAGTATGAGTTGCATAATAGCTTCATTATGAAACTGTTTCAATTGAAATCTAATTCGAGTAGAATTTGATTTTGGAATGTTCAGATCAGCTGATGGATTTTATAATACTCATTATAACAATGATTGGAACAATTCCTTGATTATCATTGGTCTAGAGCCCATTGCATAAAGTAGGGCCGAATAGCTTCATTATGCAACTGGATTGATCAGCCGTGACTAAACTCACGACTTTGATATTACTTCCGAACCTCTGAAAACTACTTTATAACTCAGATAAAAGATTTAATTTTATAACGTGGTTAAATGACATAAATGTTTGAAATCTGTTTCCTCTTTTTGAATATTCTTATGTTATGTATTAATTTAAAGAGCAATCAGCTTAAAGGCCTTATTGAGTAACTTACTCATCAAGATAGAAAGAGAACCATCTTAGAATTATCTATATTGATGTTTGAAGTCGGTACAGGTAGCCTGCTATTGTCCATTCCTTGAAAGAAGCCAATGTCGACGATTTTTTTAAAATTTAGATATTTATGATAAAAATTGAACAATACTTATTATTTTATATTATTTAAAATGAAACCAATTTATAATGTTCGACGCCTTAAGGTAGTCTGTGAAACACAGACAAATAGTAATCCAGGGACCTCGTTGATAGATTGAGTCACTCGAATAAATTATAAATACCGCATCTGACAATACGTGCACCACCTCAACAAGCTATCCTCATAGAAAGAACTTTTAATTTAGTGTTCTTAGTACAAGATTTCTGAAAATAATAATATAATAGTTTATAATAAAAATCGTAATACATGAATTGTGCCAGTTTTTTACATAAGAAAGAAGTAAAATAACGCTCTCTTCATTGAAAAGTACCGGTATTTTCTAAAAAAAAAAATGCGAGACGTGAAACCTGGTGAATGTTTTTATCTATGAATGTATTTATTAGTTGTGATTGTGAATAAAAAATATTACGATTTTATACATGTGAAATTGATTTAATTGAAAGTATTTCCTCCTGAGTTGAGTTACAGTAAAATCACCAAGCTGCAGGGCATGATGGATGATTGATATGAAAACTTGTTATTTCCTATTTTATGTACATATACTTCGACAGTACCCCAAACCAACAATCACATTATTGGTACAGCTCGTCTGCACAGGCTATCAACTCCAATTTTATTGTGAATAATAATGCAATATTAACGACATCCGGTGAGTATAAATATTTTTATAGGCAATCAATAATTGATATAATTTAATTGCCTTATCTATGTATTTCATAAAGCAGTAGAAGGATATGCATTGAACTATATATTTTATTACTTCCAACTAAGAATGAGCAGACACTCTATGAGTTTATTGTTCAACTAATGCTTCAATTTCAGCCCTCCGCGTTAGAAGTGAAAATAAAGAGACAGCTTGTTCTCATTCTGGCCTATTTATGTATCACAATGACGAGGAAAATATCCGATATCATGAGTAAAGTGAATAAATGAACTATAAATCCATATATTACAATTCAGTACCAACTCCATTGTCTTTTCTTTTGAAATTACTTCCAAAAGATAAAGGCGTTGGTTTGGCCTATCAGTTGTAAAGACTGCAGTATAGCTTTCGCAAATAGCCTACTGTCTATTATTGAACGAGCGAAGCGAGTTCTTCCTTTTGACTTGTGGCTCGAGCCGTTGTGTGTATATGTTCCACGATAACTTTCGAACGCCTTTATCAATCAACTTCAAATTTGAAACACAGATTCTTGGTATCTTTAGACAGGTCAAGTTCGTTGGCCAATAAAATTAACCGACTCCTTCATCCTTTTTGAGGCGAATCAAATAGGCCCTTCATTGATATATATATATATATCACTATATATAGAAAATAGTTGTTTCTACGATATGATGGCATTTGCAATAGATTTCAAAATATATTTTGAGTTATTATAAGCTGTAGGTGAATATAAATGTGGTCAGGTTTTTTTATAGAATCTCTATCTGATATACTAATTCCATTGCCCTGATATTTGGATATAATTATGAACAGCTGTTTTTTATGTGGTAAATATATCTACTAAATATATTCCATTGCCCTGATATATAGGTATATGATTACGGTAGGTCTTTTTTGTGGAAAATAAATCTGTGTATCAGAGCAACGATGAACTTGAACTTAAAGTGATATGTCTTGTGAATTTTTAAATAAGTATCTTCAAGGCAACCGTTTTTCGTTACTACCTTACCCCTACGATAAGCTTTCCAAATTAATGAGTTTCCCTTTCAAAAATTAATTGTTTGCAAGCGAGTTCTCCAGCCCGTTGGGCTTACTAGTTATATAAACCGATTGCATTTATGTTACACTTGATAAAAGAAACACAATGCCCCACAGTACAGTGATAACATGCATAAAACCAACTATTCTAAACTTGAAATGGATTGAGTACGCAGCCAAAAACGTTGAAAATATTTTTCATTGAACAATTATTGATTTTAGTTAATAATAATTCAATTACAGTATTTGAAGTGTTCATCAAATGTTTTGGTCAAATAAGCTCAATAAACTGGTAAACACTACTGCGCCACCTAGCGTTAAAATGATCAACTACATTTAGCTATTCACTAATAAAAATATCATACCGGTATTTTAAAATTGTTTCCCGGGATCCAAAGAATATAACACAACCAAAAATGTTTAAATTATTGTTTATTAAACAATAATATTTGTTCAGTTACAGTTATTGTTCTGCGAATTTCGCAGAAACTGCAAGAAGTATTTGATAACCAAACTTCAAAAAATTACAAGTACGGCCCGATTTCACTACACTAGCAGCAGTGATCATCCGTTGTTATTAAAATGCTGTTTATTGCAATTAATTTGTTAGCTCGCCGTAGCCTCATCGGTTGAGCATTGAGATATTACGCTGGCGCCCCGGGTTCCATTTGTGACACGTGTCAATTTTTTTGCCAACAATTTCAATTTCTGAAGAACTTTTTTTATAATTTTGAAGGCAAACTGCTGAAATAATTTTGTTTCTTATATTTTTTCTTCAGAATCCGTCTAGAGTTCTGTTCATGAGAAAAAAGTATTGTTTCCAAAGTTATCAGATTAATTTAAATAAATCAATACTCGAATTTAAATTCAATTGAATAAAGAAAACTAATAAAACATAGAGATTTGATTTGAATTTGAAAATTGAACTTCACTTAAACTGATTAAAAAATAGAACTAATAAAATAGAGAAATTGATTCAAATTATTGAGTTAGTCCAATTTAAATTGAAGTTTTTCATCATCAATAAATATTTGGAATAGAAAAAATTAATAATCCATAATATGGAAATTATTTTTCTCTATTAATAGTAATAGAATTGAAAAGTTGATTGATTTAAAGATAAAATGCTCTTAAATTAATACAACTGAAAAATCTAATAAATTAAATTTTAAATGTAGCTCATTTTACAATTAGTTTGTACTACTTGAAAACAGAGATTTTTAAGAAATAATTTTTTATAATCTATTACTGTGAAAATCTGATGATCAGTACTAATACGATCTACTACTATAGACTACTAAAAATTCCAGGTTGCTATTAATTTATTTTTTCAATAAACTATAATAATGATGTTTTTAAAAAAATGGAGGAATAAATGAATTTATTGCGTGGTGGTTAAAAATGATAATATTAGAAGTGGCAAGGGAGAAAAAATCATGAATAGCTGTCGTGTTTGGCAAAATGAGGAATTTAATTTCAGTGAATTTGTCTGACCCAGTTATAATATTAACAATGCGCAATCAAGAGAAAATGTTCGACGATGATATGATAATTACACCTACAACGGCGTTTATAGGGAGATTTTAAATGTGAAGAAAGATTATTATTGCTTCCATTACTTCCTCAATCAACGTCAGAGCAAAGCCTGGCTTTTTCTAGTACATTATACGAGCAGAAGCATGAATTGATTGGATAAGGTCCGTGCGTAAATAGGATTGCTACGTTTTATATAGAAACTGACAATGATTGGCTAGAGTATGAGAATGCTTTAATTATTTTATCCTAGGCCAACCGCATATTGCAAACAGCAAACGCACAGCCCATGAAATCCCCACCCACAATTCCACGCCCACGGATGGGTCTGTGACCGAACATTGGAACACAGTCAGAACCCAGCCATGGACAACGCTACCGCGATGCTTCTCAATTGAGAATCCTATGAAGAAAATTTAGCATTACTAGTGTTATTGACTAAAGAAAGAAAAAAAACGACACTAAATGAATATTTACGTAAAAGGAGTTCCCATGGAGAGTTTAAGCTGTCAAGAAATTCCAGAAAATGTTTTTAGGCAAAGTTTTCGGCTTAACAAGGATCAATTTGGTGAAATCAATTTACTCATAAAAAAAGACATAACTGGAGGAGAGTGCAACGCCCAACAATCAATCCGAAGTGAGGAGAAGCTATCTGTGAGCTTGTATTTTCCAACTCACGATATCCTTGTACGAGACAAATCAGCTTTCTGTATCCATCTTCAAACAAAACTAATCAATGGCCTACGAAATCTGTGTCTCTGGCACAAACGCATCAACGAGTGGATGTCGACTGAGTGTGATATGCGGTGCAGTAAGGCCAACCATGCTTTACAAAGCCTCCCACGCGTGAGATGTGCATGGGCTGTGCTCTCCATTTCAAAACAGATCAGAACTTATAATCTCAGAAAATTAATAGCAACATGCTCAGTATCATAGAATGCTAGTTTAGTTGTAAGTCATTTATGATTTTCAATTTGAGTCAAAGCACAAAGTAGGCTTGTGAAGCCGATAGGAGACTGGTCTAGGATCGATTGATAGACCTATAGATGTATTGATAATGAACATATATATTAATAACGTAATCAAGTTACTGTGTTAATAGCTGTATGTCTACGGGTCTATCACGATTCCTTGACGTGCTTATGTTTTTTTTAAGGTTATGAATTATTGAAAAATGAAAATATAAAAAATGAAGAGAATTATAGGTGATATTGATAATATAAGCAGCAATGATAAATGAGTAATGATATAACAATGAGAACTACGGTACGGTACTGTGTAATTGATACTAATAAGACTTCTTTGAACTGTACTTGAATTAGTACTTGGTTACATGGTACGAATTTTTGTATGCGTTATGGGAGCCTGAACCGGTACACCAGTATGGTTGCCAACCAATGGAGTACTAGTGGCCAGCAACATCTACCGTTGAAACTGGTGCAGGCTCCGAAAACTACATAAATTTTTACAGGAATTGCCGCATTCCCATTTGCACCCGGAACTCTGAAAATGGGTGGGAAACTATCACAAGTGTGCAGAGCATGAATAAAACTAGTAATTATTTCTACATTCCTTTCACGAAATATTTATTGAAAACTAATACATGGTGATGTCTAAGAATATGGAAGCCTTGATCAGAAATAAGGTTTATACATGTTTGTACTTGCATAGACATGCAACCCATACTGTGCCTTGGCCAAAGAATAGAATGACTTCTTTATTTGTTGACGTGGCGAAGTTTGGACAGTCATGTCCACTATATACCACAAACCACGTCAAGAACACAATAATACAAAAAGAACAAAATATTTAGATAAGTTAAGTTTGAAACAAAAATAAATCTAATCAACCATATATAAAATGAAAGTCCAATATAGATAACAAAGAGAAAATAACATTGAAAATAAAATGTATTTTAGTGATTAAATTTAGTACTTCACTAAACCTGTAAGAGAAAGACAAAAGAAAAAAAAATGTAAAGAAAGGATGATATGAAGAAATGGACGAATCTGTTCAGTAGAAAGATATAAGAGTTAAGAAGATAAATTGGTCAAAATGATCTGAACAGGGAACTTTGACAGAAATGTTTAATATAATTGAAAGAAAAGAGATCAATAGATGAAAATGAAAAAGAGGATATCATCAAATATTAATGGGAATTCATTAATGGGAAAACAAAGAACCTCTCTAATGCAATATTTTGAAATATAAAAGGGAAGGAAGATGATAGAAAAATGTTGAGACAAAAAGAAAATAGTGACACATGCACATTCACTAGAATACCCATAAACAATTGCTGAGAA
The DNA here is from genome assembly GCA_948455865.1 of Conomelus anceps. Lineage (NCBI taxonomy): Eukaryota > Metazoa > Arthropoda > Insecta > Hemiptera > Delphacidae > Conomelus > Conomelus anceps. The sequence goes on from OX418217.1 coordinate 26,460,590, forward strand.
TAAACCCTGATTCTCTGACTCAAATAAGCCCACTGTCACCCAACAACCAGCCAGCTACCGCACGCACAAACCAAGCTCCACCATCAAGCGATGGTGTCCTCTGGCAACAAGTTCCAGAATCTAAATGCCCTCACTAAGAATGATTTATTGTAAATTGTTGTTCTGTGCTGTGGTGTAACCAAAGTATGAGCATAATTTTGGGTTCTCATGGAGCTAATTTGTGATAGGTGGGCAAATCTACAGAAGATATAGAATGGCAACTTATATCTAAGGACTTTCTCAGTAAGGGTGATCACATGCAGGTCTCTCAGGACATTCAACCTCAAAACCGAAGCTTGGTCATAATAAAAAGAGATGTGGTCATATTGTCTCAGGCCATACACAAATCTAAGACAATAGTTCTGAGCTCTTTACAGCTTAATGGCAAGACCTGCACTCAGATTACAATATGCCACATCACAACAGGAAAAATGAGGAAAAATCAATGATTTCACCACCATTAGCTTCATATTAAGTGGAATGCCATCTCCAACCCTTTTCAAAGTGTGCACAGCAGCAAATACTTTTCTGCATACTGACTGCACCTGCTCATTCCACTTTAGTGACTTATCAATGATGAGACCCAAGCTATGCACTGAGGTGCTGTACTGAAGCTGGCTCTGGCCCACAGTCACTTTAGGGATGTTGGCAACATCAAATTGATGCCACAATTGGGGATGACAAATGAAGATAGATTTGGTTTTACCTACATTTAAGCACAATCCATGATTTTTACATAATTACTGACAGCAGCCACATCTCTATTGATTATTTCCACAGCCACATCACTTGGCTTAAAGCTATAATAAATCTGGAGATCATCAGCAAACAAATGGAAGTCACAGTGAGCAAACACTTGGTTCAAATCATTGATAAATAATGAGAAAAGAAGAGGACCTAAAATAGAGTCTTGTGGTACTCCAACAGTAATTGGTTTCCAGACAGAAAATTCATTATAATTCTTGATACACTGCTGTCTGGAAGCTAAATAGGACTCAAACCAGGACAGTGAATCATCAGAGAAGCCCATTTGCTTTAGTTTGAACAGCAAGAGTGGATGATAAACACAATCAAAGGCCTTAGATAGGTCAAACAGAACCAAAATAGTTGCCTTTGATTCATCCATAGCTAAACGAATTGAGTCAGTTCCATGGACTAGTGCAGTAGTAGTGCTGTGAATTGAACGAAAGCCAAACTGAAACTTATTCAAAATATCATTTATACTCAAATACTGATTTACCTGTTCCAGAGCCAAGCGCTCCTTGCCCTTGGATAAAGCAGAAACTATTGAAATTGGTCTAAAGTCAGAAGTAGCAGAAGTGGGATGAGGAGATTTCTTTAGAGGTGTGATTAAAGATGACTTCCATGGCAATGGAAAAGAAGATGTTAGGAAGGATTGATTATAAATAAAAGTTATGACAGGAAGAGTGACAAACCCTGTTTCTTCATCTTTGATGAAACGAATTGGTATAGAATCAGACCCAGTTGCATTGGATGTGAAACAACTGAGCACCTACAAAACCTGCAAGTGATCAACTGGTGAAAAATTAAACTGATCTATGACAGGAATACAAAAATGTGTATTATTGAGTGTATCAGCATATTGAGCTGCAAGAGTTACATCTCCAGGAGGTGAGACAAAGAAATTATTCAATTCATTCAAATCAAAAGCTGTGGGCTCATGAACTGTATTCTTACCAATACCCAAGGACTTCACTAACTTCCACTTATCACAAGATGTATTCTGTTGCAGTAAAGCATTATAAGTGTAGCAATACCTAGAATTGTGCAGCTCCTGTTTAACTTTGTTTCTTAATCTCCTGAATAGGGTGAGGTCATTAGGATCATTAGATCTCCTGGATTTATGCTTGACTGCATCCCACTTAGACATCAAGTGACGAATTTCTGAAGTGATCCATGGTGATGGTTTCCTCCTTACTTTCCAGGTGATCACAGGAGCATGCTTATCATAAAGTGTCAACATTAATTGATTGAATCTTTCTACCATGTCATCAACATGTTTCAAATTGTAGATAGTATGCCAAGGAAGATTCTGTGCAACAGCAATGAATTGAGGTAAATTTATTCTATTATGATTTCTGTATTGCATAGTCCTAGCATCTGGTTGTGGACACTGAAGAGATAGTGCCAAATAAATTAAATTGTGAGATGAGAGCCCTGAAGCAGGCACCAGGATGTGATGAGTCATTAACTATTATTAAATCAAGAGTAGTATGAGATGAATTACTGTGATGAAACGAATAGGAAGAGGATCAAAGTGTTGGACATAATTTTCAGAAATTGAAACTTATGCACTGCTCATCTTGTCCAAATCGCCTGTTGCAACTGCGGAAAGAGCAACCCAGCTTACTTACTTTTGCAATACTCTGTTGTATACAATAACGATTTTCATTTTTTTTTTTTTAAATCAATAAAGAATAATTGAACAATATCCAATTGAAAGTTAAATGTAGTTTTAAGGATAGTAGCAACTTCAGATATTGGTGTATTACAGAGATTTATAGTCACAAAAATTCATTGATTTATCACCTAGAATTCGGCAGTGTTTAATTTTATATTCGACTTTTAAATGGTTCAAAAGAAATAATTTATGAAGCAAATGAATTATATGAAATTTTTTTCTGACCAAATGTTGGGGAAGTATACTATTGTGAAAGAAATTGACATTTCAAAATTAGAATCAAATTTAATTCCATTGGTTAAATAATAGTTATGCACTAATTGAATTTTGTTCTACATATATTCACATTTACACTTGTTCAATCATGAGTTGATAGAAATAATAAACTGTATGTATAACTCATGATCCGGAATAAATAAGAAGACAAAAATTAAGATTAATAAAAGAATCTCTTTTGAACTTAAAAGATAATACAAAAGTTTGGATAGTGAAAATGTTGAATGAATTCTACAGTATATGTACACAATAAATTTCAACAAATAAACTTAATGTATATTAACTGGAGGACAATCTATCCACGATTATATTTTATTCATGATCGAAATTTAGAAAGTGAATCCATCCCTTGAAAGGGAATCTATTGGAATTTACATGAAGTCCATGATAGTAAATTTCAATGGAAGAGAAAATTTTCAAAAATTGGCATTGGAAAAATAGTGATGTGAATTTGCAAACGTGGATATAATACAGATTGGCTTAAACTTATTTTACAGTGTTGGGCAAAAACTGCTATTATTAGAATTATGTGAATACATTATTGGTGATAAATTAAGTTAATAGTTCAATCAAATACAGAAGTATTAAGTATGTAACATACAGTTTGCTAATCTGATTTCTGAGATTTTAAATGTTTTAACGAGCATGAAAATATAGACTCGAATCAGCAGAAATATTTTAATGTTCAAGAAAGGTACCGGTATCTTAGCATTCCAATGAAAATGTTTGTTGGTTATATTAATGAGTGACGTGTTCAATGAGACACAATTAATATTGTTACTATGAACAATTAAAAATGATAGAGTTAATTGAGATACATTGCCTATATTGGATTACTGAAACTTCGAATACATTAAAAAAATGCAATTACCTAATAAAAAGTTTTAGACTCATCAGATTAACTTTTACAATAGATTCTACAGCTCAACTGAAACTGCATGCAAACTATTACATTAAAATACCATATAGTCAATAAATCTCAGTCAGATACATTAATTTTATTATTCTACTCAGCCCAAGCATCTACAAGACCATGCTTTTCAATATATTTTCTCCTCGCATCTGCAATCAATTTAGCTTTTCTTTCCATGAATGATATCATTTTTCCTTGTCCTTGGCTCAGAGACTGCATCTGTGAAGATCAGAGATAAAAATATTATGAAAATATAATATTTTTATAAATAAACCGATACAATAGAGAATCTATATTCTAGCATAGCTATATTGATATACAATAACTCATCACTATAATTTATATATAATATATACAATAATTTATATATACTCATTTATATTATTTGTTATATTCATCACCAATAAAGTTTATATTTATCCATTAGTTGACTATACTAATTCATAATTAGCCCACATAGTTGGCCAAAAACATCATTTATGATGCATTAGAAACTCCAATTTACTGTATTGAGTACAAAATTTTTATAAAATAATGAAATTAAACTAAAAGTTGAAAAACTTTTCGGAAGATGAAGAGCCCACATAAGTCTGAGACCTATGCGTGAGTATCAGTAGGAATTTCAGAGAATGTACAGTTTATATCGAGGGAAGGTAAATGATGAGTTGAACCTACAATTTTAGGTGGGTTCCAAACCACCGGGAAGTGATTTTACAGCAGAGAACTGAGTCTTTTTTGCTGGCCAATCTGATCGGTCACCCTCATAGAGGGCCCAGGAGAGCGTTGCTTATCTAATCTGATTGAACATATACCTGCTACGACTCACGACTATCACTTCCCGTATTTAAGTACTTTTATCATTTTTTTTTTCTGTTAATGCTGTGTTAGTTGCAACTACTCAGTTCATTTCTTGATAATTTTTGATAATTTGTTTTAAATAATAATTTGTGTCATGGAGGCAATAATAAGATTATTCTGGTGCCCTAACAGATTTGAATTTTCAAGGAATAGATACATTTATTTTGTGAATCGGAAATCATATAATTCTCATAGAAATCAAATAGAAGTTCTCATTCTAAGTTCTCATTCTTGTACTCATAGAAATAGAAGGATCTCGAGCCTTCCTAGAAGAAAGCGCGCGCCACAATAATTAAGAAAGATTAAGACCCAATTACACCATCCGGGCGAATATTAAAAATTCAGCTGATAAACAGCTTAAGGCTCAAAACACAGTGCACTTGATTCATTGAGCTCGGTCATACCCACCACTGGTGTAGTTTAGACTTTTTAATAGGCTTATGCACCACTAAACTTCTATTTGATTTCTATGAGAATCATATGATTTCCGATTCACAAAATAATATGCATATCGGCCAGTTACTACAATATTTTTTGTTTTGTGCACTTGATTTACAGAACTCACAATGGAGTTCACTATTTTCGTCTATTTTAATTTGATGACGAATTAAAATTTACAAAAAGATTTGAATACAATAAAAAATAAAAAACGGTCACATTAACACAGTCAAAATAAGGTAAAATTCAGTCTTATTTTAATAAAAATTCTAATTATTAAAATTTAGTTCAAGCGACTATAAATTATCAGTAGGAATTCAGAGAATGCACAGTTGATATCGAGAGAAGGTATTTCTAAGAAATGACAAATTAGTCGTAACCTGAGCATTCTAGTGATAGAAGTAGAGACCACACAATATTTAATACGAGGCATATTCAGAAAGTGAGGGCCGTTTGCTTATATTTAAATATTGGCGCTTTAAAGCACAGTTTTTCTCCTGCAGCATCATCTACCGACTCGTTACGAAACTACAGCAGCTTTTGTTTTGATTCAGAAATTGTCTGCTTGTCCATGAATGCAAACAAGAATGTCCATGAAAATCGTTGATCCCGCCAGATGTGAAGTGCGTTCTGTGATACCATTCTTTTGGTGGATTTTCAAGAACGTCGTTGTCAACTGGTTCAACTCTCAGGCGGCGAGCTTCTATGAAGAGGGGTTAAAGAAGCTGGTGCAACGGTAGGAAAAATGTTTAAAATTGAACGGCGATTATGTAGAGAAGTGAAGTAGGTTTGAAGCTAACTGAATGTGCCAATAAAATGTGTTTCTTATGACTAGATTATTTCCTGAGACCAAACGGCCCTTACTTTTTGTACACGCCTTGTACCAACCTTATGAGAATCATATGATTTCCGATTCACAAAATAATATGCATATCGGCCAATTGTTTTTCAAACTCTTTTGCCAATATAAGTATTACTTACCAATACACAATTCTACAGTGATACAAGTAAAAACCACACAAGACAATATCTACTTAATCACCTATCAAGTTTATCAAACTATTTTGATAATATAAGTATTATTTTTTAAAAACAAAATACATATTAGGTTGATAAATAAATAAAATGCATTGTTTAAAATCCTGCATCACAGATCAAAATGATATCGATTCATTATAATATAATGAATTAATATCATTTGGATATTATTATGTTCAACAGAAAAATTACCCGCCAGATAGTTGTGGATGGTTCAATCACGCAACTTACATTCACTCATAAAATCTACCATCTATCAAGATTTTTTGTTATAGTTCAATAGTCACAAGACGTTTTCGAGTTATAGCTATATTAATCAGCCAATATAAAAAAACTGATTTTGCATGCTTAGACAGAGAATATGAATGCAATATCATTCAGTAGGCTAACGATTCCTTATACAAAAAAATGGACTTATCAGAAATCAATGAGTAGTCTTCATTGGATTAGAATTGTGTACAAAATAAATTTTATCTCATGCATCTGATACGTATATAATGATGGCCAGTGTTATAGCATATTTTAATATTCAATCGATTAACAAGAGCCTATACGTTTAGAATCTAGTGAGATAGTTTTATTGAATAAGAGAGCAAATACCTACCACAGGCTGACTGCTTCGAGTTGGCACTGATGTTTGGACAGGTTCTGGTCGATGAGGCTCTTGAATTGGAGTGAATGGAATACTACCTTCTAGTATATTAGATATTGTGAGATCAACACTATGCGTTCTACCTGTGAACATGAATACAAATCTTGAAGAAATAATCAGAAGTACAACATATATAAAATATCAAAATCAGTGCACCTTCAACAAGCTCTACCCAATTTTCATTCGACTAATGTGTCATAGCAAGTTTATAAATGAATTTACAAATATAAAGACTGATTTCCAGTAGCCCGCCAATTCATGTGGGATCAGAAATAAGGACCACGATTAATAATTTCTGGGCAGACCTAACGTCACGAGCAATAACCTACTTAACGTAAAGAACTTCTTGTCATGAGAAAACGCCTACTGAAGACATGTGTGCATCATGAAGTATGGTGTGTGGGAGAAGGAAGACAAGCTGCACTTGAAACGTATTGCTAGAAAAAGCGTTAAAATAGATCATCTGAAGAGATGAGATGAAAAATGAACATACCTTGAATCTAACCTAACCTTATCTAAAGAAAGATTTGGATAGCATCCACTCAAAATGCTTTTAGTCGTCCTTGAGGTTAAGGAAACCTCGAAATGGGTTTATAAATTAATATAGGGCTTGAATTCAAAGTCCTCTTCCAAATTTTCTTTCTAAAATTAATTTAAAAAAATAATAATAAAATAAAACAGCAGATAGGCTACATAATCGACTTGAGACCTGCTACGTGTTGCGAACTGAAAGGAAAGAGGGCAATCTAACAAAAATGATACGTGTATTCAACAAATTCCCTGGTGAAAAAGAAAGTCGAACACTTGAATCCATGTTTATGAACATTGAGGCTACCTTATCTCCGGGGATTTTTAGTAGTATTCACATAAATTACTTTTAGGACTTCCTTGAGTTGAAGAAACGTCGAGGTGGGTTTATAAAAATTGGCCTTGAATGCGATTTTATGGCTTTCATACGATTTTATGCTAAGGACATACTGCATTCCTACCCTGCAAGATGTAATCAAAAAGGAAAAATTAAGATTAAAAAGAAAGAAAATTGAAAAAGAAAAATTACGACAAAAGAGAAAGAGAAAGAAAGGCGTAGAGTTTAGAATATTTTTTTTTCGCCACACTAGGACGTAATGAGCTGTTTTTCGTGCGTCATATGGAGGCTAAAAGTGTTTGGTTTCCGACGAGGTCTGTAAACGTTTACCGCCCTAGGGCGGAAAAGAAAATGACCTTGAATGACAGCTGATCGTGTCTGGATACAGCAGTCATGATTGTAAAAATGAATCCTTCCAACTTTTATGTAAAACAAAAAGATTTAAACCATCAATAAATGTTTATTTTTTATAATTTAATATGTACGTAGTATTTAAAATGTCAAAAATGATCACTTTTTATAACTTAATATGTATTATTTTGTAGTTTTGATATCAAACAATAGAACCTTTTTATTCAACCTACAGAGCTCTGGGTGGGAATTTTGTCAACTACTACAACTGTTGGTAACCTCTCACCAAAAGGTTGGTTGGTTAGGTTTTTTGTTTTTAGGAATTTTGTCTACTACTGCAACTGTTGGTATAGAAAGGTTAGTTGGTTAGGTTTTTGGTTGTTTTATGCAGGTTTCGAATCAGGAACAGGAATAACAACAAAAAACCTAACCAACTAACCTTTTGGCATACAGTTGTAGTAGTTGACAAAATGCCCACCCAGAGCGCTGTAGGTTGGATAAAACGGTGATAGCCGTTCCTTGTATTCTTGCAAGTACCATAGCCTTAAAATTTCGCTTTCAAAATTTCCAACTTAACATTGTTGTTTTGTTTTTTTTGTGGTGTGGCGAAAAATAGCGTACGCAACGCGGGCAAAAATGTTTTGCCGGCTCTCAAACGCTTCAAGTTCTCGACTTCGTCTCGAACTTGAAAACCGCGATCTCGAGCCGGCAAACACACATTTTCGGCCCTAGGTGCGAAATATACTATTATTTTCAAAATTAAAAGTATTAAAATGATACTCACTGAGATCGTGAATGATCACGTCTACGGGAACATGAGGTAGAACTTCCGAGACTTGAGATACCATCCTTTGCATCTCTGGATATGAAAGCGCAGACTGACCTCCAGAAGTTACCAAAACAGGTCGTCTGCATTCCATCAAATAGAGTTTTTCGTATTCAGCCTATTCACACAAAAATTCATATTGAAAATACATAATAATAATAATAAGTTTTATTTATTCATTATTATACAGTTGAATATCGTCAAATATAAATTATACAAACTGAAAGTAACACAAGGCTACAGTAATAATATGTATTCAATAAATAATATTAAAGTTGTACAACACACTAAATCTTAGCTTCTAGATATTAAACCTTAACAATTATTTCAAACCTCGAGAGTCGAAAAAAAATTATACATACAATTGAACTCGTCTACACTATAAAATGCTCTGACTACAAGGAAGCTGAACAAATCTTTTTTAAATTTATTTCTGGCAAGGCCCGTAATTCAGTTGGTAATTTGTTGTGCAACTTCGCTCCTAAGTGAGTTGGCATTCTTTCATAAAGCTTTAGCCTGTGCTGTTCAGTGACTAGTTAATTACTCCCCCTAGTATTATAGTTGTGTATATCGTGCATATTAATGAACGGACAACGTCGGGGATTCCCACCGACTAATCCTCAGGCCGCCAAGTATGAAAAGGTCCGCAGTCTACTATATCAATAAAGAGTTCTAAATTACTGAGTTTCTAAAACATTGCGAGGATAGCACAGGGATTTTACAGTGCAAAATTAATTTCAGACTATCCATGTGTGTCCAAACAACCTACAAAAAAAAGAAATAGAATGATATTTATTAAGTAACTGGACTGTTGTGATTTCCCACATTTCTTCTAGCCCCAGCGGCTCTGAGTGGACTAACTTAGTTTATAGGTTTATATCGGATTCACGTATAACAAAGTTTGATAAAAAACTTGCGGATTCGATAGATGAAGAGTGGAAAAAGAGAAAGTGGGATTAAATTCCTGGATTTCTTGCTCGATGACGAACTGCATTGTTAATATTAACTTTTTATGTGAATTTAACGACTTGCAGTCAAATATTCATTAAGAATAAGTATAATTTACTTACTCACAGTGCCTCTGAAGATGGATCTCAAAGATTCGAAAGCGCTCGGCCTACAGAGTAAGTAAATTATACTTATTCTTAATGAATATTTGACAGCAAGTCGTTAAATTCACATAAAAAGTTAAAGTGGGATTCTTTGTTGAATGCGCTACAAGGATCTTTTTTTTTTTTTTTTGGAGGATGAAGCCCACAGGTCTGAGACCTGTGCATGGGTAATGAAATGGATGATGATCATGATTGATGAGTTGGACCTACAGTTTTAGGTGGGTTCCGAACCACTGGGAAGTGATTTTACAGCAGAGAACAGTGTCTTTTTTGCTGGCCAATCTAATCGGTCACCGTTACGAACAGGACCTACGAGAACGCAGCTTATCTCTCTGATTGAACAGATACCTGCTACGGCTCGCGGCTATCACTTCCTAATGAATCTGGAAGATCATAAAAAATTACCAATATAAAAAAGTATAGCCTAAAGCCTAGAAGATAACCGAACTGACCATTATTCTTTTGTAGAAGCAGATTAAAATTCAATTCATCAATGAGCAATAGCCAGCCATTAAGAACTAAAATTTATTAATCAACAAATGAAGGATTGGGAAAACATAAGGGAAAACATGAACTTTATTAATAAACAAGTGTTGAACTCGAAAACATCAAAATGACTATTGTTACTATTTTTATACAGAACATCGAAAACATAGATAAGCCTAATGCTACTTCGAATAAAATTTGTTATTCTTGATAACCAGCCCCAGACTACTGTATATATCTTGCTTGATCGTATAGAATCTACTTTTTTAATTTTTGTTTCACTCATAAAACAATTACCTAAGAGGCGGAGACATTACAAAGTAGAAACACTCTGAATTGTTGATTATCATTAAAGTTATTGATAATAAGTTAATTCTTTTTTTTATGTAATTATTGAAAAATTTTGTTTTTGTTGTACCAATAATTATTTTGTATGGACACCTACTGAAAAACCTGCCGGACTAGTGGGACCCGTGATGTATTTTATTGAATAAAAAATTGATTGATTGATAATAAATTGTAGATGAAAATAGATTAATTTACATCATTTGCTAACCTTATCGGCTGCAGTGTGCTTTGTGGCTGAGATGCCAAGTTCAGATGCAATAGATGACTGTATTCTACCCAATAAATCTTCATCAGATTCATCTTTCTCTCTTGATATGACAGGTAGATATCTGAAAAATTGAAAACATTTTCAAAAAAGAAGAGTAAAAATGCTGTCTCTATCTTCAATATGAGACCCAAATGAAAATAAGAGATACCGTTTATCAATGCTCTGTCAAGCTGTCTTTTTCACTGTCCTTTTGGCTCCAAGGGAATATTTTCCACAATTAAACTTGAAATTACTCACTTTAATGTTTTTGTTTCTAATTACAATGAGGAATAATTGGCAGTAGTGAGCGTTTTTCAAACTAATTTTTCGTTTTCCCCACACATAGTTTAATTTGATAAGTTCTAGTTAACCGTACTAGTAGATGACAGCTCATATAAGTCTTGCATGCAACATCTTCATAAAACATATCTCATCCACTCACTTGAAACCCGTTCTTTCAATTATTTTTTCTGATGGTGTCACGGTAATTGAACCCGCGACCGCTGTAGTAATAGTCGGCTAAATACAAGCGACTTAATCGATTACATCACTGCGGCTACCGTTAAGTTGATTATTTTTACTTCAGTTATCGACAACTTTTAGTTTAAACCAGGATTAAAAAAACGGCACTGAGTATTTTAAATCGAATAGTTTCCAATGTTTAGTTTAGAAACTAAATTAATTATTGTAGATTTACCTACTAAGATTAGGGAATAGCCTATGTGTATAATGAATTAAATTTTCTGCAACTTACTTGAGATTGAAAACTGTGAAAGGAGTGAAGAGAAACCAAAAAACATTAAAAAATGTAGAAGATCCTAGAACATCTGTAGAAATATCCACAGCTTCAGGTCTCCACACTTTTAAAACTAAAGGCTGCACTTTATCGCTGACCTTTGCCGTCCAAGGTGAAAATCTACAAGAAGAACAAAATAAGATTATTACTTATAAGTTCGAACACTGACATGTAATAAGGTTCATGTTGAACAATCCCATGCATTAACAATAACATTTCTTATTCAATGACATACTATATTGTCATTACTGGATATACCAAATTGCACCCAAAATTCATTTGCTGATGATACAGCACTAGTATTTTCTGGTGACACCTGGACAAAAGTGTATGAAAGTGCTGAGAAAGGCTTGAAAATAATGAAAACTTGGATGAACAATCACATTTTGACAGTTCAAATAAGACAAAATACATTACTTTTTCCCCGACAGAAACGGGGTAACCAAAAAATAACACTTTACTTTTAAAAATGCACAATAATTTAAACTTATCAGTTAACGACTTAAACTGTGCATGTAAATAAATTGAAAGAATAGTATAAAATATTTTGGAATAATAATAGATAAACATTTGAAATGGGATTTACAATTGAATTATCTGTCATCTAAACTCAAGTTTCTAATAAGTTATATGATTTTATCTACGACCATGTCATAATATATACATTAGTTTCACAATTGATGCCAAAACAGCTGTCTTTTCGAAATGCTTTTTGGAACCCGTTGTATAAAGAGCTCATTATAGTACAGGTTCTACATTATAACACGGGTTCTGGACCAATCAGAAGCATTTTTTATTGAATCAATATCGTAATTCAATATTGTGAAACTATCAGCTGATTTGATCAAATTGCTAACTAAGCTGCTAACCTAACAATCTACTATAACTTTTCGTATTTGAGATGAGAGGTTATAGGTATCTCTGACAGTCACAGGTAAAATGAAATTGTTTTAATTAATGTATACTAGTGGTCGTAGATAAAATAGTGTATGCAACGATTTTATTTGGCCATTAAAGCACTCGTGAGATATTTATAACACTCGCATTCGCTCGTGTTATAACTTACATCTAACTCGTACTTTAATAAGAGTCAAAATAAAATCGTTGCATAAACTACTATTTACGGGGTGAACAAGTTAAAGGACCGTAATATAATAAGATCAATCTATTATGCTTTTGCCCATTCCCTACTTCAATATGCGATTGAGGCATGGGGTGGTACTTTTGACACTCATTTTAATAAAATCTTTACTTTACAAAAACATTTAATTAGGGCAGCCTTAATTAAGCCAAGACTAGACCCTAGTAGGCGACTATTTGAAGACCTGGATTCAACACTTAGACAGACTTATGTTGTTAAAACTAAATTGTACCTTAATAAGAATTTTCAACTGCTTGAGACCAGAAGATCGCCTTATTTTACACGTCCAGAAACAACAAATCCTTTTAATGTTAACTTGATAAAACTATCTGTAGACAATTATTAATATAATTTACTTTCTAACAAAATTCCTTTCAAATTCATAAGTCAAAAATCAGAAATTAAACTCTCTCAAAGGAAATAAACTACTGGACTAAACAGCACATTTACTTCACATTGCCTAAAGTGTAAACCAATGTTCATGTTGATGATGATGTGTAACCAATGTTAATGAAAATACTATGACCTACTGTCTAATTATACTGTTTGTCATTTTGAATGAAAAGATTTATTTTTATTTTTGAGCTCGCAGCGGGCGCTCAGGTATATTCCATTGCCGGCTGTGCCAGGATGAATTATTATTTCATATTGTTGTGTGGAAACATTTATTGATTTAATGTATTTGTTGAATACGATATTTAATGAGAGATGGTTGAATACGAAAAACATAGAGGACTTGTGGAAGTATAGAGAGAAGAATAAAGAGGTGAAAAAGTTGGTAGTAAGGGAGATTAACAATCAGTGGGAAAAACGATGTTCACTTATAGATCAATATATTGGAGGTGCAAGAAGCTCTGAATCCTGGAGTGTTGAAAACCCTTCGAACAAACAGAAAGGACAAAATAAGTGTAACTCAAATCAAACCTGCAGACTGGGAGGAGTACTATAAAAACCTGCTCACGGAATCAAGACCAGAGTTTCTGGACAATAGTGCAACGCAAGAGGAGCAGGAACAACATGAAATTTTCGTAATACAAGATGAAGTAGAAAGCGTTATTAGAACTTTGAAAAATAATAAGTCAGCGGGACCAGGAGGTATTAATCCAGAGCTGATCAAGTGTGGATCTAAAAAATTGTTCAGGATCTTGACATTGCTGTTCCAGAGAGTAATTAATGGGGAGGAGGCACCAGGAGAATGGAAAATAGCACACATGTCCTCTATATTTAAAAAAGGCAACAGGAATAAGTGTGAAAATTACAGAGGTATTGCAGTTCTACCAACAATGGCCAGAGTCTATGGAAAAAATAAAAAAATGAAGCTTGAGAAAGAGATAGAAGGGAAAATTGGACAGGAACAAGCAGGATTCTCGGCAGGAAAGTCATGTGTAGATCATATATATACTCTGCAACAGATCATACAGAAAAAGTGTGCAAAAAACAGGTCAGTACATCTTGCTTTTGTGGACCTCAAGAAAGCCTATGATACAGTGCCCAGAAATGGACTCTGGAAAGCAATGAAAAACCTTGATATACCTAGAAATCTCATCAATGCCACAATCCAACTTTATAAACAGAACAGGATTGGTATAAGGATAGGTAAAAATATAACACAACCATTTGAAACATCAAAAGGCTTGTTACAAGGCTGCAGCTCATCTCCAACCCTTTTCAAGATATTCTTAGAGGATATCTTGAGAACTTGGAAAAGAAAGTGCCAAGGAATGGGAATACCCGTCCGAGGAGAGCACCTTTTCACCCTCTGTTTCGCAGACGACCAGGTTGTTATTGCACAGGATGAGGATGATCTGGGATATATGATGAGGAAATTGAAAGAAGAGTACGAAAATGCTGGTTTGGAAATAAATATGGACAAGACTGAGTATTTGCAGACAAATTGCAATTTCACGCAAAATTTGGCCATTGACTGCAATACTGAAATAAAAGGAGCCAATAAATTCAAATACTTAGGGTTCACCATCACGCAAACCGGCGATACAGAGGAGGAAATAAAAATGAGATTGGCACAGACAAGAAGTTGCATAAGGCAGTTGCACCCCGTCATATGGAGTAGGAATATTCATAAGAAAACTAAGCACAGAATATTTAATGCAATTATTAGAAGTATTATGACTTACGGTGCAGAGGTGTGGGTAACCAACAAGAAAACAAAGAGTAAAATAAGAGCTGTTGAGATGGAATATTGGAGAAGATGCTGTGCGTTGACTAGGATGGATAAGGTGAGGAATGAGGATATCAGAGGCAGAATGAGGGTGGAATTTGATATAATAAAATTCATAGAAGAGAAAAGATTGATGTGGTATGGTCATGCGAGGAGAGCTAGTGCCAGTAAGTGGATTGGAATGGTGACTGATTGGAGCCCGATTGGGCGGAGGAAGAGGGGACGACCGAGAAGGTCTTGGAGGGATGAGGTGGATGAGGCTATGGTTATGAGGAATTTGAGGGATGGTGAGTGGGAGGACAGACGGAGATGGAGGACTCGACTAAAGGAAGGAAGACAGTAAAGTACTGTAAAATCCTAAAATATATATATATATGTATTTGTATTTAACTTCTTTTTTTATAAATGTTCTGGCAAATAAATCATTATTCTTATTAAAAAGACTGTTCTCTGCTGTAAAATCACTTCCCGGTGGTTCAGTACCCAACTAAAACTGTAGGTCCAACTCATCAATCACCATCATCCAATTCATTACCCATCCTCCGAACTCTCCGAATTCTGAACTCTTTGATACTTGAATCTATTACAAAAAAGTACTGGCGCTCAGTCGCGGCGTTGCCACATTGACCGTTCAATCAATCAATCAATCAATTTATTTCCAAGACAAATACAATTTATAAAGTTTGTAATAAATAACATTTCAACATTTATTGGAAAAACAACATATCCGCAAAGAAATATCTGTGCGTGGAAAGCTGCAAGGCACCGACTGCAGCAGAGCTGGTGGTCG
This sequence comes from Conomelus anceps, assembly GCA_948455865.1. NCBI lineage: Eukaryota > Metazoa > Arthropoda > Insecta > Hemiptera > Delphacidae > Conomelus > Conomelus anceps. The sequence continues at coordinate 26,476,367 of OX418217.1, forward strand.
CGGAAACTTAACAACAGTGTACGTTTTACTTGAAGTTGGTTGGTTCAAGTTGCCTTTCAAATCTTCTAGTTCCGACCGGCTCCAGTTGTATTTTGCAATGAATTGAATACTGAAGCATATTTCCCGATATGCTGTTGACTACGGATTTTTTATTATGTTAAAAGCGCCGTACCCAACAATAACGCAAAGTGTAGACTCTGAGCAATTATATTCTTAAAATTGTGAAAAACAGTTTGACTCAAATACTGCAAATAAGAGCTTAGTCTTTTGTCTTTAGTGTTTTATACTCAAGACAAAATACTCTGATACTGCTTAGAGCACCATGGGTGCAAAGATAGATGACGAATACTGAAAACCAAACAAGCTAATGGTTCTCCAAGTTCTTGCCTAATAGTTATTTGTGTAACTAATGTGCAAAGGAGCTCTTTGCTGCATTACGCTCAAGCTACAGGCGAGTGGAGAACAGTTTCTCAAGTGCAGCAAAGATACATCCAGCACGAGTGGCACATTAAATTTTTCTTATAGTTGGCACACCTGGAGTGTGACGTAAAATTAGGGCGGCAAAGTAAAAGAGTGCAGGAATCAGCTGTTTCTCGTTATATAATAAGTGCATAAATAGCCGCTTTGTTTAATAACTGTGGGGGGAAAATTCTTATTAACTGGGCCTTAATTTTGATTTGTCTTCATCCTCACTCTAAATATTCATCACTAATAGCACCAATCACTTACTTGAGAAGACCGACTTTGCCGTTGGTGGTCGCTTCTTCTGGCTGGAGTAAAAATGAAACTCTGTGCTTCTCCAAGTGAGATTTGATTTTGCTCACAACTGGTCTGCGTCCATCGGTAGTATCGAGAACACCTAAAGCCCATGCTAAAGGTGATGGTAAGTCCCACTTTTGAAAATGAAAAAAAATCATTGAAAGCATTAGTCTCACAGTGTGTAATATATATAATTCTCATATTGCAAAACAATTCTTACAGTAAGCTTTATTAGGGTATGTTTATTCTCTAGCTATAACAGAATGGAAATCAGTGGTTTATAACTTAATTATTCTACAATGAAAATAGATTGGTAACAATAATAATAATATCGTGTGACCTGGCTAGCTCAGTTCCGATGTCACAAATTATTGGGGAATTATAAAAGCACACTTTAATTTATATAGATTCATCATTACTATAGGCCTAGGTCAACAAAATAGCAATAGGGACAAGAGGAGACTAGATTTATTACAATAATGGTAAGATATGCTTATTTCAAGTTATGCCAAGATTTGCCTGATGTCAGCAAGTTTGCTAACAACGAGAACCTAGCGATTTGAAACATCAGATTGCGAAATTTGCAACCTTCACATATTTTATTACTATAAGATTATTCTTATTTAAGACGTCTCGTACGTATATATAGTACACTATAGCTGATTTCGACTGTAGGTGACTCTTCAGACCTCAACACTATTTTTTGGTCCAATAAGCGTACTACTCAAACGAAGAGTGATGTAGGTTGCAATTACTTTCGTCACTGAGCTAATAAGAGTTGTATGAACGCATCAAAACAAATTCCAAAGTTCCAATGGAGGATGATTTTGAAAGAGCTATGAGCTTGGCTAGTATTAATAGTTTCAGCAGAACCACACTACCGATAACGCTAATTTCAACCTGACCACTCCAATATTCAGCTTGTTCTATATAATATTGCATCTGAAGCAAACGAAGGCATAGAATGGTCAGGTGGGAATAAACATTAACGTTAGCAAAGTTTTGCTTAAATTCTCTGATATTTTGTTACATCTAAAATTGTCAAGACACATAGCAGACATTGGGAAAATATTATAGAATATCATAATTCACTCACTGTTATGGCGCCAGCTGTTAAGTACACGGCGATATTATCCAAACAAGTAATTTTATTGGAAATTATGACTTTCGAAGATTCGTCTCTTTTGAGTTCGTTCTCCCTTTGTACCACTACGCCTAATACCATACAGATAACTCTCAAGAAAACACTGTAAAAGAAAATCATTGATAAGTAGGAGTTAATTCAAGTTGGTTAATTCAATTAGTTAATAAATTTATTATGCTAAAATTGATAGTCCTTTCTTCATAAGCTCAAAGACGGATCAAAGCTGTACCCATACAAGACTATCGGCTTCTATACTAATGAATTAGGATTTAACTACTGGCTATGTCCAATTAATGAATTGATGATTTTACTCTATCATACTCTGATAGTTTTTAAGATGAAGTACATTGTTGGAAAAGTCGATGGACGAAAAGGGATGACCAATTTATTCCAAGTTATTTGTAAGCCGGATAATTCTTCATGTATGAAGAGAAAATAATTGCTTCATTTCCTACCACTATCTACTAGATAACCCAAATCTAGTAGGTACCGAAGTATTCCCCACTGTTCAGTACCCAGATGGAATTTCAACTTTCATTAACTTATAATGTTTCAAGCAACAATTATAGTAATTAATCAATACATCCATACCTTTTAGCATAAGTCATTTCTGGCAGAACAAGTACAGCAGCAAATGCTTGAATCGCGATAAACAATCGCACAATAGCCAAAGACAATCCAAGAGGGGAATACAGGAATAAAGTGAGTAATTGCCATCCTTTCTTTGGAAACCTGAAAATAAATCATGTGTATATAATAAATCATAAATAAAGTGATGGATTGTGAACTAATAATCAATAAGAATATTTTAAGGAATATCAATGTTCTTTATAACATGTGTTGTTATTGGTAAATCACAATAATATCCTTGGTTAGTAGGAATTGAGCCATTAAAGAAGAAACGTTTTGTGAAACTAGAAAACAGTAGACAATTGAGATCAATTCACTTAAAATAATTGAATGGAATGCCAATGGGCTGTTACAACAGCAAAAGGAGTTGGAAGAAGTTCTAGCTATAGAAAACATAGCTATCTGTCTCATAGAGAATACATATTATGTGAGGCCTTGTCTACCGGCAAGCCTACTTATTGGCCTTCTGATACAAGAAAAATACCAGATCTCATAGATTTCTTCTTTATTAAAAATTATTTATTTGCAGATTGAGGAATGTTTGCATCTTGATTCTGATCACTCTCCTATTCTTCTACAACTGAGTGAAACCATCTTACAAAATAAAAGTGAAAGTCCAATGCTTGTCAATTGTCATACAGATGAGTAGGTTTCCAACAGATGCTTGAAGAAAAAATAAAACTTGATCCTACCATTGAAAAGTGAGAAGCAAATTGATGAAGATCTAGAAAAATTCGTCATTTTTTTGCAGCAAGCAGCTTGGTGGCATACCCCACCAAGGAGAAGGACAACAGGAAACAATTATAGCAACAATTACAGCAGAAATACGGGAAATGATAACTGAGAAAAGAAGAGCTAGGAAAAAATGGCAAAAAACAAAATTTCCACAAGATAGAATGCAGTTGAATAACTTGACACAACAGCTTAGGAGAGAAATTGAGCTAATCAAAACCGAATCAGTCAGTCATTATCTAAGAAATTTTACAAGTGATGAGAGCACTAATTATTCACTTTGGAAGGCAGGTAAGAAATTGAAAAGACATGCTACTCCTCTCAAAAGAAAAAAAAACAGAATGCTAACGGGCTAGAAATAATGAAGAAATAGGACATGCATTTGCTGACCATCTAGTGTCTAGTGAACGTTTTTCAACCACACAATATGAATCAAGAAGAGAATTTTGTTCAAGGAAGTCAAGAATTCAGATTGGAAGATGTCAGAAAAGAAATAAAAACCAACAAAAGCTCCACGGTTCGATCTTATAACCGGGATAATATTGAAAAATCTATCAAGGACAGCAATAGTAAAGTTAACCAATGTCATAAATGCTGCATTCAGAACTCATATAATTATGTTCCTAGCATGTGGAAAGAAGCAAAGGTGATGATGATACCTAAGCCTGGAAAAGAGCCTCATCAAGTCTCTTCATATCGGCCTATATCGTTATTACCAGTAATATCCAAACTGTTTGAAAGAATATTACTGAACAAGCTTGAACCAATAATTGATGGAAATCAGCTGATACTAAATCATCAATTTGGCTTTAGGGAGAAAATATTCCACTATCGGTCAGGTACACAGGATGGTGAATATAATAGAGAAGAGCAAAAGGTTTGTTCTGTAGCTTTCCTGGATGTGAGGCAGGCCTTTGATAAATTTTGGCATGCAGGGCTAAATCTGGAACTCAAAAGATTACTTCCTATATAGTTCTCGGATATTTTAGTCAGGAAGATATTTCAGAGTTAAGCATGAAAATGCATACTCTGATTTGAAGGAAATAAAAGCAGGAGTATTTCAAGACAGCGTTTTGGGCCCAATTCTCTATACAATAAATTCTATATACTACAATTTCAATTAACCGCAAAGCAGTGGTTCGGAACAACCATAATTCTATCATCATTCACCTCATAAACTTAACCACAAGTTCAAGTCACAAACTTATGTGGGCATCAGCAACAACAAAACTTATTCAAACATTCACCTGTGTAAGTTTATCACTCTTCATAATCATAGTCAAATTATCAAAACGATTCATTTGGATTATAGAATAAATAGCTTTTTTTTATACAGCCTACTGTTCAGCCTTAGTTTGAGGCTTAGGAAATAATATTTCATCACAATTTGCTACTTGTCTTTCCGATTCAGTTGTAATCTTGTGAATGCAAACCCCTAATCTTCAAGATGTTATGTATTATTCAATTGAGGATACTTTTCTGCAAAATTAAAAAATAAATGGGTTTGGGAATTGACCGATAATGCAACTAAAATCCAGTATTCTTTTATAGTATACTCCATCACTGCTCTACAAGTTTATAGCTTCATATAAGTAGGTTTGGAAAAATGAAAGAGATTGTTAAATAAATAATTTAAAAAAACTATTGAAAACAGATTCCACTCTCCGAATGGCTTCTGAGGCCAGGCCCTCTCTGGCTGAAACATTATAGTGGCTTGACCACTTGAGATCCAAGGAGTTCGAACCAATTGCTGAGTTTTTTATAAAAATGAATGCAGAAAATAAAATTATTTGGAAAAAATAAGAGGAAAAACACTGCCTGGGTTCCATGCTAATGGAGAAAAATAGTTCCTCTCTCAGAAAAAGTTGCTTATTTCATGTTTAAGATGATTTCTAAGTATTTATAAATTCAAGGATTGCAGCTCTGTATCTATCCACCGAATTTGTATGAAAATTTTGACACAAAAATAATCTATATCTGTGCTAAACCTGACTTCCTTTCATATCGGCTACCGATTCTTTCATTTGCTTTTTACGGTGGAAGCTTATAGAACTGCAGCCAATTCAAGTGGCTTTCTTATTTTATGTAACTTACACATCCCTAACGAACGTTTTTTCCGTATGAGAAATCTCGCATGTCTTTTTCTCCAAGGTAAAATTGTAATAGCTTTGAGAATACAGAATGGAAATTATTAGAAGAATGAACACAGTAGTAGTTGACAAGAGTAGTCTCAAAGTTATTAGGTTGTAGCCTATTATTATTTCTCAAGTCATATTACATTCTTCTTAGACTGTGACAGCACGCTTCACAAAACATTAAATGTGTGTACATAGTTTGGTGCAATGTTGAAGATTCAACATTAGAAAGAGTGATTATTTTTAAATAATGTAATTTTTGAACAAGAATGCCAATCACATTGTATCAGACGCTAACTTAAATACTGACAGAATAGCCTACTGGATTGAAGATTGACTTCTAAGAAATAGAAAGATGGGGTCAAATTCTGAAGGTTATTGATGAAAAATGAATTAATGATTCATTTACCTGTCCTTTTCGAATAAATCTCGAACGTTTGGCTCAGATGTACTACTACCTTCCATCATAAATATAGGTTAAGCCACAGCTGTAATGAAACTTTTTTTTCAATAATAATTAAAACATAACCAAATAAAATTCATACGGACTTCGGTCGGTCATTACTTTACATGAATTTCATTCAGGTAATAATATTTTAACGGAAGAAAATGAATATTGAGAAGTTGAAGTACAGCTTTTGCAAAAATACTAGGCGATCTGCGACATTGAACATCTGATGAAGATGAAAGCACACAACACAAAGAAAGTAAATAGACGATAAAGCATTTATGGAGTAGCACACTTCATAGGTATTATTCTACAGGTCTGTTGATCTGTTCAGAAAGCTCAATAATTACTACAAAAAAATTGATGATTTCAATTCTCAAACTTATCACTGAAAAAAACAAGGTTTTCAAGTAGCATCGTATTTACACACTTCAAAATTTGCTCCATACTCAGTAGGTAATGGTGTTCGTTTGGTGTCGTTTGTCATGCCCCTCTAGATGTCTAGTCTTCACTCAACTCATCTATTTGCATATTGCTCACTGCTCAACATTTTACAGGTTATGTTTCTGTTATTAAACATTAATAGCATTTAATGTGATTACTATTATTTTGCATCCTATTACGCTTAAAGCTGCATTGCTATTGAAATCTCCAATGTAATAATAAGATCAATAGGCTACGGTAAGTTGGTGCTCACACAAGAGATTGCGAATAAATTATACTGATAATAGAATATTGAACATCAAATCATAATTCTGGAATGTAGCTTAACAGTTTCAGAATTGATTGACAAGCTGTTGATATTAATTATGTGCCAATTTGATTTTTTTTTAGAAATTAATTTCAAATTGGAAATTTCTGATTTTTTCCTCTTGTAACAACAATTATTATTCTATGTACATACAAATTGTACAAAGTGTCATTAAAGTTATGGCAATCATCAAAGTACAAAATAATTGAACATTATAAACATTGCAAAATGAATCAGCAATCTCTTCCATGTGTATTACAACCATTAGGCCAAGAATAAGCAAACTGATTGCTTTGGCTCATCACACTTAATTCAATATTAACTTTTCATGTGAAATTTAACGACATGCAGTCAAATATTTGTTAAGAATAAGTATAATAACTCACTTAAACTGGCCGAGTACTTTCGAATCTATGAGATCCATCATCAGAGGCTCCTAGATCATCATGTCAGTTTTTTGGTTAGAAGTGTTGTGGTTTTTGTAAAATATGATCAAAAAGTTTGTGAGATTTAAAATTGAAATTACAAAGACATGACAAAAAATACATAACCTAACACCTCCAAAAACGACAATTCAATCACCTCACATTTTTTACAGTAAAACTGTTAACCTAACAAACGTAGATTTCACAGAAACCGAACTCAACTTATTGAACAAAGGTCTCAAACATAACCTGAACTACAAAAACAACAAATCCACATCAAAAAACATTGTCATTGAAACAGAAACAAGCATCCAACGCACAGACCCACAAATACATGATGAACTTAGAATAGAAACCTACAACACAATAATAACAAACAGCTCACAACCACACCCACCCATAAATTCAGAAAACCACACCATAAAAGAATTGAAACACAAAGCTCTAACTCACAATCTCACCTATATCAAAGCAGACAAAGGCAACACTACAGTTATAATAAACAATGAAGAGCTCAACAAAAAAACACTTGACTACATAAACAAAAACAACATTAAACAACTACACACCGATCCTACAAATGTTTACCAAACAAAAATCAAACAAATAATCAACAAGACAAATCATATAATTAATAATTCACAAAAAAGAAAACTGAAACAAATACACCCTTCTGCACCATCACTTCAAACACTTCCCAAAATTCACAAACCCGACATACCTATTAGACCAATTGTAAACTACCAAGAAGCACCTGCCTATAAACTAGCAAAACACATAGATCAAACACTGAGAAAACTAATTAATATCAACAACAACACATACATAAAAAACAGTAGCGATCTTATCGCAAAAATAAAAGACACACAAATTCCTCACAACTCCACTCTTGCATCTTTCGATATAACAAACCTATACACCAACATACCTGTCAATGAAACAATAGAAATAATACAGAACATCCTTATTCACAACAACACAACTACAGAACATATAAATGAAATAATAGACATCCTAAAAATCATCACTCAACAAAATTACTTTACCTTCAACAACAAATTCTACTCACAACCTGATGGACTGCCAATGGGCTCACCAATCTCAAGCATATTTGCTGAAATCTATCTCCAACACTGCGAAAACACTCATATACTCTTTAATGACAAATTTTCACAGAACATAATATACTGGCACAGATACGTAGATGATGTTCTATTGCTATACAGAGGAAACAAAAGACAATGTGAACAACTTCGATCATACATAAACAAAATACATAAGAACATTCAATACACAGCTGAATATGAGAAAAACAATTCAATAAACTTCCTAGACCTCTCAATTACAAAGAACACAAACCAACAACACAGCTTCAACATCTACAGAAAACCAACAATGACAGATACCCTAATACACAGCACCTCCAATCATCCAACACAACACAAACACTCAGCATTCAGGTCAATGCTACACAGACTCAACAACACACCGCTTTCCACCGACAATTACCACACTGAACTAAATACAATAAAATACCTAGCACAAGAAAACGGCTACAAACACGACCTAATTGACAAACTCAATCATAAAATAAGAAACAAAAAACAAAACACCAACACCACTAACAAAAAATACATCACAATGACATACATTAATCCACAATCACACAGACTAGCAAAAATCTTCAAAAAAGCCGGCCACACCATCTCATTCAGAACAAAAAACAAAATAAAAAATGCACTTACACTCAAAACCACACTGAACACAAACAAATACGATCTCCCAGGGATCTACAAACTAAACTGCTCTGATTGTAACAAATTCTACATAGGACAAACAGGCCGCACATTCAAACAACGTTACAAGGAACACTTTCAGGCCCTGACATCCAAAGCTGAATCAAATTTTGCCGACCATATCATTCAAACTGGACACACTTTTACCGACATCAATACCAACCTACACATTCTACACATAAAATCTAAAGGACACGAACTCAACACCTTGGAACAATTTGAAATATACAAACACACCACACACAATAAACAAAACATTCTCAATGAACAACTAAATTTTAAATCTCACAAACTTTTTGATCATATTTTACAAAAACCACAACACTTCTAACCAAAAAACTGACATGATGATCTAGGAGCCTCTGATGATGGATCTCATAGATTCGAAAGTACTCGGCCAGTTTAAGTGAGTTATTATACTTATTCTTAACAAATATTTGACTGCATGTCGTTAAATTTCACATGAAAAGTTAATATTAACAACGCAGTTCGTCATGGAACAAGAAATCCAGGAGCTTAATTCAATGTTATAGCTAAAGTAATAATGAAATGAAAAAAGTACAAGTAGGCCTACCTGACTGTTAGCATCAAATCCTGCTTCCAATGTGAGTTAATCTTTATTGATTCAATAAATATTTCCCAGTTTAAGCTTTCTGCTTGTGGTTCTTGAGTAATAAAAAATATTGTTTAGTTTCTTCTTCATATTATATATAATTATTATGTATTTTCAGGCAATAAAGAATATTAATTTTGAATACCGGTAAACTTACATTTGAAATGAAATAAATTTATTCATCCACAAGAACATTGTTCAATAGACAGAAAACAGTCTCTTATTATAATACAAATTAAATAATGTAACCATAAAATAAGATTCTTCTCCAAGGATTCGAATAAATGAAAAAAACAAGGCATAGACTATGTGGGATGATATGTCATAAACGTATTCCTTAAAATAGAGAACTAAAAAGATAAGTCGGTGTGACCGACCGGTCTTCTATTATTACAATTATTAAACTGCTAGACAGACAATAACAACAATTCCTACTTCACACAAATGAAAAATTATGCAATAAGACTACCATTCAAAAAAGGTAGGCTAACTTACCTAACTTGAAATAAAATTCTTCTCAAATGAAATGAAGCTTCTCCTTTTTTTTTTAAATTAAAGATGTGAAAAAATACAACGTCTAATTGGATCATTGGATGAGGTATTCCTTCACTGCCTTGAGGAAAATATTTTCTGACTAATTTATTTGATGAAAACAGGAAGTGAATTATACAATTTTGGAGCCGAAAAAGTATGAAACTTTTTGAACAAGATTAAGTTTGGTTTTGGGATATTCACATTCAATCTATTTCTCAAAGCGTAATGTAATCCAGGCCTTTCACACCTTCAATTTGTGCTGGCTCTGTTGAAAAATATCTTCAATACTTTTTAAACATATCAATTTTGAAATGGCTTTAGTCTCATGGGTTTAAACACGGGGCGTGTATGATCCACATATCCAGCATCACAAGAAATGCGGATGGAGGACTTTTGTAATATAATTATTGGCTTGACTGTTGTATAATTATGCTCCTCGACAAAAGCTAAGTACAACATTCTTATCACATCTGGGGGACATATCGGTTTGAGCACAAAGAATATTCTTGTACATTTCAGCAGCTTCTTCTTTATAATATACATAATATGTGTCTTCCAATCCAGGTTACAATCTAATATTAACCATAAAAATACTTTGTTTCCTTTACTTGCCCAATCGTAGGACAATCAAAATTTGTGGTAATGAGTTACATGAAATTTCATGATATTTCAAAGGTGTGCTAAGTGAATAACTTACATCTTCCTTGCATTAAAAATAACATATTTCTACTTAGAACTCAATACCATTAATGTGTTTTGTTAGCCATTGTTTTCTTTCCATTTTGTGATTGTTAGCAATTTTATCTAGTAGATTGTCAAGTTATACATCATTTGATTTTTGAAAATGGTATTTTTCTTGGCAATGACTGAACTGTTCAAATGGTTGTTACCTGTTGATGTAATACTATGATGGTGAATAGCCCATTGTGCTGGTAGTATAATATAACCAAAATATTCTGTCAGCGCCGGGAATCGAACCACGGATCTCCCAATAAATTATCAGTCAGGCGTAATGAGGCACGGTTGGATTCGATTCCAGGCGTTGACTGAAAATTTTTGTGTTGTAGCGTTAATCGATTTTCGTTAGATGTTTAAAGTAGTTGCCAATGTCCGCGGTTGCCTCTTTGCTTCATTTTTGCTGTGTTCTTATTTGCTTTAGTTTTAATGACTTCTCATTTCACTTTTCCATCGTAATTCTTCTTGATACCATACTCATATTTTCACAAATCTTTCTGTGAAATCGTTAGCATTATCATTATATAAAATAAGTTTTTTTGGACAATCACCTTCTTTGGGTGTGAATATTCCTTAAATTTTTTCTTGGCAAGTTACACTCTCATTTCGTTTTTCATCTCATCAACTTTTATAGTGTTGAATTATAAGTTTGTTACTATTATCAAGTTCTATTCATTCTGTAAAATCGTTTATCCCCTCATTTTTGGCGAAATCATTTTTATGTGGCAAAATCTTTTCAAAATTGTATGATCATTTAAAATTCCTGGATTTCTTGTTCCATGACGAACTGCGTTGTTAATATTAACTTTTTATGTGAATTTAACGACTTGCAGTCAAATATTCATTAAGAATAAGTATAATTCACTTACTCTGTAGGCCGAGCGCTTTCGAATCTTTGAGATCCATTTTCAGAGACGTGTGTTCCTTGATCATCGATGTCAGTTTTTTGGTTAGAAGAATTGTGGTTGTTGTAAAATGTGATCAAAAAGTTTGTTTGATTTAAAATTTAGTTGTTCGTTGCGGATGTTTTGTTTATTGTGTTTGTATATTTCAAATTGTTCCAAGGTGTTTAGTTCGTGTTCTGGTCTAACACATACATAAAAAACAGTAGCGAACTTATCACAAAAATTAAAGCGACACAAATTCCTCACAACTCCACTCTTGCATCTTTTGATATAACAAATCTATACACCATTATACCTGTCGATGAAAGGATAGAAATAATAAAGAACATCCTCATTCACAACAACACAGCTACAGAACATATAAATGAAATAATAGACATCCTAAAAATCATCACTCAACAAAATTACTTTACCTTCAACAACAAATTTTACTCACAACCTGATGGACTGCCAATGGGCTCACAAATTTCAAGCGTATTTGCTGAAATCTATCTCCAACACTGCGAAAACACTCATATACTCTTTAATAACAAATTTTCACAGAACATAATTTACTGGCACAGATATGTAGATGATGTTCTATTGCTATACAGAGGAAACAAAAGGCAATGTGAACAACTCCGATCATACATATACAAAACACATAAGAACATTCAATATACAGCTGAATATGAGCAAAACAATTCAATCAACTTCCTAGACCTCTCAATTACATAGAACAGAAACCAACAACACAGCTTCAACATCTACAGAAAACCAACAATGACAGATACCCTAATACACAGCACCTCCAATCATCCAACACAACACAAACACTCAGCATTCAGGTCAATGCTACACAGACTCAACAACAAACCGCTATCCACCGACAATTACAACACTGAACTAAACACAATAAAATACCTAGCACAAGAAAACGGCTACAAACACAACCTAATTGACAAACTCAATCATAAAATAACAAACAAAAAACAAAACACCAACACCACTGACAAAAAATACATCACAATGACATACATTAATCCACATTCAGACTAGCAAAAAACTTCAAAAAAGCCGGCCACACAATCTCATTCAGAAAAAAAAACAAAATAAAAAATGCACTTACACTCAAAACCACACCGAACACAAATACGATCTCCCAGGGATCTACAAACTGAACTGCTCTGATTGTAACAAATTTTACATAGGACTAACAGGCCGCACATTCAAACAACGTTACAAGGAATATTTTCAAGCCCTGACATCAAAAGTTGAATCGATTTCGCCAACCATATCATTCAAACTGGACACACTTTTACTGACATCACTACCAACCTACACATTCTACGTATAAAATCTAAATGACACGAACTCAACAACTTGGAACAATTTGAAATATACAAACACAATAAACAAAACATCCTCAACGAACAAATAAATTTTAAAACACACAAACTTTTTGATCACATTTTACAAAAACCATAATTCTTCTAACCAAAAAACTGACATCGATGATCAAGGAACACACGCCTCTGAAAATGGATCTCAAAGATTCGAAAGCGCTCGGCCTACAGAGTAAGTGAATTATACTTATTTTTAATGAATATTTGACTGCAAGTCGTTAAATTCACATAAAAAGTTAATATCATTTAAAATGTGATGTGTGTAAATTTATATTAAGGAATAAATAATTTATTCATCTATTTAGCTGAGATCTTCTGGTTAACTTATAGCATTAAAAGTAAATTGGGAAGGAATTATCCAGTTGACATTCAGAAATATTATAAAATTGTAACTTCTTCCAAATTACTCAAGGTAATTCCTTAATACCTTGAATGGCACTTGAATAAAGCGTTACAAGGACTAGTGTTTAAAGTAACTGGTCTGCTTGAAACATCCATGTAAAGTATATTAATATGCAGGTTGTGATTTCAATGTCATGAAAATATTTTTTTGGACCAATTAACTTATTTTCACCTAAGTTAGGCTACTTTTTCAAATGAAAATAATTATCAAACGATCAGTTTTATTCACAATTATATTAATAAGACAAGATAAGAAATACTAATTAATATAAATAACATAGGCTAATTAAATCTTTTTCTATGATATAATATTGTTGTTACAGGTTATACAAATCGTTTTAAAGAAAGGTACAGCCTTGAAATGATGAAAAGAACGTCAGTATGAGTATGTATTTTAAATATTATTCCTGTGTCTTCAATTACGTATTCAAAAGGAGACTCTTAAATAGAATAATATTACCATCAATTCAAGGAGGATTTTCATCCTCTCTAGCAGTCACAAACGACACAATATTTGCCTTATCATCTGGATTTGGGAAGTGCGGTGTAGCTGTAGTTAGAGTGTCTGGGCCAGGAGTTCCGACCATTTCTGTTAAAATTGCTGGTTTTAAACATGTTCCAGAGCCAAGAAAAGTCTTTCTCCGTACTTTGAAGGACCCAGAAACCAGGGAAGATCTGGACAAAGGTATTTTTGTATACTTTAAAGAACCTCATAGTTTCACTGGAGAAGATTGCTGTGAATTACAGGTGCATGGTGGATCAGCCGTTGTGGCAGCTGTTCTTAGATCGTTATCCAAAGTTCCTGGGTGCAGACCTGCAGAACCTGGTGAGTTTACCAAACGTGCATTCTATGCTGGAAAATTCGATCTTACAGAAGTTGAAGGTCTGGGGGATTTGATCAATGCTGAAACCGAAGCTCAAAGGAAGCAAGCCCTTCTGCAGATGGGTGGCTCATTGAATGACCATTACTCTGCATGGCGCACTACTCTACTTTTAAACTTAGCTCATCTAGAAGCATTTATCGATTTCAGTGAAGAAGAGAACATTGACGATAATCTTCTGACCGACGTGACTACATCACTCAAAAATTTAAGAATTTCACTAGTAAAACATTTGAGTGATGGTGTCAAAGGTGAGCGAGTTAGGAGTGGTGTGAAAACTGTTATTATTGGTGCTCCAAATGTTGGAAAAAGTAGCTTGCTCAATGCCTTGACTAATGATCAAACAGCCATTGTTAGCTCCTTACCTGGTACTACGAGGGATGTTGTCAAAACAGTATTAGATATTAAAGGATATCCTGTGACCCTATGTGATACCGCAGGTCTAAGAACTGATACCAATGACGTCATTGAAATTGAAGGAATGTCTCGTGCAAGGACTCATGCAGAATCAGCTGATCTTATTATTGTAGTCATAGATTCAGTAGATTTCGCAGCTTGGTTGAAATCTCCGCATCACCTTGATCATGATCAAGTGATTGTCAGTTATCTCAATAATTATCTAAATTCATTAGGCTTATCTGATTTCATAGACTGCAATGAAATCTTCTCCAATAGCAATGACAAAGATTGTGAAATGCATACCTCCAAGCGATTTTTAATTGTTTTCAACAAGTCAGACTTACTCAATTGTAATGATGCCATCAGAGACATATGTGAAAGATACAGCCATTTCATTAGCATTTCTTGTAAGACTGAATACGGATTTAGTGACCTAATTAACTGTCTAGAAAATAACTTGAAATATCTTTGTGGCAGCTCCTCAAAAGAAAATCCTTTTTTGAGTAGAGAGAGACACCGCTATCATCTCATTGCATGTATGAATTCGATTTCCCGGTTCTTAGAAATGTCTAATGAACAACTCGACTCACAAATAGACATTGGTGCTGAACATATAAGAAACGCTGCAACAGAGTTGGGAAAAATCACTGGACATATTTCAGCTGAAGATGTACTGGATGTTGTTTTCAAACAATTTTGTATTGGTAAATGAAAATTACTCTGGTTTTCAAGTAGTAAGCAGTTTATTTGACCCACCGAAATGAGTATTGCTCATCAATTTTATATTCTCAAGATAAATGTAATAAATTTAGCATTAGTGGAATCAAGATGAATTAAAGAGATTTTTATCACAAAGTTATTCAATGCCTGTTATTGAACTAAGTAATTTTGTCTCATTTCTGTACATTAATTTTTCTAGGAGTGCTTACACAATAGAGCATTCAATGCCATCGCAAAATCAAATACATGCTAAGAAATGGTAGTATTCACGCTGGTTCGAAATTCATATGTCATTCCCCAGTTATTATTGTTTAATTTTGTGATGGTGATCATCATCGAGTATTGGATGCTCCACTTTTCAAGCACGTTTAGGAAATCCCAGTGATATATTTAGAATATAGTGAGCTCTATTTCAATCTCAGTTCCTTTATACAGTGGAAACTCGATAATTTAAAGAAAAATTTTGTAATTATTTTTCTGAAGAAACTTTTTTTTGAGGATGAAGCCCATATAGGTCTGAGACCTGTGCGTGGGTAATGAGTTGGATGATGGTGATTTATTTTTCTTCTTTATTTATTGAGTTTTTATTTTTCGTTCTATACTTTACAGCATTCATCTATTTACTTTTAATTCATCAATTATCCGGCTACGAATATGATAGATTATAGAGTTTCCACTGAATTATATATTTGCCAGTAGAAATGAATAGTAATGTATTAGAATTATTAATACCGTAAAACCAATATTGCATCTTCAGTTTAGAAACCCCTTCAAAAAGTAATATACAATGATAATAACAATAAGAATAAGCAGTTTCCAAATTCAAATTGTTATATAACAAAGTTATATTACCCACGCACAGGTCACAGACCTATGTGGGCTTCATCCTCTGAAAACAAAGTTTTTATATTTTCATTAATATCAATAGTTTTCTATTTCAATAGCGATTTCATTATAACAACTTTGTTCTAAAAATCCTTGATAAATTATTCTATTTACTGGATCATCTCTAGAAACGTGGTTTAGAGCGTGAGACTGATCAAAATCAAAAATGTATGAATTCAAAATGAATCCATTCATCAAAAATTGAGATTCAATTTTTATTCACTGCCCATTTATTGAACTCCAGGAACTTTGAAACGTCAAAATATTTCAAAAATGGAGAAGGCCTACCTTATTTTTTCAAATACTGGGTCTACTATATTTTAGCTCTGGCAGAGACAATAAGAGCACAATATATATCGTATATCACACTATATTGCTCGCTTTATTAAAGAAACTTTAATTATCATAAATTGTTGGATTAATAATTAGGAAATATTAATGAGAATCTCAATTCACAGAAAATTTTATTTTACAAAATAAATGTCATAATAGGATCATAAATAAACGTTGTAGGGAGCATCATAAGAAAAAATAATATAAATTTATAAAAATACAATACAATATGTACAAAAAAGCTTTTATCATTCCCTTCTATTTTTTAATCAATATATAACAAAACCATAATTTATTAATTTCGAATTCCTTTAATTGTTATCAGTTTATACTGAAGACTTCCGCAATGGCGGATATTGACAACAGTATTTAATAGCTGATGGATATCGATGAATGCTACTGTACAAAAATATCAGTCACCACCGGGAATCGAACCACGGACCTCCCAATTGCCGGTCGGGCGCCTCAACCACTAGACCATGGAGACCTTTCTGAACAGCAGCATTCATTTTTAACTTGGCCATATCGGCTCGTATCTCACAAGTTAGTTCGAAGTTACTGACAATTGAACAAACTGACAAATTTAATTAAACAGAATTTATTAATTTCGAATTCCTTTAATTGCTATCAGTTTATACTGAAGACTTCCGCAATGGCGGATATTGACAACAGTATTTAATAGCTGATGGAAATCGATGAATGCTACTGTACAAAAATATCAGTCACCACCGGGAATCGAACCACGGACCTCCCAATTGCCGGTCGGGCGCCTTAACCACTAGACCATGGAGACCTTTCTGCACAGCAGCATTCATTTTTAACTTGGCCATATCAGCTCGTATCTCACAATTAATTCGAAATTAATAAATTCTGTTTAAGTAAATTTGTCAGTTTGTTCAATTGTCAGTAACTTCGAACTAACTTGTGATATAACAAAACTTCTACTTGCTTGAAGCAGTTTAAATTCATATTTTTATAAATTATTGCCTGCAGTTATGGTAATTTCAAGAGTAACAATTTGCCACTGGTTGACGTATTTGAGAAAAATCAACCCATTTATTTGAACAAATAGTAATAAAAAATAAATTATAAATAGGTAATGATCTTTATCTCAGCTAGATTATTATGAAAAATAATCTCTTGCTAACGGTAGTAGAAGAAAATGAATGCTCAAACTATGAACATCAATCATCAAAAGGTCACCTAGTAAACAATATTTAAATTTCAACTGGAGAATTGAATTGTCTCGTTTCAATAGGTCATGTATTTTCAAGCATTGATATTTCAATCAAAATTTCCTATCCTCAACATAAACCGGAAATCTGCTGTGAATTCATATACATCTCTATACGTACAAATTTTATTTCTGTAAAAATGTGAAATCAAATGTAAAAATTTGCGATCAAAATTGAAGAATCAGATTCAAATAAATTATAATTGAATTAAATTGAAGCTTTTAAGCTTCAATATTTGATTGTAGGATTGTTTATTATTATTGTTTGACTTCATCCGCCTCAAATATCCAGTGAATTAAATCAATGAATATTTTTTTATTCTGAAAGTATTTTCAAGTAAAATATAATTTGGTGTGTTTACATATACTAGTATTATTTATTAGTACATACTAGCTCATTTCGAATGAAACATTTCATAAGTTGCCCAAAATGATAATAAGCAAAAATCTGTCAATTATTGACAATAAGGAAACGTCAATATATTGTCCTTAGTCTCTAGTCTTTGATCAACGTAGTCAGTATTCAAGTCGCTAATACAGTAGCCTATAACAGTAAGTTCCTAAGAGTATTTTACATCATATATATATCACACTTATGATTATACTTTGTCATTCACGAGGCACAAAATACTAATGTATATTTATGTGGAACCTATTTCTTATGATAGACTACTAACTATGAGGTAACAAAAAGAAATCTTATCCTTGTTTAAACTCTATTTTTATTAGTAATTCATGTATTTATTAAATGTGTATACTATCAGTAAATGCTTCCAACGAATGAGGTAGTACATTTGAAAGTCTAAAATGTTTTGTTTTGATGAGCTATTCCAAAACTATGGAATTTTTTAATGTTAGTAAACATATATACGGTTACAATACTACATGAGCCTAATTAATATTTGTCCATTGTTCATTGTATCATGGCGTATTTTTAGAAGGACACTTTCTCAATTAAAAAAAATGTAATTCCTCTACTGATGTTTAATTTCAATGAGAAGGAAATGTTGAATCGGGAAAATGTACATCTAGTGTTGCAACATACATTTTAGTATATATTCAATTACTGTTGACATTCAAATTCATATGTGAGAAGAGGGTTACGGTAATAGTTTATGTAATATTATTTGTCACAACTCAAAACTTGAACAAATTTGATTTCAACAGTTTTACAGGAATGTAAAATTTTGTATTCAGGCTCCTGTACACCCTGGAAAAAGTAAAGATATAACTTGAGGAAACATTATTCTAAACATAAATACATTATGCTGTCTCTCACCAATCAACCATTTTCATGAACACATGAGTATACAAATTACACAAAGGCAAATATTGGCCATCACTCTAACATAACGTTCATTTGGATCATACGTATAGCAAGTAAAAATTTCAACATCTGAACGCTTGAATGCCCTTCTTAGCTATCCCTAAATATTTACAAAACTCTTTGCCTTAGTTGAAATATAGTTAAAATAAGCTACATACGCCAAGTCTATTATATCTATACACCGAAAAGAGATAGTCCTGTTCATTTGTATGTTGGTTATAAAAATGTCTATCTACAAACTACTCTCTAGCTTTTTATTTACACTTCTGACTTAAACACTTCTGATATAAAAATCATTGTAACACAATAAATGCATCGCTATACAAGAGGGCTATGTTTGGACTCTACACAAGTAAATACATGCCCTAGTTCTAGTATGTGTACCCGTAAATGAGACACACATTTGTCAACATCAATTTATTATGTCATTAACTTTTGAGCATTTAGTAATTACTTTTAACTACAAAAACAATTATATACAAATCATAGAACATATAATTACAGGTATACAAAATCGATTATTTGATTATGGTCAGTAGCAATTCCAAAAATGGAATCATTTTTGTGGCAGAATCTCATTACATGTTGGTATTTAAATTCAAGTAGGATTTTCCAGTGGATAATGGTGAATGGTGATTGTATTATCCGTAACTGCAACATCCTTGAAAGTATATGAACCCAATAGTTTGATGGTAATATAATGATTTGCAGCTACAGTTTGTACATAAGAAATTAAAACCAAGAAATTATTTTATTGAGAGAACTTTATGCCAACGTCCATATGAAATGTTATTGAAATCTATTCTACAATAATCATTTCTATAAAGCAGTTCTCTGTATAAACTTATATTCTAGGTGCGAACAGAATAATTGTTAAGATTTTGAACTCTCCATGATTATTTGGGCTTGGGGAAAACAGAAAAATAAATAAGCAGATATTAAGTAAGTGAATTATATCATTTGAGGGTGAAACTCAGGAGAGCCCCCAGCACATAATAATTTTGTAAAAATTTTGAATTTATTTTCCATGTTTAAATTTCTAAAGAGACTGTATTTCCGTAGAAATAATAATAAATTTACCGCCAAAATCATTCTTTTTAATCATAAATCAGCGAGTCATGTAGGAGAAACAGAAAAGTTTCTTTTACAAATCTCATTGTAAATCATGTTCATTGATTGTTGATTTCTCAAGTAATTATAAAACTGAATTGCTTAATGTGTCTGTATAAATAGTTAAACATGGAAAATACTTTAAAATTATACTTATTCCATACTATACATACTATGGAAAATTGATCTAAAACCCCTAGACCAATTCCAAGTAGCTTACCTACATCAGATGAATTTGTACTTGCAGGAGGAAATACTGATGGTTAATCAATTTCATAATATTTTTCAGCAATAACAGCCGTCCAAGTGTTCATACTCTCAAGCATCGCACATTATTAATGCTTATTGACTTTGGTAGAATCAAAGGCAAAGGCTGCTGTCAGTAAGGCAGATTGGGAGAGTTGCGTTGTGTATGGTGAATGTATGGCGGAGGTGGGGAGGGTATTCCAACATTTTGCTGCGGTTGCTGCTGCTGTTGTTGTTGTTGCTGCTGCTGCTGCTGCTGCTGTTGAAGCTGTTGCTGCTGATGTTGAGGTGGTGGAGGTGGTTGTTGATGTTGTTGAGGTGAATGATGCTGCTGGCGGTTTGACTGCAAGTGTCCATAATTTGAGCTACCTTGAAAAGATTTTCCTCCAAGATGTCCATAGTTACTTCGATTCTGTTGCTGTTGTTGTTGTTGTTGTTGCTGCTGCTGTTGTATTGTCATCTGAGCTCCATTATTAGAATGATGTGAGCTACCATACGCTGAATCCTCTGAATTCTGCCTTCTGGTTCCATAAATCGATTCTGTCCGTCCAGGAATCTTGCCATAAATACCACCTCCTCCATTATTGACAGGCCTCACTCCATAAACACTTTCACCTCCGAGACGTTGCTGATTCTGAGTGTTCTGATTTGCCGCATTGGTGTTGGCACTGTTTGATGTGTTAACCGAATTCAGTCGCATGGGATAGAGTGACTGAGCCGGCACAAGTGGACCGGGGTGCGGCAGAGGACCGTCTCTATTTGCCATTGGTGGGCAACCCGAAGACTTAGTGTAAACCGACTGTGAGCGATTCAGATTTGCCCTTGTCAGTGGTGGTGATTTAGTGTAGAGTGATTTTGTGCCTCCGTACAAAGATTCCACTCTGTCCAATTTGCAAGGTGGAGCAGCTGAATATAAACTGGCTGAAGCTAGACTTGGACAATACGGATTTCCAGCACCTGTGAATAAAATGAGATGATTTCAGGATTAGAATTGGGAGTCATTTTATTAGTGTGCCACTATCATGAAAAATTAGTAATTTTGGGGAACTGATTCGATACCGTAATTGTCATTATAATAGGCCCTCACGCTAACTGATAACAGAGAATGTAGTAACAGATAATGATAACTACATAGAATGTAGTCTCGAATGTTATACAGTAAGTTAATCCAGCAATTTTTGAAAATCGAATAATATGGTTTGAAAAACTCAACTCAAAATGTTATACAGTAGCCCAATTAAATTAGCAATCTAAAAAATCAAACCTTACATTATGTTAAAATTCTTTCAAGCTCCCAATTTCCAAGTCTAACTAACCGATCATGATTTTCAAAATCTTTTTTCCTTTTTTCAATGCTCGAACATAGTTTCCGGGTGGCTGTTAAATCATTGTTTATAGATATAGACATAAATAAAATTTGATTTTTCTTCTTCTAGAAGAAGCATTGAAAAAAGCAAAAAATATTTTGAAAATCATGATTGGTTCGATTAGATTTAGAGATTTGGAAATTAGGAGCTTGAAAGAATTTTAAAATTAATGAATTCATACATGAAATCTTATTTTGATTGAAAGTGACTTCAGTGTCTGACCAAAAGAACATTGTAAGATTGGACAATAAACGTAGAAAAATATATTTTGTTTTCCATACGGCACTACTCAATTTTTTTCTTTGTGGTGGCGAAGGTGATATTGTGGAAGATATCCATGATGAACAATAAGACTTGAAGTTGTCACAAACACATTTTTCGAAAACCGTGAGATACTAGTTTTGGTTGTTACACCATTATCAATTTCAAACAATTGTGTAACAACTAAAACTGGTATCTCACAGTTTTCAATAAATGTGGTTGTGGCAACTTCAAGTCTTATCATTCACTACTCAAATGTGCCTATTCCTATCTACCTTTGGAATGATGTAATTTGACTTGGACTTTGATAGAAACCGTTTCAACACGTCTTTGGATGAAGTGTTTTTATGCCTTTCAACCATCAAGTTCATCTGTCTTCAATAATTCAAAGGAGCACAACTCGAACAAATTTTACAAAACGTTTTGAATCATAAAATAATGGAATATACTGTAGTTGTGAAAATAATATCAGGATAGTGCTTGTGAATCCTCAGAATCCTACAGAATCCTCAAAGAATAGTATACCGTACCGCACTTTTTTGGGTAGTGTATAATTAGAATACACATGAAGTTGATAATAAACTTACCAGATGGCGATGCGGGTGTCAATCCTCCAGCTGCCCTGTACAAATCACTTCCTGGAGGAACTGTTCGTAAAGTGTTGTAAGTGGACCTTGGCTTCTCCAGTTCATCATAAGTGTCTTCATCAGAGTGGATGCTTGATGAATCTAGAAAATAAATTGACTGTAAGTGTTGATCTTTTTCGAGTATCCAGTATATCTATTAATTATAATTAATAGATATAATTCCTTATTATTATTAATTATTAGTATTCCTCATTATTATAATTCCTAATAATTATTAGGAAGCTATGCACAACCTATAGAGAGTTTTAGCTAACTATAAAAAACAAAAGACATGCCCAGAAAACTGCCTATTTTGAAAATGAGAAAGTGAAATAAATTATTGGAATCAACCACGATGCTGAGTTATAAATTGTGCAATTTTGTCTTTGCTAAAGCAGTAGTCTTATTTGAGCCAAATATGTACAAATGAATTCTGCGATTTTTCGTGAAAATCATGGATAAAAATCCTAAAATGGAATAAATGAATAATCCAATGATTCTCTATTTTCAACTTCTTATAATATTATTTTTACTACATTTTATTTGATGTTTTCCCTCACTCAATTTCTGGAGGCTCATGAAATTCCCAGAGAAATAATTTTTTACAATAAACACAAACATACTTTTTTGTGATTATTTAATTTTATCTATGTTGATAAAGTTCATATATTAAAGTTTTAACTATTACAACGTAATTGAATCATTTTTGGAAGAAACAAGTTTTTTAAATAAATGTGATATTATTATACATCTAGCTCTAAAGTTTGATATGTTGAACAGAATGTGTTGAAGATACCAAATAAATAGAGCTATTCTAGTGAGAATAAAAGCTTTAAGAAAATATATTGGAATCTTATCGATGTGTAAACATTAAACAGCTTTCATAATCCATGAAGCTTTGAAACCCATTCTATAATAATACAAATGATAATAAATAATATTCACTCCTCTTACGGTACCAATAAGATATGATTCACTGTCATCATAACATGTTAATCCATGATAATGAAAAATGCATGCTTTGCATAAGAATGGCTGACTGTTTTAAAATTTTTGGAATCAAAATGTTGAGTAGAGTATATGTATCACATCTGTTTTGTAATATATTATGTCTTTATAGATGAATGAACGCTGATGAAGTGCTGATAAAATGGTTTAGTCATGCTGCACCAGACTAGCTAGATAGCTGCTGCGTAACTATAATCCAATCTATGACTAATGAAGATACTAGGTAAAAGACTAAAAATTGGGTAGGGTACCTAAGGGGCGTCACTCAGTTTTTTCAGCAATGTAACTTTATGTGTTCGAGATTGATAACCTTCTTCAATCAAGTCTTATACAGCAGAAGCTAAGTAGAGATTTTCAGTACCGTAGCAAATAACTGACCTCCATCAATTGAATCCTTAGACCTTCTAGTATGTCTGCGTGGATTGAAAATGAATTCGTAGATAAATCCAGCTAATACTCCTCCCAGGATTGGTGCTAGCCAAAATACCTGAAAATAATCAACATGGATATTTAAAAATCAAATAAATAATTTGAATTTAGAAAATTTTCAATGTAGAGGAAATGCAAAAGAGTGTTAAGTCATGAATATCTTGCTATTTGAATAATTTTTTCTAATAAGTAAACCAGTTCACCAAAAGGGCATTGACCATAAACAATTGTGACTATTTTTACTGATATTCATTTAAATTGCATATCATATTAAATCATACTGCATCATCAAGCATTCTATAATCACGAATTAAAAATGTGTACCATATACTATAGTTTACTTTATTAAAGTATCGCTGCATTGATGAATTTTACATTAAATAATTGCGAATTTTACTGAGTTAGGCGGTACAATAATGTAATTTTGCAAAGTCATGGGAAAAAAATATTATGTAATTCATCATAATCAATTTTTAAAAAAATGAGTAAATTATTCATTTTGTCCTGGCTTTATCAAGCTTGGAGAAGAATTAATCTTGTGACCATCCTGTCATATAATTTATCACTGAAAATACATTTCAAAGAATTTTCAATATAATGATTTTTCTTAGTTACTAGAGTAGTTATTAGTAGTAATTATTAGTACTTATTAGTTAATAAGTAGTTATTAGTTTTCTTAGTTTATCCAAGTAAGTGTGCCACGAATATTATACTCTAATGAAATATTTGTTTTATCATTCATACGTCATAATTATTATGATGTTGAAGATCCATCTTGTTTCCACTAATATGTAATATAAACTTGAAAAAAACACTTTTAAATGGAAACTAACTCACGTTATGGCGTGACGGCCGTTTCGCTCTGTTGTCTAGAGCATCGTCAGACGACCCACAGTATACTCTATACTGTGGGTCGTCTGACGATGCTCTAGACAACAGAGCGAAACGGCCGTCACGCCATAACGTGAGTTAGTTTCCATTTAAAAGTGTTTTTTTCAAGTTTATATTTCATAATTATTGTTCAAGAGTTTTTTCTTCTTTTTTTTTGAAAATGAATTGAGTTAAATTAAGAATCTTGTAATATAATTTATCACTGAAAATACATTTCAAAGAATTTTCAATATAATGATTTTTCTTAGTTACCAAGTAGCTTTGAAAAGCTTTTTTGGATTTCTTGTTCTATAACGATCTGCGTTGTTAATATTACATTTTTAATGTAAATTCAACGACTTGCAGTCAATTTTTAATTGTGAATAAATAATAATTCTACTCACACTTGGCCGAACGTTTTCGAGTTATGGAAACTCATCTTCAAGGCATCCTAGATCGGCCATGCCTTGGCCATCCTTGATCGATGCCTTGAGTTTCCGTAGCTCGAAAACGTTCGGCCAAGTGTGAGTACAATTATCATTTATTCACAATTAAAAATTGAGTGGACTACACAAATTCAATCAATTATTTCTCATAATATTTTTTGACATTTCAAGTTAGTCAAGCTATGTTTGTTATGAAATAAAATGAGGAAAAGCTGAAAAATTATCGATCTTTTATTATATTCAGAGAATAAGTATCTCCTTTTTAGAATACAGTGCGATTACAATGGTTTGAAGCTTAATGTAGAATACGCACCCAGTGATTATCCCATTTATTCATGACAAAAGCAGGACCCAATGCTCTGGCTGGATTCAGAGATGGCATCTGTGAAAATATAATAGTTATTATCATTCGATGAATTCCCATCGTCGATACTATTCTGAATTATTAGAATGCTGTAAACACACAGTTTGAACATACATGAAGTTATAGACCAAGTTTATATCTTATCAATTTTCTATAAGAATGCCACAATATCATTAAAAATTGTTTCATATAATTAAAAATGATTGTATAGCATTAATGAAGCAATCAATCGAAATACTTCGAACAAGTCAGCGCTTCCCAAAATCAATAAAAGGAAATAGCGTTAAACTCAAGAATTATTCTATTACAATAGCTCTCAACTCTTAATACAAAGTTTCTTGTCACAAAATTTGGAATTAGGTAGGTGAAAACCGGCATACAGGAAAGTTGAGACAGAAATTTCATTGCAGTAGAAGATTGTTTGTTATGAATAGCAATCAGAATAAGAAGTACTGGTTATTTTGCAAAAATCTGTTTTAGTAAAAGTTGAAAATATTTTGATCATTCTTAAAAATCGGTATTAGAATGCTAATATAAATTCTTAATTTCTACAGCAGTTATTTATAATATATTCTCTTCTTTATTAAATGATTGAACAAATCGTTGGGAAGATGAATGGATAAGCGTATGGCCTTTACTGATAGTGAGTATTATAGCTCTTGTGGCTATTATAGGTGAGATCCGAACAAGCTGGAAAGTGATAATAACGAAGGTGAGTAGGCCTTCAGCCGTGTCTGAGGAAGCGTTACAACAATGCGAAATGGCCATCACAAATAAGTAAGTGTTTAAATTCCCTGTAAAAGTATTTAAAGTAATTATTTATGTTTAAATATCCAGTAAAAATAGTAGCCTATGTTTCTGCATCTCATTAAGAAGGCTTCATGAAGGGTCCTGATGTGGGTGAATAGAAAATTACTGCGGAAATGCTCATCAAAAGAAAGAATGGAAAATAGCTACTCCGAACTCAAATTTTACAATCTAGTACAAAACTCCAAGTGGGCCACATTATATAGACCTAATACATTAATACTATGCTATATTTCAATAGTCACTAAACTCCTAAAACACGATAATTTTTTAATGACAAGCTTGCATGATCAAAAATATATTCAACATTAATAATTATTGAAACCTCATCCTCAAATCTAGTAGTATTAACTTGCATTATTTACTGCTACAGTATTAGATTTTTCTAATATCACCATCAACCAGCATTTGATGAGAGAGAATTTTGACCAAATCTAGTGCACTGTGTATGGTCTTAATTAATGAAATAATAATAATTGATATGATAAATTAATTAATGAAATAATGGTAATGAATGAAGCAATAGTGATTGAGAATAGAAATACAACAAAGCAATTGTAATGGCATGGCCATATATGAGACATCATTCAATTACCGAGACAAGAGATGCGGCCAGGTAAGCGGCGCCAACAGTGAGGCCAGCGGTGCCAGTCCACCGCCGCTGTGAGTCCATGGCCACGAAGTAGGTGAACACAACCACGAAGGTGAGGATAAGCTCCAGTCCAAACCGCTCCCACGGAGTCAGATGCGGTGGTAGCTGCAGCACTGTCACTGACAGACTGCCTTGTCGTCCAGGAACTGTCACTCTGAAACATAGCAATAAAAAAATATAAGTTAATTATAAAAGCTATGATTTTTACTATTCGGTTACAGGTCATTTATTCTTCAGGATTTAATCCTCTAAAAATGTTGTCGAAAAAAATGCTTACTGATTTATTGTACAATTGACCAACTTAATCCACCTCAAGTATTAAAAACTTGCTTTTGGACAATTTTATATGCGTATGCGTGCTTACATATTTTGTTAAATATCTAAAAAATTAAGATACTGTGTTTGTTACCGAACTCTAACTTGTTTTATCAGCTTTTCAGTTCATTTCACATGAAACCAATCAATCTTCAAGTAGCGTTACAAATTTCTGAATAAATAAATAGTTTTCAACTTCCACCTTCTTTAATTCCGTAACGAAGCATTTCCGGCCTAATTCTACATCCACTTTTTTTTATTATTTTGGTGAGTACAACAAGTCCACTAAGTATTAGAAACAATGCGGAATGCTCTGTAGCCGTTAGCCTACCTATGGAATGATTGAAAAATATGATTCGGACACATACCAGTTACCTGGATTTTTTATGAAAAAATATGATTCGGACACATACCAGTTACCTATAATTTTTATTTTATTAACACGATAAAATTCGTAGGAATTGTGTTTCATTTTTACCTATAGGAAATGCAAAGTATGGGATTATTACTAAGACTAAATCTAGGATATATTGAAATGATTTGGAATCCACCAATAGATATTAGATTTCTGTCTTTATTTGTCTGAATATTTGTTTAGCAAAAAAATAACAACAAAAGCTGAGATTTATAAGCGTTTTACTATTCTAAAAAAAATATCCTCACGTTAATGTGAATACATAGCCTATTGGCGATGTCAAGGAGTTGTTAATACTTTTGGACTAAGCATTAAAAGCAAAACCATTCAATGCCGGTCATGGGAAAACAAGCTAGATTTGCTAAACGCTGTTCTTTTTTTCTCAGTTTCTATACTACATTTATTGAATCACCTGCAGAGAACGAGGTGAGCCAACTGGTTAACATTTGGACTGCGCCCGCATGCACCTTGCGTTTCAACTTTTTATTGAAGTGCACCGATGAAAAAGAGTCATCCGAGATTACAAAGGAAACAAAATATTGTTGACTAAATTCCACAGTATGCTACCCGCACAATTTAGCGCCCATAGCAGCATCTCACTTTCAAAAGGACTATACTACTTGTACTAAACGAAGGATACTGTATCGTGTTTGCTGATTACTTATTAATTATTACATATAACCTCACCTAACATTTACTATAAGTTAGAAGGTATTTATTTACTCATTATTTTTTGTATTGGTATTTATTTTAAGATTACATTGAATTATAACATCAGTAATTTATTCACTTATTAAGAAACTCAAAATCTTTCAGCAACTTCATAAGTATTTTATTCCTATGTTACAATCAAATTGAAAACTCAATAGAAATACTAGGCTGCATGAATATGGAAACGGGTTTCGAGCTCATATGAAATAATATTATAAGGTATTTAATTTATAATGAAAATAAAGTACCTCAAAAACAGCATTGAATATATATATATATACATTTAGGTGGGATTGATGAATTTGAAGATAGATATAATCAAATCACTCATCATAGATGATTTGAGATAGAACATTTAATAATTGTACGGTTTGAAAGAAAAAATAATTATTTTGTTTGTTTTACACTATGTTTAGCAATCTACTATTGTAAATTTGTTACCAAGTAGACTACTTTTTTGAGGATAAAGACCACATAGGGCCTACGTATAAGAGACCTGTGCGTGGGTAATGAGTTGGATGATGATGAATGATGAGTTGGACCCACAGTTTTAGTGATCTGAACCACCTGGAAGTGATTTTACAGCCAATAACAGTATTTTTTTGCAGGCTAAGCTAGTCACCCTTAAGGGCCAGGCGCTCCTGACTGAACTTTTGTAAAGATAGCAGTTTTTAAAAATCGAAAATAGTCATTGAAGAATAATACATAGATTTTACTATGATGAATAGAGCTAACAAACATTTAAAAGTAGTTAGGAATTGAAAATTTGAAACCGACATACGATGCCTATACGGCGATTTTAGAGGTGAAAGAGATGTCTTGACAGAGAAAGCGATAGGGCACATTTTTTGAACGCGAGGGTAGCTTTTTAACCCGAATTAAGAGGTAATTGTCTGAACAAAAAGAGGGACCGAGAGGATCATAGCGATTAAATAAGGGTGAGATGAGCGGGTGAAGTCAGAGCTCTCCTCTCCGTTCAAGCGGTGGACCCTTCGGTCGTTTCAGAGCTGACAACTTCGTCGCTTTGTGTTTGCCTGAGCGTAGAAATCTGTTCCTAGCATTCACCCATTCATTGTCTTTCATACCTCGCTGATAAACAGCTCTCGGCCTCGCAGGAAATTGGAAACTCCAACATTGAATACCGCAGTTCCAACTCTGCTGGGTTCAAAGTCGAGAGGAAAAGAGATAAGGAAACTGCCAAAGCTACAGTAGCCTACTACATTGTAGCACAATGTAGAAAAGGAATACTTATCTGTCCACCTGTGACTATAGGAATTATTTTAGTCAGCCTATTGCTTACGGTCACAGAAAACTTGTAATCTCCCTATTCTATCCAAAATTTTCCTTTTCTTTGAATAAACCGAATTGGATTCAAAAATAGATAATAGATGATTAATGTTAATTGATCACTAATAGTTAATTGAGGGTAAATGATTAACATATAATGCTTTTGAATAGTTCCTATTGAAGTTTTCAAAAATGTTATATCAAAACTGACACTGTATTTCGATTAAATATATGATTTTCACTCACTTTTACTGAAGATACTGGAGGAATGCATTTCACTTCTAAAGAGAAGTTTCGTCAGCCTTCTTTAGAAGTGCATTCGCCAGTATCTTCAGTAAAAGTGAGTGAAAATCATATATTCAATTGAAATACAGTATCAGTTTTGACATTAGATTGCTCAAGTATTTCGTCATGGAAAACATCACAGATTTCAAAAATTCTTATCTAAATCACAACTAAGTCCTGTAATCCACTATAGGAGCAAAGAAAAACGTTCTTTGGCTATACAGTATTTAAAATGTACCAAAAACGTTAGCCTCCTTCATTAGTTGTTGACTCAAATCGCAAGCGGACCAGACGTTTTATTCATCTTTTATTCAACATTTGAATAAAAATCTCAAAATGATCTTACATTTTAACCCGTGAGCTTATTGAAAATACACGAATTGCAAAAAAATATAATTGGAACAGTTGAAAAATGATTTCAAATTAAATTAAAAATGATTATTAAAATTCAGGCCTCAACCTGTGGATTTTGCAAAAATGTGATGAGCTTCGCCCAATTAAACAAAAGTCACAATAAGGCCAACAAAGTTTTGAGAGCAACATGGAACTGGGCTAGAATCTCAGTTTTTATAGTACTCATTGACACTATTTTTGTGACCAAGGAAATGGGAAAAATTGATTTCTTGAAAGTATTTGAAATAGCCATTCATGTAATCTAGTTAATGTTGTTTTATTTCAACAACAAAAATAGTAAGATATTGAGCATGTGCAATTATGTAAATAGCCTACTATCAAGTATTAGTAGGCCTATATCACTAAGGTCAGGTTATAATATACTGGGGTTGTCCATTAAGTATTACACAATTTTTGTGTAAATTTCAGATTTTCATGGAAATCATGAATAAAATTTCGAGATCGTTGTGATAGATGAATAAATTTCCACATTGCTGATTATACTCTTTATGTGCTCCCCCGCAGATGGGCTCCATGTTTAGGGATGAACTAGCGGCTTAAATGTAACAGCCGGCGTGGTTGGTGTGGTTCACAAGTGCTCCGTATGCGATAAAAAATGATAATAGTCTTCCTATTGTTGCATAACAGTATACAAAATTAAGGTTAGTCGGGTGTGAGCCGCGCTGCTGTTCTTAAAAAACGTTGCGTGAGATAAATAATGTGGACTTTTGGCGAGGCAGCCACCCCTATCGTATCGTTAGCAGATCATGAATACCCCTTGAAAAGGCTTCCTACTTGATCAGAGATTTGCCCCTGTCATGCACACCCACTGCATTGCCCAAGTTGGAGCCGAATTACCCGGAACAGGGGTGTGAGTGCGCCGCAAAGTGTACCAAGATGGTTTAGAGTACTGAGTGAATTAATGACGACGGCTGGGGGTTCCAAGGGTTGTTGTTAGGGTTGTTCCGGGGTTGAATTATACAAAAGCTATGACACAGGCCGCAACAAGTGCACCCTTGATGACATGTGAACTTTGCAACTTGCTCTCTATGTTTCACATTCATCCTTTCCTACCTAATGCATTTTCCTATCCGGAACAACTACATCATCAGATTGATCTTAGTTCGTGATACGACACAGATTAGTTCCATCAGACGTAAACAAGAAACAATTCACATCATCAACTAAGAGGGGCGAAGAAATTGAAAAATATGAAATAAGTATGTCAAGAATTATAGGGTTGCTTTGATGAATCTATTCCAAATTGTAATGACAGTTGATTCGGTTTGAATATGTAGGATAGGGCACGAGAAGTAGAAATTGAATTTTCCTGGAATCATATTTACAGTTGAAAAAGCTTTAAAAAAAGTTTTTAAGATCACAGAGTTATGGCGACCACATCATTAGGCTTTCAGTAGATGAGCTCGTTTCCGGCTTACGATAGTATACGTATACCGGTCTACTTAATTGAGCTGAAATGATGTCCTGACTATTTTTATCAACTTGGAGAAATAGATTTATCTTTTCTCATCCATGTTTGGGATTTGAATTTAATATAGCACATTTCAATAAAAATAATTGATTAAGATCACAGAGTCCTTTCAGAAAAAATTATTTGATTAATACCATTCAACTTATGTTTACTCTTCCACTGGAATATCTTACGGTATCTTAGAACTTAGAATAAACATTCGCAATAATTTGATCTCATACTCGTCTACTAACACTATATTTATAGGCTATTATTCTAACGTGTAGCCAGAATTTCTTCCAGTGGAACCTCATTAATCAATAAAATAAAATATTATTCACTCTACAATACACAATTTTATATCACGCTTGGCACAATATCTAGGGTTTCCCAATGTCGGGAGACTGCATAAGTTGTAATTTACGAAAATTGTAGTTATCCAACATCATTCAATATCATATTATCATAGTTTCGATCATATTGTATAACATAGAACATATTCTGTAACATAATGATATGCAGAAATACACTTGTAGCTTACGCTCGTAACACAGTCTATTCTGCGTAGAAAGTGATGAAAAGCTTTATGATAAAAATCACTTTAAAAAAAAGAAGGAGGAGGCTATTCTAAGCTTTAGTACGTCTAAGAGTCTATTTCCATTGGGGTAACCCAATCATCATTGAG
This sequence comes from Conomelus anceps, assembly GCA_948455865.1. Classification (NCBI taxonomy): domain Eukaryota; kingdom Metazoa; phylum Arthropoda; class Insecta; order Hemiptera; family Delphacidae; genus Conomelus; species Conomelus anceps. Next base: position 26,509,288 of record OX418217.1, read on the forward strand.
ATGGTCATGATTCCCACGTAGGCTGCTGTACAGTATATATTGCCAAAGAACATCATCAGGCAAAACCCTTGACGGCAAACAAATATGAAGCCACGCATACCCACCAACTGTTACACTGTGGTTCAGTTCTAGTAGTACAAAACTCCGCACCCTCGAGTACACAAAGACCCTTGAGAGGATTTTTATGCAATTGTTATTACACTCCCAACCATCAGACCAACACTCTTTGTACAGGGAAGGTCTATAACCGAAGTTGAATAATGATTGTTCACGCGTGCTCATAGGCTGGCACATGCCATGGTGAGAGAGCATTGTAAAAAGACAGACAAATTAGATAGCTTCTATGATCTCAGTAAGTTGAGTAAGTGTTTGAATATTATTTTCTAGATCCATTTTTTGATTTTGATAGTCGAAATGATAAAGATATTATTCTCAGGAAGCAAACAAAAATGCATTATTGTTTCAGCGAACCTGCAAATATTTTCTTGAGAGAACATCAGTTGGATGTTACAATAATTCAGGAATGCAGTTTCTCAAGAAGATTTCCAGATATGGCATTACTATTTTGCAAGTTTCATACCGCATACAATAATTGTTAGGTCCGTATTTATAAATTAAGCTTAGGTTTCTTTACTCGAAAAAGGTTTGAAGAGCCTTTTTGATTAATTCAAGGTTTATGTTTCTCTTGAGGAAACCTATGTAGTTTCATAAATAGGGGCCTTTAAAGTGTCCAGCACTTTTCGTTGTAAACACAGGCCATACTGATGTCTGGACTCACAACAGGCTATCTATTCACAATAGGCTTGGTTACCTCTTACAATGTTTTACATTTTTTACATTAAATAATCTAATAGAATCATTTCTGTAGTCCTGTGCATCCATGATTGTGGGAATTCATCAAATACGCTGTACCGAAGTAACCAATCACTAAAAATATCTATGTTGGCCCACATTTGCTGCATGCTTGTGGGTGTGTTTGTGCACTTTCAATCGGGAGGAAACACGCGAGAAGGTTGTCGAGTAGATAGCTAGAGAGTAAAGGGAAGGTGGCAAGGAAGACAAGAATGAATGGGGATGAAGACAGCCGCCGTTCCACCACACTGCCAGCTGGGGAGCGAGCAGCTGGTGGCTGATCTGAACTGGGCTGCCTGTTGGCTGTGTGTTTCAGTAACCCAAGAAAACAGAGAGGTGCTCGTCCGCACTCGCACACACCGGCAAACACCATAATTTGAAAAGAAATCGAATCTCTCTGCGAGGGTCTGGAGAAAAAGAAGTAGAAGAACGGCAGAGACTATGTTGTGTGATATTATAGCAATGCCTGCACGTGACCTCCAGGCGACAGCTGTAAGCTGCTGCTACAGAAGAGATTGAGATTGAAGGTGGTCGGGCTGTAGTAGAACTGTGGCTCATGGCTCAGCTGTCTACCGGAACGTAACTGGCTCTTAAGTTTCTTCTGTTAACGGATATTTGTTGGGCGCCTTGACCTTCACAATGTGCGCTTCCACCTGCAGGAAGTACTCTGCTCATCCCGTCCGCTTACAGAATGCCCGCGGGCGTCATAAAGAGCAAAAGAAGATCTAATTTGTGCAACAAACAAATCTGGAGAATCGAACACTCTATTAATTGGCGGATTCGGTATAAAGTACAGTCATAGATTCAATACAACGAACTTCCAATTAGCGAAATCCTCTACGTAAAGGATTTGTATAATGTACATTGAAATTGGGAAATTGCAATCCTGACAAGACGATTTCTTATCAACGAATACCTCTTTAGCCTCCTGAGACCCAAGAGCCTAAAAGAGCCCAACACCATTGCTAAAACTACTTGAGACCTGGATTTTTTCGGATATTTAGGAATTAAGACCGAAGTGCCTAATACTAGTCACTTGCAAAAATTACCCTCGAGACCTGAAAATTTTTTGCGTATTTTTATGATCACGTAGTTACCCAGTGGTGCTACCTAGCGCTCGCTCCTCCAAACATTACGTGTGTCAATGAATTTTGAAGTTAAGTGACTAATACTAGGCACTTCGGTCTTACTTCTAGTCTGGTGACAAAGAATGTTGGGCCTCAAGCTGGTCTTTGCCGGTGTACTAGTAATAGTCACTCTGGTCTCTAATTAATTCAAACCATATTCAGCTTCAGGTCTCAGGAGGCTATAACGTATATTTTGCTAAATTATCGATTCTGTTATAGAAAATTTCAATTGTATTTCAGTCCGTGTTGCACTAACCAAAGAGAATTACCTAAAGACTACTATGTGATAGGAAAATTAATAATAGGCTTTAAGTAGCAGGTAAAAAGCTGTGAACTAATATAATGTTTTTCCTTCGCAGCCTTAGTATATTTTCGTGAGCTAATCAATTGGTGGAGGGTGCTTGTTTGCCTTCGTTCACAGTACTTTTTGTTTGAGTGCGAAAATAAAGTGATAATATTCATTCATCTATTTATTTTTTATTTAATAAAATAAAATGGAATTTAATCAATGGTAGAATCAATATGAAACTATAAAATATTCAATGTTAATTAACATGATAAACTTAGATTAAACTACATAAAGTAGATATGAAACAAAAATATGTCAGTTTTTTGAAAGTTCAAAAGTCAATACAATTTTCAAATTCACAGTTTTTTGTTTTCGTACCCGATCAAAAAATATTGTTCTCCTTTATAAACAAGCTACAAATATTACCTTTGCTCCGCTCTGATTTTGCTTCTTGAACAGAATATTTCTTCTCATCAATTGCAGCTTATCGGGGAGAAGGCGCAACTTTGCTATTCAGGAGCGTGTTCCTGTTTACTTTATTGCTTCTGTAAGACTGTTTGAGTTTTAGTTAATACCTGAAGTGGTGGTGAGTTACCTTGGTTACAACGTTTTGATAAGTGTGTAGGCAACAACATAAAAAACTGTCAAAAAGAATTTTTTCAGGGTTGAATAATGCTATATTGAGAGTCATTATTTTGTGATCATTGCCAAACCTCTAAATATTTCAATTTAAATTTCAATTTATTTATTGTCAACAATACATAATAAAACATTCATATATTCAGACAAAAATCACATCACTTCTTATCATAATAATGAATATCTACATAAAACATCATAAATGAAATAATTGTTACATCCCTCTTTAAGCAAAGCTTGTGCTGAGGGATGGTGCATCTCTAAAATGCCAATATCATATAAGACATTGAATTAAAAAATAACATGTATACTACAAGAAACCTAAAAAAAACTGTTCTGAAATCTGTTCTGCTCATTATACAAATGTTAGTATAGGCTATTGGTTTAAAAGATACAATTGAATATTTAAAGCAAAATAATAACAAAATTGATACCTAAAAAACACGTCTAGTTTTCTATTATTATTTTAAATGAAATCTTCATTATAATACAAAATTGTGAAAATATAAATTTCAACACAATAATATTATAGTAATTAATTACATTATGCACTTTTCCATTACCTGCCTGCACTATAAATCTTGCTATTTATAATTAAAATTGTGTCCACTTTGAACTATTCTCTTTGATAAAACAATCGAAGGCACTGTCTAAATGATTTGTGAGTGGAAAATATCAATGCTGATTGAGAATCTACTGAATTTGCTATCCATCACACACCAAATTCGAAGATTTTTTATTTTACTTGATTTTTTTCTTTGGAAAAATGATAATTCCAAAAGTGATTCTGAAAAGTTGAAAATGTTCACGAAATCTTTTTGTGTCAATATTCTTATCCAATTAGAATGGGGTTTTCAATTTTGAACACAGATGATGAAATGAAAACAATAAATTCATGAATAATGCATTAAGACCAGGGTATAACGTAAAATGCTTAAAATAGATGAGATAGGAGAAATATTGCTACCGATACAAAAAGTCCTCAATTCCCAGGAAAAATGTAAATTAACAGATTTAATAAATCTTGAGTAGGAAACCTGCTGTGTCATTGGATGATTCAAGAGTTTCACAAAAAGCTACCTTGTCAACGAACCTGTGGCCTCTAATCTTTCATTCGCAAGAAATAGTTGAAATTTATCTTTGGAAAAAGTGGTTGAGTAATCAGAGTCGCGATCACTCACGTTTTCGGCATGGTTCAGTCAGTGCTCGTGATTTTCTCACGCTCATTTTTTCCCCATATTGAGACGCATAGTAACAACAGATAGTTGCTGTGCCTCATTATGAATTATTTATTAGCCAAAAAATATCACGATATTGCTCAAGTTGTAGTAAAACTAAGGAAATAATACTGAAAATCTCTTATAATTAGAAAATATCCACGAATGGTGACTAACAGGCTCATAGATATAGACCAACTTTTTAATTAAGATTAAACTAAAACTGAAATTTATAACTGAACCCAATGTAATCATCCTTCATCGAATGTCAACAGGAAAATTTCTTGATACGAGAACTATTGGAATTTTTACTGCTTCAAAAATAATGGGCCGTAGGCTTACCCTATTTTTCGAGAGTCAACCCCGGATAGTCCGTGATTGATGTGTGCGGGTGGGGTTGCTGGTCAGCGGCCACGTCTTGAAAAATTGAATAAATAGGGAATGTAATGAGCTTACTTAATCAGAACAAATGACTATCAAAAAAACTATATAGCCTATACCCTGTAATACATAAAAACTTTGAGTATTAAAGATTTAATTTGAGTCGAAGTAAACAACTCAGGCTATACGAAAAATGTCCTTTCCTTTCCATGCCTTCCTTTCTATTTTTCCTATTTTTCGATAGCCAAATTTCCGATAACCTCGTACGCCAGCTCGAAACCCGGACTGTCCAGGGAAATCCCAGACGTATGGCTTTGAAATACCCCACTGCCTACTAGAATTTTTCATTTCAGTATATATATAAATTATTATAGTCGTAACTCATGATCACACTAAACCATTAGCTTACAATCCCAATACAAAATACGGTATAAAATGGGTTAGTATTTCATAACTAAAGAACAATGAGTAACCATCAAGAAAATATTGACAATTGGTTGCTTAAATATTGACTTTTTCATTCTAAACAGAAACATATCTTTGAACAAATTGCAGTTATTAATAGCTAACATTTGTAGAGGAACTATGATGAAGTTCAGCTACACCAAGTGCTAACTCAGTTTCTTAACATTTTTGTGTTTCAATAGGCATTATAATTAATTTAATTTGATGCAAATTGGAACGTTTGTCTTTTAAAGAACGCTGTCAATTTCAAATTTTATTGTTCAGTAATATCCACACTATTCAGCAAACTTTATTTCAACATTACTCGACAAATCCTAATTCTAGTGAAGTATTTCACTGCTATCTCACCTATTTAACAAACTCGAATTGATTGATTAATGCATATACTGTATCTAGAATATCAATGATGTCTCTATCTCTTTCAATTACTCAGTAAATGCAAACTCCTACTTTCCACGGAGAAATACATTTTGAAATAGTTTTCTATTCCCAGACTAATGGCAAATGTCCAGGAATGCCAAAAATCCCCGTCGTCGAATTTACTACAGTATTTCTAAACTGAATTAAAACTGGAATTTGCATTTTATCTACATACTGAATGGATACAGAGTAGCGTCTCTAGCCAAAATCATTCCCCGTTTCTCGTGGAATAAGAGCTTTTCATAGAGTACCGCAATAATTTTATCAGAACTTTAACACAAAAAGATTAATATTGAAATAAATTTTTAACAAATTTTAACTTCTTCGTAATTTAGTCCTCGGTTCTTGGATGTATTCTGTTACCCGTTATGATAACATTTACTCTTTTACATTGATTTCACTATTGTTTGTGAAATGTCTGTGTTGTCAAATTCCAGTATCGCTATAGAGCACTTTAAAAGAAAGTCACGAACTCCCTCTCCTGGATCACTAGCTTTTTGCTTTTCTAGTGATGAGAGTAGGAAAAGTAATGTAACAATTAAATAAATATTCATTTTATTTTTTGGATGATGTAATTATACTCAATATTTAGTATAAATTGTAATTTTGCTTAAATGAGAATTTTTATTTTTATTTTGTTTTTGTTCTGTCGTGGAACTTTTTTCCGTCAATCGCGATCTCAAACAAATTTTTTTACAGCACTAGAGAATAGAACAGGTTAGCCAGAGCCGGAATCTCAGTTTATGTAGCCTACCTGTGTTATCAATCATAAATGATTCTGAGCTGTCCAATTTTCTGAGAATGCATATCATATTTCTGCCACAAGCATGCTCGTTTTCCCTTGAAAATACCTGTAGTTTCCAAGTTGACTTTGGCACATCAATCACTCTGAACTAGACATTTTGCAACTAATTGCTGTCATAATGCCACAATACATCAAGAAACTTTTTCAAGACTGGTTATTGTTCTAGCTCACAGCCAATGAAATCCTCTAGTTTTTTTCTCAGATCAAAAGTAGACCTAGACCAATCTATAAACTTTTCTGATATAAATATAAAGAATGTAGCCTTACTGCCTACCATGATATAAAAATGTGAATGTTTATTTTTTTGCGGAAACCAGTCTATAGTTATATAGGGGGTTTCAAGCCTATTCTTTGCTTCCACCAATAAGTTATGTAATCTCTCAAATACTAGAATATATTAATAGTCAAATATTCTACAAAAAATGCAATGAAATTTGGATTGAGCAATTCCGAGCTCAACGGATCTATACTGTACATTTATTATGGTGCGATAGATCCAAATTCTAGCAGATACAAGGATGAATTTCGGGGCATAATTATGAAATATTTTTCACATTCTCTTAGCTAACACCTTGGATAGATTAAAGACATCCCCATCCTCATACATTGTAGATTGGTTTCTCTAATCTTTATCCAACGCAACACAGTCTCTCACCCTCTCGTCTATGTAGCATCACTTAATTAAAGTGGGATACACTAAAGTAGCCACCTCTAAGATTGATGGCTTAGCAAGCCTCGATCAACGAGTCCGCAATTTGAGCTTACCCAACTGTGGGCTGATGGCAACCCACGAAATCCAAAAAACACACATTGTGAGCTTTCGTACCTACATGCAAGAAAATACCAATAAACATTGAGTGTTTATGCCTTTTAAGTTTGAATGTACAGAATCACCAACACAACCTTAAGACTAGTTTTTTTAATTCCCTCGTTTTCAAATAAAATCATAGGTATGACTGTAGAAATTTTCACTGATTAGTTCTTAGTTTTATTTTAGTGAAGATGCTGCTTCGCACCAATTTTTTGGTCATTATAATAACAAAGATTTTTAATTTACCATAAAATTTAAAAAAATGTCTACATACTGTATTGTATCACTGATCGACAAATAAAGGAGTATTCATGAATAACTTACATATAGTTACTTGGGCTGGGCTTGATAGACAAATGAATAAGGCTACCATAAGACTGATTTAGAAAGACATTTATTAATAAGACCAATTGGAGTTTGAATGTTGGAAGTGAAAAGAATCTCAAGTGTGTGTAATAAAGCATTACCAGCGTATGAATCTTATACGTTTATTGAGCCCATGTAATTGAATAAGGTTGCCTGTAATTCTCGTTCTCCCGTAAATTGTATATTTTAACAAAATAAGTGCGTGAGCTCGACCCCAACCTGCACCGAATTTTTTAATAAGAGATAGATGTGGCCGGATTCTATAGCATCATTCTAATTCGTTGATTACGATTCATCGAAGGAATTAACCAGTTCTATTGAGCCTGGAAACCAAATTATTAGCTGTGCAAGTATTAGCTTAAAACACAGTGGAAGAGGTATGCAGAAGGTTGGGCAGTCTGTAAACGCATTAATTACCAAAGGATTGGGAGCAGCTGCTTCCTAAATTACAGAGGAGGTGCCGTGGGTCAGGTCGGTCGCCTACTGGTGTGCACGTTTGTTCTCAGTTCTTTAATTTCGCTCGTTATCCAGGGTAATGCTGGACAGTGACTGAACTGAAGTGACCTTAGGCTACCGCTACGACTACATGCCATCAAGGTTTTCGTTTTAATTGCTTGTATGGTCAGTATCCAACTGAATAAACTAAAATAATAAATACAATGAAAACACTATATGAAGATGTACCTGTCGCAAACACATACACCTACAGCTCCCGAATCAGTAGTATAATGCAAGAATTGAATCTTATCAATGTGAATACGTCACTCTAGTTTTCAAATATGTAGCTACTTTGTTATCCCGGTGTTTTTTTTCAGCTCCATATTGTTATGTGAATCCGTCACTCTAGATTTTAATACTGTAGCTACTTTGCTTTCTCGGTATTTTTTGCTCCATATTTTTTGCATAAGTTTCTTGCTGATGATGCCGACGTAGCCCAGACTAAATAGTACAATAAAAGGCCAATAATTAAATTGTACATGAGACTATAAGACTTGTGCTTCGGTAATGAGATGAATGAAGATACACTGATGCTAGAATGATGAACCTACAGTTCTAGGTGGGTTCTGAACCAACGTGAGTAATAATGGAGTGAATAACGTCATGTAATAGAAGCTGATCACTTATCCAAGCACAGTCCCGAGGGCACAAGTTGATGAATTTGAATTATTGACCGATGTAGGAGATTGAATCATGAAATGGACAGACGTAGAGGGAATCTGGGAGCCAACAATTATAGTATTCAACAAGTTATGCTTGGGTGAGAAAATTCTATATGATTAAATAATAATATTATATTGATGGTGGAAATAATCCGAGGATATTACAATTATTGACAATTGATTTGGATTTTTAGGATAACAAGAGCACTCATCGAACTTCCCCATTCCAAAAGTCTCCAGAGCATTTGATTGAATTGAATTGAGAATCCGAAATTCATTTCAAAATATTATGATATTAATTTCTGGAACAATCAGAATTCATCTGGTCATATTCGGGAAACTGGGGTTCACAAAAGAATAAGGAATTAGTTGAAAAGTGTAGTAATCAAATTTCAAGCTAGAATACATCTTCTTATTAGAGAAAGATTTTGTAATTGTTCTACTTCAATCGGAAGAGAGTAATAGGCGGTTTTCAGCAATGTCAACCGATGAACAGTGAAAATTTGTTAACAAAATATGACATTGATTGGAAGTTGACATTATAAGGAGAGGTTTTCACACAAGAAAAGACTATGTCTTCCTGCTCTATCTTCTGTAAAACAGAGAAGTCAAAAGACACGTGTACATTCTACTGAAAAACAGAGGAGTCAAAAAACATGAGCACATTCTACTAGGATCCGTTCAAATAATGACCAATATGACAACTGTGTCTTTTCACATTTCATCTCGTTAATGCATCCAGATTTCTCGTCTTTGGTTGCAGCTTGTTCTCTATACCAATAGCAGAAGAAGAGAAGAAGTGAAGTAAGAGATTAGAACAGCTGTCTGCGTTGTAGACGTTTGGAGCGCAGCTGACAGAATATTTCTGGCCTGCGCCTGAAAATCCGAAGAAGGAGAAGAAAGTCTGTTGAATCTGAGGAAGCAGATGACGAACGCCTGGTGGTACAGGTGAAAAAGAACGAAGAGAGGATGGTGCAGGATGAGGAGGAGAGTTCTGCAGCTGCCTTTACTCCTCCAATCGCAGCACTCCGAGATTCAAGCCCTTATGTTCATCATTCTCCAAGTGATTCTCTGTTCCATTCAGTAAGATGTTGCTGTAAGCTCCCCTTATAATCAATTGTTTCCATTCAACAACTGGATTAGGAAGAGGAAAGAAAGAGGATAGGAATGGATGCTTTAGTATTTATCATGTTTTTCGCCAAATATCACAGCTGACCACTTTTACAATATCATGGTACGTCAAACACCATTGTTCGAGGATCTAGGATTTGAGCAATACCACTGGTATACTAGGCTTAGTGGGTTCCACTGTATATAAATACAAACAAACCTCCCGAATTTTACCTTATAGAGTACAACATTTTTTTTTTACTTTTAGAAATCTAAATAAATTTATTGTTTTGAGTTCTCATTATTTTTTCCTCTACGTAATTTTGGGCGGTGTTTACTTTTTATTCTCCCAAGATCAAAACATTCTATCGGTTATTAACCTATGGATAAAAGTAATTGCGATTTCCAATAATTATGAAAACAATTAGGTAGTAGAATTTTATGAACTTTGGAATCATTCGACATTGAATGGTGTGAGTCCACTATTTTTATGATGATGAAACATTATTTTCGCTGATTATATTACGCTTCGCTTCAAAAAGTAGGATGAACACATGATTTTCCAAGTTAATACTTTTCATATATATAGATATTCTACTGGAGAACTTTAGAAAGAAAAATAGGAAAATTGATTTCGATTGTTCTTTCGACAGGACTGAAATCTAGGAAACTAGAGACTTCATTTCGCTTTTAGAATACTGTATTGTCTTTCTTCTGGAAAGAGAAGCTTCATCCCTTTATAATATTCATATTCAAGTTCCTTATTTTATTTCAAGTTCATTTCTCTAAAACTTCCCATGAATCGTCAAGTCTTTTCCCAGATCACTTCGGTGTGTTCAGTCTCTCATAGAGATTTCTCTTACTATATTCTTGATAACAAGTTACTCCAAAGGTACAGCAAATACAAAAGAGACTCCAACTGCTTATTTATGCTGTCCACAGCAAGAGACATCGCAGTATTCAAGGCATCAATCTTAACTTCAGTCTTCCAATCGCATCGGTGACAGGTTAGATAGAAGAGAGACAACAGACAAGACCGAGTTCGCAATGAGCGAACCAGTCTTTGATATCAAAGACTTGCAGGGTTGCATTCATTCAACTCAACTCAACGTAGATACTGGCTGTTGCTCTTCTTATAGTTGAACCATAGACAATAATGATATATACCAGGGATGCGCAACCCGCGGCCCGCATAGAATGATAAGAAAGAAGAATCAAGGACAGAAATCAAGAAAGGAAAAATACATTACATAAAAAGAAAGAAAAATCAAAGGCAGTGTATATTAAAAATATTGTATTTCACTGACGTCCGCTGGCTATCACGTGAGAAAATGATGGAGAGATTTTTTCATCTGAAATCACATACTAAATTTTTTGACACAAAAAGGCAAAGAAGTTCCTGAATTGAAGGATCCTCAATGGTTGAGCGATTTTGCTTTTTTGACTGATTTGACTGGTCATCTCAATGATCTTAACACCCGCCTTCAGGGGAAAGACAATTTAATTAACACACTGATTCAAAACATCAAAGCTTTTGAAATGAAACTAAGCCTTTCTGCCATGAAAATCAGTTGAATAAATGCGATCTAAGTTATCTCATCACTTTCGCAAGCTATCAACTGCACATCCAACAAGCGTCGGAAAATATAGTACCGCAATAGCTGAACTTAAAGGACAAATTGAAGAACGTTTCCGTTACTTCAAGGAGCAAGAAACATTAATCTCTTTTCAAATACATTCACTGCAGTTGTCGATGATTCCCCGCCACATATATGCAGATGGAACTTATTGACTTTTTTTTTTTTTTTTTTGAGGATGAAGCCCACATAGTTCTGAGACCTGTGCGTGGGTAATGAGTTGGATGATGGTGATTTATGAGTTGGACCTACAGTTTTAGGTGAGTTCCGAACCACCGGGAAGTGATTTTCAGCAGAGAACATTGTCCAATCTAATCGGTCACCGTTACAAACAGGACCAATCTAATCGGTCACCGTTACAAACAGGACCTACGAGAACGCAGCTTATCTATCTGATTGAACAGATACCTGCTACGGCTCGCGGCTATCACTTCCCTAACTCAACACTAAGGCTCCTATTAGACTTGGTCACCAGGCGACGTCACCGGTGACGTCACCGGTTACTGTACGCGCAGCCAGCCACGTCACCAGTAAAGTCACCAGGACTGAGGCCAACACCCAGTTCCCCCACTCCAGTGTCAAAATTAGCCAAAACAGCGCCAAAATTTCCATAAACTTCTAAAATATAACATAAAAGAAATACTTGAACAATCTAATATAAAAACTGACACTGTATTTCAGTAAAAGTGAGTGTAAATCAATTGAATTGAAATACAGTGTTATATTTGATATTAAATAGAATTTCTTATCAATTTTATAAAATATTTGGTGTCAACTTCAAAAGATTACTTGTATGAAATTTGAAATTTTCTCAGTTTAAAGTAAATACTTTATTTTAAACTTTTTAGTATGTGAGTACTAAAATAATGTTTAAATAATGTTAAACATTATTTTAATAAAAATTAAATATTGTTTGAGAATCATTTCATTGAAATCAGTTTCTTTTTTTGTTTTAAAATTTGTTTTATTTTCAATACAATTTGTAAGAAGATTTGGTTTTGAAAAATGTTTACTAATGTCAATTGTCTTTGCCAGTAACACATCTCCATTATTATTATTATTATTACAGTTAGTGATTATTGCAATTATTTTATAGTCCTGGTAGTTAATTTATTAATTTACTTTAGTAGAAATAATGACTGCAATGGCTGCAAACTCAAGTAATGTATAATATATAAAATTAATAAAACATAAAGGAACTCAGTAGCTAATATAGTGATAAATTCTACTGTAATCCAAAACCTGTGAGTTATTAAAATCAGAATCATGCTTTGAATATACAGATGAAGTAAAACACGTTTTTTTACTTACCTTAAAGTAACTACAAGTTTTTCTTCTGGAGAAACACATTTCCTCATTCTCGTATTTGTTCCGGTAATGTCCACTTTTATTAGAGAAAGCAGTTCAAAAAAGGAGGATTTTGACATTCTCATGTAATTGAAAAACTTGTTTTCATCAGCACAAAGTTCGTCAAAAATCGTATAAAACAATCCTTTTGTTTCTCGAAATGATAATATCGGATGCACGTGCATTTTCCTTGCCCGTCTCCTTCTTTTCCTCAACAAAAGAGCAAGAAGCAGCATCTCTTCATATGTTTCCGACATGACCGCTCACTACACTAGCTTCAAACAAACTGAACTTGCAGAACACAAAAATAAATACAGTAGTGACCCAACATTGGTGACTGTGTGTAATACATGTCATTTGATTCAATACCCAGCGATAATTCTTGGTCACCAGTGGTGATTCGTCTGGTCACGGGAAAGGGTCACCAGTCGGTCACCAAACGCTGGAGACGTCACCGGTGACCCTAATGTAATAAGCGCCATAAGAACTAGTGCCCAGCGACTAGTCAGATCACCGGTGACGTCACCGGTGACGTCGCCAGGTGACCAAGTGTAATACGGGCCTAAAGCTATCACTTCTGCAACTCAACACTAAAGGAAAAATTTGACAGTGTTTGAATCCATGAGTTTTATTCTAAGTATTTCACAAAGTCGGATATCCTGCCATCCGTCAACACGCTCTAAATATAATGTCAATGTTCGGTAGCACTTACTTGTGCGAACAATTGTTTTCAAGAATGAAAATTGTGGAGTCGAAATCAAGGAATCGCATGACTGACAGTAATCTGCAAAATAGTTTGCGCAACGCAACTTCAAATTTTCAAGAACAATTTGACAAATTATTATTTACTGAAAAGCAAGGACAGTCTTCCCATTGAAAAATTACACAAACTAGAAAATTATAAAAACCTTTATAAAATATAAATAAGTAATAATTATAAATATAGAACTAATGACTTAACTTATTCAAGTTCAAACACTGTCTTATTGAGCATATTGAAAAATAATAATAAATAATTATGAAACTATGATCATTTTTGAAATTGTTATACCTTTTTATTTCATACTTTTTAGTGCGGCCCGTGAGACGAAATAGGTCATTAATGAGGCCCACTGCTTTCAAAAGGCTGCGCACCCCTGATATATACCAATATTGATATAGTTTAATCAATCTATGATTGAGCTCAAACTAAGTGAGCTACATCAGCGTAATATTCGTTTTCATTCCCTACTTAAGCGATACGTTACAGAGGAAACCTGTGTGAATTCAGAGGTCCGCAACCGGAACTTTTGAAATTCGGCATCAAACTTTAAAATCATAGTGTTTCCAGCACAAACAGTCTGATTGCTTTGATTCTCTTTCTAGCTCCTGATAAATTTTGATCATTTATAAACTTTGACGATTGTCTGAAAAGATTAATTATCTGATATTTTTCGGCCGAGGCTGAGAGAGGCGAGATGTTGTATCAAGTCCAAAAAGACTGTACACCTTCAAATTCTGAAATTTGTTATTTTTATTTGTTTTATGTATTTATTGTTTTATTGTATTTATTGTTCTATGTAGTTTCATAAATGCTAACGTATTTATCTGAGAAGTCTTGGACATAAGCATTATAGGCAATTAATCAATTAGAAACATATATAATGTAATTATTATCATCTTGAATAATTAAAATACGTCCAATCACGAAAAAAAAAATTTTCACGTTGATCTCAAATTCCTAATGTTTTAACTGAAAAGATTCAATTTTCTTGAATCAGTTTAAACCAAATAATCGGCTACATAGGGTCAGTCACTCATAGATAAAATGGATGATAGTAAACGCAATGTGAACAGTTTGTTCTCAGGAATGTTCTAGTCGTAGCTTACGAGAAAGACCTTTGGAACATCTTCGAAAATCAAATAGAAGGCCCGGTAGGTTTCATCATAGCTTCGCGTTTATTAAGTAAATTTCAGATGAGATAAAGCGGAATGGAACTCGACTTTATAATGAGGAGAGGGACAGAGGCCGATACTGAGATGGAAATAGAAAAATTGAGCGGGAAAAGAAGTGAGACAAACTGATATAAGTGCACGCGATAGAGTGAGAGGAGGTGCGAGAAGATAGTACGAAGGAGTAGGCGGGACTGGAAAAGGTGCGTGAGCTCGATGATGATAATGATGATGATGATTCTCTCTCTCCCAATCTTGTAGTGCTGTATTAGTTAGTAGTGATAGTGTGAGTAGTGTCTGAGAAGATTCTTAGCCCGCCGAGACCAACCGACCAGTCCACCAACCGTGATCAAGAAAGCCAACTTATTCCCACGGCTAATGTCAACCACTTATCTTAACAAACGTATCGCCTTCCAACTATGTAATTACATTAAATACTTTTAAACGTCTCCTATCGTACCTCCTCACCTTTGCTACTACTGAAGTCTATTGTTTTTTTCATCTATCGATGTTTTATTCATGTCATGAACAAGTAACAGTAATTAAAAATGTAAAATCAACGTGCAAAATAGAGCAGGGATGATCAAACTGGATGATTCACATTTGTATCTTGAGACTATCTGGAAAATTGATGTAGATATATTCAATAATGAGCTCGTGGAAGACTGGTACAGATTATCAACAATCTTGGGACTGAGACCTATCCAAACTGGAAGAGACTGCGGATTGAGATGGAGAGCCGCTGTACAATCAAATAATAATTAAAGTTGAAGAAAACGATTCTTACCAAATAATAATATTGATATTATTATTTTCTTCAACAAATAATCAGTAAATGGATTTCAATTGAGGAACGGCATCTAAGGAGACTCATTTTCACTATCAGGTTTTGTCAGCGTTAATACTTTGACGCGTTCCTCTCATTTGATGTCTTGTACGGGACGTTATCAGGCAATTGGAGGATTTCAAGCGCAGTTGTAGGCACAACATTATTCATTCAATTCTTTCTCATCAGACAAATATCACTATTACTAATTGATCATCTCCATACATTGAGACGAGCTATTTTGAAGTTGGTGAGAAAATTTTGATGGTGCATCCAAACTTCAATAAGACAGGCCAATTGGCCGGTTCCATTTTCCATATGCATGGAAATGAAGGCTTTAAATTCATGAATAGGAAAGAAGTTCCAAATGTTAAGTGTCTATCAATAAGTTGGATGTATTATTATTATTGTTGTTGTTTTTGTTGGATGTATAATATGTGTTGGATGAGTTGACTGAGCTACGTTTTCTGCATGGAATTGAGTCAGGTAGTCATATTAATGCAATTCACGTGAAGTTCTCGCTTTTCGAGTTCAGCCGTCAGGAAAGATATATCCGAGAAATGTTAACTATTTTCAATCGTGTAGGTAGGTCTACTGAGAATTGGAATCGAAAAACCAGACTACTTATCTGAATTCTATAAATCTTAAAGAATATAAAAATTAATGCAAGCTTAGTAGCTTAGTACTTCAGATATCTAAGTGAATTGATGAACTTCATCTCAGACAAATAGCAATAACGTTGAGTTGATGTACAGGAAAAAGATGAAGAGTTGGATTCTTCAACTTTTTCTAGAACATGAACAGGTTGATAAATCTCGTATATGTCATACACGCTTCATTCAATCAGAAAGATACAGTTCAATCGCATTTAATGGACCGCTTCATACATTACAAACAGAGGATATCCATTCTCATTCTTGAAAGGAGAAGACTATCTCATAGAGCAAGGCAATAAACATTGAACCAACAAAGGTTAGTGCTCATGTTTTTCAACTTGAAGAAACAAAGTAAGTTTGTCTTGCAAATTCCAACATGAAGGAGGTACATTATTTATCGTGGAACAAGATAGTACTCTTATATTTTCTTCTAGTTACACAGCGTGACAAAGTTTTCAAACTGGAATAAGTTATTCCAGGTTGATATGATGATATGAATAAGACCAGTTCAACTTATACTACAGTATAAGTTATCGCTTGAGCTCATATGCTATTCTATGAGTTTACTTTTCTATAAGTATTTCAACTCACGAAGAAATTTCCACTTCAAAAAATATTTTAGTTTCATTATCAAAAGATCATGGAGTAAAATGAAATCACAGAATAGATACCAAGTTTAGTATCTATTCTGACAAAATGGACTCGGGTCTAGTGATAGATTAAAAAATAAAGGAGAATACCCTATCACATAGCCTTAATCAATCACAAGTGGAAACTATGTTGAGCTAAGTGAAGAGTTAAGTTGATACCGAATTTTCTCTGAACAACCCTTTTCAGAGGAGTTTATTTTCATTCGATACATAATAATAAATTTTTACAGTGTCTGTGTATAAATATTTACAAATTGATTACTCATGAACACCCCACTATATAAATATGTGCTGGGGTGAAAACATCATACATTATTATCATACACAAATATCATACATTATTCTATTCCTTAAATGTGGCATGATTCACGAGGATTCTAAGTTGCATAGAGAGAGATTTTTTGTTTGTTTGATTTTTGGAAAAAATTAAAGATGAGGGACAGTTTATGATTTAGGCAGTGAACACACGATATCCATTAATTTGTCTCTCTGTTTTTAGTTTCTCAAATAGAAATAGTTTTTTTCAACATATAGGAGAGTATTGGCACTCACTCGGGGAATTCCAGTAAAGAGTGGGTAACCTGAATAGAAAAATGTTGAAAGCTGAGCATCCGTCCAAAATGGTCATGGAAGTAGCCTATAATATCAAACACTGGAATGCGAGAACCCCTATCGGTCTCAGATGAAAGAGCATAATTTTTGTGATCAAATGAAAAATTCACCCAAGAAGGTCGAAATAAACAAATTTTCAAATGGAACAAAAACAAGATGAGAATGCAGATGGTACAAGAATTCGTTCGTTTCAGGCGAACTATGTGTTCACTTTTACTTACGAAATGACGCTGCATATCTCTGGAATATTTTTAAACTGGTTTCATTCGATTCCAATATGAAACTATTCAAATATATGTCAAATTACAGGGCCAGCGTCAAGAAGAAAAAAGACGTCTTCCACAAATTTTCCTCTTCGATGGGAATACATAGATGGGAAAAATGTCGCTCCAACGAGTGACATTTTCAAACAAGCACTTTGTAATACATTTTACGCCGTGGAAAACATCCTGATCCTTTAGATATTCCAAGTCGGTATTTGTCTCCATGAGAATTTTTTAAGATCCGCAAGTTAATAGCCACCAAATATCTAATTTAGCCGAGAAGGTCTTAGCAAATTGAGAGCAAAAACTTGCATCCAATTATTCCAGAGAACTTTTCTCCAGATTTGATCTGGTTTGCTTTAGGCCAATATTTGAAAGTAGGCTCATATATTTTTGCAATATTGAATATATTGCACCATCGTGATCAATCAATCACGGAGCTTGAAGCTCGTGCGCGGGTGATGAGATGAAAGGACGACAGCAAAACTATGAAAAAATTGAAACTTTGTAGTCAAAAAGTGCAATGGTAAAGATATGGTTCTACTTAAGATGGACATTTATTCACGGTGCTAATAATTAAAAAATAAAAATCTAGTTTTTTGAAAATGTTTGCATTTGTCACATGTTTCTAGGTATTGTTGCTGCGTATGATGTAATTTATTTCTATTATACCAATAACTGTTTAGTATAAATAATGTTTCCTACAAAACTTATCAATGAGAAATACATTGAATTTATTCATTTACTACATATAATTATATATATATGATTATAGCCTCAGTTAATTTATATTGAAAGTTGATATTAACATTTACGATAAACTTTTTAACGACTTGCACTCAATTTTAATAGAGGATAGCGTGGGGATTCGAAAACCTTTCAGCCTAAGAAAGTGAATATTTATTTAATACTAGCTATTGTGCCCGTCCTTCGTACGGATTATGTTTAGAAATAAGACTTTCAAATAAGAATTTCGGCTTTTTTGATAGCAACGATCATGAAGTCCCATTCATACGATACAGTTTTTTTGCGGTACGGTTTTTTTACTGTACGGCGTCAACTGTACTGTGATGTTCACACGGTCCGGCTTTGCTGCTTATCTTATTGCTGTGCTCTCCTCCTTCTTCCATTGCGCTTCCAGTTCAGTTTTATTTATTCCAGTCCAGGATTTTTTTATTTGTGTAAGATTTTTTTAAATAAGTTTCTTACTGAAGGTTTCTCTTAAATTTTGATCAAAGTACGCAAATTCTGGTTTCAATATTCTACACATTTTTCTCTCATTATTTTTATATTAATCTTAAGTCTTGTCCCACAAGGCGGGTCTCTCATATATTAGAGAAATTAAATTTTCACAATTAATATCTTCCACTTCTGGACACTGGAATTCACTAATAAGAAGATCAATGCTGAAGAATATCAATGAAGAAGATCAATGCTGACGATCTGAAGACTGCTTCCAGCGTAATAAGCGTATCGTTTGAACATATCCATTACCGGTACAATACATGTGCCACCGGATACGGATAGTTATTTTGCGGTACAGCTGATTTTAGTGATACAGTTTTCGAAGACAAAACCGAATGTAGAAATCGGCTAGAACAGCTTTTTTTACTGGATCCAGTCGAAACAGTATTGTGTGAACATACAATATGAAATTTACATGCAAACGAAAGCACTGCAAAATAACTGATACAGCAAATTTACTGTACCGCACAAGAACTGTATCGCGTGAACGGGCCCTTAGTAAACAACTTAGAATGTAAACAATTTAGTGAGAGGCATCAGAGAGAATATTTTTTGAGAACAGCTGATTGATATATCATGATAAATTACGTGATTTTTTCTAACATGGTAATAATAGTGCTACCTGGCGAATTCCCAAGAGCCTGGCACAAACCGAACCTTCCTAAAATGTTAATTTTTGTTTCGATAAATTGAAATTAGAAAATTTTGTTTTTTTCAACAAAGAAATAATTGATAAAACATAAGATGAGCTTTAATTCACCAGACATATGTTTCCTAAAAGACTGCAATGCTCCGACTACACAAGTCTGCAGACAGCGTAAATAACGCCGCGAAGGGCCCACCATTTATATTTGAGAACAGCTGATTGATATATCATGATAAATTACATGATTTGTTCTTATTCTTATGTGGTAATAAATAAAATTAGAGTTTTGTCTGTACATTTATCAGAATTGTATATTTTTTGGTTATTTTTACGTTTTATACATTAAATAAGCCGAAAATAGTCTTATCTCACTTTCTGTCTGTCTGTCTGTCTGTCTGTCTGTCTGTCTGTCTGTCTGTCTGTCTGTCTGTCTGTCTGTCTGTCACGGCTGCAAAGGTATTTTTCGCGGCCTTCTCCTCAAAAACGAGAGCATCGATCGGGATTTTAGTTATTGAACAGTATTGAAAACATTATTGACAATGTCTTTAGCTAAAAAAAATTAAATTAACTTATTTTTTAACAGAGTAATAAACGTTTAAAAACCAAGTACTGTGCGATTTTGGATACATTTTCCGCGGCCTTCTCCTCAAAAACGAGAGCATCGATCGGGATTTTAGTTATTGAACAGTATTGAAAACATTATTGACAATGTCTTTAGCTATAAAAAACTAAATTAACTTTTTTTTCAACAGAATAATAAACGTTTAAAAACCAAGTATTGTGCGATTTTGGATACATTTCTTCCAAGTTTTATTACCACATAAGAATAAGAACAAATCACGTAATTTATCATGATATATCAATCAGCTGTTCTCAAATATAAATGGTGGGCCCTTCGCGGCGTTATTTACGCTGTCTGCAGACTTGTGTAGTCGGAGCATTGCAGTCTTTTAGGAAACATATGTCTGGTGAATTAAAGCTCATCTCATGTTTTATCAATTATTTCTTTGTTGAAAAAAAAAACAAAATTTTCTAATTTCAATTTATCAAAACAAAAATTAACATTTTAGGAAGGTGCGGTTTGTGCCAGGCTCTTGGGAATTCGCCAGGTAGCACTATTATTACCATGTAAGAAAAAATCACGTAATTTATCATGATATATCAATCAGCTGTTCTCAAAAAATATTCTCTCCGATGCCTCTCACTGAATTGTTTACATTCTAAGTTGTTTACTAAGGGCCCGTTCACACGATACAGTTCTTGTGCGGTACAGTAAATTTGCTGTATCAGTTATTTTGCAGTGCTTTCGTTTGCATGTTCACACAATACTGCTTCGACTGGATCCAGTAAAAAAGCTGTTCTAGCCGATTTCTACATTCGGTTTTGTCTTCGAAAACTGTATCGCTAAAATCAGCTGTACCGCAAAATAACTATCCGTATCCGGTGGCACATGTATTGTACCGGGAATGGATATGTTCAAATGATACGCTTATTATGCTGGAAGCAGTCTTCAGATCGTCAGCATTGTTCTTCTTCATTGATATTCTTCAGCATTGATCTTCTTATTAGTGAATTCCAGTGTCCAGAAGTGGAAGATATTAATTGTGAAAATTTAATTTCTCTAATATATGAGAGACCCGCCTTGTGGGACAAGACTTAAGATTAATATAAAAATAAAGAGAGAAAAATGTGTGGAATATTGAAACAAGAATTTGCGTACTTTGATCAAAATTTAAGAAAAACCTTCAGTAAGAAACTTATTTTAAAAAATCTTATACAAATAAAAAAATCCTGGACAGGAATAAATAAAACTGAACTGGAAGCGCAATGGAAGAAGGAGGAGAGCACAGCAATAAGCAGCAAAGCCGGACCGTGTGAGCATCACAGTACAGTTGACGCCGTACAGTAAAAAAACCGTACCGCAAAAAACTGTATCGTCTGAACGGGGCCTAAGCTGCTAACAACTTCATGATCGTTGCTATCAAAAAAGCCGAAACATATTTAGTCTTATTTCTAAACATAATCCGTACGAAGGACGGGCACAATAGCTAGTGTGGTAATAAAACTTGGAAGAAATGTATCCAAAATCGCACAATACTTGGTTTTTAAACGTTTATTATTCTGTTGAAAAAAAAGTTAATTTAGTTTTTTATAGCTAAAGACATTGTCAATAATGTTTTCAATACTGTTCAATAACTAAAATCCCGATCGATGCTCTCGTTTTTGAGGAGAAGGCCGCGTAAAATGTATCCAAAATCGCACAGTACTTGGTTTTTAAACGTTTATTACTCTGTTAAAAAAAAATTTAATTTAGTTTTTTACAGCTAAAGACATTGTCAATAATGTTTTCAATACTGTTCAATAACTAAAATCCCGATCGATGCTCTCGTTTTTGAGGAGAAGGCCGCGAAAAATACCTTTGCGGCCGTGACAGACAGACAGACAGACAGACAGACAGACAGACAGACAGACAGACAGACAGACAGACAGAAAGTGAGATAAGACTATTTTCGGCTTATTTAATGTATAAAACGTAAAAATAACCAAAAAATATACAATTCTGATGAATGTACAGACAAAACTCTAATTTTATTTATATAGATTCTCTATTGAAATTGACTGCAAGTCGTTTAATTTTTCATAAAAAGTTGTTATTAACAACGCAGATCTCTATGGATCTAGAAATTCAAGAATTGAAAATTAATATTCTCGATAAAATCATGAGATTAGATTTCAAAGACAATAAATATAACACATCCTTTTATCCTGCTTCATCATGTCACACCCATTCTTATTCTGGACGAAACCATTTTGATGATAAACTTCTACTTTGCTTTCGTAATAAGTTGAATGGGCCACTGTTCATCATATTTAACTGGAGATAATAATGTATAATAAGGCCAGTAATGGAAAGAGCGTCCTATATTAAATTTGCTCCAGTGACGACAAAACTAAAGAAATACTTTACACTCGAGTGTCAAGGCACAGCTCCCCCGCATCCATGAGATAGCGAACAAACTTGTGTCGTAAATTCAGAACTGTTATAAATGTCGCTTCGTTTTAGGGTTCAAACGAGAGATGAGGAAGTTACCGAAAGTAAAAATACTGTTCGAGGGTGAGATGATCACGAGTGTATGTGAGCAACACACGCACAAGCGTGCGTAGTCGTAGTGAATGACATTTACTGTATCAGAGTTTACGAGCCAATGAAAACGAGAGAAATCTTCACTTTTCTTGATTGAATAATACAGAATGCTCGTATTCAGATCATTATAAAAAGTATTTTTTATGACGTCTAAGGATTATAATCTTCTAAAGTCCGGTATTAATGATGAAAATTTTTATGTTGGTTATTTTAATATAAACCAACAAGATAGGGATCAGTAATACTAATAATTAGTTTGTAATTATTACAACGCAGTTGAAGTTGTTCAGAATAAAAGTGATGTTTTGTGCATATATCTTTGACGCTTTCTTATAAAAGGTTTTCAAAAATACATTTTTTTAGAGAAGCACATTCATTTTTTGAGAAATTGTACAGCTTGTATGGAGTTCTTATTGAAGGAAAGTTTCAATACATAATAAATTAATACACTAACAAGGTTGCCGAACATTGAAAAATACTGTTTTTTTACTTATGAATTGAAACGTTCCTTCAATAAAAACTCCATACAAGCTGTACAATTTCTCCAAAAATAAATGTGCTTCTCTAAAAAAAGGTATTTTTAAAAACCTTTTATAAGAAAGCGTCAAAGATATATGCACAAAACATCACTTTTATTCTGAACAACTTCAACTGCGCCCACACAGTATCACAGTAGGCTACATAAGTATGTGACAATAATTAAAGATCAAAATATTTTGTGGATAATGCTGAGACGAGTTGTCCATATTTGTCTAGAAAACATGCTACAAAAGGCTTTGCAATAAGACAAAGGCCTGATCTCTGATGGATTGATAATAATGATCTTAGTATTCTCCCAGTTGACATTGCATTAGGCTGCATAATTTGTAGACGTATTCTAACTAAATTGAATAATATAGAACAGAATAAAACGGTTATATAAATAAATAAATAAATTTATTTTGTCACGTTAAGCTGCATCTATCGAGCTAGGCTCGCTCAGCATGTGACAAGTCAATTCACTTCAACTAAACTAATTCATCAGCCATTCATCAAGCGTTCGTTCATCTATAAAAACATATTAAAAAAAAAAACAAATTTATTCAACATTTTGTCTCCGAAAAACCCCATAACATTCAGCCAGAGAGTAAGGACAGGCATCAATAAGAAACTTCCTGAGTTCCTTCACGAATTTGTCTTGACCGTAACCTTTTAAAACTTTGGGCAAACAATTTAAAATCTTTATATCCGAATAGTGCGGCGCCTTCTCGATCAGAGTCAGCCTATGCATGGGGTACCGAAGTTGTATGGGTGAGCGATTATGTTATTTTCATAATTACTATGGTTCTTATGTGAATGCACGGCAAGCTCAAAAAAATACAGTGCCGGCATTGTAAGCAGTCCTAATTTTCTGAAAATCGGTCGACATGACTGCCCTGCACTAATTCCTTCAATTATTCGCAACGCTTTCTTCTGCAATCTGAATATTGCATTGATATTTCCCTTGCTACCACCCCAGAATATCACACCATAACGAACCTGGGACATAAAATACCCATGATAGACCGCTAAGGCTGTTTTTTTGTTCGAAACATTTCTCAAAGTCTTCAAAGCAAAAACCGTATGTACTGTTTACAGGTTCAGAACTGTTTACAATTTATTGTAGAGAAGATTGGAATAAAATTTTAATGTACTTGACTGGATCAAGCAAGTTCAAGACTCCAACTTTATTAAGCAACACACCAAATAATATCTGCCCTCACATCTACAAATTTTTGATTGAACAACTCCAGCAACCCTGGCGTCATGCTAATAAGTTCTTGTTCACAAAAGCGAGTTCAGAGTTTGGATAGTCGTCAGCAAAGCAAAGAGTTATGAGCTGGTGGAAAATCCCAAGCGATGAGTTTTTGCTCCACCACTTCAAGCAAACAGCTCACGGGTGTTGAAGGAAACGCTTTTCACAAAAAAGTGGGTTTAGCGTGAAATATTATGATCATGAGGCATTTTGGAATTCATTAAAATGCCAACCATGTAGACCGCACCCTTTTCAACCATCCATTAATGACCTTAGAGAACCTTCCTAAACATAGCAGTTTGGGAAGGTTCAGGGTGCACTGTAATCTGGGATAAATGATTGCTTGCAGTTGCTGCATGCTCCAATAGAATCCCTGATTAGCTAGAGCTGTCGATAAGTAATCCAACTCTGGGTATCTAGTCATTTATTTATGTTGTAGTAAAAACGAATTAAAAAATTCTTTGTTTCACTAATAAAATTTTAGAGTGTTCCTACTCACTTGAATTGATGATTCATTCTCGTTACTTCTATGGGAACGAAAATTATAATTATAATTTCCTGAAATACTCATATGAATATCACAAATACAGTCGAATATCAGATTACGATCGTTCAATAAGTATTTCGTCGTCAATTATTAAGTGTAATTATCAATAATTAAATTTCGTCGTAGTTATTGTTTGAAACAGAATTGATGATTGTGATATCTCTTCAACTGAACCATTTATAATTCAACTTTTTATTTAAATCATAAATATAGCGAAAACTGAGCATGGCTGATACAATAGTGAGAGATAACTGGTCATGAGGTCTGAGACAATCATGGATAATTTATCTGAGTAGATCAACTTTAAAGTTGGAATAACTTTTCACACCTCAAACAGTTTCCACTCATCTCATGAATTTTCACTATCAATTATAAACAAGGACAATGAGAAACTGTAATGGATTTTCTTCTCATAATAATTATAGTTGACACATAGTTCATATATTTATAGAAATATGAAAGATAGAACATCCACTTATTTAATAATTTGAAATCACACTACTTGCAGACACTTAGCACAACATCTCAAACTTGAAGGGATTATGAATTTCAAATGGAAAGAGAGGATCATGAAGTTAAATGAAAGAGTAGTCAACTTATGTTGAAAATTATTGATAAATAAAGATAAGAACATTATAAAAGTTAAATTAGTACTGTATATCTCATTTTTGAATACACTGCTGTGAGGTAAGGTAGATCAATAATTTTCATCCATTTTGTCTAGCCCAATCATTTCAAGGTAACATCAAAGGACTTCACATGATCAAAAACCCTGTTCTGTTTACTCAATATTTTGAAGAATTCTCATCATATTCAAATAGTTCAGATAGTTGAAGGCCATTTTGATTGATAATAAATATTTCAAAATGCATTCTCAAATACCATATCATATTATTTCGGGCTTCTAAATGCTCACTTAGTTGCTGAGGTGTCTGTTTTCAAAGCAGGGATTCACGCTATAACACGATAAGGGCTCGTCCAAGAATATTGTTTCCTGTCTTCAACGGAAGCAGAGACCCTCGAAGACGCAGGTGTGCCAAGCAAGGGCAGGGAGCGGGGGTTTACCAGTCCGGAAGCAACTAATCATAGAAGCGAGCTGGCATGACCCATGACGTCACATGCATGCACCCTTTAATTGGAGGAAAAGAAAAAGTAGTAAACGAAAAAAGTTAGAGATCATAGGTATTCATTTACGTATTTAACTTCTCAATCCCGTGTTTCGGAGGACGCGTTAAGCCGTCGGTCCCGGTTGCATATAAAAAAAAGCAGTCGTTAAAAAAAAACGGCGAGGTGGAACTACCCGTAAGGGTCTCCCCACCACGAAAAGCCATACGAATTTACTTTTTTCACGTATTTGACTTCTGAGGTGGGAATGGAGAGTGTTGAAGACCATTCCTCATTCGAGATATTAAAAAATCATATACCAATTTCAACATGTTGTTGCATTCTATTCTCTTTCAAAATGCAATTGCTTGGACATAGTTTCACGGGTTTTTTTTTCTGATGATGCCGCAGCCTTTATGTAGGCTTCTGTATTTCACATGTGCGTGGGTAATGGTAATGATGTAAACGATGTTGAAGATATAGTAGATAGAGACTTCCTGATTTGTTATGATATAAATATGCTACAGTTAACGAGAATCGAACCCTTAACCGCCAGATTGGCAGTTACTTGAAATATGTTTATGATGTTGAAGATCCATCTTGTTTCCACTAATATGTAATATAAACTTAATAAAACAACTTTTGAATGGAAATTAACTCACGTTATGGCCGTCACGCCATAACGTGAGTTAATTTCCATTCAAAAGTTGTTTTATTAAGTTTATATTATGAAATGTGTTTCTTAAATCAACTAGCTAAATATCCCGAAGATGTGCATTGAATAGATACTACTGAAACTTGCT
This sequence comes from Conomelus anceps, assembly GCA_948455865.1. Classification (NCBI taxonomy): domain Eukaryota; kingdom Metazoa; phylum Arthropoda; class Insecta; order Hemiptera; family Delphacidae; genus Conomelus; species Conomelus anceps. The sequence continues at coordinate 26,536,117 of OX418217.1, forward strand.
TTCTATAAGCTAACATTGAACTGTAGGGTAAGGCATTTGAACTGTATTGTGGCAAAGACAATTATTATGTAATTATATTATAATATTGTCTTTGATTGTAGTTTGTAGTAATAGCATAGCATAGTAGAAGATCAAATATTTTTCAGCAGACAGATCTGTTCCAGAAAAATTGGTGAATTTAAAAGGCTGAAGAAGGACTGTTTCATGGTTTTAATCTAATTTGAAGCAATATTTGTATTACATTCCCAAATGCAATAATACATCATAAGAAAGAGAAATTAAGGTTTTCCATTATAAAGTTAATATTTATTAAAAAGATTTAGGCCCAGAGTCCATCATATCTATGAGAGCTATCTGATTCATGAACAGAGTTTAGCGATAGAAAAAATCAAAATATAAGTTGTAATGGATCACTCTTCCGAATAAATAGTTATTCCTATTACTAATAAGTTACAAGGTCGCCTGATAGTGATTGCCTGGTGTTGAAAAGCTCTATCAAATTGCACTTGAGAGCTTCGAATTTCTGGCTCTAACTCAGACTAAAAATTCCAATCCGCGCATTCACTTATTTTATGAATGCCTTCAAAAAAGGTGAAAAGTTTATTCGATAAAATTTTAAAGCATTAAAGAATTAAAAACTTCATCGAATAGTAAAATTTATCAATGTTCCGAAGTGCAAGTAAATAGACTTTAAATTATTCATGTTTTTCGACACTCAACTCCAAAACGCAAGTGTAGGATTGCGTCAGTAAATTGATGAGCCCTCTCAGTGACGTGGTACTGTGAATCGTTTGACATTTCCGGTCTAATATGCGAATGCGAGAAATGAACAGAACGCGTGAGAAAAGGATTCATTTGGAATGATTCGCTTATCGTGCGATGCGTTAGCGAATCATTTCCTCTACGAAAGATAGGGTGACACTCGGCCAGTCTCAAATCATCCCCTCCACGAGCAATTCACATCCCTAGAGTGAGTGCCTAGATAGAAGCTGGAGAGATAGATCTCCTCTAATCGTATTACTGTTCATATTCCACTGGCTGTGTCCGCCAATTCTGCAATAGATTAGAAATGGGGTGTGGGAATTGAGTGGTAGCTCCAGAAAAAGATTAGCGCTCGCCAGTTTGTGAAATGTTTACTGCCAACAGATCTGCATCTAAAGTGAGATAAGTTATATTAAATGGGATCAATGAAACCAACTACTATTACATGCTGATCAAGAATTCACCACCAAAATAATTAAAATTGAAAATGAAAATGCAGATGTACTTTATAACGAACTTCCAAATCGCCAAATTCTCTACGTGAAGAATTTTTATGGTGCCCACCGACATTAAAAACTTGACAAGAGGACTTCTCCAAAGAACGTATAGGTTCCTTGGCTAATCGATTTCGTTATACATAATTGAACTATAGGCTTATAAGTTTCGAATTACCTTCACACTCCCCCACCTTTGTTCCTTATCCACCTTCAGTAATGTTAATAATATTCATTATTATTATTATTATGGCAGTGGAAAAACTTTGTCTCTTACTAACAACCAAATTTTGAAATGGAATCGGGAGTTTCAAGATAACAAAACAACCAAACTTTGGAGAACTAGCAATATTTCACCGAATTAATATTATTAATTTATTTGATAACAAATTAATAAATTAATTTCTATTTTACCATTCGAGATAAATATATCCGAATTTTTAATCAATGATTAGTTTACGAGAATGTATTTCTACAATGTTCTCAATTGTATGGTTGATCTTCTCAATAATATTATTACTTTGTAGAAGCGTTACTCAATATTCATTTTGGTTTCTACCAATATTATAACAGACCTCTTATTCTCAATAAATATTTTTCCAGACTTCAAATTTCTGAATCAATTACCAATTTAGTAATAATATCTGGATTAATTACTTCTCATGAATAATATTTTTATTTTTATTATTGTGCGGCATATTATCTTCGCATTATCATTACTCCTTTTCATTGTTACATCAATATTATATTATCTTCTCAAATTATTAGTCTGTACAAGCGGTTTTTTCATTTCTTTGATCTCCATCCAATATTTTCGATACCTACCAAAATTCTGGTTCAATTGCCACCCTGAATTATATAACTTTTTAATAAAAATGTTTCAATGTATTCGAATATTGTATAATTATAATAGAAAATGTTGTACAATCTTCTCAATTATCAATTTGTAGAACCTTTGTAGAAACCCCGCCAACAGAACTCATAAGAAACGGAGAAAGGATACGTTTGCAATACCTGGGAGAAAGACCAGGAGAGTGAAGTTCCCAAAGGACAAAAAATCCTACGTGACTACTGATCGTTCCCGACCTGTTCCCGTCCCGTTCGACTTCTTTATCGCACTTGTGTTCCCTCGAATTACTTACGAACCCATAGCACGAACCTTGATGATGATTAATGTAAAATACAAGGTATAATTCAATTAGATTGCGTTTGAGTTTGGGTCATGGAATAGATTCCCCCATAACTAATAATACTTTTTAAAATAATTATAATAACAAACACAATTAGCTTGATTTGACAATACCTGAAAAAAATCATTCTACAGTTTGCTTAGTCTCTACCTTCAAACGCCTTTACTTTTATTTCCCATTCAACTTCAAAAATATATTAATTATTGTGACAAAAAAAAAAGATTATTTCGCCTGTACTATAACATTTTTAATGGAAATTACATTTTTGAAATATCACAACAGTAACAAACAGAAATTTGTTCGTTTTTGGGAGAAATTAATCAAAGGCTGACTGAAAATGATTTTGGCATACAGTACTTGAATTCAATTGATGGGAGAATTTTCATTAGGCGTGAAACACTGATCATCGTTGCCTTGTCAATGACAATTTTTCACATGGAAAGCTTTTGAGCAGCGACGTGCAAGACTAGCAGACCGGAAATTTGAAAGATTAATGCAGCTTTTTCGAGTAGTTGCCGTCTTGGAGCTGGCAGATCTTTCACACGGCTCAAACCCTATTAACGTCGATTGTTGGGAGGCTAGTTAGCTCAGGTGAGATAACAATCAAGTAGCATGACTTGACACGACAAAGACTTGGCCGTTGCGGATGATTTCTGAAAGAGAAAGAAAAGAGAAAGAGAGAGAGCGAGGAAGTGAGTGGGAGAGTATGAGATTGTGTGGAAGAGGGATGCTCATCGCCGGTTTGTTGTTTGTTGGCGCATCCATCTTTCACGTTTCGTTCTCCAGCCAATGTGACCGGCATGAAGAAGACTGATGGCTGTGGCTTATGACAAGCCAGAGATGTTTGCAATCGAAAGACTTGATAACAACAGTGATTAGGAGAAGAATTCAGCCATTTATGAGGTGAATAGCGCATCAACAAAGAGTGATCACCAAAATCATTGGCTCCTCCAGCTAGGTTTAGGCTTATAACAGATTACCTAATAGTGGAAATAATTTTAGTCAAACACACAACGTAATGCGTTATTCTGCAAATAAAGAATACCTATCATGAATGTACACTGGTTATTTTCAAAAATGACGTTACTTTTCTTAGGATGTTTAAAATTCCAATTCATTAGCTTTGCCTTGGATGAGAGGCAATCTACTGTTAATAGTTTGTAGAATACGTTGTTTTCATTAGTTCAGGCAGCTCAATTTGTATAAGGTGATCGGAATTGAGTTGAAATAAATGGGAATTGCGCAACTCTCATCTCAACAGGTTACATGCTTCATTTTTGAGGTAATGGAAGCGGGATCTACCATTACAGTTAAAAAATTCATTAAAATCTTCATTGAAACTTCATTATTGTACATTAAAATCGATTATCATCGCAAAAAATTCGTTCTATAGAGTTTAATGAAACTGAAGCGGCTAAGAGTTCAGAGTTAAAATGAAAAGTCATCTTGCTAAGATTGTAATAACAAGGGATACCAACAAAAGTTTTACTACATTTTTTTATTCTGAGTTTCGTTGTCAAGAAGTTTGACTGCATTGTTTTAACTTTACGTTCAATTGAAAACCTTGCAATTACATATTTAAAAAATCTCATTGGAAAGATTGCATTTCATAAGATTGATTATTTATTCTTATTCATAAAATTTGACTAATTGTCGCCCGATTCATCTCCAAAATGAATTCATGTAGCGAATGTAGTTGTTGGTTACAACGCTTGTCTAGTCTGACTGGTTTCGTGTTCCTGCGATCTCGAATTTGATTCTGGATCAGCCTTGGATGTTTTCTGGGATGTAGAATTGCATTATAAAAATATTCTATATTCAGTTAAAGATGAGTTTTGTATTGATGTTGAGCTTGCGATGTAAAAGCTACCCAGACCCACATAACCTCATTCACATGAGTCTTTGTAGAACAATGTAGGATTCTCAATCAACAGGCCATTTGATCAAGTGTAAAAGGGTTGTTTACTGTAGCGAAACAATGGATCAATAGTGCTCTGATGTCTTCTGTGCCCGACTGTCTTTGATTCAATGGATGTTGACTGTGTTTGCAGTTCTTGTGGTGAACACCAGCTCACCTCGCCTCGGACATATCGTGCAGGCTTCAGATTACCGCAGAGCCAGACCGAACGGAATTTTTACAGGAGACGTATCAGGTCGTTTCCAGACAAACACCTGCCGATGCTTGCTAAGGCATTCCATGCATTATGTAACCGAGCTTCCTCCTCGCAAAGGCCCCACGAGGGTCCAGCATCGCTTCTTTTCTTCTTATTCTCCTTCATCCTCACAAACACCAACGGTCACTCACGCTCTACTCCGTTATTTTCACACACTTTATATCACGAATCCCCTAAATTAGCCCTTATCTCCCTCAGCCAGCTTCCAAGCCTCGATTTTCAAGACTGTTCATGTTTTGATAAGACCTAATCCTATAATAATGCATCATGTGATTCTAGCATAGTCTTCGTCATTCGTCATATAATTATGTAGTATGATTAATTATTATTGAAATATAATGTGCATGAATTATTAAAATTTGGAATAATCATATTATTGATAAATTGAAGTTAGATAACAACATTGGAATGATTAAGTGAAGATAAATCTTGATTAATTTCAAAGGTAAAAGTGAAGGTGATCAGAATATAGACTTAAAGATTCATTTATTATAAATTTCTTCATATAACGATTTATTTTCATAATAATTATGGATAATTTCCAATTACAATTATGTTGCATAGAGTTCAATTCTGTTTATTCACCCATTTTTTAAAAATGTTTACTGCAGCATGTATTTTTATAGTCAGCTTATGAACTCTTCATTCTATTTTCATCCTAATAAAAATGACAACCTACTCATGACCTGATCTTGGATGAATCAGACGTTGTAAGCCTAATAAGCAATTCATTAACTAGCTGATTAACTTTAATCTGTCATGGCAGAATAACAATAGACGTATTTTCGTATTATAGCGTCAATCTATATTTTCGATGAGCGTGAAAATGTTGATGAAGGATAATTAACGTATCGAAAGAAGCATTTTGAAATTTCGAAGTCCATTTTCTTTCATTGTTCTAGAATGTTTTATATTTTTCTCAAAAGCTACTAAAGAAGTAGAACCTCCAGAATGATTAATATTTATAGTCAAGTTGTATACTTTCACAGTGAGACTGCATATTGGAGCATAATGTGAACAACTGGTACATCACATCTGCTTTGCATCCTAAATAAAACTATAACAACATTGACAGTAACCAAAATCAAGCGGAACATTTGTGCGAACAGGTTTCTATGGTTTGGGCGAGCATTGTTACGCCCATCTACCGTGGTTTGTTTTTTAACTATCTGCTATGAGAAGAGGGAATTCTGTTGTTGTGGCGAGACGAGAGATAATATAGACGTTTTGCTGAAATTGAAAAGACGGGTCTACTCAATACTCATTCACCCCATTCGACACCCCACTTCGAAATGAGCATGCGCGGGCGGTCGTGCTTGTGTGTGTGTGTTTATGTGTGAGTGTGTGGTGCGCTCAATGACAGAATCATGTGTTCGCCACTCTTAGTTCTACCCCCAAACACACATGTGGTCATGTGCATCACCTTATTGCCCTAGTTGACATTCAGCGACATGTGCATTGCTGTGACATATGTATACCTATAGTTTATACATGTCGGACAATGCCCTTGTAATGAAACTTTATTTATGTTGTGACACAGTTGTGCGTCGCATTATCATCCTTTCATTTAATTCTTTTTTGGATTTTTTATGATATACATCAAGCACTTTCGTCTGTTCTGGTACTGGTCTGTCTAAGGGGAACAATGCAGTGGGGCACTTTGCTTTTGATATTAATGAAATGAAATAAATTTTATTCATCCACAACAATTTACAATAAACAGAAAAACAGTCTCTTATCACAATGAAAAAGATCTATATACCGTATAGATAACACATAAAACTCTGCTATATAAAAAAAACACGCTACATAATACATAAAAAAAAAACACTAAAAATCGTAATAAGGACAAGATTCTTTTCCTTAGATGAATAAAAGAAAAACATCCCGAGGCCTAGCCTGTGTGGGATGGTATGCACATTCTTACTTAAAGTAGAGAACTAGATATAGATGGTGCGATATATATTATATATATATATATTAGTCCTTACTCTGTCACTCTCCGTATATTGCGTGAAAAGAAAGCAAATAATTTGTATAATTTTTGTCTGCAGATCACTCATGTAGTAGATAAAAAATATTGATTGAAATAGATGAATAATAGAATTCAAAATAGCTCTTAGAATTCTTAGTTATTGAATGAAATATAGTTATAGATAGATAGTTTATTCTCAAATAAATAAATTTACAACAAAAGAACATTTCAATGTCTTACAACAATTAGTAGTTCCCTAAATAATTTTAATAGAAGTTGACTCAATAAAAGTTAATATTGTACATTACCTTGAAACACACCTGTAGCCATACGAGCCTAGAATTTAAAATCCATCTCTATAATATCATGCCTATATTACGGATTGCCATTTGGGAATGATCGTTAAAAAATGGAGAAGCGAACCGAGTTCTTTGAACTTTTTATTATCATTAGAATGTAGAAATGCGAAAGATTTCTAGGCCCTATAAAGAACGTAAGTAAATCAAACTGACAGATAGAGCCACTACTGTACACAAGACATTTCGGATCCAGTCTACAGCAGCTTGGTTATAGTAGGAAAATTATAGAACGGACGCTCCTTGCAAGTAGTTATTATTCCGTCTGAATCCTAAAATTACGATAAATCTAATGAGGCCTACTGCTACAATCAACTCCAATTCAGCTACACGAATCAAATTGTAGGATTACAGTAACATTAATAGCGATTATTGGTTGGAACAGGCTCACATTATGTTAACTGGTGAATTAACAAGATTTACGATGTAATTGTTTTGTATCCTTCCACTGAACCGGGTGATAAATCAAACATTTCGTAAGGATTGTGCTGTTCAGCAGGAGACCAACGAAACAACTCAATGAATAATACTATCAAGCAGAAGACTCTTATTTTTTCTGCATCCTGAACGAACCCAGTTTTTACTTTTTCAATATGGATGGTTATTTGAAAGGAAGGAGTATGAATTAAACAGAATAGAACAAGAAGAACTCCATGATAGCTTTAAACTCTTTCAACTCTCCTGGCCGTAGACAAAAAAATCATCTTCCTATGAAAATCAACAACTAATTTCTGTTACAATTACTCGTACAGTAATTTATCAGTTTCCATGACATCATTGCTGCGTTCTGCTTACAAAGAAAGCTTTAAAAACTCTCTATAATTTTTCCAAAAATCTGCCATAATACTCCCATTGAATGTTTCTAATCATATCACCTGTCTCAAATCTAAGTGTATGTTTTTCTTTGGTTGTCAAACCGAAGATTGGTTGGCAGCAACAACCCACTTCGTCCTTTCGTCAGCTTTCCTCCTGACATGGTGTGTTGCTGATTCTTGGAATATCTAGTGTGATTTTTAATGGAGTGGTTTCCCGTTGCCTGCTCCATCCTATGCCGTTGACTGTGAAGTTCTTCCGCCTTTAGGAGCAATTTTTTACTCCAAGGACAAGAGGGTGCCCTACCTCTATCCGCTCATCCGTCCTCCTTGGATACCGCTGGCACTTGATAGTAGGTTCTTTATTATCACTTTTAGGTTAGTCCACTCTAAAAATTTAGATTCACTAAAAAAACATTCAAAAAAGTGACTCGTTAAAAATTAGGACTACACCTTGACATTAGCTATTTCAAACTATAAAATTGTTCAATAGAATCTATTAAATGTTATTTCATGTGTAACATCAGTTTATAAAATCTTGAATGACAACTAACCTGATCAAACAATTAGAAGAAATATGATTAATTTGAATTGTTTTCCTCTGAACGTAGGCTAACTGGCTAGTATGAAGATTCTCATTTGGCGTTTGGGATAGTTTCACAGTCACTTTTTTTATGCATTTCGTAAATTTTCTCCAAGATGTATACGGTACTTTTAATTGTTATTCTTGCCGTATTCCCATTTCCTCTATAGAATATAAGGGACAGACTCTATATATAATAAATGGGAAACACTCGTCATCAGCGGTTCAACAATAAGATGCTCAGAATCAGAAATGATTATTCAAGCCATCATACATCCTGTCCCCGCTTGTATGTTGTTCTACACGATATGAAGTTTCTCGAGTCTAAGTAAACAATATGTGGAAGGATGACACGTTCCAAGTGGGTACCCTCGAACATGGATTCTCTATTATTCTAAGCGTTGTATGTTAGTGGGGAGGGGGTGGAATTTGAGTTTGTAATTTCCGGGAAATGCTAGAAAGGTCGAGTTTCGTGGTGGATGAGCGTGAATGAGCCGACTTTATCGAGAGGTCTGTTTGCGGGGTCTTCGGGATGCCTGTCGACTTATTAAGTATCAAGTTACGAACATTTTTTGGAGAAAGATGGATGTCAAGTCACGCCTTCGTGCGGAGAAGAAGTGTCCGCACGACCCGACCAGCAAATCCTGAACTCTATCGACTTCATCGATCGCGGTTCGTTTTCAATTCGTAGACAGCCGATTACTCCATTCCCCTCCACTACACCTCTCTCTATCTTTCCAGCATCGATAATCGCAACTACGATATCATGCTCTCTCTTTTTCTCCCGAATGAATGAACGAGCCGAAGATGAGCGCCTCGACCCTCGACGATGACGACAACGTCAGAGCAGAGAGCAATCGTGCAACAGAGAGGCGAATAGTTTGTTCTCACGCGCTCACTCTCCAAACCAATAAATAACAGCGCTGTGAAGATTCGCCTCACGTTCACTTACACACAACCTCGCTAACCTCTCAAAATAAGAGGAGCTGATTGCTAATTTGGGCGTGAAGTTTGATTGAACAGAAAATTGACACATTTCAATGTATCAGCTATCAAGCACTATCGTACATCATAATTCGATGTAGGATGCATTTGAACTCCCACTTCGTAAAAGTCGGTTCAAAGTTGAGACGTTTGAACGGCTTGTTCTCTTTTTCACATAGTCACGATATTATTAAGCCACTGAGGCCTACGTTGGCAAGTTTATGTCTATCAAGGCTTATAATACTCTATCAGATTGATATTGGACTATTAGAAAAATCAGAATTCTGCGAGACTCCAACACATTACAACTTATTCGAAATTAAAAATACGGGAAGGAATACAGAAATTCATCTACAATGAGAACCCAAAAACAGAATATTTTGACTCAAAATTAATATCAACAAAAAACCCCCCTAAACTTAATAGATGACCGACTAGCGCAGCTATCAAACTGAAATTAACGTTGAGACTTCATCAATGAATGGATATAACATCATACTTTTCATTTAAAGCCATTTGGAACTGGTGCTTAAAGTGCGTAAAGTTAGTGTTGAGAGAGTGGAGGGAGGAGGGTGATGAGATGACAAGAAGATCTTGAATTATGCAGTTGTAAAAGGAGTGTGAAGTAAACTGGTGTTTACTGGATCACCTAATATTGAGTTGGGGTGCAGTTTAAAGTGTTTGTTTATTCAATATTACTCCAGTACATTGAGTTTTCAGCTTTTTTTTTAATTCCAAAAAATGTTAATGTGTGTGTAAGTGTGGCCTGTTCATAAGATGTCTTCACAAAAAGTTTAGCTATATTACTGACGAGGCTGCTCTGCTAAAGCTTCATAAAATGCAAGTCTCAACCATTCATACTCCCTCAAAACATACTTTTCCTTCATATTATGACTGATATCACTGTATATTTTGTATTCATATTATAATGCAGCCATTTCTCAAGTAACTACGATGTTGAGTTGATTTTCAGTAAGAAAAGTTTTAAACACTATTTATATTTTGTAAATTAATTTTATTTTCTCATCAGTATGATTGACTTTATTTGAAAAATATAGATACACAGAGAATAATAGAAACTGAGAACTAACAATAATACTCATTTTTTTGTAACATTTTATTTCTTGTACATGATAGTTAAGTTGATCCAAGTATTTTTTTTTCTTTGTAACTTCTTGGTTTCTCTCCTAATAATTGATTGTTTTATAACTATTATTATTTTCCATCATGTATAATTTTTTTTCTTTTGCTTGTTTGTATTTGCGGAAATAAAGATTATTATTATTAATAATAAGCAAATATTATCCCAAAATTTAGTTTCAAAAGACTTCCGAATACGAGAAAACTAAAATTTATCGAAGAGAGCTTGCATAGAGAATAAGGGTGGAAACTCCATGACCGCTCTTTACTGCATTGCGAATGTTGACGTTTTTGTTACATTATGAGCCTAGAGGGAAATCACGAAAGGTAGAATTTTTCCAAGACTTCGCTTTTACTGGACTGTGCAGAGTTGTTTATTGGAATTAAGTAAGCCTCCGAACAATATTACTCGAATGCTGCAGAGAATACAAAGTTGTTCCAAAAATGTGTAGTCAAGTTTCATTTTTGTAATCCATCAGCCTAGAAATTATAATGTGGAATCAGTACTACAGAGATACTTTCGCGACTATTTTTTTCACCCATGAGGCAATTTTCTCAATTGTTCAAAAAAATAAAATGATCATTTTCAGAAATTTCAAAGATTCTCATACATTATTTAGAATTATTACAAGAAAAACTTAATACAGAATATTTCAAAAGCTTGACAGTGGTAGTAGGATCTATCTATATTTTTGGATTGATTTATGCCCAAGGTCTTTTAATAGGCATAACTTCCGTTTGATTTTGATAGAGCGATTTCAAAAAATTGATCATTCAAACACTACTATGTTTCTTACTTCTGATTGGATAATTTCTAATAAAACTAGGAACATTTTTAATACTATTCAGCAATGTAGGCCCTATCCTGACACTATGTTCGATAACAATGGATTAAAACATCAAAAAGTTCTCTAAATAATTCTCTAATTTTTTTTCGGAGGATGAAGCCCACATAGGTCTGAGACCTGTATGTGGGTAATGATGGTGATTGATGAGTTGGACCTACAGTTTTAGGTGGGTTCCGAACTACTGGAAAGTGATTTTAAAGCAGAGAACAGAGTCTCTTTTTTGCTGGCCAATCCAATCGGTCACCCTTACAAAGGAGTGCCCAGGAGTTTCGTAGCTTATATGTACTAATATTGTTATATAAAACTGTAATACTAATAAATGCGAAACAGCACTTTATAAAAAAACTGAATAATGTGAATAACGAAGCCATATTATTCATTCATTACTTTTCAATTCAATTTATTCACGAAATAAATACAATACAGTATAAATAGTTACAATATAATATGAATAGTCACCCTGCTTGGATGATTAGTCCGTGTGCAGGGAGGAGTCAGTATTGAACAGAATAAGTTACATGAGGAAAAAATCAGTACAATAAAATAAATTAAAATAAATAATGCTAGTTATGTTAAATAAATTAAATAGTACAAATGTAAAAAAGAAATGAAATTTTTTTTTTTGAAAAAAATTCTTTTTCCCTCTTTCACTCAACATGAACATCTGAACAGCATGATCCGATAGCCTATGTCTTATGTAGAGTAGATTAAAATTAAAGAATATGAGATCGCTGAAAATTTAAAGAATTATTATTTGAAGATAAATTGCTTAAAGGTATTCACTACTTCTAACATTATTTATTATTTCCCTCCAGCAATTTTATTTGTATCTTGAGTAAAAAATAATGGTGAATGTGATAATAATATGAAAATTCAGGATCAATATAGCTCCAAAAGCATGTAGTGTTTTTGTGTAGCAATTCCATGAAGACCTTTTCCTTTTAAAAATACTGAATTCGACGAAATCGAAAACTCAATTGTTTCTTGAGAACAAAGCCAATAAACTTCAAACGCTGACTAGCCGATTTTTGGAATATAAAGAATCAGATTAAAAACAGTGCACATGCAGGGTGACCTAATTGGAAATTCACGAGAGAGCAATGCCAGTCGGACTCGGACGCGGACAAGGGGCTCGCTATGTTATAAATCACTGAGAATGGCCTGTGGTCGAGATACGCATTGTTCGAACTCATTGTGTAGCGACGATTTCCAGTTGAAATGAATTACCAATTTATAATGCAAGCACAGCATCGAGAACGGTTTACAGGCACGACGGTTTGAAAAGGGAAAGCTATCAATTACATGCTGATAAATTTTTCACCGACTGTAAATCCACGTTATTTTAAATTTTGTAGTCATGATTTGGACAAATATTTGAATGGAACCACATTTGAATTAACGAATGCTGATACAGTTGATCTTCTTCATCGATAAAATCGATTACTGTCGGTATTTCAAGATAAAAACCTCGTTACGAAGTAATCTTCAATGAGAATTAATTTGCCATGAATATTATATATAACTTATATAGTATAATATACTAAACACAGTCTTTCAAGTCGATTCCGGCTGTGAGTCACTCTCCATACCTCAACTTCAACAGTAGTCTATATGCTTTTATGCTTATGTTTATGTTTCCCAAGAGAGGACTACACAGTGTAAGGAGTGGGATCAGCGAACACATAAGACCAATGGTTTATGTGTTCGCTGATTGGGATAGGCTGCAATATAATCATTGCTTTCCTCACTGATCTGACAGTTCAGTTACAGTTTATTGGATTTATTTCATGATAACTCTGACACCAGACCAGAGCCAGCCAGATCGCTCGATATTATTATTTGTATTATTTTATATTTTCTAATTCGATGTATCATAGTTAAATCATTGTTGTAGTTCCAAGAGCACATTTCATTCATTGAATCAATTCACGAAAACAAACCGTGAAGTAGAAGATTTCGGTTTCTGGAAGTTACTAAGTAACAAGTCTTGTGAAAAGTTCTATTAAAAAAAAAAAAAATGGTATTTTGTGTTATTTTAACTTGATAAATACTGTACATTTGATGTATTTCAAGATCAATGAGCTGTTAGAGTGCCTTGTATATTGGAAAAGTTATTAGAATGACGCAATTTGGCAGAATAAAGCATCCAAACTAAGAATAACCAATATCTGGTTCCACACTACTTCAATCCAGAATCTGGACAATTTTCGCAACGGTCAAGTAGCCTTGAACGATTGAACCAGTTGTTGGAAAAATATGTTAAGACTTCTACAAGTAAAAATTCTTGTTAAATATTGCTTAATTAATTATGATTGAAATAATGTTATTTTTTACGATTATTAAAAGTATTAATGACTTGTCAAGAAAATCATCCTATTAGCCACTTTGTTACAGAAGCTGTCCCCCATTCCTTCCAACTGTGGAGTTGGAATAGTAATCAATTATTTGTCTCATATGTTGCAATGTTGCCAGTAGCGACAGTCTGCTTGCTCATCAGCCCAGTCAGTTATTGGAGGCACGACCTCTGTGCTACAGTGCTGAGTGCTGCGTATAGACGTTGCCGTTGTCATTCCCCTTCTCCCAATCTTTGAACAGACAGCACCCTCTTGAAAAACCAATTGACGGACAAGACGACACTCGTTTTTATTAGGCCTTTGCTCATATAGAATCGCTACCAGACAACGCCAGCTGGCTAGAGTTTTTTAGAGCTCGGCTCAGTCATTTAAAAAAGTATTACACATGAAATGGAGAAGACTGAACGTGAATTGACGAGAATAATTAATCGTTGCAAGACTGAATTTTGTTCTTCTATCCAGAGAGATTCTTTATTATGATTCAATTATACCCACCCGGAGCCCCCACTCGGGATTGGATAAAGAAATATTAATAATACTATAACTTAAATCCAAATACACATCTCATTGCTGTACGAGGTGCTATTACTAATTTCATTAATTTATTTATGTTATTCAATACAAAAACACAATCAAGCAAAGATGTAACAGGCTATTACCCAATCGGCTATCTCCACAAATTCTCAGCAGAAAAAATCCGAATTTCAGGTTACGTCAAAGTTTAACTAGGAATTTCACTTTTAAGTACAATTACTCATACTTTTCACTGCCAGAAGTTCACTTGACATGAAAACATTTTGGCTGAATGAGGTTTAACATAATGTAGTCAAAAAGTATTTGTAGAAAAAAGACTTATTAATTAGAGAAAATATTAAATATTAAGTATTATAAAAAACTATGCTTGTGCAGAAATTAATTTTTATATATTCTTGTGGCACAAAAATCTTAGATTATTGTCAATTTTTTCATAATTTTTTAGACACGTGCGCTACAAGTTCACGGAGCTCGCTGAATGGCTTGGAGAGAGGCGTAAACGAATAACGACATCGAATTTTGGAAAGATTAGTAAGAGGACGCCACTCACTGGTTGTCAAAATATTGTTCTTGAACTTTTGTATGGGGGCGCTAAAGGTTCTTCAGCCATGAAATATGGAGATAAATAAGAAGGCTGCTCTTAAAAAAAGTTGCTGAGATGACCAGGAAATAATAATGAAATGTTGTCTGTTTCCTGATGCCAATAATACTATTCATTTTACTGTACTGTATTAGTCTATTCCACAATAAAAGCAAAGCCCAAATCTGTTCTAGGTTACAACATTAATGCACTGTAGTGTTATGAAAATATCAGTTGAAGAGTATAAAAAAATTACCAAATAAACACACTATTCATAACAAGATAAACAATGGGCTGATAAAATACCATTATAGGTAAATTCATAAGACAGGAGTAGTCAGCTAATATTGCACTGCTAAATAAATAGTAAATCAATACCATACATAAAATAATATAATAATAAATCAAAGATCTAATACTTGAGAAGAAAGAAAAGCAAAAATAGTATTACACTAATATTACAGTCATAAATATAGAGTAAATCAGTACCGTATCTAAAATAATATAATGATAAATAAAAAATCTACTAATTAAGAAAAAGAATAACAAAAAGAGAATTAAAAACCTGTTAAATTAAAATAATTAAATTAAAAATTAAAGACCTGGGTGTCAGCTTGGTCCAGTGTATTCTTTAACACTTTTTTGCGCCTCAATAATCCAATCCGGATTACAAAATGAGCATTACTCACATTTTGAAACATGAAGTTGCCCCTGTATTTGAAAAAAACATGATTTTGACAACAAACCCCATTTTTCCCCCTTTCGTCTACAAAAATCATTTTTCCAACAGCGCGCGCTCAATTTCAAGTACTTGTCTCTCTTCTTTGCATGTCAATACAAAGAGACTTGTCCCTCTTAGAGAAAAAGGTTTCAAATAAAAAATTTAGATCAGATCATTATCTAAAACTTTCATGCTTTCAAAACTTTCCTACCCAAGAAATGAAAAAAATTCTCGATTAGGGTCTGCATCAATGTCACATCACAAAGTTTTTGAAACATCGTTGGATAAATTCTCATATAAAAACTGAACGTGTGCAGGAAATTTATGTTTTTTTGCATCGCTCGAATCACAAAATATCGTTTCTTAAATCTACCAAATTTAAAAATATTCCATCAATATTCAGATAGTGAAATGCCATTGGGAATGAATTTGTACGGATCAAAATTCAGCAGACTTTTTGTCGTTTGGCGACAAGCCAATTCCCCCACTCGATGAAACCCCCTACGACTCCATGCTGTGGTGGTGGGGGTAATGGAGACCGGTGGCGCTTTCTGGTGAGCGACCAATTCAACTATTTTTCAAATGAAACCGTTTATTTCTTGTTCCAATTTCGTGACGTCATACGTTTTTGTTTCACAGTTTATGACAAAAGTATAAGGAATTTGAATAAAATTTCAATGGATTTAGATTCGTGTTGTTAATCTCTATGTCTCTTGCTTTTTAATTTCGCTGATTAATGCTTCTTTTAAAAAAATGACAATCATGTTAAATTCCCAAAATAAGAAAAACTGAAAGAAAAAAACGAATTTTGAAAAGCAAGTGATCTTTATAAAAGTATGAAGATAAATCATGTAAATTTTCAAGGCAATTTGAGGTTCCATTCTTGAGATTTTAATGAAATAAAACTGGACAAAATGCTCATTTTCTAGCTTGCTCAGTACAGGTGCAGTTGAATCTTAAGACTGATCTTCTATGAATTTCCAAATGTAAACGGTACTAAAACGGTTCTAAAATATATAAATGTAGTTAGTCCTTTGAGTCTCTAGTCATAAGTTTATTCGCGATTATAGTTTTCTCTTGATGAGGAGATACAGGACGGCTTGTCATCAGATATGCAATAGAACGGAAATAACTCAAATTTGATATGATTATTGGAAGAGGTAGTTAAAAGGAAACGCGATCGTTAATTAACAAAAGAAACTGTGCACTGTTTAGTCTGGGGTCGAATATTAATACTGGGGAGAAGAATTGGCACATTGGCATAGTATAATGAAGATTTTTGATTGGAGATTTTGGGCAAAATTAGGTTAAAGACAATGATAATTATTGCATGAACACTCTATGCATCAGCCTACTCTTGAAGCAAGATTCTATAGAGCATGGAGATTTCATTAAGCATTGGCATTATTGTTGACGTAGTTTTGCCCAAACTGTATATTACGTTACGGGAAGGGCACATCAAGTACAGAAGTGTGACGAAGAAAAATGATGAATTATCAAATAATGATGTTATTATTAAATAATTATTTCATCTTCATTTTTACTACATTAAAATGAAATGAAAACTTTGTCAACAGTAAGGAACAAGCATATAACCCTTTCAACGGTCCAATGACCAGTATAACAATCAGAAAGATTTCTGTTTTGTCAAAAAATTTCCAATACCAAACTTCAACCGTCTCTGATTAATTCATCTACAAAAACATCAGTGACGCATGATTTGAAACGACCATATCTAAATCAGTCAACAAAACCATTTATTTGTTAGCTCTCAATATGATGGTTTGCTTGTCAGTTGTCAGGTATGTAGTTGAGTTGTTCCGATACGTGACCCTATCCGTCACGGATATTCAACTTCAATGTGGAAGATATGTTCTAAGATGATCCTCCTCTATAGAACACTCACTAAAGAACTCAATTATTATTATAAGATTGATTGGTATTCTACTTTTTATTCAATGTATCATTCTCTGTAGGCGTTACCATTCAAGTTCGAATTCATCTCAATCTAGAAAGATACTCCATCTAGCCTATATATTATTAAGATAACTTCAAGATAAGGTTACTTGCCCCTGTTCTTGAGAAGAATTCGAATCCATAACATACCTGGAACAGGAGAAAAATTGATAAACTATTCACTCTGATGAGTCTTCAAATGATATCAGTAAAATTATAAATCATATTTATTTTTAATTAGATATTCAAACATTGGAATCCAAGATCAAACTTGACATTATAGTTCTTTGGCTAGCATGGATAAAGTATCTAAATTATTCGGAAGAATTGATAAAATAGAAAACTAATAGAAGAGAATAGATCAAAAAGTGAGGGACATGGAAACTGCTTTCTTCTCACTACAAAAGAATGAATGTATTTGTATAATCTCTTTAGCCGATTTGGCTGTGAGGCTCTTTCAAAGTGCGTTAGCAAAATTCAACATTTAGAACCTGTAACCTGTAACAGTAAATGAATATATATTAACGGAGAGTTAATAAAATAGAGAGAGATGTAGAAAATAAAATGAAATTTAAAAGATGATAGCAAGTTTGAAAAAGTTGGATAAACGAGTCGAGCGAAGTTGAAAAAAAAACAGTAAGTTTGTCATAGAGCTCAGAAATAGCTCAACTAAAAATTTCAACTATTAGTCTAGGCTCTGATGAATCAATCATGGATGAATAAATTTTCAATGAGTATGCTCATAGAATAATACAAATGTACTTTTACTCAAACTTGTACTCCATCAGAATAGGATGGATAGAAAGTGACCCAAGTAGTGAGGGGTGAGAGGAGAAGCAGGTGATGCTTTTAAAGCCGACCAGGTGTGGCAGCACTCCCTCACAACTCCTGAACCTAGTTTAGCCAATCAGGTTGATGGTTGTTAGTTTTCAGCAAAACGCCGGACATAGATAAAAATAAATGATAAAATTTAAAGTAGTAAGAAACAGTAGCAGTTTGATTGTTACATCCTATGCACAATGCTAATAAGTAATTAATAATAGGCAAGTTGACTATTGAATATTTTTATCAAGATAATATGAACTGGAATAAACATGGAATATTTACCTGGGAATCGTTTTGAATTTATTGCCCTTTCATCCCTCATAATAGGTTATCCTATTTCCTATTGGGTTTAAATTTCAAGTATCTCTTGAAAATTTTATTTCAAAAACCATTTTTATTCCGGAAAATGAAATTTACTGATCACAAATTAAATTTATTAAATCTTTTTGCAATTAGTGAAACCAGACCCGAAACCATTCTCGTATTAAGGAGAGGAAGCATTGAAGATGTTATGTACAGGGTTGAACTTCCTGCAGATGGGCCTTCAGAAGGTTGGTTGATAGGCAACTGAATTTCTGTGGCCTCTCACCCCAAAAGAGCAAGCAGCTGTTATCGGTCGTCTTTCTACTGCTTTCTACTACTACATAGGCGACTGGCTTTCAAAAAAACGAATGACTAGAAGAGTAAAAATATATATAATAATATGAATAGCCTGGAAGAAGAAGGAGAAGAAGCTAAATGCCAAAGACTTGCATTTGCTCAAACTAGATAAGAAACGGCTAGAGTTTCGAGAATTGCATGGGTCAAAAATTTCAGTTATTCATTTAATTTAATTTACTATACAAAACACAATCAAGTTGACACAACAGGCAAAGCCCACTACTGCGTTTTTTTACAAATTTTCAACTAAAAAATCCAAATTTTAGGTTAAGTCAAACTAGAAATTTCACTGCGAAGTGCAACTACAGATTCTTTCTATAACAAAATTATCAATTTAGAAATCAAATTTAAAAACGTAGCACTAAAACAGTCCAATCGTCGAAAAAAGTTATGGCAGCTTTAAGTGAATAACAGAAGTCTTATGATTCAAAAACAGTTGATATTGTGCTTTTACAAGTTCAGAAATGGATTTCTCGTAACGTAAACCATTTCTCACGAAAAGCTATTATTTCTTATCGAAAATCTACACTAACTCAATACAATCCTTACTTCTGCAAAAGTAGTTATCAAATTAAATTTCCCGAACAAAACTGTCAGATTACTGGCAAGATAATCAACAAAAACATCACACTTCCAGCTCTCACTCATTCACGGTTGACTTCAAATCCATAGTTTTGTGTTAACTGTAGAAAGATGAACTTTTAACAGTTTTATAATATTATTTACAGTTTATTGTTCATTCTTAAAGTTTAACAATTTGATTGAGAGATAATTGGTTTGTATTGAGAATATCCCAATTTATCACATTAGGATTAGCTTCCGTGTCATTTTCAAGATTTATTGTACAGATAATGAATCTCTTATAAGCTGATGAATATCCTTCTTAGGACAGAAATTGATACACTCACCATTGTTAAAAATGAATCTCCAAAAAACGTTCATTAACTTTCGATTGAAGGGTAGCGTTTTTCAACGACTCAAATCTATTTCGAAATTTTTTCAAGTTAGATGGGCGTCTCCAATAAGTCTGAAATGCTGTTACTGGCATAATGCAGGGGTGCCCACCCCCCCCCCCTCATGACGCACCCCCCCAAGCCTAATGACGCACCCCCCCCCCCCTATATTTATCACCAGACCCCCCCATAAATTAGGCACCCCCTTACATCTAGCACCAGTTGAATAGACAGTGCATACAGTCATTGTGTTTTTTCCATTATTAAGTACCACAGGGGTGCCCACCCCCCTAAGCCTCATGACGCACCCCCCTAAATTTAGCACCCGCCCCCCCCCCATAAATTAGGCACCCCAAGCCTCATGACGCACCCCCCTAAATTCAGCACCAACCCATAAATTAGGCCCCCCAAAAAAATGTGAAAAAGTAAGCTCCCCATATTCTTTCTAAAACTAAAAGAAGATTTATATAGCTATTGAAAAAATTCAAACCCAGTCAATAATATACAAAAAGTATGTATATTTCTTGAGATTCTTTACAAAAAAAATACATAGGTAATATAGGTAAAAATTTTTTGTAAAGGTAAAAAAGAAATATAATGAAATGAATATATGAACTTCTGCTCAATAAACTTAATTGCAAAATACCTAAAAAAGAATGAGAACCTAAATGGTTTTTATACAATCAAATATTATTACAAATACACAATGGTTCAATAAAATTGAATAAATACCTATAAGTTTATGTTCGGTGAAACAATTACATTAAGATTAAATAATTCTACAAAGTTGTTCCTCTAAGTCTAAAGGAAGGGAAAACAATGAGTTGATAACTTCATTTGTAAAACACAAAAATTCAAAATACTAAGTCATTTATGCTAATATTTATTGGACAGTAGTTAAACAACAGGTTATTTACTTAGTGTAGTATCTTGGGAAAATTTATGTAGGATGAAGTACATGGATGAAGTACATAAAAGGCACAAATTTCATGTATAGTTATTTACAACAGACAATCGAAAGACGCGTCTTCCAAAAACAAAATAAAAACATAGTTAGGCCTATCAAAAATTACTGAACTTTTAGTATTTACTTGGTAAATTTCGCTATAGCAGTTCTTACTTATTAGTAAATAGTTATAGTAAAATACATGAAAAACATCAACAGTTTGTAGTAAACACTTTAAATTTGTAGGCTGTGACCATCTACGAGTTAGCTATGCACCTTCTAAGCTTGTTAATTCTATCTCTTTAAACCCTACATAGCAGTTTTTGTCTTTGGGATGAGGAAACAGAAAACTTTTTAATTATTTCTTCGTTAGAGATAGACTCAAGTACATATTTTTCTGCAGCTAGAACCATTGAATTGAACAACCATGAGTCTCCCAAAGCTGATCTGAGTCTGTTTTTGATAATTTTGACTCTACTCATTGCTCTTTCCGCTAATCAACAAGTAACTGCTAAGGAGAGTGAAGTTGTATAAACCTCTTTTAGAGCACTCGCTTAGCGTTTTGCTAAGCTTGAATAATAACTTCCTGCACTAATCCTAAACATAACTATTTTAACTAATTCATATTCAATAGTATAGTAATAATTTTAAATTTATTGTCATTAATTGGCATTCTATCTAGTCACTTCGTAATATATTTTTGAATGTCGTCACGTTAAACACGGTTTTAATCACCTTAACCCCCCCCCCCCCCCCAAAAAAAACGGTTTTTGGAACCCCCCAAGAATTTCAATGACGCAGTCTGCGTCATAGCCTCCCTGTGGGCACCCCTGCATAATGCCTTAAATTCTGTCATAATAATCAAAAGAAGCGTCCATGATAGAGAGTATTATATGATTACTTGTTGGCGAAAAACATCTAGTAGATGTGCATTTGCGCTAGAAAGTCTCAACTATAACATGGTGAATAACTTCATATACGACCAAGAATGGCTAATAGGTTTAAGAATTTCAACCGTACACGAAAAAATGTATGAAGATATTTCGAAAATCACATCAGATGACTAAATTTCCAGGGTATCCGAGGAATGCTCTTTGAGTATGACCTTTAAAAAGCAGGCGAAGTAGTCGGATGATGAGCTGAATAGTTCTGGAGTTCGGTCAGCCCATCCAATGGCGTCGAACAGAATGAGAAATAGGAGAAGCGGTGGTGATATTAATGAAATTTCATTTTTTCAGTTCTCACCTAAATCAAAAGCGCCGGCAAAGGAGAGTGTTCCCACGCCGACCGATAATTATTTCCCATTTCGAGTCTCTTAAATTCATCGGCCGCCTGACTCCACTCATCTCTCTCCACCAATCACCACCAAGCATCCACTCATCTCACTCCCACCAACCCTCTTAAAGGTCTGGCACCGGCTCCTGCATCCCAATCGTCCAGAATAAACAACATCTATTCGTCTAGTACTAGTAGCTCATCTTTACTGAAGTACCACAAACAAACCTCTTTCACCACCACATACTTCAAATACCAGCTTCACTGTGCGTGTGAATTTCCATAGTGTAAACTCCAATGAACTCTTGATGAAGGATCTCTATTTTTCATCACAATGTTGAGTTTGTTTTTCAGTAAATTATTTGTAATCTCGTCACATACCTTAGGACTAGCTAACCTGTGCGTGAGTAATGGAGTGGGTTGCGGAAAATGAGAGATTTGACTCAGCCAGGAATCCAAACCAATTTGATATTTCAATATGGGCTATGATTATCGAGAACCAAATTGGTGAAAAATTTCAAATGTGATGCATAATCAAGAGAAAAGTTCAGTCTTTTAAAAAGTACGGTATTTGTTGATAATGACTGTGATATTTAGATCAATTTTCACTTTTGTGTTACAAAAAAAAAGATACTAAGACATTGTTTGCAATAATAAAGTTTAGTAGTTGAATTTCCCCAGGTTGGATTTGGATCAAAATAATTGTATTACAGGGATTTTTGCATTTGCTGAACTTTCAATTTTAAACTTTAAGTTAAAATGAAATATCATTATTTTTTTCATCTTATATCTAGGCTACTGAAAAACCAAATTGGATCAGTGGATATCATTTCAATATTATAGAAAAAATTTTGAATTGCAAAAATACAACTCTTCTTTAATATTTCTGAGGGGTACTAGAACAACACTTGAAAAGGTTAATTCGTGTAGCTAGTATTAGATCAGTTGAAACAGAATGTATTAGTTTTTTATAAACATTCCACTGTCTTCAAAGATAAACCAGGCTAGTTTGACAAATGTCAAAATCCAGTTTTTTGATTTGTCAGGAATCTTCGGCTCCTCAATCACTGATTCTTCATGTAAAACCACATCTACAATTTAAAATTTCTACATCGTGGAAATTTTAAAGATCCCAAAACTTTGAACTGATTTTTAGCCCTATCGGCAATTTTACGGTTCATTGATACTTCTTCAGCAATTCTTCGTTATTGAACTGTACGGTTAAACATCACACGTTGAACTATTAGAAGAAACTGTCAAACGTCTGTATTATGAGATCGATTATCCAGGCAAAAAATTGTTACTTGGATCTTCGAGAGTTTCGCTGTATTTATGGAAGTTCGGTGTACAGAAGTTTATTTTTATGTTCTATCAGGGCCTTATTACATAGTGTAGTAATGAACTCTCGGCTTACCCTCTACCTACTACGGTGACAAATTTATTTTAAAAGTAGCTACATCAAGTACGGGATTGAGTCTGTAAGGAAAATCGATGGAAAAATAGAAAATTATATTAGAAAATCTATTGATTGATAAAACTGATTTTTCTGAGTGTAGTTCGAATTCACGGCCCCGACCTCTATTCAACATTGTGTGAGAGGGATACAATGATGCTGCTGAACATATTTTTTTTTCGGAAAATGAAGCATACATAGGTCTGAGACCTGTGCGTGGGTTATAAATTGGATGATGGTGATTATAAGTTGAACCTACAGTTTTAGGTGGTTCCGAACCACCGGGAAGAGATTTTACAGCAGAGAGCGAGTCATTTTTGCTGGCAAATCCAATCGGTCACCCTCACAAAGATTGCCCAGGAGTTTCGTAGCTTATCTCTGATTGAACAGATACCTGCTATGGCACTCTGCTATCAATCCCCATTAATCATCTATGATTATTAAAACAAAGATATTCCCACACAATCGATGAACGATGCTTCACGAATGAATGGGATCCAGTGGGATACAAATTACCAATGAGAGGTGTCTAAAGTCTCAGTGAGTGTTGCTCGCCTTGTAATTGTTGATTAATGATAATAGGTCACGGCTTGTATCGGCCGAACTATTTTTCCAGGAGAACCAAAACAGTGCCGCCTGAGAGCCGTGAGATCTTCTCTGCTGGTGACCTTTACGTGTGACCCCTGCCCTCCTACTCCTACTCTGTCTTGCCTAGCACCGGCTTCACCAACACCTAGGTCTACCTGTTACCTATTACATGACACGCATCTTCTTAGCCTAGTCCTTGTTATTCCCATGTAGCTCGAATTAATAAATCTCATTGATCGCTCCCACTACTCAAGCAACGTCCTTACTCGTCTCAACCCAAAGAACGCCAAATCCTTACTAATTTACAAGGCAATTTTCAACTCTTGTCGGAGCCATGTCTTGAGAATGAGCTAACACTTGATACAGGATGAACTTTGTCAAGATGAGTTCATCAATGAAAATTTTTTTTTCACTCTTTAATTCTAATATTTACTAATCAGTCGCTTAGAGACGGAATAATAAATAAACTTTTTTAGCTTAGCGTTCCATTTTTTACGCTTGTTATTCTTGAAAAGTATTGACCATTCCTCTGATTGATATACAGATCTGACCTTCACAAGAATATATCTTATTCGATCAAGGAGATAACGTAAGGGGAAAAGCGTAAGTTTTGCCAAAACTCAAAAGATCAAGGAACAGAGAAATGAAGATGGATAAAAACTTTGCTTGTAAATTTTCCACCATAATTATTTTAATACCTAGTTAAAAATGAACGAATAAATTGATTTTTCTGGAAAAAAAATTTAAGTTTGATTTTAACTAGTCTTTACCCACTGTGACTTTTTTAAACAAGTGGCTCTTGACAAACACAAAGAGACAATTCAAAAGCAAAATAGAGAACATTGAGAAAAATTCATATTTTTAAATGGTTTTTCTCAAAGAAACTGTTCACTCTTTCTTGTAAAGCTGAAAACTCCTAATACTCGAGCACTTACTTAAAAAGAATAGCGTTTTGAATATTCAAGAGAATTATAAATGTTGCAAGTGTACGAGTGATAGGTTCATAGCGGTTACAAGAGATACATAAAGGAATAGAGAAAACGAAAAAAGGAATGGCAGCCTACCGCAAGAAAAGTAGATGACCAAAAAAATGGATTGAGTATGTCCTCTACTGACAGCAATAATTGCAAATAGAGAACAAATACCCAATTACCTGGAAAAATATTAGCTGTATTTTAAAATATAAGTACTCTTTAAATATTGTTTTTAGTTCTGATGTAACTGTTGACTAGTATTACGACTTATAAACAGTGAGGATCCAACTTTAATTACAAGAAATTGCGGATAAAAATTGAAAGACGAATAAAAATTTTAAAAGTATAGGTGTAGATTAAATTGTGAAATAAGTTGTAACAGGTATCAAGAGAGTAGCGTCCTTAATGAAACTTTCATTCACCAATTTATACTATCTTCATTATGATTTTACGAATTCCTTTTTAAAGCATTTTAATATACCACATAATTATTCATTATTCATTCCCAATAATGAATACTCATAATTCATTCAAAATGCTAGTGTTTCATATTTAAATGAGGGCAAATGAGATAAATACATTGAAAAAGGTTGTTTTCAAAGATCTTGGAACCAAGTTAACTACCGTACCTAATTACAACTGAACAACTACTCATTATGTAAGGTGTGTTCTTCAAGATCCTAATGGTTCTAAACACTGGTTCTGAAAATTCAAAGCTACTGTAAAACAAAGTTGACTAGTCCGTTATAATACACTGGAATTAGGGTCTTTTAAATCTACTCTGAATTTTTAATTGAATCAGTGACTACCATTAGTTAACTGAGCTTCAAAAACGGTTTTCTACCACAGTTAACAATGATATGTGTGACGAGCAAACATTTAGCTTCAGGAAAAATTGTTATGAAAAGTTTCACTCCAGGTTATACTACTCTCAAAAACCGTTATACAGACTTACAAGGCACGACTAGAATGAGCTACATACATTGCATAGCATAGTACACGGTTTAAATGTCAAAATAATTAAAGACGACATACTTTTAACGCGTTTAGCATTACTTGCTTTGTGGTATGCCACTGTGACAAAAATGAGCCAGTCACGAGATTGTGGGTCACAAAACTTCATGTGTAAACCATTTACATTTTTAATGATGACTTCTGAATTAGTATTATTTGTAAAGTGTCAGTTTAGAAGACTTCGAAATTTGGTTATAAAGAATATGCAGATACTGTATTTTTATTAAAATGTTCGTAATTAATGCATTACAAGGTCGGGGACCAACTAGTTGTATTCATGAAGGAACAAGAATAATCTATTTTTTAATTTTATGAGGCCTCTTGTATCTAATCATTGGGGTTCATTGATTGATTAGCTTTATGGCCTTCTGAGATACAATATATCATTTCAATTTCAATTTTGGGGCAATTCAGACGAAATAACCCTGAAAAAACATGCTAGTAGGATAAGAAACAATTATTTTCTAAGAGACAAACAAAAACCTTTTTTAAAAGGGGGTAAAAGCAGCCACAAGGTACCACTAACAACAATAGATGGACAGGTAGATGTTGTGCTACACCCTCTGCGACTTAAAAGGTTCTACCACTTCCCAAATTAATTTCAATGAGTTGTAAATTTTGAAACATGATGTAGTATTGAGATCTATTTCATTCAGGACATTAGAAGAAAACGACAAACCATTATTTATTGTTAAAATATTCAAGGAAGTGATTTTCAAAACGTTTTTTTTAACATAAAAATAAAAAGCTTCATATCTTTATGTTGTAAGAAGATGGATCGCCTGTATTGTCTATAGGCTTAAGCCTCATCATGTAAAACTGTAACACTGTTCTAGCATGAAATATTTCTTCCGAAGGGAGCCGATCAATAAATATTGGCAGTTTCTCATCCATTGTTAGTCTTCAATGGACGAGATGCAAGAAAATATCAGGAGACAAGGGCCACGAAATTCCGAACAAGCTCCTATCACAAGGATTACAAAAAGCGTCCACGGAAATTCTGTACGTTTTTGTAAATCCCTTCTAGGGATTCTCTGGTGGCCCTGAGCCTTTGTGATACAGCGCCATTATAATCCGCAGGTAGAATTCTTTACCAAGAGAGTTTTCGAAGGATGGAGATTGATTATAACAGGGTGGGGGGGAACTGATTAATAGGTGAGTTCTGGGATTGGAATCATCTAACCTATCTGCAACAGAATTATTCATACTCCTTCGTGGTGTGCATACTCCTTTATATGCATACTCGTTTTAATAATATCGTATCTACAGTATGTGTTATTATTATTATTATTATTATTATTATTATTATTATTATTATTATTATTATTATTATTATTATTATTACAGTATGTGTATCTCAGCTGTGCCATGCCATGCTTACAATTGTATCATGTTTTTTAGCTTAGGTACTAATAACACAAGTGAACTGATAAAAGTGCACAAATACACCCGTGCCAAAAATAATTGATATAAAATGATAAGCTATTGATTGCTTTTCAATTATAACTATAATAAAATACATTTCTTCAATGCATTATCCTCTCGCCTAGTTATTGATTGCAACATTATAAATGTGGATGGATAATAAATTTATTGTAGTACTTTGAGAATATTTAAGTACTGGATACGTCCACAGTCTGTAAAATAATTTTTTTTATGAGTTACGCTACTGTTTGATTTATAATCCCTATTAATGCAGCAAAACAAAAAGGACTTAATTTCTTATTTTTGAGTAATTTTCCGAATATTTTCTATATCAATTGATAATCGGACAAATTAAAATGTACTCAATGATACATTTAGCAGACATAATTTATTTATAACGCTAAGGCAATATTCTCCAAATACGACCCTATATAATCAACATACGTTTGTTGGAACTATTCACACTACACTCAATTCTTGGTGGATAGATCTAGATGATAAAACTTCTCACGACTCTCATACAATGACACAACAAATTTATTTTTATGTGAATTGTGTATTGCGTCGAAAAAGTTGGCTCACATATCCATTGCGCCAACTAACAACGTCGAGTTCATCCTAGAATACAAAGTGGAAATTTCACCGGCCGTAAATATTGAGTTTTTACATTGACTCTCCTATCAGTCGTCCGGCTTGCGCCGCTTATTTCTCATTTCATTTTCCATTACAGTCAGTGTCGTGCGTTATTTAGGCGTTAGCGGGTATCTTCAAATAATAAAAAAGGCATAGACAGTATTTATGCCGGTCTCAGTGCGTTTGACGGGTGGCTTTTGAGACTTTGGCTAAGCAGGAGGTAAGAAGACGTCGATGGAAACAAAAAAGAGTTGATGTGTTCAAGAGTGCGGTCGGCCGCGAGAAGGTCGGGACAAGAAAGAAGAAGAAGAAGAAGAAGATGCACACGAGTCTCTCTCTCTTTTCTTCTACAGAAATTTCCCACGGAAATTAAGTTTGATTTCTCGGCATGTGGCAATAGGGTGGGAATAAGAGGTGGGAAAGCTATGGAAGAGGATGGAGCGGCGGTCCAACAGAAACGAGATGAACTTTGAGGCCATCACGATCTTTGAATTATTATTATTTTTAATGTTGTTTTTACAACTGTTTCACCTCGGTTATGCGTTGTTGGTGTTGCTGGGACGTTGATGGCCGATGTCAGACGTCGCGCTGATGAATCACGATCGATGTCCGATGATGTCCGCTTCGAACTTGCGACGTCTACTTCCAAATTTCTCCCTCCCAACTCCCAACCGAGAGATATTCATCGCATCTTACCGTGTGACTACGATCACCGTCTCATGAGAAAATTATTTTCAACATACAAAATAGATGATAAATGCATCTTGTAGACTAGACAATAATTGAGTGATACAATTACCTTGAAGGTGAGCGAGTTTTCGATAATATGTCTAGATTTTCATTGATATGACATATCACCAGTTGAATAATTGCCTATTACCGAAATGGTATCTAATTAATGTACACGTTTATCTATCATTCAGGTCCATCCGTGTAAAGAAGAATTTGATTAATAATTTAAAAAGAGTAGCTTCAATTTAAAAAAAATCATTTTCAGTGGGTAGATGAAAATATTATGATCATAGATTTCCAATACGAATGAAATTCCAGAGAAGAAATCATGATAATGAAATGAAAGTGTTCTATCCTATCTATTTTTAGTACCACTTTTCCACTTGAAGATCTCATCACACTTTTAGAAATTAATAATACCATCCTACAGACATTAATTTTGGTCCTGTTGACAAAACTTTAGCAATCGAACAGCGACTATTGTATTTCTCCATCAACGACTGACAACTTACAAAATACTGACTGTAGCTGGAAACTCACCCAAACCACAATTTATTCCTCTTGAGGATTGCTTGACTTTTATCATGTTACTTTTCCAATCACTGTGAGTTTCAATACTAGTACAGACAAGGGATACTTTCTATTATTCTTAGTTTCGATTACCTATAATAGGAGTTTTTATTCATGTATGATACTAGCCACTTTTATTTGGGGGAAATTAAAAACGAAACAGGAACAATAGCTTTGAAAAATGAGATTAAACATTTTAGGAAATGGGAAACAAAATACAGAGCTTAAAATGATGAATGGAGAAATTATGAGTTTTCATTGTAACTTTCAGTGGCCTATTGGAATTAATTCAAACTCAAGAGTGGTTGAGAGAATGGAGAATTATATTTCCAAACTTTGAATAGCCTTTTGCTTGCATCTCTCTTTGGATTTCTGGTAGTGCCAGTGGTAGATGCAGTCTGAATATATTGAATTGAGCGGAGCGAAGCGTTCGTTATCAGACTTAAACTTTGAAAGCGGAAAAGGACAAACGACGTCCGTTTTGTTCCCCTTCGACTGTTCCGATTGGAGACCGCCATAGAGCAGAGATAAAGCAAGTGTGAAGGGGAAGAGGAAGGGAGTGAAAGACAAAGATTAATAATTCCTGCTCCTATTTTCTTCGTATGATAGATTTTTGATGGTATCGTCCTTCGATTGACAGACAAAAAGTGAAGTTCTCCGGAGTGCAGGATAATCACTGCCGGCGGAGTTTCCGTTGGAGATCTGGTTGAACAACGTACAGGTCGAAATGAATTTGGGGTGGATAATAAACGAAGGGCTCCGTCTTCAACGTGTGCTTTGTCCTTTCGGCAGGCGGATGTCTTTTGTGAAGAGAGAAGACGATGTTGCGAGGCGGGGTTCGTTCAGCTCTGAACGCAGAAGAGAAGGAGGGAAGAGCAAAACTATGCATTTTCTAAGACAGGCCCTATCCTCTATACTGAGCCACCGTTGCGGTTCTTTCTCTTCAACTTGCCGAATCTGTTCTGCTTTGAAACTGCATAGCAGTGGAGCTCACAAAGACGTAAAGACCACGTAACATTCTTTGCCTAACACTTCGACAACAACCTATTTATAAAGAAAAATCCTCTGGATATTGATAGATCATTAAATAGGAAAGAATAGAAATGACAAGCGAAAGCATTAAAGATAGCTTCTGAGCTACACATATAAAGAGTATGGGGTTTAGATTGTATATACAGAGTAACAGAGTATAAGATATAATAGAGTAAAGAGTGGTCTAGTTACGAACAAAAGTGCTCTATTGAGTTCTGTTGACAAACGATAATCAAGAAGCAAGCAATGAGAAGTACTGGACATAGTTCTATCGTGACCGTTGGAGGTAAATAGTGTCATACAGTAGTAACTTTTGGCTGTTGAAAGTATCCCTTTATAAGCTGAAAGTATTCAATTATAAGCTATTATTATTCCGCTTATCCATTCATTCTCTATCATCAGTGATCAGTATCAGTCATCAAGCAAACAAAATAATGATGATAGTTGAAAAATATCTGAATATCTGCAATGGAAGACACCTTGCCTTATTAGTTCAAATTATAGATTTTGCTAGTATAAATAAAGTGTTTCTGCTGTGACACCATTTTGGTAAACTGCTGAATCATTACTGTCAGTTCGATGCACTCTCAAAATAGTAGTGTATATAGTAAGTATGTACTGCATGCGCAATGCGCTTTGAAAAACAAAACTCATTAATATTGACTGCCTGTATTGACTAATATATTCAAAAGCATTGCTAATGCTAACTGACATAAACTTGTAGGCTGCTACAATATTATCTTACTATTCAGCACTTGGCATATTGAACATAATACAGTACTCAATATTCGGAATAATATTGAACTATGAATACGATTGAATTATTTAAAAAAAAAGTTTATTCTTGAATAATTTCGCGCATAGTAATACGAAGCAAAACGAGAGTATGGAGAAGATTTTTGGTGTAGAGTCGCTTTCACAAAAGCATAATTTATTAATCTTCCTGGATTTCTTGTTCCATGACGAACTGCGTTGTTAATATTAACTTTTCAAGTGAATTAAACGACTTGCAGTCAAATTTTTTTTATTAAAAATAAGTAGTATTTCACTTACTTTGTAGGCCAAACGTTTTCGAGTTGTTGAAACCCATCTTCAAGGCCATATCAAGGTCTTCAAAGTCTTATTTTTAATAAAATTTGACTGAAAGTCGTTTAATTCACTTGAAAAGTTATTAATCTTGTTTCACTCGAATAAATAACTGTTGATGTAAGTATGTTAAACTTGATTTCTTCACTTTACCCAAATCTAGTGAATAATTTGTTGTAATATCAATTTAAAAAAATATTTCTTCTCTTAGCTACAATTATAATATATTCCTTCCATAGACATATAGGATCTCTTTTACAAAGGGCCTATAATATGCAGTCAAGATTGAGAATAGTTCAGCTATTATAAGCTTCATTGCAAACGTTCAACAATAATGGAATTAGACAATGAAGGCTATCGAACCTATGGACATGAACCTACTCCTATGAATCATGTTCTCAAAAAGCATTATGAAGATCAAACTGGAGTTTATCTCTGTAATGTAGTCTATTCCATTTCCAGATCGGGTCTTTCATGACTTGAATATTAAAATATCAATGCTATTAATACAATACTAATATTGTCACGGTTATTTCAGAATTATAATCTTGGGTAGATTATCATTCTGTGTATTGTGGCCCTTTCTGGGAATATCAATACGAAGCAAAACTAACATACATCTCTGACATGATTATGAAATAGTATCGAAATTGTTCTACTTAAAACTGAGAACATGATGTAGTAGGCTACTTTATGTCAGTATAGTATTGATATGTCAACGTTTTTTTCTATTGGTATTTTCAGGAAGGACCATAAAACACATTTACCTACACAGTAGCTACACTAAGGCTGCGTATGCGTATTATTACAAATCATGAAGGATGTGAGAATCCCTTCAGACAAAATAGCACAAACGGAAAGAAATTGTAGTGTTACTCAAGAGTTTTATCTGGAATAGCACCCAAGAAACGGAGAAAGCAGGCCTAGGAATGCACAATATTCGTTCGAATCTGGAAGAGATCGGCAAAAGTAATAGCATAGGGGCGCAGTAATTCAAAAGGACACATGTCCAAGGTGGGTTTTTTATGATGGTTGGGAGGGGGTGACAGGGACAATAAAATAGCGCTCACCCGTAGAGTAAAGCTGCACCTGCGATACTGCCTCCGCACTGGGCCGTGACGAACATCAGACCACGCAGCAGCGAAATGTTGCGGGTGATCGCCATGGCTGCACTCACCGCTGGATTCACATGACAACCTGCAAACAAAGTCCACCTTACTGCTTACAATTTCATACAATATTATTTTCTGAAAACAAAATATCGGAACAATCAAATTCGATCTTATCAATGGATAAACTCTAAGGATATAGTCCATGTATCTTACTTATGTTTTTCAGAATTAACTAGAGCTTGGTGAGGTAGAAAAAGAAACTTATAGAATATTGGAAAAACAACGGAAAATTGTATCACATTCATCGTTTATTATTTATCGTTTGCTGACTACTATGGACATGAACCTTTGAATCATGTTTTTATAAAGCAATGCACCGACAAGCATTCAAGCAAAGTTCATCTCAATGCTTACTATTTCATACCATAATATGGACACCGTATTAAAAATTACTAATGATCTATGCTTCCATAGGTAGTGGAACTCAATTGGTAGACAACAATTGTTCAATTTATAATTCTGGAAATAATCATGTTTTGTACATGATTTTCTAATTCCCCATTTCTTATGATTCTCACGCATAAATAATTACATAGTAATTGTATTAAGTTATTAAATTCCTGACCTGTTTTGAAAGTTAAATAATTATTAGAATTAGAATTTTGAGTTAACTGTCATTCTGTGTACTTTATGGTATATTACAATGTATTATAGTAGCGCACAATATTTGTATACAGTAGGCTGTTGTAAAATAATAGAATTTTTTTGTTGATATAATCGACTGTTCTATAAATTGAAGATTTTCATTTCCTGACTAAAATTTTCCAAACTAGTTTTTAAAATAAAATATGAAAATATTCGAATACAATCTTATTAATAGGTTATATGTCTCAATTAATTATGGGTTATAAGGAAAAGCTAATAAAAAATTGAAAGAAAAAAAAAAGAAAAATTGTATCACACGATATTATTATCAGTTGACTACTCTTCGATTTATTGTTCCATACATTGGAGATTCTCATGATTTTCTAATTCTTCATTGAGGATATGATATCCTCAATATCACTCATTTTTTTACTACATTGCCAATAAATAGTCTACAGAAATGATCAGCATAATAATTGAAATCTATGCTTTCAAACCAGTATGGAAAAACTCAAAATATGTTCAGCCAAATAAATTAAATTTCTTTGTTTTAGAATAAATCCGCTAAACGGAAATATTACTTTGATAAGAGATAAAATTGATTATTAATGAATTTACGTGGATAGATCATTAATATTTTATTACAATAACTTAATACTTCACAGTTCCATTAATCATTCTGTGATAACGAATATCAATACTCTGTTGATTTTTAATCGTTTAAATTTTTTAGGAGATGATCATCGTAGAAGTAGACTACACACTGAACGTAGGTTACAAATAGTCTATACATCTGGTTATAAATGGGTTTCTTACATGACGATTATTTATGATTGGTAGTATTATTTTTCAAATATTTATCAATGGTAGTATTATTTTTCAAATAAAGCTATATTTTATATGTTATTAATATACATACATACATAGGAAAAGTATTAAATTTAATAATACTGAAATTCAGTGTAAGATCAAGTAGTAGGCCTACGTGGTAGGTTTATTTTCCAACAGAATAGGTAAATATTTATTTATTCAAATTTAAATACACTAATAGGAAATTGAAAACTTGCTACTCTATTTCTTTAGTTTTAAATTGTTTTGTTTTGACAGATTGGTTTCCACTTTCTTGCAGATTTGACGCCTAGTGGGACCTGGACGATTCCCGATGTCATTCCATAACCTTCGTGCATTTTTAATAACGGAAAGTTATTGAGGATCTTTACGACAACAAAATGGTGACTTTTGAGAAGATCTACTTTCAACAACTGAACTTGCATAACAATGTTCGAATTCATTATGAAGTTTGAGATGAAGTTTCCAAAAGCTTTATTACTTAATACTTTGTCTTCGGCATGATTAGTTTGATTTTACGGTCCTTTGAGCTTAACAAGTATTGAATTTTGACCCTTTACGAAACTTTGCGGGGAGGAAGAACCGGAAGAAGTGCGGAAGTTACTTTGCTATCGTTGGAGGTTTGCGTGATCAATTATTCAAAAGTTTGTCACTTGCAATTTTCTACTCTTCAAAACTTCGTCTGTTAAAAAGAAAATTATAGGTTTAATAAGATCATTCAAGCTAAATTGTACTGGAAAATCTTTCGTTCGAAGAAATTTGTTTTCTATTATTTATGGGTCAATTGAATGAGGTGAGGGTGATGAATATGGGAAGGAAGGTGATTAAATTGCTATTAAAACTGAGATCCCTACTTTAATGTAAATAGATTGATGATCTAATCAGTTACTAGGTTATCCATTCTCCAGGATCATAAATGATATAGTAAAATAGATCTTAGAGAATGATATAGGCCAATAATATAAGTTACTTACGGTTCATGGGTTGATCTTGGATATTAATAAAATATTCAAATTCTATTAACACCAATTTTCGGAAGTTTATGAAAGATCAAGAATGCCGTTCGATTAATTTGGTGTTATCTTGAATTTGCAAAATAATCTCTTATTATGCTGTAATTGAATTTAATTTTTCTAGTTCATCAGAAATGTCAATTTTTATTCCGTTATATAGTTTTTAGAATTTGATAGAATTATTCTGATGATAAAGTTATTCAATTATAAATATATTTCTTCTAATTATAATTACAATTATTGTTCAAGACGAATGATGAGTTTCAACGAAATGATTCATAAAGGTATTTACAGGGCATTTTAATCGATACACTTGGGAAAACAAATAATACATGAAGAAAAATATTGAAAAATCAGTATTAACAACCATTCAGCCAGGTAAACCTCAAATCATCATCATCATCAGAATCACTGAAGCGGTCACTGTGTCGAATTCTCATTTTATATCCGTCTCCGATGCAGAGTCCCAGTCATGTCAATAAAGTGAAATATTGGATTACGAGTTATGCGTTTTGTATTTCAAGCACGATTTATTCATCTAAGAAGAGTAATATTTATTGGAAAATATATAATGGGGAGAGTAATTACAAGGATTAATTGAAATTAAAAAGTACTAAAATAAAATAAGTTTCTTCTTTTTTGAAGGATATCTCGTCTGGAGATACACTGAAGAGTGTTTTAGAGGCATTTAAATCTAGATTAGCAGTCAGCATTTATTTGAAAAGATGAATTCGGCTTGAAAAGATGAATTGATTAGCCTGGTATCAGCTAGAAATATAATAGGCTCAATTTTTTTTGTCAATCACCAGTTGATCAGGAAATTACATCAATCACGTTATAACAAGATATTTCCACTAACAGTTTACATCTCTCCATAACATATTTTAATATCGTCCCTAAACTATAATAACTCAGCCTGAGTTATGTGACATGGAAACTATAAAAAAAGGTCTTATGAATTTGCAAACGCTCATTGATATTCCATTTAGTTGACGAAAAGTAAGGTCGATATTTTAATTTCCGTTCCACATAAAGTATCTTCAACGAAATTTGCAAAGCATTCCATGCCGGCAAAGAGGGAGTTTTTCCAAATAAAATTCTCGGTTGAGCTTCCATCTATAAAACTCCTCCGAATTTACTGGAGAAGTTGGTTTGATCAAATTATATGGAGAGATATTTTATCACGCCTGACCAGAATGATTATATTGAATAAAACTGTGACAGTTATGTTTTCAATGGAATATTGAAACCAAATTGGTTATACAAATTGATACAAAAAATTATATCTGCGATCAAACAATAAGCCAATAGACTTATATTACTATTTCAACTGAATCTATTATTCTATTCCTTCAATTTTAATAAATGGGATATTCATAAATCAAACTAAAATTCGAGTACTTTAATGAACATCGTTTTTGGGGGAAGCTGACGGGTTGAAAACTGAATCGAGAGCAAAATTCAAATAACTAGAAATATAGTAAGCCCTGATTTGAAGTACAGTAGTAGGTTACGCTAGTTTTCATTAATTGGAATGAACTTAATTGATCATTTTTCTGATCTGATAATGAATAGTACATCATGATGTAAGATGTCAAGTGTTCTTTGATCTAATTGTAATTGAAGCTTGCATGAACTTTAGGAAATTACGATTTCATGTTCCATGATTAACTGCGTTGTTAATATTAACTTATCAGGTGAATTCAACGACTTGCAGTAAATTTTAATTAAGAATAAGTAATATTTTACTCACTCTCTATGCCAAACGTTTTCGAATCGTGGAGATTAATTTTAGGAGTGTAAATTATGAGTGTAGGATATCGGTCTATTCAAAAACAAACTTTTTATTCAGAGCTTTTTTTACAACTGTTTGAATTCCCTGAATTAATTATTGGAACAATTACGTTGATTGTTCTGGACTAGAGAAAAAATATAGAGGTTTTTTGATAAATGATTAAAATAGTCTACATTTCTATGAGAACAGAAACAGAAACAGTTCTGAAGAGCGCAAATGTTGAAGCTTAGTCTAAAAAATGTAAGACTTTTTAACGTGTTCTAGTAACAAATTGATTACTCAGGGCCTATTTCCATTTTTATCGATTATTAATTAAAATCTAAAATATGAACGATCAAGCATTATCATCTTTATGTTTAGATCTGCATTTTCTTCATAGTTAGTGTGATTTTACTCAAGAAAGATTCAGACAGATCCCATTCGTGTAGAATCCCAAACATAGACCTAAATTTTCTACTCTTTGAAAGAAATGAAAATCAAAACGTAACGGTGTTGGGTTGAAACTGTTTTCTAATTACTATTACGGCGTGTCTGCCATTTAGCGGTTCCAATAAAGATTACAGTATAGCAGTCCGACGATTTAATCCAATTTAAAACGCAAAAATAATAATCGTGGCGAGCAATGATGAGTTTAGCTGTCCAAAATGGTTGGAAAGATACAGATTTGACAGCTCCATTTCCGCTGATAGCACAATATTGAGTTTTGAACAATGGGAAAGAACGTGTTTATTAGACTTCATCGATTTTTTTCTCAGACCTCACTCACTCACACTCAATCTCTCTCTTTTTCTCTCTGTAAGCTTTATCTTGCAACGGATTTTCTTCTTATTCCCCTCCTGACCGGTCGCCGCTCCTTCTATGCTTCCTATATTGGTTCCACTTCGTAATAAACAATCTATGTGAAATGTATGTGCACATGCTTCCACATATTTTCTAATTTAATTTTAGTAGGTAAATTCAGTTATTTCGATACTCGTCCAACTCATTCATGCTCAAGAAATGTATAAAAAGCTACACTCCACACTTTGTAATCAGAAATTTTGTAATGAGTGTAGCTGAGACCGGAGCTTCATTCTTCTGTTCTACTCTTTTATCCATATTTTATTCCTATTGAATGAGAAGATGAATGTCAAATTTTTGTATCTGTTATTTATTGAAATGAAAATCCAGTATTTTTCGCGAGTTATTTTGGCGATATATTTCACTACAGATACGGTTTAGAGCACAATCAATTGAAATGTTTCGACCAAAAAAAAAAATTTCAATATTCAAATAGTATTTTGAAATATTGAAAACCTTCTTGCCCACTATGCATCTACTGATTTAAACTGAATCGAATTGAAATTCATTGAAAAAATAGGTTCTGAATCAAACTGACATGAAGTGAGATGGCTCTGACAGGTTGTATACCTTCATAGCCTGTAGGATAATATTACCCCCAATGGTGGCTTTAAAATAGAAAGACCGTTATTATTGACATAAAATACACTATACATATAAATTTTATTCGAGAATGATATCAGCTAAACAAGAATCCTCAAAATGAAGGGGTGAGATAAAATGTGCTGCCTTATAACATAGACTAATGAAAATGCATTTGGATGTAAATTCACTCAGTATGTTCCTAGACCAAGACAAAATAATAGTCAGTTTCAAAGCTATCCAAGACGCTGAACCCTCTTTTAGTAAGAGAAACCTGTCCTACATGGGAAATCAAGGAAGGTCGCTTGACGTTTGCTGGTAATCTCTTACGCCATTAACGTCAGCTGCAGCCCTGAGTTTTTCACAGGTTCTCTCTTGAAGATTAGCGGGTGGACTGGAACTTTCTTAGCTGTTTCTGAAAACTCGCACGTGAGGAAAAGTATGAATCGCTTCAAGCACAACTAATTCCTTCTAACCATGTATTTATTGACAAATTCTCATATAGATTACATAGTCGGACCGAGAAATACAGTTTTTTAATGTTGCTTGAATATTTCGGGGGGATACATCGCTTAATCCCTTCTAGGTTCTCGCCTTGTACATAATGGTTCAATGTGATGATATACCTGTGGTACATTTGCAGAAAATATGTATAATATATAGGCTATTATGCCTTATTGCGGCTCGCGATGAACTAAATTTTGTTCATCTCAGATACTAAAAAGGCTACATCAATTGTGTTTCTTTCCAAACGTCTCTGTCGACTGATGGCTTGGACACAGGAAGTAGCTCAGAGGTGTGCTAGTATATACACACTCACCTGTGTAGTCAGACCCTGTGTAAAGGTGGGAGTGGACTGTCAAGCATAGAGCTTGGCATACTGATACAATTCTGTTAGCTCAGTGAGGAAAGCAATCACAAACTATCTCGCTCCTCGTTTAAGTAGTACGCTCTTTAGACTAAAACATAACGTTAAGGTCTGAAGAGTCACCTACAGTCATGGTACTATATTTTCTCTTATTTCCCACAGAAAAGCTCATGCCAGATGCTTATCAGTCTCATGATGATTTAGAGAGGTTTGGATGAACTGGATAACAAATATAACCACATAAA